>OW388255.2:5000000-7500000 GCA_936450705.2 Protodeltote pygarga | reverse complement strand
CATCATAACCTGAACGCAGGATGCTGATTCAACTAAGATTTACAACACTTGTAATAATTTCTTGATTTCTACAAAAAGAAGATAAACTTAAGAATAGATAGAGTACTCAATGAATGTCTGTTACTGACAAGATCGCAGCATCTGCGGTGTAGAGAGATTATAGTATTAGATTTCCGTCACGAGTATTTATGAATTTTTACGGTTTAAAGGTCAATTAAATTTCGAGAACAAGAACAAAGGCTTTGTTTTAAATTAGTAGGTATTTATAGATCTTTTCTGCTTGAAGCTTTAAATAAAAGCCTTATAAGTATTATATTATATTTTCACCTGTTGTATTAGGTAGGTATATCACATATTTTGCACAGTAAACATACCTACGTAAATTATCTATAAATGTATCTAGATAATGCGATAACATATTGAGGTGTAGATCAGTGTCAATCGTCACTTTCGATTCTGTTATGCTTTGCTGTTACTAATTGCAATTCATGAACGGTTTTTGAAATTAATGTTTTTAAAAAGGCTTAACCTCAACGAATTTAACTTAACCTTAACAAATACAACGTTCCTTTAGGAGATCCATAGCATAGATTGCTTAAGGCATCTCCAAATAGATGTCCTTATAACCAGCAACTCTCATTTGTTCCATAGCCCTTATAGCTTCTTTATGTCCGTCTGTCTGTCACAGCCATTTTACTTATCAACAAGTCGCTTATGCATAGGTCTTAAAGCGAACGATTACGACACACCTTAAAAGTTAGCAGCAGCAGTAACTTGTAGCTTAGTTAAATCAATGAATTAAAAAAAAATTAAATCTTTTTATAGCGAACACTTCAATCCTATTCTACCAGATTATAAATGCTTACGTAAATAACTGTTGAATTCATTTAAAGATGTTACCGTGAAATTAACGACGCGCGACGTAGAAGTTGATTGATTCGTAGACTGAGATCGAAAAGTCTCCGTAATCGCACCTTTTGGCGTCCAATCTAATTGTTTAATACGGCATCGCTCGCATGCACTCATACCTACAAAGAAATGCTTACATACAAACACTAGGTAGGTAGGTAACTTATTTCGTAGACTATACATACGTTTTGAAACATACCTAATTCGCAACATTTTAGATACGTGTACCAACTATACCTATTCTATCTATCTAAAATCTGTATGCTGTGAAAAATGGTGTGGTCAAAAAAAGTAATCGTTTATTTGCAGTGTTTTAGACAGGTTGCTTACTATTCTATTGATTACACAGTCAAACGTTCCTAACATAAATCATTGTCTGCAAAAACAAATGGTCCAAGAATAGATCCTTGAGGAACACCGAGCCAGGACTGGTAAAATGTGATAATGTACAATGTGAGTAGTGTGAGTACTGACAGTGTGCATTTTCTGCGACTAGCAGAAGATAAGGGCATCATAAAAGTTTCCATCAAAAGGGAAAGAACAGATTTGTATGAATTTGCAAGAAAGATTTGACCATATTACCGTTTCGAATTTACCCGACATTGAACTCTTGGCATGACATCTGACCTTTATAAGTTCTGTTGTAGCTTCTGTCTGGTACGCCGACTTTGGCAATCATATTCAAGGTCTGAGCTTCAGTTTGAATAATTAAAATACGTTACGAATAAGACAGTTACAGACATTTTGATATGGTCTAGGATCTAGATTAACACCACTTCAGATATTAAGTCATTTCAAATCCGAATTAAATTAGGATTTTCGAAATTTATGGACGACCTGGTAATAGTATAGAGCAGGGCTGTCCAAACTATACACCTTCGCGGGCTAATTAAATTTCATACAAAAGCTGGAGGGCCAGAAAAATATTTTCAGTTGCAAGACTGAAGATAAATAATTATACCAAGTATTGAGTACATGTTTTGACAACGAATAATATTATCCAAACTTTTTGTGTCCAAAACTATTTTTAGATTAAAATGTGTGTCGCAGGCCGCATGAAAACAAGCCGCGGGCCGCATGCGGCCCGCGGGCCTTGGTTTGGACAGCCCTGGTATAGAGGAAAAACACGCTATGCTACAATAAAAAGGTGATTAAACCAGCATTTATGTGCATTTGTTGAATCAACTGTGCATTATTACTTTAGATTTACCGAACTGACAATGAACCTACTTCGGTATTACCATATTTAATTAAAACACACTGACGAGCATTACAGTTTTAACAATTCTTACGAGTAACAAAGTGAACGAGTAACAAAGTGAAATATCAGAATATGCAAAGGAGTAACACCATGCGTACTTATAAATACCAAAAACTTTCATTCAATCAACAATCGAAAACAATCAACGGTTCAGGTAACTGCTAACGGAGTACCTATATTACAAGTTACAATTCATTTATTTATGTAAACAGTATCAATAATTAACATTCGATTATAGTCATGCATAGTTTTATTAACAAGTCACTATCAAAGGTAGGCGTGTCTTAACGTTTTATTTATTCAAATTCATTAATTCAAATTCAATGGACATTGTATAATTCACTTCATTCACCTAGTTTAGAATAAATCTACGGTTATCTAGTGCATACAACTAATTTGATAAAAGCAGACAGAAATAATGTGAACTTTGTTTTGTGTTGAGGATATTCTACACTACGGGCAGCTATTTGTGGCCGTTGACCCGGTGAAATTCCGACTACGAAAGCCACTGCGTTTATAGTAGCATCATCTATCCTTATCTTTTGTTTCTCAATGTCTTCACGTGTTGCAATACCCCATTAGACTAAAAAGCACGCTCAAGCTAGACGGTGCTCTAATCTCGTTTCCTATTTATAGATATTACCTACAGAGTACCTAATTACAATCGAGTAATTTTGTATTATTTATATATTTATCTATTAAGGACAGTAATTAATTACATTTATCACAACAATCCGTAGAAACCAAAATTAGAGATAAAATAAGTGTTGATACTTCGTATTCTAGCATAAGTAAGCGTTTTAATATTCTATGTAGTTTACTTCTTTATTAGAGCAAATCCTTTTTATGCTAGTTAGATATTTGCAAAAAACAGCATGGAATGTGATGATTAGACTGTAGACGTAAAATTTAAGTTTCGCCGAAAGGAAACTGAATATTAGTAGGATTATGATACAGTGCAGAGTATTCATACGGTCTAAGTTGTCCGTTGTCAGTGTTGTCACCTTGTTAGAATAGTTGCATAACAACATGAGATAGATAATGCGTGTCGTAAAGCGTGGGTGGAATGTGTGATTACATGTCCAAAATAGAGTACTGACATTCTGTTGAATATTCTATAAATAACAAATTTTAGTTTAAGATTTAGTTTAGTTTAAATATTCTCAATTGGTGTAAGGACGTTGTTTGGATGAAATATGAAAAAGCTCCTCCAAATTAATTGCGCGATGCCAAATGTGGATTGCGGTACTTGACATAATTAACAGTGTGTGTTGCTTTTAAAAATGACGCTCATTTTAAAGCCGCATTTTTTTAAACACAGAATTTTCATTAGTGGTTCAATAGAGGGCATTATTGAAAACTGCTGTGCATATCTAAATGGAAATAGAATCATTATAGGTACTTAATTTACGATCAAATGTAAAAGATATATGGTAGTGGGCTAGTGACTTGGATAAAACTCAATAAACATGTGGCATTATTTAAATTACACCCGTATAGGGATATCCAAAAGGGATATTGCAGTTTGTTAAGAAAACAAATATACTGTTTTTTTATGAATTCTCAACTCACAAACACACACACATTGTAGAATTTGAAGCGTTTGTAGTATTGGCAAATAAAAAAAATTTGGTCTGGTCTTCGTAACAACTTTGCACAAATATAAATGTTAACTTATACATACTTATATGGATTCAAACACATACTGAGAGACTACTCTATTGAGTCCACGAGGGCCTTAATTACGGAGTGTGACAACATGTTCGCATTGTGAAGATAAAAATGGCTCATGGTTACAAGCCAATTTGTTTGTAAGCACGATTGTTGTTATAATATTAAATATGGGGTTTCGAGCTAACTAACGGCGGGAAAATAAACTGCTAAAGGGTTAAAATAATATTATCTCCGCTTCTGTTTATATTATGTTTCAGCTGACCTCAAATACTCAGCGATCGGGCGAAAAATAACAACGATGGATATGTCTCTAGAAATAGACAAACAAAGTTTTGTTAACATAACACAAATTAAACAAAATTTACTTTTCTGTAGGGAGTCTAGGAAAATAGGACACCTATAGACAGAGGATCTTAAATAGGTAAAGACAAAAAGTTATTAAGTACCAGTTTCTCTTCTGTTTGTGTTTTTTTTTTGTTTACTAGTAATTACCAATAATGAAATTTTGGATTAAAACAGATAACAGATTTCGTCAATGAGTCTCTGCAACATCGTGTTTATGTGGTATAATAATATAGTTATATGTATAGCTGGATTAGTCATACGCTTGTTAACTTTTTCTGCCATCGTTGACTCACTAATAAAGGAGTTACTCGCTAGTACCACAGTTCTTAAGTTCATGTGGATTATTCTAGTTAAGAACGTATAGTACATTTTATGATATGTACCTATATAAATATATAACTACCTATTATTTATATCAAAGAAATAGTGCGAAAGTTCAAATAATTAGTTCGTTCCATGCTGAAGTATAGTATTGGAGTCACGGCCGCGGGTCGTGACCTTCGTCGAGAGACCAATGTTCTGCGGAGTTTATGTAAAGCCTAGCATTTAGATTGAACCTGGCGTCCTCGCCCACGCGACGCTCGTTAGTCTCGTTTAAGGCTTCAAGTAATAACATCACAGGTTTTAGACCGCCGATGCAGTTATGTCTGCTGTCTTATGCAAAGCATCGATGTCAATCTGATTCACTAAGCTCAAATTAGAACAAAAATATACCTATATAAAATATATTTCTTTATACATAGAATCTGGATTTTTAAGACATTATATTTATCTACTTTTCTTCAACCCTTTCCACCTTGTTCCTATTTTAAGCAATGGATAAATAAACCTTGTCCTTTTTTTACTTTTAACAGAGTTTACAAACAATAGCAGATAGCTGTAATTAATTTAATATCACGAGAAAAGTATAGGTATTCATAGCCTTAATAAGCTATAGCAGCAAATCAACTTAGCAAGTTAGCACGGATGACAGAGATGATTTCCGCAGCTGCAACAAGTTTCTTTTAATAACGTCATTATTATGTCCGTTGTTTGTAGATAAAAACATTAATGACTTGACTTCGTCCTTGACTAATAGAGCTATCTGGTTAGCAGTTATTAGTCACTATTCTATAAAATTGCACTATTTTAGGTACTAAATATACCTCATATTATTATGTAAGAAAATATCAAGAATTGATATAGCTTTGCGTTCATTGCCTTTGGAATAATCTTTAATCAATCTGAAAACTACAACCATGTCATATACCCACCATGACAAATTTGACTACATATTTATTTCAATTTTCTTGTTCAGCGTCTAGCTAGAATATTAGCTATAAAATTAGCGATTAGCGTATAAAAATGTAGAAAAAAAATCTGTGTCTTTCTCGTTTTTCAAGCTGCTATTTGCATTTAGCAGGCTTTTGACCTTTAGTATTATTTAATACTCATTAGATAGTAGATAAGTAATAGAGTCTACCTTAGAACTGGCCAACTAAATCAGAATGGCGGCAAGTTTTAGACTCCTGCACAGTTTTAAAAATCCAGAATTTTCTGCCATGAGGATATCATACCTATACAAAAACAATATAAAAACTGTTATAGGCACTTCATAAATACGAACCTTTAAGGTAGAGTCAAATTGATCCCACTTATGTAACGTAGGTACGCAACGCTTTATGGCTTGATTTTATATAAAATCGCGCATGTTTCAAACATTTCCATTCTATGTAGAAAGATTCAAGCATAAGACTATTTTGAAGTTCCACGTTAAACAAAAGCATAAATAGCGTTAATTTTGGTAAGATCATAAATAGTGTTACGTGCGAATATAAATCTATAAGTTCGTTGCCCGGCCGCGGTATCGACCCGTGACGTCACGCAACGTCCCGAACTCAGCGTGGGGTGGATGCTACCCCTTGATCGTGACGCTCGTTAATACGCACAAGCCGCGTAACTCACGGATACATATTTATTCCATGAGTATACTAACATACACTATAACGAATTATGTAGATGATACTATAAATCTACACGTTTCATGTGACGGTTATGGACTGAATGTAGTTATACAATGGATTATCTTATTGCTAATAATTGCAAGAAAGAGTTACAAAAATGTATGGGTTTGGGCCTTGGGATAAAAATAACTTCAGTATTTAGGGTTTTATATCCAAACGGTGTCAACAGGACAGGTAAGCTTACAACGTCTTTCTGTCTGCTAGTATATTTAATAATTATGGTGTCATATTTTCATTGAAAAACAGAAAGTAGATTGAACTAATTGATCGATCGATTGTAGACTCAGAGGCCCCAATAATAATATACAATTCATCTAATCTAGTAGCCCATCAGATAAGCTTTCTAAGGTTGTATTGGTATTAGTATTGTACAAATTTCGGAAACAGCGGCTAGTCTCAAGTCTCAATGGCCTTCGATGCTGGAGATATTATAGTGCATAAGTGTATGCGTAAACACAAGTGCACTCTCACTATCACTATTCCCTTACTCACATAGTTATGTATAAGCTTTCTAAGGTTCTATTGCATATTGGTAGCACTATTGTTCTAGTAGCCCATCATATAAACTTCAATAACAAAGGCTGACAAAATATAAATACATTTTATTATGGTTAGGATTTCTTCGGAATAATATCCACTTTGGAACATTTCGTTTGTAAAGATTAATAAGTAGTTTGTGCAAGCTAATATGGCTCAATCCTTGCAAGGTACGAAATAATAGTAGAGTACAAGAGAATAGCGCTGAATATCGGAGTGGGATATCAGAAATGGCATAAATCCCGGGGCTCTCACATTTCTAGGCGTTCAGCTGCAGGAATTTAATTGTATAGCGAACAATACATTTTATATTGCTATTTTTCTGTTACTCGAAGCTTCAAGAAAGCGAAAACATTAAATCGGGCCCCTTTCTCCTTAGCATTACCATAATAAATTGCAGTTCATAAAAAAGGTAGGTAAAAAAATAATCTCACCTATAGTGGCCAGTGCTACGAGGGCAGCTAATCCAATATACGCCATGTTAACACACTTCGACACTTCACAGATCACTTTAGTTTTTCGCACAACTGGACAACAAAAATTCCACTACTAAATAAAAACTAAAGATGGATGTGCCGCGGTGCGGCTGGGCTCCGCCCGGATCTGAAACAAATTACAGAAATTAATTACAGAAATTATAGAAATTGTCTTCTTAATAGAACTCATAGGTCATTTTGGCGTTACTTTAGTTAAGATCATGAAGGTAGAGGCAGGAAATAGCGCAAGTCAGTGATTAAGATCTCTTGATGCTCATTCAATAACATTTTTTAGACCATAAAGCGAATACACCTGGAGTTAAAAGGGCCCCTAGTGCCTACATTTATGGCATCAGAATTTTATAGTCCGCTTTAAACGTTTTTGATGCTCGGGTAAGGTCAATTTTACGATAGGAAAATCTATAACGCTTTGACTGTCACGGTAATTAAACTCAGGCCTTGCAATCAGGGGAACAACTAGGCAGCTTAATTATATCTTTTCTAAATTTAATGGATACATTTAAGATTATTGTAAAGTTAATTTATACCTAATTCCAATTCAAACCAAAACCAATTTTGCTAAACAAATAAATCAATCTGGTGAACGGTTATGGGATGCTACATCTGTTACTTGAAACCTACAATTAACACCTGCAACGAGGTGATGTAAGTATAAGGTAGTATAAGTATATTTGAGTCTACTGAATATACTAGAATGCAATCAAATCGCCGCCGAAGATGTCATGCGAGCTATTGTCTTACCTATATTTTATGAGGTCTCTACCTATATCAGTAAGATGTTAAAAGCTAATTTATTACACCAATAAATTTAGATAAGCTTAATTCAATACAAGCAGAAAAGGACGTCGAAAAACAATGCCTACTTTGCTTACTCTATGTAGGGATTGGTTGGAATCCTTGTAGGGTGAAACAATCTACTGTGACTCAAGCAAGAATATAAGATGGCAAGGTTAAGCCTGATAACTTATGTGTACTATAAACATCCCGCATTTCATTAATATTCTCTCAAGAATGAATACTTGCCAAGTAATAAAAAGTTCTTGTAACGGATTCTTTACCAACTTAAGCTTTACAAATACAAACAAAACAAAAGCAAGTCGAATTACTCACTCTCGTTTGATTAAAAATTATGAACTACATACGCCAACGCCTGTATGAATTTAAATAAGTGTATAACTACTTACGAAATTAAAAATGAACTAGTTTTATTCATTTCATAATGGTTGAGACTTGAGGGGGCAAAAAAGGGACGGAACTACGGTCAGTCACGCAAGAATAAACCAATTTTGTATACGTATCTAATGTATGTCGTACACACTCCCATGTTTTGTTAATGCACTTTAACAGTTCTATATATAGTTAGTTACTAACGACAACACGAAAATTGGTAAAAACTAATTTGGTACATACAGAATATGTATTTGCGAGAATATTTTTTAGGCAGCTGTAATCCACTGTACTGGGTTCAAGGGCGTTCAACCCTATTTCTGGATTGTATATTGTTTGCTATCCCTCTCCTGTAATTTATTTAAAAGGGAAGTGTAAGCTGAGGGATTAAAAGCATTAACGGATTCTGTAATTACATTAGTTCCTGTCCGAACCGACAAAATTTTACCTGCTATTTTTAAAGTAATATTTTGCTGGTTCATCATTTCATTTCGTTGATAAAAATACCAATATTATTTATGAGTTTAGATGTTAAGTTAAAACGACTTAGACTCGTGCACCAAGGATTCCATACAATAGTTACTTACTAATTAAACTAAATTATTAAAAATTAAGAAATTAGACCTTCCTCCATGTTAAATTTTAAGATTTTTGGTCACTATTAGATTAAGAAAGTATTATAGACGTGGTAAAAAGTTATTACTTATTCAAAAAAAGTTTGCTTTGAAGGGCCATATCTTTTTATTGCGATTTGAGGCTGGCTGTGTAGACTTTAGTATTTCCCATAAATTATAACTCTATACCTTAGCCGTTTCAAAGTACATAAAATGACGAGACCTGACGGACTACAAAGCATAGGATCAAAGCAGTTTCCATAGGATCAAAGCAGTTTCCATTTTGAGTTTCAGAACCAGAAAAACGACTCTAATAATACCAAGAATAGTCTAGACTTCTTCTGAAAACGAGTTTTTATTTACATGATTGCATACATACATTAATATAACTAGATTCCTTGATCAACGATGAATGTAATCCTTTGAGTGATATGATTTGAGACTCTATACATACAAGTGTGGTGTGGCTTATATGCTCTGTAAATACCTAGACACATGAACTACGAAATTGATGTATATCCGGCTTGAAAGACCAGTGTACGGGCCTGTAATGAACCTATACATATACATATATATGTGGTTTATAATGTACTCAATCCTTATTTCGACTAAATGCTACAAAATTCTAACACTTTGTGGGGTGACCATAGATGACATCACCGCGTTAATAACTATATGTATAAACTCGTGCAATAACTACTATCTAGGAGGTACAAATTAGATTCCAAGTTCTTCTTAAATATAGTGAAGTATCAAAATGTGTCATTTGGACACTATTACCAAAGAATACATACATATGATATACTATTACTTATATACGTACCTACAATACTAAGGAACTTATTATAGTACCTATTACTAAGGAACCTAATTATAAATAGACAGTCATTCATACCATGCAAATGGAGACAATTAAGTGTCATCACTTCATCAGTAAGACTGGGACAGATCTAATCAACAGTTTAGAATGGTCATTAACGTTGTGAAAGGAAGATTTTAATGACGAAGTACGATGCGTGACGGTCCACGCGCATTAAAGCGTTTTACACGATAAAGTACCTATTGGTATGATCGCCTGACAGTTTCCGTAACCACAAACAGCATATCTACTGCACATACTAAGCCTCGTGCATGAGTGACGGAAGACTATTTTGGGCACCATTATCCAGAAATGGCTACGCGCCGCTCGTGTTTGGATTTAACGAGTGAATGTTTGGGTACGCACGTATACTATATACATACAAATCCCTATATCAGGAAACGTGGATCAAACATACTATTGAATTTAAAAAGAAGTAAAGGCAAGTGAATAAAATAGAGACACATTACACATCATTTGTGTCATATACAATTGGCAACTAAGGATCATCACCCTTATAGAGAACGAAATAGGAATAACAATTTAGGTTTCCTTGTGATAAGCATAGGCCATTAGAAACCGGTTTACAAATTCACGATGCAAAAACGTTTTATATACATCTTGTTGACCTACCAAATGAGAGCTAAAGTAGTCAACAACATCCTCTATACCGGTTTTATTTTATCTGATTGAGCTGCACAAAATGCGACCAACTTTATTATCTTTTTCGATCCAATCACAGCTGATACGTGCACTTGTTGTCATTGAAAAAGCAATTTCTTACAAAACAAAATTGTTTCAAGACAGTCTACGGGATATTGTAGGTAGTAGCGGTGGTTATAGATATTTGGTTCGATAGAATGTATCGACACGCCACCGCGCCGTCTGGGAAGCTGTAACACCAATGCCGAGTCCCCGTCCCCCTCCCTTACTAAGTGGAAGTAAAGACAGCGAATTCCTTTCCCCTCCATTCTTCATCCCTCCTACGCAGAAAGACGTTACATGCAGTCTACATTACTCGCTCAAATAGAAGTGGGTAGATAGCTGGGTTCCAAAATTGAAAGCTTTATACGCATGGCCATGGGCGACAATAAATTGAACTGATCGAAAAACGAGTTCCAATGTTTCTTTACCTTGAAAATATATTGTTAACATACAATACAGAACACTTATGTTAGTACATAGTTATTAAGAGCTTTAGATTCTTGTCAGTCTATAGTCAAATCGTCTTAAAACTTTTGGAACCATAGTAGGCATGTAAACGTCAAATTATTGTCGATCACTAAATATTTTAAAACAATAAAATTAATATTCAATTTATGTCTGCACTCCTTGCAGAAAATTTAATTATTAATTTGGATTTAACCAGCATTTCTTCTGCTAAAGAGCCTTATAAATTGAATTCTTAAGAAATCATATTCTAAAGGGAGGTCCCTTTACCTGCCAACCCACACAAAAACAAGCTCCGGCTGTTATTTGAACGTTTTGCACCTGCCACCAACATCAGGCTTCTTTCGGACAATCGCTGCACATCGTTCGATTTCTTTTATTAATTTCTTAACGTTGTAATATTCTTTTGTAGCTTATACTTAAACTTGTATACGATGAGTAGTTCCAAAAGACTTGACACCCCTCCTAACTGTGTAAATGAGGGAAAGGTCGGTATGCTACGAGGGTCGGCCGAAATTAATGGCCTACAAAATAAATATAAGGTGCTATTAAGAATCTACTAGTAATAAATAATATAAACAAATGTTAACTAAGTATATGGAACTAAAAATAATTTTCTTCATACAACGAATTTTAAGGAAATACCGGTTTCCATGCAGCGAAAGCTAGCCAGTTCAATAATCTAGCATCTATTTATACAAAACAGTGAAGCGAATGTAAGTAACTGAACTACAATACCCAACTTTCAGGTTTTCATAACAAGCAGCAATGCTATGGTAAAATCAGTTCGTTGCCACTTGAAATTGAAGGTGGTTATGTTATAACATTTCAGACGCGCATATTTAAAACCGCATCTACTAAATCATCGCATGTACGGAAGGTGTCTGCTATACCACGTGCCTCGACTTACAACTGAATGAATCACTTGGATTAGTCAAAGCTTACAACATGAATGACATATTACAATATCCGTAGCTTTGAAAGAAGCTATATAGTAAGAAACTTAAACCTAATTTATTTTTTTATAATAGTAGAGACTAAAGCCAGTGACAGGGATAATAATATATTTATACATTTAACAAAAAATTGTCAAGTTGTGCTTTATGTAAGTCCTGCCGATATTAAAAATAACATCAGAATCAGATCAATAATTGCGAAACATGAGGCTAGACGTAGTTTCCCAATATCCGCCACCCACCGGCATTTAGTTGTTTAGATTGTGACAAACAACCGATAATTGATTATATCTACAATATAACGACAGGTTTACTGAATAAAACTTATACATAATTAAAGTGCTGAAGAACATGCTGCCGTTCGTTGCTGACGGCTAGGAGTATATGATAGGATGTCAGACCGATAACTCAATCAAAGTCTGAATTACAGGCCAGCTCTTAGTCATCAAAACATTGTATTCAATGTAATATCAGGAAAGGAAATATAAAATTAGAGTCAAGATATCGCATACGACTCTATATCTATACGGCCGAGACAACATCGTTATCGATCGCGGTCGCGCATTCGCCGGGCCGGCGTTTTTTTGCAAAAAATCCTTTTCATAACATAAACACAAGGGGTTCGAGTCGAAACTATTCGTAGTAATTGGCGAGAGTTACCTGAGGACCGAGTGGCGTCTCAGCGCAGCACCCACAACACTTTGAGCACACAACACACGCGAGGAGACGAGTGGCGACAACCGACCCGCCCAAGCTAAAGACGCGGTCTGACTAACTTGTATAGGTTACGATATAAACGGCCGATGACATCCAACCGCAGACAAGGATGGGTGTACTATAGCGTATCTCTTCTACGGCTCAACAAAACACGGCAGTCCTGCCTGGCCGAGACAGAGCCATTTTACCGAGGGTCGCAGGATCCATGAAAGTAATGCGCACGCAGGAAATTCGTCAACACACATATACACGCGTGTAGTAGGTACTCGTGCTCCTTATTCAGAAGGTGGATTCGTTTTAAAGCGCTTAGCGTCTCGTCTCATACAGGATGTGTTGCATTAGCGACTGAAAATATAATTTCAGACTTGTTTTTGATAAAACGAACTATTCTACTTTTAGATAAAAGGATATTGAGTTATTTTTAAGTTTGACTAAAAATATGTATAATATAAAAACAAAGTACATTGATAATAATATATTTTATTAAAAGTAGAATCATAATTTAAGATAACAATGTAAATAAATAACATTTCTATGGCAGTATTTTATATCTGATGTATAATTGTATTAAATAATATTCTTAAAAATTATAAACCATTATAATCACCGTTCATCTTCATCGTTATTTTTTTCGTCACCGCATATAATGTGACAGATAGTATCGAGACATAGCACGTTTAAAGCATGTATTCCTAATACAATAATTTATGGCACGTAAATATAAATTCATCTAATCAATGCTTAGAAATACAACGAACAATGAGAGGAAGGAACGTTAGTTAATTAGGATTATTTATGATAGACCGAATTTTTGCTTTATTATTCTCGCGGTTAGTAGTGTAATAGTACATGGAACTACAATATAATAATAACTAGACACTACGTTATTATAATATAAGTATAACTATCACTACTAGATACAATATTTTTATAGCAACATCAATAATTGTTTAGAAAAAATACTTAACTCTATCAAGCAGTTTTTCTTATACTTTTATAATGGGGTATATAATATTAATGGCTTGTTTCACAGTTTGATGCTCCTTCCACTTTTACTTGATAGATAATTTCATACAAATTCTGTTCTATTTTTTTATTTTCATAGAAGGTAGTGCCTATTCGTCCTGTGAAACAAGGCCTTAACGTGCATACTACATGTTTCAGTCAAAGATTTTTGTGTATGCTCTATGTGGATGTTATACTGGTCAAAGTTATTTTTTTTTTAATGTTTAGGTAACCTTAGGTGCTTTTGGAAAACCATTAGTGTCTAAAATAACGACATTTTAATAGACGTGGCTGAAGTAAGTCAAATGGTTTTTGACAAGAATAAAGTTTAGAATAATAATTTGGTTGGTAATAAACAGGGCGCTCTCGCAACTATCCTTGACTGTAAGATATATGTACATATAACATTTTTCATGTTACAAAACCACAAGATCGCTCATGATTATATAAAACAATCGCCTCGAGAGCTTTGTTATGGTTTTGTAATCGTTTTAAATACATACTTACGATAAAAATTCTACTTATCACTTCCGCAATATTTATAATATAAAAGTTACTTTTAATATAAAACTATATAGAGAAATCAGGAAATGATACAATTACATAAATATAATATTATTATATTTAATATTTCAAAAATATTTTTTCCTAATCACACATTTAACATTTGTCTAGTAAAATATAATATTATGTTATGTACTTACTAATATATTTTAGCTGTAATTTAATATCCGCAAGAAAATGATGGTAGCGTCATGTAAGTGTCTAATATGATGATGGACGCAGGGTGGAGATAGATATAAGGGAGTGGGTGACCTTAGGCGGTCTCATGCGGTGCAGGCAGCTTCTCCCAAGATGGCTCCACGCCCCAGATCTCTCGAGCATACTCCGCGATCGTACGATCAGAAGAAAACTTGCCAGAAGACGCAATGTTCTCGATCACCATCTCGGCCCACTTCGACTGGTTCTGTAGTTAGAATATTTATGTTAGTTTATCATCACGACTGTATTTCCACGTAAGTAGTTGGATAGGGGTGTTCTATAAGCAACATGTCCTAAATAAAACACAGAGCTGGTACTAATAATATCTAGTCAGGCCCTATAAGGCTCAATTCACACAGAAAATCGCATCGGCCGGCAGCGAGATCAAAGCAGTGTTCAGTTAAGCAGGATTTTAAACGTTATCTTCATTGCTAAATACATAGTATCGTCATAGACTTTCGGGACAATTTCGGTAAGGGGTGATAGCCTAGTCGTATGACCGTTGAACTACCAAGTCAAAGGTCGAAGGTTCGAAGCCCAGGTCTATATGGATAGTCCAAACCTATTTTTTGGATTTATGTGCGTATTATTAATTATCACTTTTCTTAACGCCAACTACCAAACAGATATAAATATTTAATAAGAAATTTGAAAAAACAACTGATACGGATGGGATTCGAACCCACAATCTTCGGCGTACCATGCCGACGCTCTAACGCTCTTTTTCAAATTTTTTATTAAATATTTATATTTAATAAGCTAACATGTAAAAATTTCACAAAAAATATTACCAAACCGATTTTAACGAAATTAGATCGACCAGAGCTTAAACAGCATCCGTAGAAGTACTAAAAGTAGTTTCTAAAGATATACCAAGCGAGTAATATAAATAAAAATATCTATATCAATAGACATTTATTTGCATACTCGAGAAAATACCAAACATGTTCATTATTGGTCATCTTTCTTGTTGAGGAACACATTTGAAGTGTCGTTAAGCATACATTGTAAGTAAATATTGGCACGAGACCGCATTGCATGGTCGTTTAAAAATAACTTGTTTGTTTATGTCGTATGGCTTGAATTAAATAGCAGAGACAAAAGTACAGTAAGTGAGACAAAAATAGTTTTAAGAAAGTATACTAAATTTTGTTGTGTAACCTTTCGACATCCCGAAAAAAAAACCGATCCAATAAAGATTGCACTACGAAACAATAAATATGACGTCTAGATCATGGGTGTCCAAGATACGGCCTCCAAGGACACGATTGGGCCCGCGGAAACTATTAATCCGGCCCACCAACATAAAACTTTTTAGATGAGTACCAAACTTTTTGTTGCTAAGAAATAAATAAAGCTAAGAAAATTTAACATTTTAATTAACCATAGCTTTTCAATACAATATGTGTAATTGTATAATATATAACACACGTCAAAAACTAGAGTTTTAATCACATCTCCATTCCTGTCTTCTTAATAAATTACATCCGCTTTGGCCTACCGGAGTGTTAAAAATGATTAAGCTACAGCATATCTAAGATTACAATTTAATTTGAATAACGATGAACTATTGAATAATTTTGAAGGGTTAATATGGCACATTTATTATGCTTATTTTAATTTACATTCATGTTCTTATCTCATATTATTTTCGCGATAATAAACGTTCTCGATAATAACGGCGATGAGTGCCAAGATTATATAATAAAGAGATATTATGCCGTTGATCGCTGGTTACTAATGTCAATACATTAGCAATAAAGGTTAAATAAATACATTAATTACTCATTGCACTGTTTGATAACCTTTGTTCTGAACTAGCTTTTGCCCGCATTTTCACCCTAATGGAGGTTCCACCAGGATATTAAGTATCTTATGCGTTAACTCAGCAATAATACAATCAGGAAGAGCCAGACGATAAGGATTTACATTTATTTTATAACTAGCTCCCTCCCGCGGCTTCACCCCTGTAGTTCTAATTTTACGCGATCACAGCGCCATCAACTGGGTCCAATTGTATACTACATAAACTATCCAGGAAGCACACAAAAAAATCATCAAAATCGGTCCTGCCGTTTTGAATTGATGCGCAGATAGACATTTGTGGCAATTGATTTTTAATCGGTTTTATTTAGCAGACCTGTTTGTTATTTATTTGTTTGGTTCAAATTTAGTCATTGAAATTCAGATTGATCTGATATTTGATGCATACCTTTAGTTCTGATGACAAAACCGTTTTAAGTAAAGAAAAATTTGTTCATATTATTGTTTATTCAAATAGTCTATATTAGTAGGCTAAAACTATCAACTAAGTTAAAGCAACAATAATAATCATCCCTGATCTCGAATAGCGATGAACGCTTATCATTAAAAGTATTCAGAGGTATATTTATTGGATCGTACATTACTAACTATAGACAAAGTAGAACGTAAAAATAGATATTGCATATAGCACCTGCGTGTTTTCAGTGCATGTATTAAGGATATGGGTAAATACATAATTAATGACGCGAAAATTTCGCGAAGGTTGTATTTTTATCAGGTGAAACTAGAAAAACACTTATTGCAAAATTAGATTTCTATTTCGGGCGTATATAAATCGTCGGTGATAGTCCAATACCGCATAACTAACGACATGCAATAATCATAACTTCGATGTGACGAATTTTAATGTAGAACGAAAAAAAAAGTTAGAAATGAGACAAAAACGTTTGTTTTGAGGACCGTGCCAAGCTAAGCGGGTTTTTAAGCGGATTAAACCACCTCATTCCAAGCCTTGGACCAACTATGAAACGAACGTTTTTGTGTTATTTCTAACTTTTATTTAGTTTTCCTATAAAATTTTCTACATCTAAGTTATGCTTTATTGACACTTGTTAGTTATGCACTTATGCGGTACTAGACTATCACCGATTACATGATTATGAGAGGAAGCCTATAATTTTTTTTTAAATAACATTTTATATAAGACGACAGTCTTTTATAAAATTAATCAATGCCACAGTTAATGTTTTTAATGTCGAGAAATCAAAATTTAACTCTGCTTAAATAATATAGTCTCAAACTTTCGCAAACATTTAACATAATGAAACTACTTTTAAACGGATAACTCGCGTATATGTTTATTTTTCAAAATACCTGATGTTTCGATTCGAGAGCTTAGCAGCTCTCGTGGTCACAGGCAGACTCTGAAGGCAGGTTTTGAAAAATAAACATATACGCGAGTTATCCGTTTAAAGGTTGTTTCATTATTTTTGCTTAAAGTCGAATTTTAGGGAATAATTTAAAAAAATCCTATAATATTTAATGCCAAACTTTTGAAATGACTAGAGATTTGCAAAAGTTATGTTTACGTTACAAGCTTACACCCTCATTTGTTTTAAGTGCCGTCCGGATCTGCCAAAGCGTCATGTTATTTTATGGTTATAAATTATGATGAAGTATTCACAACTCTTTTCTCCTTACTAGCTCAGTTATAACCCCCACACAACCCGGTTCTTGTCACCATTTAGTCACCCAAATTTATACTATCGACGTCGCGTCGTTTGTAGCTAACTTTAACCCGGCCTAGTAAGTTTGAGCTTTCTGTACTACATAATAAAAAAATAGGTAGGTACTATCGCGGACACGACACTTACGCGGACACTTTGCGATCAAAATGCTTTGAACGATGCTACGTGCGTAAGGGCGGGGCTAGCGTTACGTTAAGACGCCGGGTGCAAGCGATTCTAACCTTAAAAGTGGTGCACCATCTTTGTCTACATGTCACACACGTCGATACATGTCGAATTGAGAACCTTTTTTTTCCTTCATTAAAAATACTCGTCATACCTGATAAGTATCGGAGACTTTCTGCTGCGCCTCAATGTAGGCATCATAGTCAGCCAGGTGTAGGAACCGGTCGTGTTGCAGCAACACGTCGGCGATGTGCGCGAACCGGCCCGGCTCGCCCGGAGAGAAGAACCCGCTGCGGATCTGCTCGACGCACTGGCGTAGCTCCGGGTTGCGCTCGTAGTACTCGTAGGCGTTGTAGCTAACACAACAAACGAAATCAATAAAGATAGATATCACCCCGATATACCTGTATACAGGAAAATGTCCCATTGCGTCCATGTAATCTTCGTGTCAATCAAAAAGCTTAAGTAGTTGTTAAATACCCTCATTTTAATATTTGAATATTCGAGTTCTGCCTTGTGTGAGAGGATCCCAGTATTCCTACACTTATACAGTACATAACTTACGCAAAGTCTTAGGTGCATGCTTTGGACTTTGCGTATGTTATATATACCTTGTGTGCCTTGGATTCGAACCTGAGATCACAGACTTGCCCGTCAACAGTCATACCACAAGCCTATCAACACTGCCTAGTTCAATACTACTGAGGTAATGGAATAGATAAAATAATCAGTAGCTAATCAGTCAATGTTACTTCGTCATTGTTAATTATAACGTAATGTTGACACACTGTGCTCACATGTTTTGTATGGATTTATCAATAACAAGGTGTTTCACGATTACGCTCCTACTAGAAATAAATGATAAGCAAGGTTAACATGATCGGTATTAACCTTAAGGCGAGTATACACTATACACTAAAGCATTTCCAATAATAATGTTCAATGTAATGTTAAGAACATTAGCGAAACAAAAGCTTATTTAAAAAAATCTTTAATAATAAATATTTGCAATGTCATATTATCAATGTTATATAAATGTAATGTTTTGTTCCTGCCAATGTTCGACGTTTTATTAGACGAGTTTTTGTTTAGCATTCACTTTTCGTTGAAATGTCAAATATCTGTGTTCTTGTAATTTTGCTCAATGATATGTTACACAAATTCGCTCGTCAAACAGTTTAACAAAACGTCGTGCGTCGTGCTTGTGCACGTTCGGCCAGTGACTGGTGAGACATTAGTTGGCTCGATGTGCTGTTTGAATTAAATGATCTAATGTGTTCTCACCTTTATAATGCACATTGTACGCACGCGATTAGTGCGGCGACGTTTAACGATTGCATAACGTGCACGGTCATAGATAGAGCCTCTATTACATAATTAATCTCAATCACATTATTTATTTCAGTTACAGATAAAGGCAAAAGTCGATTTTTAGGTCTCTTTGCTTGACCGAAAGAGGGACGAGGAAATTTCATGCAAATTGCATGCGGTGTTCAGTCGTGATCCTCACAAACTTTCTCCTGCTACCTATACTGTTTGGAATCAAATTGCCTGTAACTAATATATTTTTACCCAACAAATATATTATTCAGTGAGATTTGGTCAGACAATCGAATTACCTTTTCCTATTTTCTTGAGCGTATAAAAAATCCGTAATTTTATTCGTATTCGTAACTACGCATCATTGACTTTTTGAAAATATATGTATGTATATATTCAAATTACTTAATTATCTTTTGTTTAAATCGGTGGAGAGAAAAGTAAGGAAACCAGTTCTTGATGATACATACATCTTTATAAGATGGTCAGATGGCCATGTCAGAGGTCTAAGGCGATTTAATTAAACTCCAAAATAAATAAATAAATCAGCCAGTAACTGTTCCACTGTACAGCAAAGGCCTCTTCTCATACAGAGAAGCTACCACGCTAGCTTTCCCACGCTTTTTTAACAAGAAAGCGAATATGTTCGTTTGAAATTAAAAATAAGGTATAGTTCTTAATTCTTAGCCAATTATATTAATAAGTGTCCAAGATAATTAAAAATACTTAAATATATGGATCTCACACAACGTTAGTAGTAGGCCCAGAAGAACATGGCGGTATGACCTACATGTTTAATGAAAGGATTGACCGCAGAAAACTCAGAACCGACAGGAGTGGAAGAAAAAAAATTGTAATAGAACTCACCCTCGTTGCTTCAAAGCTTCTACGTCATCAACTCTCATTCCGAATATGAAGAAGTTGTTTTCTCCGGCTTCCTCTGCCATTTCGACATTCGCGCCGTCCATAGTACCGATGGTCAGCGCTCCGTTTAACATAAACTTCATGTTCCCGGTGCCCGATGCCTCAGTACCAGCGGTGGAAATCTTTAAATGGTAATTAATATTTAATAATAAGTGAACTCAAGTCAGAGCTGTTACTTATGCATGTTGTGATCTCTTATACATTTATACATACGTACATAGACTCACGCCTGTTTCCCAGAGGGGTAGGCAGAGACAACGGATTTCCACTTGCTACGATCCTTGCATACCTCTTTTGCCTCATTCACACTCACCACGTTCTCTTATAATAATAATAATTAAGAAAGCACAAAGTATTTGTACTAGTATAATTATTTAATAAGGTGTACTCCTTTTTGGAGTTCTTAATTCAAATTAATAAATATCCTTACTTTGAAAGAAAGGATAGCATAAATTTCAAAAGCTTATAACTTCGGCATCAAGTGACTGATTGCAATATTTTTGTTCACAAGATGTTTTATTTAAAAACCATCTCTAAAGTAATATCAAATATAATTACTTTTTTAACAGTAAACAAAGGCAAAGATGTGCAATAGTTTTGAAAAAAGAGTAGGCTTACCGTTAAAATGAAACAATCGCTTAGTTAAAACTACCTTTTAAAACTATAGCTCATTTACACTATCGTTTAATTTAAATTAAAGAGTAAATGAGCTCTTCCATTTTCCACTTAATCTTATCACTTGACCA
Source organism: Protodeltote pygarga (assembly GCA_936450705.2). Taxonomy (NCBI): domain Eukaryota; kingdom Metazoa; phylum Arthropoda; class Insecta; order Lepidoptera; family Noctuidae; genus Protodeltote; species Protodeltote pygarga. The sequence goes on along the minus strand of OW388255.2, from coordinate 7,478,857 downwards.
CATTTTCCAATTTTATTACACTCGTGTTTCTTTAGTTAAAGGGTATGTAAAATTGTATTTACGTCAACCAAACGTCACAATGTAATTAAAAGCAGCTGTATATTTATAACGGAATTAATAGTCCTGCGTTAATTCATAATTCACAATACATTAATGGAGTTAAGTTAGAGATACCGTCATTTTTAATTATATTTCAATTTTAGTACCTTGGAGTTGCAAACACGTGGAAGTAACAGATTCAAAATGAGTCATTTAACAAATCATAGACTAATTATATTAAATTTAGTAGTAAGTTACATTGGGGCTATGTTTTATGCCGTGCCTTTCTGACGGTGAATGCACCACCTGTCGTATTACATATCTAATACGTATTACATATCTAATTTGAGGTTTCTAGCTGTAAAAGTATGAACATTATTTTAATAAAAAAACAAACCTGTTCACTAAGGTCGGCGGCGGGCATAATGCGTTCGGCCAGAGTTACGCGGTAGTTCTCCAAGAATATTAACTTCAGCTTATCACCGACATCAGGATCGTTATTTACCTGGATTCAAGGAAAAAATACGTTTTAAGACATTTATTTCATCAAGCCATGATTTAAAAAGATGATAGTTGTATGCATTTTTCACACGTGAATTCAGTTTACGACTGGAAACTAGCTGGACATTATGAATAATAATGTTATGATAAACATCTAAGAAAATACTTACAGTGTTGCCAACAGCACAAGCCAAGGCAATCATTTGTTTGGCAACATAGTAACCGGGAGCGGCTTTACCGCCGATCATTACTGTCCTGGGAGTGATCGGAGCGGTGGGGTCGCGCTTGATGCGGTTGTACAGCGTGATCACGTGCAAGATGTTCAGCAGCTGCCGCTTGTACTCGTGAATCCTCTTCACTTGCACGTCGAACATCGACGCCGGGTTGATCTTTACACCGGTGTCCCTCTCTATCAAAGAAGCAAGCTTCAACTTGTTCTCTTGCTTCACTTTCATAACAGCGCGCTGGAAAGTAGGATCCTTAGCCCATCGCTTCAACTGCTGCAGTTTTTCCAAGTGCACTGTCCAGTCTTCACCAATCTTGTCACAGATGAGGTCCGAGAGGCCAGGGTTGCACAGAAGCAGCCAGCGGCGAGGAGTAATACCATTGGTCTTGTTCTGGAACTTCTCTGGCCACATCTCAAAGAAGTCGCGGAAGACAGTTGCCTTGAGAATATCGGAGTGAATGGCCGCCACTCCATTGACGGCGTGAGAACCAACAATACAGAGGTTAGCCATGTTCACACGTTTTTCACCTTCTTCTTCGATGAGCGACATGCGACGCATGCGGTCAGAATTACCAGGCCAGCGCTTCTCGACTTCCTTCAAATGCAAAAAGTTAATGTGGTAAATTAGCTGCATATGCCTGGGCAATACGTTCTCGAGCATCGTGCACGGCCACCTCTCCAGAGCTTCGGGTAAAACGGTGTGGTTTGTGTAAGCACAACACTTATTGACTAACTTCCATGCTTCGTCATATGGTACTTTCTCAACGTCAACCAGAATCCTCAATAGCTCTGGAATGGCAAGAGCAGGGTGGGTGTCGTTCAGTTGGATGGCAACTTTGTCTGGAAGACTTTCGAATGTTGTTCTTACGGCTTCACGAACACCGAATTTAGAATTTTTGTATCGCCTAATAATGTCTTGAAGAGTAGCAGCACACATGAAGTATTCCTGACGTAAACGCAACTCCTTGCCTTCAAAGAAGTTGTCATTGGGATAGAGTACTCTAGATATGTTCTCCGCCACGTTACGGTCAAGGACAGCTTGGATATAATCACCGGAGTTGACTGAAAACACATACAAAATATTTTTCTAGTTAATTTTTATTCCATTAGACATTCGATAAAAGTCGTATGGACATCATTTACTTACAAAATTTCAAGTTGAAATCGATGGGACTTTTAGCAGACCAGAGTCGTAGAGTGTTGACGACATTATTGTTGTAACCTGGGATCGGATTGTCGTAGGGCATCGCGAATACGACCTGATAACAAACACATAAAAAAAATCATTTTAACTCTATCGCTTTTTAGATACATGACTCAAATCTCCATGTTTTCCTACTTGTACTAAAGTTAAACCTATACCACAGGTACGAACTGAGCGATCAGTCAGTACGTGGCTATCGGCTATTGACATTCGGAACTAAGCATAGCATGAGCAATATTATGCTTTAAAAAAAAAACAAAATATCTCAAACCCGACTACGTAGGATGTAGTGAAGTTTGTTAACTTATGTACCTATTATAGTAGGTACATAAGTAATAATTATAATACGTTTTAGGTTTTTTAGTTTTATTTTCATAATCGCGTCTTTGACACTCTTTGCCACTCTTTGGTGGCTTAGTCAAGTAGTATTATTATCTAATAATTATGTAGCCTATTAAATTCTAAAATTTCCAACAAATATTTTGATCCACAATGCCTCTATAATCACTTTGCCCGATTTGACTTGTTTTTCATAATGCCCTCATTAAGCACTTGATCCATAACATACCTACACACTACATAACATTCATTCACCGTGAACTGTACTATCGTCACACTACATAAGAACGGGATATTTGTTGTTGACATAAGACGGACGTAAACAAGAAACTTTTCTGGCCACCTATTTACAGTATAAGCATTACATACATCGCTATTATCGAGAAAGGTTGAAGATAAGCTTCTAAAGTTCAAGACAAACACATCGTGTGTAAGAAGTTACTAGTTTTATGAATTTATGTGAGATCTTCGGGTCCTAGTTCACGCTTGTAATTTACGGGAGTAGGCTTGGGCTTACCCAGTTTTTAGCTTTTTTAGCATAATACCTATATAAATTTCCAAGACCAATACCAAGAAGATATGTCTTGGATTAGTGTTTAAACAAATGCTCATCTAGATAGTAGTCATTGCTATTTTATCCTTCCAAAAATAAATTGATAACCTTATAGGTACATTAGGTATACATAGGTATTGTGTAGTATCCAGAAATGATAATAGTTAGCATTGTAAACATAGACAGCTATGTTAGTTAGTACCGCGACTCCATTGTGGTAAACGAAGTCATTATTTGCTTACATTGAATATTATTCTGATGAAGCTATTTACAATAACAAATTGGCGTTACAGATAAAGCTGCTCGTGTATCACGTGTGTTACGTATCAAATGTAACGTGTAGTAAAAGTGGCCGAACTGAATCGTTTTTTTTAAGTGTCTAATTGATAAATTAAGACGTCACTGGCCAGACATCTTATTTGTTATGACAAATTAATTGCTATGGTCTATCAGAGAAGTATAAGTAACGTAAGTCCCATAATTCTACAAAGGTTAAAACAATTTCGGGTATTAGTTTAGCAAGCATCTTAGACAACATCGATTGAAAGTCAACAGTGATGTTAAGGTGCACCAAGATTGCGGTCTATTGTAGTCAACCAATTGATTTATGTAGGAAGCTTGTAAAACACCTAGTAGGTATTTAGTCGACCGAAATTCAAATGCATAGGTTCATTATTTCCACAACATTGATCTACATTGAATAAAAACAGTCGACGGACGTTGTGATCGACAGAACCATTTCTAGATTCGGTTGCAATGATTGGTTTGTATTTCACTTTGAACTGTCGATGTCATCGTTTAACTTGTTATTTCATCGTTTTCCCAATGGAGCTATAACACTAAAATTGGATTGGTGGAACTCGTTTTTATCAGAAATTCAATAAGTTATGGTATTATTTTCATAGTCTTTACCTGAGTATCAATCCATTTCTTTCCCTGCGGCGTATCGACGACGCGCCCGTAGAAATTGACGGGTAGCATGAACTCGGGGCGGGCCTTCTCCCAGGGGTTGCCATAACGCAACCAGTCGTCAGGTTCCTCCTGCTGCTCGCCATGTTCTATCTTCTGTGCGAAGATACCATACTCATACCTAATACCTACAATAAACATATAATTATTTAATTAATACTGTTCCGTTCTGGGATTGATACTAGGTTGATCGAATTTGATACCAGCTTTTTTTATTAAAGGTGATCTTTGTAAATATCTATAATTATAAATTATAACGAAGGTATATGGGTTACTACGATTAATAAATAATATAAGCCTGTGTATGCTCTTCGTGACGCACGGACATTGACCTTTATTTCATTAGCGTCGCTTATCATTTAGTAGGTACCATTAATAAACAATTTTAAAGAGGTTGAGATGCTCTGAAATTATTGCTTTCTACAAATATTTATCAAATTTGTAGAAAGTGTAGTCGGATTCTGAACTATATCTGTCGGTCATACAAATATTTGTCTCGAACGAAGATCGAACCCGCGTTACCAAGCGCAGAAGGCAATTGCTTAACTGGTGGCCCAATAGCGTCGTCAAATTATGCTGTAGGTAACAATAGCTGCATAAAACATAACAAATGTAGATCTTCAATTTAGTTTGTACGTTTACAATTGGCGGCGCGCCAGCGAGGGTGTTGTCAACTGTTTTAAATTAGTTTATACTGGCCAAAATAATGTCAAGTGTGCTCTCACAATGTCCTGTGGGTCACCAATAAAATGCTTCTCGAAATAATATTATATGAAATACCAGAATGTTTGTAAGATACCATAATATAAAGCCAAAGTGAGCAAAAACAGTTGATTTATGCAAAGAGACCCAACCATGTATACATAAGATAAAGAATTGTAATAGCACTATTTTCAGCAAAAAATGTTCAATATTGATAATAACGAGTTTGTAATAAAAAACCTCTACACATTTGCATGTTACCCTTAGAACAGTTTAAAATTTAATTGAAGGGGGATTTCTTGAATTCTAAAAGTAAGTACAGAAAGATGTGAATATTGATATACATATACCTACTTCTTGATTAAGTAATCTTACAAATACATGGACTTAAAATTTTCACTGTGACATAATTATTTAATAGAAAAAAAATTGCATATGGATTATGTTTTGATCTAAGATCGCTTTGATATAACATAATTGACTTACTTGATTACTAATTAAGTTTTGAATATTTGCATGCCTTAACCAAGGCAGAACATAATATTATACTGTACCTACCCTAACATTATAAGAACTTTTGTAACTGTTACTGTGAATAATTTATATCTATTTCTATAATTGTCCGAATGTAAACAACATTGTCTGAAAGCAAACAACTTAAATTGTTTTCTTACAAAAATCTTTTTAAAAGAAATTGTAGCAAAAAGTTTATACACTGGAAGTGTATAAACTTGATGTTACAGTTTCTACTTACTTAGCATTTTGTGATAACTAAGTTTATTTTACTATGCACTGCACTGTAATGTCCATTTATTTAATTTAGAAATTTAATTTAAGTTGTTCCAATGTGGTAATTTAAGAAAGTTGTAGATAAAAGCCATTATTTTTAAATGTTTGCTTATTATTTTTAAGAAATGAATAAAGAAATGAATAACCAATGCAAGTCATTTACTTAAAAAGGAAACTAAAGGCTGTATTGGGAAACCTGTTTGATAAAAAAAAGACTTACCATAGCCATAAGCAGCTAGGCCAAGTGTTGCCATAGAGTCAAGGAAACAAGCAGCTAAACGTCCAAGACCACCATTACCAAGACCAGCATCTTCTTCTAACTCTTCCAGCTCTTCAATATCTAAACCAAGCTGGTACAGAGCTTCATCCACTGTTCCTTGAATGCCCAAGTTAATCATGGTGTTTTGAAGGGATCTTCCCATGTAATACTCCAAGGACAGGTAGTAGACACGCTATAATAAAACATTTTAATTTGAAATATTGCAAGAATGAAAATTAAACCTTATGATTTACACACCTTAGCACATGTTAGCTTATTTTTCAAATTTGTTATTAAATTATTATACTTATGATTTACATTAGAATTATAATCATAAATGTTGTTACAAATTTTAGAATGTTGGCAGGCCATTTAATAATTTTATTTTCTTATTTTAGCATACATCATATAACATGCACACTAGAATTATTACAAACTCGCCTTATAATTAAACTACTAAGCAATTAATTCATAACTTAAAATATTATGTCTGACACTAAGAATGTGTTCCATTACTACTTTTTCAATAAACTTTAGAGTATAAACTATATTACAACATTATGAGTATTTCAAAATAAAACAATTTGTTATTTATAGAGTTGAGTTGAATGTTGTACAATTGAGAAGAATCAAAGAAAAGTTAGAAGCGTATTTGTTATGGAATTGCAAGTTTATACACTAATAATAATCAGATCCAGATCCGTATTAAACCACAGAGGTTAATATATATTGCTCTTATAAATGTGTGCCAAACTATGCTACAAATAAAAACATGCCCTTGCATTGTTTCATACAAACTTTTCAAAGTGTGGGTAATATAATAAAACAAGTTTGGAGAACAAAATTTTATATTTACCTTGGGATCCTTTTCATAGTAGTATTGTTGGGTTCGAATCCACCTAGAGACGAGGTGGTCCCTAACAGTGTGGGCCAAGGCAAAGTAGTAGTCTCTCGGAGTCGCAACATTTCTATCCTTCACCAGGGTATAATGCACATGTCGATTAAATGCCTTTTTCACCTCAGCAACATTTTCTACTGCCACGATACCTCGTACAGAGATTTGCTTACGCTTGTCCGAATCGCTTTGAACACTCATCTTGATTTATAATGCCGGACAAGATCAGGGAAGGCCCGTGCTACCGCTAGACCTACACAACCCTGACTGGTCAAACGCGGTTGCCGATATCGGTCACCTTGAGAAGGTCAAACATTTACGAAGCTACCACAGATAGAGTAATGCAAATGGTATTGCAATAATATCTGCATTTATGGTATTTATACTTTAAATATGGGTATTACTTAACGCCAATTATGACATATTTTATTACATTTCAGTGAAATTAAAATTGGTTAGATTTACGAATAAATTAATAAATGTTTCGCCGTTCGGGCGGCATTCAATAATAAATATTTGACAATTTGATTTGACAATTGACAATGACAAATGACAATGACAAATTGACCATTGTCTACAGGGATGACATTGACAATGACAATTTCGGATTGCCATTCCGTAAAAAAAATAGAAGATAAAGAAGACGGGGCCCAAAAATATCGGAAACAAGCATAGATTTAGTATTAAAAAACAAGATAGCTTACATGTGCCGGAATATCGGTTTAGATAGAGAAATAATTAAAACCAGCGGTGTTTCTGTCTAATACCGTAGCCACATTTTTTTAAATTTAATGAATCGCACCATTATGTTTGATAGATCCTTAGAGTCCTATATATATACTCTAAGGATAGATCGCTTAAAAAGTAAGATTTTTTTATAGAGAGAAGAATCGATGAAAAATAATCTTAGTTTCCTAACAAAATTTTCCATAACTATAACAATAATTGTAAAAAGAAACTGATAGTGGAAAGAGGGAAGGAAGGCCTTTGCCCTGCAGTGGGAAAATTTTGGCTAGGTAATAATAATAACAATAATTCAAATGTTCCAGATATCGGTGGGCTCCTTGGCATAAAGTAATCTGTAAAATTTGTGGCGCCATTGGCGCACTTCTCATAATACAATTCAAAATTACTAGTTAGATATTCTAGATTTTTTTTGTCACAAATATCTTTGAATGAATCATTTTTAAGTTATTTTAGTACTCACAAACTTAGTTTTTATGATTTTTGTTTTTAGTTCTAGCTGTCACCGCCTCAGAAACTTTTTTGCCAAGCTGTACATAGAAGTATTATTATTAGTAGGAGAAATGCGCTAATGACGCACCCAATTTTTGCATCCTCTTTTGTTTTCTTGACTCTTTTTTGCCAAACTGTATGCGAAAATGCGAAGGCCGGTCGGCCGGGGGGTCACTGTGGTTAGCAAAGCAGTCCCTTTCTAGACCGTTTTTCTCATATATCAATGATCTGATAACGAATGAAAAAGAGGTCGTATATTTTAATGCTAAGCAAAGTCTTACGTATGTACCTACTAAAGTGTACGTTTAGTCATTAGATAGAAAATTAATTAGAACCTACGTAGTGGGTATTCGTCAGACATAGGTTCGTAGTTTCGTACTATGCAAGTTGGACTTGAATGAGGCCAGTGGCCCTAATGAGATTTCAGCAATACTTCTTAGAACTTGTGCACTTACCTACCGGAGTTGTTTCCGATATTAACACGCCTTTTTTGCCTCTCGTTTCCTTGGATATTTTGAAAGTCTTCGACAGGGCCTTGCATTACAGTCCTTAATATCAAGCTTCCTTCTTACGGTCTACCCTCTGGTACCTTAATGTCACTGCATAGGAGACCTCCTCAGGGATAGTTCAATCCAATTATGCGAGTGGTAATTAGGTACTACTCGTCTGGCCAGTGCGATGCAATGAATCTTTGTGTATGCAGACGTCAGTACCTACTGTTGTTGAGATATGATCGTGTCCTATGCGCGAGTCAGTGGGTCATGTGCAGATCTAGTCTCTCCATGAAGGAATGGTTTCCTGGGCTGTCACGCCACCGTGCGATTGACTGTCTATTACTTATTTATTGCTACGAGAATTTCCATACAAAAGAAAACAAACCGATAAAGGACCTTAATTAATAAGAAAGTCGCAAGAACAACTGACTCGGACGGGACTTGAACCCGCGATCTCTGGCATACCGTGCCGTCCAAAACCTGCTCAAGTCAGTTGTTTTTGCGAGTTTGACTGAGTATCTAGTAGGACTCGGTGGCTGGAGTATTGATGTTGAGGGTGGTTGGTAAAGCGATGGCACGGGCACGGCTTGCCAGAGATCGCGGGTTAAAGTCCCGGCTTAATCAGTTGTTTTTGCGAGTTTCTTATTAATATTTTCAACATGTAAAACATACATATATTAAAAAGACTGTAATAACATTAAACATTTATTAAATAAGTAGGTACCTATAATAAAGGTAATATAATCATTCTTTTAATATTAAAGAGAAAATATCAGAGCAATAACAATGCACGTATTGTATTGACTTATTATTATTATTATTACAGGGCAAAGGCCCCTATACTCTCGATCCACCTCTCTCTGTGTAGAGCTGCTGAGAACTTGGCCCTTCTTTTCCATTGGGCACTGGGGGCAAGTGCCCATGGCCCCGAAATCAATGGGGCCTCGTAGCGTTGGTCCTGCCAGATCACAAACCGAAAACCAATTGTTACCGATTTTTTTTCCGATGATCAAAGGATAATAACCTACTCCTTTTGCATGTTGTTAATAATAAAAAGGCCTCTATCGTATATCATAGTCAAGTCATAGGCATAAAGTGCCTAGGGTTGAAGTCGGCCCTGATAAGAATCAGTCTATATTAAAGGAATCAAGCTACAGAGATAAAAGTAGTAAGACAGGATCATCCCGTCATCTCTGGGTCATACCATGCTATTTTGTATTGACTTATATATATTATTACTTTCGAAGCGTAATATATTATAATGATGTAGGTATTTACGTTATCATGTTGTAAAATAAAATTGATTTATATAGATTTTACCTTCGAACTTAATAGTCTGAAATGGCTAACATGCAGTGAGTTAGCGTGGTAATTAATATCCTTCTCTGTATTGAGAAGTGGCCTTTGCCCTGTAGTGAGACAGTTACAACGTATTTATTATTTTTTAAATTCGATAAAAAGTCACGAAACAATATAATTATATATGGCGCGTCAATATAGCACGAAAACAAAATATTCATAATTCAGTTTTGATACCCTCGAAAGTTTCTAGACAATCAAAACTGAGTAGAATGCAATTAGTGAACTTACTTCTAGCTAAGCAGTACTTTGGTGAGGGCTACTTAAATTATGTACTATTAATGACACTTTAAAATAAATCATCATTTATACCATTTATATAAGATTGAATAAGATATTTGTATAAGATTAAATAGGTATTTAAACTCTCAACTATAGGTTTTCTAGTTTAAAAGTAACCTTAGCTATCATTGCTAGCGAACAAGAACATTCGGGCACAAATTATATGTTTAGTAAAAGCAAACTTCTTTCAAACTTACCAAAAAAAAATTAATTGGGCCTTAGTTATTGAGATAATTATGTAACAAAGATACGACGATTCAGTCTACTCAAAGACATAGATAAGACATTACTTGTATAAAATTAGAAAATGAATTATTGGCAATTCCAAAAACGCAAGTCTTTGTAGATATTTGTGCATACATACATATATACATACATACATAGTAGTATCGTCATCATCTATAATCATCACATAGTATATATAGTAGGATTACCTATACAACGAAAATCCAAAAATATTAATGGATATGACAAACTAATTTCTTATAGAAAACATTACACCCGTATTGCCCAACAAAGGGTTAGGCAGAGGTTTTGCCAGAAGTGGCTGATTGTATAGAGACTTGCTTCCTCCTACCCACAGATTAGTGTTCAAAGAGACTCGGGATTTCTAGATCTTTTAGACGCCTTCAGGATAGCTTTTTAGGTCTAAGCATAGTTCAACAGCTGATTGATATACCTATTACATACTTAATATTTAAGTTTAAGTAATTCATGAATAGCTACTACTCTTAAAAATGCGAGGAAAAAAGATCGCAAGTATTTTTGAACACTGCCCCACAGATTCGTAATAGACTATTTTATACTTGTTTTGCAATAACATGTCGTTAAAAATCGTTAACCGATATTAATATAAAGCTAATAATAATAAAAGCTAAATTCTTTTTTACAATATATATAGGCACTTAAATATTAAAAACTGCATATTATAAATCTGTGCTTGCTAATAGCAAAGCTACTAATAAGTAATAACGGTATTGTCAAACAACAATTGACTTTTAATACGTAATAAACGCCAGAAACCGTTTATGCCTATCACGTAAACCGAACGTCACGTTAAGTCACGTAACGACGTCGACGTCAGCGTTAACGCTAGCATTATTTACTTCTATTAACATATATATAAATATTATTGTATAATGAATATTCACATCAATACTTTTAATTTCAGGCAGATCTTTTTATAAAATGCTAAAATAAAGGCTTTTCAATATTATCTACGAGTTTGAATTTTTCTGTTCAAACAAGTACCTACGGGTCAATTTACATTGAAAAAGAAGAATTTATTTCCATTTTATTTGTTGATTTGGACGTAATAAAATGGAAATAAAGTTCATTATGAAATGAACAAGCCCAAAAATTCTTATCGCTTTTAAAATTGACCCTAATTTATAATAAATGCAATGTACTCATACAAAGAGCGTTCAAATAGTATGTAGGTAAAAAAATAAAATTAGAGTAAAATAAAATTATATCCTTAACCTTTTTCCTGTCTTGTGATTCATGCTATTGTTGTTGATAATTGTGTTGACCTATAAAAGCTATCAACAGTATCAACACATATATAGAGCCGTGCCCAGGACGTGAACGGACCGTGCAGCGTGTTTCATCAGGGGCTCAAAGAAATATCGGTGCGTACATTCTATGACCTCATTCACAACTGTCCAATCCCGGACCGGCGCGGGCGACCGGAGCTTCATTGCCAATTCCCGGGCATAGCCTTGATGATAGAGCTTAATAGGTTCAGACAACTTATTTTGTTTTTGTTTAGCATTAAAGCAACAGTTTTATTTAAAACATAGTCAATATCATTACTTTTTGAACGCCCTCTAGTAAAATGAGATAAACTTCCAATTCTAACAGTAGGTAAAGGTATAATATATCTTAAAAGGATTTGCGTCTTATTAGAACGTGGTTTAACGATAGACTCGGGTTTACTATATATTTTTTTTTTTACAAAGCTAATAAGAATCTATAAATCTGTTATGTGGGTTAAACCATGTTTAGTTTCTGATGCAATTTAACTACAAACCGAGCCATATTAACGCTTTGACTGTGGAAGACAAGAATTTTTCTTTTCAATTGCAACAAATTGCATTAGTATCTATAAACATTATACACGGCTAGCGTAACCTAATGCAGTTTTATTGTTGTACACTCAAAACCTCACAAAATAATAATCTCGTAGAAGAAAAATATCACAAGACTACCAGAAGCCTATAATCAATATAATTATAACCCTTACTGGGTTCTTCCTATTTATCTAGCTGGATGGAACCGCATTTTCCGTAACTCGTATCACTTTCTGTAGCACAGAAATATCGTTTGCTAAAGCGAGAAAGAAGGTTATACATCAGCAAGGTGAGGCATGGATGGGAAAGGCGAGAATTGAAATTACGCAACAATCTTACACCGAAAGATGTCCATCGCTATACCGCGCCATCCTCAATGGCCGGTGCGAGATTTGTATATTCATTTTACAAAGTAAATACAATATACTCCATTCTTAGAGCAATAACGTTCAATATTGTACTAACAAAAATTTCAAATCTCGCCTCGCACATCCTCGGGCATCTAGGCCCTTTTACACCAAAGATGGGCAGGGAAATTTTACAATACAAATTTCGATTCTTGCCTATCTCATCTTCAGTTTAGATTAGACAGTTTAGCTGTGGTTTAGCTTCGTATAGGTGAGCTAGTGGCAGGACACAGGTATATTTGTTCGGGAAACAGGTCGCCGCGCACTCGCAGCGCATGCACGCCGGCAGCCGCAGCGCGGTACTCCAGCTCACCAACCAATATGTCGTCCGTGTATATAGCCCATTCTGCCGGTGCTCTTAATATTCGTAGTTTTGTCTAAAAGGTAATGTAATAAGTAGGTATTATTCATAAGGCACAATAAATAATAATTTAACATTGAGAATGAATAGTTGACTCTTCTAATGAAACTACGATTCTGATACACTTACATAAGTGCCGGGTACGAGCCTGGCAGTTCGCTGTCGTCGTTCAAGCCCCCACTCTCCGAACCACGCGTTAAGCACGACTAGTTGTCGCTCTTTTTGTGATTCATCGTACGCGCGTATGTTTACGTGAGCCAATATGTTGGGACGCGGCCACTCTCTCGGACTGTCCATCAGATCTATTGCAAATGAGTGTAATAACGGCCGCAATCTGCGAATGGAAAAGACAAACATTACCTATGGATTTTAGCCTATAAATTTCAAGGAGGCGGCTGCCCCCCACCCTGCCCTCGAATTTTGCTTAACTATCTGAAGATTTAACTGGTTAATTATAATATACCAATAGTAAATTTCTGATTAGTTTTTGGGCCCTATAATTTTTGATTTGCCCTCTCCCCATAAGCCAAAAGCTGGGTATGGTAATTCGGAAGCCACAATACCGCCTGTTGTGTTTATGTGTTACATCCGAAAATCAATACGTTATACAAACTAGTTAATGAAGCTATCGATGTTCGGGTGATATTGGAAGTTTGCCAATATTTCGAGGCATTCAAATGCGGTCGACTGGAACGATCGTTGTTCGCAATTTTCTTTACAATATCCAACAAATTGGACCGCAAATTTAAATACATTTAGATGTACGTACTAGTAACCTACCTACTTCTAGGATGCAAGATTAGCTTACCTTCCATAAATAACCAACTGGTATCCTTCAGGAATACCATTGGACATCGAAGCTATCAAGTTTTTATTCCATTCAGGTTCTGTTTGTTCTGGTGATGAATCTATACTTGCTCTTGAGGGTACCTGGAACGACAAAGTAAAACTTTAATTAGTAATATGCCTTCTTTTATTATACGCACTGATAGCCTAGTGGTATGACCGTCGACTGATAAGTCAGTGGTCTCGAGTTCGATCCCAAGGCGGCGCACCTCTGACTTTTCGTAAGTTATGTGCGTATTATAAATTAATTATCAGTTGCTAAAACGGTGAGGGAAAACATCGTGATGAAACCAGCACACCTGAGAAATTTTTCAATGGTGTGTAAAGCCATGTCAGAGGCCTACGGGCGGTTTAAACTCTGACAACAGGTTGTTAATCAACCATACGATAAGAAGAAGATTGTCTTGTATGCCAACATTTAGCTACTAAATGTACCTACTTACTTCAACAGGGGGGGGAGCTAAAGTGGGAAATATATCAGTCTTCTGAATCTTTAGCGTCGCGTCTCTGATGCCAGTAACTTGCACCCATTCAGCAGTAAATGGGCTAGGGTTCCTGTGAGCATAGCTGCAATACTGTTCACCGTCAACTGCCCAGAGCGTTTCCTTCTCGTCAACTACTACTTCTATCGTGAACGGTCGATCTGCTTTGAAAGGAAATAATCTGAAAAAAAAACATGTTACACTACGTTACGTGCGTGTGTTAATAAATGATATGATTAGGACTGCTTATTGATCATTAGACCGTATTGGCAAATATTTTCGGACAAAGTTTGTGTACTGAGGCATGAGGGTTTTCTGTAGATAATATTGCTCGTGTAGTTCTATTCATAGTTGTTTTATGTGTGGCACAACTTAAAAAAGGATTAAGTCTGACACTGAAGTAAAATCACATGAATTAAAAACTTTATAGCCCATTCCGTGTTTGAAATACCTACTTAAATCTATATTGGTCGAAGTTAACAACAGAATCTTTCATACCGTTTAGATACTGTAGATAATATTGCTCGTGTAGTTCTACTCATAGTTATTTTATGTGTGGCACAACTTGAAAAAGGATTAAGTCTGACACTAAAGTAAAATCACCAGTAAACAATACTAAGGAATTTAAATGTTCTTACCTGTAAGCAGTAGTCTCCTCTTGTCCCCATTTGTTGTGTCTTCTTGTATTCCTGACCACATAACATTGTGGCAGTCGAACATTGAAATGAACGGCGATGTCGCCGCGTCCTGAGTCCGCGTCTCCACATCCTATATTCACAGCAAACCTAAAATATTCAACTATTAAAATAATTCTTATTTATCACTACATAGTATAAAACAAAGTCGCTATCCGCCGTCTGTCTGTCCCTATGTATGCTTAGATCTTTAAAACTACGCAACGGATTTTGATGCAGTTTTTTTAAATAGATAGAGTGATTCTTAAGGAAGGTTTGTGTATATTGCACCCGTGCGAAGCCGGGGCGGGTCGCTAGTAATATATAAATAATATAATTAATAATGAATTATTATAGGTAATTAATATATTTAATTATAATAATTAAATAATTATATTAGTTTTAATATTTAAATATATTCAAATATTTACACATGTGGAGTGTTCGCCTGTACTTCTTAATCTGCGGTATAATTTATTGGCGCTTTCAGGAATTTAGGACAGTCATGTAATGGGAATCTCCAGTGCTTATGAGAACAGTGCTATTAATGAACTACAAACATTGAGCATTACATCGTACGATTTTTAAACAAGACTGGTTTTAAAAATGAACAAATAGTAGATTATTAACCAAGGGGATAAAGCAGTGTCTTCTGTCACGGGTGACGATTTAAATCGCGAGCGTAACGAAGGACCCGAGGATTACTCCCGAGCGTAGCGAGGGTGTTAATAACTTAAATCACGAGCGAAGCGAGGGATTTAAGACGAGTCCTGAGTGTAGCGAGGGATTTAAGTTCACCCAAGACTAAGACAGCTTTATCACCAAGGAAAATACTCTACTTTTCGTACCATTTGCGAAAAAATTAACACAAAAATACGTACTGTTTCTGAAATTGATAGACCTTTCGCACTCCTCCACGTTGAAAATTCTTCATAAGTTTTAAAATAATTTTCCTTGGATTTTGTTGGAAGCAAATTTATTATAATTGCGGCAGCATTTGCACTGATGGAATCCGACAATTCACTGTCACTGTCGGTTTGATTTAACATCGTAACGTATTTTTAGAACATTAACTTATTTATAAAAATAAATTAAAATCAACTTTATGAGTATTTGAAGAAAACAAAAACGCGGCAAATTCCTAGACCAATATTTTTTTGTCGGAAATGCAAAGGCATCAAGCTCATACGGCCTCGTCGGTTTTCGTAATTTTATTTAATAACTAGCTTCCGCCCGCGGCTTCGCCCGCATGATATGTTGATAAATTGTAGCCTATGTGTTATTCTGATGTATAAGCTATATTGTGGTGAAGTTTCATTCAAATCCATTCAGTAGTTTTTACGTGAAAGAGTAACAAACATCCTTACATCCATACATCCATACTTACAAACTTTCGCCTTTATAATATTAGTAGGATCATAACTGCATAATAAATGCGTATTCCTTTTTCAAAAAGATATGTAATGCTTTATATAAAAACTCAATGGTGTAAACACAGATGTAGTTCAGTATAAGTTTCGTACTTAGTAAGTATTCCAAATTTAAATTACATTCTCTCCCTAGAGCATGAATGAAATTCAGTACAATTTTCTTTCCCTGTTTTTGACAGATTAATAATGACTATTGTTATGTTCTCTTTTTGAGGCATAGAATGTCACTTTTTTGAGCAAGTGGTACGAAAAATAATATTTCAAGCTCAAACCACGTTTTACATAATCAAGATTCAAAGAGCGTGGCGTGGGATTTATCCTACATTGTTTATTATTTTCGTTTGTAATGAGATGACCCAGATTTGTGAGTAGGTATTTAAATACAAAATATACAACTAGGTATTTGTATAAATCCCCCATAATCATCTGTGCAAATATAAGGACGGGAATACGGGATATTAGTTTCACATGGTAGGTAAGGTTAGAAGCAGAGGCGTGCCTACCAAAATTATTTCCTAAGCCTAACCATACAAATGTAGTATGTAAGTAAGTACCTACCTAATAAAAGAATATCATGTTATCCTTTTTTTACTACAATCTAACATTTTAAAAGGTTATTGGGCTTGGGCTGTGGTTAGGTACTAGGCACGCCACTGGTTAACAATATGCAAAAGGAGAAGTTTATTTTCGGAAAACTACTTAATATGTTTTATAGGCAATAATCGGTAGGTGATCTGGCAGGAACTCTGGCCGCTTGCCCACAATGGAAAAGAAGGGAAGAAGAAGAAGCAGATATTATTTATTGCCACGTACAAAATGGGGCACTATTATAAAAGTAGACATATATAAGCAAAAATTAAATTATGGCTAAAAGACAAGTTATTGTATAGCAAATGATCTTTGACCTAACATCAAGGCGCTGCGTATTGTCGTGGCATTGATTTACTGAATTAGGATAAAACTACATGAAATGTGTTTAAAAATTACAGATGAGTAATTCATAAGTATTGTTTTACCAGGGTAGATCTTCACTGGCCGTGCCCGTGCATATGATGTGTGATCCGATGCTCAAAGGTTCAGTCAGTGTCTGTGTAAACTTAACATCGCGTGCCTCTGCCAGCTGGGACTGAAAACAAATGAATTAAAAACTTTATAGCCCATTCCGTGTTTGAAATACCTACTTAAATCTATATTGGTCGAAGTTAACAACAGAATCTTTCATACCGTTTGGCGTTTAGATACCTACTTACTACAATACGATTTTTTGTCTTTGACAAGGCTATAACTATAGGTAGCTGTTGCTGTTACTTACCCGCTAAGTAAGTACGACATTTTTATTATTTTACGCTTTATTTCGTGAGTAACAGAACTCCATTTTCTGACATTGTGAGCAATTGTAATTAACAAACGATGCACGAATTTGTTCAGCACTCATCGCGTTCATTGAATTATTACGATGAGCTCATCAAGCATTGCTTTGCCTTAATTGGTGTCAGGGTTTAATATGCCACTATGTAGCTACCTGCCAAATACACAAGAAGGTGTCTACTAATATGGAATGCGTGAATATTTGATTACCAAAAAGTTAAACGTCACAACAATCTGGAACAGAAGTCCAACATTGCGCTTGTGAATTGGTTATGACCACAAAATTTTAAATTGCGCGCAGCAATACGGTTCAATTTTATATGAAAAAATTATCGTCGCGCATCTTAGGTATGTGGAAATGTTACCGTGAAAAAGCAAATACAAACATTAAAAAAAGTTTATAAGCAAGATCTGAACCAGCATTCTTCTGGTTGAATATACCGACTGCATTGCCAACTGAGCTATTTGTAGTAATCCCGCTCTCCCACTAACGAAATTTTCCTTTAAATACATTTAATTGTCTGATCAGTTAATAACATCATGTTTTGTTCGTTCGTACTTTATGTTATAAGTTAGCTTATCAAGCACTTCTCTACATTTTATGTAACTTTTTAACTAGTATACAATGTCAAACATTAATAATGCAAAATATTTTACGGGGTAGATCTATAGGTTACTAAGATGCTTTGTAGCTAAAAAAATCTTAATATTAACCAAATATTTTTCATAATGTTTAAAATTAATAAATTTGACCACTGCACTGAAGTCACGTGACACACAGACTACGAGTAGGTACCTGAACATGGTGTCTTGTATTCTTGATAACGGGGAGAATTTACAAATAGCACAAATCGTCTTCCTGGATCGTTTTTGCACCATCCCTGTGTGCATTAATCATGAAAATCACCGCACGCCTTTCTTTTCTATGAAAACATTATTGTATTACTATCGAATTATTGATACATTTGTTTGCGTAGATCATGAACACCAGTCTCGCCATCTGTGCAGCAACAATGAGAGTCAGAACATTTAGATTGGATCACTACCAGTAGACGTGAGCATCCATGAGTTTTGATATTTATTCACATGACTAGCGCAGCAGTAATCACGAACACGCATGAGCGTGAACACTACGAGCTACTAATAATAACTTCAGTGTGCATTATTAAACACTTACCTACCTAGATTACAATTTATTACTGCACTTGATTTTACAAATACCAAAATAACACTGGAACAGTTGACACATGCCATTTTAAAAAAGTTACTCGCAATCTACTCATTACATTATGTTTTAGCGCAAGTAGGTAGGTCCCGAGGATATACGACTTCATTTGTTAAAAACTTAACATAAGTGCCTTTCCCGTAAAATTATGATAGGTACCTAATTAATCTAAGTCCTTTACTTAATACGGCTAGCATAGGTAGGTGCAACTGTAGCACCTACCTATGCAGTGATTGTTCTAAGTGTAGGTTTTTACTATTGCATTTGCAAGCGGCTGAAAAGTGGCAAAAAAAGCTAGGTAAGTGTACAAAAAAACACGTAAGTAGCACCAAATTGAGATTATTGTGTCAACTTACGTGTGGAAGTCATGATAAAGTGAGTGAATCTGAATTTGATGAATCTTAGCTTAGGCATATTGAAATAAGGTAATAAATTTAATAATGATCAGTCGGTCATTCAGTCTACCTTTATGAATGATCGACGTAAGAGAGTAGGTAGTTGTAAGAGCTGCTAGCATTTAATTATAATTCAGACTACGTACTACTACGTAGTACAGTTTGGCAAAAAAAGAGTGATAATTGAGGGCGCCACTAGCGCACTTCACATACTCAGATCAAATAAAAAAGGAAGATGCCCCGCGGCCCTACATGGTAGTGAAGCCACAAAAGTATGCTCCTCCGTGTAAACACACGCGCTCACGCACACACATGCAAAAAAGTATGCTCATTTCTCGTCAGTACCTCCCGGGTCGCCGTGCAGTAATCTTGCCTTTAAAATGCCGTCCTGCGTAATAAAGTGGTTCAAAAACAATTCCAAAGTAAATAAAAAGGCTGAAGGAATATCGTTTCACAGGTAAGTACACACAAAATCACTTATTTTGGATGTTCCATCATAATTTTTAGGTTATTCGGAAAAAATATTGACAGTAGACGCCATGTTGACTTAACGGGAGAGTGTTGCCAGTAGTTGCTATTTCTAATTCCTAAAAATGTGGGTAAGTAAAATGCGGGTAAGTAAATTGTAGGTAATGTCAGAAAAATAATGAAGTTACCGCCTCAGACTCCTTTTTGCCATACCTACATTAAAAAGTTCTTGTTGATAAATGATATTGTGTAATCCATGGAGATTAGAGGAAAAAAATTCCCTTTGATAGGTGTCAATGTTTATTTACAACTCGTGCAAGTTTATTTACTTTTGTAATTAATTTTTTGTAATTTGGGGCTTTCACACGCCATTCAAAAGAAGTGAAGTGAATAATTAATAGGTATTTATTTATCATTATTTAAACTAGTTTCACTGCTAGAAATGACCATGATCTACGTGAATGAACAAATGTATTAATAATACGATGGTAATACAATAATGTTTTCATCGAAAAGAAAGGCGTGCGGTGATTGTCATGATGAATGCACACAGGGATGGTGCAAAAACGACCCAGGAAGACGATTTGTGCTATTTGTAAATTCTCCCCGTTATCAGGAATACAAGACACCATGTTCAGGTACCTACTCGTAGTCTGTGTATCCGTAGATTGGTATTTTCTATGCAAGCTTTAACCATACGTCGCGTCCGCGTGCAAAATTAGTTTGTTGTATAACTACTTATGTAGTTATGTGTACATAGTATCAGGTAGTGGTTTGTGTATCCAGTGTTGTTGTCACGTGACTTCAGTGATTAATTTTAAACATTATGAAAAATATTTGGTTAATGTTAAGATTTTTTTAGCTACAAGGCATCTTAATAACCTATAGATCTACCCCGTTAAATATTTTGCATTATTAAAGTTAAACCTTATATAGGTAGGTATTATTATATCATAATATTATTAGGTAATCTGATATGCATAGATCCTAAATCACTATTGTTTTTAACAAATTCCCTAAGCCTACTTATTTTCTTTTATTTTTTGTTGTTAAAAACATGTAATTTATTATAAAACTTAATTATGGTTTTAAACATAAAATTGCCTGCGACTGCCTCGTTGGTCTAGTGGTAGCAAGCGCGACTGCTGAGCACGAGGTCCTGGGTTCGATCCCCGGGTCGGGCAAAGTGTTATTGGGTTTTTCCATTAGGAAATTCTCAGTAGCAGCACGGAGTCTGGGATTGTGCCCGGTTAATGGCAATAGGCTCGCCCCCTATTACATGGGACTTATAATATAGCCGGCGAAACGTGGGTGTACTGCACACCTCTGCCTACCCCCTCTGGGGAATATAGGCGTGAGTCTATAATAATAAACATAAAATTGAGATATTTAATGCGATAAGAAATCTCGGTAGTCGTTACATTACCTATTATATTATTATTTATTTCCATTGCACATAAAATAATAAGATAAAACTTAGTTTATTTTACAGCCGTATGTGTGCGTGACTTTATTATCCATGAACCATTTGCAGGTAGAGTTTTTGCGAATGCTCTATTATAGTCTATACCTATGTCGTAGAAAGGAGCTAGGTAGGGATGTATTTGCCACGGTCCCAAGGATCTTTGTGTTTGTAATGTCACCTGCGGGAATTTCGATATCCAAAATTTAAAAAAAAAACAGGGCAAGTGCGAGTGGGACTCGCACACGAAGGGTTCCATATACCTATTAATTAAAGTAGAATTTTATTAAATTATTGGCATTTTGTATGAATAATTAAGGAGCAAGGATGAGATAAATTTTATACTTTAAACCGTAAATATCTGACATTTAATTTTAATTTTTTAACGTCCGGCCCCGACGCAAAAGGAAAACCGACGCAAATCAAATATTGAGAGTAGGTACTTATAACAAGCCAGCTCAAAAATATAGGGGGGGGGTTGTCATTACTACTATTCACCATTAGAGTTTAGGGAAAAACAAAAATTTTATTAGCTCGGGGTGGTGATGAACAATAATACCTACCTGAAAAAAATTATCATCCCTTCCTACTTTACGTGGTAACTCAGTTATATAACATAACATAGCATGACTTGTTAATATTGATGTTATGTATTGATGTTATGTTAAGAAGAAAGCTTCCTTGTATTTGCTTTATGGAATACTTAGAGCCGATTTCACCACTGAGACTAAACGCGATCAATCATGTTAAACTCGGTTCTAGCGTTTAACTGAGTTCAGAACTGCAATTTATGTATGGCTGAACTTAGTTTAATTAAACTCGGTTAATAAAGTTGAATGGTGAAATTGGGTCTAAGTCGTAGGTACTTTAACGCATTGTCTAATTACAAAGTTGAAATAAAGAGATCATTAAGCATCCCACGTGTTTTTATGCCTCTAAGTAATGCCAAATGCCACCGACTTAGCTTCACAGACACGAAAATCCGTGGCGACTGCATTCTGTACGTAACATAATAAAATTATTTTTCTTCCTTATGATTGTCAATATTTTATAAAGAACCTATAAATAATTGATTTAGGTTAATAGGTCCACAACTTGTCGGTGTCGGTATTAATAGTTCGAGCTTTTAACACAATGGCGTTAGATCGCATGCCTAAACACAATAAATATGACTGTAGGTACCTACCTAACTTGATATGGGTACCTACCTATTTGGTTAGCTATGTCCAAAAGGCCGTGCGGTAGGTACCTACTTTTAGTGCCAGTTTTATGTTTAATCAATATTTTTTACTGTTGTGGTTTTAGTGAAGGCACTATAAATAATAGGTAACTTTGATGAAATAGTAAATGAGCAGGTACTTATATCAGGTGGTTTTAGTTCCTACTCTGGAGTAGTAGACTGTAGAATATTAAAAAACCTACCGGGTAGGGTGAACCTCTAACGGATAAGGGTAGGTATAACTTACCTACCTATTAACTACCTAGTTACCCTAGTAGGTATGATTAGCGTGATAAAGAAGTACCAACCTATACGTCATATTTTAAAAATTGCAGTGAGATCAGCTGTAACTAGGGTTGCCACCTTTTTTTTTACCAATAATGTAACGTAACTTATTCCAAAAAATAGCTAAAAATATACCTTGTACTTTATGGAAATTTAGGAAAAAGCACAGAACTTACATTCATTACATTTAATTCTTATTTATATTCCCATTGCTCGTATTACTTTCTTCAATTATTTTTTTTAGTTAAGTATTATAGAAATCTGAGCCAGTAAGGTATTTTGGATTATTTGTATTAACAGATGCTTTATTTTTTCTTCTCGCCGTTTTATATTCATGTGGGACTTTTTTTTCTGTATAAGCATAAGATTCAGAAATAGACAACATATAAAATTTTATTTAGGTACAATTTTAAAGTATCTGTGCTTTTAAAAAGGTTTTGCCATTTTTCTTTTCGATAAGGAATCCTATTGATTGAAGTAGAGATGAAAATATAGTATTTTTCGTACTGTATTGTTTTTCTATAAAATATAGTACAATTTACTTCATAATATATTACAGGTGGCAACCCTAGCTGTAACCTTCGTGAAGACTGAAAATAAATACGGCGTTATTCGTCAGAATTATTTCCACAACATTGTTAGGGACATGCTGGTTGATTGCGACATGGTGACGAATTATTTTTAACATTTTTGTGAAAAAAAAATCGAGATTGCGTGGGCTAACCGGAAGTATACAAATTTCGGCAGTGAACTTATCAATTTCGTTGGTAGATACTTACTTATTTACTTATACTACACAATATAGGTATTATTAGGTATAGTAACAAACATTGGTAAGGTACCTATCTTTATACATAAAAATATTATTGTGAATTTTGAAAATAATGTTTTGGATACCCTCGTGGCTAGTCGTGGCTCGTTTATCACCATCGTTTATTCTATGTCGTGGAAACAAATCATTAGTTTTTATGAAGTATCTGAAATGTTTGTTATATGACTAAGATACCTAATTAAAGTTTGAAGTTACCTAATTTAAGAAAAGAAACATCGAATTTGCTAATTCCAGAGAAGCTTTAGGCACAAAACACCGAGAGTACTCTCGGTGTTTTGTGCTTTAGGGTTGGGTAATCGGACTGGTACCCAGTTCGCGCAGTAAGTAGGTAGGTAGGTATATAACTATCCAATAAATCATAGATGAGCGGAGAAGATAAATAACTCGCTCTTATTTATAAATAACAATTTAATATGGATATTAAAAATTATTTAGTTACGGCATTGCATTGGTTGATAATACACCTAAAAACGTCTAAATAAAATAAGTTATAATTATTATCAGTGTCCCTCTTGTCGGTTAGCTCACAAGGAGGCTAAGGCGTCGTCATAGATCTATATCAAACCTTTAGATTAGATTTATATTGCTTTGCTATAAAATATATTATGGTTTTCATTATAGATAGGTATAATGAAAATTAAATATGAAGATTCTAAATATACTATACGTAATACACACACACATGTATACTACTTATAAATATACTTACCTCATACATATAAAAAAAAATACAGTGATAACAAGCGACGACCTTTATCAGTTGCTTATTATTTTATTTATTATGTACTCATTAAAACTTCTCATTTTGCTCAGATGACAGAAAATAACGTTAAATTATTTGGTTTCCTAATCCTACACTACCTAGTAGACGAATGAAGAGAAAAGTTATTATGATGCAAATTCTGAACATAAAACAGAGAAAGGCAGGGATCATAGTATGTATCAGTTTAGCTACATGCTTTTCTAGGTAATATAAAAAAAGATTACGATTATTAAAATAGATTATGCAAAGGCTGCAGTGTATAGTGTAAAATAAGATTTCCATACCATCATAATATATTTCTTGTACAGGGTCTGAACTTTAGCCAAGGTTTTCATATCAACAGGATAAAGACAAGTTAATGATCCTCCCCAACAAACCAATACCTACCACAGATTACTAAATAGTTACTTCGCCAATACCAACGAGCTTAAAGACCTAGACGTCGTGCACAAAGTACCTACCTATAATATGTATTTATTTGGGCTCACAAATAAGATGTTGTAGAATGTAGAGGTAAACTATGGGTAACTTCAGAAGCAAAAATGACGTCACTAATTACAAAAATCTATCGAATCAGCGAGAAAATGCCTTCCTCTCCATAAACACATCCAAAACCAAGGTAATGCTCACCCATGCCCAGTGGAACGCTTAACCTCGAGAAAGTCGAGTTTTATTTAGGTTCTAGCAACAAGTGATCATGTGAAGCAGAAGTGCGACGGAGAATAAGAATGGCTAAAAGTGCCTCAAGATCAAATGCAACCTTGTGTCCACTGTCCACCATTGACTGTTCAACATTTTGTATAGCTCAGAAACATAGACCTTAATGAAGACAGACCGTACCTACGTAACCGCATTGATGCCTTTGAGATTATATACCTAGGCACGTATGTACGGTCGGCTGCAAAAGTGCATGGACAGAAGGAAATAATGTATTTGGTCTTGTCTCTTATGTTTTGGTTTAAATACAAATAAAATCTATCATAAACGGTAGAGATTTGCAGACTGTATAGAATATCATTGACTTTATATGTATTTAAAACAAGACACTAGAGACATGACCAAATAAATTTATTCCTTCTGTCCATGCACTTTTGCAGCCGACTGTACCTAGCTACGACCTCCTCCGACCTACGTGTTAATCGATAAATTAAAACAAGGCTTTTCCATCTTCGTAGGAGACTCGAGTACAATCCCGAATAACTCATAGTGATGGGGAGCGTGCCAGGAAAAATACCACGAGAAAGGATTCCGTCACGTTTGACCAAGATGTGCTTTGTTTAATCGCATAATAGAATCAATAGCGCCAAATAGTCCATAAAAAAGTTCTCTTATGACGCGGTTTTAATATAAGACCGTAGCAAGGAAGCAGGAAACCATAAGCACTGGTTCAGCGAAGGATTGCCTTAGAAAGGTGGTGCAGGGTGCTATATTAGAATTCGAAACTACTAATAATAACCATCCATCGATCGTATTCAGCTTTGGGCAGCCTGGAGAGAAATGGTTACACTAACGGGCCGTTAGTGTAACGCGTTTGTACAGTGTATGATCTAATTATCAGATCAGGGCATAGCTTGTCTTTCAAATTAACTTATTACTGATGATATTTAAATAGAGGATAAAATCTGTATCCAAGCAATCTGTGATGGGAGATGTAATATTATGTGTACATACAAAATAATAAAATTTGTTAACTTGTACCGAGAGTGTTGGTCATCAGCAGAAGGTAACTAGGTAAGTAACATAATTATAACGTTTGTGAGTCATATTATGCGTCACTTATACTCAAAACAGGTAAGAAGCAAGTTGGTAAACAAATCATAGTAGGTACCTACCTACCTACTCATTTATAAAGTAATATTTTTTGTTTAAATTGTTAAGGACTAATTAGGTACCTTTAAGGTGAGAACTTAAATTAGGTACTTAGGTACCTGGTTATGTCAATCAATGTGATCACATACATTGATATTTAAATATGAAAAGCATTTAAATTTTAAATAAATAACATTTAAAAAAATATTCAGGAATAAAGTAATAAAATGGTAAAAATGGTCTTATAATATTACCAAAGACACTGGTATATTTTCTTCTTCATTTTCCTCGCTCTCCGGAGGTCTAGCGCGACAAAACAAACGGCGGCAAAAGGCGCCGCAGCCGCATCTTTCACCGAAACAAACCATTATCGACGATTATTTATACACAAAACACGTGAATAGCGCGACACAACGTTAATCCAATCTGTATTTCTGTAAGAGTACAAAATTTCGCGCGACCGCATCCCACGAAAATATCCGCTCCAGCTGTGCTCAATCGTAGCGCTACGATTAGCCGAGCGCGCCTAGCAAACTACCTGCAGCAAACTAGCCATGTTCACAGCAAGAACGTATAGCTAGTGTATTTACTTCGTTGTTTTGATATATCTACCTACAGAGATAACGAACACTGGCCTGGTTAGAGTGGTTGGGCCTGGTGTTGCGACCTGCGACTATCGGGCTTCTCACTCTTACACCATAGACAAAAATCCGCAGTTACTGCTAAAATTGACATTTTGCATTGGTTAGGTTACCGTTGTTATCTTGTTATTAGTTATTTAGTAGTTAGTTAAGGTTAGTTATTAGTTTGCTATTTACGCTCAATGGGTTCGTGATATTGGGTTTATTTTATTTAGCAAGATATAAAATAATTAAGTAGGTCCAATTTTCTAACTAAGATATAAGTAATAATCATACCTACATTTTATTAGTCAGAGTTTGATGTACAGCCACGTAACAAAGGATTTTCATGACAAACATATTCATTTCCTCCAGTTGTCTATTTATTAGTACAAACTTTTATTTATTTAGTAAGATAAAATAACCCTTTCAAAGATGTTCTTTACATAATAGGTAGGTACATTTATATATCTAAGCTATTAAATATGACAAGGTTAAACAAACATAGGTAGGTACTCCACGTCCACGAATTGGTAAACAGATTGCAGTACTTACTTAATTTTTATTTGTAAATAATAGAATTATTATTATCTAAGTGCATTTATTTTTATTATAGGTCGCCTATTGGGGCTATTGGTCGAAATAAGACCTTATTTTTTAATTAATAAGACTAAAGCTCGTCAAGATCTACTACTAAACAAAAAAATCTAAAATCGATTCACAAATAAACAAGAGAAAATGGTAAGTACGGTACCTATTAAACTATTTTGTCTTTGCATAAACAACCATAAATAAAGGCAATTAATACTAATTAAACTATGACCATAAAATGTTACGCATTAAGGTTTTATTAATTAATTAAGGTATTGTTAAAACTAACCTCAAAATCCAAAGCATCTTCAGCGAAGTCATATTCGATAAAATCCGAGGGCACGTCGCCTTCTTCTATGTCATAATCCATTATAACACAATTCACACATTTCATCACTTCAACTTCAATGTCTCTCCTATTATCTTGTTAGATCACTCGGTATCTACTGCGAACTGAACTGTCAACATTATAAAATCAATACACAACCTTACCGCAGAAATTGCGATACAAATTAAAAGTCGATGGATGATATTGCTCTGGATGTAATTGCAGGCAGAGAAAACTAAGCTATGCAGCTGCACTACAATTGCGTAGTGTACATATCCTTTATTGAAAATGAAAACAAACAAGTTTTATGCCTACTTACTTACACAACAAGGATTTGTTTTCTCTTTCACTCTTAATATAGACTGTGTATATGAAGCTGAGATGAATGTAGTACGGAGCCACTTGGCTCCGTTCAGAACCAACCTGATAAAGGTTGACTTGAGATTTATATCTTTATCTAGGTTGTTGCATTGTGTTGTAGCCATACAAAAAAAGTGTTTGGCATAAAGTTAGTATAAACAAAGAAGGTTCAGGCTTTTAGTTAGTTTATAATTTAAAAAAATTACTTAATAATAAATGAATTATCTATTTCGGTACCTATGTAGTTATCTCGGAGAATAAAATAGGATTTTTAATATATTTGAGGTGCTGCTATGTTCCTATAGGTACTCAAACTAACCCTTGAACCTATTAAAAATTAAATCGGCTGGTGTGAATAAGAAAACGAAAGATAGGTACTATAATAAAGTATGTTCACACGGCTTTACATCAAGTTATAGGTACATCTCCAGTATAATAAATATCCTCCTGACCGAATTTCGGTCACAGCGGCCAATCTCAACGGAGACTAGCCAAATACGCAGGAGATATTATAGTGCACAAGTGTGTGCGCAAACACAGGTGCACTCTCTATTCCCTCACTCTCATAGTCCGATGGGACGGCCTTCCGACACGATCGGAAAGAGATCAGGCACAGGGCCAACGGCTTTGCTTTCCGAGGCACGGAGTAAGTGATAATTAATTTATAAAACGCACATAACCTACGAAAAGTCAGAGGTGCGCGCCTTGGGTTCGAACCTGAGACCTCTGACTTGCCAGTCATCGGTCACAACCACTAGGCTATCACGACTCAAAAGTTTCAGAACATTTCCAGTATAAGCGGACATCTTGTTGCACAAAGAGCCTTCACAATGCGAGGTCAGTTCGTACTGGTAATGTACCTATAGCTTGATGTGTAGCCGTGTGTACCACAGAAAAGTCAAGTACAGACACTTCTTCTTCATAAATAAATAAATCAGCCTGTAACTGTCCCTATGTAGGGCAAAGGCCTCTTCTCATACAGAGAAGGATTGAGCATTAATCACCCTGCTAGCTCACTGCGTGTTGGCGATTTCAGACTATTAAAGTCCAGGTTTCCTTACGATGGTTCAGCCAAATACCAAGTCATCGACTTGGTATTTGGCTTTGACCTTGGGACTCTAAGGAAAAGAGAGGCTAAACGGCAACGATGCGCTCACGAACATAAGCCCCTGAGTTTCACTTTTCCACCAGACACGGGTCGTACGACAAGCTACCATCCTTATCATATAAGTAGTTCTTCTGCCTAGCAATATCTTTGGATCAGACCAAACTGTTTGAATTTATTTTTCTTATTCGCTCAGATATAGCGCTTGGTGTCGTGCTCGTGGCCCACGTATCGAATCCACGACTTGTGGGTTCGATTCCCGCATGGACTAGGTGTTTGTTTTATTTTGGGTTGTAAAACTACTGAAAAATAAAGTTTTCGGTAGTTCGGAGAAATAAAACATCACAGTAGTTTCATGGAATGAATTAACATGGAACTAGTACGAATGATCCTATACGTAAATGCACCCAGAATACTAAAGAAAAATTCTAGAGAGCTGAGATTGAGAGAACATTATTTAAAAAAAAAACCGACTCGATCCGCCGCACAAAGGATAATTTTAGCGACCGGTAACGATACCGTGTCGGAAAGTTGAAAAACACCCTTAACCACTTTAATAAAATTGCAAATGTGTACATACAAGACGTATTTTTATGAGGAGTGATATAGCAAACAGTTGTTCTTTTTTTATTGACTGACTATGATATGCTTAATATCCATATAACAATAGCTGAATCATGTTGTAACTAACTTGTTTTGTGACCATTTATCAAGAAAAGAAAAACACAGAATAAGATGCAAGTTTTTTTATTATCACAAAACCAAATACTTAAAATAGTTCTATAATATAATCAGTTACATGTCAGTAAGTAGCTACTATTTATGATAGTTTAATATCTATTCAAGTATTCTTTATGATAGTTTTAAATACTTATAAACTTAATAAAACTTGAGATTACTCTCCAACTTACACTTACATAAGTAGGTTCCTTTACTATTAGGTACTAGGTTGCGCGGCTGTTCTTGGTAGGCAATGGTGGAGCCTGTAATTAAATTAAACATTGAAAAGTAGTAGAAGGTTTAGGGACTGCGCCTACTACCGCAACAATGGCTTAATGTGCCTTCTGAATCACAGAAGAACACTCATGAATAGTAGTATGTTTGTTTACCAAAAATGGATGTTGTGCCCGCTGGTGCTGCAGTAGCTTGGCGCGCGTGGCGTATTGACGCGGACAGGCCGAGCACATCGCCGGCTCACATACCCGTGTGCCGCCTTCCAACGCCTGCTTACTGAGTTTTTCTGAGCCTATACAAACAAAATATTTTATCCTGGTATTTATATACCTACATATAAACACAGTACAATAATACATAATATGTTATACTGTGACATAAATACGTACCTAATAGTTAATAGCGAAATTGTTAAGTAGGTACCATTTTCTCATCTGTTGTGTGTACCGATTTCCATCATCATTCATTAATTCATATAGCAACTAGTAAAACAACTTAAATATGGGGTATTGGTTATAAAACCATATATTGTGTGTGTTTACTAAAGGTTAGAGCAGAGATCCAATTTTACCAAATATTGTTGAATCCAACTAGAATATGAAGTCTAGCTCTAGAGCCAGGGATTAGTATAAATGTAGAACTCACAGACTATCCCAGGTTGCGATCTAAACCCCGCGGATTAAGATGTGTTGTTAAGAAATACTTTCACGGTACAAGCTGTGGTACAAGTGTTTCACAAGACCATAGATAAATAATATGTAACCATTTGATTAAAGCATTGGTTAAGTCGGCTTAGTTATGGATAATTCATAAGCATAGAGTGTGTAATTAATGTGTATTAGGGTCGACATTAGCTAGTGGAGTTATTACCTGGATGATGTAGGAGTACATGTCGGTCGCGCTTAGCCGCAGTGCGGTATATTTTGGGGCATACGACGCACGGGTAGTGGCGCACGCGTCGCTCCAGTGGTACTCTAGTAGAAACAGTCTTGTGGACTCGCCATAAGTGGTTTACCAGCATACCTCGACGCTAAAGTTGAAAAAAAAAAGAATAAAGTTTTGTCTCAAACTTTCGCGAACACTCAACATAATGAAACAACTTTTTATTTATTTATTTATTTATTTTCGGATGGAAAACCAACAGCTATTCATAGGTATTATAACAGTGGAATAAGATACATAGAGCCAATTACAGGTTTTCACGGCTAGCAACACTATACAATATGTTAAGAAAACCCTGTCCGATCCGTGAAGGTATTAGTAGGTATCGGGATGTGATTCTATTTGTGTAATTTTTTTCACATAATAAGTAAAAAAAAATTACCCCGAATAAAAATTATTAAAAAATTAAAAAATGAGGAAACTTACATGACAACACAGGCGGGCGACGGTCGGCGCACTCGTCAGTTTTCGGGTAGCGTAGCGAAGTCATATAGTGTTGTCAGTTTTTGGAATTTTACCAAATTTTAAGTTAATTTGTGTAAAAATCACACATTTAAAAAAAATATTACAACGTTATCCTTATCAATAATGTAAATTGTTTATTCATATTTGGTTATATTATTGAAGTACCTATGTGCCCCTTTCGGGTCGGACAGGGTTTTCTTAACAAGCTGTATAAAAAAAAAAGATGTCTTATGGATCATAACACAGCACAAAGTGATTATCAATATCCAATGCTGTAACCTTAAAAACATAAAAAACAAATGAGATAAAATTTACATCAAACTTAATACCAAACATGACCCAATAAAAGTTATTTATTCTTAAAAACTATGGATTCTTAAAAAAGTGAAGGTTTAGCTGGTTTTTTAACGGATATAATTCGCGTTTTTATTTTGATAATACAATCCTGACGTTTCGAGTACTTTGCAGCACTCGTGGTGCAAAGTAGTCGTGGTGAGTGCTGCATATCTGCTGTACATCCGTTAAAAAGTTGTTTCATTATAATAAAGTTTTGGGACGCGGACCAAAGATCTAGAAAGACCAAGATTCTAGAAATGAAAAAGGTATCTAGGTAGGTACTTAAAAAAAGCTAGGGAAATTCCCACATTATTGGTGAATACGGAAAGCACTTATTTACACGGACAGAACATCCGGGAACAGCTGGTTGTAGAAAAAACAGAAAATGATTTAACCCCAAGTTTGAGCTGTCAATTTACAAACACAATAGATTTCTATTGTTTTATAGTTGATCGGCCGTTAAGCGAGTTAAGTCTTGTATCATATAAACGCGCTTCGCCCCCGTGGTTCTAATTTTACCCGATCGCAGCGCCACCAACCGGGTCCAATTGCGAATATAAACCATCCAGTGACCCTGGATGGACCACTCAAACAAACACAAAAAATTTCATGAAATCGGTCCAGCCGTGGTCGAAGTGATGCGCGGACAAACATTTGTGGCAATTGATTTTTATTTATATCGAAGATTTCTTATCTAAATCTTCTCAAAAATATAAAATATTCCAAAAAATTACACAATTAAAAGGGTTTAAACATTCTTTGTTAGATAGAGACGAAGCGATGAGGTATATGTTCTAATGTCGAAGTCAAAGAACTGTTACTGTATAGGTACCATAGAAATATTAAATAATATCTTTGATAGGTACACGTCCTATTTTGCGGAAAGATGATAGCAATAAATAACCCTCTCCTAAACCTTCGGTATAAGCGTCTGATTGTATTTTTTTTACGCCTGGATTCCCCAGAGGAGGCAGAGGTGTTTGCAGTACACCCACGTTTCGCCGGCTATAAGTCCCATGCAATAGGGGGCGAGCCTATTGCCATTAACCGGGCACAATTCCAGACTCCGTGCTGCTACTGAGAATTTCCTAATGGAAAAACCCAATAACACTTTGCCCGACCCAGGGATCGAACCCAGGACCTCGTGCTTGTGATCAACGAGGCTTTTTTATAGTAAAATAGAACAAATAGGTAGGGATACTTTTGAACAGTTGGCACCCGCACCCCTAAGAGCCCGGGCACACGATGCGTTGCGGCGCCGCACCGCAAAGATTTCATCGTATGAGTGGGCACACGAGCGGTGCGGCGCCGTAACGTTGTTATGTCGCAGCGGCGCCGTAGCAGCGTTGGACAGTCTGTTAATACCCCTTTACGCTGATAGGGACAACAAATATTGTATCCGTCTCTTACTTACACGGGCAAAATTACGTTTTTTTTATCTTTCTCCCGCATAACCCATGGAATTAGTCCACCCTATATAGGACACTTCCTTTATGGTCCTTCCTTGTGACGCAAAATAACTGAGCGGTGCCGCTCCGACGTCGCATTCATCCCTTCCCGCGTCGTCTTGGTGGTTGCAAGTCCGGTGCGGCGCCGGAGCGCATCGTGTGACATGCCACAGATATTTCTATGAAAGACGACGCAGCGACACCTCCGGCGACGCACCGCCGCCGCAACGCATCGTGTGCCCGGGCTCTAAGCCGCTATCTGGTCGCGGCTGCAGCAAAGCTATGAAAGCTATGCTATGCAAGCTATGAGAATTTGACGGATCTGCTTGTACTTTGTAATATGTTAATTAGACAACAACAATGAATATTCAATAACTCACCTTGAAAGTATATTGGCATTGTTCACATTTATATGATAGAGTTGGGATTTCTGGATTAGTGCTTGCTTTTGAATCACCTTTATCCTAAAAAAGGGAAATAATGTCAATATTAAGGATTTTGCTCAGAAATGGGACATATCATGCTAATCATAATAATTGGTCTAGTCGGGTGGGTGATAGTCAAAGGGGAAAAAAGGTGCAAACCCAAACCACCAACGAGGACAAATCCAAAAACAAGATTGTTTCATTCTCCCAGCCTCGCATAGCGCAGCTCTGTTATTGGGGGAATTTTTCGTTGCTCACCGCTTAGCTATTTCACAAATCACACATTTCTGGTGGAAAAGCAACCTTATGCTACAGATTGCGTTTTACAATATTTAGAAATCCGCAACACAATTAGGTAAACCTCAATTTTTTTAGCTAAGAACAATCTCGTCACCTTTCAAATAAAAAAATCAAAATCGGTCAATTCATTTAGGAGGAGCTACAATGCCACAAACAGACACAGATACACAGACAGCAAATTTATAACCTCTTTTTATGTAGGGGGTTAAAACGCATTACTTGGGGGTAAAACTCCTGTCAGTCAGTCAGAGGGTTACCTCTGGGAATACAGATGCCTGATGTTATCCGCAAAGCAAAAATATTAACATATTAAAGAGTACTTACATTTTCAGCATTGGATGTATGATGATCGTATATGTGTTGCGCTAATTTTGACTTATTAGTGAAAACTTTTTTACATTCACATTCAAATCGACGGCCAGGACATTCACTGTGTTAAAATAAGAGGTTATTAATAAATAAATAATGCAGCAAAATGTGGTATCGAGTAATTTATGCGGCACCTCGATTAAATCTATGATGATAAAATATATTTTTTAAAAAACAAGAAGATTGGTGTGACGTAACGTTCGTAACGTAGAGTGCAAGTGCGACTCGGACTTGTCCAGTTTTTAAAAGCAATGAAAGAGCTAAGCTAATAAGGCTATGCGAAATGAAATTTAACCCTTTGAACGCCACGTCAGTCACCGGTGACTGACAAACAATATCAATTGCATTGTGTCTGCAGGCGTGGCAGTCAAAGTATTAAAGGTCACAAATGTTAGTAATGCAAATGAAAAGTAAGTACTTAAATATTTTTAAAATTTTACCTTACGTGAAGACGTCTTTTCTCTTTCACCACAATTTGATTGCAATACGTACATGTTACAAGAAATTGATCAACTGGTTTTGATTTTTTCTGAAACAAGTTATTAATTATTTATTTAAAACTCACTTTTTTTGAGCTTTGTCACAAATATTCTATTATTGTATTCATAATTTATACCTCTTTAGATGATCCTTGCGAATTTTCAATTATGTTTGGAACATCCAATTCATTTGTTAAACCATTTTCATCTCTATAACCAATTGCGTATGGATTGAAATCGTTGTCAGATCTGGAGTTACCTGATATATCAAGATTGGGAATACGATCTGTGTCAAAGAGATTCGTGGAGAAATCCAATCCATTTGAATAATTTTGGAAACTTTCATCTGAAGATATTCTATTGTCTTCGTGGCATATGGATGAGTTTAAATTAATTTGAGGTTCTGCTTCTGCTTCCGCAATGACTACATTGTTTCTGAAACCAAAATAAAGATATATTTATTTTATTTTCATTTGGTTTAATCTAGTCGAGTCCATCTTCACTCCTAATAATATTATAAATGCGAAAGCAAGTTTGTTTGTTACCTTTCCAAATTCCACGACAAAAACACTGAACCGATCACCCTAAAATCTTTCATACCGGAAAAAGTACTGTACCTACCCATGGAAAACAGCAATACGCTCTTATTAAAACAGATGGCGCAATGTGTCGTACAACCCAAATGGATTGTAAAATTCTAGATTAACGCGTGCGAAAGCTAGTTTTTTATAAATTTATTGTTGGATTTACTTACCTTTTTTCGCTTTTATTCGTACAATGAAGATTAACATGCCGTCTTAATCTGAAAAAAATAAAGAATTATCTATAGTATTAGCAATATTCATTTATTGCATAACTTTTTGAAATTACCCACTAGAATATCTTATCTGATATACCTAGGTTTAACCACCATCCAGGCTGGAACAATAAGGCTCTGGCACCGCCGACTACAAGCATCCGAAATGTCACAGATGTGCATAAAAATGGCCCTGGATATAATTCATCGCTCAAGCAAATCTTGATTGATTTATTCTGCATACTACTATACACCTAATCCGAGGTCAAAAGCTCCCGATTTTCACCTGTAATGCTCCTGTTTTTTATATAGCATGCTGAACTCAGTTTTTTCGAGAACTGGTGAGATTTCTTGTGCTTTCGTAGCCTATATACCTATCTACACTAGTGGACAATAAAAGCGAGCCACTTACAACGTTGAAGATTCAATGCATTTATTTAAACTAGATGTGGTGAAGTGTGCCATTAAAAACGAACGGTTTCTTAATTTTTAAATTGTTTTATTTTTATTTTATTGAACACTTAAGCTAGTCAATAGCTACTAAATAACAAGCAATAAACGAGACCTGTGGATGTTAAGCTTGAAGTTGAAATACTTACACAAACTTATGTCAGTGCAAACATCCTGCGCAGACCAAAGTTGGTGTCGTGGGGACTGGCTTAAATAGACCGTTATCTAGGTGACCAGCTTGGGTAGTTCAGGTAATTGCTAAGTTGAGGTAGCTTTTTTAATATACAGATAAGTAATAACTTCTTTAATATACTTACGTAAATATAGTGGAAAATGTTCTCGAACAGTATTTGCAGCGATATTTTTTCCTGGAGACTTGCTTGCCTTCCTGTAACAAAATGGCAAGTCGAGAATGCATCGCAAAATCGCAACTTCGTACAGAGATCTTCGGGTTCTAAATAATATTATACAGGGTTATTTGTAAAACACCAGCATCCTTAAAAGGGGTCATTAAACTCATCATTATGAACAACTTTTAGTATTATTAAAAATAAAGTTATATTAGAGCAATTTGTACGGTAATATCGTGGTGGCGCATTGGGTACGGACCCGCTTTGCAAGCGCGTGGGTGTGGGTTCGGACCTGGCATGTGACTAATGTGACTTTTTCCATGTCATATGTACTTTCTTACTTAATCTAAGACACCACTGACTAACGGTGAAGGAAAACATCGTAAGGAAACCTGGACTTTAAGCAGTAAGCTAGCGTGGTTATTTCCTTCTCTGTAAGAAGAGGCTTTTGCCTTACATTAGGACAGTTACAGGCTGATTTATTTATTTATTAGAGCAATTTGTACGGAATATTTTGAATTGTTTTACAATGTGGTTACATACAAATGTTACAACCATAAAATAAGTATAGAGAAACAGAAGTTTGAGCGAGCAACATGACACTAGATACACTGACTTGATAGAAATACACACGTGACGCGAGATGATACAACCGTTTTTGGAGACTGACTGCTTGTTGGCACGGCACGGTGAATTAATTTTATTGTTTAAATCAGGTAAATCCACAAAACAAACATTTACCTTGTCGATTAACATACAGATAATATAATGCAAAGTCTGCGCTTAGGAAAACGGGGTCTGCATCGATGTTATTTCAAGGATATATAATTTGAATTTTTTAGCAATCGTATTATATACCTAAAGTTATAGTGTATCTACGTAAAATAGTAGGTAATAGTGTTCCATAAACATGGTTTTAGGTCCCACCACAAGATATCTATGACACATACCTACTTACATACGCACACGGCTGACGGTACACAAGTATTGGGTATCATTTGAAAGCTAAATTACATTTAATTCTCTATTTCGTTAGGTAGGTCAGGTAAAAAAATTTTTTTACGTAAAACGGTTTTGTCATCAAAACTAAAGCTTTGTACCAAATATCAGATCAATCTGTCAACAGGAAGGGGGTGAAATATCGATTACTAAATTTGAACCAAATAATAAACAAGTCAAGCTAAGTAAAACCGTTTAATTATCATTGTAACAACATCAACCGCCATTATTGAAGCTCTAAGCCTATTATGTGCAGTCGTTTTTACCTTATGGTACATATCCGTATGACGCCGCAGCAGATTAGCAGAAGGCATTGTTCTTTGACATTCGTGACACCACCATTGCTTGCATTGTTCAAAAGGTACTGTAAAACAGACAAATATTGAAATTTTCTATTTTGGCTAGTTTGATTATCTTGCAGAACTCCTCATTTCTTAATAGATCTTTTCTTTTGGGGACACTACAATTTTGGACCTATGCTCAGACTTATGGCTTTCTCTATTACTGTATTTATAAGTCTTATAGTAAGAGACTTTGTCTTTGTTCCGTAAGTCATTATTAGTACCACACTGATCGAAGACTTTCATCTCGAGCCTGTCAATATCAATGCTCCTCCTAAGTCAAGTGAGCTAATCGCTATCATTAAGGCTTGCTATCGTAAATATTTTAGAGGTACCCAGTTATTTTCAGAGCCAATTTTATAGTATTGACTTTAAAATAAGTAGTTACCGATTTATAATTTTATTTTTAGGTAGGTACTATCGCGGACACGAACGGTGCACTACTTTGCGATCAAAATGCTTTGAACGATGCTACGTGCGTAGGGGCGGGGCTAGCGCTACGTTTGGACGCCGGCTGCAAGCGATTCTAACCTTAAGAGTGGTGCACCGACTTTGTCCACGATAGTACATACGTTCTTATTTCATGTGTACCTGTGTACCTAATGTACCTATGCTTATGCTGCCAGAAATACCTATCTCTATATGTATCACGCACGTCACTCCCACTGAGTGTTATTAATTAATTTATTATTATTATTAGTATATTTTACCATTTTGAATTTCTTTCGTAGGTCCATCAAGTCCATAGGTATCAGCATATAGTTTACTATAACCAAGCATTAGGGGTCTTCTAGATGGTATGATTTCTGTAGTAATAGCATACAACTCTTGATTTTCTTCAAAAAGCCAGACATTTGCCGAGTCCTGGGTTCCTAACGGGAGTAAGCTTATCCAGTTTGATTTATCTGAAAATTATTTTATGATAAGTTTCATAATTCAATCATAAATGTATAGAATTCAAAGTGCTTCAGCCTTCAATTAGTAATTTAGATATATCAATTTAATTATAAATAATTATAGTAATTTAGATATCACATCAATCAAACGTATTTTGTAGTGTAAAGTAAATAGCAACCTCTAGTTTATATTACCTACTTACCAGTGGCGTGCCTAGGCCCAAATAGCAAGGCATGCCCATCATTTTTTTCAAGGTTTAGGTACTTATGAATGAAGTATTAAAAAACACAACCAAAGTAAAAAAGCACTGAAAAGTAAATAATTTGTAAAAAGCGCCATCTCTTGAAATAATGCAGAACTTTAATACCACCCAGTAAGGTTCCACTCCACTCCACTCCATCTCTCATCGATATTCTATAGGAATTATTTACTACAATTTCTTTGATAAAAATTACCTTAAATAGATGTTGTTGCATTTGACTTGATTTTAAGTATGTTTGAATTATCATAGGTACTATTACTACAATGCAATGTTATGGTCAACGTAAACATTATAGGTACATAGGTACCTTCTTTGAGATCCTATCACATACATAACTAACGAGAATTGGAAAAAGTAATAAGAGCGGCTAAATTTTTTTACATATTGAGATGCCTGTGTGGTGTCGTTTTATGGCAACTAGTCTGAAGTATTTTCTTGTCATTCACGATAAAAATGCAACACCAACAAAATAATTTGTTCAAATGAGAACAACCGACAATCCACAAATTTCTTTTTAGCAAAATTCTTACCTTTCTGCGATCTAATAATAAAGCGTCGTGTTAGGGGCGTACCATTTACGCCAATTGAAATTCATTATTTATATGTAATGAATATTAACTTAAACAAACTCAACTATTAAACGCTTTTCAAGATTGTATTTCCACTATACACATCATACTGCACTTCTATTATAACCATTACAATTTCTCTAAACAACAAAGTCAAATTATCAAAAAAGCACTCCATTCAGTATTCCGCGCAAACTAAAAATCTTGTTTATTTACATACTTCATTCATACATTTAAACATAAACGTCACCGCACGCAACAAACATTAAAAAAAAAGCAGCTAATCCAGGCTTATTTTGTCGGTACATTTCATGATTTTAGTACTCAAATGACATCTATGATTCCAATGCACTTACATTCAAGAAAAAATCCACCACATCCCTCATTTACATTCAGCAAGTGCGAGCGAGAGCAATATAGCAGGCTGCGCACCGTACCTTTAACTTCGCACCGTGTAGGCAAAATGACAGTGAGTGAAGCGATTGAAGGGATTGTCAAAACGTGCGATAGGTACGTTCCGTGCCACGCACGGAACACTTTCCATAGATTTAAAGTTTAAACGAGATCGCGCACTCTGCATAATTGAAAAGTGGCGCGAGATTTAAAATGTCATATTATTCATATAATGATACGTAATTTATTATGACGTGATACTTTTGTTGGTTATTTTCTAGGGCATGCCAGGCTTTTCGGCTTATATGGTAGTCCCGCCCCTGCTACTTACCTACATCAGAAACGTCAATATGTGTAATGAGGTTGTTGTCATCTTTCACCAGAAATAATGCCTTTTTATTTGAATTTGCATTCAACACCAACTCTACTGCTTCCGACTGAGATATATTTGATTTGATACCTAAAAAAAATACTATTATCTAATTACCTATCTTGCTAAATCGCTATCTCGCTCGCACATTAAAGATATAAAATCACTAAATAAAGTTATTTAAAAAAAACGGAAAAACCCAAGTAAAGGAGGATAACATTACAAAGCTTCTCCAAAAATATCAGTTTGATCTGAACAGAGTTTCATATATAAAAATTAATGAATAAATAATTATTGTTTAAGCAATTTTTATGAATGTTTTTTGCATTTTTTATTATCAATATTCAATGATTATAATTTATATGCTAAATGGGCATTAAGGCGTTAAGCATTATAGTCGCCTTAAAGCAGGAGCAAAGGGTCTCACGACAAAAAGTACGACGAATTTCTTATTAAATAATTATATTTAATAAGCTAACATGTGCTAAAACATGTAAAAAATTCCACAAAAATAAGAACTACGACATTAGCTGCCAAATTTTCAGGTTAAGCAATAGTACATTATGTTATAAGGGGTATATTGTCGTATCGCCCGTTTGACATACAAAGTTTTTTATCATACTTGCAAGGAACAATGTACAATTTATCGTAAACTGTGCTATTACAAACGTAGGAAAAGAGAGCGACAATATGCGGTGCGAACACGAACCCACCACTTATGTATTTTATTGTACATACTAATACGTTGTTTTATTGTATCAAGTATGATGAAAACATTACGTCACTCGGGCGGTACAACAATTACTAATATGGGGCTATTATATCCCTTCGATAGTAATTGTATACTTACCGCCTTTATAACACAATGCACTTGTGAGTTACCTTGAACAGGGCCAAAGCGCGCCCGGAAAGGAACAGTACGTCGTGCTGAAATGATGTGTCGTCTTTGTACTTTGAGTACACTCGGCAAAACGGCCAAGGCACGGGGAGGCACAATCCGGTCTCTTATATGAACTGTAAACAAAATAGACAAAAGATTAGCATATTAGTATTGACCAGGTGATTGTAGTAAATTTATAGCAGGCTATGCTGTATACAGGGTTAATTTAATAGACTCACCCCTGTATTCCCCAGAGGAGGTAGGCAGAGATGTGCAGTACACCCACATTTCGCCTGCTATGTTATAAGTCCCATGTAATAGGGAGCGAGCCTATTGTCATTAACCGGGCACAATTCCAGACTAGGTGCTGCTACTGAGAATTTTCTAATAGTAAAACCCAATAACACTTTGCCCGACCCGGGGATCGAACCAGGATAGTGCTCAGCAGTCGCGCTTGCTACCACTAGACCAACGAGGCAGGGTTAATTTAAATAGATCATATGATTTAAGCTTTCGCCACTTTAATGGTTTTGGATTTCTAAAATAATAAGGGTTTGTCTGCAAAATATTAGATCTGTCGCCAAAATGTAGTTGCCAAACAATATACAAATACAAATAAATAGGTTTGTTATTAATTTCCTTTATCCTGATAACTATGTAATCAAATTAACTGAAAACTGTCATAAATAAAATTTAATATGCCTCTTGAAAAATTTAGAAAGTTCCATAAAACTAGTGTAAGTAACTTTTATGTTATGAAAATAATTATTTAGTAAGAAAGAAAGAAAGAAAATATATTTATTTGACGAGGTACAAGACGATGACACTGACATTAACAAAAGAACATAAAACAAACAAAACATAGACAAGAATAAATTATTGACTTTCTATAATAAGTATGTAAATAAGTATATATTTTTAAAACTGAAAATAATGAAAAAAATGTGCCATTAACATCAAAACGGTTACTATCTCAGCATATGCAAGGCATGGTAACACCCAGCGCTGGTTTTCAGATGGTACCTCTGACAGTGACTCAAGGACGGAGAAAACCAAAAGTTTATATTAGTTAAAAATCATTTTCAAAACAACACATTAGGTGTTATAAAATGTGTCTGTAAGAGGTCAGATTAGATGCATAGACATAGACAATATGTTTAAAAAAAATGTATAGGTACTAAAAATTTATAGATAAAATTTAAATGATATACCTATAATAGTAAGTAGTAATATCATAATAATATTGAGTCAGTCTATGATCTATCACCAAGCAAGCAACACATCTTGGCTGGATAAAAATGTACACTTGGTACAGTACAGCAGTACAGGTACCTATTATGTACATAATATGTCTGATGTTCTACCAAAGTATAAAAGTAAATACTTTACCATAGTCCTGTATCAAATTTGTATTAATTTTGTCTTCAACTGTAACATTTAAATCTTGTATATGTCTTGACTTGTCAATGTTTGTAAGTTCAGTATTGGTGCACTCCACAATTGAAGAAATTTGAGGTTCAATATAAGAGATGGGCTGATTTTGTACATTTTGACAGGTTTCACTTACAAGAAATCCCATTATTTTGGATTCTTGACAAGAATCTGAAAATAAAGCACGATTTTACTACAAATGACCGAATAGAAGTTTTATAGATGAAATAGAGTGTAGCAAAAAATACATGCAACTTTAATAAAACATAAAATTACTTCATAGTTACATTGACCAAATATTTACTTACCTATCATAATCTGTACATGATCTTGCTCTTCTTTTAGTTTAGTGGAAATTGGCAAGGCATCCCCTATAAGGGCACTCTGATCGGCATTCTGGTTACAACGATACTCTAAACTCTACAATGAAAGTTTTGATAAGAAAAAGATAACAGCAATAATATTAACTTATTTCAGAAATTTAAATTCAAACTCATTAAATTATTTACATTATCAAGTAAGTGGAGAGGCAAGACTTGGCCACTGGAGCTTAAACTGATACTCGGGTCCACTTGGAGCAAGTATACAAGAGTTGTCGCTGCACTTGGCATTTGCGAGGCTTTATGGTTCATACCTACAAATAGGACAAATCAAGTCTGTCAACAAACTAGTCACTAATGTGAAAAATGTACTCATATAGCTACAAAACCCTAGTATCTTTAAATGAAAATGAACCCGAAGTAACCGATTACAGAAACAAGTAAACAATACACCGCTGACTGAGTGCAACTAATCCCTATTAATAAACATATCCCTAGTAAGTCTGTGTTAATAAACTACTAAATTGTCATTGTCAATGTCAAAGTCAA
Source organism: Protodeltote pygarga (assembly GCA_936450705.2). NCBI lineage: Eukaryota > Metazoa > Arthropoda > Insecta > Lepidoptera > Noctuidae > Protodeltote > Protodeltote pygarga. The sequence goes on along the minus strand of OW388255.2, from coordinate 7,435,583 downwards.
GCTCAAGTCAACTAGCGATAGAGATGGGCGAGTCCGTTGACTAGGCGAATCAGAGTAACACGAGAACCTGGAGCGAGTCAGAGTAACACGAGAGGCAAAAAAGAGTCTGAGGCGGTGACAGCTGGAACTAAAAATAAAAATCATAAAAACTAAGTTTGTGAATAGGTACCTACTAAAATTACTTAAAAGTGATTCAGTTGATTATATTTAATGACAATAAATTCGAAGTAGAAATATGGAGTGCGGCAGTGGCGCCCTCAATTTTTCCAGACTCTTTTATGCCACACTGTATCAATAATAATTAATTGCTAAGGACCCATTAGCAATCATTAAATTAATTGCTAAAAAAACGATTGCTAATATTATCTTCGTTCGCAGCAATCGCGCTCGCATCCTGCTAAGAAATAAGTGACCGTGCTAGTCCAGAGTATGATTATTATACTTACTGTGGTGCTAGTTTACACCGCGGCGCTAACTATATAAATGTACTCTTGGGCAATAACTGATTATCGATCGTGCAGCGTGCTGCTAGTGGTTGAAAGTTTCAATGAACTACAGAGATATTTTTTTACTTTTATATAATTATTAAAAGCTCTAATTTAATTCAATTTAAAAGCTGTATTGTCAGATAAAACATCCCTATAGTTTAATAAAACAAATTTACAATAAAACAAGTTTCAAATAAATTATATATAATTTATTATATCCTCTGACGCCTGGAGCGTCTCCAGGACAAAATACATTTACAACTTAGTCTCCAGCATAGAATACATTTACTCTGATCTCCAATGACAGGTGTTTTTATTTATCTCTCTTTTGTTGGCCCCTTTCTTTGCGGACTTCAACTATTCACAAAAGCCGCACACTGCATGCCGCTACTACAGCATTCTCGCAGTCTCGCTCTGGACCATCATTCGAATGATTTCGGAAGCGAGAAGCCGCCAACTGCTTCTTTGAGTACACAGCCACGGATTACTAAATAGTTGCTTCCACACAGCGCTATTCCGCCAAAACGGGGCACACCTACAGTGTATGCTGCACCGTGTTATCCAAACCAACAACCGAACTTGTATCCTCTCAATGTTTTCCGTCACCGTTTTAGTACCTACTTATGTGACAATTAATTTCTAATGAGTTCGAAAAGTCAGAGCTGCGTGTCTGGGTTTTGAACCCACGACTTTGGCTTGGCAGTACAATGTCATACTATTAGGCTATTGCTGCTTTTTTACCGGTCGATTGCTCTCGACTGCGATGTAGAAATGAATATACTTTCCGTAACAACCGTCTCTAATCAGTAGGAATATGCGTCAACTGGGAGGTTAAGGCGCCATGCCGGCGCTTCAACCTATTCTACATAATTTGTCGGGCCTTACCGCCGCTATCGTGGCGTGCCCTGAATATACAGCCCTGGGTGGGACAGACGGAAGGACAGAGTAACCTTATTAATAATAATAGGGCCCCGGTTGGCATCCTTTGAGTACGGTATTCTAAAAACAATTAGCATCTTAGCATCATTTGTGGCAATATAAAAAAAACTCCCAAGAACACTCCTAATCATGTATTAGGTACGCACTTCTGAATGATCCGTCAGCGTCGGTGATATTATAAACTAGGCAGTGTGAGTATCCTCATTTCTTAAATAACGGTTTGCATGACTCGTATGGACGGATTCCTTTTATGGCTCGTAAGCATCCTTTTGAGCTCATTGAATGTCAGTTGAGTTGTCCCATAGCAACAGACCATACCTTAGGACCGAGGCCACATTGCATGTTATGCTGTAATTGCTGTTGTTAAATTCGACGGAACCGGTTGAGGACATAGACTCTTCCAAGTCATATGTTTGTTAATGTTTACATTAAAAAAATAAAGGTACTCGCGTGGGTGAAAATTATTAATAATGACATTAACATCGTGTGCTGGTTAGTGTTTTGTCCCGGTAACTATTAATAATTTTTAATTAATTACTTTAACGGTAACCGTAACAAATAAGATATACAGTTTGGCAAAAAACAGTCTGGAAAAATTGGGGGCGCCACTGGCACACTTCTTTTATGTACAACTACGAGTACAATTCAAAATTATAAGTTATTTAGTACTTATATTTCTATGACGATTTTTTTTGACATCATATACATAGTTATAATCAAATGAATAACTTATAAGTTATTTTAGTATTTACTCACAAACTTAGCTTTTAAGATTTTTATTTTTAGTTAACTTTCTCTGTAGTGTTATTTATTGTTTTTCAGAATATTTTTCCAATAAATTTCCTACTTTTTTTACATTCAATATCTGATAAACGTTATCACATTGAGCTTTATTATAATTTGTTAAAATAAGTTAATATGTACTTAAGATAAGATAATTACTTTGAATATCTAGGTATCTGTATCTATCTATCTATAATACCTACATATATAGGTAATGTCCATTATAAGAAATTCTATTGCATATTTACATAAGTACGTAATTTAATTATGTTCTTGGGTTTGGGCAGCATAGCAGTCTGTGCAAAGCACTCACTACCATCCGATGGGACTTACATAATACGAGTAGGTACCTACAATGCCTGTTCTAATAAAAGGTTTCGGAGATATAAAAAAAACATATTTAATAAGTAACTAGCAGTAGGTATTTTTATTAAACCTGCAGTTTTTTTAGGAACAGTAAGTAGGTAACCATACATAAAACAATTTAGTTTGAATTAGCAGTAATCCAGTTGGTGTACTTCGAAACACGCGCAGTTACACCAGGGTAATAAGGTAAAGCACATTGGTAACCCCACGAGACGATACCGACTACAATGTCGCCATATTGGGCAACAGGACCACCAGAATCACCCTGGCAAGCGTCCTTGCCACCGACGTCCAAGATACCGGCACACAGCATGTTGTCAGTTATATCGGGCCAGTTTTGAAAACCTGGCTGAGACTTCAGGTAAGCGTACCGCTCAGCACATATCGTCTGGTTGACGACTTGTATTTCAACGTGTTGCAGCTGCTCAGGAGCTGGTCCCCCGGACTGTAACCATCAAATAATAAAAATTAGGGCTTTCTCACAATGACAATTACGTGATACACCACACTTGATTTACCACTTATTTTAAACTCATGTATAGACTGATACCTATGTAGTTTGTAGTCATCGAACTCAATGCACTATAGCTTCTTCTACACCAGAATAAAGTGATGATGATGAAACAGACAAATCACTTTATGTAACCACATGAAGCAAATTCGTGGGTAACCCACGGAATACAGGAAGCCAATTGTTGGCCATCGGGACCCACCATCCTAAAATTATGATCAATAAGAAAATATTCAGTACTTTAAGTAAAGTTCTGCTATTTGGCAAAATAGAGTTTGTAAATATTGAGGGCGCCTTTCTTATACATATTTCTATGACGATTGTTTTGCCGTCAAATATAATCACTTTTAAGTTAATTTATTACTCACAAACTTAGTTATTTCGATTTTTACTTTAAGTTCCAGCTGTCACCGCCTCAGATTTTTTTTTGCCAAGCTGCTGTAGGTACCTGTATTATTGAGAATAAAGAATAAATAGTAAAATTACATACGGATAATGTGCCCCAACCAATGGCGGTAACGCTGGCGCCGACAGCAAGCTCGTAGTCTGGGCCGGGGATACGAGCAGGCTGGACGCTGGCGGTGTAGACTGCTGGAATTGAGAGGCGGACGATGGCTACGTCGTTGTCCAGAGTTGCGGCGCTGTAACCTGCGTGTAGCACCAACTGAGAGACAGGGTGTGTGGAGCCACCACTTGAAGCAAGCGAAGTACCTAGGAGCACACGCCACGAGGAGGCGGGGTCACCTCTGAAAATGAAGTAAATCCAATTTTAAATTGACAAATTTATTTAGGTATAAACTGTTTTAAACGACAACGTAGCCATAGGTCTGGCAGCAGGTAGTTATATGTCTCTTTACCTGTGACACATTCTTTGCGTGTAATTTAATGATCCCGTTATTCCCATAGCTTAGGCAAATAATATATACTATTATTACTTCGGCCTAGGTACCTATTATGTAGTTATAAAAAAAAGTTGGCGCTCGCGCTGTCGCGCACGAAGGTAAGTAAGGCAGAGATTTATAAATTTAGTTTGATATTTTCTTCTCTCTTTCATTAGTAACTTTTAGTTTTTTTGCGCGGTTTACCTACAAATATTTTCGAAGTTAAATTAGCCTTAGTTAAGCTTTCCGCAAGGTAAGAGTGACCAACTTCAAATACGAAAACCTGTCCCACTAATGTAAGAACAAAAAAAGTCGTGACATCATCAAAAAAGTTCAATCAGATCTAAAGAATTACACAAATCAGCCGACTAATCACGGAGTAACCGGTGTACCGACATCATACAGGCAATACTGCCAGAAGGTGCCACATTTATAAAAACGTCAAGCATGCCTGCTACTTGCCAGCGATTAAAATCAGGGCCTAAATCTGCCAAAAAGGCAGGATCCTGCCACACAATTATGGTCACACTGCAAGCTACCTGCTTGTGTAGCAGTTTCTTGGAACAAACAGACCAAAAGACATACAAAAACTGTTTTGTGATTATATAGTTATCAATCTATGGTAGGTAAATAGTTTTGGTATGGTTTTAAGTAGGTATCCTATCAGGTAGATAACTAAATGAATTTAATAAACAGTTTTTCTTTTCACAGAAATGAACTTTAGTGTTAGGAACACTAGAAAACAGTTTTAGTTACCTTGACATTACAAACAGGAATAGCCTAGCCATACTTACATATACCAGAGATTATAAATGTAATATGTTCAATACCAAAGGGAAGCATGGAGCAGACTTAGTAGGTATCTGATCCATGGGTGGGAGCAAACATCAGGTTCCTGATCAGTGGCGGAGGGTGAATTTTTCCAAAAGGTAAGCCGGAGCCAACTCGGAGAATGACTGTGCCATTTTTCAAAAGGATGCGGGTAGGAATCGAGTTGTATGGAGCCTCCGCCACTATTGCCCGACATTAATCTACGGACAAAAGTTGAGCAATCGGACTAACATCTACATATACAATTTACCTACCTACAGGTGCTTAATGCGACATAAGTGAGAATAAAACAATACATACTCGTAGCAGTGAGCAGCGGATAGTACGGAGGTGGTGGTGAGCAGGGATCCACCACAAGCCTGGCCCCACCAGAAGCCCCAAATAAGATACTGCATATTGGCCATGTACGGGTAGTTTTCCACTGTGGTGGGAGAGCCACCGACAATACGATTGGCTTGTTTGGGAACCGCTGTAAAGAAACATTATGTAGGTATCTATTATCGATTTCGTGCACCGAGGGTTTCCTAAGTATCATTATGTATTTTTTAAAATAAAACCGTTTGCATTCGGGTAGTATTGATATATTAAATTAATGGATTATGGTGTTCCTCTACTGATAGGTAGAGTAGGTAGAGCAGGTACCGACCTACTGGTAGGTACCTACCAAATCGATTTTGAATTACTGATTCTTAAATTTAACCATTTTATTTAACCATACATAGATACATACTTGTACTTATAATAAATTCAATTTATTAATACGGGCATATGATTATGATTATTACAGGAATTTAATATTTGTCAAGTGTCTGGAGAACATGAAATTGAATTGGAATTAGAATTTAACCGACTCAAAACGTCTTAAAGTTATTTGAAGCTTTTTAGTTCCTTTTGAAGTCTGTTTTTTTTGTTGCATATACTAATATACTTATTGGTATGTTCTAAAATCTAAAATTTTTGTTCTATCATCAATATCTAGTTTCCGCAGCGCATGGGATGAATTATAAGACTTCATAATACGCCATATTATAATAGCATATAGGTACATGGAGTTTATAGCACAGCTTTATCGCGCACCATATATTAATTATACAGCGTGTAACAGAAGTCCGAAATAATACTTAATCTATACATATAAAATGCTTTGTCCTGAATGACTGACTGACGGATCAACGCACAGCCTAAACCGCTGATTGTAGAGACCTGAAACTTGGAGGGTGTATTTTTTGTATGACATAGAGATCCGATAAGAAAGGATTTTTCGAAATACTACCTCTAAGGGGGTGAAAAACGGGGGCAAAGTTTGTATGGGACAACGTGATTCCTTGGTCCAATCTACTTCAAATTTTGCATAAACATTCTTTTACAGAATGAATGGAACACGTGTTTCGTATTTTATTAAAACTCATCACCTAACGGGGTTAAAAAGGGGTAGAAAGTTATTTTGGGGGTGATTTGCCTCGAAGTTGATATCAATACTCCTTAGTGCTTTTGATTTAAACTGGCTTGATGCAATGTATTACCCTTTAAAATTGGAATGTCAAATATAAATCACATCACTTCTTTTGAATAGCGAGTGAAAGCCTTAGGCCGTAAATGACAGGTGTTATAATCGGAACGAAAAACTATGTAACAGAAATTCAAGGAGGATAAATACAGATACCAAAAATAAATTAAGGGAAAAGTAAAAAAGGGAATGGATTAGAATTCAATATTTCAATTTTATTTGTTCTTTTATATTTGAAAGAAATACTAACCTTATAAGTACCTACTTTGATTTTCCTTTGATAATTCCTTGGAAATCTATTAGATTATTATTATAGGCAAATATTTATGATTGCTATACCGACATTATTTGACTGTCATTCGCCCTGTACCTATTGTACCTAAGTCTGCTTATACAATGACACTAAAAGTAGTGGCATCGTACAATTTGTTCTCATGGGCAGTACTACCTAGACTATATTAATTCCATTTAAATAAATAAATTCTGTTCAAAATATTCTATAGTCTACGTGAGCGAAGCCACGCGGGAAATACTAGTGTATGTATATAATGAAGAGAATCACCTGTGAAAATATTGAATGAAATATCTTTTGATTTTATTTTCTTCAATAATGACAGATTTCATTATCCTACACGTGCCTAGTGCTAACTTAAAGAATTTATTGAAGGTAAATAACAGTAACAAGGTAAATAAGTAACGGTAACGGTAAGGTAACTGATTTCTAGAGCTGTATTTGAAAGATTTTGGTGAAAACTTTGACCGTGGTTTACTCGAGTATTGTTTGGGGTTCGGTTCTAAAACCTATGCTCAAGGATTGTTTATAGGGTACCTTATACGCCCTTAATGTATTATTTCGGACTTCTGTTACACGCTGTATAGACACGTTCATACTTAGCTGTAGGTATGTACTAACTACATAATATTGACTATTTTATTTTATAGACTCACGCCTGTATTCCCCAGAGGGGGTAGGCAGAAGTGTGCAGTACACCCACGTTTCGCCGGCTATTTTATAAATCCCATGTAATAGGGGGCGAGCCTATTGCCATTAACCGGGCACAATTCCAGACTCCGTGCTGCTACTGAGAATTTCCTAATGGAAAAACCCAATAACACTTTTGCCCGACCCGGGGATCGAACCCAGGGCCTCGTGCTCAGCAGTCGCGCTTGCTACCACTAGACCAACGAGGCAGTCTACATAATAATGGTTTAATGAAAACGATGTTTTTTAAAATCGGGGCAGTAGGTTTTGAGCTTATTCGTTTCAAACAAACAAAAATACCTATATAATAAGTAGGATGTAGTTAATATTAGTGTAGATATAGATAAAAACTTACCAAAAGCGGAACCCAGTAGGGCTAAAAGAATGACAACACGCATGGTTCCAGTAGAGTTCCTAGTACAAACTTTTGACAATACTGTGTAGGTAGGTAGTGTATACTTACTTTTATATAAAATATTATCCCTATCTTCCAATTATCAGTAATTATTACTAAAATCTAATTGATAAATCAAAACAATGTAGGATAATAGTTTACGTTTACATTATCTTTGGGTTTTTACGTGGATTACATAGTTAATGTTCATATATACACTAATTTTAAGGTATCGTTTAAGTAAAACCAGGAACACTTTGGTGGACTAAGCCTGTGTCGCGTGCTGCGATCATTTTAGTTTTTCCTAAAAATCCACCTCGTACCCAGCCAACACTTTCCAAAGCGTTTTGGAGTTTTAAATTGAAATAAACTTACCTACTTTAAATAATTTTAAGTATTATCTGATCAATCTTCTGTAGGTATCTAACCAAAATTCACTGACTTACAAAACTATAAAACCTATAAACTTGAAATTTTACAAATAGAGTACCTACCTATCAACGTACACTAAGTAAGACCGGATTTATGGATGCTCTTACTTTAAGAGACTAGGCAGAGGTTTAAAAATTTGTATAAAATTCCGTCTTTTAAAACAGTAAAATTATTAAAATTTGGTTCTTGGATTTTTAATACTATTATAACTTCATAACTATTAAGAAATTTATTATCGTACGTAGTATCGTATAGAGTCGTGATAGCCTAGTGGTGGTGACCGCTGACTGGCAAGTCAGAGGTCTCGGGTTCGAACCCACGGCGCGCACGTCTGACTTTTCGTAAGTTATGTGCGTTTTATGTCTAAAATAATTATCACTCTTCGTGCCTCGGATAGCACGTTAAGCTGTTGGTCCCGGCTGTCAATTGTAGATCTTTGACAGTCGTTACGGGTAGTCAGAAGCCCGATAGTCTGACAACCAGTCTTACCAAGGGTATCGTGTAACCCAGTATCTGGGTTGTGGAGGTCTGATAGGCAGTGGCTCCATGTAAAACACTGGTATTCAGCTGCAACCGGTAAGACTGGTAGCCGACCCCAACATAGTTGGGAAAAGGATAGGCAGACGATTTAAGGTGGCGGCAATTATGTTGCCACCATTTTTTTATATATAGGCAAGTGGCAACCCTACTCTCTATAGATCGTCAAATTGTTATTCACACCTTTTAAACGTAGATACCTACTGTAATTTGAAGTTAACGTGAATAAAAAAGTTTGACGATTTCCCGCACATATTTTACAAAAAAAAATATTCTATCCATCAGAACAGTGATCCCTTCATTTTCTTTTTATTATGCATACCTAAGTACATTAGTCTCATTTTTAGTTTCCTGGGCCTTAAAAAGGGTTCAAAAATCCCTAAGCGGTAGGAAATGGTGGTATTTAGAAAATTTTATGGTATGAAAATTCCAATATACTTACCTACCTACCTACCTACTACGCAAAAAACGCTAGAAAAAAATGCTTACTCAAAATGATATTCAGTTTGTTAATCTCAAACATAAAATACTTAATTCAGTAATCAGAAATCATAACTAATTAAAATCGGTTTGATAAATAAAAACAATGTAGTTACAATATTATCTTTGGGTATTCACATGGATAAGGTACCTATAATAACTAGATAAGTACCTATGTAAGTTATCTAGTTATTATTCATAGTGTTAATCTATTTATTATAATTTTACAAAACATTCAGAAACTGTGAGTACCGACTCTAATAGGGTTAACAACAGAAATCTAAATAATAAGGCAAATATTAAAATTAAGAGTATAAATATCGTGTGAGGTATCGTTTGAATGGGCTTTTCTTTTCATAAGGATTTCAAATATTAGCCTCACAAAAGTCTGGGAGGGGGATTCATTTTAGGCACCACTAAAAATCGTGAAAAAATTTTTTTTAATAAAAAATAAAACCGACTTCAAAAGGAACTAAAAAGCTTGAAATAACTTTAAAACGTTTTGGAGTTGGTTCCAAGTCAAGTTCTAGCCTCTTTAACCTTCTCATTAAGAACTTGACTTGGAACCGACTTCAAAACGTTTTAAAGTTATTTCAAGCTTTTTAGTTCCTTTTGAAGTAGGTTTTATATTTTATTAATTTTTTTTTTACCTAGCTGTAGTTATATGTCATAGGTAAATAAACATGAATAAAACATCGCAACATAAAGGCATAGAGTATATTTATATGATTATTACTATTATTAGACCTGGATTGTTTGGAAACCTTAGTTAACTTGCATTAGCGACGATCCAGTTTGTGTACTTTGTGACACGCACATTCACACCAGGGTAATTAGGTTCAGCACAACCGTAACCCCAAGAGACGACCCCGACAACAATGTCGCCATGTTGAGCAACAGGACCACCAGAATCACCCTGGCAAGCGTCCTTGCCGCCGACGTCCAGGATACCGGCACACAGCATTTCTTCAGTTATGTCGGCCCAAAGTTCAAAACCTGGCTGAGAATTCAGGTAAGCGTACCGCTCAGCACATATCGTGTGGTCGATGACTTGTATGTCAACGTGTTGCAGCTGGTCAGGACCTAGTCCCCCAGACTGTAAAAGTGTAATAATATTTAAAATTAATTTCATGTTTATTTCACACTAGCTTTTGCCCGCAGCTTCGCCCGCGTGGATGTTGAACCAGGATAAAATTTATATTTTTTGTTAATCCAGGAAATATGGTTTTTATGTTTACCGAGTTCTATTCAAATCAAAAGTGTTTAGGTAACAAACATCTTCACAAACTTTTATTAGTGCAGATTAGTAATGTTATGATATGACAGTTCAAGTCAGTTGTTTTTGCGAGTTTCTTATTAAGCAAAACATGTGCATAAACATTTAAATTATCCAAAATATTTATTATTGAAAACATTATATATTGCCATTAAACATTATCCAGGACGATGCAATGGATAGAGCAAAGGGGAAGCGAAAAACCCGAAAAGCAGACCCCACTATCATGTGGGAATAATTATTGCACAGGAGAGAATGAGAGATTTTTTAAAATATACCTATTGTATTGTATATGTTTTGCACATTTGAGAGTAATTATTCCAACAAAGATTAGTTTTATATTAAAGTCTTACTAATGTATAGGGCAAAATAAAAAGTTATAAGTGCGCTTCGCATATTTTATTGCATAATTTCTGACTTAATAAAGCGAAAAACCTATGTAAAAGAACAAAAGTTTCGTATCAATATCAAATCCGAACCAGGATATTTAGAAAAACATACTGATTACTTTATTTGTAGTTTTGCTCTCGGGAGCTAAAATGTACAGAGAGTCAGGACTGGTGACCCGAGAGCAAACGACATACAGTCTATGTGAGGAGAAGCTGGTCCTGAGATCGACACTCGCAGACTTCTCATGGCGAAACAAACGCCCACAGGAAACTACACTCGTTTAAATTGAAAGGGATAAATGTGGAGAATTAGTGGTACATGGTCTCGCCAATACCGAAACCCGTTAGAATTTGCGCCTTGATGATTTGCAGATAATTTACACTAAGCCATCAGGCCATCATTTTCTGGGTCCCTTTACACAATTTCAAAGGCGAAGAAGCATAATCGGGACACCGACCTTCAACTTGATGACGTCCATCGGAAGTCCACTTGCAGTGAGGGAATTGAGAAATTTTACAGGATAATAAGTGGCGTCATCTTGATTGACAACAGTGTTTATAAATGTGTACAACACTTCATTCCCTTTCATTTATAAAAGAATGCATTCATTGATTGCTGCAGCTTCATTATTTTTGGGCGTTTTGAGTTGGAAAATTCTTGAGCATGTGGATTCCTACTCAGCCACCCATAATTATTGTCAAGCTCAACTTGTTAATACAGAATCATAAAAATAATCGTTTCAACGAACCATTCACCTCATCAGCCCCAGTTCTTCGCGTCACCACAGGCAGCGTTCAGCGGAAATTGCCGCTGAACATAACTGTGACACCACCCATTATGTGTTGGTTCCTACGGATGTCTTTTAGAGTTCTGTGTACCGCATCAACTGCTTTTCTGTTTGCCATTATACATTCATCCCATCATACGATCAAAGAACAATTCTTAAGCAAATGCCTGCCTTGTCACTATTTCGTGACACATCACAAACAGGTGTTTCGTTGCTCTGTAAATTGATGGGAATCCTAAAGATGGTGTGCGCTGTTTTGTCACCAGAAAATAACGTGGCAGTAATCGCCGAAGACGCTACTGCAATTGTAATTTTGCCCTGCCTCCCTGCAAGGATGCCAGTGGTTATAAATATTTTTCCTGTCCCATCAGGAGTATCCAAGAAAATTATTTTTCCTCAGATTTAAATCGACTCCTAACGCCATCTAGTTAAGAAAAAGGAAACATTATGTTTTAATACTTTGACTGCCACGCCGCAGACACAATGCAATTTTTATTGTTTGCCGGTCACCAATGACCGGCGTGGCGTTCAAAGGGTTAAATAATAATAATTTTAATGCTTCAAATTAAAGCGGATTTTTTTTATAAGCTGAAATTTTTAAAAGTTTAATCCCACACGATGCGCGTTGCTTCCTTCGGGTTTCAAATTGAAATATTTAAAAAAGAATTCCGCTGATCTAAATAGACTCTAACGCCATCTAGAACACTATGTTTTAAATAATATAAATTTTATAAATGTTTCAAATTAAAGTGGTGACGTTTTTTACATACATACACGCCTGTTTCCCAGAGGGGTAGGCAGAGACAACGGATTTCCACTTGCTACGATCCTTGCATACCTCGTTGCATATACGTTTTTTATAAGTTGAAAAATTATTAAAAAGCATGTTTCCTGCGGGTTTCAGCCGGTAAGTAATAAAAGTCATTTAGAATGAAATACCACAAAAATACATATTAATTTCAATGACAAAAAAAAATACAAAAGAATCCACAAAAAGTTTGCGGAACTGGGGATCGAACCTAAAGCCTTACACTTCCAAGGCGTTCGCCCGACCGGAAGGCTATGAAGTCTGTTGACATGTAGACAAAATAATCGTTCCTAAAAGATATTATTATGTTATGTTATGTAATGTTTAGCTCCTTGTGGATATAGCGTGATAATATTTTATAAATTGAAATTTAATAATATTTTTCCCAACAACAACAACAATTCTGCAGCAAATTCTAGAAATACGCTGCTTACTACAATACTGCTCATCCCCCATAATTATAAACGTAATAATTTATACCCTATAAGTTGACTAAGAATTTAAAAAGTATATTTGCCGAATTTCAACTAAATCTGTCCAGTAGTTTTCGCGCCAATCAATTACATACATACTTCGTTACGATTTTATTATATGTATAGATAATCCTTACATTTCTTTAAAAGTGTGTCCCCACTACTGCTATTAAATGGACCAAAATCAATGGACTCGTGATAAATACATAAACCCATACGATGCCATGTCCGACGGCTCACGGCACACCTTATAATATTATAATTATGTATTATTTCGTATGATAATGTGCTCCTGACCGATTTTCGGTCAAAGCATTCAATCTCAACGGAGATTTTAGCTTTCTGCACTTCTTCTCCATATTAAACTTTTTACTAATCAAAGTTTCACACTCCTCCGTGCGTGCAATATTCTTAAAAATGGTTCCACAGTTTTCGCTTCACGTATTAATATTATATGTAGGTATAGATAAAGTAAGAAAATAAAATTACGTATAATGCTCCCCAACCAATGGCGGTAACGTTGGCGCCGACAGCAAGCTGGTAGTCTGGGCCGGGGATACGAGCAGGCTGGACGGTGGCGGAGTAGACTGCTGGAATTGCGAGGCGGACGATGGCTACGTCGTTTTCCATGGTGGGCCGGTTCCAGCCCGCGTGTAGCACCAATTGGGAGACAGTGTGTGTAGAGCCACCTCTACCAAAACTATACGAAGAACCTAGGATCACACGCCAATCATCCTTTGTGTCACCTCTATAAAATAAAGCAAAGATTATAGTAAATTAACATCGTTCTAATAATATAGTAGGTAAGTAAATGCAAAAGTATTATTTTTATTAAGAAACTTAGACCCATCAGGATTTTCTCCTGTTCGTAGTGCAATTACAGACATATAATATCTCAATGCACAAAACACACAGACCAGAACAAATAGGTATCTGCCCCCGATACGTGTGTATGAGTGCGCGTTGTGCGACACGTTAAGCGTATCAAAACGCGATTTCTATTGTTGGCTGCAAGTTGGCCGACATTATTATTACCTACATTTACGACCAGTAGAGCTATCGCATCAGCATTATTAATGTGACATGCGAGTAAAAAACCCAGTACATACTCGTAGCAGTGAGCAGCGGATAGTACCGAGGTGGTGGTGAGCAGAGATCCACCACAAGCCTGGTACCACCACGTACCTAGCAGGCCATACTGCATGTTAGCCATGTACGGGTAGGTTTCCACAGTGGTGGGGGTGCCACCAACAATACGATTGACTGTTTTGGGTGCCGCTGAAATAAACAAACCGGTTTTTAATTCATAAAAGGAATATAAATATACCTACTATTATGTATTTATTTATGAAATTATATACATTTATACTTATAAAACAGTAACGTGACTGACTGACTGATAACGCACAGTCTACATAAACCGGTAGACCGAGACTTGAAATTTTGAGATAATATTCTTTAAGTACCCTAGGGGTGCACTTAGGAAGGATTTTTGGTAATTCCACCCCTAATTGGGTAAAAAAGGGGAAAAGAGTTTGTATGAAAGTTCGTAGTTTTTAAAGTTAAATGTACGAAACTCAGCTTTTTGGTTGATAAAATGAAAGACGAGCATAGTTTTTTTTTTAATCTATGCTTGAGTGGGTAAAAAAGGGGATGAAAGTTTGTATGAAAAATTTGTTATTTTTTAAGCTAGAGGTGTAAAAATTGCTATTAAGCTGATGCGCTAAAAATAAGAAAGATGTGTATAAAAAAAAAGATATTTTCCCCTAAGGGGATATAAAAAAGGATAAAAGTTTGTATCAAAATCCGTAATTAAAGGTATAATACTATAAAAATTAAAGGGTAAAGGTAGAGTAGAGGTAGGGTAGGTTAGAGTAGGGCTTGGGTAGGGTAGGGGTAGAGTAGGGGTTGGGTAGGGTAGGGATAGAGTAGGGGTTGGGTAGGGTAGGGTAAGGGTAGAGTAGAGGTAGGGTAGGGGTAGAGTACGGCAGAGGTGGAGTATGGGTTGGGTAGGGTAAACTAGCTTAGGGTAGTGTAGAAAAGACGTAGAGGTTGGATAATCACGCGTACAAAGTGCTAGTTATAATATAATATAATAATTTAAAGCCTTCAAATTTAAAATTTGAAGATTTGAAAAATTCAAAAAATACAAAACTTACCAAGAGCTGATCCAAGTAGGGCTAAAAGTATGATAGTACGCATGTTTAAGGTAGAGTTACTTATTTCTGTCTAAAATAAAGTATAAACAAAATTTCTTATTTTTATATTAAGTATTATCCCTATCTTTGAATTAATCAGTAATTAAAATCAGAAGGTAAATGTAATCGATAAACAAAAAAATGAAGTTTTCCTCAAATTATCTTTTGTTTTACCTCCAGATTAGTTACTGTTAAAAAATTAAGTTTTCCTCAAATTATTATTGGTTTTGCCTCTAGATTAGTTAAAGAGTACCTCTTGAGCGCGTGGAGCGCTTAACGCAAAAATAGTTTTATTTTAATTTGAATACGAGTATAACCTAATTATCTAATTAAAATCACACCCTCGTTGGTCTATTGGTAGCAAGGGCGACTGCTGAGCACGAGGTTCGGGTGGTTTAATTAAGAAATTCTCAGTAGCAGCACGGAGTCTGGAATTGTGGCTGGTTAATGGCAATAGGCTCGTCCCCTGAAACACACAACATGAAACTTATATAGGTAACATAGCGGCGAAACGTGGGTGTACTGCATACACCTTTGCCTACCCCCTCTGAGTACTTAATACAGGAGTTAAAATCAATGAAATTTGTAAAAAGATCTGGAGACTTATTCCCACATAACGAAAGTTGTGCGAAAATAAAAAAGGATTCTATAGGTAAATATTTTTTTATTAAATATTATCTAAGTACCTACCTACTCTACACCAGCCATTATTTTTGTGTAGTTTAGTTGTTTATTTAATTATTGCTTAAGCATTTAATAGTTATTTGTTATACAAGAATGCAAAGTAGCTTTTTAACCGCATGTTCAATTTTGATGACCGAGCAAGCGATGGATTCTAAAATTAGAATCCTTAGCGTTAGCGAGGGAATCAAAAGATCACGAGGTGAAAAATCTTTGCACTCGAGTGCAACACGTAACTTTTCATTCCACCTCAGCGAGGAAATGACTAAATGTAAAAAAAAAAACATTTACAATCACAAGATACTTATATTTCAGTTTAGGTACCTAATAACTAATTGCTTTTAGTATTGCATACGTACTCCATAGAGTGCTTGATTTCTTGGTCACGGATAAGTCAGTAAAATATGCCAGCAAAACGTTTTCTGAGAAAGTTTTAGCTACTTTAGCTAGTCGCCATGTGTTATACATATCGTATCTACTGTTTCAAATACTTCTCGCGTGATTGTTGAGGGATAAAGCTCATTTGCGCATAATTAACAGTTTCAGTCAATTTTGTCGGCGTCAAATAAACTTTCACGTCGCTAGAATCACTCATTTTAGGTTTATTACTTGTTTTTAAGTTTCTTGTTGTTAATCAAAGGTTTTAACAATATATGACGTTCAAAGAAAATAGAGCGTGCAAAGAAAATTAAAAAAAAGAAATACAGCAAGAAGATTCTGAGTCTGAGTTTTTAACAAATTAAAAAAGGTTGTATGATAAATTCGGCACCATAGAGGGAGAAGTAAATAGGTTTAATGATGTTTTGAATTCAAAAACTTAGTGCACACGATGTTCTAGATTCAAATTTACTTTACCCTCTAGCGGATAAAAACGGCTTTTTCACTTCAGTAGCTCAAACATGTAGGTTTTGCTGCTTGAAATCAGTGAGCAAAATGCGATTTTGCTCCCTTGTGAGACAAAGTAACTTTTTAATTATTTTTTTTCAGAAAGCCGCGTTTTCTGTGGTGGCGCCGAAATTTTCTGTGGTGGCGCGCGCCAGGGCGCATGCGCGGTGAACTGAGTTTGGGCGCCATGTTCTAAATAATGTTTGTTTACTTTTTGATTATTGTGTTACTATCGATATAAAAACTTATTCTGGGCTAGTTCTGAAAATATCAGTAGTAAATTTAACTCCTCCTGGCAATTAGTTAGCAGCAACGAAAATGTCGAACATCTTTTAACACAAAAATGAAGAAATAGAAATTTTATCAAGGTAATTGATTATTATTAGGTTAAATATTACTTATTTTTATGAGTGTTGGTAGATAAAGTAGTGTAAAAAACTGTACATAACTAGGTATTAAAACACTCGTGTACCTATACTATTAATGTAACAGTTACATAAACTACTATTATCTTCTAAAGTGTTCTCGCTGCTGAAGTGAAAAATTATGTGTGTTACACGAGAGCAAAGTTTTTTGCATCTCGTGCCTTTGAATCCCTCGCTACACTCAGGATTCAACTTTAGAATCACTCGCTACGCTCTTGATTCAATCATTGAATCCTTCGCTTGCTCAGGATTCAAAATCAGCACATGCATTAAAAAACGACTATACTCTCTTGTTGCACAAATAACTACAATTAACTATTATTCCAATCCAATCTAAGGCATTTAAACACGTAGGAAGTTCATTAGTTAATAGTTAGTTCATTCCTAATTAGTTCATTTTGTATGATTGCCATTGTTTTCATTTGACGATCTTTAACTTCAAATATCTCGGAAACGTGACACTTTAGGACATCATGTTGCTAACATTTTTTGTTGGTTAAGATGTCTTCTATTCAAATATACTAGTCTCATGTTGCGCCGCCACTTTAAAAAAAAATGGTGACGGCCCGCTATGCCAGCTCCCATACAAAAATGTTCAAACCCCTTTCATAGTTATAAATATACCTACTTATTTTTAATGTTTAATTTAGCCGGATTGATAACTTAATCATATAACACTAATTATAAATATAAACACGTCTCAAAGTGGGTCTGTCTAGCGCAGTGGTTCCGAACCTGGGGGTAATTACCTCCGCGGGGGTAAATCAGCTTTTTTGTTGGGGTAACGAGGAACCTAATAATTAAGACCTATCTAATTGTATTGATAACATTTTAAGATCGGGGTAAAACTGGTTTTCCTAATAGGTCATTATTGAAAAGGTTAGTGACCACTAGCTCTACACTACTCTACTACACACTAGCACTACTGATCTAGCGGATCTCGGATACTTACTTAAATAAAACCGATTTTTAGGTTAAGGTATACCTATTTCTTTAAACTGCCACTGATATTTCACTCGCACAATCCTAATTCTAACTAATAAGTATTATAAATGCGAAAGTAGGTTTTGCTACCTTTCACCCTCACACCTAAACCACTGAACCGATCATCCTGAAATTCTGCAAAGTAGGAGTACAGAAATGGACATGGGGGTAGGTAAAGGACAAAAAAAGGACTGTCCCCGAGGAAAACAACAATAAAGTTCTATTGATAATAGATGGCGCCACATGTCTTCTGAATCATGATTGAATTTAAATTTAAGTAGGTACCTACAGCTTGGCAAAAAAGAGTCTGGAAAAATTGGGGGCGCCGCTGGCGCACTTTTCACACTACAATTCATAATTACAAGTTATTTAGTGCTTACATATTTCTACGACGAGTTTTTTGTCATTAATTATAATCAAATGAATCATTTTTATGTTATTTTAGTACTCACAAACTTAGTTTTTAAGATTTTTATTTTTAGTTCCAGCTGTCACCGCCAAGACTCTTTTTTGCCAAGCTGTACCACATGAACGAAGCCGTTGCCAAAAGCTAGTGACGATAAAAAATGACTGCGTATAGTTCGCAAAAATCCAAGTTAAAAAGAATAAGTAATATTACTAAGTTTCAACTTGTTCATACCTACATACTTAAAAATATTGCTTCAAGTTAATTTTTGTTTAAAAGTTCCTGAAAGATCTCAATCGTTTTTGTAGTTTGCTTTTATTTGCTTTTTGCTGGCCCCATTTCCAGGACATCAGCAACACTTTACTTGATAGTCCACTCCATCTTTTTCTTGTTGCCGATCGCGTAGGTAGTAATAGGTAATATTGTAATATTATTGAATCTTACCTACTATTAAGTTAGGTTACCTAGGCTACCTACTAGTACTACTACCTACGCGATCGACTCGCTCAATTCAAGCAACATCCGATTCCATTCTTTACAACAATTTTGTAGTTTGTTATAGGTACACATACCTAAGTACAGTGTGAGTCTCCACCGAATGCGAAAAACTTGCTTTGATCCACGCAGCATGAATGCCATACGCTTAATAGACATTTTAAAAACTCTACATTGTATTGAATATATTTATGAAAAGAAGAATCTAAGTAATTAAGAAAATTTGAAAAAACAACTGATACGGATGGGATCTGAACCCACGATCTTCGACGTATACCGTATCGACGCTTTGACTGCTAAGCCATCGTATCCTACCCGAATTAGTTGAAATTTTAAATCTCTTTCAAGTACCTAAGTACTACTTGTTCTAGGAATGTTACTGAAGCATAGTTTTTAATTTATAGGTTTTAGAAGCTTTGTACCACAGTATAAAGAACTCATTTAGATATTTAGACTGTATTTGTACTGTGTAGGTACATTTACAGAATCGACCAAGTATGTTCGCCATTTAAAGCAAGTGTGCTTACCTTACGTGTACTCGTGAGCTTTCAGATCGTAGCCCCCCGGGCTACGGGGAAATAAAAATTAAAATAATAAAAACTTCCCAAATTTTATCAATAAAACAAAAAAAAGGTCCCACAAAATATTTTTTTATATAGGTACCTAGGCACGCTACACCACTGATCAAGACCAAAGTTATACAGATAGAGGGTAAAAAAATACGCTGAAACGCTTTGTCTAATAAATAGTAAGTAGGTGTGCGGTACCGTGTGACTCGTCTCGGCTCATCTTGGTGAGGTAATTCCCGGGTCCCCAGATGTATGCCTTCTATTGAGGCAGATGTGTTTAAGCAGACACAGTTTTATATTGACTAAATAAATATCACATTTTTATTAAATTATTTAATTTATTCATGAACTTTTCCAGCAACCCGACGTTTGTGTCAAAAATTTCTTTGAGCACAGAACAATCAGGCCATATTTATATAATTTGTGTTTACTTTGTTACTTGCTAAATTATTCTGGTTCTTGAAATAAATATACATATAATATTGTTTTATTTACTTAATCTGCAGGTAATATTGGCAGAAATACTTCTTATCTTACACCTAGTTAATTTTTTAAACGTTAGCCTGGATCCAAGAGACAAACAGATTGACTCGTGTAGCCACAAGAGGGTAATAGTCATGACCGCAGCCATAACCATGGGCCTGAATACCAGCGATAATGTCATTATGATGAGCGAGGGGACCACCATCGTCACCGTGGCAAGCGTCCTTGCCGCCGCCAGTCGCGTGAGCGCAAATCATTCTTTCAGTAACGGAAGGCCAAAAATCAAATCCTGGCTGATTCTGCAATTCTCTGTAACGATTGGCACACACCGTCTGGTTGAAGGCATTGAGGTCGACTTTCTGGAGCTGCTCAGAAGGTGAACCCTGAAGCTGAAAATAAAACAAATGATCGGATGACATACCTACTTTATACGGTTAAATTAAATTACTTGGCGAAACATCACAGGAATGTTAGGAATCGATATACTTCATTATATTATGTAGATTACATAAACAATAATAAAAATAAATATAGAATAAAAACAATTCTTATTTTGCACGGCATTTGGCACCTGAACAGAAATAGAAAATATTTTTATTACATTTCTTTTTTATATTATTCTTTATGAAAGCTTTTATCGATTCCTAAAATACCTGTTAAGTTTCACCAACTAATTTGATTTAACCCTATACATTCTTATCTTCTAATAAACAGTAATATTAAATTAAAATTCTTTGGTATGACCATTTAGTTTTGCCGCCCCGGGCCCTAACCGACTAGTCTGCTACTGGGATCGGGCATTAATCACCACGCTAGTTCACTGCGGGTTGGCGATTTCAGTCTGTAAGTAATGCGCCACCATTATTCAGGGTTATTTGTAAAACACCCGTATCCTTAAAAGGGGTCATTAAACTCATCATTATGAAAAACTTTTACTATGGGACCAACCCAGAAATCGGGAAAAAATATGCTGGTGTTTTACAAATAATAATACAGGGTTATTTGTAAAACACCAGCAATTTTTAACTGTAATAATAAATAAATAAAAAATAAATAAATAATAATAATATATAAAGAATAATAATAACATAAAAATACCTCAGTAGTTCCCCAGCCAATAGCAGTAAGGGTATCACCAATAGGAACCACGTAGTTTGGGCCGGGAACACGGGCGGGCTGAATGGATTGGGAGTACGTGGTAGGATTGGTGAGACGGATGATAGCGATGTTAAAGTCCATAGTTTCTAGTCTGAAGGAATTGTGGATGATCACTTGGCTGACAGTGTGCTGGTTACCGCCAGTTGATGCAAACGAGGAGCCGAGGTATACACGCCACACGTTTGTAGCGTCTGAACTGTATTCAAAAAGATTATTATTACATTACTTGTAAGGAGTGCTGATACATTCAAAACGAATATACAATCTTTGACTGTTTTTAAATATTATAAAGATTAGAAACATTACTTAGGAAGGCACACATCGACTGTAAACTACTAAAAAAGTAGTAAATTTTTAGGGTTTCGTAGTAAAACATTATTATATTATGGCTATTGTTAAACGATCACCACATAAATAAACAATAATTTCTAGTAGCAGTTTCAGTTTATAATTTAATATCAGTAATCAGTATCACTCAAAATAATATTATAATTATATCAGTGGCGGAGGGTGTTTTTCCAAGAGATAAGCCGGAGGCAACCCGGAGAAAAACCAATGGCACATCTCAGTAAGCATTATCACCTGTGCCATTTTTCAATGGGAATCCAGTTGGAATTGTGTTGTATGGAGCCTCCGCCACTGATAATTATGCTCTGTCACCACAATGAAATCATCAAATTACAGAAAAATACCAAAATGAGTCTGTAAAAATTAAATTAAACGTCTTTGCTAAAAATGAATAAAATATAGGTACCTACTACGACAGATAAAATGAAAGTCAGTTCAAATTCTGCTCGCAGTCGAATTTTTCTCTCTCTAATTTTGACTAAAGAAGCGTATTGAAACGTGCGGTAAAGCATAATAAAAATGTAAGAAAAAAATACATACTAAAAGCAGTGACCAGCGGTGAGAACAGAGCGGGTGGTAAGCAGAGATCCGGCACAAGTCTGGTGCCACCAGACGCCCCATGTACCATACTTCAAGTTGGCAATGTATGGGTATTCTTGAACAGTGGTGTTTGTTCCTCCAACAATTCGGTTGACGTTCGTGGGGACCGCTGAAATAAATTAAAATTCATGACTAAAAAAATGCTGTAAATGTATTAATTTAATAAAAATGTAATATTCTGTTAAGTTAGCGTATAATGTTATGATCCCGCTTATCCCGTACTATAAATATCGCCTTGCTTTCTTAGATATTTTTGGTGCTACGAGTACATGGCCGACATCATACGGTAAAAATCGATCAAATCAAATCGCATTTTGTGCCTTTATTAATACATTTTTTTGTGCGGAAACCCTAAAATTTTTCAAGTTTAACCTAGCCTATATTAAACCACATACTTAAGTAAAAATCAAACGGAGCTCAAAAATGGTAGGGTTTAGTAGGGTCGGTACAGGAAGATAATTATATCAACAACGGTTATCAGCTTTTTGATAAGTTCTTATGATAGAGCATATACCTAATATAAAGGAAACGAGCCCAATGTAATAACTGTTCCACAGCAGGGCAAGGAAGATCGAGCATTCATGACATCACTGTAAATTGGTGATGTTAGACTATTAAGTCCAGGTTTTGTTACGATACCGATGTTTTGCTTCACCATTAGTTTGTGGTGTCTTAGATTACTTAACTAAGAAATTACATAAAGACATTGAAAAAGTCACACCGGTACATGCTAGGTTTGAACCTACTCCCACATGCTTGCAAAGCGGGTCCATAAACAATGCGCCACCACGATTTTAGCAGCTAATCTTAAAAAAGGAATCAAATAAAAAAAAAGGAAAAAAGAGTCGTGATAGCCTAGTGGTGGTGACCGTTGACTGGCAAGTCAGTGGTCTCGGGTTCGGTCTCTGACTTTTCGTAAGTTATGTGCATTTTATAAATTAATTATCACTCTCCGTGCCTCGGATAGCACGTTAAACTGTTGGCCCCGGCCGTCAATTGTAGATCTTTGACAGTCGTTACGGGTAGTCAGAAGCCCCAGTCTGACAACCAGTCTTACCAACGGCCCAACGACCCCAACATATAGTTGGGAAAAGGCTAGGCAGATGATATCTTAAAAAAGGAATAGGTGCTTTCTTAAATATTATTACATTTGAGTTTTAGGTCTCTTTGGTAGACTGAAGGAGGAGTGAGGAAATTTCTACCGCAAAGGTGCACACGATTGGTTGTTGTAAATCTGCGCGAACTTTCTCCCACTACGACGTTTTATGTTCAAGATGTTTGGATTCTGTAAGCGGTTACTGTACCTAACTAGATGCTTGCAACAATATAGGTATCACATGCGACGATGTTTACGACCCGGTGGGAGGGATTACTCCTTTTATCTCCCCTGATTAAATGAGAAATTGTAGGTGCTAGCTCGTGCTGCTCCGGTTCTTTTCACTTTCCAAACGACAACACACGTCCACAAATCACTATACAACAGCTATAGCTGTAAAGAGAACAAACGGCGCAACAAAGTTTCCAGCAGCATTCTATCAGATAAATATATTATACGATAACCGTTTCGTTAGGTATACATAAATTAATATTAATTTATATTTAGCCTATGTCGCCCTATTACAGGGCAAAGGTGTCCTTTCCCTTCTTTCACTAGTCTCGGTCTAATGTTATCTGAGACCGCAGTACCTACTTCAGATTTGAGCATGAGTTCACTTCATCCCGCCACCTACTTCTGGGCCGAGGATGTATTCACATATTGCAGACTTTGCTAACGTCAGGCGTAGGTATAGGTATTGCTCTTTTACTCTGCTGGCTACACAAAGCTTTGATGACAGTCCATCATCACAGTCAATCTTCTATTCCCCGGAATCTTATACTTAAGGGAATGTGACATTTCACCGGTTTCAGTTGGTAGGTACTTTGGTTATCTTTATAGGCATTGGGTGATCTTTATCTCTATATGAGGCATTAAGTAAGTTTTGAGCGAAGCACGGTTCAAATTAAGAAGTGAAAGCAGAGAATCCCGGTCGCAGTAGCCGCCATATTGTCAGCCACAGTTGTTCCGTTTCATTTCATTCTAGTCTCAGAGTCCTACTCAACAATATGAGTTTGAAAAATAGGGAAATTAGAAAGTTTACGTTCCTACACTTAAAAAAAATTCGGATAGAATTTTACATATGAAACTTAAAGATCGAGCCCCTGGACTATAAACTTAAAAAATCTCACCAAAAGCGGAGCCCAGAACAGCCAAGAGGATGACAGCAGTCTGCATGGTTCCTGTTAGAGATAAGTACTCAACGTTAAGAATCAGAGCTACCTATTTTTATATTAAATATTATCTGTATCTTTGAATTATCAGTAGGTAATAATATTTTAATTGATAGATAAATTGCAGGCAAAGCTGTTGAGGTTTACCTGCATTAGACAATTTTTTTTCTTGTTTTATTCGGTTATTACAAATATTTTAATCCTAAAATTATTTGTACTTTGTACTTACAAAATGGAAACACGACAATTCTTATTAGACCCATTGTTGTCTGTGCCGTGTGGTTTCGCGCCTAAGAATTGAACCACCCCTACTCGTTGCGCGGATATCGTAAGAAGCAACAAAGGGAAAGATCCGGAGGATGGGCAGCAGCATCTTATTGTTTAACAGTAATCATCTGCTACTGCGATCGCCAACCCGCTTGCCCGATTATGTGCAAATACCTCCAACGAGCGCACAACAGTGGCGCGCATTGGGAGAGGCCATAGGTCTCAGTGCCAGCAGTGGACTAATACAGGCTGATGATGATGTTGAGATATATCATAATAATTAAACAAAAAAGTCATAGTACCTAGTTCTAATTTGACTCCGGTCGGACACCGACGTTTGTAATTTTCCAATGGCAGTAACATTTGTAATGCCGCTCTGTACGGTATTTCGTAAGCGCAATAAAATTAATGCCCGTCGAAGATTTGATTTCGGTAACGTTTCTCTTCTTGTTTCGACAAAATGCAATTTTTGACTGCATTTTTGGTTTCGGCTCCACAGAAACTAGCGTTTATCAGTTGTCGGACAAAGTCGGTTGATCTAGTCGGGGATTTAGATAATAGACTAGATAGTAACAGTTATTTTATGATACAGTTTCCTAAACAAAATAATGCAATTTTTATGTACCTCTTAAAACTTGTTCCGATCAATAGAAATTCTGGTTTTAACTTATACGAAATGTTGTTCTCCTCATCTTGGTTTGATGCGATTTTTCATAACTATTCATGGATTTTATATCTTCTATGTGCGAGCGAGATAGCAGATTAGTGAGTCGTGTAACAGCCACGGTGAAGTCCATTTTGATAGACGTCGCGTCGAGTAGTGTAGGTAGTCGTAAATATTGTGTGCGCTATAAGACAGACAAAACAGTTTTCGTGGGTTCGAATCCCATCCGTATCAGTTGTTTTTCAAATGTCTTATTAAATAATAAGCTATCATGTGCAATATAACATGTAAAAAATTCGCAAAATTAAACAAAAAGCATAAATTCTAAAAAATATACATTTTTATTTTGTTGCTTATCGCCTCCCATCTGATTTTTGCAAAAAATCATTTACCGTAGGTACAGTCTTTTCGACTAAGTTCTTTGTAGTCTTTACTGGCTTCAGGTGTAGATGTTTATGTGAGTAAAATACAAAACTTTATGGAATAATAAGTTTTATTGGAATGTCCTTTAGGATACATAAAAATTACATATATAAGGGAAATGATATCTATAACTTTATATAAACCAGCCGTTACATGCATACAATCCAAATTTAACAAATATAGATGTTAAGTGCAAGTCTTCTATTGAGTAATGGTACATTTGAACAAATTCTGGGCAGTCATAGACAAGGGAAACAATAACTTAGGTATATCTTAAAGTGAGTGGTGGGAAAAACTTACGATTAGGTACTTCAAACCTACACATACACATATGATTCCAGTTTGAAATGTGGGTTCAGATTGTGGCCTACTTGGCGAACGCAATTAGAGCTCAATCAGAACATGAACCGGAAATAACGAACCCTGTTCGTCTAAACTTCTGTTTCTTCTAGGAAATGGTACCTTCCTTCTAGATAAATAAATCTTGTTATTGCTGTGTAGATTTACATTTTCTAAGCACAATGGATATTGTTCTCGTCTCTGATCGGCATATAGGTACGAGTCAAGTTTATTCAATAGGGTACTTAGATGTTTTATATAGGTATTTGACCTAAATAATTTTAAGTTTCCTTTTAAGTATTACATTGTGGAATGCAATAAATGTTTGAGTAAAGAAGATTTAAGTATAATAGGTACATCATCTGAAGAAATCATTTAAATTGGTAAATAACTGACGAAGATTAAAAATTATTGTCTAGACTTTATTAAAATTATGTCATTTCTACAAACCGTCAAATTAACTCTACGAAACGAAGCGATTGTCATTTTGCGGGAAGACAATAGCGATTACCCCTTCTATAAATTATAAATACTTCAGCATTAATTATTATTAATATTAAAACAGTTAAATTTGCTCAAACTTTTATAGATACCATTTCCTAATTACATGTGTATATTCACCATCTGTTTATAAAAAATAATGTAAACCTACTAAAATAAGACTATGTACGTACAAAAAATAAAAGTAGTACCTATCAAAACTCAAATATGTAACTACGTGGAATTAAACCACATACTAAAATAGACAAAGGGCAGGTATACTTGACAATTGATTGACAATACGTATTAGTAGTTAGGTATTTTAGCATGTGGCTCGTCAGCGACATAGAAAATAGACGATTTAGAACAACGCGGTTACAGCTTGGCAAAAAGGAATCTGAGGCGGTGACAGCTGGAACTAAAAATACAAATCTTAAAAACTAAGTTTGTGAGTACTTAAACGTGATTTGTTGTTGGTTTAACGACAAAAAATTCGTCATAGATTTGTAAGTTATAGCGAGACCCTTAATAAACGTTGTTCCCCGCACCTCTCGAGTCCGTGGTATGCCGGGCGCGGTCTCTACCTAGCTACTGGCGCCCAACGTGTGGCGCCAGTTGTCGACTAATGCGACGGAGCGGGCGACGGGGAGGCGCGCATAGTGCCGTGCCGTAACGCAACTACCTAGGTAGAGACCGCGCATACGATGGATTCGAGGGGTGCGGGGAGCAACATTTACTAGGAGTCCCGCTATAAAGAACCAAATAACATGTAATTTTGAATTGTAGTATGAGAAGTGCGCCAGTGACGCCCCCAATTTTTGCAGACTGTACAGTACTGTACTGTACAGTACTGTACAGACTGTACTGTATTGCCAAACTGTACAGTTATTGATGTATTCGGATGTTACATCTACAGGTATAAGTTTGTCACGTGAATTGCGTGTAGCAAATAAACTAATTAAATAAACTGGGTAAAATCAGTGGGCTATCGTATAGTGTATATAATAACGCAGGACATTTAGCACGGACGGAAGGCTAAATAATCCTTGTAGGCGATATAGAACCACGCCCGTTCGTTCGTTGACAGTTTGTATTCGTTTACACGAAGCAATAGAATCATCTCAGGCTTGATTCTCTATATATGCAATAACGCTGCCAAGAAATATTAAAGACCACCACTCTGAGAAAGTTGTTTTTTTTAGCTTCGAAATTAAGAGTATTGTATGCTTGGAAAGCACCCGGATTTGTATACAACCAGAATAATACTAATAGAATATTTTGATTACCCAAATTCAAGCAGTGCGAATATCACTGGTGGTTCTTAACTGTAGCGCCAATACGAACTTCGAATACACGCTGTTGTAAAGAATATTGCTATGTTGCTATTGAGCAAGTGCAGTGAGCGAACAAACCCCGTTTCATTCCCTTCACGTTAGGCTGATTTGGTCCACAAAAAACAGAGCGATTCTTTTCTAAGTGCAGTTTATTTGCAAGAAGCGAGCTTGAGAACTGTAGCACCCCTACTTATAAGCATGCATAGTCGACCATAAAATAGGTTTACCACTCTTAGAGTGAATGTCGATTGAATATTGCATAACATTAGTATTTTTTTTACATAAAACGGTTTTGTCATCAGAACTAAAGGTATGTAATTTTGATGGAAGTTTTTGTTAAAAGTGGTAAAGCAATTTTATGGTCGACTATACCTACAAGGAACAACAACGTTTTTTTACATACTGCCTGTCTATAAGAATATTGTTAATATACTTTTGCACTTCCGTGATATCGGTTTTCAAAGCTCTTCAAACCATCGAGTATACGATCTTTCATCGATAGCGCTACAGTTCTGTCGTACCAGCGATATTCACATACTGTCGCACTTCCGTAAAGCATTGTTGAAATCTCGCCACTAGGTATGATTTGTAATTTACAGATGTTAACATGAGAACCGCATTAAAATCTCTGCCCTTATGGTTTTTTATAACAACTACTCGTAAAGCCTTCACATGTCAGGTACAGTTTGGCAAAAAAGAGTCTGAGGCGGTGACAGCTGGAACTAAAAATATAAATCTTAAAAACTAAGTTTGAGAGTACTTAAATAACTTAAAACGAATGAATGAATTGAATGGAATGGAATGAATGAAAGTAAATGAATCACTCATTTACTTTACTTGATGACAAAAAGTCGTCATAGAAATATGTAAGTAGCAAATAACTTGTAATTTTGAATTGTAGTATGAATAGTGCGCCAGTGAAGCCCCCAATTTTTCCAAACTCTTTTTTGCCAAACTACAGTAGTAACGGTATACTCGAGGCAAATATAAAAAAATACATTTTTCGATAACAAAGCCCTTACTTCTACAACTCTATAGTTTAAATATTATGTGTCATAGGTCAATTCTTGTCATTTTTCTATTAAATTAGATCAATCGTAGTACCTACCTACAATGGAATCGCCTGCCCTGAATTTTGTTGATAATAAAACGATAACGGTTGTAAAGATTAATATTTGCAACAGTGATTTATACTTGCAATTTAGATGTTCTTCCTTTCTAAATAATTATCAAGTAAGACAATATTGATAATAAAACACAATACGCTATTAAGTCTCTTCCTGTAACAAGGAAATTACCATCTACATAACCTAAACTAATAAAGCTTTGTTGGTGTTTACATCTAATTAATGAGACTCATATTTACACAAACAAAGTTCAATGAAGATATAAAATATATTGTAAAAAAAACCTGAGGTTTTACACCGGTGTGTTCTGAATTAACTCTCTGATTGCATACAACATGGTATTGTCGACCAAGAAATTGCTTTATTAACATTTGTACATCATTATACGCAGTAGCGAGTTCATCAGAGCCAATGTTTTTCACGACTTAACAAAATATTCAGAAGTTAATTGTTTCAATTTGATTGTGATGTTTTTTTTAAAAAAAATAGTGCGCTTTTACTCATGACAACAACATAAGTTACTTTATGACGTCTTTCTAATCTCAGATAATGTCGTTGCTAAGCAGGCTTTATCAAAGTAAGTCCTTAGCAGCGTTCTAAGCATCACAGTTTGCATAAATACACATTACTTAAGATCAGTATTAGGTTGGCTTAGGCATATTATAGATTTATGAAGGTGTTCTAAGATTTGACATTAATGTTTCAAGGTTCTTTGGATAATTTTCATAATCGAAGAGTCGTTATCTAAATATATTTTTGTATTTTTTTATCTACAACGGACTTTGATCTAGAAGATTTTTTTTAATAAGTGATTTAAGAATAGAAACGAATCCTTTAAATTTTGATTCGAACCAGTAATTTAAACAAATGTATAGCAATTTTTGAAAACTAACTACAATTGCAGATTTGCAAGCACTCAAACGCATCTTTGTTATTAGAAAAAGAAAAATTTTTTTTTCAATAATCGGTTTTTTACTCTTTGGTTTCTTGAAATATTTATCTTTGTATAAAAAAGGGGGCAATCAAATACCTCACGATGAATAATGGTGAATGATCACCTTAGATTATATTTTGTAGAACTGTTGCTATATCTATTGTGTTGATAAGACTGTTACAGACTTACGACTTGCCTCAACCAATATATACTAAATTATAGTATTATTGGAGTTTTTGTCAAAGGTAGTAAGTATAATGCATTTTCATGGTCGACTTTACAAAGGATTAGTGTTATCAAATAATTTTTAATTTACATCATAGTACCTACTTATACTTGATGAGATTAACTATGAACTATGTTCAACTTGCGTAAACATTGTCTAGGTTTTATCATATCTTTAACGAGTACTATTTGTGCTAACGCATTTTCCCTTATTGTATTAATATTTGGCAGGTTTCAAGTCTGTTTAAAATTAGGATTACATGCTAAATAACTAGTATTATCTAACTTACGTCACAAGACTAATCATATCAAATGATATTGGGCTACTAACTTTTCAGCAAACTTTACTATAAATGGCGTAGATACTACATTTGAAAGTTAAACATTGCAAAAATTAAATCAAAATATAAAGCCCATTACACATTTGATTGATTATAATTCTTATAGTAATTGGTGTTCACTTACAACATAGGTTATCATAAATAACCATAATCTCGTAATAACCTAAATAATTATAATAGATAAATAAGTTAAAGCCTACGTAGTATCAATATTGTATTCAATAAACACAAGTACCTATAGTAATAAATATTACCCATAAAACATAAAACGTTTATATAAACTAACTGATTTATACAGATAGTTATAATATAAAACTTATAACAAGGTTACTTAAATACGTCAATTTAATTGAGATAATAACGTCAACCATTAGTACCATAATATACAAGGTAATAACAATGTTCCAATATAATTATTATACTAATACCAACATATTACGTAAACATTACGCCAAAACAATCGCTTCACAAGAAGCACGGAAAAGGCACGAAATTCATAAGACAGCATGGTTTAACATTATAATCGATGTACTAATAATATATAAATGGACGCAATCTGAGACGGCTTCGGACTACAAGAACCATAGTAATAAACTACATGCAATTTGTAAAGATACCTTTTACCAGGGGCGTGCCTACCATACATTTTTCCGAAACCCGTCATACAAATGAAGTAATAAAATAATATTACGAAATATTTTTTTTTTACTTCAATGGGATCTTTGAAAAAGTTGTTGGGCTTGCATATTTGTTAGGTTAGGTTAGGTTAGTAAGCACGCCACTGCCTTTTACTATTTAACTTTATCAACCTATTCGATTTGGTGTAATTTTAAACAATGATTCAGTTACTTTTCAAATTGCTTCCCTAAATTCAGAAAAAAAACTTGTCATAATATCATTTGGTGTATATCATCACAATATAAAAGTATCTTTGTTGCTATCGGTTTTTGTACTTGTCCTTACTGCCATATCCCAAATGTCTATCCATACATAACATTTATTAAAATTAATTATAAATATATCACGGATCTGGTGTTATTGTGAAATCTCTAGTATTGTTGAACTATTATCAACTTATGGTGTGTGACTTTTTTATAATTAATTTTAAATATCTTTTTATATATTCATATGACTGGTAAATTGATTCTTGTTTTCATTTTCTATGACAAAGTTACAAACTATAGCTACCATCATTCTACCATACTTCAAAGCTACATATATTTATATGTATATTTTGATTTTAGATCGTCACTATGTTTTTATATTCACAATTTTGACGTCATTACATTTTTTAATGAAAGCTCTTCTGCTGGCCCTAAGCAAATTAGCCTTTGTAAACTTTTTAAAGTGTTTTTAAACACAAAACTTAGTAAAGGAGACGAGCGTTGTTACTGTAAAGAAAGAACTTGCTTTTCGCTGACGTGACCCAAGCCTGTTAAAATTATACTCGCTCGAGAAAAGAAAACCCCATCACTGTAAAGTACATTTAAACTTATTCCCATGAGAACAATCAAATGTAATGGAAAATAAAATAAATCCGATAAAATGTGTCTATAATATTTGACTGTGGCCTTTATCCTCGACTCCTAGTAAGAAAATCAAGCAAGATATTATTGCATTTTTTACGGATTTCTAACATACCTACTATAAGAATCAGTCGTAGCAGTTTTTAATTTATAGTTTAATCAAAATAGACACAAAAATGTGGTAACTTTTTATGTCTCGTCATTCTAAACCCTGCTATAAAAATATACAAGGTAAAAGGTCACAAGTATTTTTTTGTAAGAGGTATTTTTGATGTTTGATATTTCAGGTATGGTGATCCGTAGATAAAAGATAGATCCGTAGATATAGGTTAAGACATTTTTTTTATATCTACAACTTTGTCTGATCTAATTTTACGACAAAACCGTTTACGAAAAAAGTCAAAGAATCCGATAATTTTGACCATTGACTTTTTGACGTGACAACGTCTTAAATTAGGTTGCGGCTGGGAGTCACTTATGAAAAAGTGTAACGCTCGGTAACGTTACGATGAGTCAAAAAAGTGTAACGCTCGGTAACGTTACGATGAGTCAAAAAAGTGTAACGCTCGGTAACGTTACGATGAGTCACCGAACGAGAGAGAGGCCCGCCGAATGCCTTGCGTCTCTCTCCCACTCAATTGACGTGACAACGTCTTAAATTAGGTTGCGGCTGGGAGTCACTTATGAAAAAGTGTAACGCTCGGTAACGTTACGATGAGTCACCGAACGAGAGAGAGGCCCGCCGAATGCCTTGCGTCTCTCTCCCACTCAACTATGATCGGTCTGCCGCGCGCGCAGCACTAGAGAATTAGGCGCATTGAATCGGCGCATGCTTGTGTCTCTGTCTTTGTCTTTCTCGAACGTTCTTGGCGTTGGAAAAACAAGAAAGCGTCATAATACAAGTTCACACGTGTGGTTAAAGTATCGTCAGCTGTGTCTGTAGTGAAAATGTGGAGTGCTTAGATTCGTCATTTACAACAACTACAACAATAAAGGTAAATAATTGTACACTGATATTTCATTATCGTAAACTATGATTGATTGATTAATTGTTAGATTGACACAAAAGTTGAGAAACTGAGTTTATAGGTTATGTCATACTATTGATAAATGTTGATAGTGTTAAGTAAATTATTAGTTTAAAATTAATTAATTAATTAATTATTATTGACGTGACAACGTCTTAAATTAGGTTGCGGCTGGGAGTCACTTATGAAAAAGTGTAACGCTCGGTAACGTTACGATGAGTCACCGAACGAGAGAGAGGCCCGCCGAATGCCTTGCGTCTCTCTCCCACTCAACTATGACGTTGTCACGTAAAATCTTCGCCCGTAAAACCGACTTTACAGGCAACCATTTTTTTTAGCAGACGTGGGATCGGCGGATTGAAGATATCTACCAATTTTGCGCTCTATGCGAGTAATTGTAAATTGACATGTCTATTTTGACTTGACTATTAATATAGATTACAGCTGCTTCTGTAATTAAATATATCAGCTGATCGTGTCCTTGAGTGAGGCTGATGTAATCAAACAATAAAGGCACGTTATGTAATAACGGATTATATAACGTCCCACTACATGTTGATTCAAAACGATATTCTGTAAAGATTATTGTATAAAAGTAACGATGTTGTTTTTACGATATCATTATTTTTACAATATATATAAATAGAATGGAATGGTCTAGATATACATCGTAAATCAAACATTAATTATAATAGATAAAATAGGTATTATCGTTAGGTACTTATGGGTAATAAGGTAAAGATGCCAATCGTCGTGGCTCTTATCCACGATAAGATTACATTTTTAATACATATAATACCACATGGATAGAAAAATATGTTATTGTCCTACTTTTATGTTTCCTCGCCCCACCTCAACCAGCCATCGTCAACCAGTCTTAAAAATTGACGCAGACAAAGTAATTTGTCAATGTTTAATAGATGCACTTTTTTCGGCCATTGAAAACGGTATGTTCTGTATAAAGAATTCAGAATTTCATTATTTTGGTTACGGTTTTCCAGTACTTAATTTAGTTTTTACCTTAAATTTTTGTAATGTTATCAAAATGGCGATATTAGCATTTTATGAAATACTTCCCATAGTTGAAGTCGTAATCTCTCAATCAAAAGTTCTCGAGCATGAACCTGGCTTGGAATGATTTAAATTGTTCGCGCTATAACTACCTAAAAATTCACACGACTCCACCAAACACCTTATTGTTCTAGATGAAGACAGATCGGTAATAAGGACATACAGTTAGGAGGCCAGCGATGAAAAAGCGATTAAGAAGAGCTAACATTAAGAGTCAATAACGTTTCACTGTTGTATATGTGCTTAAATTCAACTTTCAATAGAAAGACGTGTATCTTGTTTAATAGTATAAAGTGTAGCATCGATGTGATCTCACTGTCGGTCGACCGTTCTCTTGAGCCACTGTGTGAAATGTCTGAGCTGCCACACGGCCCGCGCCGACTCCTCGCGAAGCCTAGCGTTGTGTCGCCGTAGTCGACGAACCTGAATACAACACACATTATACAATAAATTTGTCGAAATGCCAGTTCATCTCCTGATAAGTTCCGATTAACTTATTTAGCAGACAATATGTATGATTTAGTTCCAATTTTCAATTTATTCAGTAGATGGTGCGTACCTTTGGACTTTGGCATGAACTTTATCGTGCAGTATTCTAGATCGCAAGTTATTCAATACAAATCGTGTTAATACGTCAATAAATATCATATAGGTACCAACGTGAGTGATAAAGGAAGCTTATGTTGCTATCTTATTAACGTTAGCATTTTAAAATAATGGATTTAAGACTTTGATAAATATACGCATTTACCAAGAAATAAAGTTTATAAATACAGACACGATAAATATTAACTAAAAACACATTTTAAACAAACAAAAGACTAACTACTAGCTGCCCGGCGCGACTTTGTACGCGTGATTATAATTCTATAATAATTAATAATAATTGGCCATGGTTAATTTTTTTACATTCCTGATTTCTCAAAACCATTTCGAGGGGTTCGTTAAAAGAATTCACTGGAGTAATTTCATTAGAATATAATGGCTGTTTTAAAATCTGAATACCATGAATAAATTTTATGAATTTATTCATGGTATTCAGATTTTATGAATGACTTTCATTTGACCTCTTCTATGCCTTATTTATGGATGTACGGAGAAAAACTGATTTCATACAAAAAAATCTGTCAAATGACGCGATATCAATGTCATGTTTTGTTG
Organism: Protodeltote pygarga; assembly: GCA_936450705.2. Lineage (NCBI taxonomy): Eukaryota > Metazoa > Arthropoda > Insecta > Lepidoptera > Noctuidae > Protodeltote > Protodeltote pygarga. The sequence goes on along the minus strand of OW388255.2, from coordinate 7,400,298 downwards.
TGCTGGGTGAGAGGAACTTTGTAATCTTAGTTGATTTTTTTTAAGAAAAAGATTCCTTCCTTCCTGAATCTAGGAAGCTTCTGGCGAACTCGCGTGATATACCTGTGTGTATATAACTGTCAGTAATGGATGCTCATCATAACATAGCCGACATACTGAGAGCAAAATCTCTAACAATGTTGTGTTTGTCTTATGTACACTTATGTAGTATTATGTACACCATCTCTTGGGGCAAGGAATACAAAACAGTTTAAAACGACTGAGTTTATACATAATTAAAGTAAAAGAACGACGAAAATAACATTACTGTTTATTGATAACAAGCGAACTGTCTTAAGATACGACATAGTGTAAAAGAAATCCTTGGATATTTGTGATTTATTATGATGTATTTAAAATTAATTTTATGTCGCCAAGGAATGTTTATTAAGACTGCAGGAAATAAAGTATTGTGGACATGATGATGTCATGTAATATATGATGTCTGATGTAATCATTCATTCGTCTTATTTATTATTGACATTGATATTTTTTTTAATCTGGCAAAGCCACATTGGCTACGGAGCATAGCTATTGTGCCTCATTGGACTAAAACCGGTAAGTTCCACAATAGAAACTTTAAAAAATATAGGGTAGGGTAAGCGTAGAGTATAGTAGAGTACCTATTATTTCTGTGAATTTTTTACATGTTATAGCACATGATAGCTTATTAAATATAATTATTTAATAAGAAAACATCCGTATCAGTTGTTTTTTCAAATTTTCTTATTAAATAATTATATTTAATAAGCTATCATGTGCTATAACATGTAAAAAATTCACAAAAATATTAAGAAAATTGGTGATATCGCATCGGTGTCTACTATAACTGCAAAGTTTAGAGCACTGGGTCGGGATACGTAATGTATTTCGATAGATGTCGCCACACGCCTTAGGCGTGTAAAAGAGATTTGAAATTTCGATTGATGCCGATGGGATACGGTGGCTCAGCGGTTAGAGCGTCGACACGGTATGTCGAAGATCGTGGGTTCGAATCCCATCCGTATCAGTTGTTTTTTCAAATTTTCTTATTAAATAATTATATTTAATAAGCTATCATGTGCTATAACATGTAAAAAATTCACAAAAATATTAAGAAAATTGGTGATATCGCATCGGTGTCTACTATAACTGCAAAGTTTAGAGCACTGGGTCGGGATACGTAATGTATTTCGATAGATGTCGCCACACGCCTTAGGCGTGTAAAAGAGATTTGAAATTTCGATTGATGCCGATGGGATACGGTGGCTCAGCGGTTAGAGCGTCGACACGGTATGTCGAAGATCGTGGGTTCGAATCCCATCCGTATCAGTTGTTTTTTCAAATTTTCTTATTAAATAATTATACCTATTATTTCGTTTAGAAACAAAGTATTGTATTTTAATTTCAATTATTTGTACAAGGCAAATTGTTAGAAAAAAGTGTAAATGATTAGAACGAAATTAAGACAAACAAATTAGAATGTTTAGTTTTTTATGTAATTATGTACCCGTTTTTATAGGTGAACTTAGTACACTTTTTTGTGACTTTTGCACTAGATCCACCGTTCATATATTTCATCGTCATTGAATAGACCGAACATACCGCTCCTTTCAATTTACGTCATTATGTCTTCAGCTGAACTTCATCATCATCAAAAATCATAGAAAATTATGTAAGTACGCATTTAAGTCCCTTTTCGGATATCACAAAATAAGAATTAGGTACCTCTTCCTCGAGCTGATGCCTGTGTCGCTGCTCGCTGGCGTTCTCCTGCTCGAGCGCGGCGAGCCTGGCCGCCAACCCGCACGCACATGCGCAGTCCGCTAGTGGCGCGGCCAGCGCAGGCGGTGGCGGCGGTGGCGGAGCCTGACATAATAGGTAGCATTCAGTGCACTGCATCAGGACTGCCATATTCCGACTTAACCGAAACTTAATATCTGCAGATTACCTAGGCCTAACTTGCGCGCGACATATTTTTGCCATCGCATTATCTTGATAGGTCATTTGAAATTCACGCGAAAACAGTCAATCACGTGACAGTTGCTAAGTGTGACGTCATAAAACAAGAAATGAAACAAGTTAACTACGATTCTCTAAGCATGTTATGAGAGGAAAATTAACAGCATTTTTATTGTCAGCTTTTGTAAAGTCTCACAAGGACAAATCAACAACAAAACAAAAGTCGTTTGACTATGTGAAATGTGACGTCAAACGATACTCAATCATGACCGTATGTTTCGGTTCTTGTAATCCACAGATAAAAAAATCTTTTTTTTTTAAATTAATTATTTACAATTTATTTAAATGCAAAAAAATATTGTAAATTATTGTTAACTTATAACGTTATTCCATATATTTCATATTTTATAGTTACAATTGTCGAATAGCCAATTTAGACTAAACATTTTATCAAAAAAATTCTGACTTATCAGTTTATTTAATTCTAATATTTGTAAAATTCCCTTTTTTTAAACGACAACAAGAATAACGTGGTGGTGCTGTATTTTTTTAGGTACCAAGCTCTTAATGAACTGCTGAAGCACGGAGTTCTAGTGAGTCCTAAGCACTCTACACACCAAACCGGCAGTGACTTGGTTTCTGCGACCTTATTTGTAAGTAAATAAGGTAAAAACACAAAGTAGCTGGGCTGTGTGCAGTGTGTAGAGAGCTTAATAACAATTTAATAAATTGGTCTTACAACTGTAACGTCGTTCCAAGAATCTGTGGTGGGTTCATTGGTGAGAGTTTCTAATGAGGGATCGGTGTTATCCATTGATGGGTACTGGTGCTCTTCGCAGATCTAAACAATACATAAGAAATTATATAATATAACAAGGTTAGTGACAATAACAAATATAAAAATACAACAACTAAACTACGGTAATAGTAAAATAAAATACGCAAGACTGTTTTATTATTATATTTATGAACCTAGGTACAAAAGGAACCTAGGTTTAAAAGCTAAATGCTAAAAAAGTGATGAGGTGATTAATCCTAAACTTACATTAACATGTTAATTTGAGAAATTTTGAGTGTGCGTATAAATTAATTATAACTTTTGTAACGGCGAAGGAAACATCGCGGGGATACCAAACACATTAGAGAATTTTCAATAGTGTGAGAATTTATGAGGCTTTAGCACGGTAAACACGACACACACTGACATGTCGGTAGTTCATCCAGTATACAGTATAGAAGTAGTACCTGCAGCATGGCGCGAGTGGCGGTGTGCACGAGCGCGGCCCAGTCCAGCGCCGCAGCGTCCGGCAGCGGCAGCGGCGCCGCCCCGCCCCCCACCACGGGCCCCGCTGCGCCCCCCAGCGCGCCCCCAGCCCCGCCCCCCGCCGGGCTCGCACTCGCCACCACGCCGCTACTCGCACGCCCACCTTCACCCATCTCCGCATCCATCATCCGGATAAGGTCCTCCTGATGTTGAAATTGAAGCATTTTAGTAAAATAACTATAACACTTGTATTTTTGTGAAATTTTTACATGTTTTAGCACATGTTAGCTTATTAAATATTTATATATAACACTTGTGTCGTACTAATTTACTGTTAGGTACTTTCATGTTTGCTTTATAAAATAATATTTCATTAAATCTAGAAGCGGGCAGTGTGACTGTCAAGAACAAATATTTTTTCAAATTGATGGGGTGAATATTTACGGTAAGCGATGACGTGTTGGCGGAGGCGCGCTTGTGGCGCGCGTGGCGCGGCGACGCGGCGTCGTCGTGCGAGCGCCGCCGCAGCGCCGCCTCGGGCGCCGGCGACGTCTGCGGCGAGCGCCGGCCGCTGCGGCACGACCCGCCTGCACAAACGGTAGCATTCTTGACAAGTGACATTACATTCCTATACCCATTTCGATTTGATCCCACGACGCACAGACATTGGCGATCGGCTGTTACCGTCATACTATGTACTTGTACTGTTCGTGTTGTATCATCTTGGATGGATTATTTGACAAATTGCAGTAATTGGCGTAAAAAATGATAATGCATTAATAGACAAAATAATAGGGCTATGAAATCGTAAGCAAGATTCTTACTTATGCGTCCTTTTGAAATACTGCTTATAGATTTGATTCCATCTTAGTCTGTACATTAAGCTTTTAGATGTAGTAGCACATACATAATTATGTAGTATTGATGTTAGCAAAAAAAGATTCCAAGTTTTCAATGGATTAGCCTTTAATTTATTTAACTCTACTTCTGTTGAAACGAATATTAATTAATAAATACCGGTTAGACTGAACAATTTTGTGCAAAAGTAACAGTGAGTTATAATTTATTATGACTAACCAATTACCAACTCTAAAGGATCAAATCGATTTGTTAAGTATGGAATCAAGGGCTTTCAGTCCCGAGTGTTGTGTACCTGTGCCGTAGCCGGAGCTGTCGGAGCGCGGCGGCGAGTGGCCGCGCTCGTAGGCGCGGCGCGGCCGGCCCGGCTGCTGCGCGTCGGCGCGGGCCAGCGGCGCCCACTCCTCCAGCCCCGCCTCGCACTGGCACTTGGGGGGGGACGCGAATGTTACTGTCACCTGTGCAACGGGACACTTTTTATTACAGTCAGAATCAGAATGCTTTATTACTCACCGAGTGTGGAACCTAAGATAGAAACACGTTTGTACAATACTACTACATTCAGAAAGTTCTATTCCTATAATAGATAGCACGTTTCGCCAAAAACTTTAGGATCTGCTGTCTAGGAATAGAGATTTCTAATAGCTTTGCTTTCTTTTTTTTTTTAAATTAAATATATGTATATTATCCCCACTTTACATGTATGGATTAATATTTTTATTTAATTTTATTTCACTTTGTCAGAGGAAATATAGGTAATAATGAGTAAAAAGTAGTAATAATAATATTCTAGAATGCAAGTAAAATGGCTGCGACAGACAGACAGACGGACATGACGAAACAAAGGGTTACTTTGTTTTACAAATCAGAATTTAATTCTGAAACGTAAGCACTACTACCGTAACAGGATCGGAGGTTTTGAGTAAGTCGACGAGTTGTTCGTGGTGCAGCGCGACGACGGCGGCGCGACACACCTCCAGCAGCCGAGCCCCGCGCTTGATGCCGGCGCGGGCCGCGCAGCCCGTGCTCTCCACCAGCGTCACCAATCCGTCCGGCTGCACGTGGAATCCTTCAAAGAATAAGCAAATTATAACTATTAACTATACAAGTACATACATAGTACTATTAGTACTATGTATGGAAAACCTTGGCGGAGGCCTACACCCAGTAGTGAGTGTCTTCTGGCTGAAATGATGATGAAGATGAAGATCTATCTATTTATACACACTGCGCCCACGCCGCCTCGCAGTTGGTAATAAGTAGTATAATAAGTAGGACATACCTAGCTGCGGGTTAGCTCCGCGCTCGAGTGTCATCTCGCGCAGCGTGTGCGCGTGCGGCGGCGCGACGGACGCGAGGCGCCGCAGCAGTGCGTCTCCGCCGCCCCGCAGCCGCACGCTCTCTCCGCGGTGGTAGTATATTCGCGTCCACCCAGAGCTTACCACCCAACCTAAAAAAGACTCAAAGTTAATGAGCCAGGTAAGTTAAGCGCTCCATACCGTACCCGCCGATCAGCCGACACGGACTTTGGTTTCGGTATATGTAAGACCTTAAACTTTGTATTTAGTCTTGATACTTCTGTGTTTTGTGAATTTAAGTTAAATCGTACAAATATTATTTAAATAGTCAGCTCCTAAATATTTTGTTAGTAAGTAAATAAACAACAATAAAATAAGTAACAGCAATAAAAGTGCGCAATTTTTTTGCTGCATTAGGATATTGTAAATTTATTACATATACACACATCAAAAGTGTCTAGGGATCAAGCATTTTTATGCGGATTTCTTGAGATTGAGATGTGGCTTTGTAATAAATTTATGATTTTATAAATATATATGGATCCTTTTTGGTGCATTTCATAATTTGAATCAGGAACTGTGAATCAAATTCGAGTAAAAGATGAAAATCAGCTGTCAATATTTTCCCTATAAAAACATACAACGCATTGAAGACATTATTAGTGCTACTGTTTCCCTACTACTGATTAAAACCAACGTTATTATGGAGCGGCGACGTCATTTAAGCAGGGAAGAAATGCTCAGAGCCGTGGGAATGATAGAAGCTGGTTCCCGGCAACGTACTGTGGCTTTAGCTCTGAATACAAGTCAGAGTGTTATCAGTCGACTTTGGACACGTTACCGAAGCACTGGTACCGTGGCTGAGCGCCATGGAGGACGGTATCGCTGCACCACACGGAGACAAGACCGATACATTCAAATCTTAACTCGAAGAGCTCCAACAATAACCGCCATGATGTTAGCCGTGAGGCTTCATCACTCTTCAGGGAACTTAATTAGCGACCAAACAGTCAGAAACCGCTTGCATGAAGTGAACCTTCATTCCCGAAGACCGCTACGGGTACCACCTATAGCAATGCACAATCGTAGGATTCGATATCAATGGGCTCTTGAACACAGAAATTGGGCAGAAGAACAATGGCGTTTCGTGTGCTTTTCTGATGAGTCTCGTTTTGGTATGAGACCGGATACAAGACGTATACGACACTGGAGAACCCCTGGACGCCAACAGCGATTAAAATCCTGCCAGGAAGTCCATCCTTATAGTGGTGGAACCATCATGGTATGGGCGGGTATTTGGATCGGCGGAAGAACTGAGTTGATTTGGATCAGAGGCAACCTCAACGCTCAAATTTATGCTGAGACGATTGTATCAGACGTCATCGTTCCTCTACAAGTGCAAATCGGTCCCTTATTTCAGTTAATGCACGACCGCACACCGCAAGAGTTGTAAGACATACTCTCGCCGCAGCTAACATCAATGTCCTGCCCTGGCCTGCTCAGTCGCCAGACTTGAACCCGATTGAGCATGCATGGGATATGCTACAGAGAAGAGCTCTGCCGAATATGGAGGGTATCCCGTCGCAAGAAGACCTTTTTTTGTTGTTGCAACGAACATGGGCGGCCATTCCACAGCGTGATTTGGATGAACTCATTTTGAGTATGCCAAACCGATGTTCTTGTGTTGTTAGTGTTCGCGGTAGAAACACGGATTATTAATTGTTTAAGTTACCCAATAAAATTTTAAAGAAAACTGTTATTTCAGTCTTTTTTTTGAACTTTAATGTTAGTGGTTCAAATGTCAAAAATCCCTTTATTAGGAAAATGGCAAATTTCTTTATTAATGCAAAGGTGACTTGGTTTATCGTTACTGTGACAAACGAAAACACTTTATTTGATGAATCCTTAAAGAAAATTTTAATTAATATCAATCAGGAGAAAAGTTATTGCAAAAATATATGTTGATCCCTAGACACTTTTGATGTGTGTACGTTTGACTTTGGCAAACGAAAACAGCCCACTGAAGATACTTGCCAAATGTTATTACACAAATACGTATACGTTACCTAGCAATGAAGTGGTAGGTAAACCTAGTACGATTTGTCGCGTACTATCTTCTACAAAGACCACGGTGTCTGCGGACACGCCCATGATGCAGTCTAACAGGGAACCACCTGCACCTTCGTCTTGTACTTGAACCTGCAATATATAATGTGCTTCTAAATTATCTGCCACGGTTGCAATGGGAGAAAGTATTGGGTATACAGATTACAATAGTGAAGAAATTTCGTGACCTGGAACAGTAAAAAAAAAATTTGAGCATGGAGCAGAATTAGACCTACGTAATAAAACGCAGGCAAAATAAAAAAAATGACGTTAGATAAAAAAAATTCGGTCTGCTATCTTCATCGAAGGTTTATAGGTTGTGTGTTTCAATAAAACAGGGAACTTACGTGAAAACAGAGCGCACCTCCAACTAATACATCATTGGTGCAATTGTCGTGTAATAATGTGTTGTTCGCAGTAGAATTGTTGCCACTTTTCATAAGTAACGATGAGAATATCGCTGCAATCGTAATATAAAACAAAAATCAATTAATTAAAAAAAAATATACAAAGTAGTTTAAAGAAATACCTACAACGAAACAGCAGAAGTATCGGAATTTTAAAAGTAAAAGTCTGATTTCTCGGGGCTAAAATAGCGAATGAACTTAATAAAAAGCTACATTATTTACTTACAAAACTTTTGCCCCGTTTCAACAGTAGTAGCGGTCACATAATTTTTCGCTAAATCTTTCAGGTACTCTTGACGCGTGCGCGTCGCCATTGTACTAAACTTTGGTGATTGGATTGCAGCATTTTCGCCATTTATAACCTATAGTAGTGATAACAATTTATTAACAATAAATATTGCGCTATAAGTACCATAAACAATATTTGGTTACTTACTTTACTTAAAAGTAGATCAGTGAATGCTTCACCCTTTGGGTAAATCGCACCATCTTTTATCGGAGGTCCGAATAAAGGCACTTCTTTAGCACGACTCACAGCTATACTATAATGGGTATTCTCTGTACAAGGGTCTATAGCTCTAACTACAACAAAAACATGCTGGAACTGTGAACGAATGTTCCGCGGTGTGAACGGAGCCGCACCGGGTTCCTGGAAGACTATAGTTACTATGTCGTTGCCTATGTGTCGTTTCCTCAACAACTGCTGCCTGTTATTTTGCGTGTAAGGAAGCATTGTTGAAACGTGAAACATTATATCGCAGCCCTGGTATGTTGTAAATACTGAATATAGGCCTGTGGAGTCAGTTTTATTGTCAAGTCCAGCCTTATATTTATCAAAGTCTTTTAATCTAACTGTCTGTCCCAACATTTGGAGAAATTCTACAAAAGCGGGCCCAGCTTCTTGATTATTGTACATTTCTTCTTCGGTTGACTGACTACTCTTGCAGTACATGACTCCAACTTTGTAATGTCGGGTATCACATTGCTCGTCTAGTCTTAAAAGTTGTTGCTCCGCCCCGTTGTTAATGGTACCAAGCCTGAAAATGTATGTTTGTTAGTAAAGGTGCTGTAATAGCTTACATACACATTATACGTAAAAAAGATGTACAGAAGGCCTTACATGACAATAGATTCATTGCTTAACATGCAATTTTATTATCATGAATTAATATAATGATGTCACAACCTCATCATACCTTAGACAGCTAGTTTGTAATTCAGGCGCGATGTATTCTATTACATCTTTAGTATTGTAGGTGGCGCTGTTGTTACTGGGCTTGGCTGTGGGCAGAGCGTCTTCGAGCACGGAACCACGTAAGGTCAGGAGTTCGGAGGTTCGTACAATGAGACGATATTGCCACGCCAACTGCGATGCTGGCGCTGATACATCGCTACCTCCACGCCGAAGCTCCACCCTCTCTTTCTTTATGGATATCGCCACAGGTCCAAGATTCTCGTCCATACCAAACCAGTTTTGATGAGCTAAAAACCACTAAGTTATTAGTATCCCTTATTTTGTCATGAAAAAAGATCAAATAGGTCAAAGTGTTCTCACGTTGATTGATGAAGTAGTTCCTATAATACAAGGCTCCGAGATCTTGGCTTTCTATTGGTAATGGTGAAAGGGTTCTAGCGAATGGGCATCCAGGCCTCCAATGCGTTTTTCCTGGAGGGAACTCTAGGACTGAAATTCCGTAAGCAGCGCGAGGACGATGCCAGCCTCCAGCCTGGCCGAGTATAGCGCCACGAGCCGTTTTCCAACATAATGACACACAGCGTTCTTCTTCACCTGTAAAAAATGTTTTTAAACTCTTTAAATCATTCATAAAAATTAAGAAAAGATGAACAAAATACCTAAGTAGATAGGTACTATTAATTTTCACTTGTGTTAATGTCAGAATTCCCAAGAAAAAAAGATAGTAATGAATGAAAGTGCAACAATTTTAATATACAACGTTCTTGTATATTACACTGGAATGAGTACAGTTCAGTACATAATCGAATTAGTAAAACTAATGTGAATATTTTTTTAGATATTGCTCTTTTTAAAACTATCTGATGCTGAACTCTGAAGCTGCTAGAAATTTTAGAACCTTGCAGTTGGCTCATGAGTTTTATTGATTTTGATTTTATAAATATGTAAAATTCATTAGGTTTTTGTTTTTATATAAATATCAAAAACATTTTCGTACGTTTTTATTGATATACAAATATATTTTCTTACATTTATCTACAAGGTTATTCTTAATCCGATTCCTTTAACCAATAAGTAGTAAATTTTCTTCAAACAATTATGATGAATCCGTAGCATGGCTATCAATATATTTATTTAATAAAACGGTTGAAGCCATGCCTATGTATTCTTAACAATAGCAAAAATATCTGAGTAAAAGAGATTCCTTTCATATTTGAAGCCTTTATATAAAGAAATATATCTGCAATAATACCTAATTGTCTTTGTTGGTAAGTGTACAGCGTTAACGCATGACTAACTAGCTTTGTAGTAATTATTGCATTAATGAATAAGTTACACTGAATGGAAGAATAAAACGTGAGCAATGAAGTACTGTCCTATTATAACCACAATAGAACTTGTCATATTACTCTTATTAAGAATAAATTTAGTATAATCTGTGGCCTAAGCTCTAGTGGTATGTCCATTGAATAATACCAAATCAAGGTCACAGTTTCGTAGCCAAGCATGCACCCCTGACTTTTCAAATACATGTGCCTATCACAAATTAATGACTATTTGCGAAAACGTTGAGAGAAGACATGGTAAGGAAACCGGCCCATCAGCAAGATTTTCCAATGGTAAAGCTATGCCAGAGGCCTAAGGGTAGTTTAAACTTTTAGTATTAGAACGCTAGGATGTTTATATTATAAAGAAAAAATAATACTACCTATTATTGTTTCATCTATTTTGTAAAACTTGTTCCTGTTTTGATTACTTAAACCAAAAATGTTTCAATAAAGCAATGCACATTAATGTCGTGAATGCGTCGGAGGTCTTTTGGTGGAATATTTGGAAAACCCTTTATACCCATCACATCATAGGTTATGTCCGATTCACACGGACTCAAAACCACACGGAGTACCTCCACAAATCACTGGGTGTAAATACGGGTTTCACTTGCGCACTCACCGTAGGTACTACTCCGGTAACCGCTTACTGTCACGCGGACCGTGTTTGCCACATTAATAGTATAAAAAAAAATGGAGTCGTGATTGAGCCTAGTGGTTCGAACCCAAGGCACGCACCTCTGACTTTTAGTAAGTAACATAATTTACTTAATAACTTACTACGTTTTATAAATTAATTATCACTTACACCGTGCCTTGGAAAGCACGTAAAGCCGTTGGCCCTGCGCCTGATCTCTCTCCGATCGTGTCGGAAGGCCGTCACATTGGACCATGAGAGTGAGGGAATGAGAGTGCACTCGTGTTTGCGCACACACTTGTGCACTATAATATCTCCTGCGTATTGGTATTGGTATTGGTATGGCGGGCTGTTTTCCGCAGGTCCACGTCCTAGCGCGTATTCTGCGTGATGGTGGGAAATAAGAAGTTTTTCTCATTCCAGCCACCCTAGCTCCTCGAGAAAGGCCAGCAGCTTCTTAATGTTGCTAACCGCCTCGCGGAGAGTACCTGGGTTGCCGAAGTACTTAGCCCTGTATGAGGCGACGCCTGGGCATTTTAGTAGCACATGCGCCGCCGTCTCGTCCTCCTCCATGCATGCTCTGCACAGAGGGCTGTTTGTAACTCCTAAAACAAAGAGGTGTTTATTGAAAGTGCCATGGCCCGTAAGAGCAGCCGTGACTGTTCGTAGTTGCTGCTTGGTTAAACGGAGCAGCTGCTTGGTGAGTCGACCGTTTATGACCGGCACCGCTTCTCTGGCCTGTCTGCACTCTTCGTGGTTAGTCCAAAGCATGCAGTGACGATCCCTTGTGCGTTGCCTTACCAAGGTTCGTATGTGTCCAAAGGGGAGAGGTGCTATGGGTTCAGGTCCCATCACGATCATACTCGATCCCCTTCTAGCGAGCTCATCTGCTGCATCGTTGCCTCGAGAGTCGCTGTGTCCTTTGATCCATTGGATAGTTAATTTGTTGAGATTACCCACCTTATTTAATATTTGATGGCACTCGTATATCAGTCCCGACGTCACCGAATGGCTGTTGAGGGCCTGTAGTACTGACATACTGTCTGACAGTATTCGAATTTTGTGTTCTTTTACCTTTCTAGCCAGGATAGCCGAGGCTGCTAAGGAGATACCTATGCACTCTGCCTGGAACACTGTATTGTGGGCCCCTAAAGGGTAGGATAAGTGTATGTTGAGGTCCTCTGAGAAGACCCCCGATCCGGTACCCATGTCTGTTTTAGACCCGTCTGTGAAGACACATAAGTCCGAGGGGTCTAGTCCCTCCTCACGGTGGTCTTCATGAAGCTGGATCTTGTATTTTTTATCAAAGATAAAAGTCTTTGATGTGCGATCGTTACTTGCTAGTGTTATAGGGAAATCAGCTGTGAGTTCGTCTAGTATGGATGTGTGCTTGGTTCTACGGGATCTCCAGAGACCTAGGGTTTTTAGGCGTATTGCCGCCATGGCTGCTTCCTGTTGTATAAACAGGTTAAGCGGTGGGAGATCTAGTATGGCTTCCATCGCTGCGGTTGGAGTAGTTTTCATGCAGCCTGTGACTGCCATAAGGGCCAGTCTTTGAATTCTTTGAAGCTTCTTTGATGCTGTGTCAATGTTGGTTTTGGGCCACCAGACTACAGCAGCGTAAGATATCATAGGTCGTATGACTGTGTTAAAGAGCCAGAGGATTATTTTGGGGGAAATACCCCATCTTTTTCCTATCATTCTTTTGCACTGCCAGAAGATGATGCTTGCTCTTTGTACTTTACTTTCTATGTGGTTGCTCCAGTTTAGTTTACTGTCCAGGGTGACACCTAGGTATTTGACTTCCCGGGACAGTTGGAGTTCCGTATTGAACAGCTTTGGGAGACGATGAGGTCCCAATGTTCGTTTCTGGGTGAAAATTACCAGCTCGGTTTTGGCGGGATTGACCGACAAGTCAAAGTCATTGCACCACCTTTCTACGATACGTAGCGCTTGTTGGGTAAGGTTACAGATGGTGCCCATTACCTTGCCTGAGATTAGAATTGCAAGGTCATCTGCATAGCCTATGGTGTAGTCGCGTCTGGCATTGAGTTTGGTGATGAGGTCGTTAATAACGAGGTTCCACAGGAGAGGAGACAGTACCCCTCCCTGGGGGCATCCTCTAGCTATAATGGCCGACTGCTCATCATCCTCCAGGCGAACTACTCGTTTGCTTAACATGTTTGTTATCCAGTCTATGAGTGTCTGCTCTGCACCATGTTTCGACAGGGCAGCACTTATACTGCAGAAGTTTGTTTTGTCAAAGGCGCCTTCGATGTCTATGAAGGTGCCCATACATATTTCTTTTTGATGAATAGCATCCTCTATCTGACCGACTACTAGATGGAGGGCTGATTCGGTTGATTTACCTGAACTGTATGCATGTTGATTGGCATGCAGTGGTATGTGTTTTAACGCCCCATCCCTTAGCTCTCGTTCACATAGCCTTTCCATGGTTTTAAGCATGAACGATGTTAGGCTGATCGGTCTGTAGGATTTGGCGTTCGTGTAGTCACTCTTTCCCGGTTTAGGGATGAATATAACTTTCACTTCCCTCCATCCCTTGGGGACATATCTAAGTGCTAGAGATGCCCTCATGATGGGAAGCAGGCAGGTTGCAATTGGCTTCTCCCCCCATTGAAGGAGGGCAGGAAAAATGCCATCCGGACCCGCCGCCTTGAAGGGGTGAAAGCTGCGGATGGCCCACTGGAGTTTTTCCATTGTGATCATCCTTTGCGCATAGTACCATTCATTTGCTGAAGGTTTGTAATGATCATCTTGCCAGGTTATGAGTTGAGTGAAGACGCATCCTGGGAAATGGGTTTCTATGAGGACGCGTCTAGTATCTTCTGGAGATGTTGTAAGTGTATTGTCAGCTTTGCGTAGGGCTGCAATGTCTGTGGACTGTTGTTGAGCCAGGATTTTCCTTATCCTGTTAGCCTGTTGACAGGATTCGATGCTACCACAGAACTTACGCCATCCTTTGGTGCTCCTGTACCTAATACATTTTTTGTAGTTTGATTTGGCTAGACGGTATTCGTCCCAGTCTTTGTCTGCACGTGTGTTCATTGCTCTATTTAGGGATTTTCTCACCTTTTTGCGTTTGCGTTCCAGTTCCGGACCCCACCATGACTGCTTGCCTGGTGTTTTGGGTGGGACGGTCTCTGGGCACGCCATTTGGTAGCTTTCCAGCATAGATTCTGTTAAAAAGTTTACCTGAATATATCTCCTGCGTAACTACGCAGGAGATACGCAGCCAACTGGCTAATCTCCGTTGAGATTGGACGCTGTGACCGAAATTCTGTCAGGCGGATATATAAAAAAAACCGGCCAAGTGCGAGTCAGACTTGCCACGTAGGCATCTGTACCATTATCTATAGGTACAATATTAGACACTCAAGCGTCTACCTGTTGCCGTTATTAATATCGAGCAAAAAACGGCGAAGAAATCACGTTTTTGTATGGGAGCCCCACCTAAATATTGATTTTATTCTGTTTTTAGTATTTTGTTATTGTATCGTCAAAGGAAATACATCATCTGTGAAAATTTCAACTGTCGCGGTTCATGAGATACAGCCTGGTGACAGACGGACGAACAGCGGGGTCCTAGTAATAGGGTCATTTACCCTTTGGGTACGGAACCCTTAAAAGAAACATGAAAAGAATAAAATTCATACAGTGAGACTGTGGAACTCACTTCCGCCGCCTAGCATTCGAGACTTCAAAACTGTGTGCACTTTTAAGAAACGTGTTAAGGATCATTATCTATCCCTTTAATTGTGTTATTGCTTATATATTTATATGTATTTATTTTTATGTAATATGTAGTTATACCATGTAGTAGGAATATTAGTTGTAGTTTTTAGTAATTATAATATCTTACACACTGTCCTACATTTTCTCCTATCGCGGGTGTGCTGGACGAAATTCCATTAGGAATAAGCATCACCCTGTACATCGCCTTACCTAATGCCTTATTTTGTAAGTATAATATGTTGTGTGTACAAATAAATTAAATAAATAAAATTTGAGAATCAAATAAAGATTGTTGTTAAATGCTGTTTTTAAAAATACAATGGTGGTTTGTATACTGTAGGTTAAAAATAACAATAGATTATAATGCAGCAGTTTTTAAAAACAATAGCAGTTTCCTCTATTTAATTAGAAACAGCAAAACAAAAATAAAATTTGTAAGCACTATAATAAACTATAATACAATTCACATTTTGGGAAATCTATTTAGGAAATAGGAAGATGTTTAAATTGAAGTTAAAGAAGTTAGAATTCGATTTAGTGTGATTAGATGGTTCTGACCTCACTACTTAGTAAATTGTAAACGATTTAGGAAGGTGTAATGGCATTGCTAAGCAATTTACAACCCAATGTAATTCTACTAAGACTGCAAGTTGTCTGTCCTATTTGGGATTCTATTTAGTCGCACTACTTCCTAAATTGTATATGATTTAGGGAAGTGTAATCAATTTACAACCCAATGTAATTTTATTACGAATGCAAGTTGTTTGTCCTATTTAGGATTCTATTTAGTCTAGTGTAATCACAGGCTTTCGATATCCTGTATTAGAGTGTTTTTAAATAGATTTCATAAAAAGCGAATAGTGTAATAAGCACTTAAGCATCAACAGCATAGGTTAACTGAGGGAAACAGGTTATCACAGTGTGTGTAGACAATTGACCGGCTTCCTGTCACTACTTAAACACAATTGTGCTCATATTGTGCAACAACTGTTACCAGGCTTGTTTTAACCAGGATTTTATACTTTTACTTTTATATTACAAAACTAATCAAAACTTTCATCAAAAATATTATGAATAATTGATGGGATAATTCTTATTTATTTATAGGTACTTAATTTTTTCATACCTGTCTTAAGTTGTAAACAATCTTATTACTTACTTTTAATTGAAATACATCAAAAGCAACTTTAAGCTCAAACTTATTATTAACTTAGTTTTATAAACACAAGTTCCAATTTTTGTAGAAATAAAAATTTGGAGGCTTTATCCAGTTAACATGTATACATATTTACAACTTAAATACCTTTGACTAAATAAAAAAGGGATATAAGCTTTACTTGTTCCCAAAAATTAAAGCAGTAAGTTATTAAGTAAAATAAGACCCCAAATAGCAACAAAGTTCAAATAATATATACCTACCTAATTGAAAAAAAAGTTAAGTATAGATAAATTGAGCCTCATTAACCAATCTAAAGTGATTAAATAAACTTTTTATAATCATCATCTTTATCATATCCAAATTAAATTTATATCACACCCTGTTTCTCATCAACACAAACAAAATTCATAAATCACTATTTCTTACAATAACAGTGTCAAGTGTGAGAGCACAATTTGAGTCACCTGATTCACAGATGACACAATGGTTTTTTTTTTAAAAAGGTAACAAGCAAAGCAAAAAGCTAATGATAGTATCAACCATTTTCTTGTGTATAAATAATAATACTGCCTCATAGGTTTAGTGGTAACAAGCACGACTCTGAGCATGAGGTCCCGAGTTGGATCCCTGGATCAAGCGAAGTGTTATTAGGAATTTTCAGGAAATTCTCAGTAGCAGCATGGAGTCTGGAATTGTGCCTGGTTAATGGCTTGCCTCCTATTAAATGGGTCTTATAACAAAGCTGGTAAAATGTGGGTGTACTGCAAACATACACCTCTGTCTACCTACCTCTGGGAATACAGGCATGAGTCTATGTTATGTTATGTACCTAAATAATAATATTATTTTATGTAGGAATTAACAATCTCTTACCTCCCAGTTCATTTCTGAAGAATGGACAGCTTTCCACTAACTCATTAGATCTTCCATCACCTGTGTCAGGGACTGAATCTTCTCCTGGAGGCAGTCCACGTGTTGCAAGCAGAGATGCCGCAGATGCACCAGTAGTTGTGTTACGACGTCTGCTCAGCAATGCTCCACGGATCTCAGCTGCATAACTAATGTTAGCCATAAGTGACTGACAGTCATAGTGTGCAAACTGCTTTCTTTTGTTACCATCTGATAGAGCTGAAAGACCTTCTATTGGTGGACGAGCTAGTGCAGGGGTTGCTCCACCCCAAAGTTTATTAAGTTTAAGCCGAGGCTTTGGACTGGCACTTGATCTGGGGGGTGGTCCATCTGCATGATCACTAGTCAGGCCATCAGAGATTCTATCGACGGCGCGGCTAAGGCTTGGCGTCTTGTCTGGTGCAGATACACCACTGTAACTGTGTACCATTGCTGGTAGTCGGTCGTTAGCTCCACCTATTACATCGATTGAACCATGACTACCATACTCCCGTCGGAGACCATTTCCTGAAGGATGCTCAGCATATATCAAGTCAAGACTTGAATTGCTGCGGTAAATAACATCTTTGGCTTCCTTTCTTCTATTATCTGGAGCGTACATGGCATTATTTTTTCGAACTACTTACTGCATTTCCAATAAACGTAACAACTGATTATTTGATGTATTAATTTTGAACACACACGTTAAACATCGATTTATCAATTTATTTTAGAAACTAGCAAATTATGCAGCTTAAATGAAAAGTTGGAGCAAGTAAGAAAACAATTATAATTTGCACATAATTACGGAGACTTAGGACAAGAAGGCACTTTGAATAACAGACGTAAATGAAGTCACTTTTGTTGTTTATTTCTAACGAATTTATTGAATTTCATTGAGTATTAGAAATTAATAAAAAAATTTGCAAAACTTGAGAAAATACTACTCAAGTCAATCAACCACAAATAACCACAGATATTAAATATCACGTCACTCATCACTGATGCATACTTGCTCACAAGTCACAGACAAATAAAACAAATTCATAGAATTCTAGCAACACTGAGAACCATCGAGAAAATTGAACTGGGAAAATAAAGTGGATCTGGCAAAAAAGAGTCTGGATAAAATGGTCTGCCTATAACGTACGTGGCTTAGGTGGTTTCATAAAAGGGGTTCGAACATTTTTGTATGGGAGCTGGCTTAGCGGGCCGTCGCCATTTTGATTTTTTTCAAAGTTGCGGCGCAGACCTATTTGCCTATTTGGATAGAGGACATTAAAACGAACAAAAAAATGTTAACAATAATTATATGATGTCCTAAAGTGTCACGTTTTGGAGATATTTGAAGTTACAGATCGTCATAATTATATGAAAACAATGGCAATCATCCAAAATGAACTATACCTACGACGTGTATTGGATTCCACATATTGGATTCTAGTTTTTACACGATTAACCTAGGTATTTGTTGGAAAATTGTAAATCTAGGAGCACGAAGACACAATATATAAGCCCCGACGCAAAAGAGGGGTTTATGAGGTGTGTTTTATAGTTTGACGTGTCTGTGTGTCTGTGTATCTGTGTGTTTTTATTTGTGTGCCTGTCTGTGGCATCGTAGCTCCCAAATGGATGAACCCATTTAGATTTGGTTTTTTTTATTTGAAAGGTTACGCGATCGAGTGTCTTACTTAGCTAAAAAAAATTGAGGTAGGTTACCTACCTACCCTATTATGTCGCGGTTTTTTAAATTTATTCTTGCGCTTTGTTTTTTTAAGTGCTTTAAATGTCGGTTTTATTTATTTGTTAAAAAGTTTTTGAATAAGTTATTCTTGCGATAATATTTATCTAGAAGTGTGGTTTATTTTTAATGAAAATTAAAGTATAGTCATGGAAATAAGGGTTTTATTTTTCTTTACTTATTTATTTTTAAGGTACTTAGTTAGTTTTGTATATATAGAAAGTTTTATTAAGTATTGTTTATTTGTATTTTAAGTTACTTAATTAAAATAAACCTTAAAGCCACGTATTCACTGAGCAACAATTGTTTATAAACTCTGTTTCAGAAACAAAATCTACGTGTTTCTGAAACAAATCATTTTGTTTCAGAAACATATAATTTTGTTTCTGTAAACACTACGTGTTTATCGGTATGTTTCGGTGGTCCCCACTTGCGGCGGAGAACACAGAAACAAATCAGTTGCGCAACAGGTGCATGCGAGTGTGGACACGTCTAAACATTTGTTTATAAACATGGAAACATTTACGTGATGTTTCAGAAACTGTGTATCCGAAACACTGTTGCTCAGTGAATACATGGCTTTATAGTTTCAGTAAAAATTACCCAGTCATGGAAATACATATAATTAAAGACAATAAAATTACAATTAATTATTCTAATGCAAATCATCTTTAATGGATTTTTTTATTGCCTCTGCCATAGCTTCTTTTGTTATTTCTTGTTCATCAGGTGGAAGGTCAATGTGGACGCTTGGTTTGTGCCGCATACTTGAACTCTGTGTAACGTGTAGTATAGAGGTACGACCATGCTCCGATGTACCTGGTTCATGTGCCGCAGGGCTTCCAGTGTGTGATTTGCGCTCTATAGATGATCGCGGACTTGCAGATGAGGATAATGGAACAATAGAAGAGGACCTTTTCTCAGCCGTAGGGGCAACAATAGAAACACGGCTATGTGATGATTTTCTAGTATCTGAACCGATTTTGGTCTGGGATCTGCGAGTCGGCGTACGAGATTCCGTCAGTGCAGATTTGTGTTGAGTAACCGGCGGCATCTGACGTTGTTTTGATTTCCGTCTCGTCGACGATCCTGAACTTACGCTCACACTAGATTTTCGTTGAGTCTCAGAAACTTGTGACAACCGAAGGTCCTCGGCCGACAACATCTGTTGTACCTGCAATTAATTAATTAATTTTAATTATTTATTGAATGCAATTTGTCATTGTCAGAGGCAAGCATTGTATGTAATACCTAGGTACATGTAGGGACAGTATAATAAATATACAGTACGGAAACTACGTACAAATGCTCGAAAAAGGCACACTCGCACAAACATGCGCAACGCATTTAATATTACGCATACAGTTTGTGTGACTGTACCGTCTTGAGCGTTTGTACTTATTTGTCGTACTGTATGATTATATATATGTATATAATCGAGGATTAGTAAGAATACGTACTTACGTAACGGGACTAATTTAATACAGGGGAGAGCTAGGCCATCTAACGGTTATAAGTAACGATTATTGGAAAAGTATCTACATATTTACATGTTAATAATGGCGTAATAAATATTGTCTAATGTTATCCTAAGACGTATTCACTAACCTTATCTAAAGTCATGGCTTTCTCAACCTCTTCTTCAATTTGTTTCTTTTCCTTTATTGGAATGATCTGAGCCTTAAGAGCATCTATAGTCATCTCAACAATTATTTTTAGATCCTCAACGGGCAAATCAATGCCGCAATCTAATTAACAAAAGAAATAGCATTATTTTTAAAGTTAAGTTTTTACCCAGTCGATGCAAACAATTTCGTGATCTACTTTTATAGACTCACGCCTGTAATCCCCAGAGGGGGTAGGCAGAGGTGTGCAGTAGGTACACCCACGTTTCACCGACTATGTTATAAGTCCCATGTAATAGGGGGCGAGCCTATTGTCATTAACCGGGCACAATTCCAGACTCCGTGCTGCTACAGAGAATTTCTTAATGGAAAAACCCAATAACACTGCCCGACCCGGGGATCGAACCCAGGACCTCGTGCTCAGCAGTCGCGCTTGCTACTACTAGACCAACGAGGCAATTTCGTGATCTACTTACCTTTAATATCTTCTATAACATCGAATGGAAAGATTTCTTCAATAGAATCCTCGGTTATTGGGTGCTTATCGTCAACGAGTGATTTAACTAAAGACGCCATAGTTTCAGGGTCATCTGAAATGTAGGTAAGTAAGTAGTAAATTATACAAACACCATCACACTGTCAAAGGAACTTAAAGGTAGTCTCTAGAATATTTAGACAGCTCCGCGGCAGGTGAATGATGGTTGACTACGTAGGTATTACTAGGACTAGGCCTTATTCTAGGGCAACTGCCCTATAGTCGTTTAAAACCAGTAGTAATTAATAGATTTAAATAAACATTAGTTATGTTATTTTTTACGATGACATAGTACGGAATATTATTAAAAATAATTATATTAAAACATAAATGTATTAAACTTTTATTAAGATTACCGATGTCGGCAGGATCTGTAGCTTGTAAAAGAGTTGCGAGGGTGGGCCCGAGACGGGTAGCGAGCGGCTCGTGTACATTTGAGACATCCCTCAAAGCTTCCTCCATATCGGATAGTACTTCCCCGGATATCGACTTACATTCCAACGTTTCTACCTAAAAGCAAAATAATTAATTTATTCGCCGGCGGCGGATGGCGGCGTGCCTACAGGTAAAATGCGGCAACCAATACCTACCTAATACGCCGAAATCAGTGTCCTCGATATCGTTTTAAACCTTTAACTCTATTTATCGACTTTGTATTTTCTAAGCTACAATCATAACAGTATCATAACTAAGTATCAACTACAAAACACAAATGACGCCCTAGGATATTGATTTGCCGCAATCAAGGTGCTATTATTCAGTATGTTAATAGGGTACCTAGTTGCTAACTGTTAAAAAATTCTTACCTACCTACATAATTGATAACACTATACAGAAGCTTTAAAAAAAACACCACAATCATGTGAAAAAAAAACAATTATACCGAAGTTTTAAGCTATCTTATTTTCTGGATTAATGTTAGCATAATAGATTGTGGAACCTATTGAATATCAAGTACTAAAGAACTTTAAAACCTTTCTCTATTATATTAGGTGTAAGCCGTGTAAGATGAGAAAAGATTCTACAGAAATTCCATGTGTTTTGATTCTAATAATTTTACCTGTTGACGAATCAAACGATCGGTCACAGCTGCCAAAGCATCAAAGGCACGAGTTTGTTTCTTGTATTGATTTGGATCTCCACCAAATTTTAATAGCCACTTGCGTACAACAGAATCTACCAAATCATATCGAGTTAAGGATCTGTAAAAAATAACAGAAGTTTTAAAACCATTAATTAGCAAAAACAATTTTTTAACTAAGTACATACTTAAGTGGCAAACAATCATACGGTCCGCTGATAGTAAGCGGTTACCCGTAACGTAGCAGTATTGTGGTCTAGTGGTCTACGGTGGGTGGAGCGCATGTAAGTAATTTTACTAACATAGGTTTAAGTTTTATATACTAACATAATCTTTATTATTTATTAAATATGTTAGTCTGTTAGGTATGTATCTATGAGTTATAGTTTTTGCCAAGATTTATTATTATTATTGTTAATAAGTAGGTAACTATATAGAATATATTTATGATATACATTTTCAGTGTCAACGGGATTGATATATTGTGTATATAATTTATACAAACCCAGAAATGACGTCTGGAAGTAATGCCATCACGTCTTCAAGTAGTATTTGAGCATCATCACGAGTAATGCGCATCGCGTCAAGGCAATCAAACAGTAACTTCATTATGTTAACGTCATGCGACATCGAGGATTGAGAACCTAACGGTGTGCTGTGGACAGTTTATAATTTATAAGAAAACATTATGTCAAAAGTCTAAATTTTAGATAATCTAGATGTGCGCGTGGAGATCCATGATTTCATTCCTGTAGATATTAACTAATACATAAAACATTTGATTTAATAATATATTTTAATGTATGCGGAAACAATAGTTTGAAATTTTTATTGAAAGAAAAAATCGAATCGACCTACTGAGTTACCCTTTGGTTTTACTTCGTAAAGCTATCAGTCATCTGCCACTAAGCCATACGTAACCCGGCCCGTGTTACCGAAAAACTCTTACACATTCAACTATCATAAACTTACATAGGAAAGTATTTTTTACGCTGCTGTCGGTACGATCGTGGTACCATGAACAAGTAAATATCAGACTCCTCCGGCTCTACCGGGACCCAAGCGGATGGCGGAGGCTTCTTCGATAATGGCTTCATACGAAGATTACGGATCTCTTCTTGTAATTGCTGAAACCATTTTTAGCTATGTTATCTTTCAGATTTTCCATCTAACTTTGTGAGTGTGCCGTTTTCTAGCGTTTGTACGTAGTTTCCGTACTGTATGTTTATTATACTGTGGTTACAGGGTGGTATATTAATTTAGTAATAAGATAATCTACGAATATTTCACAGATTCCAGTTCGAAAAACGTTTGTTACCTGTATTTGTTGCTGTTGCTGTTGCCGTACTATAAGGAGTCGCATCACGTCTCGTTGGTACTGATCCGGGTCGTATCCACCTGGCATTTTAGTTGGGTCCTTGACGGGCTGTTTGTGTTCAATTTAGTATTAATTTAACGGCGATCTGCTATTATTATTTCCTTTCTGATTATTATTTTATTGTTGGGACAGATAACCAGATTTAATGGCTGATTCCGATAGCGCAGTCAGCGTCGCTACTTTCTGGGCCGCTTCAATATTTGAATTAAGTTTGCTATCGAAACGACAATAAGAATAAAAAGGAAAGGACAGATAATTAACGAAAATCTGCGATGTTACTTATTGCATGATGCAACTGATGACGCACCTAATTTCCTTTTTTTCTGTATAAATCGACGATTCCGGTTTGAATTTCTTTTTTGATGGTTGCAGGAAATATTTTAAACTAGCGCGTCACTAGCGACTTAGTCAGCGTACAGCTTATTATTAAACCCAAATAAAGAAAAAAATCTTTGTTAGTAGATACGCTTCTAAAAATATTTCCTTCTCAAGTCTTTAAGGGCTCTGGTTTAGGCTGTGCCTTGTCTATCAGTCAGACACGGTACTGTTTTATAAGTATAGATAAATTAAAATAATAATTACTTACAAGATTTTAACTTTTTAATGATTTACCTTTTGCGGTATAACTTCTCCCTGCAAAGCTGCAGCTAAACGCAATTGATCGGATAATGTGTTCAAACCTTCGAGATACTTTTTTTCTAAGTCACTGTGCCGTTCCTGTAATTTCCAAATAATTGACATAATTTGATTGTTTTAACATGGCAAGATTTTCGAAGGCCTCATATTCCACATGCGTCTAAAACGCTTGCGGAATATATGTAACAGACTCAACTAAAAAAATAATTGGTTTAAGATTAGGACGCCGTGTATGATAGACGACTATAGGTTATTACCTAATTTAAATATTATCAAACCAAATTTGATACATACCCTCCAAGTTCTAAGCTGGTTCACAATATGAGGCAGCGTGCCATAAGAAGTAGAGTACTTGTGTCGGCGCGCCATCTGGCGCAACAGGTCATCAAGAGTGCGGTCTACCTTGCGCGGCTTGCCCAGCTTGCGCGTGAGCACGTCGCGCATCTGCGCACGAAGCTCCTCGGCCTCTGCCTCCATCGCACGCAAATCGATGTTCATGCGGAACAAGTGGGTGCGATTTATCCTATAAAATATCAACGGAACTAAATTAAAACTCAGTGATTAAAGCAAATACTTACATCTAAAAAAGCATTAAGATTTATTTTACTGTTGCCTACTACAATTTCAAATATTTACCACCCAAACCTGCATCTCGAAAGGTTTTCTAGCGTATCGTTTCAGTGATATGGAACTATGGTATGGAAGATATGGAGGAATTGTTCCACTCAAATAGATCTAAAGAAACAACCGCGACACTATAGCGTTTATCTATTATAATATAATTATATACGAGCTATATTGGTGTGTATTATATATTATTATGTGTATATTTATTTGTAATCACGGGGTCCAAAACGGATCTTACGATTTACGATGAAGTTTAAAATATCAGGGTTTATGCAGTCGGTAAGTTAATCTAACCAGGTTTCATTTGTAGAAATCGATATTAAATCGCAGAATACAGGAAAAAGTATTTGACGCAGGTAGACCAGGTAGGCAGATAGACAGTTAAAAATGTTTACTTACTTCTGCCTCATCCTTTGCTGTTTTATTTCTTCTTGTAACTCGAGGACTCTTTTCCTCAGTCTATGGAGCAAGGCTTCGGGAAATACTACGGTTTGTGAAAGTCCTTGCGGTCCGGTACACCCGCGAATGGCTGCCGCTCTGATTTGATCGGTGCGAAGAATTACTACTTGATCTACCTCGTTCATGCAGGTTTGTTTCTCTAACTAAAAGAAAAAAAAAGGATATCACTTGGGACGGAAGCTCAGAGCATAGAATCTGGAAGCAATCAGCACAAGTGATACTTGTGCTGATGAGATCAACCTTATAAATAATATTTAATAAGTTATTTTATTAGCAATTATTTCCTTACCATAAACTCCCTGAGTTCGTTCTTTCTCTGGTCGAGTTGTACGGAGAGTTTACGTTTCACCTTGTTGTGCGCTTCAATGTCACGCTTTAGTAACTCTACTAGTCGATCTTGTTCCATCATATTTTGCTCATGCTTATGTCTGAAAAGAGATAAGGTAATTAAGGACATAATGGTGATAATTCTCTTGCACACGCTCGTAAACTAATTTGGACTCCCTATCTAATTTTATCTAATTTGACAGTTCAATTTGCAGTCCTTTTAAGATGGTGTTTATTAGAAAGATATATTATATAGTTAGATAAAAAATAGTTTAGCAGGATGTACAAGAGAATCAGCACCAATGTCCATGTCTATATTTTATTAAACCTCTTTCGATGATTATAAATAAATTTATTTTGATTAAAGTTCTTTCTTAACTTGTAGGATTAATAAATATCAGTAGATACCTATAATTTCTCATTTCGTAAGTTCTGTCATAGGTTTCCTGGTCGCAACCTTCAGGACAGACGTTGGGGTCTAGGCGTATAGGGCCGATGTCTCGGCTGTCTAAACTTGCTTCATCTTCTTCCTCGCTCGATGACGATTCCGATTCAGATTCAGACGATTCTAGTAAGTACATAAAAATTTAAGAGTTGCGTAGAGTTAGAGTTACTATAATAATTCTGGTATTACTTTCTGCTATTCTTGTTGTAAATTTTACTTTCTTTACGTGGTAGGTACTTTATGTCGAGTGCGATATTTGATGCCTTTTTATAATTATATGCACCGTTTTACTCGCGGGGATCCGCGAAAAGTTCCTAGTTACCTATCCATTAATCAAGAGTCGAACAAACCCGGCGAGGTCGCCGCTCACACCGCTCGGCTGAGTGAGGACTCACGAGAGTCAAGTAATGTATGCAGTTTGTGTTATAAAAAACCATTTGTTTTACCGTCATCATCTCGAATGCGCGGTGGTCTATATTTCTTCTTGAATATTCTACGGAGAAAGTCGGCGAACTTGTTATCTTGAACCAGCCTCTTAAACTGCCTTTGAAGTTCCTGGCATTCTAAATCCAGATGGTCTTTTTCTTGCATATGCTCTTCAATGCGATGTTCGCAGTCTATGATCTGATCTTCGACTCCACGAACCTGTTATGATATGTCACATAAAGTGGCCACCGCTCAATTTACCAAAGCGACTTGGCTCATTTGGTGTATAATATTATCTGCTAAACTTCAACAAGACATGGTCTAGTCATAATTAATGGTAACCCTAGACTCTAGGGTTATACTATTGACGTAGACCTTTATACTACTGAACGGGCTAAGATTATCATGAAAAATGATCAGTTTTTATTTAAAAAAAAACGGTTTTTAGGCTTTCATTACCTGCATTAGTTTGACATACACTCTCTCAGCTAAGCGGTCTTCATGCATTTCGAAACGATTCAAAACATTCATCTCTCGATGCATTTGGTACAAGTGCAGGTCGAGCAATTGAGCTTTCTCCTGAAAATTTATGGCTCATTATTTAAAATACATCAAGGTGTAAGTGAGCTAAGGATGGTCATTAGTGTCATAACACTCGAGGCTGGAATGCAGCCCGGGCTATAATGACCATAATAATAATTTAGTTATTTTTTGTTAATAAGATTTTATTTTTCAATTTTGGGTAGCAACTTCAAACGTGGCCAAACCGCCCCCTACGTTTCCGGAATCCGGTTATTAACAACACATTGTGAAATCTATCGTGCTTTATCTGATGAAGGTTATAGATACCTATCATTCCGTATCACCGAAGTACATCATCAGATCATGACTATTTTATTATATGGAGTCAATCGGAGATACTTAATACTCTTTCGAACAAAGATAGAATTACTAAAATTGGCCCATTAATCACGGAGTAATCGGTGAGCTAACTGGTACTCATAAAGAGTTTTCCACAGGATCAAAAAAAGGTATTAAAACACTCGTGTGATACTATCAAAAACCTCGTCTGGCTCGGTATTTAAACTCACACTTGTATTTTTAATAACCCCTAATAAGCAAAAATTGTGTAAACCATTATTTTGATATTTTCCAGTTTTGATTGATTAAAGTAATATGTTCTCACCTGAACTCTTATACGTTCCCTTTGCAACTGCTTTAAACGGGTGTCAAATTGTTCTACCGAGATTTCGGCATCAGCAAGCAGCATATCTTGTTCATACAAATGTCTGTAGGCAGATGAATTTTTGTAGTAGTTGTGCAGTGTTGTGATTTCATACTGAAACACCTGTAACTATCGCATTCTATGGCCGTCTTTCTTTTGTGGTAGGTACAGTATCTACTGGGTTATCAATAAAGCCCATTAATGACAACCCAGTAAATACTGTACCTACATCTATTTTATTTTACCTTTCGATACGCCTTTCACGTATTTCATTTTCTATAGCCGTAGACTCCTGATCTTGTCTCAGTTTTAAAAGTTCCCAAGAAGCAGCCAACGGTCGTGTTTCTAAAATTAAAATGAAAATAACAAAAGAAAAATTACCTAACACTTATCAATTTATTTTCTATTTTTGTTATTAATGCAGTTTGGTTCTTTGTAGATCTATGATACAATTTAGAATTTTTATTTAAGATCCATGATCATTAGCGCGTATCGATTCACATCAGGTAATAAAGCCACTCCTTAGTGTCTATCTAGTGTTCACTATTCTGTAATTCTACTGATTGGGTACATATTTACCAGTAATGGGTACAAATTTGTTAGTTCTTGGCGGGCGCACTCTGGCTTGTGGGTATAACATCGATAATCTCCTACGCTCCTGCAGTTGTTGTGACTTCTTGACTGTTGGCGCCCTCACCACCGGCACTGGCAATGGCTCTGGGTTCACCTATTATACAATCTTACATTATTACAACTACTTGGGTAAGCTCTGCACAGGACAGATGTAAAACATAAAACACGGTTCAGGCAAACTCGGATAAAGGCTACTTCTGCCTAGCGAGGTTTTAATATAATTTCATGACAGTTAGATATCCATATCGTCCAATCATTGAGGACATACTTATATAATATGTTATAATTCCTCTTTCGCTGCCACTTTGCAGTATGATAAAATCATGTAGGTAGGTGTATAGATAACGGAAAATATTATCTAGGATTTATTTTTGTTGGAAGTTAGATTTTTTTTACTTACACATGAGAATTACAGTGATATCTCTTGGTGTAAAATTACTTCATCCATAATGTATTTAGTTTATGTTAGTATCTACATTTTAATAAGTATGTCGAATTCCTTAAATACGACATTTGATAGACGTGCAAAGTATATACCTAATGGATGAAAGTTCTTACTTTAAATGATCCAAATTATTTAGAAGTAATCATTTAAAATTCTGTCACCACTCAGGTTCAGCCTTTGTATTAGAATAAATCGGATACCTATCAAAAAATACCACTAACTTCAAGGTTTTTCTCAAGAAACTCAAGTTCTTCATCAATCTGCGGTATGGCAGGCGGCGACTTGGCTAATTTGGTTGGTATCTCTACGCGAATCTCGGCCAGACGCTCGCCAATCTCCTTCATACGTTGCACCAATTGGACTTTGTGATCACGTAGTTCGAGTACTTTTTCATTAAACTCGCGTTTTACATCGTATATCTGAAAAATATTTTTGGTAATGAGTAAATATGGTCTACCCGCCCGCTTAGGCGGGTCGAAACCTGGCGGTGAATATGCTAGTGAAACCCGTGCTTCCGCCCAGAGGTTCACGGAAGAATACTGCGCGGTTTTTAGTTCGTGAGAGTCGGACATAAAAAAAATGTTTACATTGCGGAAATCCGGATCTACCGAAAGACATTTTTCATTGCAATATATTTTATAAGACTAACAAGAAACAAATTTGATTTGAGTAGGTTCGTTTTAAGTCTTAGATTGCTTGCTACACAAATATAAAAGTAGGTATTTATGAAATTAATAGATCGTAATGTTTTGTCAAAGTGGTAATCTGGGACCAGAAGAAAGACAAAGGCTACTTTTAGGAAAAGACTGAAGCGATGCAGCGATGTGGTAAATAGATAATGTAGTTTGCGATAGAGAAAGCTTGGGTCCTGGACAAGGAAATATGTTACTTTTTCGGGTTATAAAGACTGCAAAGACTAAATGGTCGTAATTAAATTTAACAAAGAGGTTGTTAGGGACTTGGAGCCGCAGATAAAGTTGCGGGTGGTTGCTAATAAGATACAAAGAGATATTAGTAACAGTGATATTAAAAAGATTCAAGTTTAATTAAAAACACTTTTTTTTTGTGAATTTTTTACATGTTAGCTTATTAACTACTAGCTGCCCCGCGCGACTTTGTTCGCGTGATCATTTTACCTCTACGCTTTTTCTACCCTACCCTACAATACCCTACGCTACTCTACCCTACCCTACCATTCTCTACCCCTACCCTATCCCTACCCTACCCTACGCTACCCCTACTCTACCCTACGCTACCCCTACCCTACCCTACGCTACCCTACTCTACCTCTACCCTACTCTACTCTACCCCTACCCTACCCCTCTATTCCTACCCTACCCTACTCTACCTCTACCCTTCTCTACCCCTACCCTACCCCTCTATTCCTACCCTGCCCTACCCTACTCTACCTCTACCCTACCCTACCCATACCCTACCATACTACTAAGGGGTATAATTCCATGTTTTTTTTCTTCGATTCTTCTATTATAGGCGGAGGCTAATCCAACAAATCAAATACCATGAAAATCGGTCCAGCAGTTCTCGTGTATACCTACTAATTTTCATGACTTCAACTTTAAAAATGGCAGATTTTTATTCAAACCTTTATCTTCTATATTTTATCCACATAGTGATTGAATATCGAGATATACGTGCATAGTTATGCCACTTTGATATCTCATAATAATACCAAATTTCTTACACAAAATATTCCCCCCCCCCTCCTTCCCCTTAATGGGTAGAGTTATGAAAAAGCTAAAACACGTCTTATTTGTTAACCGAAAAGCTAATTATCAAGTTTAAAGACGGATTTTTATAACTACAAACTTTAACCCCCTTTAATATCTCCTTAGGGGGAAAAAAATCCAAATTTTTTTATACACATCTTTCTTATTTTTGGCGCATAAGCTTAATACTCATTTTTACATCTGTAACTTAAAAAATAACGAATCTTCCACACAAACTTTCACCCCCTTTTTTATCCACTCAAGGGTAGTTTTAAAAAAAATAAACAATGCTCGTCCTTTCATTTATGAACCGAAAAGCTGAATACCAAGTTTCGTACATTTAACGTTAAGAATGACGGATTTACATACAAACTGTTTCCCCCTTTTTTGCCTACTTAGGGGGGAATTTCGGAAAATCCTTCCTTAGTGCACCCTTGCGGTACTTAAAGAATATTTTCTTAAAATTTCAGGTCCCTAGGTCCACCGGTTTAGGCTGTGCGTTGTCTGTCAGTCAGTCACGTTACCATTTTATAAGTATAGATAATTAATTCATTAGGGATTTGAAAAAACAACTGATATGGATAGGATTCCAACCCACGATCTTACGCTGCACGGTACGCCGAAGATCGTGGGATCAAATCCCATCCGTATCAGATGTTTTTTCAAATTTCTTATAAAATATTTATATGATAACACTTTAAAATAAGAACGGAAATGGAAATCGCTCACTTGGTTGGGTCTATTGAAAACAGAGTTGTCTATTTAAATAAATATATAATAATAAAAATAAAAAAAAGACTCGTATTGTTCGTTGTTATTCGAAACATTTTATTATTTTGCAAGTGACGTCGCTTGATCGCTTCTTAATAGAACTTACCTCTTTTCTGGTTAGACAGACTCGCAACTGCGTGTTATGTCCGGGAGAGGCCAAATAGTCAGGATGTGTCTTTAGAATGCGGTTGCCTATGGTCGCTTCAGCCTCTTTCAGCGCTTCGGCTGCACCCGGGGGCATAGCGTTAGGGTCCGGTTTGCGACTTAGATGCTCTTGCCACTGCATTGATGAATTTCCAATAATTATTATTTATATATGGCAATTGAAAAAAGAAAAGATTTTTAAAAATGTTTAGGTATAATAAATAGTTAGTATGTTACATGGATTTTGGGTGTTTGCGATTTGTATACCTCGCAGCAGAAGAAAGAGCTGCATGCCATGTCATAACAACTATCAACCTATGTTCCTATCCTTATCAAAATAAACACTTGACACTTGGAAAATATCACGAAGCCTCTTAACTTTTTATTATGACCCCAAAGTACATTTTTAAAATTTTCAAATATTTAATTTAGTTTTAGAACCTACTTTTTAGTTTTCAAGTAAAAAGAAAACAGACAAAGAAAACCATCACACCTCAATTAACTGAAGATGGTGTCTATTTAGTCGCTGGTAGTAGTTTCGTAGAGCCTTCTTTAGTGGATATGGTGGGTTCGGTGGCAAGCCTAGTAAAAACGATGCGACCCGAGGAGGTCCGTATGATGTCTTCCGCCCTGCCATTCGACGAATTGTTGACTCCGTTCGCCTGTGCACAGAACCAGATTATAGAGGAAAAGTTAGAGATATGAATAATCTTGTTTTCAGTTTTGTATGTGTGCTTTGTAGTAAACCTTTTACTTACTTTAATTCTGCATCGGCTGATTCCAATAAATTTATATTCCTAGCAGCATGTAAATTGCAGAGAAAATAAATTGTAAATTTCAATTATTATTATTTCTAATATATTGGAAGTGTATTTTTATAACGCCGCAATTTATAATCGCATAGGTTTAGGCTTGAAGTAGGAACCCAATTTATTTGTCTCAGTATAGGGAAGCTCAGCTCAGCATTGGAACGCGGTTTTGCACCAACTAACTGCACCGTTGCAATAATTTATATGTTCAGTCACGAGAAAATATGTATTTACTTTCGTTTTTCAAATCGCCATTAAAATCTTATGACAGTATAGAAGGGAAAATGTGTGTCTATTGACTGTATAATGTGACTAAGGGCCCTATGAACATTTTTGGCAAGTTTGTTTAAAGTGTTTACAACTTTATGCTTTCAATTGTACATACTTATATATTGGGAATGGGATCGTAGTCCAAGAGTAACATCTTGATTTTAAAGAAATTTCGCACCGATATTAAGCTAGGTCTCAAAATAAATATATTATGCTTTTTCTAAAATTTAAATTTTCTTTACCTTCCTCTAAGTGCGGCTTCAGCCATCTTCTGATAAACCTCTTCTAGTTGATCGTAAAACATTTTAGAGAGATTCTTCTGTCGCAATGGTCTTAACCTTAATGAAGGATTGCTGAAAAAGATTTAAAAGAGAATAAGTGGTAGTGTACACTCTAAGACACCACCACCACTTTTATATCTGAACCGGCATGACAACTATGCAGGTTGAGATGTAAATTGTAATGGTGTTAATGAAAACTGATCCTTAATAAACAGAGGGGTTAATCCAGATTGTGGATGATAATGTGGAGGACACAATAACTTATCTGTAGTAACTTATTTATGATACCTGATAGCTGTAACAGTGAACGGAAACACGTCAAGTTGTATTATATTTCTGGAGTACATCTTAAATAGAGCCAAGTCAGAGGCTTCCAGTTGATGAGCCAATTTCCTTGTGGTCAGAGCCTTTGCTTCGTCTAACTCCCTTTCTTGCACTTGTAGAGGTCTCGGGTCTAACGTCACATCTATTTGTTGGGATGAAGGTAGGGATCGATTTCTGAATAAAAAAAAATAGTTGTCACTTTTTAACGCATTCGCTGACGCATTTTGGTGCATCCTTGGCCTTTTGTAGCGGTGCGGTGTAGTGAGTTTGATAAGTTCGCTGCGAACAGAGTAGACGACTTCTTTTGGGAATTGACTTTACGAGGCCGACAATGGAATTTTGAGAGACCTACATTAGTTATATATGAAACTTACTTTTTTTATGGCATAATCATGGCTGTCAGTATTCTAGCTGAATGATTTTCTTTATGTAATTTAATGTTTTATTAAATATCAATTTATTTATTTGAATTCAATAAGCAATTTCAATTATGGGTGTATTCTTGATAAATGACTTTATTTTATTATATTATATATATTATATTTTATTTTATTATAATAAAATAAAATGTGAGTATAAAGAAAAGTTATGATTTTTAATTTTTTCGTGCACAGATATTTCCAACAGGGTAGGCTACATGCAAATCCTACTTAGTTTTACTAATTCGTCATCTGTGTCATATCTGTCAGGGTAGGCAGTGCCTTTTTGCCTATTTGACCTGCACGCTTCTGGTTGGAACCAGGTTATCCTGGACGTCTTGGCCAGTTTCATCATTACAACAGAACACAATTTATTCTTGTTGTATACATACTCACAATTTTATAAGTTTGTTATATTCAGTAGTAAGCACAGTTAGTTGATCTCGAACTCGTTTTTTATGAGCATTGGCGATCGCCATCATTTTGTCGTACTCTTCCTTTTGCTTTAGTTGTTCATGTGACATCATTTCCCCTTCTACAGTGCTATGCTCTTTTGCTTTTTGAGGTTTCTGAGAAAACAACTTAGGCTTTAATTACGTTGCCGATGACCTTGACCCAAGAAATATCGTATCGTAATATCCTACGCGTGCACTCCAAATCATATTAAATATTACTAAATAATGATACCTACACTAGATAATTTCAAAAGTTATCAGGTGTCCCTATTTTTGAATATAAGAATATGTATTGTTTTTGTGTTATAAAAACGACAAAATAAAACATCATGTTTTTAGCAAATTGAATACCAAATGTTTGCTCAAATGAAATGAAAAAATGAAGTTTTCGTTCTCAGGAATATTTTTTTCGTGTTTAAGTAGATTAATGTATGTAGGTAGACTAATTATAAAAAAATTAAATTCTCTATTATTCTAGTAGCAATGCAAATGTTTTAGTACACAATTAGTATTAAGTGCCTACATTCTATGAATATGTGTACTAATTACCTACATACTTATTTATAGGTATATAGTGTACTCAACTTAATTGAAACAAAAAATACTAACAAAATCTTCAAGAGGTTCCGGAAGCTTCGTTTTAGGTAACAAAGGTTCTGGAAAATTTACATCGTAAGCAAAAATATTGCCATCTGACCCGCATGTGTAAAATTTTCTGAAATAAAATGGGTAAAATTACAAAAAACAAACAAATTTACATATAAAATACGCACGAAAACATAACCCTTCGTGGCAGTCGGGTAATTAAATAAAAATTAGACACAAATATAAATAATGATAGCTAAAGGTTGTGTGAATTGTTCTTACTTGGAATCGTGGCTTAATTCCATGGCAGTTAAGGAGCCTGTATAAAGATCATGCATAGGTAAATAGTAAGTATCTATAAAGTCTATCCGAGGTATCGGTTGAGCCTGAAATCATTAATCTAAAATCAATTAGGCACCTTCTTATAATCAATACAATAATATTATGCTGACCCAATACAATAATATTATGCCCTTTACCTACTAAAAACTACATTTTATTACACACATGCAAAGGACATACTAAATTAACAACATATTAAGCGGCAATTTGTCAGAGAACAGGTTGTGAATTTGGTCATTTTAAGCAAGTAAGTATTACTAGCAGGTTTTTCTAATAGATAATGCTTAAGATAATGTTAAAATCAATAAAATATATAGGTAAATATTATGTAATTCACACTTCTTCTTTCGCCAAACGTCTGCCCTTAAGTTTTCTAAGCAGCTTCTGCACTGATGTTGCCCAAACTGCGTAATGTCGTTCTGGATTGTCCTCTTCTTCTGTAGGCATACGAACTACTCTGATGTACCCTGTATTTGTCCCAACTACGAGGTAACTGCGATCGCACCTGTTATCATGAACATTAATTAAGGGATACATTACTTTCTTAATATAAGATTTTTTTCTTATTATTGAGAAATAAGCTAAATATACTAATTAGCACGTCTCTTACTCCAAAAATTATAGATTTTTTAAACAAAATCCAAAAGCTAATTGTGGGATTTCTAATAATCCTTCCTTAGTGGACGCTTAAGTAATGAAAGGGACGACATGATTGGCATAACAGTAAGGCGATTCGTCTTCTAAACTAGCTAAGGATAAATATTTATGTGATCTACATATACTTGTTCTGGTCTGGGTAGTAGATGTAATTCATTCACGATAGATAAAATCATTCTACTTAGTGTTCATTTAAAAAAAAAGTTTGTATCGCATAGCATTATAATCAACACTGCATGACCTAAACCACAGGAGCCTTTTGCGGTATAGGCTTTAGGGAACACGTCAGTCAACTAGTCAGTCAGCTTCTTACATTTGTAGATGATGAAATACAAAAATGTCTTACACAAATTTTAGCGTCGTTATGTTTTCACACCATGCTCCTGGGAATGGAGCGTACTTCAATATTTTGTTACTTCCCGGTTGTATCAGAAGCAAAGCGCCAGTTCCTTGCTGAACGACCCACACTCCATCGTCACAATACTCTGCCCAAGTGACTGTAGTACCCAACATGCTTTCGCTTTCCACTACAAAAATATTAGTGTTAATTTCTAGACAGAGCACCAATAACAGGAATCCCTAACGGGTGTCTATGGATACTTAATAGTTGTAGTACCCATAAAAAATTGTGCAACAATATTTTAATCATAAGTAATTTATAATTTAAAAAATAATATATACCTAGGGTTTATTACAAAATGATTATAATAACACCCTTAACATATAATAATTATGAAAGATCTGTTGCATCCCGACGGCACGTATGTACCTAATAGTAGGATTTCTAGTACACTTATATCAGTTTGCTTACTTAATTCTACTTCACCAACCCATTCAACTTCCTCTTCATCGTCATCTCTTAAGTCAGCTTCTTCCTTAGCTTTGAGTGCCTCTTCGTCTATACTAGCAAGATCTTCTTCTTCTGGGAATGGCCTATGGCGCATGCTAAAAATAATTTTAACTTTAAAATTTAAAAGCGTTTTTGCATAAACTATGACGAACTTACGGATAGTAAAAAGTCAATTGATTTTTTATAGGCTAAGTACTTATATTATTGGCACGGTCATAACCACAAAGTCACAAGTAGAGCGCAGTTACGTCCATTCACGATGGAGCAAAATAAAATTATTAAAAAAATATTTTTATACTATATTTTTGTTATTTGACTGCCTCGTTGGTCTAGTGGTAGCAAGCGCGACTGCTGTGCACGAGGTCCTGCCATGGGTTCCATCCCCGGGTCGGGCAAAGTGTTATTGGGTTTTTCCATTACGAAATTCTCAGTAGCAGCACGGAGTCTGGAATTGTGCCCGGTTAATGGCAATAGGCTCGCCCCCTATTAGTTTTATAGAGCGTCTTTTGACGTTGGACGTCATCGGGGGCAGAAGAATTTTAAAAGAAATTTCACCGAGACTTCTTCGAAAATACTGAACCAAATGTGCCGAATCGACTGTGTGTAGCTACCCTAAGATTTTATGTGAGACAGTTTTGATACTTACAAGTGTTTTTTTACTAAAGTCTCTTTATAAGATGCAAATTCTAGCTTGAACGTTTGTATGGCAGTGTAGGCATGAACTATTGGTTCCGGTAATACTACTTCCATGATTAGCCCTACTTGTCCACAAAGTAAAAGTACGCCTTCCTGATTAAAAGAAAATGGATATAATAAAATAATGTGTAGGTACATTAATTTGGCTTTTGAATGTAGCCAACGTCAAAAGTACAGCTTGGCAAAAAAGAGTCTGAGGTGGTGACAGCTGGAACTAAAAATACAAATCTTAAAAACTAAGCTTGTGAGTACTAAAAACCCTTGAAAATGATTCATTGATTATATTTTATGAAAAAAAAATCTCTTCTGTTATTCTAGGGCGAAATCCAACAAATCAAAAACCATGAAAATCGATCCAGCAATTCTCGAGTGGTGGAATGAATGAAAGAATGGTGTAAATAACCCGACTTTCTGTATATAGATTATACTTGTATATAATTCAGATAAATATTTATATGGAGTTTCAAAAGTGCAAATGTATATATTTCTGTGCTCATGACTGCAGTAACAAAGCACTGAAAATAAAGGCATAAACTTAATGTAGATCAAGTAAAGTATGAGAATTTTCTACGACTTACTTCTTCTGGTTTCCAGGTCAAAAAAGCGATGACGTTTGGCGTTTCTACGAAACCAATTCTTTCCAATTTGAAAGGGATGGTCAGTTTTAACTTGTAAATAAATATAGTGCTATCCTGCCCACAGGTAACCAGTAATGAGCGTTGATTATTTATTGTTATTTGAGTTATAGCTTTTGAGTGGGGCTTTAGTAACTGTAATTAAAGTTTAAGTTTTTAGGAAGGTGTCTACTCCATCTTTATGGAAAAAAACGTTTAGGTACACTACATTAGGACCTCAGAGTCACATAAAAACTACTGGATTAATTAGGCGCAGTTGGATCAAGTAGGTGCCGTTGGAACAAGTAGGCGCAGTTGGGTTAAGTAGGTTAGGTACTAGATTGTGTGCAGTCAGTATATTTTATCCCTATGTATTATCATCAAACAAACGAAGTAGTTGCCTAAATTTAACCCTTTGCAATATATGAGATAGAGTGTCCGAAATGAAATTCTTACCGATATCAAGTCTATGACGTCAGCATGCTCCGAGTCATCGCTATGTATGGTGACAGCAGAATGCACTCTTACATCAATAAAGCTTGACTGACCTAGAAGTCGCTCTGGGTGTAATAGTAAAGTTCGCATTATACCGTCCGCAAAACCCACTATGATAAGACAAGATGTTCTATCAACCTGATGGACCAGATTAAATCATCAACAGTTTATCAAAAAGATAAATTAACTATCGTTTAACTAAAACTACTTCGTAACTTAAAATAAAAAAAAAATATAATTAAATTTAATAGGATAATAAGCTAACGTGCTAGAACATGTAAAAATTCAAAGTTTACTTATAATATTTAGTTTTGAGGCACGTTATCCTAGATAATAATAGAGTAAATAATTACTAAAGACTTACGTCTACAGGTGGATAAAGCATACACGTCACAGGTGTTGGAAAAAGATAACGAGCAAGAAGCTTATGTGTTTTCGTATTATAAGCTTGAAGTACACCATCATCTCCAGCAGTGATAAGAATAGGATCTGTCCTCAAAGCCACCATAGCTACTACTCCTCCAGCGTGACAAGATAACACTTTACGATGATTACACTCTATTTTATCAATATCTAAATCGACTACCCAGATACCTCCATTGCCATCCTTGCGAGAAAAAGAAAGATTAGAAAGTTATTTATTGACCAATACAATTGTTTGCTTGCTTAAACACGTACTTACTTGGGCGTACCAAAACATGTCTTTTTGGTGCTTTAGACACATTATTTGGCATCCAGGCGCCTGAAAATAATTATTCAAAATTTTCAATATTATTAATAAAGTTATCATATTTTAAGAATATGATAACCGAAACATTTGGTTAGGTAGGTACTACATTAAAAATTTAAATAAGTCAAGAATGCCTATTTATTTACTTACACAAGTTTCAGCAACTGGATTCAGTTCAACAAAAGGATCTTCTTCAGGTGGATCAGCCTGGTCTACGGTGTCCCAATACCACGCTCGAATGCAACCGTCTCGAGCTATAGTTGTTACTTCATCGCCGGCAGGACTTAACATGAATTGAATCTGATAATAATATACGATTGAACGGAAGGTAAAACCATGCTAACAATGTGGTGCAGCAGAATTGACCAATTGACTTACAATGGGAGCTTTATGACAGAATTTTCTTCCCTTTTGTGTTACTTCAAGTTTAACGAGTCCAGCTTCCCAGACTAATATGTTACCCCATTCACATCCAGACAACACCTGAAAACGAAATAAGAGGTTTGAACTATCCACATCAGATCCAAAACAATTGTTAAAATAATATTATTTTATTTGTATATCGATTTGCAGTAGGTACATGGAGTGTGTCTTCAACTTTTTCAATTCCGTTTATAGGGAAATATTATAAATAACATTTTAAATCTTGCTCTTGTTTGAGTACCTTTTCATCAGGCATTGGATAAACACCAAGAACATCGCAGATTTCGGTTTTACCAAACCGACCCAGTTCACCTTTTAATTTAAGTCCAGTAAAAGTTTGAGCCATTTTCCAGAATTTTATATGTGCAGCACCTAAAATAATTAGCAAAATCAAGTATATAAGTTTGGCTAAATAAATGTCCCGCAAATAACCCCGGCCTTCTCATACAGGGGTTTGCCCATAGTATCGATACCTAATCGTTATTGATTAAAATACATTATGATTGGACTAAAGCAGCTTATAAAAACTATTTCTGCAATTTTTGGTCGGTATACTTCTACCAAAAAAATTGCGCTGAAATGTCTAGATATATAAATAATCCAAAATTTAAATCACCTGATGTAGTGAGCTGTCCTTCACAATAAGGGGAAAACATGACTGTGTTAACATCATAAGTAAAAGCACTAGTACGCAGAAGAATCCTATGGCGTTTCCAGTTCCAAATGGTGAGGTTGTAATCAGGTTCCTTACCAACTGATGCTAATAGTTCTCCATCAGGACTGTAATGATACATTTTAAATTCACTGTTAAAATAATTATCATAGAGCGTATCGTTGTAAAAAGAGCAAATAATACTAGCTTCTGCTCCGGACTTTGTCTGCATTGTATCAAAGGAAACATGTATGTATGTATAAATTTCATCTAAGACAGTTCAGTATTTTATTAGGAAAGGCAATCATCTAAATCAACGAACTTTTATATTTATTCATTTATTATTAGTAGTAAGCGTAAGTTATGTATTAGATCAAGATTTTTAAATTTAAGGTTACTTTGGTTTTTCATTTTAAGTTAGCATTCATCACCCTATGGTTGACCGGTAGAGAATGCCTAAGGCATTAAGTCCGCTAATGTACATTTTGTGTTACATGAAGATTAAATAAATAAATAAAAATCAAGTAATTTTAATTCACAATTCAAATAGGAAATTCAAAATCGCTCTCACCTTGAGAGACGATTCTGTACAAAATGTATTTATGATCAGCACTACTATTTAATCTCTCGTAAGAATTACCTGAAATCTAAAATAGAATATGCGTTGGCAGTGCCGTCTCGGAGGACCGCATCGATTTCCATTTGAGGCCATGTGTAGAGTAAAATCAATGGCTCTCGGTCTCCTTCCCTGCACTCTGCTATCGCTATGCGGTAGTTCGGATCTTTTCTGTAGGACTGCAAACAGTAAGTTATTATAATTATGTTTGACTTCGTTAGAGTACCATCCCTATCACGGAACAGATATCTGGGTGCTTATAAGAATAACTCAATCACTACTCTATTTTCACGGTGAAAAATCCTTAAAATTGGGATTGAGATTGACCCACACGTTTATCGCAATCTGGAGGCGGGGATGTATTAGGAGGCAATTTTGATGATTTTTTATAATAAAACAAAATATGGTTATACATAGATACTGGATTGTCCCTGCGGCAGGCGTTTGTGTAGCCGGATTAAGCCTCCTGGTTTGTGATCCCTATCGAATTTTTTATTAGATTTTGTTCCGCTCACTGTTGTCGGATTAATCAATGAGCTCGTTCAATAATTTATTTTACCTAAATAACGACATAAACCACAACATAATTACAAGTACCTAAGTAGTAGGTTGATTTGTGAGTTCACACTCAAGTGTAGTCTGAAGTCACAGTTTGACTTTGCTCAAACACTACTTTGAGCAAGGTCAAACTCGAAATAGTTCTTTTGAAAGTTAGCTTCAAGTAAAGAGTAGATCATTCAGTGCGATCTGTAGATCATGCTCTGCGATTCAACCGCAGCCGGTAAGCATAGGAACCAGCTTTTATTATGAAATTAAAGAAAAGTGTAGGAAATGAAATGTTATTTACTGTAATACTTCCGACAGAACCACCAGTCGTGCTTCGGCGAAACCA
The DNA here is from genome assembly GCA_936450705.2 of Protodeltote pygarga. NCBI lineage: Eukaryota > Metazoa > Arthropoda > Insecta > Lepidoptera > Noctuidae > Protodeltote > Protodeltote pygarga. Next base: position 7,359,087 of record OW388255.2, on the reverse strand, counting down.
AGTCTGCTTCGTGGAAACATCCAAAAAAGTGATGATACTGCCAGCAGCCCAGCACACAACCAATTCGTCGCACGCGCAGAGATTGAAGTATTTGTGACAGTTGTAACCATACGAATGCCTTTTTATCAGTTAAGAAATGTGAAGAATACAGATGAATCTTCAGTAATAATAATGGTTGCCAAGTTTGTGAATTTTGTATGTTGTAAGTGCGTCACGTGCACCATTTTTTTATTTTTTTTTGCGTAAATGAAAATCTGGAGCAAATTTTATTTTGCACTTTTTTCCTTTTGAGCAAAGTTTTAGGCACCTTATGAGATGATTAGACAGACAGATTTTTTATGGATCATGGAACATACTATAAGGACTTAATATAACAAAAAATATTTTCAAGAATTACAATGCAGAAGAAGAAAAAAAATAAAATCTAAAGTCAGACGATACTTTCCCAAAAATGGATTTAAAAAATCTAGCTCTTAAACTATAAATAATCGCTGAACATACATGGGGGTTATTCGAATAACTAATGGAGAGAGGCATCTAAAAAAAAATTTTGAACCTCTATTCTCCGCCCACCCTGTATGTGGTAATCTTCGGAAACAGTTAAGAGATTAATAGTAATCAGATTCAGAATATTGTTTTTCTGCACAAGCTACACACCTAAGTATATCCCCGATGGGTATTAGTGATAGATTTTATTATATGGTATAATTTATATTTATAAGAACGTAGGGGCAAAACAAACGGACAAACGCAACTGCGTAAACTTTTAATACGATGCCTCTTTTGAGGTAGGTAGTAGGTATATAACTTAAAAGGATACTCGAATTCGAACATATCTTCTGGTATAGTAGAGTTCGGAGAAATAACTGCCCCCGAAATAAAATCGTCAGGATCGTATTCTGTGAGGATGGATATCGTTTCTTCTTTTTCTTCCTCCTCCTCGACGTTCGGTATGTTTTCATCTCCTTCTACATTTTCTCCTTCTACATTTTCACCTTCTACATTTTCTCCTCCAACATCACCTTCTCCTTCTGATACAAAGTTATTATTTAGAGTTTTTGATTCGAGAGTAAATAATTCTATTATTCTAAAACATTGCAAGTTATTTTATTACCCAACTACAAAAAAGGAGGGTTATTTCTGTGGGTAAAAGGAGGGTATTGTCTTCCTATGTAGGTAGGTAGTACTTGAAAAATAAATTTTATACCTAGATAACATATCATAGTAGGTATACTCGTTTTTACAGTCATATCATGTCCATCCAAAGGTTGACTGGAAGAAATCGTCGTTTGTGCGATATGACCGCCCATTGTGCATTCATTTTAGTTATGACCAATTTTTTTATTACGGGCGTCTACGAGCTTCAGAAGTAGAGGCCCCGGCTACCAATGGTGGTAGAGCCATCAGCAAGAATAGGCCGGCTCGACCGGGATAGTTCCTACTGCCCACACTCTTACAGAACATCTACGTGAAATAACAGTATGTGTACCTACCTACTGTTAATCTGCCAGTGCTTTTCTACACGAGGCGAGGGGTGAATTGAATGGGAAGGAATTGTAAAATCATCATCAATTAATTATCTATCACAACTTCGAGATACCTACTCTGGACTGTGTGTAAAGCCATTTCAGAGGACTATTACAGAAGCGAGATACTGTATCTCGCTTCTGTAATACTGTATCTTTGGCAGGTATCTGTTGTACAGGTAAGTAGGTACTTAATATGGCGTAGGTACCTACATTTTTGGATAGGTACATACAACATTAAATGATGTACGAAATATTTTTTAAAGCATACCTAACATTTCTCCTTCTGGATCTCCGTCAGCCATTCTTGATTAAATCTTCTTTATAACAAATACACAGAAACAAAAATGCACAATCTTTTCTCAGGTTTGGTTTCTCAATCAACAATGTCAACAATATTAGCGTTGCTAGGATACTGATTCATTGATACTTCCGATCGCTTCCGATTAAGGAGGGAAATGTTTGCCTTTTAGTTCTTCTATTCCGATTGTTCAATAGCTACCGTCGTGGACAAAGCCGTTGCACCACTCTTAAGGTTAGAATCGCTTGCACCCGGCGTCCGAAAATAGCGGCAGCCCACCCTTAAGCACGTAGCATCGTTCAAAGCATTTTAATCGCAAAGTGGCACACCGTTCGTGTCCGCGATAGTACATGTATAGCATGTGTAGGTATAGCACAACTTAGTAGCGACTGCAAGCCTCTTTTTCGAAGATCATTGCTGCAAGCAGTTTATCGAGGTATAAACTAAGTACTTACTAGCTTTTGCTCGCGGCTTTGCTCGCGATGCTATTGAGGAGAGTCTGTTTCGCACCATTTAGGTACCTACAGTATTTTAGTTTTACAGTTTTCGTCTCAGCGATCCTCGGCTCGTCTATAATAAGAACAAATTAATGCGAAGTGATTTGGACTTGACGCGCTCCGATTCACTCTTTCGAAAAGAATGATTTTTGAATACTTATACAATTCTAACCATGGAGGAAAAAATTTTGCCTTTGTATTCTAACATTCATTTTGAATTTTGTACCTAATGATGAATGAAACGAGTTAAGAAAAGCAGGAGGTAGGTAAGTACCTATTTTTATTCGTATAATTGCCCTTTGTATGTAAGTAGGTACAGCTATCGTGGACAAAGCCGGTGCACCACCACTCTTAAGGTTAGAATTGCTTGCATCCGGCGTCCGAACATAGCGCTAGCCTCGTCCCTACGCACATAGCATCGTTCAAAGCATTTTGATGGTAAAGTAGTGCACCGTTAGAGTCCGCGATTGTACGTCGGTTTGTACCGAAAAACCGAACTAAAAATAAAATCTATAAAAAATAAAACTAAGTTAAACTTCCAACCAAACAACTTCCTTCCTACCAAATAACTTAAAAAATATAGTTTAAAAACTAAAACCCGACTACTTAAAATCTAAAAACAAGCTTCTTAGATTTGAAATAAAATTCTGTAGTCGGAGGCCTCAATGTATCATAGGTAAATACTTTGTAAATTTGGTGGCCTCCGACTACAGAATTTTATTTCAAATCTAAGAAGCTTGTTTTTAGATTTTAAGTAGTCGGGTTTTAGTTTTTAAACTATATTTTTATTTAACTTATTTTGGAGATATGTGAATTCTAATAATGTTTATATATTTGAAATGTGCTAATAAAGCTCTTTCATTTGATACCCTACACGACACTGCCAAGATTATTTTTTTTAGTTCTTTACTTTAAGTCCCCTAGAGGGCGCTGACGTCAGTTTAATGTGACGTCATGTAGCCTATAACCAGCGGACAATCAGGAGGCTTCCAACAACACCTCATTTGTACAATTATGATAACTAGTTTAGAAGTTATGAGGGAACAGATGAACATCCATACCCACATACAAACATACATACATAGGTCAAAATCATAACCCTCCTTTTTGCTTCGCCGTAGTCGGGTAAAAATTGAGTTGTAGTATGTGAAGTGCGCTAATGGCGCCTTTAATGCAGATTTTTTTTTGCCAAATTTTTTGAAGTGCCTCGGTATTTTAGTGAAATTTAAACTGGTCACACTGATTCTCTTTCTACCGCTTTCTACTTATCAGCTGCTTCATCTGACAGTTGACTGACACTTGACTGTTGACAGTGACTTCAGGCCAATGTTTGTGTTGAAAGTTTGATAAATTGGACTATGAACTTAGTTTTTAGGTAATTATTATTGTATTATGCAAAGCTGAAGATGTCGCAGCCTCACCGTACCGCTGTTTTAAATCTTTATAAAACGGTGAGTATTCAAATGTCCGAATTTTTACATTTTTACATTAAGTACGGATTGATTTTTACTTTGACCATAATCCATAATAATAACGCTCATTAGCTTATCATACAGACCTATTGAAGCTCTGCTTTATGTTTATTGCGTATAAGTCTTACTGATTTAATGTTTTGTTCTTTTACAGTTATTATTTCTTGGTAGAGAATGGCCCCAAGGGTACGATCTGTTTCGGAAAAGATTGCACAAAGTTTTTACGAAGAACAGTGAAGAATCTGATCCTGAAAAGGTGAAAATAATGATAAAGCATGGTGAGTTCGTTTGCAAGGAAATTGAAGCACTTTATAAGTTGAAGAAGTACAGAGCCATGAAAAGGAGGTACTATGATGAGAATTAAGTTATATAATTTAAAATTAAGAAATAAAATGTACAGTACATAAATGCATAATAATTCAAAGGCTTCAAAGTTCATCATTTAGGCGATGTGTAGTTAATTTGTCGAATTTAAAATCACTTTACAGAACTTATTAGTTGTAGGTATAAAAATACTTTGAGTCTACATAGTTTATTTAAAATATTGAATTTAGTAGTACCTATAATTGTTTTTTAATGTATTATTTTGTCTTAAGTTCTTACCAACCTATTTATTTTATTATCCTGCTTTAGGATGAGCATAGTAATTTACTTACTATTTTTATATTTAGTAAGCATTATAGCAGTGAATAAATAATGAGAAAGAATACAGTAGGTCTATGTTAGTACCTAGTGAGTAAGTACATAAACTTAGCTCTAAAACAAAATATAGGTAACCCTGCCTGTGATAAATAAAATGTATAGTTTTTAAAAAATATTTTGAGAGGGTTGAAAATTAAACAGATAATATCTATGTAATTATGTATTATAGACATTTTTATAGTTTACATAATTCATTACTATTATAAACTCTAGTAAAAATTATATTGTGTAATAATAAAAATAAAATATCTAATATTTCTAAACAAAATGTTAATAAATCTTTAACACAATAATGAGACAATGACTTTTTTATTTAAGTGGCGAGTGATATGATATTTTTTTATCAATCCATTTCTGAGATAGGTATATACATTATATCTATGATAACAATCTTGTGTCAACAAAATTACAAATACATGCTATATAGGTAGTGCAAGAGATGGGCAATGAAGATACAGATAAACCCTGCATTTTTGTGAATATCTGAACTACAAATGAAACATTATTTTAACATTGGTTACATTTTATACGATCCTAAATTTAGCAAAGGAGTCTGTAACAAACAGCAATGATTACAACAGCCCAACACATCAACACCACTTTATGATATAAGCTAACTATCCGATGATATAACATTTTACACTTGAAGTGTGATTAAAATTTATGTTTCACTCTTTAAAATTGCTATACAGTTTTGCATTGAAAATATAATCCACCCAAATTCCAATACGGTTGTTCTGTTCGATACTTTCCACTGTGTTGCCAAACTTATGTTGATAAATAATAATTTGGATCAACTACTTGGAATTAAGTGTAGTAACATCAACCAGAGTACTTGATGATTTTTATTCATCATATACACATGCCGCTGTCATGTCAAAGATCTTTCACAAGTTAAAGTTTCTTAGAAATGTAGAACCAAAAATCTGATTACAGCCCAGATTTGGCTTTTGACTTTCGGGTTAAGTTCACCAGTCGCTCTACTAAGCTATTTGTAATCCTGCTAACTTATGTGTGTTATCAAAATTCTCTTCCTCATTTAAACATCTCTACATAGTTGGGTGGAAAATCCATATCATATAAAATTATTATTTAGAATTTATGATAGAGAGAATTTAAATTTGGATGCAACATACAACATGATGGATGCAATCTTTGTATATAATAGTTCTGATTTTATCATAATAATATTCTCTAGCAATGACTTGCATATTTCGTGGCATTTGTTCTTAATATTTCAAAATTTTATTATAAATAGTAGCGTTTGGAATAACTATATTGTCAATTCTACCGAGGCTCGACCGCTCATGGACGCGGTCTGGGATTACAAAGTATTTGAGTGGAGTTACAACAGATTCATTTCAGTAAAAGTTTCCTACTGTAAGTAGCTTAGCTGTATCAATTCAAATAAATATATTTATTATTAAAGATATTTATTGTTAAAATTATCTATTGTTAAATATATTTATTGTTCAATATACTTATTGTTAAATATATTTATTGTTAAATATGTTTATTATTAAATATATTTATTGTTCAATTAAATTTTACTAAATAAGGTGTGAATCTCCTTTGTTCCGAAGAGTTTCGAGCATTATGTTGTTCATTTAAGCGTTACGAGTTGTCGTTCTCTCATTTAAGTGAAAAAAAAAGCTTGATCCCCGACTGAGCGAAGTCAAAATTGTAGGGGGTACCTACGAGTTCGAAGGGTATTGAGATAAGCAGTCTATGTATTTACATATTATTTAAATATGTACGTAAGTAAATATCTGTTGTTCCACTGTCGCTTCTGAACCAATTTTAATAAATAGAATAGGATATGATTCGTGGAGCTTGTGCGTCATAGGCCATTTAAAGAGTGCGTCACACTGAGCATAAGTCGAGCGAACATCAACAATCAAACTTTTTCTCGGAACAAAATACTCGCTGGGCAGGCTAGTAGAAACGTGGCTTAACAAGAATTAGATAGAACATTTTGGTAGATACTCAACTGTCAATGAATCTGTTGCATTTTTCTATATTATTCTATATTATATTAACATAGTAATTATATTTATTGTTAAATACAGTACTTGAACCACAAGTCTATTCCTACTTGTTTCGTGTTGGTGCACTTCTAAATTTACTTGAAGCCCTCCATTATCCCTATAGGTACATAGATACATACATTATTATGTGATCGTGGAATTTAACATGTGATTACATTATATACACAATAACATATAGGTCTGAGATCAACAACAGTCAAGCATTAGCTAAGTACGTAGGTATAAATAGGTAAGTAGGTACTTGATTCGCTTAGTTAAAGGTGTTAATATTAAATACCTACCTAACAGTAGAATGTTGGTACCTCGATCCGATAATAATGAAAAACTTGCGACGAGAATTAAACCATTCTAGACGAACCACTTCTCTACCTACTGGGTGTACAAACAGCAGTCTGATGACGATTATTTTAAATCGTAAACACAGAATATTAGAAAGAATACACCTTTCTGTATTCCATGATCGCAAAGAGCTATTAAAGTATTCGAAACTCTTTAACAATAATATTTTTTAAAGTATAATAATGATAGTATTTATATTTGTAGTCTTATACGTTTGACTAGTTTCGATGATATCACGTATATTGAGTGTCCATTTCCGTATCTATTACATAAAAGTAAATAAATCTACGTAGCCTAAGTAAATTATACTGGAAAACTAACATAAAATATCGCATCGAACACATAATCGATGGACACTGGACATATTCAAAAGATTTTACTTAATTTATTTAATTAAAATGTCATGCCTTAAAATAATAATGTTTTGGTACCTATACAATAGGCCTAGTGTTCCTCACAAAAAGAGAATATGAATAAGTGTTGATAACGTAAATATATGTAGGTATTTAATTAACGAACTAAATTATCAAGACAAACAAAACTAGTCGATCAATTCTCTTCCTCTGAGGAACATAATTATATATTATTACAATAAAGGGGTATCAATACTATAACACTTATATGATAGTAAAATAGAATGTAATAATTTTAACAGGATACAACTTATTTACACAGCGTTATGTAATAGGTTTTTAAATGAAATATATTTTATTCATAGTTACGTCAAAACGCTTTGGATAACAAAGCACACCAATGAAAACGAAGTACATTATTTCCTTAGCGAGAATCTCAACATTTTTTTTTATTAAATAGACGTTAAGTAGCAAAGGAATTCTATGAACAACTTACAAATCGCTATCAAACGAAACTTCTTACAATTTTTGCAAGATAAGAGTATTAGTTGAGATGAAAGATGCAGTTCCTTTGCAATACTTACATCATCTAGGACTCTAGGTGGTACCTAAATCAACTTTGTGTCTTCTGCCATCTACTTTACCCGTGCGATAATTTAAACTGAATCGCATCTCCAATGAAAACATAACGAAGTTGAACCAGTATAGTATAAGTAGAGAATAAGTAAGCAACGCTCATTAAATTAATTAGGAAAGACGTTTAAAAACGATGTTCTTTGTAGGATACTCGGATTACACTGAACTCTGTAGGTAATACCTACTTTTTAAATGTAAGGTTTAAAGACAATTTAAATCATCACATAATACCTAATAATATTAAAATCACATCGATTAAGCGTTAAAAATACTTCAAGATTAACTTAAGAGTTAATACAGTGCTCGTTAGTTTAGGGGCAAAACATCTTAATTAACGGAGATATAAATAATATAAGTCGCTTATTCTTCACACTCGTACTTCCAGGTTTGTTATTATCGCTTCTCATACTGAAATAAAACATAATATTTTTGTATTATCTTAAATACATATATTTTTTAACTTTAAATAGTACCTAGTGATAGCCCTCAAGTTATAGAGATGAGAAGTGTCTGGTTGAGCTCAAGGCATGCATTTCTGAAAAAAAAATTAAGTTGTCGATCCTGGTAATCATGAAAATATATAGCAGCCGATTTAGGTATTAAAACATTAGGTAACCTCATGGTAACATAAATGACAATTTCTTTTTGATGTGGGGGAAATTAAATTAAATTATAAAAGCGCGACTGCTGAGCACTAGGTCCTGGGTTCGATCCCCGGGTCGGGCAAAGTGTGATTGGGTTTTTCCATTAGGAAATTCTCAGTAGCAGCACGGAGTCTAGAATTGTGCCCGGTTAATGGCAAATGGCTCGCCCCCTATTACATGGGACATAAACTTAGCTGGCGAAACGTGGGTGTACTGCACACCTCTGCCTACCTCCTCTGGGGAATACAGGCGTAAGTTTATAAATGAATAAAAATAATTAAATATAAATATGTTTTATAATTGGTGTTTTAGTCTTAAATTGTTATTAATATAGTATTGTAAAGTTAAATGTTAATGTTAATAAGTCTGATAATAAAGCATAATTCTTTAATATGTTTTCGTCTGAATATGCGATCATGCGAAAGTCTCATACTGATGATTATCTACGTCTTCCATTCTTACCTACTAAGTTTAAGGATTTGACGAATTATTTTATACAGCGTGTAAGGGAAAGGGTATACATACAAAAGTGAAGTGGTGAAAAGTGTATCTGGTTTAGAACCTATATACAAATTTTCAGCTCGAAATCAATAATTTTAGAAATGCACAATATTTTTATTATATCGACAATTTAATAAATTTAAATCATAACAAACGTGTCACCGCACTACGAGCGTCATTATCCTATCCAGTCACTTGATGAGATTTAAATATTATGATAGGTCTGGTCTGGTCTCCCATCGATAAATCGCTGACGATACAGTTCTCGGGCAGCTCGCAGATTACCATCCGTTGTCCCAACACGTTTAATTATTTAAGTTAAGTTAAATTGATCTTATAGACAAATTGTAAGATGTTTAAGTAGAGTTCCACGCACCTCAGTTCAACGTTTAATCTTTCTTCTCTCCATCATCGGGGTCTTTGAGTGTATGCCACTGCGCAATGGGGCGCCGCGGGCTAGCCAGCATGTCGGACCAGTGACGGAGCTCGGTGCCTGACGCGTTGTACCCCAGCACTACCTTGCCGATTGGCTCCGAAGTTCCGATGCGATCGTAGTCCACCACGGTGACCACTAGGTTCACTTTCTGCACGAATCAGATAAATGAAGTAACATCCAAGCATGACAACTACGAGAGCTGAGAAAAATTAAATAACTTCCTTTTGCTGTAAAATTTAGTTTGATAATATTGGTGTCAAATTCTGATGTGCCAGCGTAAACTAGAAGATAAAATAAATTAGTTTACTAAAAAGTAATGAATACGAGATAAATAATTACAGCATTTGTTTTTTTTTAAATAGGAAACCTGATAGTAAGCAGGTAGTGTATTGGTCTACGATGGAACTATTATGTTTATGTTGCCACCTTGAAATCGACACCAAAATCTACTAGTGAAAAGTGCGCGTTGAAATAAAGCAGTGGATAACTTTACGCTTAAATTAACTTCCACATTTCTCGATGTTTTAATTTTTAAATTCAGTTATGAAAGAAAATGATTAAAACACAGAGAAATGATTGGTTACCTTTGCTGCAAAATTATCCGTGAGATTAAACTAAAACTATATACCTACATACGTTAAGGGGTGTTTTTATTAGCTCTTGTGATAATGAAGCGTAAAAATAATAATAATCTGATCACAGTATAATTATGTAACTGAGTTTAATAATTAGTGTTTGTTTTTGTGGTAAGCATAATAAGTAGGTATGTGGGTAATAAGAAGTTTAAAAAAAAGGATTAAGTACCTCCATGAGATTAGGTTTCTTTTTTCGGGGTATTATGTAATTTTTTGTGATTTACTATTTTATGATTCCAATAAGCTCTACCACATATGGGCAACGCCCGGGCCGCCCCTGAACTAGATCCGGCCGGCTCGCAGAACAATAAAATCACGTGCGAAAAAATTAGTTTTGGTTCCATATCAATAAGTTAGATTAGCATACCCCTGGGTACATCCTAAAATAAATCGACAAAACTGATACCTACTTAAGGTTGGTACCTACTTTAAGTATTTAAAAAATTTATGAGTTAACTAAAATTTTTTTTCACAATAAATGATATTTATGGCCATGACATTTTTTTTATGTTTATTCTTAAGTTTGGCCCGCATTTTTTAAAAGGTTGCCCATACCTGCTCTACTATCAAATATCTACATATTGATGGCTTGTTTGGGAACTTTTGGTACTAAATACAACAGATTGATGAACTAGGTACACCCCTCTAAAAATTGTGATCGAAATTTAGTAGGTCTCTATCTAAAATACAAGGCGTCTGTTGATAGCGATTTTGTGATACTCTAATAAGTAAATTAGTTGTAAGTATTTAAAAGATAGCTAAAATACTTAGCACAAAATATTATGTATAAAAAATAGGTATGATTTAAGTTTAATTAAGTATAAAAAAGGTAAAAGGTTATATTTAGATACATAAATGACAGTGATAGTATGAAGAGTACTTACGCATAATATGGGAGGCAAAAGCACAAAGATAGGCATAAATAAAGCTAGATACTTCAGCAAAACTTTAACGATAGCATAATAAAATAGAAACAGTAACGGATAGATACATACCTCACATTAAATAAATTAATATATAGGGATGAAAGCATTCTTACATAGAGTTGATAAAATATATAAAAATGCAGAAGAAAAACGAGGAACTGGATTCCTTAAACCATAAGTAATTACAGTTTGAAGTAACCAAATTGCAATGCAGTCACGAGGGGAGATTGCTAACACCACTCAGATAATAGGAGGGGCACAATATTAATTAAAGCCAATATCATTATATTTGACTTCTAGAAATGAAAACCTTCTTTTGAAACAAACAAAAACATTTCAAATGAAGGTCAACACCTCAAATAAAGTGAAATATAAAATAATGTCTCCAAAAAATATGTAATAGGAATAATGTGGACGGGTCGCAACTGGGAGTACAGACAGATGACAGAATGATAAAGAAAACAGCAGAATGCTATAACTAAGGGTTGCTACACAGAATCTAACTATAGGTACAACATCTAGTAACACAAAACAACAATAAAAATAATAAAGTACTACGAACAGGTCACTTAACAAACAAAATATAATATTTTGGTGGTATGGTTTTGTTTTGAGTATAAGTTTCGTGTTATGTTAGTTTTTAGAGAAGGCATTTGGTTTCATGCACCAAAATATCCCTAACATAAAGAAAATCTTAATCAAGTCCTAATTAAATTAGAAAAATATGCGCTTAGGTAGGTAATGTCTCCAAAAATAGGTGGTAAAATTATTCAATTACATAATAAATGACACAAATTTCATGAAGATCTAATTGAGAATTCCGACGTTAGGAATAAAATGTGTATGGAAACACTCCATGACTTCATAAATTATAATAAAAAAAAACATAAAATGATAAAACACAAATATATGTTATGTTTAGGAGAGGAATAGGTATGGATGCAAGTGGTGTAGGTACATACATAATTCATATATCCACAACAATTAGTACACAACATCAAATCGTGCACAGTAAAGACAATTTGGATGAAAAATACATAGCAATGACGATATAATCATTAAAGATATATATTGTTCTGAGGTAACAATTATTTTGTCTGTATTTTTCATCAATTGGCTTGTCCGGACTATGCGCTGCGACATCGAATTTTGCATGAATCTCGGCTCGCACCTGTATCTGTTCGAATGGTACTTCAAAAGTAAATGACTCGTTGTAATAGGGATTCAGTGTGCATTTCTTGATACTCGTTTTCTTCTTCTTGAGACGTTTGCCGTTTTGCATGAGTGCTATCTTTACGTACGGATCTGTCAGCAGGCGCCAGGGCAGGAGAAGAATATGAAAAAGATAATTTTACATCGATTAGTTTACTAAGGGTAGTCCAAACACTCAATGAATAATGCCAATAATTAGTTTTAATTGATCTGTATTGATGGATCATGGTGGATCGTAGTAATACCTACCCTACACGTTTTTACATTTAAAAGTATTGTGTGCAAATGCATACAGTTTACGCTACCGATGTCAAAAGCTGTGAAGTTAGCTGCGGGACGATTTTTCTCAAGGAATAGTTGCGATTAAAATATATTGTTTATTAACCTAGATTAAATAAAGAGCCCAAAAAGCAACCTACGTGTTTTCAAGCATGTAGGAACTAACATGGAGCAGCTAACTTTACAGCGTTTGACATCGGTGGTGCGTACAGGCGTACTTTAGGTGATTAAATACTTATATTTACAAGATTTTGGAAATTTAGAAAATCTGTGTTTCCTGTACTCTAGGCACGCTCAAAAATTATATCACGTTGTAATGAATAATAAAATGTATTGAGCGTGTAGGCATAGTAACGTTATGAATCAGTCAAAAATAAAGTTGTAGGTACTTTTTTAAAAAGAAGATACAGGTAAATAGGTATATTATCCATCTCATTATCAATGCGTGAATCAACTTGTGCAGCTTCAGCACACAAATAGTAATGTGGATTATATGTGTAATAATTTATAATCATAGATAAAAAAAGCTAAACAAATAATAATTCTATGCTCTTTACAAAATTATGAAATAATTTAATTGTAGGAGGCGTGTTTGAGACATGCAATGTAAGTGAATAGCTTCATAATTAGGATGTAACTACCCTAGGGCTTAAATAACAACTAAGAGATTACGAAATTATTTAAAAGGTTAAGGTTTACCCTAAAAATCCTGTGAAAATAGACAAGTGTCCCTGTGAAAGTGTAGGTATTTTTGTTTATGAGTAGGAACACAACAAGGTTTTAAGAATATACTTATTATTTGAATGTTACCTGATAGACCACCGACGTCCATTTTCTTCAGATTCTTTGCTTCCAAAATGACAACTGTGAGCTTTCCTGCCGTTGGGACATAACGCAACGAGAAACATATGTCTCCCAACTTGTTGTCCTGTAACATTCAATATATAACGTGACTTTTTACTCTTTACGGTATCTTTAGAGATTGACCTACCCCATTGTAGTTATTGATGTAGTTCAACAACCTATAATATTTATCACTGTAATCTATTCTGTGTCTTAAAGTCATAACTGTTAGACGTAATTAAAATATTACGTTGTTATGTATCACGTTGTAAATGTGTTTTTAAAACCATGGTCAATAAACAGAGTTGAACAAATATCTAGTTTATTTGGATGTGAGTTGTATGAAAGATAATAGAGGAAAAGTTGTGTAAGGAATAATATAGCGTTCTGAGAACGGGTTTGAAAAGCTATTTAAAAACATAGAAATAATATGGGCCATAAATAACGCGGCTTAGGGCGGACCAGGGCACTCAAAATCTCGTTACACGAAATTAAAAAATAAATAAGTAAACATAACAATAGCTCCGTGTTGTCACCTAGAAGCGTATTTATGGTTGTTGGTTCTCGGCACAGGGTTTCAGGTCGCAGTCAATTGTAATTAACTTTAATAAATATTCATCAATGTTTTTATAAAATGACTGAAAAACTGAGCCGGTCCACGTGCTTAGGACGCATAGCCTGTAAACAATTGAGATTAATAGCCTGGAACTGAATGGATTTGGCAGCTAATCATACGCACATTTAACGAACACTCTCATTGCGTTACATATAACGTTTTAGCACATAGATGTCATTTCATCTAAAAATATAAAGTAAACACGATACTTAAAAGATTCTGTAAAATAATTCTAGACGAAAAAAATAAATATAATATAACGTTCATATCAAACCTAAATATGAAGCAATAGTTTTCCGCTGTAATGTATAATTTTATATTGTAGTAAAACAGAAGATGAGGAGTGTATATTACGATCTGTTGCCGAAATAAAGCCAATTTTACATTTTGTTTATGACACCCAGCTCAGATCATCAAAATGCGAGAATAAAATTATACTTATTATAACATAACTAGCTTACCTTTACCTAAAATGCTGCGATTTGAGCCCTGTCACAATGCCTAGCAGCTAACAATTTAATTTAACCTCAACGATAGGTATGCCTAATCTGTATTAGACTAACCATTTTAGGAACAGATCGCAATGAGCTAATAATACACATAGGTACAATACACACATACAACAAACAATAATAAACCATTGAAGATACATAATACTTTTTATCAATTCCTTTTTTATTTTTTTATGAAAGTGTCATAACACAGCATATTTATCGCTGGATTCCATGAACTGATTACACAGTACGTTAAATAGTGTTATTAATTTATATTTCTTCAATGGATCTTTTGGCACATATATACATACATACATCGATAGTTGCTTTAAAGTACAACACGCTAAGTAGTAGACAGATAAATTAATTACATTCTAGAGTGTGACAGTGTTAGTTAGAAGCAGCGCTTTGTGATTCATTGGTACAGGTGTAGGTAAAATATGTTCTGAAGGAAATGCGCGTCTGAACAAGTGTTCGGTTATCTAAAGACTAAACATATTACCATTCAGTTAAGAAGTCCCGATAAAGCATCGGCATAGAGGTAGCTGCTAAGAACACAGTTTCGGACGAAACACTTTGTTTCGGGGGTTTTAAAGCTTGTGCAACGTAATCACAGTAACACTAATTACAAAAACAACCTCCACAATGTGCTTCTCTTTGCTTACACCAGTACCACAAACATGCAATAAGTACATATTGGTTCAGTTGGATATTACTAGGAATAGTTCTTCTTTCGTCGGTCAGAAGGTGACCTGTAACATACTTGAAGAAATGTTCTGTTAATCGATAAATAGTATTTGATGATGCAAAATGTTTTAAATTATCTTAAATTACCTACTAGGTATATGGACATTAGATGTAGTCACATGAGGAACGTAAAATTAAAGACGTTAGGAAATATTTGTGCAGGACTGTAAGCAAAAATTTGTTTTTTTAAATAATTTTGACATGTCAGATGAAGGAACCAATGTACTTATATTGATTACAAGTGAGTAACACCAATACATAGCCAATTAAACGTGTATCACAAGTAGCTCTGATTTGTCACTTCTTTGAATCCGTGCCGATACGACACTAGGTAAACATTAGGAGATATGAAATGGCAAATCAGAGAATATACGAGCACAATAAGATGACGAACATGCAACATTCCCCAGCCGCAATATAAAATAAAATCAAAGTGTCGGATGGATAATATAAATAAAATGACGAAATAACAAAAGAAGTGGTATGATGGGTGATCACAGGTAATAGGTAAATTATTTTCATAATTTGGATCAAATATCATGTTTTAACAATGCTCCCTAATATCCTAATACAAACAACGTAGTGGTTTGACTCTTGGCCCAATAATTCTCATTTCAAATTATTGTATAAATCGAACTTATATTTTGGTTAAAATAACCATTACCCATTAGTCGATTTCATACGCACGCTATTTTGAGTACCAATTAAAATTTAACAGTAGATAATCTTGATGTGTCTCAAAATAATACTTACGTGAATGATCATTTCGTTTTTGAAGCGGCATGCAAGATTGTTCAGGACACAATCAAACACAGCCAAGCAGAGCAGAGAAAATATGGAGAAAAAGAGAAAAACCAAGTAAATACATTTTTGCTGTCGAAATTAATTTTATTAGAAAAATAAATGACGACTCAATCCATATTGAGGTGCCTTGACTCCTGATATTTCTTCCTCTAGACATTTCAAATGATTCAATGATTCGTAAACATCGTCAAGGTCCCTCTGGTAAAAAAGTGCAGTAAAATTGTAAAAATGTAGACCATTCTTCCAATGAATACTAAATAAACGAGAATTATAAAAAGCTAATTGATCAAATTATATATTAATAATAAAAATTACTGAATATTTATATTATGATGAAAATGACAAGATTGATTGAAAGCATTGATTGTAAGAATGGTGAAATGGTAATTAAAATAATGCCGTTCTGCCAAAACACAAATCTAGTAAGTAAAGAATATTTGTAGTTTTATGTACGAGTAAAACATGTAGATGTTGTAATGTGTGTTTTGCCAGTCTAGCCTAAGCTAATAAAAAAGATAAAATAGTCTCCTTGGTGGATATCTTTACGGATACGTATTCCGTTGCTGTTGTAGACTTATAGCTAAGTAAGTATATGTGCATTCTTTGTTGATAAGTATTTATTGTTCCTAGTTGACGGTCTGTGTGAATCAGAATGGATGTTGATGTGACCTGGGTGTGATTGTAAATATAATTAATATTACCAATCGTGATTTGTTGCAACATCTGCCTAACATAAAAAGAGAACATTTCCTACTATTTCAAATCAAACGACATACGAGGAAAGCTAGTAACTTAATTTTGATGGCCCAATCGTGTTAGTAAAATAAATAATTTCATCTTCATTGTGAATATAATTATGTGGCAACGAGTACCGATTAAAAATGCATTGCTTCTTATCTGCGAATGTGTAAAATTATAGGTAGATAAAATTCTCATACCAAGATTTTAGACGTGAACTTGCTGAAATATAAAGCCTCAAAGTAATTATCTTACAATGCATCGAAACTGTTACAGGCACTTTGATTTTCATTTTATAGAGATGAAGATTGTACCTAGTTATGAAGTATGGGCTACTTGAGTTAAGCAAGTGTGGTCATTAGCTTCTGTGCCTTTTGACCGACACGACGGATTTAAAGACTCATTTACATTTTTACAGGATACTTAGGGTGTTTCAAGGTGGACGATAATACTTGAGGTATTTTTTGTATGTTTGTATCCGCACCTGCCCCCCTTCGCCTTCAACACTCTGCAGCTCGCGCCACTCCTCAATAGTTTGTGCCAAGTCTACCTGGCACAACGGCACCTTCACCTCACCGATCTGGTCATGTTTCGAGAATCGATCGAAGTCGAAGATTGCAAACACAAGAGTTTTGTTCATAGCATCGGCGTACGGCACGTTCTGTATAAACAAGTTGAGAATGAAAAACAAATGCCTTAAATTAATGAAGTTTATTTTGTGAATAATTAACTAAGACTTACCTTGAACACGAATACCTCGTTGAAAATGGGACTCAGAGTCTTCCGATGAACTTTTGTCTCAAACTTCTTTTTCTTGTCGGGAAGTAAGTAAACTTTAACGTAAGGGTCAGACGTGCCGCCCATGTCTAGGGCGGGGAGGTCCTCAGCTTGTATGACGGTCACAGACAGGCTGTTGCTATTAAAGTCATACTCCAGCTGCAAACAAAAACTTCAATGAAAGTAGGGATCATCTTTAATTCCTGAGCCTAGATCACGAGTTATTATCGAAATCAAATAGGTTTAGGTAAACTCTTGCGACGGGTAGACCACATTAATATTCTTTACCACGTATTTGTTAAAAAACGTCTTTATCCAAATAATATGACATTAAGAACACCGTTTCTTTATTATCGGACACATTTTTAATTTTATACTGAATTATTTTATGTTATCTAAGTACTAAGTACATACCAAATTACCAATATTGTCTTAATGTATCTTGGTGTAAACAAATTCCATAATTATGATAGTAACTTGTGATCAAGGTGAGAGGTACATACCGTTGTGAAAATAGTTTAATAAATAAATATTAAAAATTCCGAAACGGTGTACAAATTACAAAATTCGGAATTAATTTAAATTTAAATTAAGTAAGTTATAAAATTAACTGCCGGTTTTTTTCCTTAGGCTTGTTTATGTCACTACATTGTTTTACACATACCTTGTATTGGAGTTTTCCTAGTTTCTGTTCCTCTTTCTTGGAGTCACCATCGTCTGGTTCCTCAGCGTTCTCCGTAAGCTCCTCCATGTCAGGCTGAACCTACATGCACGTCCCGCGGCAAATTTCATATGAATAACTTATTTCTTAAAAATAGATGAACACCTATTGTGAAATTATTTCTAAAGTCTATGCCGATCCAATTTAAATCTTAAATGTGTTGTTAATTTAGATAATTTTAAAATGATCCAAGCTATTGATAAAGAAATATTAGTTTCAGCGGAAATAAAACTTTGTGTGCCTCCGAAATCACGTAAATAAATTGAATTGAAATAAACTTTAGTGTAGGTACCTTTTGAATGACATCTAAATATAGTAAGTAGTTGATGGTTGAGGAATGTACCTAACATAATTATATTCATGTTAAATCCATTTTTGCTTAGGTACTTGTTTCTTGGTAAAAACTAACTTTTTTTTAAATACAATTTTGACATTTGAATTTTTAGTGAAATTTAATCATGTTTTAAATACATCATGTTCAGGTCAAAGGTGTGCCAATATTGTTTAAACTTTACGGCAACTAAGAAAAATGGAGTGTAATAATTACAATTCTTAATGGTAACTTTTTCCTTTGATAAATTGAAAGGACTAACAAGCAAAAGTACCAAAACATTACCTTCTCCTTGTAAGCTGAGCCCAGTAGCTGGACGGATTTTAGGTCGACACCTTTCATTCCCTTTTTGCCGTCCTTGGAGCGTCGCTTGCGGAAACACCGCCTGATGCAACAGAAGCATATCCCAAGGACCACCACCCCCACACCTAAATAACACATACATTTATGATCGTCATACTTCTGGTAAGATTAAGAAAAAACCTAGAAGATGTAGGTATGCAGGCTTAAGGAAAAAACATTATTTGTTTTGGTTAATTGAGTATCATTTCAAAATGTGACTATCATTTAGGTGTCTTAAACTAAAATCAAATGAATAGGTGGACTCTCGGGGATTAAAAAAGGACCCACGGTGACCAGACAGGGGTCCGGTTAAGTGGCTGGTCGAAACTTAGCGTGGACATTTATACGCTGCAAGTGGCTGTACTTTTCCACTTATAGGCAGAAACAAAAAACAAAAATAGTATGTGGTTTCAGCCGATAAGCGTGAGTTTTTAGTGGTTAAAAACCTATGGTCCTGTGGAAGACACAAGAATGCTTCGGCATGTCTTTTATAGGACAAATATCTATATGGGTTCCCGTTGAGAAAAAATGTTCAGCACATTACACCCGATTATTTGTCAAGAAAAAATATTTTACTGTGTTAGTATATAATACGTAAAGCTATGAGTGATAACTTTTTTTCTTTATCGTATGGTTAATTAACAGAGTCTTAGTCAGAGTTTAAATAGCCCGTAGGCCTCTAATATGGCTTTACCATCGTTGTCAAATCTAAATATTATGAGTGATAACGATTTAAAAAAATTGATGAGATAGTTCCATATTACTAACATTAGTGGCTGTCGTTAGCATAATCATTAGTATTATTCTGTTTCTAAAGATCTCAGCAGGTTATACATACCTCTACCTACTATTTCGAATAGGTGTACCTAGGTAATATTTGCCTACATAATTATGTTGTATCCATTGATATACAAAAACCTTGTTGTTGGGTTTTTTGGGTTTTTTGTATATCAATGGTTGTATCCCAAATTATGTTATTATTCGTTAGGTATGCATGAATTTGGTAATTCATAGATACAAGCCTACTAGGCTACGTCATTAAAGCTTTTCTTCAATTTGCATTCAGCCATATCGAAGGCATTTATGTCCTGTACATTAATAGGTATAATACGGCATTTGTCCTATGCTTACCGACAAGTATGGCGACTAACTGCCATGTCTCCATATTCATCTTGCGCGCCAAGTCGGCCGTCTTCTCGCCTATTGTCTCTTGGCTCGGCGCCACCGTTGACGTCGTTATCGGCATCGAGGTCCCTGTTCCTGAATCTGAGCCTGCTATATAGTGTAAAAAATGTGTTAATATATATTTAAGTCTATAGAGAAAGCTACTTTTTTGATCAGTAACTAGTTATGAGTAAGTATTAAAGTAATTGTAAGTTTAAAACAAACGCAGCATCACAGTGTTTTTTAATAACAAAGTGGTTTTTTAATGATTGTTATGTTATAAGTATATGAAGGTGAAATTGAGAGTGTGAGTGAAAAGGTAAACTCTAGCGTTGTATGTATTTAAAAGCTGTAGTAGTTGAGTTTCAACGGAAATATGTATGAGAAGCTATAGATAGCTCTTACTGATGTTCTTCGAGGTGGGCGTGGCGGGCTCCTCCACGGTCTCGGGGGCGGGAGCTTCGCGCCGCCACCGCAGCAGCGTCTCTAGCAGTGGCGACATGATTACCTGTTAGAACATAAAAATAATTAAGCTTTTATTTTATAGCTTCTTAATCTATTCGGGGGTAACTTAGCCTATGCGAACAGCTCGGTCTATTGCTGGATATACGCTTCTCTCGTTTTGCATTTGCATAGAATAAAAAAAAGAAACAGACAATTCTGATAACGTTCTTCGACATTTGGTTTCCCATTGAATTAAGGGCAGAAATATTACACATAATACAGATACAGACAGTAGTGTGGGTTTCAAGCTCAAAAGTGCCAATGAGTGTAAGTATCCGTCCATCCGTCCATCAGCTTACCCTACCTTTAAAAGGTCTGCTGAAATTTTCTCCCAGATTATTTGTACCTATGGCGTGTACCCTAACAAATAATAAAAAATACATTTTATAAGGATCTCCATTACATTTCTTTTTTAAAAGTATTTTTGTCGTTTACGTATTAACGGCTATATGTAATATGTAGGTATATATAGGTACCTAGTGATTATAATTATATACAGTTTGTAAACTAAACTAACTACATATAGGTATCTATGTATAGAATGAAACTAGATGTATAGCGTTTATATAATTATAATCTTTAAACTTGAAGTGATTGAAGTATTAACTCTAAAGTAAAACTCTTCAAACACTCATAATCTAGCTGATAAGCTACAAATGTATATTTGAAAAATGTCACAAACCGATATTTTTTTCTGTACTTTTAGGTACCTATAGCAAATATAACTTGGGGCATCTTATTTCATGTAGGTGGTGGCGTCTGATGTATGTAGGCATGAAATAACACTCGTGACCGATTGACCTAGCTTAATATTAGTCGCAATAGGCATATTTAGGGTTGGCGGGTTTGTTTATGAATTTAATAAGTCGAACAGCTTTAATCCAAAATTTCTGTCTTATTAGTCCAATGGTCATAAATATCCCGAAGCTCTCAATATAAACCACAATTAAAGTACAGACGCCCACACATCAAGCTACCTGAAACTGTTAAATTTTCCCAATCAACTTTGAACCTAATACTTTAGCGAGAAAGTTGAAAATCTAGTAAAGAAATTTGACAGATTGTAGTAGCTTGATGTACTGTCGTCTGTACCTATTGCTTAAACGTGAATTAGGATTATATAATAAGTTACTAATAAATACAGCTACGTAATCTTTAACTATCTACTATAGTAAATGACAAGATCCTGTAAACCTTATATTGTTACCATATTTTCGTGAAACTAAAAGGAATGTTTCCAAGCCTGAAAACTGGTATTGTCGTCCTGACTGTATTTTTGTCACAGCGGCGACAATCTCAACGGAGATTAGCCAACTACACAGAAAATATTACCTATATTGCACAAGTGTGTGCGCAAACACGTGTGCACTCTATTACGTAAATGATCGTGAGTTCTAAATTAGGATTTGTGGCTTTACCAAAATCGTTCAGTTTTCTCTTATGTTTTTAAATATTTTTTTTCATTGATGAGCATGATATGAATAAAAAAATGTAAAAAGAAAATTACTGTTTGTTCTGGTTAAAGCATCTTAATTGGATTATTAGTGCCTGTCCTGATGTCCCGAGCAAATCCGAAAATGTCTCAGATTGGGAAAAATTACCCAAATTGTGAAAAGTAAAACAAAAGAGGGTTAAAATAATTTTATATTCCGCACCCTTGAGAAATGAAGAAGTGCTCAAATAACGCAAACGCTCTGTATCTAAATCATATCATTAAATCGTGGCTCCCACTGCATAACCTTCAAAGCAGACCTGACATTTAATACTTAAAATGAAAATGCTCTTCTGACAATACTAGCTAAAGATTAAAACGATTTTTTTCTAGTATTTTCTTTGTAAAGTAATTAATCAATAAAAAATATTTCTTTATTTTTATACATAATACAAGCCACGGCATCATCATCTCATGTATTTTCATCATCATTCATCATTAGATGAGTATGTAGACAGGAAAGGGTCCCGTATTGATGGGAAAAAATGGTTACGTTAAGCGCAACATTCGCGGTCACAAATAAAATGTAGGTAGGTATATGTTTCTACGTGCTGATTGGACTTTACGCGAGTCAGTCGTCAAAACTGTATACAAAGTCATCACGGTCTGAAATAAAACTCTGTTGAAGTGAGGCAAATATAAAAGTTTTAAGATGGTCTTTCTCGCTTGTATGTCTGTGGCCTTGAAAACCCTCTAGCTCGTAATCTCGTAAATGCATTGCCGCTGGATGTCTCCACTATCACGAATTAATCGTGAACTCATTGCGTGAATAAATAAAATAAATAAACTCGTGATGAAAAGACAGCTATCCCAATATAAAAAACTCATAAACCTTTATAAGTAAGTTTAAGTTTTTAAGTAGTATTTAGGTATTGAATTCTAAGTACATATCTAACTTTCCGTTAAACATATTATTGGTTTGATAAATGTAATTATTTACATTGCTCAATATTGGTGGCGGTCTGTATGTAAAACGTCAAATACATATTCGGCTAAGGCTTGTCTGTGGATATATGGATGCCTATAGATACTTATGAACATGCATGAATTTAGTACCAGAGTAGCTACCTTGGTTATTAATTATACTTTTGTAATATTTTTACGAGAAATGATTATTAGTACGTATTTATTGAGTTTCGATAGAAGTGATCAGAAACAACCTATTGCTTTAATCATAAATGCAGTACTCGAAGTAAATCTTCGATCGCGCCCTTTGGTACGGGAAACTTATACCACTGACCTTATGTTTGATCCCCTATCGACTCAGTTTTTACTTCTTCTAATAATACTTATTTTGGTAGTCACTTAGCACGGGTTTGGTACATTTCTGTCGAATATTGTATTCAACTGGAACCACCACTCGGCACTGAAGCCAGAATGGCGGTGTTGCGCGCGCATGCGATCGATTGCCGCTGCGCGATACGATGCCTCTACGTTAAGTTCCTGGCCAAGTCCCGATGTTTACGTCACCAGTTGCGTACATTGACGGCCAAGCTTAGAATGCTAATGGTTCAATGTACGTCGAAGCCGTATCGGTGGTAATTTTTTTCGAAAGTCACGCTAAACTTAACTATCTTTAATATAATTTATTAATACTAAATTTGCGCTTACCTTAAAGTGCTTAAGAAAATATTTTCGCACAATTTTGAGCCGTAGCAATGATAACATCTTTACTAGCCAATTTATAGTAATTCTGCAGTACTTAAAATAGTATATTTGTTATATGTAAATACCTAAGTATATTAACAATAAGTACCTTCTCTACTCAATGTAAGTCTAAAACATTTTTAAGTCAATTTAGATTGTAAATCCCTTAAGAGTGGTTTTGACATGGTTTCGACTTAGGATTCGGTGAAATTATTAGCCTAGATATGGGACTGACATCGTTATTTCAGTCAAAAGCGATTTTAATGAGAGCTTTATCAAAAATCTCATTAACCAAGAGTTCGGTCATAATAAAAGGATACTACAATACCTACCTAAAACTTTAAGACATTAATTAATGTTTTATAGATGTTGATTAAGTCGATAAAGACTCACTTCGCGCGGCTACTATTTCTGGATTTGTAATCAAAGGCAAACTATATGAAGGGAAGGAATAACGATCTAACCTAACCTAGTCTGGGTGCCCTAAATTCCGGAGTTTGCGAGGCGTGTGCGAATTTGATAAGATGCACGATTAATATAGGAACCTACCGACTTTTGAGGACACTTGAACAATATTATGTAGTTAGTAGAGGGTTAGTAAAAAAATCTGGCAAATGCGAGTTGGACATGCGCACGAAAAGTTCTATATGTATAGGTACATAGCACTGTTATAGAATATTAATCTGAATAGCTTTTTGTGTGAATATTTAAGGAGTCAGGTAGAGATATAAATTTTAGTTTTTTTTTTTTTCACGGAAACTGTAATTTAAACTTGATTTTAATTTTCTCTGAAAGTAAATCAAGCTTCCAAGCTCCAGATTTTTTGGCTCGCAGACTTTGGAAATAAAAAGAGGCGAAAATTGCACAATTAGGGGGGCAATTTAGGGTCATTTCCATTCAGATTATCACTGCAGCAGGCCCGACGGTTTTCTAAGCATATCTACATAGATATTATTTTTTAGCCGACTTCCAAAAAGCAGAAAGTTATCAATTCGATGCGCATTATAAAATATTGGTCTATCCATTCGTGATTAGCAAGCAAACCTCTCGTACCTAACAACTAACTTCACTTTGTGAGTTGTTAATAACCGACTTCCGAAAAAGTGGAATTGGCTTAACTTTCTGTCCAAACAAAACAAGCGATACATTTCAAAGATTTCTCATCTGATGGCGGGTTTTAATACTTTGTGAAGTTAGTTGAATATTGTTAAAGTAAGTGATCTAATCTAAACTTTAGATTAGTCGACTTGATACTATAATTTGTAGATAATATTTGTTGTGTAATATAGAAGAAGCGAGGCTGCTGACGTAACGTAACTAACAAAACACCTAATGATTTCGCTGGTATTTGGTAGCCTAATTAAGTGCAATTATGAAAGACGGTACCTATACGTGAGTGAATATCAATTATTGTACCAACCAAAACTAGCTTCCGCCCGCAGCTTCTCCCGCGTGATATGTTGATGAATTATAGCCTATGTGCTATTCTGATATAGCTACAATACTTTAGATTCATCAAAATCCATTCAGTAGTTTTTGCGTAAAAAAGTAACACACATCCATCCATCCATACATCCTCACAAACTTTCTCAATTTATTATACTTATCTAATACTCGACAATCCGAATTTTGTCGTTATGTCGAAATCTTAATTTTTTTATGTTCATTATTCAGGTACCTACCTAAGGTTTCGATCGAATCAAATCAAACCAAATCATTTATTCATTCATTTCGGGTGTAACAAGTTTAATAATTGTATCACCGAAATGTGCCTAAAGAGGCTGGTGAAGCGTCAATGCCTTTTTCAATATAAATAATAATATTTTAGGATTTGTAACAATACGTACAAATATTTTAGTATCTCAAATTAAATATTTAACTTCTCAATTGATAAATCCTCGCACCAATCTTTGTTGTCGCAGCGCACATGTATCAAACTTTCTTGAGTTTTCTCGCAATGTGGCTGATAGATGGCGTTAGCGAGCAGTGTTCTTCTCGTGGCTGTACGCATGGCTGTGTGATCTGGACGCTACGCCTTTTGAAACTGGCTTTTTTGGTGAAACCTTGATGATACTCGTTAAATAATTGGACCTGCATCTGTGCTTCATTGAGAACTTGTAGTGCAGTGTTGAATTTTGGAGTTTTAACCATTCCACCGGTGGATTCAAGAAGATTTTGCTTGCCGCCGGCCGGCAGCCTATACCTACAAGCCTATCAAGCGCGCATAAACGAGGTATCTTTCCATTTCCCTGGGTCTGAGTGGGATCTCTGGATTGCCAAGGTACGTGGGCATGTTTTGCTGCTAATAAGCCTTTGGTATTGGTTTCTCGAGGACTCATCAATAGGGAAATTAATTTATTTATAGGTCCGCTATTACATTTTTAACATTGGTTCGGAATTCAAATTTTCTCGCAACCTTCACAAAGGTGCAGGCTATTTACACGCCTCACCAGAGGCGTTTGAATTGTGTGAAACCTACATAAATTATAAAATATTTCAATTGAATGTCAAATATTATTTATACAAAAATTTAATTATTATAAAGCAATCAATGTCAATGTAAATATTTCAGCAAATTTCAATATAAATTTAATTGTTAATAAGAATAATAAATATTAAATAATAAAATATTATGTCGTAATATTATGTAATAAATAGAATAATAAAATATTATGTCGTAGTACCTATTATGGTTATAAATAAATCTAGTACCTATGTAGCTATGTAATTTTTTTTTTAAATTTTGAAAGTCTGTAATACTATTTGCGTATCAGTAGATCCTTTAGTCGCTTTTTGAACAAAATTATATTCAACTCTCTTATTTCCTTAGGTATTTTATTATATATAACGGGTCCCATGCAAAATAATATGCTTTTGTGCATCAAAGTTGTACCTATTAGGTTTGCGTATACATATATCTTTGTCACGTCTATTTCGAGTAACCGTGTCTGATAATTTTAGAAATAGTTTCAGATTAGTTTTAACAAACACCGCTGTTTCAAATATATAGAGACAGGGTAAAGTTTTTTTTAAGTAAAGTGTAAGTAAGTTAAGTTGAATCATACAACGATTGTCAACCGTGGTACAATCCCGCATCTTGACTTTCTTCGGGCATGTCATAAGACGTGACGACAAGTCTATAGAACGACTGGTGGTGCAAGGCAAAGTAGAAGGCAAAAGACCGCGCGGTAGATCCCTAATGCGATGGACTGATCAAGTTAAAGACGCAATTGAATGTCCATTGCACTCATGCGCTAGGAAGGCATCGGTAAGGGTGGAATGGCGGCGGATCGTGAGAGCAGCTACCACCCACCCGACGTGACGACCACGACCACTCTGTCAAGAGTGTAGCGACTAAGAAGAAGAAGAAGAAAGTCATTATTTTAGAATTTATGAAATACTGTTGACAGCTTTTTGTAGTTCTTAGTTTATAAATCGCCCTTATACAGCGTTTTTGTATTTTGAACGCTTAGTCTTTTTGGGTTGAGTCGAGTCTTATTAATATAGGTAGATTAGGATATAAGCCGTCAAGAGGTGAGTACAAAAAATACCGTCATTTATTACTTAATAAGCGTAGCGACAGTAATGTGCAAGACTCGAAATATTTTCTTACGAAACTCTTTTACAAGTTTCGAAATTGTGTAAGTTTTTTTTAAGAAAAACATGGCAATCGCGTTGCAAAACATTTCCATGAGGAGAAAAACGTGCAACTTGTATGGAATCTCTAACATTTAGACAAAAAGAGATAAATATTATGAGAACGGAATATTTTAAGTAGAAACATGAGTATTTTGTCGAACACAAATGATCGCTCGTTTGCAAAGACATTAAAACGAGAAAGCAGTAGATACCTACTACCTACTAATGTTATTTATAAAATTCATACAAGCATGTAGGTCATTGATTTATATCATAAAACAGTACCTATTACATAAACCTATCAACGAATACCCACCACAGTACCTACTAGGCTACATAGTAAAAATAAAATTAAAAGAAAATCTTATACGGTCTATGTATGTCCTGTATATTGGGGCCCAAATTAATGAACAAGTATTCTGTAATATTTCTTACCAAACAATAATATTACAGTGATTATAAAGAGTTAGCTTGTTATTGCCTTTTGAAGCACGAAAGACAGCATACGGTAAGCCTTACTACAGATATGGTCATAATGAGGTCTGAAGGACAATGTTGCGTCGTACATTACCCCCAAGTACCACCCACCAGCTACCCTTTGTATAGCGACTCCATTAATCTGATACATATAAATCAGTGTTTTTTTAAAATTTAATGAATATTATAAATTAGCACTTCTTTATGTTGAGTGCCATAAAGTTTTCCGCTCACCAGTCAACAATTATCTTAATAATTATTATATCATATCATAAGGTTTTCACAATCACGGTCGATATACGACTAAAAAGTTTAATGACATCCGCGTAGGCCAGACAATTTTACTCAATAAAGCATTGATAAATATCAAGAACAAGAGAGGGTCCAGGTTAGATCCTTGTGGTACTCCAGATTTTGCTGAAAACGGAGCCCAATCATATCCAGTCAGGGCAGTCAGTGCAACCAGCTCAAGCGGTGTTCGATTTAGTAGGTAGGACGTAAGCCATCTTTATACATTTCCATGTAGGTATTCTGTTAATCACGTTTATAAAAGAACTAGTCCCAGGTTGTGAAATATCATAACTATCGAATCAGTGGTTTAGTTGTGATGAAAAAGCGCCAGATGAAGTTACTTGCGCATTTATAATATTAGTAGAGATAAATTTAGAATGTTGGTGTAGAAATAATTATCATGTTGGAGGATTCGCCTAGACGCCGCCGATTCGCCTACGCAAAGCGTGTAACCTTAGGACAATACCAGTTCATTTCAAAATTATTATGTTCTTACATTGTAAGTATTAGGTATATAACTTATTGTTAATCAAGAAATTACTTCTTATTGACATTTTTTTTATTTTGTTTTATTTAGACGACCAACAAATCACACTTCTATTACATACATTTAAATTTTAATACTAAACATTATGTGGTACATATTGCATACATTTTTATTTTTGTCTCGACACAATATTTAAGAAATTTAGCTGAAATTTTTTTTTTCACGCGCCGTTTGTGATATACCTACTTATATAATTAAGTGTAAAATTGAACGTAGTAGAGGCGAAAAATACATCTGAACTCTTAAAAGAATGGGTCATGTAAAGCCTTCCTACTTAAGAGTATTCGTCATTCTGACTAAAATGCCTACGTGTCTAAAATATTTAGTAAGTAATATACTCTATGTACCTACTTTTTTACCATTAACAGAGGAGTCTGTTTTTTACAGTTATGTAGGTACTAGGTACCTTATAATAATCGGATCGATAACTGCCGAGGAAAAACATTATAGAAAAGTCAGACCGGCAGGTATACGACCGAAGCAAAAAACGTAAATGTTAGCGATATGTCTACCTAAATAATGAGTAAGTCGTAGATCATAAATCTGTATTCTGTGAGAAGATATATATAACTTATAAGTTTCACATAAGTCCGTGACTAATAATGCCTATATGGATTTGTTACGGAAGCTGAGGACAACTTGCCAGATGCCTATTTTCACCAGTGGATAGCGATTGACAATAGAAACGACCAATTGTCCTATAAGTTAGTTTTTGGACTGGCTCCTAACATCGGTGTCATAAATGAGGATGAGGGGGTAAGAGGCCCTAATTGCCCTCTACTAGAAATTCCATTTACCGAATACTTATTTTATTTTATTAATACCCAATTTTCTCATCCTGGCGACGGCGACGCCCTCAACTCGTACTATAAAACAAAAAGCTCTGTAGGTATATGTAATTTGAAAATAACTAAGTGTAAGAATAATTTAAATGACCAAGAGGTTTTAAACCACCGCAAGCTAGGTTCTTTGTTAGGCTCATTTTATAACACAGGTCACACAAAGGCATTTATAAATTCTAACCTTTTACACTTATTGTGTTGTTTATTAATCTTTAATCAGCATCTAGAAATATAATGAACATTTTTATATAGCATTTATTTCTTTTGTTGAAAGAAAAACAACAACATCTAGAATTCAAGGTTTGATAGCAAATAGGTTACCTCTTTTAAGGTAAAGTTCTACCGAATGCCAGAATATAAACTGGAGGCCCGTAAATCACCGAATTGGCGTTCTGAGATAATGATATGCGTTTGCGGACCCACACGCTGACCACGAATGAGAAGGTGTGGTGGCTAAAAGCCGAAGAAAAAGAAGAAACTAGAAGTAGAGATGATGTAGAACTGTCAAGAACAGAGAAAATAGTGGTATGACTTTGCTCAGAAATAGGACACTGTGAATAATGTTGTTTATTAGGTATATACGATCGTGGTGGAGCATTGGTTACGGACCGGCTTGGCAAGTACGTGCGTGCAGGTTCGAACCAATGTGACTTTTTCAATGTCAATGTCATTCACGCACTTTCTTAGTTAATCTAAAACATCTCTGACTAACGGTAAAGGATAACATCGTGAGGCAACCTAAACTTAATACTGTGTTTATAATTGAGAATACAGTGGCTTCAGTATTAGGTGACTTAAGTTACTGTTTTCAATGATGATGGCAGAAATCGCCAACACGCAGAGTTAGCGTGGAAATTAATGCTCGTTCCTGCTCTGTAGGAGAAGAGGTCTTTGCCCTGCAGTGCGACAGTTACAGGTTGGTTTATTTATTTAGGTATTAATTTAATTCCAATTAGAATAGACATTAATTCATTTTGTTTTTGCTGCTAGCAGTAAAATGTCATAACAGAGTCCCTTTTTTTTGTGGCCGGGGGGAGTCAAAAATGCCTTCCGGTCATAGCAGCTCAGAGACATGGACATAGCAATTTCTAAAGTTGGGTATGACATTGCTTGTCTAGTCTTTCAAGACTCCAGAGTTACAAAAAATTTTTGACAACAGTTGATGTGAAGACGTTTCCGTGTGCGTGTGAGCACGTATATTCTGTAAAACCCCAAACAAATGTAACAAAGCACGCTTTTAAAATTTAAAAAAATGAACTTCTTGCATATTCACGTGTAAACAAACGCGTGGAGTAATAATATTACGTGATAATTTTATAACATGTCTTTCTACTTCACCTGATTCGCAATTAAGTAATTATTTGAATATTTGATAACAGTTTATATTGCAGTAGAAAGAAAATAGTTCATAAGGACCTACTCACTTCGCTGATATTATTTTAGTTGCTAGAAGTATGTATTTGTAGAGAAAACATGTCAATCATAGTCGAATACCTAGTTGAAAAACATGTAATTATGTAATATAAAGTGTTATGTTTGTCCACAATAGCGTGAAGAACTAGTTATTGGAAAAATTTGGAATTATTCCAAATGTGAATACGAGAGGCGACGGCCGACCTTGTGGAGGGATGAAGTCGCCCTTTTGTTATAAAGTGCTCTTCATACGGTAGCTTATAATGCCTATTTACGTAGGTACGTCACGTAGTTTCACATTGTTCACATAGATACTCTAGTTTTATTTAGAAAGGAACGCTGTTTAATTTATTTAACGGATTCCAGCTTTCGTGGCACTGAGGTAGCGGCTACTTTGGTTCTTCATTTTGGGTTTAAAACGTGTACTGTGTGTGTTTTGGTACAAATTATTGCCATCCCAGTACTCACAATTTACTTCCCTAGACGTCCGTTTCCACATCTGGCCCCAATCACAAAACCTGGCGGCTTCGTAAGAACAATACCTACCTACTACATGAAAGTTGTTTGGATATAAAACTATACTTGTACTTGACAGACAAAATGTAAGGATAGCGCATAAATTCAATGTTTTGTATTCAACAAAGGTATTATTAAAGGTGTAGGTCTGTAGTAGGTATGTGTATCTGTGATTGATGTAGGTTAGGTTAGAAGATAGAGCGTTTGTTTAGGTGGATACCTCAACTTATAATAACCACATTCAAATACAAGAAACTGAAACAAGTTTTTGTAAAAGACGTTTTCTATACCTAAATAATATCGACAACCAATAAAATTTGATCGATTAAAACGATTTGATCGATCATCATCTCTAAGTCGGTAACTCCTTTCCCGGTGATGGGTATAAGTATATAATAAGTGCACAGATTCATATGGTAAGTGACACAGTCATGTTCGTTTGTCCCCATTTCTAAAAAAAGCATTGATAAATCTGTGATTGATAAAACTGCTGTGACAGACAGTCGGACATGACGAAACTGTAAGAGTTTACCACGGAATCCTAAAAACTACAGGTTACCCGATGTTTTTGTGATGAAACTAAATCAAGTTTGCCCGTTATTATATTATTTAATAATATGATAATCCAAATCAAACAATTCTGATAACAGTAGGTACTCATACCTCTAGCAAATTAAAAGAACTACCCACGGGTGGTCTATATAAATAAAATAACAGAAAAGGCTGATATTATAATGTTATATTTGTTTTTTGAGCGAGATACTATTATTTGCGTTGTGATAAGCACTGTTACGGGCCAGCGTGATAATGAGAGGACACGTTTTAAATGTTGAACGAAGTGTTAATGAAACAAGAAAAAGAATGGAGAAGGCATTCGTGCTTAAAAAAAATAAAAATAAATACAATCAGATTCTAATTTATAAATATTTAATAAGAAATATGAAATAAGCTATAATATAATATGCTAACATGTGCTAAAACATGTCAAAATTTTACAAAAAAAAATCGTTTCTAATTTCCTTACTTATATTTGAACAATATTTATAACGACATTTTGTTCACTTGACTGTACCTCAGCTATGATCTGTCTGTCATTATCATTTTAATCAAGAAATGCATGGAGTAGTTTAGGAACTAATGTAACTAGGGGTATCCTAACTTAAATATAATATAATAACATTATAAATACGCAAAAAAGTATTGTTCTCGAGGAAAACAACATAAATAAAGGTAACGTTCTTAGATAATATAAAATGAGTTTTTAATATTTTTTCCGTGGAGTACTTTGGGACATTTTCTTGGAGTAGGTAATTTGGGAACAACCCATAACAAACCCATAACCGATTATTTGCTGTAGGTACAGTCAAACGTAGGGCATCCTTCTGTTCTCAACAAATGCCTTCAGATACAGGCCAACGTGTGTCTAAAGGAATTTATTGTAGATAGCCGTCTAACCCAATTCCTACGAGCGATGATAATAGCGTCGAGCTTCGTAACCTATTTCACTGAATAGCTGCTTTATATACTCGCGGTATAACAAGTCGCTCTGGACCGCTTTACGATTTGATTTCGTGGTCCATGATAAAAGTAGTTGTGAATTGCGTAATAAACAAACCCGCGGAAATAGCCGTACCTTATAGTACGTTATTGTGTTATAAGGGCGGTACGTATTAAATTACTATCGAAGTTACATTGGAGCCATACAGAGGAATGTACCTAATGGCCGTAATTGTCATAGGCACAGCCCGTGTGACGTACAATTTTTTATTATTATACTTAAACAACAAAACAGTGTATAATATAATTATGTAAATAAAATACAAAATAACGGGTTCGTACCACGCATGGTAATACTGATGCAACCGCGCAAAAATACTAAGCAAATGATGCATGATGTTATTAAGCAAAATGAGGTAAAAATTACCAACGGACCTTCTTACAGGGTGAAAAGGGTTCCATCACAGTGATTTAGTGTACGTTGGCTTGGCAGAAATATTATAAAATCGCCGCTTGAAAATCAGGCAGATATTTTTCTTTACAATATTTTTCTATAATAATAAAAATACAATTGATTAACTTATCCTACTACTAGCAACTGTATCTGCCCTTTAAACTATGTAACCACCTGTCATTCGAAGTACTTACCTACATAAATCACCGCCAAGCTACACAATGAATGCATTCCGAAATTCCGAATGCATATACAAAATAATAACCAAACTTTGCTTTTGACAAAGTTATAAAACCTCATAAAAAATCTAAGTTTTCTTTTTCAAAAGTGTCTTGTCATTTTCATGCTTTGTAATTTAATAATAACCATATTCATACAAGTGTGTATGCAAATACTGGTGCACTCTTTGATACCTCATTCTTATCGTGCGGTTTGATTGCAAATCAAAACGACCGGAGAAAGATCAGATGCAGAACCGGCTTGATGTAATTAATTCATTACTCAGATGTACAATCTCTCGGGTAATCCGTATGATGGTAGCTCCGAAAGCATACGCCGGCACCAGACCTGATCGAACGCCTACGCTACGGCAAGACTGACACCAATGCCTTCAATGGCAAGAGCCCAACAGTAAGTGAGGTACACTAGAAACTCACTAGTTGTACGTCTGTAAACGACCATAGCTAATATTATAAAGGTACATGGCAATCCATGGCGAAACAACAGTCGTTATTCGCCATTTAGATATTTGTTAGGTAACTGATAACTTTTCTATGTACCTGGATTCGTTTACATTGCAAATAGACTACGAGATCAAACAAAATTACTTACCTAAATATATTTTTTCTTGGGACATAATTGAGATTAAAAATGTTTCAAGGAAAATAAAACATTACTTTTCATTCTGGATGGAAAAGAAATCTGATAATTGTAATCTATTTTATTAATAAATTGACTCAGATGATGGAAGCCCCTTGAGAGCCCTGGGTTCCAAGATAAATTGTAACATATTGTTTGGATTTCTTCTTTGAATAATGTATCAGAGATAATTTGAACGGCGACACGAGGGACGTGCAATGAAATCCCAAGTGCTATGATTGTTGACTATCAAATCGAAAGTCTTAGGTTTGTAGCCAAGACACGGATAAGTCATGAGACTATTATAAATAAATTCACATTTGCATTGTGTCTAATATCTTCGTATCTTATTTCGTTATTAATATTTATGTCCATATGTAGTTGTTAGTCTCCGGTAAAATTGGCCGGTGTGACCGAATTGGTTGGGCGATATATTCTTTACATTAATATTATAATTTGGGTTTTATCTAAACTAATAATTATCTTCTCTTGACAGACTTGTAATGCGCTTAGAAATGTTTTTTGCTGATTTCTAACAAAATGAAGAAAATATGAAATACTTATGACGTCAATAAATTTAGCTTTGGTTGATGATTATGATTTGTATGATACCGAGAAAAGTTTTGACTAATAACCAAATTGCTTATGCTCTTATACATAAGATGACATGTTATCATTATTATTAGGGAAAGGGAGAGGTGCTTGACCTCTACATTTTGCTAGTTATGTTAATTACTTAACTGTCGAATGTTATCGACCCCATGTATACTTGCTGTTTTTTTTTGTGTTTCAAGTAACAAGTGCTGCTAGTAACAATTTTCAGTTGGAAAAACACCTAACTGCTCAAGCTGTGATTTGAGCGCGACACATTTTTACAGCAGCGCTTGTATGTAAATCCTAAATCAACAAGGCCTTTTTTAAATGCAGTCTTAAAGACCTTAGATATTTAATTGGGTCATATTTTGGTAGGGTACGTTAAATTGTATTCTGACAATGGAGAATTTGAGAGGATCTGGCGTTATAAATCAGTAGATAAAGATGCGATGCGCTAATTTTTTTTATTCAAGATGTTTGCTTTTCTTTTGTTGACCTCTCAGCTTAAGCGGTCACAGCGACAGCTCTACTGCATCAAGGGATGGTAATTCCATCCTCAGATATGGCAATGTATCAGGCTTGTCTAACATAACTCGATGCCCAAAACCGCAAAAACGAAAACTTGTGCCAAAAGAAGAGAGTCCTAATCCGGATTGTCAAGTAATGCGAAAAGCTTTGTAAGAGGTTCGGTTTATTTCACGGACTCGACAGGCCCACCCTGAGGTAATTGATTTCCTCCTTATTCGGTAAGAGCATTTAATACGTATTGAACAACCTTACTTTTAGCAAAACTTGAAGCTAATGACTGAAAATTTTCATCATATCGAGACTGAAATACGTAGTTATTTACTATTAAATAATATATGCATCATTATCCATTACAGTTCACTTTTAATTGCCCCCGAATACTGTAATCCTAAGTCATGTGTTTACGTTTTGTTCATAAGCTATAAAGGTCAAAGATTATGATCTTGGCTGTATACACCAGCGGCACCATTCTCCTACATTGTATTGATCTGTTTTACGTTCAAATAATATTGATTGCGAATATACATAATGTATAAAGATAAATGAAACACATCTATAAATAAATGAAACATTATTAATAAAATACCGTTACAAATCTTTTTGGTTTTTATTAAAGCTGGCAGGGGTCGTATCGAAGGCCCACGCGCGTGTTAGTGACGTTAGATTTTACGTCATAGTTACACGAATGACGAAGGGTATTGGTATTAAACAAAGAAAATGTAGAATCCTATTTTACTTTGATATTTACTTGCTTTTTCTTGATTAATGCGATCGACTGCGAATCTTAATAATTATGTCGTAACCATTGGAAAGATGACATTGATTTTTTGAAGAAATTAAAAACACGTTACGACTATTTGCAAAATATAAAATTAAAGTAGTATTTTTAACTAGTTGTTACTTTATATAGAGTCCTACTTTAACCTCTACATAGTAAAATAAAGTACCTACATATGTGCACCATATTTCCAAAACCCTAGGTCGGTAAAATGGCTAAAACCGTACTGTATATTTCAACACCAACGCTAATTTGACGGTCCGTTGACACTAGCTAAAGTATTTTAGTCCACCGTTTAGTACGAATTATTAAGTTTGTAAATACTATGCTAACAGGAAACCCGATAAGTAGAAATAAGAGCCGTAGGATGGACAAATATGGCTGAATTAAATAAATACCTATTGTAAGTGACTTTGTATATTTTTAGATAGATAAAATTAAATGTGTTTATTATGGTTTCATTTATTTATAGTTACAACAATAAAAAGGAAATATATAACTAGTTTATATATTTCTTTTACGGGAACTGCGATACTGGATCGAAAACATTAGTGGCTGATTCCATTTGCTACTAAAAGGCGTAAATAGAACTTACCTTTATTTTTGTCGACCACTAAGTATGAACAACAACAGCACTGACTATTTCCATTACGCGGTTAGTTTGGTACACAATATGGCGTTTTTCAGTGCAGCACAGAAGCGACGCGGTTAACGTCTGAAACTCTACTGGGTTTCAGAGGCGCTGTCGTCGCCTCAGCGGCCTGCAAAATGGTTACAGCGCTTTCAGCGAATTTTTGTTAAGCGTCTGCGAAGTAATGATGATTTTGATTGATATTTTATTACGGTTGTATTATTTTATCTAAGTGTTCTCGATATCATTGAATCAATTTATCAAGTACGTAGAGAGTAAATATTACTCAGCTTGTCATATTGCTCGGTTTTGGTTTTATACTAAGTAATATGATATTTGTATACTAAGTAGATTTTTTTTTATGACTTCAATATAATATCGACAATATAGAAAACTCATAAAAACGATTGATAAAAATATGCCTTTGAGTAAAACTAAATTACGAATTACGTCCCATACGCTAGCGCTAAAGCGGCTGTAAGGGATAAAGAACATCGCATTGCTAAACCTCATTGATTTTCAAACAGCTTTTATCATCAGTTTTCAGTCAAAACCTTCACATAGTGTCAATGCAGCTGCTGAAGGTCCTATGTTAAATGAGGTCATAGGTACATTAAAAAAAACATAATGTGTGTATCTTAGTATCTATGTAGGCCGCTCTTATGTTCCTTTCTGATTATGTTTTGCTTTTAAATTCCAAATTAAACTTTAAAATAGGATCAGTGAAGCGAGATCAAAAATTATATAAAGCTTATAATCAAAAAGTGTGTGTAAGGCCCATAATAATAACAAATATCTCCTTCAATGGCAGAAAAAATGTGGTAGGCCCAGACAGAGATGGTGGGATCAGTTGGATTAATATCCAGTTAAAAAACTGATCCTTAATAACTTTAGACCAGAACGACGTGGAAGAGAAGTAGGGAGGCCTTTACCCTACAGTGGGCTAACACAGACTGTTTATAACTGACTGCTATTTATAAAAATATTTAAAAATTATTTTATGGCAGCGAAAAAATATGCATAAATATCAAAAATCTGTTGTCTGTGTAAGTGAAACAGCACTGGATTTCTGTAAATTTCAATAGTTTTCATGTAGGACCTTCACCTACTGGAACAGAGGATTTACGACGTCAAATCACGTCCAATACACGTGTTATCAGATCCTGCGAGTTTCATGTCAAGGCCTTTAAAGAGTTTTGCCTCGAGCCATCATCGTGTTTTATACAAAGTGAACGATGTGGGAAACAAATAAAACACTGTCTACTATGTAGTTGATGACTAAACAAGAAAATTAAAAAGAAAATGATACTATTTATGTATATTTTTTACAAGTTTATGTACATGATTTGCTTATTAAATTAAATTATTTAATAAGAAGCTCACAAAAGCCAGGTATCGCGGGTTCAAGTCCCGCCAGAGTCAGTTGTTTTTGTGAGTTTCTTATTACATAATTTCATGAAATGAGAAAATAAGATAAAAATCAATAGCCACAAATGTTTTTCCGCGCATTAGTTCAAAGCGCCTGGACCGATTTTTATGACTTTTTGTGTTTTTGAGTGGGTCCCTGAATGGTTTACATTCACAATTAAATCCAGTAGGTGGCGCTGCGATCTGGTTATATTAGAAACACGGGGGCGAAGTCACGTGACGTCACCCACAGTTAGGTGATAACTGGGGACCACCTGAAGCATAGATATGCTCGAACGCTTTGTTTGTAATAGTCTAAAAGTCTATCTAAGTATTTATACTTTATTTTTTCCTAAATAAAGAATCATCATCTGCCTAGCCTTTTCCCAACTATGTTGGGGTCGGCTTCCAGTCTTACCGGATGCAGCTGAATACCAGTATTTTACATGGAGCGACTGCCTATCAGACCTCCACAACCCAGATACTGGGTTACACGATACCCTTGGTAAGACTGGTTGTCAGACTTTCGGGCTTCTGACTACCCGTAACGACTGTCAAAGAACTACAATTGACAGCCGGGGCCAACAGCTTAACGTGCTATCCTAAATAAAGAATAAATACTTAAAATATACTTACTAATAAAAGTATAGATCTATCTAAGTATTTATGAGTTTTTGATTGAAAAACTTTTTACTCCATATTTTGAAAGTTAAAAAATTACTAAACTTACTTAGTATCTCATGAACACACCAGTGCTGTGTCTCATTTATTTATTTATTTAGATCAAAATATCTTTTCAAATTTGCCAAATTTGCCCTGAAATATTTGCATATACCAGTTGCATAGTGCAGAACTTAATGGCTACCAATTGCGACCCTCAAAATATTTTTTAAACACACTTTTCTGGGACATCCTGAATGCATAGGATAATGCATTGGAAATTCTATCAAACGATAGATGTTATAAAATTTCTTTTATAAATCTCAACGATTTTTTTTGGTTTTAGAATTCGTTCAAAATGCCTATGCAGTTCCAAATTCAAAAACCTAATTTTGAATTGAGATTCTTACTCTACGTCGTTCTGCAATACGAGCCTTATGAGTGTTTACGTTAAGAAAGGAACCTACAGTCCAAAAGCCATGGGACATTATTGGTATCTCTGACGGCGGTCATTTAGATTATTCTGGCTGCTTTCCAAAAATCTTTAAATCGACAAAAAAGATCAAAGCAAACAAAAACGTTACGAGATTAGGTATATCTACCTAAAATGTCTTGACATGAAAGTTATAGCAACATTAAAAATCACAATCACAAGTATTTTTTTTTTCGTTAAACAAAGCCTTTTTCGTTCGCTTAGCGACTATATCGCCCAATACAAAAGTACCAAATATATTAAGTTTACCTTAACACCATCTTATATGATTGTTTAGCCTTATCTGACAAAGTATGGATGTTTTATTCGATACTTAATCTTAACATGATTATTATCTCATTAAAAATTCAATGAGTACTACTCATTGAATTTTTATTCCCCCTCATTAGTTTATTACTAAAATAAGTTGTCTAAATTTTGTTTGTGACGAATTTCAGCCATTGAAGTAAAAAATGGCTTATAAAGGAGCTGACTGTATACATAATAATTATAGACAAATGATTACGAACAGATATTTTTACCCGTACTCTAGCGTCAAAGTTACAAACTAAAATACTTAAGTGCTTATGAAGATGATGGGAAACGTTAGCCTGTATAAGTTTTCAGGAACCAGTGCTGTTCTGGAGTTTCGCAATACCAATAGTAGATGGCGTTGTTATACTTAACTTGTCTTATTAACTGAAGATGGCAGGAGCTAGGTATTAAAGTTTTTCTAATATATTTAAACTTTGAAATACAGCAAATAAAACCGGGTAAGTGCAAATCGGATTCTCGCACAAAGGGTTCTGGCAATAATTTTTTTATTTATTATGGTTTATTTTAAATTTTATAATATTTACATTAAATTTATATTGAATATCAATTAATTTATATAAAAAAATAATTGAGAATCGTATATTGATTTTTAATACGAAGTTACCGCCACGTAGGTATTTTTTTAAATAAATGATTTCTAATTTTAAATGTATATAAATAAAAATGTATTGCCACAAATGTTTGTCGGCGCATCACTTTAAAGCGGCTGGACTAATTTTAATGATTTTTTTTTGTGTATGTTTGAGTCCAATGAGAAACCCTCTGGACGATTTACATTCATAACTGGACCCTACTGGGTTACAGCTAGTTTTATTATAATGTGCTTGTACATAAGATTGACGTGCAGCGAATGCGTTTAAAAAAGACATCTGGTTTATATTAAAAGAATTTTAAACTTAAAAAAAAAACTTTATTTTCTTTTTCGTATAAAAGATGTGCCAAGATTGTTTTCAACTTAAGTTAATATTGAGTTTTGAGTGTCGGGCGCCTACAAAACACAAACATATAAAACATAACGTATAAGTATAGTATATTAAAAACTTTTGTGTTTCGTCCCATTAAATTTACCTATAATATTATAGGTAAGTATGCTTTTCGCCCAGAATACAATCTCATAGTCATCATCTTGACGCGGTCCAGCAGCAATACTTCATAGCAAGTAGACAGCATTCGTATTGTACTTGTGTTTCATATTCTCAGTAGATGAAACTATCCATAAAGGAGATCACAAAAGGAAAATAAATCGCTACCATTTTGCTAACAAATGAGGGTAAGCGACGTTCCAATCTTATGTTTGGTTTGACATTCAGAATAAAAGCACTTTTTCTTTATTGTTCAGACTGCCTTAATGTCATAACATGGTAGGTATTAAATATCAGCAATTCATATTCTTTTATTGTTTGATGTGTCGATTGAGTCTTTGATTGAAGTAATTAGTCAATTTTTGTAGTTAAGATAGGTAAGTACTTAAAAATATTTGCTAATCATCGTGATTTTTTTGTAACATTTTTGCGTATCGTTTAAAAATATGCCTTAAAACTAGTACAAAGCTTAAAATCAGTTTTTTATTCAGTTGAGTTACTCCGTTTGAATTTATATATCGTCTGTTTAAGAGTTTTCGAGATTTATAGATGATCTCCACTATTTTACAATTTCATGCATCAGGCACTTTGAAGTTATTCAATTTCGGGCTTTTTAAAAAATCAAATGAAATATATTCCGCCATTTGTATCCAAGATAATATTGCAAATCTCTGAAAGGTATGTTTTGAAGTGCGCCTTAGCTGCCTGGATTTGCAAGTTGAAGACGTGATGGTAGAGTCATCAAAACCAAGAGTGCGCTGACTTGACCGGGGTAGTGCCACCCCCTCTCAAGATATCAGCGTGAAAAAATAGTATTCGTACTATAATAGTGTTTCGTACAACCAATTTATTATGATTATGAGTGAGAGACTCGTAATAGTTGATTGTACGACACACTATTGTCCCATGTAATTAAACGTTCGTAAAGCATAATTATGTTTTTCAATTTTCACACATGTTTTTCAAGCACGCCATTTCTACGTTTTTAAAGCACGCATCGATTTCACTTTAACTTTAACGTTATAATTTATTTTTATTATTATTTAGTGTATTGTATTTAGACTCATACGAGTATATATATGATTTATGTACAGTTTATATTTAGATATGTATTATTTATACGTATTTTTAGAGTTATATCATGATTACAATAACGTGTATTGTACAGTTACACTGCCTTCCATCAGTTTTGTTCCTATTCACCATAAGGTTTGCTGGAAGAAAACTCAGCACTGAATTAAGCTTGCCTTTGCACATTATATTTTTAGTTTCCCTTTTGTATCTATCTATTTATTTGTGTACAATAAAGAATTAAGAACTGTAGTCGGCTAAAACAATATTACAAAAGTCAGATTAAATATACTAAGAACTCTTAAATAAATTAACGTCTCGATTTAGCTTAAATCACGTAATCCACGAAGTAAGAGATTTATCAGAGAGGGTTGTAGGATAATTACGCTTAAAACATCATACTAAGAAAACATGGTATCCTTTAAATAAACCCGGACGTGAAATTTGTCATGATTAACATAAGGGAGCATAATTCCAAGTGTGATATGTTTCGGATAAGTTGTGGTCATGCAATCACAATGAATGAATGAAATTTATTTGACACAGCACACGAGAACACAAACAAAACTAATAAAAAAAGAAACAAATAAAAAAAATCAATTTTCAAGTCATGGGGTTTGTGTCCCACCTGACATAGAATCTCAGCGTGAAATAACAGAATTTATACTGTTGTGAGCATCAAAAGCTCAATTTTTCTGCCATAATTCCGCACGCGCAAGTCGCGCGCGCCCCTTGTGTTCAAGCGTCTATAAGGCTACAAAGACTATGGCAACTAGAGTCACTCTTATAATCATATTAGAATTATGACTATTAATAAATGCCTAAATGGTCTCATGAATAAAAATATTTTGATTTTGACCGTTTCTTTTCAGGCGGGCCGTATTTTTTTTACTTTCTGTAAATGTAAAAATAAAATACTGTACCTAGTATAAAGAAATAAAGATAAAATATTTTTTGAAAATACCTTTAAGATGTATT
Organism: Protodeltote pygarga; assembly: GCA_936450705.2. Classification (NCBI taxonomy): domain Eukaryota; kingdom Metazoa; phylum Arthropoda; class Insecta; order Lepidoptera; family Noctuidae; genus Protodeltote; species Protodeltote pygarga. The sequence goes on along the minus strand of OW388255.2, from coordinate 7,316,289 downwards.
TACAAAATACAACACGGTTTTCGAATTAATAATACTTAGCCTACACTAAATTTTATAACACCTCTGGTCGGAAATTTCAAATCTGAGTTTCATCGTACAACCCTTCTTATAAAGCGGCGCGTCTCAGATAAAAGCATAAAGATTAATTGTGATCCTAATTCTCTGGTACGGGAGCAAAACTTAATTTTGTTTCTTAAACTTGGCTCCACTGAAGCACAGGATTAAAATCCTTTGAACTCTGAGAGTTGGTTGCACTAAACTTTATATAGTTTAAAACAGCCATTATACAGCTTTTATGTATATAATATGCATTAAAAAACCCAGAGTTGCAATCACGGCAGCGATAAAATAATAATCTTTCGAGTTTTTAGGTTGGTAGACCAGGGCTGCATATTTTTAACCGTAAGAAGGTAGTTGAAATTTATGTCCCCAGATGCCAACATAATTGGTGTAGCGATTTGCCCTCGGCGCTTGGTGTCGCAGATTCAATTTCCGCACGAAACAAATAGCTGTCGATCTGATAGGTCTGTATATTTGTGCATTGTAAAATGATATGTCTCTAACTGCAAATACGATACAGGAGAAAATGTGTGGAGCTACGTTTTTTAAAAAGTACATTTATCTAGAAAGAAAATGCAATAATGATACAGAACCCTTGGTGCGAGAGCCCGACAGTTATTTCTCATTATTTTAATTGCATAGTTATAATTTGGTGTTATCCGCCCCATCAATCAAGGAGGGATAAAATACCTCACTCCACTCCTTATTACGTAACTACTTATTATAATTAAAACTTAAATGTATTTTTTTAGAATAAATAAAATTGTAAATTGTAGCGCTCGTATTTTTACGAACGAGTTTTATTACTTATACATTTTACAACAAAAATTAAAGAAGTAATAAAAACATTGCGACAGTGTTTTTTTTTAGACTTTAAATTAGATGGTTCAAAAGTACAATTGCAGATCTTGACAACTTATTCCTGATTACTTTACTCCCAGAGGAATTCACAGAATCCCGTTTTATCCCTTGCCTAAGACCTGAAAGCCGCCATGTAAAATCGATAACGGGGACCCTTATTCTGTAACTTTTGTACGTCAAGTTGACATAAAACTCCACCGAACTTGAAAAATTAATGGCAAATTCGACATTCATTTTCGTGATGTAAAAGAAGTTAACGAATCAGAATTAATTTTGCTTGTGTAGGGACAAAATGAATGGCGAAAAACATCTTCGCCCTAATTTTCATAAAAAATGTATTTGTAAGTTATGTCATGTAGTAACGCATGTCTTAAGCAAGAAAGACCTAGACCAATCTAGTGACATGTGGATTTGTAGGATTGGATACTACGATTTTTTGAGTTTTATTTTGAAAACGTCGTGGACCTCTTCACGGTCCACGATATTATTTGTCATGCAAGTTATGCAAGTGATTTTTAAATAATTATTTTATAAAATATATGTTTTTTTAAAACTTATTTATGGGTGTGTATAGGATACATATCAAATAATTAATTCAAAATTAAAGTATTTATTTTTCTATCAGCAATAAAATAAATTTTATTTTATAGAAAAAAATATTTTACAAAACATCAAATCAATAAAAATTTAATATGCATTAAATAAATTAAGTATTATAAAATAAATATCATTTTATATTGCAGTTACCAGTCGGTTACCAGTTTGTCTTATACTTATTCTCCAGTCTTCTCCATCATTTTATTCTTTGCCATCTCTGGTCGTTCTCATCCATAGTGGTCCAGCAACTTTTTTTGTATACCGTACATATTTGTATCCGTAGAATTAATTACTTATTCGTCATTTCAAATCCATTTATAAAGTATAAAGTACTCACAGACAAGGTTTAGTAAAGACTTAAAGACCTAGTTTTATATTGCTTACTACAAAAATAAAATCAATTCTCATTTTACTAAGAGAAAATTTTCATTATCTTACAGCTATGATGAATAACATTTTATCATTCGATATGGAATAGAGGCCGCAAAAGCTGAAGAACATAATTGAATCTAATCTTGAGTAATGAAATTCTAATCTCCATGTGCCAGCATCCAATCTACCTCTCACAGTTCTTATTTTATTGCAATATGCTACAATAAAACTGTAATGTATCTGAAGTTCTTTTTATCAATTTATATTTACAGGAAACATTTTGTGCGAAGTTGTAAAGCGGGGCTGACAAAAATCCTCTTATTCAGCAACGTTCGTGCAGATTCGTGAGGCGTAAGCACCTTTGAAAACTAAATTTTTTTATCGTCAGTAACATAGCTGTGTTAAATTGGTATAAAGTGAGACCAGCGAAATGTAGTATTTTGTTAAAAGCTTTGGAATTTGCCTTCACGCTCATTTTATCTTACAGGCTGGACGCTTGATGAAGTACCGTGGAAAGCTGGAAGACCGCATTTAGGATGAAAAAATGTTTGTTATTTCTTTGAAAATATTGAGAACTTTTGTTTTAGGTCAATAACTTATAAATTTGGTGCACTGATATAATTTTGTCTCTAGAACCTAATTTTACCTTGTCACACGACAATGTTAAAACACACACAATGTTAGAGTGGTTAAAATATTAACTGATTATTCAGACTTTAGGCACTTAATGATGTATGTAATTCATACCTCAATAACTACACTATTGCTGGTGCCTACATTATTACGTGAGGTGTTGATTACTACGTGTTTGGATTTATTGAATTATTTATTAGCGCTATCATGCTATTCATACACAAAGTGCGAACCACTTCATAATCAAAACCCTACAGTGACCAATCGAAGCGGTTTAGTTTACATATAAAATGTATGCATTCAGTGGAAATTGTTATAATTTGCCATGTAGCAGTGTATAATACGCAATCAGGATCGCTTTAACCGGACCCAGCGTTTGAATGGAGAGGCAACGAGCGTGATTTAGTGACACTAGGAACTGTTAGGAATGAAATTGTATTAAATTATACGAAGTTATCTAATAAGAAATGAATAAAAAAAGGTCAGTATGAGAATTAGTCTCACTAATCTAAACTAATATTATAAATGCAAAAGTAAGTAAGTTTGTTTGTTACTATTTCACGCCTAAACCACTGAATTGTTCATCTTGAAATTTTGCATGTACGTTGTTAGGTGTACAAAAAAGGACACACCTTTCATCCCGAAAAAAAGGACTGTTCCCGAGAAAAAGAACAATAACCTTCTGATGCGAATAGATTTCTAACGTCTTTACACGTGTTCTTAATTAACGCGAGCAAAGCTGCGGGAAAAAGTTAGTAAAATATAAGAATTTTCGAGAAGACACAAGTTGACACAAGACCACAAAACGAGTGGTTATTAAACATTCACATCACGTTATCAATTGGTTATCTTCGTGCTGGATATACTTAAAGAAAACACATGACAGACACGTCAGTAACATTCGTAGCATCAGCATCAGTTCAGTCTACCATATAGAATGTTCAGTCATGTAAAGTCATGTTCATGTAGCTTTATATAATTTCGCCATAGGCGGGTGTTTCCGTTCAAATGCATCCTCGATAGGGACTGTTAGCTTCCACAGCCTTCGCGCTGTCGAGTGCTCCTTTGCCCTCCCATGGGTCTCACCACAAGTAGGTCAACCCATACATTCCTTATGTAGTCCTTTAGCTTTGCTCAACACACTTCACACTTTGTAACGACACTTCTTTTGTTTCATGGGATGTTTTAAAATGGAGCTTAGTCTAATTAATCGAACAAAATCACGGAACATAGATTTATATAAGAGAAGGAAATTACTGCCAAATTTTTTTAGATTGCGAATATCGAAGCGATAATGATAAGAAAAAAATCCTAATTTCAGCAGTGTTTTTGATAAATTACCTTACCTAAAATGTAATCCTCCCTGATTGTTTTACAAATAAAATTTATTTGTTGTTCATTGTAGTTAGGGAGTTTGTTCCGCGGGTCGATCCCAATTAAATTACCGTGCCTATCTCGGTAAAACCTATTTTCGACATGTTTACAATCTTCTTTACGTCAGTGAAACTCAACTGTGACGACTAACCGAGTTGCGAACTTGTCGGAAGCGAGCGTCATGAACAAAATCTAAGTGAATTTGTCAAACGGGACTATATAATAAGCTTTTAGCAAAGTTGCTTAGCAATTTACGTAAGTACCTACCTAGATACGTTAATGTTATTTTCATATTATAATGTCGACTTGATTGTGTTTTGTTTAAGATAAATCTTTGATCATAATGTTGTTGGTTAATTGATAAACAGTACTTATTGTTGACAAAACAAAATGATGATCTATTTGATTTTTATAAAATCACGTGTTCGTTATTTTGATTTTTTTTCTCTATTTATTTATTTATATACCTACAAACTTTCAAACATTAAACGGTGTAAGCATAAACCTTGCAAGGTTTTTCTGTACACCGCAGAAAGAAACGTCGACAATCACTTAATTAGATATTGAGGCACTCGCTCGAGCGCCATAAGATGTGGGTAAAATCGAGTCGTCGCATACACCCACCTCACTTGTTTTGAAACGGTTTTATTTAGTAGGTAATTCAAATTGAATTGAAAAGTAATTTAATTATTCTTTTCATACTTCAATTAAGTACTTATAACTACATCTCGCCGCGCACCAAAGAAGCCCTCAGTTTATTAATATTGATTAAGTTCGTAAAGTTCATATCAGTTTACGGTTCAATGTCGAATGACTATCAGGGATAAACGTAAAGACAGGATTTCTGAAAGCCGTGTCTGATCATTTTACCTTCTAAGTAGGTAATATTTAAACTCTTGACAATTTGATCACTTCACCAATCCGAAGATTCCTTTATTGAACATCGAGATATGAAAATACAGCAAAAATTCCGCGAAAAGTCACTATCCGATTACCTTGGGGATGTGTGCTAAACGCGTTCATGTCTAGTACCAAGTTACAAGCTGATAGCTGATATTGAGAGCTAATATACTTTATACATTTTCTACCCTTTTTAGCTTCTTAATTTTTTTATACTAAAAGAAAATGTCTCTTGTTGACCGAATTTTTTGTACTACTAAAATGGAAAACCTACCTACAGCCCGCTTGATGGTAAGCAGTTACCGTTACGGAAGTCGGAATCTATATTTGTATAGAGGCTTGCAACACTTGGGTATCACTTGCGCGTTGGCGACCCTATGAGGCATTTGGAAAAGGCGATAATGGAAGGGAGAGATTGGACCTCTGGTGCCCTCCCTGACCTTACGAAACACTACAACAACAAGTAAGAATACTTTTAGTACACTACGAAGAAGATTGTACTACTACGCCAGTCGATCCGGCTCATTCTTGCTGATAGTAGGTACCTACCATAAATTTGTTAATGGGAAATGATTACTGAAGTTGTTATGAATGCGGAAAGAATAAATGAGTTTTTATGTCACTTTCGCGTATTAATTAAAACAAATTACAAAGTAGGCAATATCCCGGTTTTCAGTAACTAAAACTTACATATTCTAATTATGTATAAGGAAAATACTACACTTATGTTTCACAAAGTAAGTAGGTATTAAATTATTAAAAACAGAATTTATAATTCTTGGTTCACATGACAAAATATAAGATCATTAAAATATTATAATTATGTATGAAGAAATACCTACACTCACGTCATACTTAATGCTGGTTTAATTCCGTTAGAGTGCAGGATAACCCGTCAGTATGACTGTTGAACAATGAAGTCAAAGACAATAAATTTAGCAAAATAACGACCCTAACGACCTATATTTATTAACGAAGGTTATTTCTTTTCAACTCTCAATTAGGGGGATTTTATCAATATTAGAATCCATTTTCCAATAACTTAAAATTGACAAACAAATTTTTCTTCATTAAACCTTTTTAGATTTTGCCGTAAGTTACATATCAATGAATCACCCTGTATTTAAGGTACTTGTATATAGTCATATGGGTAATGAGGTTTATTGTTCTACGTAACAATGCTTTGACAAAAGGTACCGCTACTTCTTCGCCTTCATCAATCCAAGCCGAACGTTGACGGTACCTACATTACTGGCCCACCTAATGTTTAGGCAATCCTTCATCAACGAACTTCGTAGAAGGTTACAGCACTTTAGGTTAACCTTTTTTAAATATATCTAATATATTTTTACTTTCATAGCCACTCTCGAGCGCGAGTTTCCAATTTTAAAGCGACGTAACAATTTTTTTCTGATATCAGTACAGTCGTTCAATTTTCTTGTGATCGCTATCTTTCGCAATTTGCGAACAGTGTAGAGCGAAATCGCTTCCCGCGCGATAATCGACAGGCGACAGCGATCCGACATGGAGCGACTCTGATTTATGACGCAATATTTAAGAAGGGAGCGATGCGCATCGCCGCAGGGTTCTAAACAAACGCTTTGTAATAACCTATTTAAAGGCTGAGTTATAGGGGAATTCAGCATGTCAAGAAGATTCTTAGAGATATTATTTTTTTATTTACATTTTGCATAATTTTAACGTTTATCTGCGAGTTTACTAGCAGAAGCAGAAAATATGTTAAATTAAGGAAACCATTTTCATTTTCGGCCTTATAGAGCCTACTTCTATGATTTACGAGATTCTTGCTTTGAATTTCCTCATTTACTCTCGGTTGTTTTCACTTTGTTATTGTTTACCATTTACGTTTGTGTCCGAGTATAAGAATTGAAGAAATCTTAATTTTACTGTTCAACAAAGATTAGAAAAACCACAGTCTTATTTAAATATTTGAGTTATAGGATGTTGGTCCCTTACTTGATATTATAATCCCTTAATAGCTTTTAACGACCCTAGCGAAGAGAGGTGAGCTGCCTTATTATATCTTATTACATCCAAGCTTCGGCGCCTGTTCGCTTTAAATAAGATTGAAGATGGGTAAATTTTATTAAATTGTCACTGAAAAACGAATCCGGGTCAAAAATGTCGAAACTGCTAATTTCGTTAACATGTCCTTCACCAATCAATGTGCTAATTAAATATATAAGATAGATATTTTAAAAGAATTTTATTTTGTTTAGATCAAAGAAACTCAATTAACGAGCATTTACGCAGCAAAAACTGACATGATTACTGCCAAAAATAGGACTCTTAGAATAAAATTAGCTGATACTCTTAAAATATTTTGCTTAATTTGATGACCTACATTAAGTCCAATCGGCCTGACTGACGCTTATAATAATATATAGTAACCTCCTATGTACAAATGGAAAATTTACTATAATTATTAAACTATTACAGTTAGATGCCTAATTCGGATATAGTTCGGATTCGTTTGCGAAATTGCCTTCACATTTTTGTCATTCCAATTTGATAAATATTAATCATATTTTGTAGTAGTTTTAAATATTATTACAGCTTTACTCACGGGTTGATATCGGGATTGTCCGAATAGTTTCAAACGGAGTCCATTTTACCGTAATAATATTTAATATATAGTTATTATTCTATAATATTTTGTAGTATTCAGCTTATATTACAATCTGGTAAATAGTAATAATATCCTCGAGCGAATTCTGTATGAAATGTTGATCAAATCACAGTTGGAGCCAAGAAAATCGGGGTTAAGTAACTTCTTTCAATTTCCAAGTCCATCTCTACAGGCTCACAGCCCAGAGGGCTGAAATACATCCAATAGACAGAACCGCCATTTTCAAACTTTTCTTTTATATACGTATCTATTCATTCCTAATCCTGTCTATTCTTGTGACCCTCATTTCAGCTGAGTGGAGATATTTTTCATCGGCGTATATCATCGAGGAGCATTGTGAATCGAACAATACGATAGGTCTTTATAATAGTCTCAGATGATAGTCTGTTATGATTGAGATCGGTATTAGAACATGACTCGGACATATTGAGATGAGCGGATTCGAGCTGACATATTAACAACACATAGGTACACGTGACACATGTATGGGAAATACATGCGTCATGTAATGGTAAAGGTGTAGGTATATTATTCACATTTATAATTTTACCAGGCCACCGATTCTTACGAGCTTACGACTACTAGTACAACAAAGCCACGACGTCTTGCAAAATGTAGATAAAAATAATATTTTCGGTTATCATTTCAATGAGGTAGGTACTTAAAGTTATAGCGCTCACTGCAGTCATAAAAAGTTTAAATACAAGATATTTTTAAACATTATCTAACATTAGAACAATTACTATAACATCATGTTAAATTAGGTTACAATTCCTTAGATTTTTAATTAAATAATCAAACTTTGTAGCATTGTTAAATAACACCGTATATAACATTTTATAACCTTCAGTTTGGATGTACGTTCCCAGAAAACCAGTTGTAAATGAAAAAAGTTAAGTTCATTGGGTTGGCTATTATTATTTGTTAATTACATTAATGTTAAATAGTGTTACATAACATGATAGAACGTTTGTTAATGTTTGCTGTGACAAAAAATGGTAAAGGTAAAGTTTTCGTTTTTTTTTCAATAAATAACTGTCAATTTTTTGTTGTAATTTTTATATGGAGAAAAAGCTAATGGACAGTGGGCATACTACGTTATGGTAAAAACTCCCCAGAGCTAATACGAGATTAATTTATTCTAGGAAGAAATGATCTCTTTGTTTAAATATTGATAAATCTATATAATAAGAGCGTTTCCTAAAATTCGATTGTTAATAATAAATAATTGACTTATAATCGAGAGACTCACTTCTGTAAGGAAAACCGTAACCTAAAACGTTGTGGACCTTCCAAGCTCATTTTATAAGCGTTACTTGGTTGCGAAAAGGAATTTCATGTCCGCATGAAAATTACTTGACATTTTAGCTATCATCCTAACGCGAACACACCTGAGATTTCCACGGCCCAGAGCCAACGAAAAATTCTTCGTCCAGTTTTAATGTTGTCATTTAGACAGCCGGAAAGGTCCACTTTTTGCATTGGGGTTTTTCGTGCAAAATAATGTGACATTAATAAGTCTCACCTCCCTTTAAAGGGAGATGTCACGTTCGTATTTGGGTCAGCTCTTACATTCATGTCGCTTTGATAAATAATTAGGGTACTGAAGCAAAAAATACTGAACAATAAAACCTTCGTGCAACACAAATGTCCATCTGCTCGTTACGCGGGGTTCTTGAAACTGTAATATATCATGGAAATGAATTAATTTCTCCTCATAAAGTTAGGAACGTCATTAAGGTTTTTGTTTAATTTAGTCCTCTTATCCGAGAGCCAAAAAGGAACTAATTTAGAATTCGTGGTCGACGATTATGTTTCGCACTTGACCGCTTTTTTATTTAAATTGGGAGCGTACGTACTGGTTGCCCATACGATAGGTACGTGACCTATTTATAATTCATGTAGATTTAAGACTAACCAACTTACGGTGTAAGCGAGTAAAAAAACATTTTCCGACTAGCACCTTTTTACAGAATTAGAATTAAAAGCTAAAAGGTTTTTTTCGAACTTTTACTGCTTGCAAAAGGTTTATAGAATCAAAATTAGGTAAATTAAAAGCAACCAAATGCGATTTGTATCAAGTTTCCACGGAGAGATTTCAGTGACATGAGGCATTGCTACAGCAAATCAAACTGAAATATTTATTACCCCTAACATATAAGCATTTCATTAATAGGCTTATTCTATAAATATATAGAACTGCCGCCGGGTACACAAGCACAATCCAAACGTGCAAATAAGTAGAGTGTGTAAGGTAGAATCGCAATGTTCGCAGCAAAATTTTCCTCCGTACATACAGCCTGTATTTGCATTGGAGCGAAAATATTTAATCAGGCGTATAACCTTAGCGTTCCCTTCGCTTTTGTGGTTTAAACGCGGACCCGTCAAGGCTACGTGGCGTTTCCTACATACGAAACACTAGGCCGCTGTCAAAACTTCGTCTTACTTAGCTAAAAGAATATATCTATCATGTTATACTTTGTACTTACAGAAACCGTTTATTATGATTGTTTAAGCGAATGTTTCCTTACGGTTATATCATCTTTGACGTCATAAATATTCTGTCGTATCTCATGAGCCTAAGACAGTTGCTTTAGATGGTTTGGTTACCAACTTCAACAAGACGCGAAATTTTTTGAATTTGTTTTGTTTTAAAGTCGAACTAGAGAAGTAAAACCAGAAACCGAAAGTATAGTAAAAGTAGTTTCATAATGTCCTTCTTTCCAACTGTCTGACCGTCTGTCAGTCACAGCCATTTTACTCGTCGATTGTTAATGCTAGAAAGCTAGAGTGGGAATGTTATTTTTATATAGGTATTTAAAAAACATACAAAAAAGAACAGCCCATACTAAACCTACCTACTCTAAAAAATCTGAAATAGCAGGCTCGATTTTATATTTTTTCTTAATTTTATGGTTGATGAACAATCAAGTGTCAGAGCTTAAACCACCCGTAGGCCTTTAACATGGCTCCTCGGGCCGTGAAAAATCTTTCATATTGTGTGCTGGTTTTCTGACGTTTTCCTTCACTATTTTAAGCAAGTCATATTTAATAACAGCACATATTTAAGGTACGCGTGGACATGAGTCGCATCGCACCGGACGCATCGGCCGCATGCGGTTAGGGATAGGTTTGGTTCATTCACTTTGGGTCCCTATTCGCTTTTTCAATTGACATCGGTATTAGGGAAGAGGTGGCATGAAAGAGCCAGTTTACTAAACGGAGCAAAAAAAAATGTAGGTACTTTTAATGAAATAAATGATATTTTTATCTCTTCATTTATTATTTATTTATTAAAGGAGGTAATAAAAATATATGAAAAACCTTAAACACTATAAAAATATCAACAAAATAGTCAGTTTAAAAAAATGAGAATTTTGGCTCTTTCATAACATTTTTATATTGAAAGAGCTACTAAAATTTATGCAAGAGGCAGTCTGTATTATAAAGTGTTAATGTGAAAAATAAAAAATAAGACAACAATCACTAACGTCCCGACGCGTCAGGCCAGTATATTCCTCGCCCGCGGCTCTAGACTATTATTAATTATTTGGGTTATTAGGGCTTATTCATAATGTGTACATAATGTGTTGTAAGTAATAGTTGGTTCACCTACAATAATATTATTTCAAAGAAATTTCGCGTGTATTTATTATAAAAGGGATTACGTCAGAAGAGATAGATAAAAAAGAGACGAAAGTAGCTTTAAGATAAAGCGGCGGTGTAGTTAAGATACCTAGATCTTATCTTACATCTTCTTCATTATTTCTTAATCGTATGGTTGACAACCAACCTGGTGTCAGAATTTAAACCATCCGTAGGCCTCTGACATGGCATTAAAACCTAAAAAAATCATTAAAACATAAAAACCTATAAAATCTCATTGGTGTTTTCAGGTTTTCATACAGAAGCTTAGATATTATTAGCTTTTATTTTTTGGTGGTATTTAATACTTTAACTGTAAATCCCCTTTTTTTCAATTAAAATATTCGAAATTACCACCAAAAACGTCGCTCGCTCCTACTTCTGGGTGGTTTGTAAATAAATAACCACTTCTAACCTGACCTGTCAGAATTGATGGCTTCAAAAATATCACCTTAAAATATTTCTAAAAGAACCTAAAAAAGGTTTTAAGAAATTATGAATCTTGAAAATTAAAAAATAATATTCAAAAATTCCAAACTTAAAAAAATCTAAAAATAGCAGAAAAGATAAAGAAACAAGGGCAAGAAGAAAGAAATAAAGTTGAAAAAGTGCTGTTAGTTTTAATTTTACAAGGATGAGGAGTAAATATTGTCCGAAGACACCCATCTTCCCCCACTATGGTTCCCAAACATTCCATCAGCTAAAAATGTACAAATATTTTTTTATTTTCTTATTTATTATTTTTCTTTAGTACCAAAGCCAAAGTTGGTTTTGTTACTCAAAATGGCTCAGTTGTTCAAAGCAAACACATTATTCTTATTATATAAAAATATTGATTCATTTATTTTTGTGAATTTTTTACATGTTATAGCACATGATAGCTTATTAAATATAATTATTTAATAAGAAAATTTGAAATTAATCGAATCGAGTCGAAGATCGTCGGTCGATCGTCGATCGGGTTCGAATCCCATCCGTATCAGTTGTCTTTTTCAAATTTTCTTATTAAATAATTATATCATTTATAGTATTTTGTCTTTACGCACGGTCTGAAATAATTTTGTACTTTAAGTTCATAAAGCGGCAGTTTTTTCAACCAATTTTTCGTCTCACTTAGTTAATTACTGCAAAGCAGATAGTCATAAAAGTAGATTCGCTACGATGCAGTTGTCATCTCTGGATTTTAGAAGATGCAGGAATGCTCACAAACCGTAAAGTAATAATTACTTATGTAGCCAATAGGCAATAGGCAACTTTGATTCTTGATTGACAGGCAAATTTTATAAGATTATATAGTCATAAACCCATTTGCTTAAAATCTTATTTGAATGTTCAAATTGCAATAAGGTCGAAAATGTCAGTTCAATAATAGTGGTGAACACTGAAGTTGTCAAATTAAGTCATGTAAATATTGAATTAACCTTTTATTATTCTTTTATTAGCATTGATAACCTCTTTGCACAAAGCTACCACGGTTTTCTAATTACGAATTTGTCAGTCAGTGTCAGGCAAGAAAATTACAAGTCTGTATAAAATATAATTCCAATTGCCATTCAATAGAATAGAATAACAAATATGCTTGCAGCTAATCGTGAGCAATTAAGAGTTCAAATTGTTGAGTTACACGAACAAGGAGTAGGGATAAATATTTAATAAGAAATTTGAAATTTTTTTACAAAAATATTAAGGTGTAGGGATTCACGAGATATCACGACAGTTAAAAGTGACTAGAAACACAGTTTGCCGATGGGTTCGACGACGAAGTGAGGTACAGTGACGAAGGAAACCTTAATGACTTACGGATAAATAACCATCGCCCGCATGCTATATCCGAAGAGCAGTGCCGCATGATGCAAAGGCAATACATATTGGGTGGCTTTACGCCGACAAGTCAATTTGCTGAAATGTTTGAAGTCCGGGTGGACTTCAAACATTTCAGCAAATTGACTTGCAATTGTTAACAGTTAGAAATTATAATATATTATATATATAATATATAATTATATTTATAATAAAAATAACCACATGTCTAACTATGCACACACATACACCGCATTTCTAACTATGCACACTTTTATTGGTTTACGAAATTTTGTCTTTCATTAGAAAATTCTTTAGGGTTGGTCTCAGATTGCATTGGACCGAGACAAGTGTAAGGAGGAAAGGGAGGCCTTTGCCCTGCGGTGGGATAATATAGGCTAAAATAATAATAATAATAATAATTAGAAAAGAGCTCGAAGATATTTTACTGCACATTCGTACGTAGCATGTTCGAATATACTAGGCAAGAGAACCCTCGCTATGACATTGATTCATTATATTTGTAAATTAGCAAATATTCAGCAAAAATTTAATAAATTCTACCATCAATTGTTACCGGTTTACACTTACATTTATAACTCGGATCATTAACTGCAAGTTTTGTGTTAAGTTTCAAATTTCAAATTAGCCGTAAAAAAATGAAAATAATAATGTGATTTTGCTGAACGGAATGCTATATTTGGGAACCACAGTACGTTAAGTGAAATAGCGCTATACGTATGAGCGATACATACAAATGTCAGCGTAAACTGTGAATGAGATTGGTATTTATGTGTTGCCACTATGTGTAATTATATCACAGACTTAGATGACGTGATTGAGTCAAATTGACAGTGTTGGATAAATATTAAATCAGCTCCGAAGTGGATTGCCGATTTTTCTAATATAGATATTAACTAAATCGTGTTTACGCAGCTTCCATCCATCTATTCGTCTCTCATCGTGTAACAACAGCAAGTAAAAATAAAGATTTCCGAAAAAAGACCAAGGTTCTGTTCCAACCTGTTCAGAACGCAATGCCTACAACGGCATCACGCTTAGAACAGCTCGATGCAAAGAGATTCGTTAAAGTAGACCACAAGAAGAAGACCTTGCCGTATTCACCCAACGCGCTGCTGTGTCCTGCAACACTTGTGACACAGCTGTATTATGTCTCTAGAACCGCAACAGTCGTTTGTGTTTCATGTACTATCTGAAAACTCTCCTTAACCAAGAGTTCTAGCCGGAGGATTTCCATTTTGTGAAAGGTTACGCTACATCATTAATTAGCATAATGTTTATAATTATGATTTTGTTACCTGAATTAAATAAATAAACGATTGTTATTTACGTTTGCGACTTCGCTTTACTTATTGGACTGACAATTCTACATACCGACCTTAAAATAACCATTTGCAATAGTGTTTTAGACTGTCTTCAAAATCATAATTGTGTTATTGACCAATTGCGCATTGTTCAATTTTTTTACTTAGACAGTTACTGTTGAAAGAGTACACACAGCTTAAGGTGGTGGCTTCTAATAATAAAAATAAGTACCAGTTGAAAGAGTTACAGCTGGTGGCTTCTATTATAAAAATAAAACAATAATGTACCAGTCATGTATTTTATTATGCAAAGCTAGAAAATTATTCTAAAAACTTTGCCTCTATTTCTTGCTCCTCATCGGATGAAGAGGATTGGAGAAAGAAAGGAGGTTTAGGTAGTAGTATTTCGAATCACATATTTTCACAAATAAATCACAAAACTCTCCAAATGGATTTTCTTTTATCCTAGTTCCTTCTCTAACCAGGCGCGAAAAATTAACCATGGTTCACATGTATTCAGTTACGACTAGACACTCCTGTAAATAAATCATACTATTAGTAGGTTTAAACTCGAACACCAGGTCACCAACCATACGATAAGGAAGCTAACTTGGAAAAAACAATTATACCTTATAAGGTCTACTCGCTCTAGCGAGTATCAAAAATTATGTAGCTTATACCAGTTATCAAAGACATTTCACCACATATTTCTCATTTTTGATATAGTAGTAATTTACTTAATATTCAATCTCGCAAATGATAATTTTATCAACAAATACTTCCAGTTTGCGTAGTATCACTATTAAGTCTGTGGACACAACTTGTTTAATTTGTCAAAATTGTTACTATGACGACTATGACATTCCATACTTTACTTTTTTTATGTCATCACTTTATGGTACCTACACGACCTATTTGTGTAAAATAATTGCGATTAATATAACATAATTATTTTTAAACGTTTTTATCTGTTTTTATATTTCAAAGTGCGTAATTTATGTTTCGGATAGTACCTACTACTACTTTTTTTGTAAACAGATTTTACAAAAAAATTAAAAACAAAATTGAGGTTTACCTTTTGTCGCGGGTTTTATTTTTTTTAAATATACCTATAGTTATCTAAAAATTGTAGGTCAGGTTGTAGGTCACCCACAAAATACTAACAATATAAGAAAACATATATTCAGCTTATAAAATGTAATAAGAAGCCCTGAAGGTCTAGAACTGTATGGATAATATTAGTTCAAAATGCATTATGCTCGGGTTTTTTAATTAAGTCTAAATGACATTTGACCAAGAAGTTTATAATTATTTCTCTGAGCTTGACCCTTGAAAAAATTACGAAGGCCAAAACCTTTCCTCCAAGGCTTGACCAGGTTTATACTCCTTGCACGATATAAGTTACGTTTTGTTATAGCCACTAAGCTGGTACTTATGGTCTTTTACAGATCTTCTTTCTTTCTTCTTCTCTCTTTATCGTATGGTTGAAGTCAGAGTTTAAATCAGCTTTAGGTCTCTGATATGGCTTTACACAGCGTAGAAAAATCAGAGTTTGAAAGTGCCTGGGTTTGACTTGGCAGTCCAACGGTCGTACCACTATCATACCTTTAGCTTCCAAGAAAAAAAAACTAAAACTTAAATAATCATTTTTTAAGCCCCGTACAATACGCCTAATTGTTAAGTCTGTTATTATTATTAAAGGTTAAATATTATAGATGTTTTTTAAATTTACCTCTTTTTAAACAAAGTCCAGCTAAACCTTGGCGACCGCGGTTGCAGCAATCTGAATACGAATGACCGTTAACAATAGTGTTGTCACCCAAAATCAAGAATACAGTAGATAAGTCCAATAATGGGCCTAAAATTGCCGTATTAGAATAAATTAATATATAAGCCTAAATTCAATATCTTACAAAGCAAATAATCTGTAAATTTACATAAATATTTTTAAGAATTTATCAATGAATTATTTAAAGTAAAAGTATAGTTTTTAAATAGACACGATAGACAAAAAGAAAATAATATTTTACAGTTTGACTAAAAAGAATCTGCAAAATTGTGGGTGCCACTAGCGCACTTTTGATAAGTACTACAAACTACAACTCATTACAATAATAAAAAAAACACCATATCTAGCAGCTAAATCGTTAAAGTGGCAACTCTGAGACCCACGTTCATTCCGGGTGACGTCACAGGCCATTTTTGTTCACTCCCTATTCGGATTTGCTGATGCAGTGCACGCAGTTCTATAGGATTCAGTACATGCTTACAAATCCGTCCGCTGCGACCGCTGCGATGAGGACGCGGTGCACGCGCACCTTTAGCGTTAAGAAACTTTATTTATAAAAATAGCATTTTTGATCGATTTTATTATTTAGTATTTGTTGTTTATCTCTCTCAATTAATTATCTCTATCTTCAATTAATTATAGAAAAAAAATATACGTAGAAAACAATAGGTGATAAACATCCTTTCGGATGTGACAGTAGGTATATGTCATCAAACAGTGCCATATATGTAATAAAAATAACCGTTCCCTACTAGTTTATTATCTTCCGGAAATTGTAACAAAACATGTGATTGTTGTTGACATGGGAGTAGCTAACACCGTTAATAGAACGTAATAAATATTATCCTTATTTGTAACCTATTTCAAATAAAGATTATTGTTAGTTGTACGATTACCTCTAGCGAACCTAATACTACAAATAATTTGATGTACACTGGCTTTCTAAACTTAGTACCTACTACTCTTTTGAAATTGCAATTTTTCCCAAACCATAGAAGTTTCAGTTTTGTAATAAAAACGTTTTATACCTAGCAAATTTCATCGACTTAATTTGAAGTTTTTATCTTTTTCTAATCCTTTTTACTTCGAAAACGTATGTTGTATATTCTTAAAGTATTGCAGTTATTGTATTCTAAAAGTTATAGTAGTTTAAGAGTTACCTACTAAGTTTGGAAATCCAGTGTATTTTGATAAATCCTATAAACACATAAAAAGTTATAAAAAAATATAAATAGGAAAACCCTTTCCTATTTTGACTACTGATGCCGATGAAACTCTATATGGAAACGAAGACTAATCAGCAATATCAGTATAGCAGGCTATTGAAAGCCGTCGCTGCGCTTAAGCCTTGCTGTTGCCGCAAATAGGTACTTCTCGCTGTCGGTGTTCTGAAAGTATTGTTGTCGTTTAGCTGTAATCACGCTATCTTTCTGTAATCGCGCCAACACTTCTTAGGTGCCGTCCAATGATGTGCAAAGCGTTGCAAAGGACTGAGTGACTAATGAGGCGAGGAGGTGCCGATCCGATGCCGAACTGATAAATTACGTTTGGCACCTATAATAATGTTAGAATCAACACAATGCCACAATATTATAGTAACACAGCCACAAAATTACAATATAAATAATCCATTTAGTTTATCACCCTTCATAAAATATAAATCCATAAAATCTAACCAAAATGTATAAAGAGCACAGAATACTGAATTAATCCCACTCTCAACTAGTGCAGGCCGTAAAACCAACAGAGATAACACGTTATAAAGCCTTTGGGTTCGGATTGAACGTTAACAGTTATAGCACCGATCTGGTTTGTAACATTCCATGTAATCATGTTGAATGTTGGTACTTGCGTACTCGTAAATCTACTTCATACAGAATGCTATTTAAACAGTAGGTACATGTATATACATAAAACGCATACGTTGACATTTGAGCAATCAATCTGTTAATATATATTTGTATTGTTAGATGTTATGTCTGATATCTTTTAAAAGTGTATAAAAAGAGCTTGCTCTTTGCTTTTATATTTCGTATTAAAAATACGTAGGTAATAATAAATCATCTTAAATTATATGATACGAAAATTCAATAGAAGTATCCTATATAATTAAGCAACTAACGGTAAACTGACAATGGCAGGATCTAGTTTTGGGGACTTAGCTGGCGGGGATTTATACGGCGCGGCGCTGCTTTTATCCTTGAAACCATTGATGTATTTTAGATATAACCTATAATCATTATCCCTATCCCTTTGTGGATAATGCGTAGAGGTATCATCATTACCATGGTAACGTCTTACGTACATAAGCTCACAACTCGGCCGTACTCTATTCTGTGCCATTACGCTCTCGAGCGTCCCACCTAGGTAGGTAGTATTAAGATAAATTCAGCAAAGTAAGTAGCACCTAATGTACGGAGATAGGATGGGTCCATGTAAACTCGAGTGCGCCTAATATATTATGCGTTATTCGGTTTCAATCTATCGATTTTACTTCGACATTGTTAGAAAGCGGGACTTTCGCGATTTTCCACACCATTAGTGATGTGACAAACGGCGGTTTGTACTCACGATGTCGTTTTCGTCCATTACGAGATTTCAAAGATCGAACATTCGTATTCGCTCTTTTAACTTCGATCAGATATGGCACTTCTTTTCGCAGTCTGGAAAGTTTCCTGATAATATCTTTGGTAAATACGGCGATGTCTGATTTGTATCAAAGAAATCTTTAACAGAATATTTCGCGTCTCCTTGTTATTGAAAATTGGTCATTGAGTTTTCAGAAAGTTTATCGTTCAAGACTTCAAATACAAAAGATGTTTTAATTATATGACAAAATTGCCTTATAAGTTGATTCTGCGTCAAATACAGAATAAAGTGTTTCAGGTTCGCCAATTTCATATTTTAATGTGTTTAATTTCATATTGCTTTCCTTTAATGTGGACTTACGTTCTCGACGAGAATATTTAGGTATAGGTACCATTATTATTTTATTTTATTTTATTCTTTCAATATAATGGGCCTGTTTTAAAATCCATAGATATTATACTATCTACTAGACAGACTACTAAAACTTGTTAATAAATATAAATAGAAAAAGAAAGAGGAAATTGAAAAAGAGATAATGTATGAACGGGCTTGAACCTGCGATACTCACCATACCGTGGTGCCGCTCTTAACATCTGAGCTTTCATATCGCTGTCCGCACTTGAAATTTGATAGGTTATCCTTGCTCGTATCTTATCTCTTTTTCAAGTTTTTTCACATCTATCAAAATGATTGTATGGGAAATCTACGTTTAAAATTGAATATAGGTACGTAAGGTACGTTTATATATATTATGTCAATCAGTCAGTTCCTCCTTTTACGAGTATTAACAGATACCTCATAATTTGACAATACCGTAAAACCCTACGGCTATTGTTTGATTCCATTGTCGTTTTATTTGTATATTGGACAGAAAATCGATATCGTGGTATGATGCTTAGAGAGAGATATTCCGCAAATATATCGAGATATTCACAATAACGATCTATTATCGAATGAACCTACCATATTTTATATTTTTCATTGCAATGCTTTAACATTTCCGATGTAGCACATTTCCTTTATTAGTTAGTATTTATACATTTAAAAAAATATTATTTATTAAATGAAAACGGGTTTGATCACTTAGTAATCATGTCACCCGTATAAGGTAGATTACATGATTATTATATCAGTAAGACATAACAAACTCAAAACATTAGATACAGCAATAACTAATAGACATTACAATGATCTATTCTTAATTACGAAATTAACAATTTGTACAGTCAGCTAAGGAGTTATGTTGGAGAAGCGGTAATGAAGGTTGTAATGTTTTTAAGATATCAAAAATATTTTACCATTTTTCTTAACAACAATTTTACACAACCATATGCAATTTTAAAAAAACCTTCATGAACAGACAAAATTGAGATTCTTCTGTAAATATAAACATAAAAAACATATGTATGTTAACCACCACGCAATGTGTCCCAAACAGCAGCAAATGTCTTCACGGCAGGCCCAAGAGGAGGTGGCGGGATAAAATCAACTCACATTTGGAGGACTGGTCTCAGATAGAATTAGGCCGAGACAAGTGGAAGGAGGGAAGGGGGCTTTTGCCTGCAATGACGATGTAGGCTAAATAATAATAACAATACTCTCTTTAGATGGCTGGATCAAGGGCTTGATGCAGAAGGCGGTACTCCTGGACACGGTTCGCATAATCAGGAGTTTCCTCTCTCTTGAGTCCTGATCGGCGGTAGCTTGGACCCTGTTCCCGATACTGATGGACTACTATATTTTATATTTTTAAATGTATATTTTTATATTTTAGATATATATTATTTAAAATCTATATGTATGTGTTCTTCTTATATTTAAATATCTAGATTGGCTAGTCAGGTGTAGGCTAACGTGTTAGCTTTAAAGGTGAGTTGGCGAGTATCTTCTAGTCCTCCTAAGAATCTAGCACATCGTGGATGAATGTCAGAAGATTCTCAGAAGGGCTAACATATAAAAAGAATGTATAGAGTAGAAACCACTGGTAATGTCGGGAGGGGTTCTTCAAAAAGGTCAGGAGCGTTATGCGTAACTGCCGAGCGTGTATAACGAGATGCATGAATGTTATACCTTCATTGCCACCATCTTACCTATTCAGTGGTAAGTATCGTGTCTCTATTTATATCAATTTTCTTCTTACTTATCTTAAGTCGTAAATAATCTTGGCTCTTAGCATATCTTTTATACAAAAATATGGATAAAAGAAATAAAACAAAGGTTTTTCAATTAGAAATGTTAACCAAATAGAGTTTAAGGAGCAGATTCTAGTTAAACCGCTTTATTGTTGGCGCATTGAAGATATAAAATAACTGAGGAATCGCAAAAAATCAAGTTATATAGTTTAACATTACTTATCAGTTTGATCGGAATAAGTTTTCGTAAAAAAAATTGCTCCCACTAATTTGAAAACTTGTTTCAATCAAGCTGAAAATTTTCTTTCAAAAGTTTTGCCAAGATTAAAAAAAATAACATCAGTTAAAAAAAATACTGATGAAATCGGTTAGTTCCAAATGTTGGTGGCACTGTAAAAGGGGAGCACGTCTTAGAGTTCGATCTTTTTCGGCAATTAAATAATTCCCGTCAAAAATAGATGTCAATTAGTAGGTAAAATTATATAAAAGAAACATTGCCGTGTACGAAACATCCAAGTGTACTACAAACTACAATAAATTTCTTAAAGAAAAATAAATTACGAAACATATCGCATATTGTGTTGACAAACAAACGCAATAAAGATAAGTTGTTATTCTTGTTTCAATAACAACAATAAGAAGTTTCACCAACAAAACGTAGGTTTCAACTGTGTTGTTTATTGGTACCTACGATATAAGAGGAGGTAGGTATGTTTTAGTCTGTACTGTAATGTTCCACACCTGGTAAAATTAGCTTTCTTTTGTCTTTATCGTACAGCTGATGTACAACCTGGTGTCAAAGTTTAAACCGCCCGTAGTCCTCTGACATAGCTTTACACTCCGTTAAATATCTCTCAAGTATGCTGGTTTCCTATAATGTTTTCAATTACCGATTTATAATTAATTTCATCGCGAGAAAAAGTACTATTCCCGAGGAAAGCAATAATAACATTCTTAAGATAAAAGATGGCGCCACGTATCTTTCGAACATGATCCAATTTCAAATTCACAATTAAAAGCTAATATATATATTATAAGAGTGACTAGTTCCAAGGGCAGCCTACCCTTCATGGAGAAGAATCTAGAAAGAAACACCATGATTGCTTTTTAAAATAAATGGCTTAAATATTTTTACATATCTCTTGCTCTGTAAGTACACCCTTACACCCCTGAATGCCGGGGTGTATGACTATCATTACAGCATAGGTTTTGGAATTTGAAAAAAGAACTGTCATACTGCACGAAGAATATTTTTAAAAAGTTAATATTTTTTTTCTTGGTATCGATTAATTACTCGAATCGGAATCTAGACAATTTATTTTATAAAGATTTTATTTTAAATATGGAACTAGGTATTTGTTTCCACATCGTATGTTAGATGGAATCGATTTAAAAATCAAACTGGCCAGCAAGATTTGACGCGCTTGCGTGCGTGAAAAAAAAAAGGCAGTCTTCTAGATTCCTAAAAAGAACGTGACCATATCACTTACAAATTGTAATAATTTTACTATTAATTTTAATTAAATACACATTTTTTTCTTCTTAATAAATGTTCATTGAAACCTGCTGTCTTGTTGTTTACTTACCTCACAATCGATATGTAAAGCAGAGTATTTATCTCGGGCGTAAGCATCAATTGCATACTCGGGTTAATTAGCGCCTTCGCTTCGCTCAGGCGCCAAAATCCTTGTATGCAATTGATGTCATACAGCCCTTGGTTAATAATCTACTATTACATAATGCAAACAACATTTATATCAATATTGCGTCATTATGCTTAAACTTTTCTCTTCCTCTTAACCACTCTCTTCATTTACTGTATTTAAAATATTAATTACCTATGCGGTCTCAGCTCTATAAAGACGTTGACGTACCGGTCGTCTAAATGTGTTCGTATAATTTTCTCATAGTATGTAGCATGAAAGCCACCTAAGGGGCTCAAGGGAGCCGCAGAGAGAGACCGGGGCCGGAAGGACGTGCCGTTGCGCGCCCGCTACCGGTGCCGGCCGCCATCGTCACATCCGCCGCACCGAGGGGAATTATTTTAACGCCAGTAAGAGCTTATTCGAGCTCCACTCAGCAATTACATTAAGGGCCTTTGATGCAAAGCTTTTTTATTGCAACATGTGCGAAATGCAAGTTCAATAGAGCTTTTCCATTATGAATAGCGCTTCAGAGCTGAAAAATGAATAGCATGTTTGATCTGAACGTACCGGTTGACGTTACAGTTCTCTGTAATCTGGGTAGTGCAATATTTAAATTTCTTTTTATTTGATTTGGAGATACAGACGAGCAGACTTTCATTTTATTGCATATTTTATTTATGTATTCAAATTATAATTTGTTTGTCGCCTAAGGATTTTAAATGTTTTGTAAATATTTTAAGTAAATAAAAGGTTATAGTAGACGTTCTTACTTTTGACGTGTAGTGATATTTATATGCGTTTTATAAATCAATTATCACTTGCTCCATGCCTCAGAAAACACGTTAAGCCGTTGGCCATAGGCCTGATTTCTCTCCGTTCGTGTCAGGTTGCCGTCTCATTAGCCAAAGAGAGTAAGGGAAAAGGGAGTGCATCTGTATTTGCGCACTCACTTCTTTAATGTAATAATCTCCTGCGTTGTTGGCTATTCTCCGTTGAGTTTGGCCGCTGAGACTGAAATTTGGTCAGGAAGTTATTTTATACTTTAAACGCCACGAGCCCTAGACATTATAGAAAAAATAATTGTTTGCGAGTCATTGGAGACCCCAGGCGCCATGCAAAATTCAAGTATTCACTTGAATTATTACATAAATTATTTTCACAGGGATTTAAAGCAAAAAGCTAAATAAAATCAACCTACTTAATAATTATGTAAAATACCCAATTCAGCTACCACGGGTTACATCACAACAACAGTTCATCAGGCAGTTATGGAATTATTCCCTCTCATCCCTTCATTATTACAGTCCAAGAGAGCCCCTTGTTTGGTCGCGAACAGTTGCCCGATGTGATTATCTCTCTCTGCTCAACGACGTATTTAAATCATTAAATTGTCGCAATTATCACTTCATCCCTACATTCGCCGATGTGAAATGAAAAATTAACATTCATGTTAGCGAAAAAAATACGTTTCAGTAATTAAATTGTATCTGTATTTACTTGTGGTACTCCCTATTACAACTACAAATAGGAAAGTCGGTTAAATAAAAGCGAAATGGCTAACAGGAAGAAGACCGATTGTGTACATGACTCGAATTTTGTATGTAATAAGGATTTATTGAATGGATTTGTTTTATTTAGATTAGATTTCGGAAATTAGTTTTGTCGTTAAAGTAATTTGTTGAGAATCTCGGGATAAAAGGGTCTAAAATGTAATTATAAGAAAGAAGAAACAAACCCATATAACAAAGATATTGCAAAATTGTCTACAATAACTAATTAACAATGACCGTTACGCGTGTAGCACGGACCTAAGTTGGTAGCGCTACGCGTGTAGCACAGACGTAGGTTCGTAACGCTATACGTGTAGGACGGACGTAGGTTTATAGCGCTACGCGTGTAACTGTTCGTAGCGCTTCGCGTGTAGCACAGACATAGGATCGTAGCGCTATGCTGTAGCACGGATGTAGCACAAACACGTTTGAAATGTTAGTAACAGGTAGGCAATACTTTCATAAAAATTACACAGTA
This sequence comes from Protodeltote pygarga, assembly GCA_936450705.2. Taxonomy (NCBI): domain Eukaryota; kingdom Metazoa; phylum Arthropoda; class Insecta; order Lepidoptera; family Noctuidae; genus Protodeltote; species Protodeltote pygarga. The sequence continues at coordinate 7,291,888 of OW388255.2, read as the reverse complement.
TTTCAGCCTTTTACTCCCCATACACGAGTTTTATATGTATTCGCAATTATGCCAAGGCATGTTGACGTATATAGGTTTTTCAATCTGTTGGTACATACTTTAAATGATGTCAACAAAGCGTGTTAAAACGACGCAAATTAAGTAATATAATTTAATTTCTTAACACAACGGCGAAGAACAAACATTTACGGTGACATTTTCAAAACGCGACATTAGCATTTAAAACGAAATAACACATATTATATGAAATAATCATGTTTTACTATAGGAGAACAAGTTAATCCCGACAAGGCCCTAATGTGTTAAGGAGTAGAAAATGTGGATTTCCGACCATGAGTTATTAGGGTAGTTGTACACGCGAAATAAAGGCATAACCGCACACGTATTTCATCTGCCTGGGAAAAAGTATCACGTAGATGTAACACAACGTCACTCCCTAAACGGCTGCCTACTGTAGTAGCCACGCAATAAATAAAAAAGGCGATTTAGGAAATCCCGACATGACTCCTCGGATTTATACAGAGTGTTCTGACGCAAACTTTTCCTTGAGGTCATCAAAATTCTCCCCCCGTGCGGACGATTGAATGTTATGGCCCGCGAGACGCTCTCCACTTCTGAGTTATAGCTTGTTGCCCCCTGACATGCTTACGGTACTGATTTAATTCAATGATTATGTTGCGCGCGCTACACGAACCCACTAGCTTTTGAGGTCGGCTTTAATAAAAAAGTTACATCGTTATGAATACACCACACAGTCAATGTATGGAATATGTAAAACATGGGTAAACTAAAATTTTGATTTAATCTTTTTACGTTGGAGCGGTAACGGGGTCCCAGATTTAACAAGCGATGTTTTGTAATATACGAAGTATTTTCAGCAATGAAAAAAGTGATTGTTTTTGATAGGACGTTCGAATAATATATCATTTTGTTGTATAAATGCTACCGCTAAAGCAAACACGAGTTATTTTTCCAGAGCAAACAATTTTGGTGGTGTTCAATATCTGATACCGCTAACTTATCCACGTCACGTAAGCAATACATACAAATATTATCCAGAACAGTTTGTCTATAAATACGATATAAAACTTTATTCACAAGATATTTATGAGATTTTTTGCTGTTTGTGAGTTTGACACGGTTTAAAAGCTGTTTAACGGAATTCAATGTCGGCTAATGTTATTTTATAATCATCATAAGCACTGTGTGCATTTTTTTTACCAAAAAATAAGTGGTAAATGCACAAATATAGTGTCTTGAAGGCTGGCGTAACGGGAAATTGTTCCCACGGTTTTTGGATAGGATAGACCATGACCGCCTGACTACATAAGTTGTTTGACATTGCCGCACTCACTGGCAGGACTACGTCACATAATACCATACATGACTAAGTGGAGACCCATAGTGATGCGGAATCTTAAGGAATCCATAAGGAGATCGGCCTATCCCACGGTCGGTGTTTGGATCGAGACATGCTGACCTCCAATCCTATATAGTCTAGTCCGGAAAGGCAATATCCAGTCAATCAGTTAGTAATTTTTGTAATTAACTTTATGTAATGCTGTGGATCACGGAAAGGAAAGTGAGAAGAGCCACCCAGGATATTAAACGGATACTCAGGCCTATCTAAGGCACTGGGAGTGAAGCCTGAAACCAAGATCGATCTCCTAGATACTTAACGATTTTTTAAATAAAACGTAAAAAATAAGCTTTGTTAAAAACGGAATCGAATTTCCAAGAAACATCTGAATTAATAAAATTATATGTTATGTTATTTTGTTAACTGGGCCAAAACAAAATATTGTTTTTTCAACAAACAAAAAACGTTTCACTTGTTTCCATCATTCCACACATTTTGTTATCATTTGTACAAAATCAACGAATATGAAACAATAGAAAGAATAAAATATATTCACAATAAAAGAATGAGGCTGGTACTTACTTAGTTTTTGTAGTTTTAATATTTTTTTTTGCTCTGAAGCACCTACGAACCAATTGAGCGATTTGGTGGATATTTAAAAGGAATTCAACATTTAAAATCAAAGGAATTTTATTTGCACCTTTGAATCAATCCAAAAAAAAAACTATACTTATTATTTACATAATACTTGTTTTTCAATTATAATCGGAATAACAGCTACCTTAATTATTATTACAGAAACTTCCATTAGACTAGTGAAACTACCATCAATGACATAGAAAGGAAAAAGGTGCATTGTTGCACGTAAACTATGTAGAACGCGAGGTCATTTATAAATGCAGTTCATATCGCGTGATTTGGTTTGCTAACCAGAGTGAGACATGAGCGGGTGTCAGGCCGCGCTAAATGTATGGAGGTCTCGTTATACTTGGCGGCGATAAGGCCAATTTATATGGTACGTACTACGAACATTAAGCTGATAGTGTTCGCGGAGAGACGCGCGTACTCCTGCCATTTATTTCTCATTGTTATAATAGAGGGTATTAAATAATATCGATATTTTAATCTTGTCACAGTCTCTCATCTCAGTCTTTGGTTAAACAAAGACTGAGATTATATTTCCTTCCTTTTGGTTTACACAGATTAAGCAGCGCTTGAACGGGATGAAACAATTCTTTGAGAAAACAAGCTATGGCGGCAAACCACCATGCAGAGCGTTCAGAAAACGATTTTGCAGTAGGCTTAGAAGTAATTGTCATTGTAGCCCAAAATGTACCATAAATGGGACCATACGTTAGAGTCAATGTTAGCTTATAGTTTGGTTAATAAAAATACCCGTGATCGTCTCCATGTCTGTTTGACAATGGACGTAGCTGTTAACCGATTCGGCCTCTGCATTTGGTGTGGCCGGTTCGATTCCCGCACCGGATAAATACTTATGATTATGATCGACAGATATTTGTATCGTCCGGGTGTTTAGGCAAAAATAAATTGTGTGTACAGCACCCATGACACAGACGAAGAATCCTAGTGAAGACTATAGAAAAAAGCTATATTTAACGATTATGCCATTTATAATAGTTTATCGGTAATGTTCGTTAGTTTCTAATCTCAACAACATTTAGTGAGGCTTATTCGGAAGTCATAAAGTAACAGAGATCATATATGCTCCCCTATTTTGTAACATTCTAACAAGGCTAGTTGGAGTTCAAAACTTTCTACGTGATCGGTATTCTATCTGATCGAACTCAATTCACCACCAAATGGACAACCGGGGGGACAATTACCATAAATAATGTGTCAGTTCTAAATTAATAAACGTTTGGCCAATAACTCAAGCTAAATTAAACGCAATGCGGTGGAAATTACAATCTAGGTTATTTAATTTACTTGTTTCGTTGTCAACATCAATCGATAAATGTCACTCCTGCAGAGTTAGAATATGTCGAAGTGATAATATTATATCGATTGATTTTACTTTGCAATTAATACCTTATCAACAATATAATATAGCAAGCTATTCTATGCCAAGGCAAAATAGAACGGCGTTTTAGAATATAAATTACTAATAAATCTGTATCCTTTAAGTTACTCATAAACCTCCTGACAGAATTTCGTTCACAGCGACCAATTTCAAAGGTTGCAACCAATTGCTTAATATACGTAACAACTCAAGATAACCACAAGATACTGACAAGATACTGGTCTGGCTTACTCGACGAACAATAATCGACTGACCAGAATCTACTACCACAACCGTTTACAATTAGTGCTAAACTAGACTCGTCACTACCCTCACTATAATACGTCACTGATAATCAATAGTATTATAAATATACTATACATAATAATATTATTAGTACTTTTATATCCAAAAATAAGCAATAATGATTAATAACAATGCTTGGTGATAACAATGATTGATTCATTCGATTGGTTTAACAAAAAGTTATACCGGTTCCTTTCATATAAAAGTTAAGAATATAATACCTAAGTTACGCCAAGTTGTAGGTACCAAGTTTCAAGTTGTTCTACTGAAATCAGTTTGTCTTCTATATTCCCATTGCACAATGGATAAGCATTTCGAATGCTAAGGCCCTCGTAGACTAAACTACTTTGACAATTGCAGCCTCACTTAACGGTATATGTGCTTACAACTGTGACGGCTAGCATTAAGTTCAGAAATAGTCTAATGAAGTGCTGCGGATAACGCAGAGATTGGTGATGATAAATAATATTAAAAATTATATTAGAAAACAATGTATGGAAATGTACACAAATATTATTATTATTTACTATATCTAAACATTATAAAACATTTAAAAAATATACAATCGAAAAAAATATGCAATTATATAGGTAAAAATGCATTTTTATATTATTATAAACTAAAATTATATCAGCAGAGTGACTTGGTGGCTTTAATCGGTTGCAAGTTCAAACCCGTAATCGTAATCGTTCTACATACATTTAGAATTTCAAGTAGTAGTAGAATATAGTAAACCACTGGTATCATGATGAGGATTTCAGCTACGCCAGGTCAGGGCTCCAAAGAGAGGAATCTCCTTACTATGCTAGCCGTGTCTCGGAGTACCGGCTTCTGCATCAAGACTTTAATCTAGCCATCTAACACAACTCTTGAGATGTTGATCGAGGGTCTTTGGTATTAATTCAGATGACTGTGACGACTATCAGCTCAATCGTGCACGGTGAGTCCACATCCCACTTGTGGACATGTTATTACTATTTTTATATAATTTATTAAATAACGTTTTTACAATAGCACATTTAGGTACCGACATTCGTTACAATACTATAAAATAAACTATGTCCCAGCTATCGTCGCCTATTTCCGAATCCAAGATTCATGTTTAAAAATTTGTAAAGTTTGTTTAATTATTTTATTACTTTGTTTTAATTTATAGAGAATTTTGATTTCTTTGTTCCTTTCGCCAAGGCTCTGATACTTACGACAAATACCGATTATTATTTTCAAAATGCATAATTATTCATTATACCACAACGAAATCTAAAATCTTTCATCAAATAATGATAACCACAAAGCTATATAAATACGGTGTTAAATAAGCCAGATATACGCATTTTATCCTCTTCGTATCATACACCGATTGAATACTGTTTGTTGTTCATTTACTTTATAACAGCTACGCGAGAAAATCTCATCTCTATTCCCGCGATATCGAAGCGAGTGGTTTGTCTAAGTACCTAATATGAAATTGAAACCAAAGAAGCTATTAAAATTCAGCCACGAACACTTCTGTTCTAGACATTTACTTAAGCTACATTTACATTGTATAACTACAAGATAAAATAACAAGTGTCTAAAGAATAGTTTTATTGATGTAATATCTGCTTACCCCAGGGTCTGAATTGAAATATATTTATCAGAAATTCCGTCGCTTAGGAAATGTTGAAAATGATAAACTTACAGTTACGCTAACGCTTAGTGGCAGAGCGTCTGGGGGCTTTACCTAGTAGGTCGCGGGTACAAATCCCGCTCGTAATTATTTTTTATTTAAAAAAAATAAAATGTTCGCATAGTATGCATGATTGTAAAAAATGTAAAAGTAGTCCTATATGTGTTATGAAGGCTTTCTATCATATATTGTGGTGCTGGAGAATAGGTCATACTCCATCAAGCTAACCTAGTATGTGTTATTGGAGTAAACTTTGTAATGCTTTGGAATTTATTGTTTTCAATCTTTGTAAGGATTAAACTTACCTCAGTTTAACGATTAATACATAAAGTAGAAACCTATATGGGTACTCTACCACTAAGGGCTGGTGATAGGGTTATATCCGACTCGCGTGGACTAAAAACCATAATATGTTAATCCTAGTCAAACTTCTGGGTTGGACTGGGTTCACTTGTGCTTTCACTGCCCTAGAAACGAGAACCTACTGCATAACAGAACTGTAAAATGCCATAAATCATCCATCAAATATCTGCTGTTAGAATAATGGCTACGGCTAAGGCTGCGGAGTAAGTGCCAAAAAAGGCAATATTGTTTTAATAAAAATTACTTTCTAACTAACTTTTAAATTCTGGAAAAGAAAGAAAACGAAAACAAATATTCTGTTATTTACGTTTCCTGAGAATTAAAACGGCGTAGGTCAATATTTGTTAATAATAAACAACATAAGCAGGGATTCCTACGTGATTTACTTTTAAGGTTAACACGCAATCAGTAATGTAACAAAATTAATTAATTTAACTGTTTAGCGATCGTATATTTGTAATGCAGGGTTCAAACCTAATTGTGACCGTTTTATTGACGTCGTCGTTGACGTTGATATAATTATAGTCGTGATAGGCTAGTGGTATGACCGTTTGACTGTCAAGTCAGAGGTCTCGGGTTCGAACCCAAGGCGCGCATCTCTGAATTTATGTAAGTTATGTGCGTATTATAAATTAATTATCACTCTCCGTGCCTCGGATAGCACGTTAAGCTGTTGGCCCCGGCTGTCAAATGTAGTTCTTTGACAGTCGTTATCGGTAGTCAGAAGCCCGAAAGTCTGACAACCAGTCTTACTATGGGGTATCGTGTAACCCAGTACCTGGGTTGTAGAGGTCTGATAGGCAGTCGCTCCATGTAAAACACTGGTATTCAGCTGCATTCGGTAAGACTGAAAGCCGACCCCAACATAGTTGGGAAAAGGCTAGGCAGATGATATTATTGCCGTGTTGTATTTCCATTACACTGCTCATAGCATGATACATAGCGTGATACGTTAAATAAGCTATAGTGCTGAAACATGTTTAATACTAATTAGTTTTTTTGTTAATACATAAACATTTTTATGAAGTAGGGCTAGCTTTAGTCCGGGGCTTGTTTCGCGTTAATTTAGAATTTGACAATCAATTCAGATTGTACTCTACTTGTTCAATCATGAATCGAAAGACAAGTGGCGCCATCTATTACCATAAGAACTTTATTATTGTTTACTTCGTGAACAGTACTTTTTTTGGGGATGAGAGGTACCCTGTGTCCTTTGCTGTACACCTGACAACGAATATATCCAAAATTTCTGGATGATCGGGTCAGTTGTTTAAGCGTGAAAAGGTAAAATATTAGTAAACAAATATAAAATGACATAAAATTAATGTAATATTATATGTAATGTATGTGATGTCGCTCTGCTACTATATGTTTTTCGTAACCCCGCTCATGTTATAGGAATTATCTTCTACATTCAACCATCTCAGATGGTAGTTACATCAGCCCATTATACGGCATACTAGAGGGCTAGCATGTCTAACTTGCAGTAAGTACAATGCTATAATAAAAATGTAACTTATTATTATAAGTAGGTATTTTATACATTTTATTTTTAAAAAATACACACCAATTTTTATCTCGGTCTGACATCCGCGGGGGTAAAGGCACGGGAACAATAGCATCATATATCCTAATTGGAGATAAATCTAAAGACTTGAATGTCATTTGACTGAATAACAAAGTCTTTACTATCTACTTGGAACCTTATTCCGACTCTTTTTAAAACGTGCGCAACAATATTATTATTCGTAGATTCACCTTAAATAGCACGCTAAAGAGTAACTTCTCGAAGTAGGCAACAAAGTCACAAGTTACGAGTACTTAATGCACTTTTGAATATAAACACGGAGAAGTAACATTGTATTTAAGTTAGTACAATTCTACCGTCCAACAGTTGAAGTTGCACAGCCAGTCACGGTGAACACGTTCTGCATGTCAAAAAGTAATATTTACTTCACAAATTAGGTAGACACCAAGTTTTAATGGAATTATGTAATTATTATAACACGAAAGGATAATTATTAATGTTATTTTATCTGTGCCGCTGTGGGCACCTTGTTTGATCACACCTTTGAAATTGCCGTTTAGAAGTACCGGCCATTTCAAATCAAAATATTTTTTGATGCTTAAGTTAATTTTATTTAAAAAATATAGACATCTTTTTTCAAAATTAGCCATTTGTTTATTAATTAGCATTTTAATCTTTTACGTCATTATATGTAGACACGTAAATAAATTGAGTAATGGAATATGAGTCCTGTCGTGGCAATAAGGCGGCATAAGCAGTTCACAACACCAACGACGTTTACGGAGCAAAAATACTACAAACGACGCATCATCTGTTTAATTGTGTTGGTTTGCCCGCTTCCGTTCCGGAAATTTCAACCCGGAAAATGATCCCCGTTTTTCGAATATTTGGTCGACAATGACGAATTAAAGGCGATTGTGGAAGCTGATGATACTCAATCTACCGCTGAATTAGCAGCAGCTTTCGATGTTACTATCAACATAATATTAGTCCATTTGTGTCGAATTGGCAAGGTAAAAAGGCTTGACAAATGGGTGCCCCATGAACGTAATGATCGCTAACGCGAAGTATGCGTCGAGACGTGCCTCGCACTGCTTAATGGGCTCACAGACGATGGAATTTTGAACCGCATTGTTACTTGGGACGAAAAACGAAAACTTATCCTTAGAAAAGTGATGGTCTCTATTTTGTGGTCCAGGGCCGTGTGATTCTTTACAACTTCTTACCAAACGGGATGAGAATTAATGCTATGTGTATTGTGAAGAACTGAACACAATGTTGGAGAAGCACGCACGTCTCCAACCAGCTTTAGTTAGTCGCTCGTCTGTGCTGCTCCTGCACGATAACGCGCGACCTTATACTGCTCAGCAAAAACCAATTTTCATTGTAATAATATAAATTGTAATCAAAAAACTTTTAAAAACTGTATCTAAGCTAATTAAGTTACAAATCCAGAGGTCACAGTGGCTAATCTCAACGAAGATTGGCCATCGACGCGGGAGATATTATAGTGCACAAGTGTGTGCGCAAACACAGGTGCACTCTCTATTCCCTCACTGTCATAGTCGGCACCGGCAACTCTCATACAGGACGGATACCCGATATGATCGGAGAGTAATATACTACACTAATAGACAATATATTACTAAATACCAATATAATTAATAGATAAGTATTTATCAAATGGAACGATGCCAACATTAATTAGTTGTTTACTAATAATTATAAAATTAATAATTCAGATTATAATTAATATCATGATAATAATTAAGTTTATTCATTATGTTACAAAATAAAGCGTAATCCGTGCCAAAATTGACCAATTCTCTTTATATGCATTGACTAATTCAGGTCGCCATGCGTCGATTTGATTTTAGTTTCACAGTCGTTTGTGATATTTAATCCTTAATTAAACCGTCAAACACCGGCAAATGAAAGAAATTAGAAATTAGCAGCAGTGATAGTCTAGTGGTTTAACCTATGACTTGGCAGTCCATCACGCCAAGTCAAAGGTCCACATAGGAATTTTCGGATTCATGAGCGTACCTATTAGAAATTAATTATATATCGCTCGGTAAAACGGTGAAAGTAATAAAATGTGTTTTATTGTGTCTTGTGGATAATATCACCATAACGAAATCCAAACAATCTATAAAAAAAAAGTACATGATCCCCACTTTACATGTAGGTATAGGAGGCCTCGAAAATATTTTCTGGTTATAGCACATTTTTAGGTATTAGTCGAAAAATAACAAGCCCAGCCAGGTACATGTAAAATTTATATTCGTAACACTCAAGTGTTAAAAAAAAATACTTTATTACCCACACTTTAACATACATCAAATAAATTATCACGTTAAATAGACATATCTTCCTGCGAAACCCTGTATAATTGATAGCAAATAGTTATTGTACAACAAACTACATAGAGAGACACAATAGCGACACATCGTCGTTACAAGTTTGCATTGACGACGCAAGTCTCCTAGAATTCTTGAAGGAAATCTTCCCGCATTTAAATATACAATGTAGCGTACCGTAGCTATAACATAATATTTACGTATACATTTACGCAAATGTACGGCGTTTATGTATATATTTCGTTCGTAATCTTGACATGTAGGGATACATAAGTAAGTTTAATATAAACTTCCTCTAACGTACACCGCTCATCTTTCATCTTGAGCTTTAAGAAAACAAAGTTTACAACAAAGGAGCTTCTTGCTTAGAAACTACCGATTTCATGGTTCTGATTTATTACAAGGAGTTCGTATTTTATAATGTGGCGACACATTAGTTAATTGGCTATAACCAAACTTCCCAAACTTGTCTCTATTACTGACTTATCCGCTTTACATTTGGAAGTTTCTAAACCAACTAAGAAAAGATAAAACCACTTTTAATGAGAATACTATCGCATGTCTTTATTTAATTATATATTTATGTTACCCTTACGTTTCGAAAGTTTTGCAACTTTCGTGGTCACAGAGAGACTGCAATCGAAATCATCATCGAAGCCGTAAACCGGCCACAAAAGCTGCAAAGCTTCCTAAACGTAAAGGTAACATAATATTTAAAAATAAAGATTTAACTTTAGTTAGGTTACGAGGGCAGAATTAAGACAAATTAGCAGCGAAAATAAGTAAATGTGCGAAGATGGCATACAAGAAAACTATGCAGAAACTGTGATAGCAGGCTGTTTACAATATCTATTATACAATACGTTAGTAAATTGATCATAAAAGATGTTTGTATGTTTTTATATTAACTAGCTAAGCTCGCTTGTGGAGGTTGGACCAGGGTAAGAAGTATTAAAGATAAAAGTAATTAAAGTAGTAAAGTTATACCTATTTATTTTGTAAAACGTGAGAAATAAAGTACAAGGCATAGTCTGCATGTACCTACATGTTAAAAAATATAATGTATAAGTAGCTACATATTTTGCTAAATAAAGGCGTGCAAAATTTATTATTATTGGAGAGGGCTTCTTGCTTTCCTTAAGTTAAATATAATTATGTTTCATACTATTATTAGATTATATTATTAGAAAATTAAATAACTAAAGTTATTATTACCTACAAAGCTTTAAATATATTATAAGATCTGAGAGTAAATCATATAGTAAATACATAAGTAATAATTTGTGACGATAAATTCAAAAACACAGTAAGTTTTTAATATTATTACTGTGATTAAAATCATTTTTCGTTAAAATTAATATTTATATATATCTTATATTTATATATAATTTATACCTACTTACTTTCTTAAAAAAGATGATAAAATTTCATAATTTTTGGTGCTTTTTATTGATTCATTAAAAAATTCCGCAAAACTATAAAAATAGACGTTAATTTAGTTAAACTGTTTATTAAGTTAATCCAGGATATGGTGTACCTTCTAATATTAGTATGATTGACACATAACTACTAGAATGGTTCCTAATATTGTTGATTATAGTTTTACAGTTAGCCGAGTGGCAACACAAACTCGTATTTCTGAACGTGGATATTTTCTTTACAATTTTATGATTTGTTTTAAAAACTGCAGTTAACTACGTTTTTCTTTAATAAAATTCCAGCTGGATTCTTTATAGGTACAGCCAGGAACGTTAGAAAGTTAATTCAACAGGTTTGTTAGAGTTTTTTATAATTTAAACAAAATCTATTTTGTAAACAGATTATAATTCACTTAAATAATAGCCTAATAATCGATTGAAAAGGATTATTAATTGATTATTTTTAAATTGGCCTGTACCTATTGGCTCGTTTCCGAGAAGAATGATAAAAATCAAGGGAGGTCCTATGCAGTACTGGGACATTGTAGGATCTTCGTCAACATCATCATCGCTTATTACATTAGTAGACATAGTAGTCAAACAAGAGATTAGGAATTATAAAAAAAAATAGGTCGTGAATTCAATTAAAGAAACTCAAATGTATACTACTTAATTTGCCGACTGTACTTGTTATTAATAAAGCATTAAATAATACTATACTAAGCATACCATCTTTTTTTTCTTGTTTGTGCTAGCACAACAAACAGCAAGGAAATTGAAAAGCTCGCGAGGGTACTAAGCTTAAGCCAGCTAGCCTAGACGCGACCTAATGGGTTTACTATCTACTGAAGCTAGATACAGCGTATTTGTGTTACAACAGTTTGTGTATTTTAAAGGAAAACCTTTAAGTCCTCTCTTTCTCGTCTAAATCCGCGCTGATCGTAACAGCATCTGTCATGTGTGTTATATAAAGTCACTTTAGTTGAGTTCGCTTCTTTTCTTCTTCTTTTCACATTCCTTCGGAGAGTACCTTCCCTGAGTAGTCAAAAGATGTAAAATATAAGTTTTAGTGGATGGATATCAGTGGTATGATAAGGGTAGGCAGTAAAAAGCCGGTAAAGTCCTACTTACAGTACCCAAGTACAATATAATATACAAGTACAGTATAGTTATCAGAGAAGGCAATTGCTTTATGTAAAGACCTGATGTCTGCTGTGTTTTAAATATCCACTTCAATATAAAATAGCTGGACAAAATATTGCTGTTGCTTGGAGTAGATAGTCAGGTAGACTCTGTAAAAGGAAGTAATTATAAGTGGAATTTATGCATTTCATTTCATACTTAATCTTAATCTTATTTTCAGCAAAGGAGAAATTCACAGACATATATTGAAAATGTCTGTGGAGAAAATGATACTTTTGATGAAAGTAGGTTTCCGTGATAAAGGTTTGTCCCACAATATTTAAATGCCAGTTGCGGCGATTCAGTGAGTCCACCTGCGAAGCAGACGCAGCGATAAAATATTCAACACGCGATTATGAATTATGATAAAACCATCTGGCTGCCACTAAGGCATCATCTTCACGCGCGAGTGTATTCCGACAACTGTATCGTTGAGTAAACTCTAGGATACAACGATAATTTTGGAAGCGAATCATCGCGTTTCACTTGGCCGGATTACGCTATGTCGCGGCGTCGTGCAACCGTATTGGAAGACAGGTTGAAAGAGCTTCATTTGGTGATATACAAAGGGGACGGAAAAATCCATTTGGTAGGTTATCACTGCATCGTCAATCTTTGAGTTTGTAGAGTAGCTGCAACAAATAACATTTAAGAAGACACTCTTAGAAACAATAACTGTTAATTAAAACCCAAATTAATGTCGAGTAACCCACGCACTATTATGTTGTCGTGTAACCCACGCACTTTATAAATTCAGTTTGTTAAGGCTTTATATTTTCACTATCTAAATAAAAAAGAACACACGTTTTATCATTTCCATTTAAGTTTTCAAGTTATTCTGTGAACAATTAAGTTGTGGAATTGTCACAGTGGATCCGAGCCTCAGTAACCACGAGACCCTACAATTATGTACTAGGTCTCCAGAGATTCCGTAAGCCCTTTTTACAGTCGCCCAAAGTCACTCAATACATTTTGGTCGGCCTCTGCCAGTGTAATTTGTGTAATTCGAGCTGAGGGAGTGTTTGCCTAGTCGACCCGTCAGATGTAGCTCAGAGAATTCTATGTTATTAACTTTGTGGGTGTCCGAAGAATGTTCTTATTAGTGTGAATTGACTTCAAAATTTACTTTACGATCGTTTCTGTAAGGAAGTTAAACTTCATTACGTTGACTGCCACTTTCTGTTTAAATATTAACACTGTTATAGAGTTGATCGCCTCTACGTTGATTCAACGTAGTTTTGGAGACGTTATAGCTAGACGTTATATTTAGATGAATTTATATTTTGTACCTATTATACATATAAATTCATATGTAAGTATTGTTTATGAAATCACAACAAATAATATTTGCAGACAGGCAAACTCGATATGGCCGAATCCATCCAACACATACCAAACAGAAAACGAAAATAATCTAACTAAAATGTTCTTGAGCGCCAAATTGAAAATCAAATTCACAATCTTTATCCACTTCTGCGGTACATACGTATTCATAATCGCTTTTTTATCATCCACTGGGATATCATTCTGCATTTAGGCAATAAAACCACGGTGGCGCGCCCTCGAGCCTTATCTCCACGGAGCAGCCTCGAAAATATAGATCTAAAAAAAATTGATATCAATTTATATGTAAAACATCGGCTTGAAAGAGATATTCCGCATCTTGTACGTTCCGTGGATGATATATGTATTTAAAGATGAGTATTATGCAAAATTAGCTATCTCTAGATAATGAATCTTGTATTTTGGTAATGGGAAATTCCTCTTTTAACCGACTTTCAAAAAGGAGGAAAAAATTAAACCAACTTCAAAATACTAAAGATATAGAAATACGATACACATAAACGTTCGTTTCGTAGTCGGTGTTAAAGCTGTTGCTGTAGCATATTAGAAGTTGAAACCTTTGACCAACTTGTGAAAAGAACGATTGTGTTTTATAAAATTTCCACCTCTTTCTAAGTTTAAATCATTCGGCGTTTAAATACTGTTTTTGTCTGCATCTAAACTTAGCACGCATAAAATTGCTTTGTAATTTTTAGGTCCCATTAAAGTCGTCGAGTGGCAAAACTTCTGGGCTTCATTTTATGGTTTATCCTTGGAATTTTATATCGATTTAAGTAGTTTGTACCATCGCAAGCATGCCTGCAGCTTGTCAATTACGTCACGTCCTCGGGCGGTGTAGCGAATGTGTTGGTTTCGTATCCGATATAATAGGGTAACGACGCATACCCAAAGTAACGTCTTTATTCCCCAACATTGAGTTACAGTACGTGTCGTATTGAGTACCTACTCATGTAAATTCACGTTTTACGATATTTGTAGAAATTAATCCGGTGGAACTTTTGTATTTGTTATAGAATAAATAAAATAATAATTTTGGCTTAGGGTAAAACTGGCCTGTAGTCCGGGGCCCACATTACAAGGAATAGGAACAGTAGTGAAAAAGTCGGTCGAATGCGTAGACCAGAACACCCAATGTTGACCAATTGGGATTTTATTTTATTAATGGCATCAAAAATATGTTAAACTTACTTGTATTGCACTGTATATACCTATATCTATCTATATATAAATAAAAATCAATTGCCACTCACGCATCACTTCAAAGCGGCTGAACCGATTTAACCTTCGAAGAAAGAAGGATCGCAATTTCGACTACGATCACGCCTATCTTTTTACAAGGCTATCCGAATTTATAATTCTTTTTTTATTCAATACAATACGTGAATTTCACAATGCACAAATACCGAAATCAAACACATATCAATCTGTAAATCACATAAATATCGCGCTAATCGTGTCATTCTTAAATAAATAATGCTTATGTAAATAAAGAGTTTCTTTTAAGTGATATCTTGCATGCGATGCTAGTTTATAGCACGACAACAATATAGACCAGTCATTTTCCTTCATAATATTCCTCGTCTTTTACTGTATATGATCCACGCCGAGGGTGCGTGCCTGCTTGAATTGCAAATAAACATCTATAGATTTTTTGTTGTCCTATTTAACTTGTAAATTTAGGTGTAAGAAAAGAGCGCACGCATTGAGCTGTCTGTCATAATATTTTAATATTTACCTATGAGCAAATCAACGGGGCAAAGTTGTAGCAATCTTTCTCTGATACGATCGCTTTAACTTTGCCCGTTTGAAATGCATTACAGGTGTAAACGGATACTACTCACCTTACACTCAGTGTATAAGTGTCTAATTGTGTCGGTATAGGTAGTTTAGTTGTATAATTATGTTACTGTGAATATCTGTGTATGTCCATCATCTATTTTGATGGTTTGTCCGAGTCAAGAGACGCCATTCCGGATATTTTAAAAGAGTCCCAAAAGATGGCTAAACTAGATCTCTGAACTTTGGGAGATGTCTATCAGCGTTACACTTCACCAGGTAACTAACAGAAACCGAGAAACAGAACAACTTGAATTTTAGTCCAAGCTAATTGGATAGGTATTACTCGATCACCTCCCCTGGTGGTACCTACTTTCTACAAAAAAATAACACTGGAGTTCGCTTCACATGCGTTAATATGCTTTTTAAAAATGTTATAGATCTTGTATTCGTTAGGGTTCTTTAGACAACAAATAAAAGGTTATTTAATACGGTAATTATATGTGAATCAATCTATCACCGCTCCCCTATTCGAATGAAACCCCCGAAAACGCTAAACCTTGACCGAAAAACCCCAACAACATTGCTGAAGGTTAAGAGGTTCAATTACGCATATTTTATTTCTATAATTTACTCGTTTCCGCTTGTATGGAATTTTCTTTAGCGATAAGATGCTGAAGGTAAACCTACTTTTTTCGCCTTAGAAACGTTAGTGTTCCGTACCAAATCTTTCCGTCAGTAATTAATAGTCAGTAAATCAGTCTTTTTTTGTTTATAAAAATAAAGATTTGCGCCAAACTTTTGTTTTCCATTTGGTATTATGTACTTGAATGACGTAAGTCCTCTTTAATTATTGTATACAAGTCACACTTGACCGGTATAAAAAAATATACTTTTTGAGTAAAGAGACCTAAATTACATGGTATCTGATGATTTGAAGTTATAACCTTAATAGAGGTTCAAAAAAGGCAAGATAATTTAAGTAGTATAAATGTTATTATACTAACTATTCGGGGTGGGGGGTTAAAACTATTGAGTGGGTCACAAAAGGGCAGCATAAAATATCCCGGGCCATTGCAGAACAAAGATCGGGAATCATTGGACTACTGCTTAAATGCAGAGACATTGGGCATGCTGTATGAATGATGTTTCGATAGGGCCACGCGAGACTGCACGATAACAGTTACACTAGTTACAGGTTAATATTAATCTACCGTTATGAGCAGATGTCAGTTACACCGCCCGTCTAGTCCTTCCTTGACGATCATTAGACTACGTCTGAGCGGCTGTGTAATATAATATTCATCAAATGGTGTAATCAAGTATCTAACCCCGGAAACGCTTGGTTTGGTAGCAAAGTTTAACGGAACTAATGTCAGTACATTTTAGCAGGTGACTCGTCGTAGGCAAGAATTATAGCTTAATTTTAATTGTAAGTTAAGTTCAGTATCTTCATGCATCATTAAAATAAACAAGGCTATTGATACACAAAGCTGCAATCACTGTGCATTATCAAGAACTGGGGGCTTACTCTAGAATCACGAACCTAATTCCAACTCTATTATATTTTTATACTAAAATTTCTTTAACAACCAGGAAACACCCTCATGCGTCGCTCGAATTGACACACACCGGTTATGTAGCAACGAAATAATCGATAGATCCTACTTTAATAAAAATACAATACATGTATCTCAGGATTGCACTAAATACGTGTGTGTGAGGTAGTAGCATGTGTGAGGAACAACATAACGGATGTCATGCATACCAGATAATATAAGCTTAATTGCTGAAAAATATGGATGTGTAAATGTGTTATATAATATATTGTTTGCGTTACTACTTATTTTTGTCAGAATTGGAATTAGTATATTCCGGTGGTCGTTGTGGTACATTGGATACGGACCTGCTTTGCAAGCAAGAGGGTAAGGGTTCGAACCTGGCATGTACCAATGTGACTTTTTTTTTTACTAACGGTGAAGGAAAACAACCTGGACTTCAACAATCTGAAGTCGCCAACCCGTAGTGTGCTAGCGTGGTGATTAATGCTTGATCCTTTTCTGTCTGAGGCCTTTGATCTGCAGTGGGACAGTTACAGGCTTATTTATTATTATTATTGGTATATTCCAGACATAACCCCCTTTTAAGGACTAGGGTAAATGTTCAAATATTAAACATGTCCCGTACGTAAAATAATCGCAGGCTCAGAAATAAAATTACACGCATACGTACTCCCGCCGCCCTGACAACCCTATTACCGGCTACGGTCTGCTAGACCCGGTAATATGGGTAATATTTGCAACATTTACGCTAATAGGAAATAATAGTTATGAAAACAGTCTAACGTTAAAACCATCCACTCGTATGTAACGCGACAAAAATACACTTCGTTAAACGATAGTAAGATCTGGATTCAATCGTCGGCGATATCCGAACATGTATTGTTTTTCTCGGGTATTGTTCACGTAAACAATAGTAGTAAACGTTGTTTCCTGTGCAGTGAGATATCATTACAGCAGCGGCGGGTAGCCGGCGAGACGCGTAAGTGCAAACACGGGACGCGTTTACAGGAAGGTATTTGTCGCGCAGCCTTGTCGCTCCTTCCTTTCATCGTTATGATTAATGACACGTTATTTTTCATTGAAACAGCTGCTACGTATTTTTTTTTACTTTCAAGTCTTCTGTTCCATGACGTTCACCTATTAGTCACGCTCTGAAAAGCTTTCTATGTGGATTTTTAAACTTGTTTTTTCCTCTATCTTCGACATTTGAACGCACCATGTTGGTTTGGCTTTGACTTTTAAGAGCGGCCCCTCATTATTGTTCCTTCATATTTATTTAATGATGTGTTTATAAATTTGTGTTTTGATTAACATTTTGGTGTGCGAGAAATATCTAGTGATTGAAATAAAATGTAAAAAATGGTCAGACATCACGGAATGACCGCGGCAAGCGCTGCTTGACCTTAATAATCGTTGAAAATAATAAGAATAAAGTATAAGTAAAGTAGTAGTAATGTTGTGGAGCATTTAATTTATATTTTATTATTTTCACATAACGGAACAATGAGCTTTGTTTAAAGTAAATGTTTTAGTGATTATTAATTTCGGACTATTTTAAGCTTTTACTCGATAAAACTTGGGTTTTAAATATTCACAGTATATTTAGTTGAAGTACAAACTGCATTATAAGCGAGATAAATTAAATTATCACTTGATCCGTGCCTTGGTTAGCACGTAAAACATACGGTCTTGTGATTGATCTCGCTATTCGGATTCGTCGAATATTGCGGATTCGTCCCATCAAACTATACCTAAGCGTGAAGGAATAGAGAATGATCCTTTTTTGTGCACTATAATATCTCCTGCTCTCTCTCTCTCTCTCTCTGTTGAGATATAGAGGCAAGACCAAAATTCGGTCAGGAGGACATTAATAAATACTTTCATCAAAATAGTTTAAATAGGCGACTATTTAAAGTAAAAAAAAAAATTTTTTTGTACAATTATGAACAGAGTATGGGAAATGAAGCACGATAAAAATGTATATTGTTGTCGCTCGCTGTGTATAAATGTATGTAATACTTAATGATGTAGTAAAATTCTCAATAACAATTCGATACACTCGCTTTTGAAAATGGACTCCTTTTGAGTTCGAAACTATTCGAGCATTCCCCGAAATCAATACGAGAGTAAATCCGTATAATATTTAACAATATATAAGTATGACTCACGAGTGCTTTCATTAAAATCATATTATTGTTAATATCGCCCCCAGTCTTCCTTCAACTAATAAAAACCTTTCCAGCCTTATTCCAGGAATAGCAAATATTAGGTAGATACTCTAGAATAATACTAACTTCAACAATCACCAAAACTTAAAAGGAACTGCCCCTTGACCTGGAATCTTGATAATTGGCCCGAGGAAAAGTCTAAAATAGTCAAATTTCTTTTTTGTGGAACGTAACGTTCGCCGCCTGATGTACAATCAGCAACGTAAATAACTGACCATGTTATTCTTCAAAGATATTTTTTAACATAACGAGTGAGTATTATAGTGTCTGCATACTGTGGGTATGACGGCTTATTAGAAACAGTCGTGCCTTGCGCTCATAGTTTGCGCTAGTTGCCCGGTGGATTTTATCTACACTTTAACTGCGAAACGCAACTTTACACCTCGTGCTACAAACACAAGTTTTTCTTTACATAATAATAATATAGACATACTACATAATGAAGCCGGTATTATTCATATCTTAAGTCTAGCCAAACCGTGATAGCCAAGAGTCGTGATAGCCTAGTGGTGTTGACCGTTGACTGGCAAGTCAGAGGTCTCAGGTTCGAACTCAAGGCGCGCACCTCTGACTTTTCGTAAGTTATGTACGTTTTATAAACTAATTATCACTCTCCGTGCCTCGGATAGCACGTTAAACAGTTGGCCCCGGCTGTTAATTGTAGATCTTTGACAGTCGTTACGAAGCCCGAAAGTCTGACAAACAGTCTTCCCAAGGGGTATCGTGTAACCCAGTATCTGGGTTGTGGAGGTCTGACAGGCAGTCGCTCCATGTAAAACACAGGTATTCAGCTGCATCCGGTAAGACTGGAAGCCGACCCCAACATAGCTGGGAAAAGGCTAGGCAGATGATTTAGTTTAGCCAAAATTTTTGGTGATTTTTTGCAAATATGTTTTAAGTTTTGTTGTCAACCGTACACTACAGGTAGGTACTCTGCAGTGAATAAATGTGGACCCTCGAATTAGGGCTCGTTTGACTTGTCTCGCTGAGTACCAACTCTTGTCTGAAGTATTCTCTAGGGCCTGATGATGGAACCGGAAGGTGATTACAGAACTCAACGACTCAATGAAAACCGGTCAAGATTAAGCTCGTTAGGTTTGACACATTTTTGATGCTGTAGAGTGGACGCGTTCCTACTTAACGTTACCTTTCCATCTATATTCTATTAACGTCAAATTTAAATATGAATGTGTATCCAGAAAATCGAATGTGGTGTTGTAATTGATAAACTTTTATTGTTTGTTACTATCGCAAAATAAGCTCAGGAATATCAGAGAGTAGCCAGGTATCGCCAGCGTAGAAGAATAGTTTCGTCTGATGAGACACATCACACAGCGAAGAAGCTGCAGAGCTGACAGCCAAACTTCAGTAGTGGATTCTACATACCTGCATTGCTTGTCTGCCCCAAGTCAAAGAATTCGCTCAGAAAAGCAGCTTCGCTGATGTTAATTTAGAATTTGAAATTATTTAAAATTCAACCATGATTCGAAAGTCACGTGGCATTTATTATCATAAAAACGTTGTTGTTTTCGGGAAAAAACTTTTTTTCGGGATTGTTGATGTCCAACTTGCGTCATTGACGACTCGTAGTAGGTACAGTGTGGATACAAATCTTGTGGGCAACGTGTAAAGGTATTATAATAGTACCTACCTACCTATCCTATCTATATCATGATCCACCTTTTTTGTTCTCGAGTAAAAACTGACCTACAATACTTAATGTAAAACAAAAGCATAACGCACGTAAAATATTTTGTAAATCCTTTGTTAATCAGTAATACACGAAAGGAAGCGGTTTTCCTGGTAATTAAATAACATTTTTATTCCGACGGGGTTACATTTTTACAGCACTCAACCCATACGTTTTGAGATAATGAAATTATATAATTACATAATTTTATCGTTCACGAGTTGTCGACTGCGAAACAATGTTTAAATGGTTATTTTAAAATGTAATATTGTGAAAGCCTTGGCTATTGCGTGGGTGGGTAGGCAGTAGTAGCGTAGGTACCTAGTTAGGTACGTAGATATGAACGTGCTGAGCGGCGCCGCCTGTTTCTTTCATTTCCGTTTTTCGAGGAAGTTTTCGACTCTTCCTGCCTGTAATGGACTCAACTCGACATAATTTTATCCACTCTACACAAAAATATATCAGGTAGGTACTGTATTCAATCAAATAACGGACCATCACAAATAAAGAACAAAAACTAATTGAATTTTTTAGATAAACCTTTGTACAGCCGAAAGTATAAACATTTCAACACGAACGTAACAAACATACCGAAAATATTTACTGGGCTGTAGTTACTAATATAATTTAATAACAGAGCTAGTATGATAATTCAATATCTTACTTTGTAACTGGTTACGAGAAACGATAAAAAAGATCTTCTTAGTTATGAAAATACCGTGGATACCAAAAAGTTAATAAAACAGGCATAAAAGTCTTCGTTTAAACCATAAACTATTTCACTATATTCGTTTGTTATCTCGTGATTGAAAAAATGTATAAAAAAATTTAATAGTAGCCTGTCAGTGGCAATCGATGTCGACGAAGCCAAGTTGATGCTAGCTCGATAGGATTTCGTTACGATAACGTCTATGATCATCGCTCGCACAAATTGATAAGATATTTATTCTCCACAATGCCTTATTTTTATCGTAAAATTCAGAATTAAAATGGTAGCTATTTCTCAAAAAAATTTACCTACTATTAAAAGTTAATAATTGTGTTTTTACAAGTAACTTTGTTACACTTAAATAAACAGCAAAAGCAAATAATACCTACATTTTCAACGTTTTTGAAATTAGACAAAATATTAAATAAAGTTTAAACTTAAATAAATGATATAATAATAACAATTATTATTATTATATTTAGTTTGTAAATACTTTAAATATATTAGATATAGTAGCTTATAGGTTAACAATAATTAAGATAATAAATAACTTGTAAAAACTGCACTTCTAATTATGTTCTACATTTTTACCACTGTAATGAGATAATTAATTGTATTATAAATGTCTTAATATTTCATGAATACTTCCTAGCTAATAGGTACGTAACTTGTTCCTATAATTATCAGCACCTCGTAATAAATAAATATATAAGACCGCCATGCGGTTGAAGCCTTCACTTGATAATACAATTAGTCAATTAGAATACGCTTGATAATAAAATGTAATAATTAATTCCCGATGAATGACTGGTCAATAAATTAGACTTGTCACCCTGTGGTTTGAAATATTACTAAATATTAACTGAATGTTCACAAAGCGAGTACATAGACCACCATTAATAGTGGTTAATATTAGTTGTGGCCTGTGGGTTAATTAGAGTGATTGTCGAACTCAGTATTATGGGGTCGGTTTTGTAGGTGAATGAATAAAATGGGCTGATTTGACCGGGGTAGTACCACCCTCTCACAGAATATTGGCGAGAAATAGCAGTATTGTAGTAACAGTACGTATGTTTTGTTGTATTTCGTACGGTCAGTAAAGAAAAGGGTCATTGTGATAGTAATACAAAAAAAATGTTTTAAGTACATAAACACGCCTGTATTCCCCAGAGAGGATAGGCATAGGTGATTGTAGTACACTCACGTTTCGCCGGCTATGTATAACATAACAGTCCTATGTAATAGGGGACAAGCCTATTGCCATTAACCAAGCACAATGCCTGACTCCGTGCTGAGAATTTCCAAATGGAAAAACCTAATAACCCTTTGCCCGATCCGAGGATCGAACCCAGGACCACGTGTTCAGAAGTCGCGCTTGCTCCTGAGACCAAGGAGGCGGTCAGCGTTAAGAGCACAATAATAAAAAATCAGTAGCTAACAACAAACTGTAGATCTATAAATAATTATCGATACAAAGTTCCTGTTTTATTATAAAGTATCTGAAAGCTTCTCAATTTCTTACTTTACTCCTTTTGAGCATCGTCCTAAAAACAAGTTAAGAGACAAAATGTTGGGCAAGCAATATCTTAATAGCTAGATTGTATTTTAAGTCAAAAAGGTCATATAATAGAACATCATTGTAACACTTTTCTACAGGTAGATACTAATTTCTTAGAATATCTAAAATATATATTCTAGGGAATTAGTTTTACTGTCCTAAGTAGCAAACAATCTTGGCACATTTTAACCAAATTGAGATAAAACTTAATAAAAAATAAAACATTATTGTGTTTACTACTTAAAACAAGTACCTAAAAAAGTAGAGTACCTAATAGTATTTACTCAATTTAACAGCAGTATATAAAGAGCTACAAAAGATGTTATATAACTACTTAAATGGCTGTATCGTGGAGTAAGTGCACGTTAAATCCTTAGATGTTTGTACGGTTTACAGTCAACCTTATGTTTGCGCACTGGATCTCTCAAATGCAGTCTCAATAAACACAAGGAGTTCACTCTACGAGTACATCTAAATTCTTACTTTATTTGTATAGACATTCCTTGCACCTGTTGTCATACGTTAAATTCTACTCTGTTTTAAATACTAGCTTGAAATCTGAAAAAAAAAACATTCAAGGCATTAAATTACAAGGGTGAGAATTATTACTTAGGCGAATATCATTAGGTTAAAGTAGGTACTTATTGTATGTCAATGTTCTTGTGGTAAATAAATATCGTATTTGGTTCGCTCTGTTTTGTTCGGATTATACTAAATTGTAGGACGCTACATATTCTTTTTTCTATTTTCTTCTTCTTATCGTATGGTTGATGAACAACCTGGTGTCAGAGTTTAAACCACCCGTAGGCCTCTGACATGGCTTTACACACCATTGAAAAATCTCTCAGATGTGCTGGTTTCATCACGATGTTTTCCGTCGCCGTTTTAGCAACTGATAATTAATTTATAATACGCACATAACTTACGAAAAGGCAGAGGTGCGCGCCTTGTGATCGAGCTCGAGACCTCTGACTTTTTACTATTATATTGCGCCACAAAACCATGTTTTACTAGTGCATTCAAAAGCTATAATCCTATATGTAGCTGTTTGTAATATGGTGTATTACTGACGAGGTATAGATAATGTTGTTTCCAACTAGTTTAGAGTTTACATCGATCAAAACATTTTCGTCTTATTTTTATGACGAAAAATTTCAGAAATATTCTGTGAGTTTTATACTAGAATTGAAAGGGCGAAGGCATTGTTATAACAGACACAACCGCACACTCTATCAAATGACGCAGCATTCCATAATCCCACCTGACTTTAGATCTACTTTTAATATTTACGGAGAGATAGCATTATGAAAATGCACTGCAATGGAGTTGAAAAGCCTAAGCATATTGTAAATTTCTGTCTGAGTCAAAGTATTTCTTCAATAAAGATGATACGGCATGCACCGATGAAATTTAATAAATCGTATGCGGACAGGTACTAAAAGTAATATGAAATCATATTGAAGAATATGCACGTCTTATGTACAGCTCATAAATGGACTGAACTGAAGGAGTACTACACCTTGCACTGTCCCATAATGCCGGTGTCCACTAGCAACATTATGTTGTTGCGTTTCGTGTTGTGAGTTACTATTACCAGAAGCCTAATCATAGAGTTATGATAGTAGTATATGATTACTAGTAGTACCTAAAGTTGATGAACTGCAGTGACAGCCCACCATCAGGTGATCTCCAAGTCCGTTTGCGTCACAAAAAATAGTAACTTTGACGATGTATTTGAAATGATTGAAATAAATAAAAACATGAATTATTATGCAACGCGCATGTGATGCTACTGGTATTTGCAACCGCTTACGGGCCGGAGTTCACGCTGTTGTTTGTCATCATCGTAGTATAAAAAAATGTAGCTCTTAGAGTGTATGTGAAATGTGATATGAAATTTTATTTAAATAAAACCTTCAAACTCCCGACTTTTGCGATGTCTCATCGTGACATAGCGTAGAGCATTATAATTTCTGGTGGCTCTTAGATTTTATTCAAATAATATTCATATAAATATTTGAGTAAGCTATCTTTAACCAAGATTGAAGACAAGTTCACATTAAACCCTTTATATTATAATCGTTGGAATACAATGAAGATAAAGAGTGAGTTAAAACTTGAAATTGAATTCGAGAGTTCAACAAAGACTGTAGTAATGAGTTCGTCGATAACGTTCGACATTGTAATTACTGTTTTGTTGTTAAACTCCGATCAAGAGACGATATTATTTCATACTAGTGGTTGCTCGTGCCTTTTGCCGAGTAGAAATCAGCATATATTTTACACGGAAAATTGTTATGTTCATCACCGGTTTTCTGATAGGCAAGTTATGTCACTTGCGCTTTTTAAATGTTCAGAATACGGAGATTATTTTAACGTAGCCCTACACTACGAACCCCACCAAGAGCAGCTTGGGTGTGGATCGCTAATAGTTTCTGACTTTGTCCCATCATTATTCGAGTTTAACGTCACGCAGAGGGAAAGGTACTGGTGCTTATTCTTGCCCGAATTTTAAAATATTATTAAATCAGAATCACATTAAGAAAAGGTTTTTTTTTAAACAAATCTGTGCGAATGAGAATGAGTCGGTGAACTCCAGCACGGTGATCCAGAGCACTCACTCACTCACTGTTGACTCTTAAAGTATTTTATTGGGTAATGTGTATGAATTTGGGACAGAATTGACTGGTTGTGAAGGTACTATTTTACCCATGTCCATGGGACGGTGAATTTTTCCAACGCAAATGTAAATGTGTACACGTGACGTTCGACCAGCTCAGTAATAAGGTCAAACGTGCGGCCGTTTACCTGTCTTAAATGGTATACTGCTAACGTTAAACCATATTATATTACTTACATTTTTAAGTTACGCACACACGTAAACACATTTATCTTCGTAGATAGAATATTATAATACACACAAAGTGTAAGGAAGGCAGTTATTATAATTTCAGTTGTTCGGTACAGTATCGACATCAGTAAGATTACCACGTACAATACATTAATATTGCAAACCGGTTTGGGTAAAGTTTAGGATATACTGCTCCCAAGTCGTCTGGATCACAAAATACATACCAACAAGGAATATATACGCACACAAGTATAAGAGTTATATGCAAGATAATTTACTTTATCGTGCATATATGTGGATGTTTTGGATTATGATGAATTTATTATAAACCCTCGGCGGAATGTTCCGAAATAAAATATGCAAATCATTACACAAAACCACTATGTGCGGGAATATAGAGAAACTTTGGGAAAATACAACTTTTATTATTAATTAACAACGACTTCAGACAGAGATATAATGAAGTTTAGAGCAACTTTGATGTACGACCAAGTATAATCTTCAATAAAAACTAGCTAATTCCCGTGGCTTTGCTATCGTGGTTCTAATTTTGCCGCGATACCCTGAAATACTTTACGACTCTTAAACTATAACCACAGTATAAAGAGGTCTTCTCTTTCCCTACAGTAGTCCAACGAACACGTCTAGACAGAGCAATCGTGCGGGGTGTGTGGAGCGGGGGACGGAGGAGGGGGCGCACCGTAGCTTGTATGGAATTGTTGGGTCCTAGGAATTAGCGGGTGTCGCATTTTATTTATTTGAATTTTAAATGTTGATTCAATTTTTCAACAGGTGTATTGATTATGAATACTTATGACATTAATTTAGAGATCCAACATGGCGGACGCGAGTTTTTGAAAAACAACAATATGGGTATTGTTTTGAGGTTTTCAGGGGAGGTGGTTACGATTATAACCTTTATTTTGAGATCCAAGATGGCGGACGCGAGTTTTTGGTAAAAATCAATATGGGTATCGTTTTCTAGGTTTTCAGGGGTGGTGATAACGAATATGACATTAATTTTGAGATCCAAGATGGCGGATGCGAATTTTGAGTAAAAATCAATATGGGTATCGTTTTCTAGGTTTTCAGGGGTGGTGATAACGAATATGACATTAATTTTGAGATCCAAGATGGCGGATGCGAATTTTGAGTAAAAATCAATATGGGTATCGTTTTCTAGGTTTTCAGGGGTGGTGATAACGAATATGACATTAATTTTGAGATCCAAGATGGCGGACGCGAGTTTATAGTAAAAATCAATGTGGGTATCGTTTTCTAGGTTTTCGGGGGCGGTGATTACGAATATGACATTAATTTTGAGATCCAAGATGGCGGACGCAAGTTTTTAGTAAAAATCAATATGGGTATCGTTTTCTAGATTTTTAGGGGTGGCTTTGTACTTGGAGACCATGCGGACTCTCAGATATCGATTTTGAAAGCTATCGGTCCAGTAAATAAAAAGTTCAAAATGGTGGCCACCTTTTCCAATTCTGACAACGGTTATGTACTCGGAGACCAAGCGGACTCTCAGATATCGATTTTGAAAGCAATCGGTCCAGTAAATAAAAAGTTCAAAATGGCGGCCACCTTTTCCAATTCTGACAACGGTTATGTACTCGAAGACCATGCGGACTCTCAGATATCGATTTTGAAAGCAATCGGTCCAGTAAATAAAAAGTTCAAAATGGCGGCCACCTTTTCCAATTCTGACAACGGTTATGTACTTGGAGACCATGCGGACCCTCAGATATCGATTTTGAAAGCAATCGGTCCAGTAAATAAAAATTTCAAAATGGCGGCCACCTTTTCCAATTCTGACAACGGCTATGTACTTGGAGACCATGCGGACTCTCAGATATCGATTTTGAAAGCAAACGGTCCAGTAAATAAAAAGTTCAAAATGGCGGCCACCTTTTCCAATTTTGATAACGTGTTATACATACTTACAAAAAAAACACTATAAAATCATATTTTTGTTTTTAGTCCTGTGTCAACCCTAACACTTTTTACGTCGCGACGAATGTCTAGACGTTGTCGGCATTTCCGAAAACATCAAACGCGTCGACTGACTATATGATGTTTAGACTATGCTATAACTATGTAAAAAATCACGTTTTGCTGCGTGAAAAAGTAAAGTCAACATGACATGATGTATCTGAAATGTCCAAAAGAATCACATTTCTAAACACGTCATAATAGTATGACACTGACAATCACAAAAGTAACTTAGTATTTGAAATGTCTAAAAGAATCATATTACTAAACACATCAAAATAGTAGTAGGCATTGGTGCTGATTCTCTTGTACATCCCGCTAAACTAATTTTAGTCTAACTATATCTCTTTCTAATAAACACCATCAAAAAAGGACAGCAAATTGGACTACCAAATTAGAGCTGTCAAATTAGTCTACCTCCTTGCAATTGCCGCAAAATTAGACGAGAGCTACGACATGCCGACTAAATTCTCGTTGATATCACGCAAATGGACTAGTTTGACAGCTCTAAAAATCTACTATCCTTTTCTAATGATCCCTGTTAGAAAGAGACATGGCGAGTCTAAATTAGTTTGGAGCGTGTACAAGAGAATTAGCACCATTATATACCTAAACATATTTTTGTCCCTTATTAAAATAGAAAAGATTACCTATTTTTCATCCCTACGTGTCATACTGTTATGACAGGTTTAGCAATGTGATTCTTATGGACATTTCAAATATTGATGTGTGATGATTACTGTTCACCAACAAACACAGTTTTGCATTTAGATTATTTTTAATAATTCAAACTATCAGGAAGATACATGAAAAAGTTTTTAGTACAGCTTTGACGTCCCAAAATTTAATTGCTAAAGTGTTTTGTCGCCCGGCCTCTTTCTGGGTCAAACCATGCCTCTAACCTATCAAATAAGCTTTCATTTGGTTTTCACTTTTAATTGAAAACTTCCATTTAGCTCCCGAGCAGTCGTTCCCGGCAATTAAAAGAATGACAGCGATTGAACTCATTCGAAATTATAATTTCAACGATTGATCGAGTTCTCTTTGTGTTGAACTTTTAATTATAACGAATCTATGTAAAAGTTTAACCTTTGTAAACCGCGCTACGGATTTTCTCTTCCGTCTTTTAAAGTATCTTGGAGCAGATTCCCAGTGATTGTTTTATGTCAGAAGATGTACTTTGTTTAAAATGAGTTGTTGTAAGGACATTAACAGAATTTGGAAATGCTATCTAGAAGTTACAATTATTTTTTTTGTATTATTCTGGTAATAGGTATTTTAATATTATAATATTTTGTAATATTTTTTCGAATTTAGTGTTAAAATTTACGTCAAGTACTTATGTTTTTCCTTTTATATTAGAAATACATGCAATTACTTAACTATTAATTTAGAAGTGTTTTTGACAATAATCTTCAAATCCAGAACATTAGTGAATAATTAAAATATTAAGATTTGGAATGTAACTGAATAAAAAACAATTAAACAAACTTACCTATAAGTGAGGGTACCTGTACCTGTTGGTACCTGTTCTAGGGTCTCTTACCCTTACTTACCCCCATTGCTACGACACGACAAGTGTCGCGGGTTCAAGCCCCGCTCGCATACCATATCTTATTTAATTTCTTCTAATTTTTCTAAGGCAATACATGAATTACAAATCTATAATATAATTACGATTGTACAATGAAATTAAATCTTTTTGATTATTGATATTTATGTTTATTTTAGCACTCATAATATTAATATTGTCTACGCAATAAATTCAATAATATTGATAAAATATTTCAAATACTTATTTAAATATTAAGATAGGTATCTAATACAAGTATATTCTTGGCGTTAATATACTGAACTTGCAAAAAGTTAAGCGACTATTAGTGATTGATGTGAACATAAACATCCTACCTTTCCTATTTTCAGCTTTTTAGCTAAGTTATGAAGGAATGTACTACATACTGCCTTTTTATTAAGCATGGATGATTTATGATTATTTACGTTCAGTACTGGAGGATGAGTCTGGACCGTGCCGTTTAACTTTTGCCCTGCGTTCTGCCCAGAGATTCGTAGAGGAACACCGTATGGTTTTTAGTCCGTACGAGTCGAACATAACTTCGTCGCAAGCCCTTGGTGTATTAATTCGATTTAAATAAATAATGTCTGTTCCAATTTTATAGTCTACGTAACCGAAGCCACGCTGAAAAAGCTAGTATATTATTTATGAAATTAAGGAATAATAATATTTATTATATTTATGTCCATAGAGGAGACTGTTATGTATTCAAATTAACGGAAAGACCCTCCAGCGTAGACAGGCGAGCTTGTTACATATTGATACGGTATTCTGTGATTTGCTTAAAACCTAAGGTAGCATTGAGTAGGTATAACGAGATTTGAGAGAAACACTGCGATGTCACCTCGCCTGTCGTGAAATATGGACGTGACGTTTATTAACAGATGGCTACGTGAACTGGATACGCATTTCATGCATTATAACGAAGAATGCAATTATATGGATTTATAAAATTATAAATTTAAAAATAAAAAACCCTCGAACAAATATCAGTTTTTTTTAAATAAGAACTTTCAATCAAAAACTTAGAATTCTGTTTGAAAAGCATAATGGTTCCTTTAACACTAAAAACATTGAAATAGTTAAAAATAATAATAGTTAAAAACTAAAACACAACTATTTAAATGCTAAAAACAAGCTTCTTAGAAATGAAATAAAATACTGTTATGTAGTCGGAGGCCTTTATTCTATTATAAATATTTTGTACCATTAGACCACCAAAGCAGACCACGAGAATAAACTTAGTAAGTATATATTAGTTTGTATTCTGGATAAACTAGATAAAAATCTCAAAATAATTTGCAGAATGTCGCGGGCACAAAATATTATGAAATAAATAAATTTAATATATTTTTAATAAGATAACAGATTCATCAGTCAAGTGTTACTTTGCGAAAAACGTATTTTTTTAATTTAAAAAAAAAGGTAACGTAAAATTAGTTTTAGTTTAAGTTTACTTTTAGTTCCGTTGATCCCTTTTGGTTTTGGTTGCGTATAAAAATACAATTTCATTCTATTGTATTCATTTTGTGCCGGCTAATTTAACAAATCAAGAAGGATTAATTCCTATTATATGTTGATTCCCAATTACTATATTTGGCGGATGTTTATCCGATCCCCAATCGAATGCTTATTCAGCTTTCGCTTTTGAAATTAGGCCGACGTTACCAAGCGTACCCTCAAGAGTTTTGCAAATAAATACCACGGTCCTTGTGTAAACACGACCCGTGATTGCAGGCCGGTATTATTATACCGTGGAGATACGTAGTCTCCTCCAAGCTAGGGATTTGAAACAGTGCATGCGGATATTCTATTTCCTGAGTCGGTCTGCATTGTCACTGTGAAGTCACTTAATAATGTCCTGTATTTATATTTGTTTTTAATTCCCTCACACTGCTAGTTAATTAATGTTCTAGTTATAGTCTTGTTGTACTTTGATCTCGTTTAACTGCTCTATTAGGTATTATATAAAATATTAGAGATCAACATATTGGAATAAAATGAAAATTTAATTTTCAATACGAAGATACGAAAAATGAAAGTCGGATGAAGTTAACTTCCTTCTTCGTTTTTTTATTATCAATCTAGTGACGTATGTAATTATATAATCTAGTTGATCCTCTGTGTTTATACTTACATACAAAAGAGGATAAACTTTTAGTTAAAATGCTACAAAAAGATAAAATAATCATTATCATAGTAATATCATAATAATCATTATCATCATCATGGTATATCGTAATCACAGCGTCAGCGCAGTGAAAATTATCATTATCAAAGCCATTATTTTGAGGTATTTTGTAACACACTAAAATCCCATTGAATTTTAAGATTAATGGTGTCGTTACTTGAATGCAGCAATCCGTGAGACAAAACCAGAGGGTCGAAGGCGAGGAAATAATTAGAGAAACTAGTTTGTTCTCTACGGACGATTAATGTTACTTTACGATCTAGATTTACAACGGAGCGCTCGAACTTTGCTCTTGTGCACTAAGCGATTTGATTTGTCAACTGGCTCAATTACTTTAACTGCCGATGTTGGTAAATATTTATATTAATATTATATAAAAATTAACCATTTTCCCAAGAATTCTGAAGTTTAATTTTAAATTAAACAAACGATGAATAAAAATAACGAAGCTAGGAAGAAAACCTAAAAGTTGTCGTGTGTTTAGTACCCGGTCAAAGAAAACAAAAACTGTTTTCTTTGCAAATAGCAACGTCACTTGCAATCTCTTTGATGATGAGGCAAAGGCAACCTCACCAACGAACTGTAGTAATTAGAAGCGTTCCTCTGAATATAAGCGATAGAAAGGATTATTCCGATTTATTTTTCAGACTTTTAATCTGTTAGTCGGTTTTCTCGACTGGCAGCTAATAATTTACCTCAAGCGCACAATGGAGATTTCAAACAGGTTTTGTGGTTTGATACAATGTGGTAGTGTATTTTTCATTAACATTATTTATTAAGATAATGTATTATAAGTACGTATCTTTACAGTGTATTAAAATTGTATGAAACTGCAATCTTATTTGGCATAGTTAAAAAAAAATATGAAGTATTTATGGATAGTAATATGCGAACAATATATTTACTTAGCTAATTAATTTTTGTTAGTTGCAGTTTGTGTAATTTTTATTTATAACTTGACTTACGTACTATATAAATGTTTACGCTCACCGCTTACTTTAAATTAGTACCTATTACCTATTAGTATATATCTACATATGTAATGTTTCCTCAGAATAAGCCTTCAGTGAATGTTGACACACGGTGGGGATGTACGGACATGTGTCGATTCAGACGCACTCTTAAAGGTGCGTTTATTTACGTTCCTTTAGAAATAGGTGATGCGTCGTGTTCACGCCTTTCGACGGGAAAAAGGGCTTATTTTTTCACACGTTTCCTGTTTTCCTTTTTTCAAACGGTCCCTGGTGATGATCTGCTCTGTATTTATATATAAGTGTGTAGCAGCCAAGTGGGTAGATTTGTTGAAATATTACAATCACTGTGTTTCCTTATCTGTAAAAAGCTTTACGACTCCTTTTACAATATGCCGTAAAGCCGAGACTTGATTTGTATTATGTTAGCAGTATTATAACAAACGCTAAGAATGTAATGATTATTATCCTTCCTCATAATTAATATCTCCGCATCATGAAAAGCTTCAGTCTCGTGTATGGTGCTATCAAAATAGCAGGTTTATTACATAGCGGCCCTCAAAAATTCCCCCTCGCATGCACGAAAGCGATTCATGAAGCTTGCTTCGTTTGCCTCAACTCGTCTGCAATCTTGTATCTCCGGAGTTTAAGTGTTTGACCTCCCTTTGCCCAAATGAAGCTCACGAACATGTCTACCAAGATTTTATTTGTTGCCATTTGACTTTTATTACCTAAATGTTAAGGTTGATATTACATTGTTACGTGACTCAGGTAATTTTGCCGACGGGCGCCTTTTGTATTTCTTTTTCCGTTTTTTACTCTACCAGGAGAATTTACCAGCTCCAATCCGAGTCTATGCTTGCCCAAGAGGAAAACGGGCACAGAAACTGAATATCTACATCGCATCGCTCATTTTTTGTTGGATGTGGACTTGCAGTAATGTTTAATTTCAGAGTAAAAATATTGTGACTTTATAAATGACTTGTGAACTTTAAATTAGGTTTTTAAACTTGTGTAAATTTATGAACTAGGTAGAATATAAATTTATTTATACTTAGCACATAGTTTGTTTATAGCTAGTACATAAGTTGATCTTAAAGCCATAATGCATTCTCTATCAGACTCAGTAGTCTTCAAAACATTCACAGAATTAGTTATTTTAGACAAAAAAAAATAACTGGCTATTTATTAAATTAAATTACATATAAATTAAACATATCTGAAACATTTTATTAATTTAACAGTTTAGTTAAATTATTCAGTTAGTTTATTATCAGTTTAGTTTATTAATTTTAGTTAAAGACTAAAAAAGTGTTACTATGGTCGCTTTTATGACAAATAATAGGTCAGAACCCAATAGTTGGTACAGAGCCCTTACGGCACCAGTCAAGCTCTCACAAGGTGGGAAAAAAAATGTCATTAGCGTCTCGGAGTTTGGAAATTGGCTGGCGAAATCTAACATTCTACCGAAAAACATCACTCGTGAAGTGTGAGGACACAACCGTAAACCCCTGCCAAACCATTCTGGGAATACAATCTTGTCGTTACGGAGATCGTGTTTGTTACTCTGCGTTTCGTGATAACATGTGATAAAAACAGAGCACTCTCATAGGCACTTTTGAGTTTTGATCTGTATGAAAACTCTTGAAATCATATATTTAAAACATGTTCATTTATCTTATTATAGTGTTTGTGGTAGCGAGTGATGAAAGCCGAGAAATTAATTTATCCTGTAAATAAAGTATATATAGGTATATGTGGATGGGATTAGCATAGGATCAAGGAAAATGGGAAAAGCCAAGAGAGACCTATACTTACATGACTACTCAATAATGGGTAGATTTTGGCTGTGGATGATGATAATGGTGAAGTTAATAACTAACGAAATAAACAAAGCGAGATTAGAAAAACTAATTATTATTTAACGCATTCAAAATTACTATCTTGTCATTGAGAGTAATAAGTGAGTGAGTGTATTTTCATGGAGGGCGGCAAGCCATTGTTGGGTCCAACGTAGTTACGAATTTCGCTTATAAAGTCGAGAAGTCAAAGACGAATAAACATTTGTTTCTGCCTTTTATTTTATTTTTTACGAAATAAAAAATCGCCGCAAAATCTAGAGTTAACAACTCTAGATTTTTTCACGGGGCGTATTCAGAAGCGTTTGGAATACTATAGGATTTTACAGACTAAAATTTGACACATGGACACCATGTTAAAATTCACAGTTTTTATTCTCGTAGTTGATACCTACGTGATCTAAGCCCTAGAGCCAAAGCGTATTCTGCTATATTTTTATTCTAGTCAAATATTATATGATTCCTTTCATTTTGCATACAATTCCATAAAGTGTATGTACGCAAATAAATGGGGCACGCTTTTTCAAATGCTTGTAAGACATTTGTCGTACCGTGTGCCCCGTAAGATTGCCATAAAAAATAACTTGTTCGTATAAATAACGTTGATGAAAATATATATCGGTGCTTACGGTGGCCACAAATCAGAGTAAAGTGGGACTTATCAGGCCCGTCTACATAAGTAAGCTTCGGTGACGTCTCGTCGAGAGAGATAGGTAGGTTACCTTACTCGCGGTTTCACAGATTCTGTGTCAGTTAAATTTCATTTATGTTTTTGCTAGCAACCACGACGAAAACAAACATAGGCATTATTATGTTTTGATGTGATTAAAATTAATTTCGTTTCTTAAACGACATACCTACTAATTGGCATTTGTTTGTTTGTGGCATTTTTGATATTTTTAATTCAAATGGCCAGCAACACAGTACCTATTATG
The DNA here is from genome assembly GCA_936450705.2 of Protodeltote pygarga. NCBI lineage: Eukaryota > Metazoa > Arthropoda > Insecta > Lepidoptera > Noctuidae > Protodeltote > Protodeltote pygarga. Next base: position 7,256,434 of record OW388255.2, on the reverse strand, counting down.
TTTGCGATTAAAAGATATTCTAACTTACAGTTTTTAAAATACGAAGTTCGCGCACACGTAGTTACTGGGACTGAATATTCCAGGAAGGCTTTTTGTTTTCACTTTGTCCCGTTCGTACCGGTGTCACCGCTTTTCTTTTCTTTTTAAAAAAACGTTGTCCCACACTAGTGTTTTCTCCTATATTGTGAGTACAATTTACAGACATTTATAATTTCACATGGCACTAATACCAAGACTGAAACAAACATCTATGGATTCCACTAAATTTGTCCCATGTCGAAATCGAATTCGCGACATTAAGCGCAAAAGGCGAATCGCTTGACCGCTACGCCAATCGTGTCGACTGCTTTTCGTAGTCATGGTCTTATATTCATTCCCTACCTTTATATTTTTTAAATAAACATTTTAAGTATAGACTAGGGGTAATTAGTCGTCAATTCCAATGAGTAGATAGAATGAATGTATACCTAATTAAAGTTACTTAGGAGATGTGGCTTCAATCACATTCAAGTTCATGAGCCTCAACTACAAAATGCACAGCCAATTTTAAAACGGAATACTTATAAAACTACTCGTACAAAGCAGTACATAATATAATATAGTACATAGAATTTGGTACAATACTTTCCACAAGTACGACCAACCGGGCCGCTAACGAGCCAGCTATGAATATTCTTAATTTCTTGCATATTCATCAGGATATGAATCACAATACTTTTATATTTTAGAACTTTATAAAAAGTTTCGGCAGCTTACATTTTTGGCTATTAAACTGATTTAATTTATATTTATTAGCACAATATTTTGTGACATTCTTTTCAGTTTCTTTGCATAAAGGTCGATCGTAGATGTTTTTTTCTGGCAAAGTTAGTACTGTATAAAACAAAGCGTAAGTAAAATATGAGTAATATGGAGAACTAGAAATCCATTGAAGATACGTATTTGAAACTAATGTGTGTAGCTAATGACTTAAAATATCAATATTATATGAGATTACCCGGGCCTAACTGCTTGACAAAAAAAAATATTTGAGTAACTTGCACATAAAAAACAGATGAAAGAGAGTTGAAAAATTTAAGAAGATGAAAAAAGTAGGTTGAAAAACCAAAACGCATTTTCCTTGAACTGGGAAAAAAATATTAAAATTTTGTATACTAAAGAAAAATAAAAATAAATTTAAAGAGGTAATTAACAATTGTTCAAAATTTAATTTATAAAAACCAAACATTCCATCATAAATAAATTAAACATGGCCTTGAAAATTTTGAAGTCTGTACCTACTTCTGCAGTTTGTGTTTGATTCTGTGGCTTTTTAAATTAAACTAGGATTTTCTTGTTAAAAATCAATGGCATCGAGTGCTCGGTGAGGAGGAGCAGGAACGAGAGTTAATACCCAACCGGGACCGACAGCGGGAGCGACATTCACCAATTAGTAGAAATCAAACTACTACGACTAGGTTACTTGTAAAAAAATCGTATGTAAGTATAGAAAAAAAAACATTCATTGGTTTAATTAGACACTTGCCTGGTATTTACCATAGACCTAAATATATATAGCTAGATATAAATAGATAATAGGCATAGACTTATTTACAAAATAGTTAAATTTAGCCAATGTCAATGAGGACTTGTACTGTCGACAAATACTGTGATACAGCTTGGCAGATATAATAATCAAGTTCTATTTTTAAGATTAAATAAAAAAATAAAAAATATACTTTACCTAAGTACCCATTTTTAATTTATTTATTTTCGACATGATTTTATACGTTTTTTTTTAAATAATTCTATTTGTCTGCTTTAATAAAAATATTTAACCTTTCAAGCAGCAGAAACGAGTGACTATGAAAAATAAACTTGTATTCAGTCGCGCCGCGCTGGCGCGGCAACACGCGCCTCAAATAATAAATTGGAATGTTTCGATGGCATACTAGACTCAAAGAGTGATAAGTGATAGGTTTAATTATTTGGTCTATCGCCATGTTTAGTTCCTATCTTTGGTGGGTAGACAAATTTAAATGGTAATATTAATATTTTCCTTATAAAATCTGAATTCACTGCGTGTGAAACGAGGATCTCGAAAATCCTAGTATGAGAAAAGTAACACAATCTAATAAATTTGGGTTGCTAAGGTGATGTGATTTTATTCAGGATTCAGGATCGTTATATAGATATTTAAAAGGTTTAGATATTTTGGAAATGGATATCTTTTTACCAAACTTTCCCGCTCCCGCTATGGTTGAGTGTCTAATGTTATTGGATAACATGTAAAATAATCCAAATAGTTCTTTTTAGATTCAGTTTAGGGTAATTACGTAAGTAGGTATGTCTTATATTGGCATTTAGGATTTTGATACAGATTAAAAATAGAGTCACTTAAATAATTATAATTATATAATTAACTTTGACTTGTAATACAAGTTTATTTGCAAAAGATAAATGACTTGATAGAGTAAATTAGGATTTGCTTATGGTTTTTTTTGTTTTATGCGTTTCCCAGACGACAAATCCAAATATTTTGGAAGACCAGCAGCTTATTATTAAGATAATACACAAATCCAACTACAGGGATTCACGAATAAAAAAACACATTTCATATATAATACTTATAATGTACTACCCTTATTAATTTATAAAGAAAGAAACAATTAGGTGATCGTTATTTGGAGAAATTAAATATGATGAATGAAGATAAATAAAAATGTCAAGCAGCCCTGCGCCGCCGCAGCAGGTTTGGACTCCGTGATGGTAGCACCCAGCAACCAGGTCGTGGTTCAATTTAATACATTCTCATTAGTTTCAAATGTAAAAATAAAATGGATTACTGATTGAGGTAGCGAACGAATTAAATTAATGATAATAAATAATTATTTATAATGCAATCAATTATTATCATTAATTTTGCCACGACTTTAAATAATTGTTAGTTACATTAACTTATTTAGTAGAGCATAATGTCACATGTACTACTTTTAGATTATTGATTATTTAATTTAATTAATTTGGTAGATAGAGATAGACCTGGACCGGAAACTCGCCTTCAAATCTCACGAGGTTATTAACTTTTACTCCTCATTAATCAATTTTAAAGCTGGCGAATACGCAGCCTAGCAATTAACTCTTAAACGTATTCGTTAATAGGTACTTACCTCTTTTCTAGTACCCGTCCTACCTCGTACATTCTACGTAGGTACTTAGTATAATGAGTCACAGGGTGGTAGATGAACTGGTCTTTATTCTCGTTGGGCAGGCTAATATATTGTCTTAGTCATTTACCGCGATAGAAACGGCCAAGTCTTAAGTGAAAAGTTAGTAAGTTTACCTCCATCCGGAAGGTGTTCCGGAGATATATTAATAATAATTGGTTAAGTGTGAATTCGAGGCTAGTGGGTTCTGTACTACTGCCATACTTGAGTGGCGATCGTGGTGGTATGGTATGATTTAATTATTTGTCATGAAAGCGGCCAATATTTAAACGTATTATGTGAAAGATTTAACTGGCTACATATCGCGGGCGTCAAGCCAGAGGGGCGTATAAAAAATGCGTATTTTTTATTACGTCAATAATTTCTAAGTTAATCGATACACCACCTCTGTTTTTTTCTTAACTGTAGGTAAATTACTTTAGAAGATATTAATAAAATACTTTTAGACGTATAACTAAAGTTACAGATTATTTTTTATGCCAAAACGTGGTAAGGGGTATTGCTCATACGCCTCTCTGGCTTGATGCCCGCGATATAACTGTAAAAGATACAACCACGTGACAGACAATTAGACGGATGGACAGATGAGATGATCAGACGACATCATCACTTCGTTTGACGACCGACTTTTTGGGGTTTCTAGGACAATGAACTTTTACAGTCCGTTTGTCTAGTCCAGTGGCAATTCGCGATTTGCTAACCGCATACGTCTCTTTGGCCCTTTGAGTGCACTCTGCTATAAAATGACCACTTACACTCTGGGACTTAAAAAGTTTACCACCCTGACCACTGTTATTAACTGCACATTCGTTTCAAAAGGTCACTCGGCAACAAAAATTACAACGCGTAGATAATTCTTCTTAACACATTTAATGCGGCTTGCATTTTTGAAGATTTGCCCTGGTTTTCAAGAAATTTTATTACTATATAAAGAGGTAAATATATTGTTGTGTAGACCGATTCAAGTAGAAACTTTAACTAGAGAGATTGTTCCTTGTGAAGCAATGTAATGAATGTGGCTCCATTACACACATCGATACGTAAGCGTTGCGTAAAGGTTAGGCGCATGGCGGCCGCGGGAAGCGGGTGCCCACCGTTTGAGATGCGACATATTTTGTGCGACTTCTATTCTTTGAGGTATTAGTTCAATGGTAGAAACATAATTGCTTGACCATAACTAAATTTTTTTGTACATCTGCAAGAACTATTCACTGAACTTGCTTACATTATTGTTTTTGTAGTTATTATGATATTCACAATATTCCGAGAAAATTTCCTTTTGGTGCTAATAAAATACCGAAGAAGCAAATAAGCGCCGCGCCTTAACTCATTTTCATATCGTTTAAATAAAGCGAACGATAGTTATTCAGATGAATACAAATCGCAGGAACATGACGGCAAGACAATGAAGGCTATTTACCATTACAAAGTACTAAGACAAGTCAACAATAAGGCCTTTATAACACCATTTTATTATTTAATTTACAGAGTTTAAAGGTATCGCTTTTATATCACGGTATAATATGCAAATGTGAGATTATGTGAGCGTAAATTTATTCATAGACACTTGTTAGCGTTGATTTTGATTAGTTCCATCCTATATATGCGTGTGAATATCTCTAGTTGGCTATTTAATTAGGCTTGCAAAGCTATTCTAAACGTATAATAAATAAAGAATTGGAAACAATTTAGTGTCACATCCCAACATAACATTGTTCTCATGAGTTTTGTTAGTCTTAATTAATGGATCGTTACCATTACGCATCCTTTTCCCTTCCCTTCTATTTATACATAAAACCAATAATAATTATGACAAAACATTCCGTTAGAAAGAAAATATTTACCTAATACGATTCAAATGGCATTAAAAAACTCAATCTTATCACAGAATGAGTGAAATCAATTGTCTTTTTCAGTAGAACAGTTCGTGAAACGCCTGATTTATTCATCAATCCTGACGATTTATGTAAAGGTGCTTAAGCTTTAATAGCTACGCAACGAAGTGACGATAGAGAGGACACAATTTTATTGGAGCTACACCCTTTCAACGCCACTCCACTTAGAAGTGAAGGAAGGGCAAAAAAAGGTGTTTAATTGTATAAAGTTAAGCCAACCATTTTTTTAAATTGATCATCTCTGCAATGGGACTCAGAGTACAACTTACTTCTATCTTATAGTAAAATAGATTAGAAGAATTTTCACTTTACTATCAGGTAAGTAATAACCGTGCATCTATGAATATTCCTTCCACCTGGGGTGCCACCCTACTACGACCAAAAAGAATTAGCAGACCCCTTATTTTCACACCCTAAATTATAGGTATTTTTATCGATCAAAAATCAAAGTCAAAAAATCAAAGAGAGTAAACGATCTGTTCTCAAACTTACCAAATAACAATTACCCCCTTTTAGGGGTTGAATGCTGAAAAAAACCTGAAACCCGTTTCTACTGATTTATCAATAACAGTAATCCTGTGAAGTTTCGAATAAAATAGTCTAACTTCTTGTTTCCCCATACAAACTTTGGATCTCCGTTTCACCCCCATAGGGGTGAATTTAGAAAAATATTTTCTTAGTGCACCTTTAGACCTCATATGGAATCTACATGCCAAATTTCTCTACATATACATCTCTAGACCCAGCGGTTGGGGCTGAGCGTTGATATGCCAGTCAGTTTCTTCTTTTATACATTTAGATTTCAACATCTTATTTCATTTTGAAAACAAAAGTGTCACAAATTATTCTGTAAGTACATGTCTGTCTATAAGCGACAGGCGCAATCTGTTTTCAAATAATTACTTCTGAAAGCCGAGACGGGGAAATTAATTTCTTTGTTACTTTAACGACACCGATGTGGTATACTTTAAGATCGATAAGCGTCCTAAATATTTAAACTTTTTTGTAATATCTTATCTCAATATGATAATATTACTAGAAAAATTATAAATTACTAGAAAATACAAACAACAATATCGAAATAGGTATAGGTTAACTTCACTGAATCATTGAAAATATACACATCAAAAGTGTCTAGGGATCAAGCATTTTTATGCGGATTTCTTGAGATTGAGATGTGGCTTTGTAATAAATTTATGATTTTATAAATTTATATGGATCCTTTTTGGTGCATTTCATAATTTGAATCAGGAACTGTGAATCAAATTCGAGTAAAAGATGAAAATCAGCTGTCAATATTTTCCCTATAAAAACATACAACGCATTGAAGACATTATTAGTGCTACTGTTTCCCTACTACTGATTAAAACCAACGTTATTATGGAGCGGCGACGTCATTTAAGCAGGGAAGAAATGCTCAGAGCCGTGGGAATGATAGAAGCTGGTTCCCGGCAACGTACTGTGGCTTTAGCTCTGAATACAAGTCAGAGTGTTATCAGTCGACTTTGGACACGTTACCGAAGCACTGGTACCGTGGCTGAGCGCCATGGAGGACGGTATCGCTGCACCACACGGAGACAAGACCGATACATTCAAATCTTAACTCGAAGAGCTCCAACAATAACCGCCATGATGTTAGCCGTGAGGCTTCATCACTCTTCAGGGAACTTAATTAGCGACCAAACAGTCAGAAACCGCTTGCATGAAGTGAACCTTCATTCCCGAAGACCGCTACGGGTACCACCTATAGCAATGCACAATCGTAGGATTCGATATCAATGGGCTCTTGAACACAGAAATTGGGCAGAAGAACAATGGCGTTTCGTGTGCTTTTCTGATGAGTCTCGTTTTGGTATGAGACCGGATACAAGACGTATACGACACTGGAGAACCCCTGGACGCCAACAGCGATTAAAATCCTGCCAGGAAGTCCATCCTTATAGTGGTGGAACCATCATGGTATGGGCGGGTATTTGGATCGGCGGAAGAACTGAGTTGATTTGGATCAGAGGCAACCTCAACGCTCAAATTTATGCTGAGACGATTGTATCAGACGTCATCGTTCCTCTACAAGTGCAAATCGGTCCCTTATTTCAGTTAATGCATGATAATGCACGACCGCACACCGCAAGAGTTGTAAGACATACTCTCGCCGCAGCTAACATCAATGTCCTGCCCTGGCCTGCTCAGTCGCCAGACTTGAACCCGATTGAGCATGCATGGGATATGCTACAGAGAAGAGCTCTGCCGAATATGGAGGGTATCCCGTCGCAAGAAGACCTTTTTTTGTTGTTGCAACGAACATGGGCGGCCATTCCACAGCGTGATTTGGATGAACTCATTTTGAGTATGCCAAACCGATGTTCTTGTGTTGTTAGTGTTCGCGGTAGAAACACGGATTATTAATTGTTTAAGTTACCCAATAAAATTTTAAAGAAAACTGTTATTTCAGTCTTTTTTTTGAACTTTAATGTTAGTGGTTCAAATGTCAAAAATCCCTTTATTAGGAAAATGGCAAATTTCTTTATTAATGCAAAGGTGACTTGGTTTATCGTTACTGTGACAAACGAAAACACTTTATTTGATGAATCCTTAAAGAAAATTTTAATTAATATCAATCAGGAGAAAAGTTATTGCAAAAATATATGTTGATCCCTAGACACTTTTGATGTGTGTATATGTATTAAATCTTAATAATAATAAGAGTTCCCCTTTTTTTAAATTGTTGTCATCTCTATGCCGGGAATACGAGAGAAGGGAGAAGATTATGGCCCTCAATATAACACTAATGAGAGGGTTACTGGCTGAGACGGCAACCTTCAGGTAAATTTCAAAAATTAAATAAAGCTTGAAACAAAAAAAAAACTCGTTGAATTCGGGTAGTGCAATAAGCAAATGCAAAATTGACTTAAGGTGTCATATTATGAGCATTTCAATAAATTGATTTTATTTTTAAATCACTGAAATTCATGTGCATGTCTTAGATCATTCATGATCTAAGGCTAGAAAAATTAAATGAGGGAAAATGTTCCAACAATTTAAAAGGTTTCTCTTACTCCATAAAGATTGTCTAAATTTGTTTTCAAATGTTAGAAGTAATTCATTAAATCCGCCGCCTCCATCTAGAAATGTTTGTGCTGATTTAATCCAACTAAAAACTTAATCTTCATTGTGTCTTGGGCTGTTCTCTAGGGAGCTTACTAATTTATTTAAATTATTTGTGCTTTAAATGTATAATAATAGCTATTGCGACAGCCTATTTTGTCACACAAAAACACAAGTCGAAAACTCGTGTGCCATTTATTAAATATTATAGTTAAATAGCAGTGATAGCCTAGTGGTATGACCGTTGGACTGCCAAGTCAAAGACCTCAGGTTCGAACCCAAGGCGCGCACCTCTGATTTTTCGTAAGTTATATGCGTATTATAAATTAATTATCACCTGCTCCGTGCCTCGGAAAGCACGTTAAGCCGTTGGCCCCGGTTGTCATGAAGATCTTTAACAGTCGATATAGGAAGTCAGTACCCTCATAAAATCCTGACAACTAATCTAACCTTAGAATATCGTATCCCTTTGGGTTGCGGGGGTCAGATAGGCAGTCGCTCCGTAGAAAACTGATATTCAGCTGCATCTGGTTAGATTAGAAGGCGACCCCAACAAAGTTTGGGAATAATTTTGGGGATACTAATAATGATAGTTAAAGATCATATTATTAACTATAATTAAGTATTAAGTATATTCAGCATACTATTTTTAAATAGTGGTCATAAAGAATAAGTAAGGTGTAAGATATACATACAGTTTAAGTTTTTAAGTTGAAATGGTTGCCAAGTTGATAAGTAAGTTTTTTTTTCAAACATCGGCCCTCACTTACATTTTTTTATCGTGGGTAACATCACATAATTAAATTTTAGTTTTACAATGCATAAACACTAGACCGAAGCCACAACACTTGGCGTGGCAGGCTAATCTTAACCACTGTGCTTAACGGACGTTATTTTAGCACAATTGATAACATTCAATCGTATTTTAGCAAAACTTTGAATTACATGATAAAAAATAATAGAACAAAAATCTATTGTTTTCTTTGTTGATTTAAATTTGTACCAGTCAAAATCTGGTTAGAATGTCCCTGAATCAAGGTATTACAATAAAAAAACAGCTGAAACTACCCACTTCTGGGCAAAGGTCTTCTCTCGCTGATCGAAGGTAAGAGAGTATAGGTTAAAATACTCTTGCTATATACAGAGGAGGTTGACTTCTGGTTTAGGATTGTTTTACCAATTTAAGATCTAAATGTTTACAATAATGTTGGAAGTCTAAATACTTAATTAAAACTGATTTACCTTTAAACTATCTGCTCAGCTTATCCTGCCAGGTACGGCGAATTGTTTGAAATTTACGTCTTATAACTTCTCGAGTAGCATTATTATAAAACTTTGCCGTTGTTTACGAATAAACCCGTACTTTCGCTACTATTCATTCATAGTTTTATCTCTTAGTTGTAAAGTAAATTAACAAAACAAGAAAAGACGGATTTCCTGATAACATTTTTCACAGTAGCACAAAGCCTCTCTCACTTTGCGTCACCTTAAACCACTTTAAGCGGTAGCCTGTCTAAAATCATAATGTGGTTATTATTTCACCCGGGCTCGTAGCAGAGGCACTGCTGTCGACAAGGCGGCCATTTTCGCAAAATTATCGCTACTCGGCCCAGCTACGACAAAATCGAGGACGTACCCGCGACTTGCACAACGCATTAACGAAAAATATTATTTCGACCAAGAAAATACCCTTTTCTGGCCTTAATATAAATAAACGAACCAATAGAGTATAATTCTAGAGCGTAATATCTGGTCCACGCCCAATTATTACACAGTTATAACAATAGAATCTAATTAACCCCGCGTCAGATACCATTCCGTTTAAAAGAAATTTATGATGTAGCTATCTACTCATGTTTATTTTTAAAGTAAACACAATACGTAGCTACCTACTCTGTAAACTTATATACAATAAACGCTTCGTGAAGGTTACATAATTATAAGACGGCAATGTGATACTTCTTGGTAATTTTTAATAGAACGCACTTAAATGGAAACGTTAATATTCCAAACAAAGATTATTTTCCAACTTAACTCAGTATTGAATTTTCTTTAGCAAACCATTGGGTGAAGAGAAAACAAAATAAGAGTGTAGAAGTCGATAAAGTGTACGTGATTCATTGTTTGCCGTTACCTATACCTATATCAAACATACAAATAAATACCAAAGAAAAATTTTTTTTTTTTATGGTTTAATCAAAAATGTATTATTTAATTTATATTCAAAACAATTTACATTTTAAACTAATTTTTTTTAGAAACTATTTTTGTAATAAAAAACTTAAACTTAAGTACCCAACAAAAACTTCATGGGCAATAATTTCAGTATTGTGTTATTGAGGGACCCCGTCCGACAAAAATAACTAGACAATTTAAAAAAAAATACTTTTATTATTTAAATTATAATATCTAATAGAATAAAGCCTTTAAGTTAAAAAAAATAGACTAATGGTAACAATAACGATAAAAAAATGTCTTTTGAACATTGTGTCATTTATTTAAAAGATATATTATAAAAACAAAAATGTTATTATATTTACCACTGGGCGGCACGCGACACGCATCTAGTAATTTTTGTCCAGTCAGGTAGGTATGCGTGGCACGTCAGAGGATAGTGCCGCACGAATGGAGCGGATGAAATTGAGTTTAGTTACTAAATCAGTTTGGATCAAATGTGACAGACCAAGTCCTCAAACTTCACATTGGTGCTGATTCTCTTGTATATCCCGCTAAACTAATTTAAGTTTATCTATATCTCTTTCTAATAAACACCATCGAAAAAGGACAGCAAATAATTAGAGCTGTCAAATTAGTCTTAGTCCTTGTAATTGACGTGAAATTAGACGAGACCTCTATGACATACCGACTAAATTCTCGTTGATATCACGCAAATGGACTAGTTTGACAGCTCTAAAAATCTTCTGTCCTTTTCTAATACAAATACAAATACAAATCCTCTTTATTGCACACCAAAAAAACATTTTACAATAACAATACTTATTTATAGAGTAGTACAATTGGCGGTCTTATCGCAGCAAGGCGATCTCTTCCAGACAACCGTGAATGGACTGGAGTGTCTAGTAATCACAAAGGGCCGTCTGTGGTGCGCTTAAACATAACAATAAATAATTAATTATTAAATTATTTTTATAAATAATGAATAACATTTAAATAAATATATACCTACTTAATAACATATAATACATACATACTTCAAAATATAATACATAATTAAGCATAAATATATACATAAATAATAATACATACATAATATTAATGCAAAAGGAAATAAGTTATGAAAGGTGAAGAAAAGTAAATACACAAGGAAATCGGGTTTATTATAGTGACAAGTAGTGTTCTTTTACGAGCTTTTTAAATATGGGCAAAGATTGTGCACGCCTGATAGATACCGGCAAAGCATTCCATAAACGCACTGCTTGAACAGCGTAGGATCTATCCAAAAATTTTTTGGTATGCGTTGGCGTTTTCAATCTTAGATTCTCTGACGATCTCAGGAACCTAGAATGTGTCTCATGTAAGAAATCAAAACGTTCTTTAAGATATTGTGGAGTTGAGGGATTGAACAGTATACTGTATAAAAGGAAAAGTATATGAGCATTACGGCGAAGGCGGATAGGTAACCATTTGAGCTGTGTACGAAATTCAGATACATGGTCGTACTTGCGCAATCCAAATATGAATTTAATACAAGCATTCTGGAGACGCTCTAGTTTGTTCAGTTGGTCTTCAGTGACATCAACATAGCTGACATCAGCATAGTCAAGGATTGGAAGAAGAAGGGATTGAGCAAGCGCAGTCTTAGTAGAAATGGGTAGAAAGTTTTTCAATCGACGCAGGGACCCCAACGATGCAAAAATCTTACGACTAAGCTCCTGCAACTGAGTATTCCATGATAAGTAATGAATCTGATCTAATGATCTCTGTTAGAACGAGAGATGGCGAGTCTAAATTAGTTTAGAGCGTGTTCAAGAGAATTAGCACCAATAAGGGTCCTTCAGTGTCTAACGCCCTCAGAGTTAAAAATTACAAAGAGTTTGCAGCATGTTTTTTGGCATTCGATTAATATTTATTATGTAGTAAATCTTAAAATTCTGTTCTTGTTGCAAGTATTCTTGAGACAAAAATATTTTATTCTCAATATTATACTAGATACTACTAGGCAAATTGGTATGACAAACAGTTTTCCGCAGGTCCACAAGACGTAGCGCGTATTCTGCGTGATAATTATACTTATGTATACTAATCTAATAATGTTATCGTGAATTAATAAATTAAATAAGTTTTTTAGTAAGTAATAAGTGTTTTTATGGTTTGATACCAACTTCTATAATAAATGTAAATATTAAAAAATATAATTATAAAATCATATATATATATATATATATTCAGTCTATTTTTATTGGACTTCCTACAGATTTAAAATAGTTAAGTAATGTATTTGTTTATGTTAATAAGTTATAATTTCATACATTTCTGCTTGAAATTTCACTTGAATGAATTTGTCTTACAAACAATATCTTAGAAAATCCTCTCTAGCCAAGGGAATATTTGATGTAGAAAGCACCTAAATTTAAGAGAAGCTACTAAGATTTACTGGTATATGACGACAATGGCACCGGCAGCGATGCGGAGAGGGCGGGTCGCGGTAAGAAATATCTCCTGCACTTGCCAAAACTACGGATGGAATAAAATTTATCAAAATAATTTCACATGTTAAGGGAGAAGATTTCGCTTTTAATAATAGAATTAACATCTATTAGAAAATATAAGTATTATAATATATTAGAGATTAAACAGTTAATATTGTAAGCAACTTTCTGTTCCGGTCTGTTCTTTGTCTGGAGACAAATAAAATATATAACCTACCTATCTATTAATTATTATTTGTAACCGTAAGTTTGAGGCTAGAAGGTTTCAAAGGAAAACAGGTTATTTTTCTTTAATGTTTTAATTTTTATTTAAGTATGTTCCTATAAAGAATTTATATTTTTATTTCCGTAATCGAACTGATATTGATAAAGACTTTTTTAATATTGGACGTATCAACTTTAGAGACTTCAATACCAGTGAGTTGGCCTGGCTTGGTAATTCGGCACTCCGGCACAAATGCGACAAATGGTAACCACTTGACCACTTGGTAAAAATTTTGGTTACTTATCCAAAAATAAGTAGGTAATGAATTTTCAAACTATATATATTTATAACTATATATGTAGGTATGTTTTTTTTACATGTATAAACATGCACATGTTTTGCTTATTAAATTAAATTATTTAATAAAAAACTCTGTAATGTCATTCTAATGCAATGTTAATGTCATTCTGGACATTTTCATTTTATTGCGCATAAAAGTGCAAACGATGGAGTATGGACATCAAAAAAAGCAAATATAAAATTTCTAAATGAAAAATTTCAGAAAAGTTATTTTATTTTTCATAGAGTTGACTTTGCATCTAGTTAAATAGCCATCAACAAATGGAGCTGAAAAATTCCTCGAAGATGATATTTCGAAATTATTCCTTATTTTACATAAACCTAATTTGCCACATAAATCTTCGAGCTTCATTTTAGGAATCGAAAATGGTTTATAAAATCAAATTGTCTATTTTCGAAGCGAAGACGTCTGGGCACTATACCGTTCCTTAATTGGTTGTCTTAGCTCTTAGAGCTGTACTTGTTATCCTACTAATATTATAAACGTGAAACTATGTTTCTAGGTTCCTCTTGCTTACATTTAGCAATGGAAACGTCGTCGCTGTGAATTTTTAGACAGGATAGATTTATTTAACTAGGGCGTGACATAGGCAATATACTAAGTATACAATCTATGGATACGTATGTCTATTCTTATCCCGAAATAATGTGGATGAAGACTAAGAGAATGTGGAGATAGTAGGTTTTGTTAAATGTAAGAGTGAATTTTGCATTTTCTACCAATCGCATGCATACATATACCTAAGGCTTTCCTAAATCCTCCTATCGCTTCTTTAGCCTTGGCTCTCTCTTACTATGTTAACCAAACAAACTTTATTACCGTTGTTGGTTTCAAGCGATCTTAACGTAACACACATCTTGGCAGCATCCAAACTTCCGACCGAATCGTAGGGGAAATCAGCGGCATATATACTGCATACACAACGATAAAATTCAGACCGAGATCGCGAGAGTAAGAGTAATCCCCGCACAAATTGAATACATGATTGTGTTGGCTACGTTTACTTACATATCCACGTATTTTCTTAAACCGTGTCGTTTTCATTGAAATGGTGTACCAGGATTGGAATAAAATTCAAATTCTACAAATGAATCGAGGAGTGAGAGGGTCGTAGCTGGCTTGTAAAGAAAGATTCAATCAAATAAGGATACTTTCCAGCTATATACTGTCTCATTTAAATGAATGAACAAGCTATAAAAAGCGTCAGATCCAAATGACACGATTTGGGAGTCTACCGACGGCGACGGTACGTAGAATCCGTTTTAGGTTTAAGCGATCATAAAAACCACTAAGTAAATTTTTTATTGAATTTTTTTTGGAAATTAAATAAAGCAATCTTATTTTTGATGTTCGAATAAAAACATGCATAAAATCCGAATAAGGCAGATTTTGTATTGTGGTGAAGGAAGAGAGAGCGTGATTAATAGGCGCCGCACTCCGGACAGGAAGTAATTTCTCAACCAACAAGAAACTAAAATATAACAAAAGGCCCTTAAGTAACAACAGCATATTGTACCAAAATATATTGTTAATAATTGTTGATGACGTAGTTAAAACGCGGTGTTTATCTACAAAGACATAAGGCGTACGTGACAGATACGTAACGTGTAAGACATATGCTTTTGTTAACAATTTATCATATATCTATATAATTTATAGGCGTTTTGTATCGAGTAAACGTGAGGATAACGTGCCCAAACAGACAGGAGCCACCACTGTCGGCAACACTGCAACTTAAATTAAACTCTTTCATGTTTTCCGTAAAGTTGAAAATATATTATCATCATTATCTACATGACCGATACGTGTCTGACACGTGCGGTGCCCGTAGATGTGAATCAAGCTTTAAATCCGTTACCTATAAGCACGTTCCAAATGTGGATACGTTAACGTTTTGTTAAGTTCATAATTTTGTAATTTGTAACGATAACAAAGCTGAAAGCTTTATTTACTGTCACACTTAAGCTTTATCTCTTTCCTTTTTTAACCTCGCAACACGTTTAATTATGTACAAATTTCATTACTTCACACAGTAGGTATATTTAGTGGGTATTTGATTCTAAGACTGTACAAAAAAAAAGTTTTTTCTAAAAGGTCATTTAAAGGTTCTTTAAGGGTCTTACAGGAAAATGGAGTTAATTAAAAAGGATCAATAAAAAGAACAATAATACGTGTTAATGTACAAGTGTTCCAGTGACGAAGGAAATTAAGCTCATTGAATTGCCGACACATTTCGAGAGTATATCTCTATATTTATTTAACATTTTCTATTTAGCTTAATCGAATCATCAATAAAATACTTGACCTTTTTTCCCCTTGTTAATAATGCAATTGCTATTTTTTTTTATTTTGTGTGTAATACACTTTAAATCAGAGAATATTTATTTAATCTATCTACGATCATAATAATCATCCTATCGCCTTCCACTGCTGACCATTGGTTTGCCAATCATCCCGGTCTTCGGCAGCTCAAAACCATCCTCAGCCACCTTCTTCAAATCGTCAATCCATCGTGCCGCAAGGCGTCTCACATCAACTTACTGTTACTGTCAGCCCATATCATCCCACTACTGGGCAAAGGTCTCTCCCCCTGATTGCCACGTCTTTCGATCCAGAGCCAGTGTGGTCCATTCGCTATTTGTTTTATCCAATTCGTCCCGCCATCTCATGCGCGTCATTAACTTAAGACTCAAATTCTCCTTTTGTTGTCAGGCTTATAAACGTATCGAAATAATAGTCGCACTTCATTTTATAACACCTGTGGCCATTTTCGGGCCTATTTTACATATTACGGATAGGCATTAACTTTTTTTACCAGTTAAATTCTGTTCTATTTTTAACCGACTTCATCGTGGTGAAACCAGCACACCTGAGAGATTTTTCAATGGTGTGTAAAGCCATGTCAGAGGCCTACGGGTGGTTTAAACTCTGACACCAGGTTGTTTAGCAACCATACGACAAGAAGAAGAAGAAACCGACTTAAAAAAAGGACGAGGTTTTATTTTTATTTTAGTCATAGTTTGACACTTTCTATACTTGCCTGAGTCAAACGTGAATACGTATCAAATGAGAAAGTATGTAATTTATCCTCCTCTATTTTTATAGATGGCTATGATTATGCACTACATAGATTTTATAAGGCCAGTAACGCCCGGTAGATATCAAATAGATACAAGTGACGTATAAATCATTGATGTACCACGATCCCTACAGCTACTTAGTGGTACTTAACTGAGACGTTAGCCAAGTTTACGTGGTTACTACGACCACACTGCACCCATTGACTTTAATTGCACCCTAATAGTTTTGTCAAAAACGAATTACCATTGGACAACGATAGATATTTTTTTTATCACTACTCTTACTTATGAATGCTTGAAAGGTATTTTTTCATATCTTTGCGCTTATGTTGTGAAATAAATTATTACGAACTATGTTCCACCCACGATTTTGTACCTTATATTAAAAACCTATAATAGATAAATGTGTCATTTTTTTTCCTAATCAGACTTTGACATTTATAGTAGTAGGTAATAAGGAATTTATTAGAATTACTAACATAATTATATTTCTTCTATTTTAAAGGCCAAGAAATTCCTAAATGTCAATGTGCTTTTTTGTCATTTTCGCTTTAAATTGATTTGGATACAAACCAAATCAATTTAAAACGAAAATGTAGGTAACATACACACCACGAGACAAACCTCTGTACCTTGACCAGATCGCATAAATTGTACAAAGCCTCAATAATACTGGATAACGAAATAATTGAACGGAAATTATTCTATTGCATACATTTACAGACCGAGGCTCAGGACGTCTGTCGCGCCTTTATGTACACAACAAGAAACAATGGTGGCTCTACGAAATTCCCCAGTTTCCTTAACAAGCACTTGGATGACAGCCAAAACAACGAACGTTATTTAAGGCTGCATCCAGACTCGGCGAGAAATACGCTGATACAGTTTGATTTACTTTAAATATGAACTCGAGCAGGATATTGAAGTTTTCAGGACATATTCATACTATTGGTTTATTTGTTTTCAGTGTTGTTGTTTGGTTATATTTTACTTAACTGTGCAATGACGTAGTGGTTCTGTTTATGATTTTCGTGAGCTAGCGTTTTAACTAGGACCGGAATTCTCTTCTTGTGCGGTCGTTGCTCAATTGAGTATAAAAGTCTGAGTTAAACACTTTCTTTTAAGCAAATTTTATTTTCAAGCCTGGAATAACTTTTAAAGATAAAAAAACACTATTATATCATAATTTAACGACTTTATTACGATTAACACCACTGGTACTGCTACTACTATACTCTTTATCCAGCCAGATAACCTTTTTCTAACGGACAAACAGTAAAAGAGAGTGGTTCGTCAGTAACCACGCAAAACTCCACACAACATTTAGAATAGAAACTAAAAATTGTGTGCACAGTCTTTGTATAATTAGAAACCATGTAACAGGGCTATTTGTAGTTCAACAAAAAGTTTTAATGTAGCGTAAATAAACGCACATGTACTCTACACTTTATTTGAGAAAATTGCAGTTGCGCTGTTGTGAGCCACTCAGTTTAAGAGGGTATGACCATTTAATTTCCTTTAAAAATCTCTAAACAAAGCAAATTTCTTACGCTTATAAATCCATTCAATTTCGCTAGACAAACGCGAGGTATTACTGTGTTACATACCAAGTTCTTATTTATTCCGAAGAGTGTTTGTTCCTTAGAAATCATTATTGAGTATTACGAGTAGCTACGAGGACTACGTACCTCTCGGTCGAGTTAGTTTAATTGGCTTGTGCTAGAGTCTCGTTAACTAAAACCCAGTCTTGTTTGAAAATTCGAACAACGTCCTCCTCGATATTTTGATTTCCTAAGTCTTTGATTGTTACAAAGGCTACTTCTTACCAATTTTTGCATTTATAAAATTTTTGGTATTCTGTATTATACAGATACAATTAAGATTGTTTGTAATGAGATTATTTTCATTATATTTATTTAATTGTTTATAGCATTCGTCATAGCATTAAAACCCGTAGGCTGACTCTCCGGAAACTAGAGATAGGAATTTGAGGGGTTGTACTATCACTTCACCGCTATTGCTCATTCTTAGACAATGTAATAAAACTGACAGACCACATTTAGAATCTTCTATTCAGCTGCAAGCAATTAAGAAATCATTTTTAATACGCATATGATTAAAAAACACCAAAGGCGCCTTGTTTTATAACCTGTAACCATTGCTAAACATAGGTTTTAACTTAACTTAACTTTAACTTAACCAAATTGTGTTTTTTTAGTTATGTTACATACAATACAATTAGTGAATTCGTAACTACACAGACTAACGATTTATTACAAGAACCCAGGAGAACAAAACAGCCGCAGTCATTTGTTGAATGTTGGAAGACAATTACTTAACGTTCTAGAATCACAACTAGGTAATTACCTATTATGACAATAAGTTGATATATACCTAGATACCTACCCAGTTGAGCTAATGATTAAGGTTTATTACACTCTGTCATAATAGACTTTTATCGAAGTTCCCGCTGTCAATATTTATTGACATCACAGCGACGTTCCGATAGAAATTGTACCAGGAAAATAGAAAATGTAGCGGGTAAATTGCATAGGAAAAACTAAATATAAGAATATACCTTGTTTCTTCGAGATTTTTGCGATCCGAAAGGGGACAGCTGATATTGAGTAGCATTGATACACCGCCACTCACAGACTTGCCGCAGGGGTAATCTATGGTGTAGGGTTGGGGATAACCCTTAATTGCCTCCTAAGTCCTAATTCATTTAGGAAATTACCACTGCTCGTCTACACCTAACACAATTTCGAAAGCAATCAAAAGTGATCATCAGTTTTATGTATTTTTTTACATGCATATGTTTTGCAAGTTATATTTTCAGAGATCTCCACTCTTACAGCATTTTTTTTGTGCTCTTACAGCCTAGATTGCCCCTGCGGCAAGCTGTGAGTAGCCGACTTTACTCTAGATCGGTGATCTTAAGTGGTTTGGTAGACCGAACTGAGACCTCTAAATAGAATTCTCATACGGATAAGTTTACTTCTGATTTAAACCAAATCCCTAACGTATTATCTAAACCTTGATTGACCTTGGGAAAAGGCTAGGCAGATGATTATATCTAATCACAATAGATTTTCAGCCATATATTTCAGATAGTCATTCGTGCTTATTTCCGTCCGTGTTACGTGGACAATTGAACCGAATAATTAATAGGCATATTCATTAGTCACCAGATCTGGCCATGATTTTAGCGCCTAATCAAATGCGAAATGGACACTGAAGGTGCTTACTAATGAACGTGCTATCGCGTCGCACATTAAATTATTATTCTTTAGAATCTAATCATGTTTCGAAAGATACGTGGCGTCATCTCTCATACGAACGTTATTGGTCATATAGACTATTTAAGTAATGTAATGTTATTGTAATGTTAATTAAGGTAATGTTAAAATACGGAAAAAGCATGTCTGTTTTTTTCTTGAGACCTGAAAAAGCATAAGGTACTGAAGATATTTTTTAACCCAAAAAATGATTAGATGTCTACGGAGGGCTATTATTATATATATTTACACTTACAAGCAACACACACTAATAAAAATAACTATCCTTTATAGTCTTCGGGTCATGCCCATGCGCCCCAAATCTATTGTTCTCTTAAAAATTTGTATCCATACATTTGGGTCATGCCCATGCGCCCCGAGATTTTATTCCAACGAGCCCCAAGGCCAAAATTAAATTTTATTAGAATTAATAAAATCTGTCCCACGAGCCCCAAGGATTTTCTAAGGAAGTACAGTCGGCACAAAAGTGTATAGGCTTTCAATATAAGGTATTTTAACTTTGGTTGGAAGCTTTAATAGGCAGATAGCAAAGGAGTATAAATGCTAGAATAGGTAATAACATTAGTCTAATATTATTGATATTGAACGTATAAATAATATTATAGAACACAATATGTTATAACTTAAAATAGATAAAGGTTTTTTTTTGTATTCCTTTTTCTCAGGTATTTTTAGTGTTTTCTCAACTTTATAGGTATAAATAAAATAAATTTGTAGCTTTGAATACCTATCGGTATTGTCATCAACTTTTTGTAAGTAAATAAAATAAATTGCTAAGATTGCTACTGTATAGATTTTTCCCAACCTAATTGAAACATAAATTTATTCTTTAACTGTAAATTTGCACACATAATTACAACGTATTGTTTACCTGGTTCATCGGGTTTTTTTGCGGGATCATGCATCCCTTTCGCACGTCATCGCGTTTGCACTCAAATTTATTTTGGCAATTAGTTGACCTTGCCCCCTTGCAATAAATGCACACGATATGTGAGTGATTAAAATAAATAGTGAACAGGATGCCGCTGTTGCTGGACCTTGCACTCCTACGGAATTTACATTCCTTGTTGGTGATGGTAAGTACTGTTATATAGTAAGTTAGAAAAATATCTTGTGAGGTATCTTTTAAATAGGCTTTTCATAAGGATTTCAAATATTAGCCTCACAAAAGTCTGGGAGGGGGATTAACTTTAGGCACCACTAAAAATCGTGAATTTTTCTTTTTTTATTATTAGGAACTAAAATGCTTGAAATAACTTAAAACGTTTTGTAGTCGGTTCCAGTCAAGTTCTAGCCTCTTTAACCTTCTCATTAAGAACTTAACTGGAACCGACTACCTCACAAGATATTTTTAATCTTGGATGATTACAGGAGGGGGGGGGGGGTGACCACGTATCCCCCCTCTTTCTTTGTACTTGTCAGCCATTGACTGCACGTATTAACAAAGCAATATTACTTGTTACGACATTTCTGCTATTATCCTACGAGGAGTTCCGTTCCATATCTCGTAAGTCTATGATCAGATCACGATAATATTTCTATGGGACCACCTTGGGAGTATACTCTTTTGTTTACAAAAAGAATTTTGAAAATTGGCCCACAATTAAAGGAGTAATCGCGTAACAAACATAAAAAAAACATACAGTCGAATTGAGAACCTCCTCCTTTTTTGAAGTCGGTTAATAACTA
This sequence comes from Protodeltote pygarga, assembly GCA_936450705.2. Lineage (NCBI taxonomy): Eukaryota > Metazoa > Arthropoda > Insecta > Lepidoptera > Noctuidae > Protodeltote > Protodeltote pygarga. Next base: position 7,234,924 of record OW388255.2, on the reverse strand, counting down.
TTAATGTTCTTTTAACCGATTATCAGTCACAGCGGCCAATCTCAATGAAGATTAGCCAACTCGACTAACTTTATATTAATAGCATAAGGTCGTGAGTCATGATAAAAATTGCGTTTTTAATATTTTTTGTTTAAATGTTTTAAAATCTTTGAGGTCAAATTGTTATGATGGCAACTGTGATAATATGTCTACAGAATATTATTCTAATGTGTCCGGAAATATTCAAGGATATCTCTGACCATGATGTTGAACAATAGGATCTTTTACTTTTTTCAATCCTATAATCAAGTTGAAAATTTACCTTACAAAAAAAGGTGAATATTCAATTTGAATATTAAGATTGAAATAAGTAAAATGTATTGTTCAGAATCATGGTCAAAGTCAAGATTCAAAATTTTCTTATCTTTAAAAAAAATATCCTGTACCTATATTAAAAAAAAAATATAACTATTAATATTTTATATGGTCGAATGACTATCTGTTATTTTAAATTATATTTTACTCTTATTACGTTCATGTGTACCTATTCTATGTTTGTTACAGACGTAACTAAGTAATTTAATCGAAAACAAATTAATAATGTAAAATGTCCAACAAAATAAATCAATATAAATGTTAGCAACTGTTTTATTTATTGACTGTACTCAAATAGCGCTTGGGGCTCGTGGGAAGGAAATATTTAATTTAATATTTTAACGTATAAATCCTCGGGGCTCGTAGGAACAAATGTATGGATACAAATTTTTAAGAGAACAATAGATTTGGGGCGCATGGGCATGACCCATACATTTGTTCCTACGAGCCCCGAGGATTTATACGTTAAAATATTAAATTAAATATTTCCTTCCCACGAGCCCCAAGCGCTATTTGAGTACAGTCAATAAATAAAACAGTTGCTAACATTTATATTGATTTATTTTGTTGGACATTTTACATTATTAATTTGTTTTCGATTAAATTACTTAGTTACGTCTGTAACAAACATAGAATAGGTACACATGAACGTAATAAGAGTAAAATATAATTTAAAATAACAGATAGTCATTCGACCATATAAAATATTAATAGTTATATTTTTTTTTTAATATAGGTACAGGATATTTTTTTTAAAGATAAGAAAATTTTGAATCTTGACTTTGACCATGATTCTGAACAATATATTTTACTTATTTCAATCTTAATATTCAAATTGAATATTCACCTTTTTTTGTAAGGTAAATTTTCAACTTGATTATAGGATTGAAAAAAGTAAAAGATCCTATTGTTCAACATCATGGTCAGAGATATCCTTGAATATTTCCGGACACATTAGAATAATATTCTGTAGACATATTATCACAGTTGCCATCATAACAATTTGACCTCAAAGATTTTAAAACATTTAAACAAAAAATATTAAAAACGCAATTTTTATCATGACTCACGACCTTATGCTATTAATATAAAGTTAGTCGAGTTGGCTAATCTTCATTGAGATTGGCCGCTGTGACTGATAATCGGTTAAAAGAACATTAATAGTTATTAACCGACTTCAAAAAAGGAGGAGGTTCTCAATTCGACTGTATGTTTTTTTTATGTTTGTTACGCGATTACTCCTTTAATTGTGGGCCAATTTTCAAAATTCTTTTTGTAAACAAAAGAGTATACTCCCAAGGTGGTCCCATAGAAATATTATCGTGATCTGATCATAGACTTACGAGATATGGAACGGAACTCCTCGTAGGATAATAGCAGAAATGTCGTAACAAGTAATATTGCTTTGTTAATACGTGCAGTCAATGGCTGACAAGTACAAAGAAAGAGGGGGGATACGTGGTCACCCCCCCCCCCCTCCTGTAATCATCCAAGATTAAAAATATCTTGTGAGGTAGTCGGTTCCAGTTAAGTTCTTAATGAGAAGGTTAAAGAGGCTAGAACTTGACTGGAACCGACTACAAAACGTTTTAAGTTATTTCAAGCATTTTAGTTCCTAATAATAAAAAAAGAAAAATTCACGATTTTTAGTGGTGCCTAAAGTTAATCCCCCTCCCAGACTTTTGTGAGGCTAATATTTGAAATCCTTATGAAAAGCCTATTTAAAAGATACCTCACAAGATATTTTTCTAACTTACTATATAACAGTACTTACCATCACCAACAAGGAATGTAAATTCCGTAGGAGTGCAAGGTCCAGCAACAGCGGCATCCTGTTCACTATTTATTTTAATCACTCACATATCGTGTGCATTTATTGCAAGGGGGCAAGGTCAACTAATTGCCAAAATAAATTTGAGTGCAAACGCGATGACGTGCGAAAGGGATGCATGATCCCGCAAAAAAACCCGATGAACCAGGTAAACAATACGTTGTAATTATGTGTGCAAATTTACAGTTAAAGAATAAATTTATGTTTCAATTAGGTTGGGAAAAATCTATACAGTAGCAATCTTAGCAATTTATTTTATTTACTTACAAAAAGTTGATGACAATACCGATAGGTATTCAAAGCTACAAATTTATTTTATTTATACCTATAAAGTTGAGAAAACACTAAAAATACCTGAGAAAAAGGAATACAAAAAAAAACCTTTATCTATTTTAAGTTATAACATATTGTGTTCTATAATATTATTTATACGTTCAATATCAATAATATTAGACTAATGTTATTACCTATTCTAGCATTTATACTCCTTTGCTATCTGCCTATTAAAGCTTCCAACCAAAGTTAAAATACCTTATATTGAAAGCCTATACACTTTTGTGCCGACTGTACTTCCTTAGAAAATCCTTGGGGCTCGTGGGACAGATTTTATTAATTCTAATAAAATTTAATTTTGGCCTTGGGGCTCGTTGGAATAAAATCTCGGGGTGCATGGGCATGACCCAAGTCTTCACTCCTCGCCTTTATTTCCCCGCTTTATCGAATCCACGTGTAGCCGCAGGCAAAACTATATTAATTATCTAGATTACAACGTATCTGAAAACATTAATATGATTTAGATTTCACAAAAAAATTACAAAAAGATGATTTAGATTCTTATCATTTTATTATTTAATATTCGTAAAGCTAATGTTGAAGCTTAATTTGTGTATCCGTATTATGAAACCCGTTTAAATAAAAAGAAACCATCCTATTTGTTATCTGCATTACCTTGTCTTGTTTTGATCCTCCTTTGATGTTATTAAAAAAGGATTAGACGAATATTTATTCGGTTGTTAATTTATTCTTCCTTTCCAAAACACGTGTATTGTTGTGACAAGGTATTATGACAGAGGCGATGGCTGAATTTACAGGAATAATTATTATCAATATTTTATCATTATTCAGAGTTTAGAATCGTATGATTAGAGCAGAGAGTGTTTAGAAATGTCTACTTGTCTAGTAGTTTAAAAAAATCCATTCTGATCAATCTCCTATCTAAAACGGATAAGTAAATTGATAATTAATTGTTTATTTCTTTTGAAGTCCTAATCCCTTGTAAAACTAAGGCTCATTTAAATATTGTGCTTATACACAAAGATGCCCTTCGCAATTTTTTGACGCTCAAGCACCAAGTTTATCATCAAAATATAATATCTGCCTATATCAGTCCACTGCTGGATATAGGCCACTTTTTATACGCATCACTTATTTAGTGCGCTTATTAGAAGGTGTTTGCCCTTAATCGCCACGCTGGGCAAGCGGGTTGGCGATTGCAGTAGCAGATGGTGCAACTACACAGTAGGATGCTGCTGCCCATCCTCCAGTTTTTTTTCTTTGTCGCTTCTTACGACACCCGCGGGATGAGTAGAGGTTTTTGATTATGATTGTTAGGCCGGAAACCATTTACAAACTGCAAATTGCAATCTTAAAATGCACTGTCAAGGAAATGTGACTACAATAATAATAATTTAAAAATAAATGATTATCACGTTATGTATTAAACTAAACCACAACTGCAATAGCATGTATTCATGTCTACAGGTTTCTGTCACCGTCCCGGAGGAGAGTCGTCTAAGTTTGAACGCGGTAAATCTCGTTCCATTGGACCCCGGCGACTTGTTCAACATTGCGAAATCTATGCTCTGAGGGCAAATCATCATTTATTGCTCGTACAACTTGTTGTACTGGCCATCGGTCGTAAATAAAAATACTAATATGCTATGGTTGGAACCTATTTGGTAAGGTGGATATTCAATTTTAACAGGTAGACTATTTGTAATATCAATGTCAACTTATACAGGTACCTATAATACAAAAATATTATCCTTAATGTTATTCTTTTTAATGCTCAATCCTTCTCTGTATGAGAAGAGGCCTTTGCCCTATATTGGGACAGTTACAGGCTGATTTATTATTATTATTATATTCTTTTATTGTACATTTATCTTTGAAATTTAATTTTTACAACCAAAAGTGCCACATAAAGCATAAAAATTATATTGAAACAAGGAAATACAAAAATGTGTGTGTTAGCAAAGTTGAAGAAAGTAAAATTATATTTCAGGAAGGCTCAGAAAAGTTCGCACAAGTCATTGTTGCTTCGGGCAACAGAAGAAAACTGGAGATAATAACAGATTGTATAAATTAGCTTAGACGTAGTATATTTGGTTCGTGGTCTCGCTTACGTTTAGATAAATACATTAAGTCAAACAAAAAAAAACAACTGTTCTGAAAAATAGTGTATCTTCGTTTCCTGGGTTTTAAATTCTTTATATCCATCAGGACATATCGCATATCCATCAAATATTTTAAGAGAAGGTTAATTTAAAAAACTGTTTAGAACATATTTTTGGTAGGCAGCCACTACAATTCACAATGTACCTACCTAGATAGATTATATTGCTAATGGCGCAATACTGAATGCCACGAGGCAGACACAAAAGAAAATATATTCTTTGGGGGTAATTAGTTATCCGCGTGGCTTTCAAAGGTTTATTAACTAAGTCTACTTCGGTAGACGAATAATTAGTCACACTCGTGGCTGTTGCGGTCATGGGTTCCATATTCAGCCTCCCCTCTAGCGAAACTTATAGGTAGGTATATCCTTTTCGGAGAACACAGGGCTGATTATATATTATAATAAGGTTAGGTACTTACATACATTAAATAATAAATATGAAAAATCTCAATATTAAGAAAGTTAAAAGAATATTTGAATAAACAGGGTTATTCAATTTGACAGTTTTTTTATTGGATTATGTCAATGTTTTTGAGAGTAAATTGAAACTCACGACTCACGGCGCATAATGAAATCATAAAAGCCCACAAGTTTCTCGACTTTTGGCTCTACGGTTTCTCATTTCTTCTGTCCATTTTATTTTCATAAGTTTAATTTTTAATCTGATGTTTCAGTGTGTATCATTTATGTAAACATTTTAATAACAAAACTATTAATTAAATCCTAAAAAACCATTAACCATCCTGTTCACACTTTGAACGCGGTGTCGAAGGAGGTCAGAAATGTCATTAGAGGGACCAGGGGGCTTAGCCAAGTTGACTATCTACAATTGCTAAGGCTATAGAAAACGAAAGAAATGTATAGGATTAGATTCTATTCGTTTGTGTTGACCACGTGACATAACGATATTCCTATACATTTCTTTCGGTTTCTATAGCGTTAGCAATTGTAGATAGTCAACATGGCTAAGCCCCCTAATTTGAAAATAATTTTTTTAAAATGATTGTTGGTATTTTTTTAATTATTTAGATTATCAATAAATACATTTTTACAAAAAATAAATTGAAGCACATCAGCAGTAACCTAACAGTTGAGAGAACTAAAATTTTATACAAGTCCTCTTTAATGCACACTTAAAAATACATTTAATAGTTCTAGTAAATAAATATAAATATATTTTACTTACTAAACCAGAATTAAAATTTTATAAATTATTTAACTAAGGTTGTAAGTATACAAGGTTTATCTTGGTTCATTCTATTAACCGAATAGGTATGCATTTACTAATCTGATAAAATCTGATTAAATGTTATTTGTGAGAATAAAAATACATTTCTCCATCCTTTCATAAAGACTGAAATTATTAATATAAAATAAAGTAAGTGAAAATCATGGACGAGCTTTCATGTAGGTAACTGGGACACGCTCGCAAATTTTCCAAACAGGGAAAAAAGTCAAAAGCTGAGCCCTTAAACGTACCTATGCAAATACAGTGGTGTTTCGTAGAAAGTAATCTCTTAGCCCGTCCTCACGTGTTTTATCCGGCAAGCGTGGCTAATTTGCAAGCTGCACTAGTACCCCGAGCTTTTAGCCTGCCTTCCTTCCGCTGGTGTTTACGCGCCGCGGACTTAAACGAGGGCACTCCGAGTTAATGACGACCACCGCCATTTTGGTAACGACGAGTGACATAATCATTCCCACGTCGAAATAACATATCGTCTTTATGAATACGAGTTTTTTATTGTTGATGATTTCATCATAATACCTATATTTTGAATATTATTAATATTCGTGATTCGTTTTTCAAGTAATTTCTCTACACATATGCCAGTGAATATTGTTTTTTTATTTGTAGGTACCTATACCTTTTTTTTCACACCATCCTCTCCGGCCAAGGTTAAAAGTATCTACTTTCCTTGTTTTACTAGCTTGCTGCGCCTACGCTGTGAAACGCTGGTAAACAATAAGCCGAAACGTGTAAAACAACAAAAGCTATAGGTAATAATGTCTTAGATTTTCACGATTACTGTAAATGTTCGTGATGAATAGAGGTTGTGACCTGGACCAGATATAAGAGATTTAAAGACTTCTCAAACTTCAAAGTGTCAAAAATAATTAAATACAGCCTCTATCTTGAAATTCTTTAAGTACTTTCCTCAAAAACTTTAATTGATAATGTATTCTACGTATTTTGGTGAATTGATGTATTCATAGAATAGCTGAAGAACGTATACTCGTACCTTTCTTGATCCAGGATTTGCCAAACGAAATTGAGTTGTAAGCTGCAAGAAACTTGGATAGGATACGGGAACGATTCCAAGATAAGCCAAACAAGGCATAATATTAGGTAGATATACCTACTTACTACGGCTTTCAGTTTACAAGGAATATTATTTTATTGAATTGAAATGTTCTAAACATGATACTTTTCTTCAATAAAAAAAACAACTACGATAAGATTTTTTAATGTGTTTAATTCATTGAGATAAAGTTGAATAAATAAAACACAATAATCATCAATCCAAAATCTGAATCTTCCCAATGCGCAATGCTGAGCGTAACCCTCTCTTTGCTTGTGTTGTGCTACTTTTTTTCGATCCTGTGCTAATCTAATTTACATATCCCCTGCAAACCTGTCATCGACATCCAGTTCGATGTTATCGACCCAACTTGCTGCTGGCCACCTAACACTTTGTTTACCGATCAATGACCTTCATTCAGTTAAGGCTCGTCTAGCCAAATGTCCTGAAAAAACCCAAGAACGACGTATAAAACAATATACCTAGAGATAAAATTGAAGAAACAAATTGTTAATATAAATAAAATATAATTTTATTAAAAAGCTGTAGAACTTCCATTTGTCCTAAGTACCGGAAGCCCAGAGGAGGTTGTTTACTTAGATTAAACATTGGAAAATAAATCGAATTATATTGTAATAGTGAAAAACTCAATCCAATATTTTCATCAATAAATGTAATTGTCACTATTAAACACATCCAAGGAAAATTCTGTCGATTAAATCCCATCGTTATGGGCTTTGAAAAGGCAATAGAAGAAACTAGGACAAGTACTCTCTAAACAAAAGGCGAAAGTTTTACGATAAAATGAGTATATATTCGGGAGGCACGAGTGTACTTCAACCCAACGTGCATAGATTTAAGGGATGTGTCGTGTGACGAAACTCAGACGTCAGCCGCCTATTTTATGACCCGGTTTTACGAGTTCTGAAATAACAGATCAGTTAATACAATGAAAATAACCTAAAATGTTTTGGCATATTGCTCGAAGCTCCATCTAGACACGCGGCAGCGTGTCAAGCCAAGTTCAAGCATTGGCTAGCCAGCGCCGAGTGTAATATTACACGAACCATTTGGTGCCACTTTTTAACCTTCTATAACTCAAAACGTCTTTAACGTAAACACATAAAACTACGTGTGTTTAATTATATCCATAAGGACATGTAGAAGCCCAAATTTCATAAAGCTAGCTCCAACGGTTACAAAAATATGAAGGTCCAAAAATCGTAAATTTTAGTAATGACTGACTTATAGTACCTAATTCTAACCTACTTCCAGATGACCTAGAAGGATGAAATTTGGAATCCAGCTTGGAAATTGCGTGTAAGCGAAGGAAAAAATCCAAAAATAGAAAAAAATCAAAAAAAAAAAAATAAGTGGTGTCCCCATACAAAAAACTTGTAATACGGGCAAAACAACAATTATACACAGAAAAGAAGTAAATCTATATAAAAACTCTCCCGAACAACACATAATAAACATAGGCAACGCTTACGAATACCGATTCAGTGTAGTATTTATTGTTTTATTATATTATATTCATCATGCTTCTTTCTCAACGATGAAATAAGTGTAGTTTTCTTTACAAAAAGTTATGATATCCCATCAAAAACATAAATGTAAAATGAGAGCCAAGTTCAATATATGCCTTGGTTTATGACTTCAACGACAAAAGGAAATCTAGTCAGGTCAGACCTTAAGCTACAATATATTATCCTAAGTTATAAGAAGCAATAATATTTTAAGTTATTATAAAATATTTTATGTTGTAAATAAATTTCAGGACTGACCATTGAACTTGGCACCCATTTAGATATCACTCCTTTTGTCGTTGAAGTCATAAACCAAGGCATATATTGAACTTGGCTCTCATTTTACATTTATGTTTTTGATGGGATAAAATATAGTAAAACAACTAGTTGCTGTTTCTGAGCAATTATTTTGGGTTTAACTAATATTTTCTAGAAATATAATAAAATAAATACATATATACAGACAAAGGATCGAGTGATGGTTAATTAAACAGTTTTGGTTTCCGCCAAATTTCAGTAGGTACTAATTATTGTGCCGGCCTGTGGGTGTCGGGCATACCATTGCCCGATCAGCAACAGTTCTGCGCGCGCCTCTTACGAAGAATTCGGCGATGGTTAGGCCGCCAACGATGGAGGGACCCGCCTGGGCGGGCGGGTCGAACCTGGTGAATACGCAAGCGAAAGCAGTATTTCCTCCCAGAAGTTCCTGGAGGTGGTTCCGTGTGGTTTTTAGTCTATGCGAGTCGGACATAACCTAATCGTCAGCCCTTGGTGATAGTGATTCCACACGACATAATAAACTTACTAATATTTGGCGCCGTGCATCAAAACGATTTTATAAAAATATTAATACCTGCAATATCTATTGGTATTCAACTGCAACTAGAGTTACGGGTTAGTAAACACGTAAAATAATATAGCAGCGCACTGCCACGCTCCACTTCTGTATCGAAATACATAGTGCATATTATTGCACAAACGTACTACACATTATATCAATTCTTATTGTATCCGCTATGCAGTCGGAAGCACGCACGACAAGGCTTCACAATGCAACTAGAGTAAATTGTAAGCTTCATACATTCCTTACGATAGAGGAACCTTGAAATGACAAAACATACCTATAAATATTACACTCAAGAGCCTTTCAAAAATATATTTGGATGCTTAATCTTCCGTTAAAGCGGTGTTAACCACCACGAATGATATTGTCATACACAGTTGTGGCGTGTTAACGGACTACCAAATAATATTGTAGTGTAATGTTTAACAATTTAGGCGTTTTACAACTACTACATAATACTTACGCGACATTAGGGAAGGACTAATGGTTCAACGTTAAGAGATTAAGAAGATAAGTACTTTTATGAAAGAGGTTCTGTGCCGAGAAAGGCACTAGATTGAGTTGAAATACCTTTTACGAAAAAAAACAAGTTTAATGTGTGTATCTGTGAGTTTGCGGCATCTTACCTCCCAAATGGATGAACCGATTCTAATTTAGTTGTTTTTATTGTTCATAGCTAAAACAAATATTATATCAGGAGTTTTTTAAATCTATATATTTGTCATGCATAGGTACATTTGTCTCTATTTACATAAATAATTACTAGTACCTAGTTCTTGATCAGAGCTCCACTCGTGAATTAACAGTTTACAAAGAAACATACATATGTCATAGTTGGTTGCATGACTTACCTGTCTCACTGTGTTGGACGCACATAAGGAATTATTGTCCCCATAATGACCTCATTTTGGAGAGTGACTTCGTATTCGTTCATATACTACCCCAAACATGTAGTAACTATAGAACTTAGTCGCAGTCGTTGTCCGTACCTTACGTAGCATTTCATCCATCTATGTTTATTATTATTTGTATGTGCGTTTTAATACATTGTGTACAAGGGTGATACGTATATACCATATAGTATTGCTAGAGAGGAGTGCCGTACAAGATGAAATTCCTTATCATGAAAATGATGCCACTTTCTACAGCCTATTTTATAGACCGACCTAAAATTGTTTTATATCCAAAATAACATAGAATGTTCTTTGAAAATGCCACATAAACTAAAACCATTTATGTTACGTTTGTATATCTGGTTTTAAATACCATATCGCGTTTTGTCCAAGACTATAGAACTCCAATACTGCCATTGATACAATATTCGAGCCGAATTATCTCGAGCTTTACCATGTGCCGAAATGACGAACACCACTCAGGCACATGAACCGTAACCGACAGCTTAATGTGCTTTCCATGCCTCGCCACGTAGGAGATCAAGTGTCATAAATAGGAATCGCCCATTCAATTGTAACTTAACTGCGATAAACCGTGCGATCCACATACCTAGAAGCCACTGTGTCCCTCAATTAAAGTAGGTACATTTACTGATACTTAGCATTTTTTGAAGTTTCTAGAAATTTTATTTTATTTTTTACCTACGTGGTAGTTGGTGTACAAGAAATACTTTGTACTAACCTGTATTCACACTGTGTGGGTCTTCAGTACTCAAACACAACAGTAAAAAACTGTTATTTCACGCCGTTATTTTGTGTGAGGGTCTATCCCGGTCTAGCCGGCTCATAAATGCTGAAACCAGCATTCTTATTAAATATATTTATTGTGTTTGTAAAACTCTTTTAGACCTTGAAACATTAAGGGTTTGACAACCAATTTAATTTCGTCAATGAATATATATTATTATTAAATACATCAAACAGCAATAGCTTAAATAAGAGGGCTTTCAATACTATTCTTGTATCAAGAAGCTATTTATTCGATTCTGAATACCAAATGTCTGAAGCTTCGCAATTTAATAAACTTGCATAGAAAAGTTCCTCGTTGAATAATGGAGCGTTTAAAAGCGGCTAACGCCTATTAACACAAGCATTTGAAATTCATAGAGGTAGCACTAGACATCGGAAGTGTCCGAGGTTCCATGGTAAGAGCATTAGCAGTATTGAAGCTTTAGAGCTAGACTGTCGGCAGCAACATTATAATATCTTAACTAGTTCAAGAATTACATTTCGGTTTAAGTTTAAAACCTATTTATTTTTATATTATACTTTTAATATCTTACTTTAAATAATGTGCAGTATGTTTGTTTTCAGCTTACAACATAAAACTAATCAAGCTACGGAAATTGCAGAGTCCATTTTTATATTATTCATCGTTTGGTAACTTCACAAAAAATTTAAGTACCAACAATTTTTCCGCCGTGAGTTCGTTTTACATTTTCAGTGCACGTAATCCCTATTTGCTGCATTCATTAGTGCGACAGAATTTTAACTTAAGAGGATATGAAAAATGTTCATTAAATATATTGTCAAGAATAGGTACGTAGTTAGTATAAATCGCACTAAGTCTCATGACAGTGATACTAATAAATTGTCGAGAGCAATTAGAGCAAATTACCGAACAAGAGTCATACCTGTAGCGGGATAGCGGTTGCTTTAAACTTGTCATCTAAAATGTTTTGGCGTAAAATTCGCACGAATTCAGCAACTCGCAATGGCCCTTTTTTATTACTTTTCTTTTTAATCGAAGTTAAATGACGCAGTCGTTAACGTTTATGATCCTCGACTTTTATTACAATCTAAAAGCCTTGTTATGAATTCATGTCGTGTGACAACTGATATCTAAGTCGTACAACTAATAGAGGATGATTTTAGCTAAAAGAATACGAAGAAAAGTGATTATTATTACTTGCTTTTTTATTACGGGGAGGAAGTTTCAAAAGACACCCAAAGAGACCGGGTACTGTGGGATTTTTACCTCACTAAAACTACTTCCCTGATCACCATCAGCACAATTTCTCTTTAAATGTACAGAAATGTACTTCTGTGTACCTACAAAACCCCACCCACGCCTCTGAGTACATAATAAAACTTATTTCAAAAACTTATTAGCTACGATGTTACTAAAAACACGGAATCAGTTCAATTAGGTTTTGTAAGTAGGTATATAATTAGTTTTAACATTATATAAGATTTTTATTTTTGTCGTTCTCATTCCAATGTTGATTGTAGTTGTTATTTAGGTTTTGCAAAGAACTTACCTTTCTTTCTTATCGTATGGTTGATGAACAACCTGGTGTCAGAGTTTAAACCGCCCGTAGGCCTCTGACATGGCTTTACACACCATTGAAAAATATCTCAGGTGTGTTGGTTTCATCGCGATGTTTTCCCTCACCGTTTTAGCAACTGATAATTAATTTATAATAGGCACATAACTTACGAAAAGTCAGAGGTGCGCGCCTTGGGATCGAACTCGAGACCTCTGACTTGTCAGTCGACGGTCATACCACTAGGCTATCAGTGCTATAATGAACATAAGAATGAATGAAATGAAATGAATGAATGAATATAAGAACTTACCTAACAGCCAGTCATCATCTGCCTAGCCTTTTCCCAACTATGTTGGGGTCGGCTTCCAGTCTTACCGGATGCAGCTGAATACCAGTGTTTTACATGGAGCGACTGCCTATCAGACCTCCACAACCCAGGATAACTTACCTAACAGCCAGTGATAACTATATTTATTAATACTTATATTATAATAAATATATACATATATTCATATCAAATATAGTGCTTGAGGCTATATTTATACAGGATATTTTTTTTTACGAGAACGAAGTCGTGGGCGACCGCTGGTTTTTAGTAAACACACAGTAAATGATATTCAAATGAAGAAATTACTTTAGTATAGTCACTGTACCCTATAACTAATTTATAAAATAAGTTTCTAATAAAAAAATATTGCTATATCATAACTAAATAATGCAACATTTTGTATCTGTGCTGCTTTATCAGGAGCTAATCCTGGATGTCGATTTAGGTCATGCTTATCATAAAAATGCGTTGTCATCAAAACTAAACTTATGTAAAAATTAGTCTTAATCGGTTGAGAATTGATTTAAAATTCAATTGCTAGATTTGACCCAAACATAAATACATTGCAAGTTAAATAATGCTTATTAAAGACTCATGTCAAATATCGAAACCGGAAATATAAATAACGTAAGGACATTTTGTCGAACGTCCCTTATGTTATTTCATAATATTTCCGGCATCGATATAGGCTAAAACATGAAACAACCAAACAAAGAAATTATGTTTTCCGATGAAATGTCGTACTGCGTGCGGTAATAATCACATATCTATTCAAATACTTGTAACGCTGAGTGGCAACGAGAAACTATTCACTCTTGTGTTATACCGACCGCCGAGTTCAGTTGAAATCATTGTTCTAACGTTTATTAGCAAAGTTGAACGATCAAATAGGTACATTAGAATGAGGATAAGGGCTGTAACACACGCATGACTAGACGCTCGGATAACTCAAGTGTATAAACGACTGTGTAAGTGGTTGCTTCAAGGAGTATTGGTTAACGTTTATATTTGTAGTTGAATGATGCTTGTGTATGAAATTAAACCGTTGAGCTATCAATTTACAAAACTAAAATCTATAGCATCATATAGTTTAGGCTGATTCCATACGTAGTAAAGCACTAACATCATTTTGAGAGCTCACTTGCGGTCTTTTGCAGTTGTCTTTTTGTACAACTACCAAAATCAATAATATACCTACATAAAACAAAGTCGGGTTATTTCCATCACTCGAGAACTGCTAGACCGATTTTCATGGTTTTGATGGATTTTGATTTGATTGTTTGAATTGTCTCCGCCTAGAATAGTAGAATAGAACAACCAAAAATTATTAATGAAGGATTTTAAAGTGTACAAACATATTATTTTAAAATTTGAGATAGATGTAGTGTAACCGCAAGTTGATATTGCGCCTGGCTGCCATTTTGGTGAAATAGCTTTGACGTATGACATCGAATTCACAGTAAACTAATCAAATCAAAAATTTGATTTGTGTTGTAGAATTCAAAAACTTGTTTTAGTTGCGGAATTCAAAAATATGTTTTGTGTTTATCTTGTATAATTTTTTATTATCATTCATAATCAATAATTCTTAAAACAATAAATAAACAAAACTAATTTAAACTATCTACTTATATTTATATACAAATCTAAAACCAAAACATATAATCTAAAACCTTAAAAAATAAATAAAGATATAAAACCCTTAATCTAAAAGACCGCTACCAGTAGGCAACGTTCCCAAAATGCTGGCTGCATTGCCTCGCTGAATATACTCAGCCTTTAGGCCAGGTACAGACCAGCATTTCGGTCACGAAAAAACAAAGAAAACAGATAAATACAAAACAGTTTTAAAAAATGTTTTAATTGCTGAAATGACGTCCAGTGGATATTAATTGACAAGGTTCCAGGGCAATATCGACTTGCAGGGCTTGTGGAGCTCTCCGTAAAAATAAGTGTTTTCATTGAACATTTTATCGACTACACCTAAATTTAAGAAGGCAGTTATTTTTATTAAGGCTAATATTATATGACGTGTAAATAAAAAAGAATTGGCTCTAATATTTACGTGACAAGAGTAACAATACCCTTTGTATCGTACTACAGGTCTCTTACTAGAAGTAAAAAGACATTTGATGTGATATTCTGCTCTGGTAATTAGGGAAAACATTAAGCCTACCTAGATTTTGATATAGATTTTAATTGATGCCTGATCGATAGGGACTTTTGAAATTTCATTAAAATGATGAGTACCTATATTTTCTTTAAGTACGAAATTATATCAAAAATTTGGTTAATTTATGAAAATATGTCATTAAGGTACTCTCACGATAGTACTCGTTTTCAAGTAATGAAAATGAAAAGATGAACTGAACAATAAATTATAACTGTCTAACTTTTATTAACAATAAAACATTATTCAATCTAAATATACACAATGATTATAATATACAATACTATATAAATTAAATAAATTATTATATATACTTTAATAAATTAAATACAATTGCCTTCTTAATTATCTAGGTTTTTGCCGCCTCAAAAAATATTGCATCCTATTTCCATTCAAAGGTTTGTGGAAGAACACAGAATGGTTTCTAGTCCATATGAGTCGGACACAACCCGTTCACCAGCCCTTGGTGATGGGGGGACCCATAAATGTTTTCCTCACGAAAAAATAGTTTCAGCTGTCTTTATCGACTTTGCGGTGGCACTACTACGCTCCCTACTAGTGAGCTATCTAAAGAGACTTACGCTCATATTCCCAATCAGGGTGCTTACTCTAGAATCGCGAATATAATCCCAATTCTGATTTTGCCATTAAAAAATTTCAAATAAAAAATTGTACTCGAATATGTTGAAATGTGAATATCAAATTAGTATGGAGCGTTGTTCGTGTAATTTAAATTGGTGTTGGGTTCGTGTTTCAACAGTAGGGACCCAGGTTATCAGTGTGCTGTACGACGTACGATATATTTTCCTGTACAAACTCCAGACTTTCTAGGTGTACCAAGACATGAAAAGTCATAAAAAATAAAGTTATTAATAAAATATTGTGCATTTAATTGGATATATTCTTTGGGCTTAGCTATAACCATCCATTTTGGCTATTTTTTAAATACATAGAAGCTAAGTAAAGCAAAATTTATAGGAGCAGAGCACAAAACTGACTAAAATGTTACCTTGATACAATTTTTTTACACTCAAACTTTTAATAATAATAATGTCCTGCTGACCAAATTTCGGTCACAACGGCCAATCTCAACGGAGATTACCCAACTACGCTACGCTAGGAGATATTATAGTGTCCAAGCGTGTGCGCAAACACACTCAACATTTTAAGTACATAACAACTTTATTATTTTTACGAGATCAGATTATTATTTATTTATGAAAAATATTTACTTTCAACGCGTTACCCGAAAATATTTACCGTACATTTTTTACATCTGACGTTAACATACTTTATGTGAGAATATCGAAAACATGACGATATCTTTCCTACGTGCATGGCAAATAAATAAATATCCTCTCCACACCAGACGCAAGTTAACTCAAGATATCTTCCGCAGTTCAAAACACATGTACGCCCAAATACTTAGCCTAAGCCAGACACTTTATACTTGAATAGCAAATTAAGCAAAATAATGAAAAGAAATGAATATTGATACTAGCAGTGAAAGCTTAGTGGTATGATCGTTGGGCTGTCAAGTCAAAGGTCGTAAGTTCGAAACCCAGAATTTTTTCGGATTCATGAGCGTTTATAAAATTAAGTATTACTTGCGTAAAGGTGAAGGAAAATATCGTGAGGAAACCAGCACAACTTATGGATTTTTCAATGGTGTGTAATACAATATCAGAGACCTACGGCAGTTTATACTCTGACACCAGGTTGTTCATCAACCATAAGTAAAAAAAAGCAATATGTTAAAGATATAGAACAAAAATACGACGCATAAAGTATTAAAAACACAGACTATAGACATACGAGTATATCTAATTAAAATATATAATACGGTACGAACTCACGCCTGTAAACTGTCTTCAGTTATAAAGGTCAATTAACCTCAAACATTTTAACTTAAGTAAATTCTATTCAGCATATTTCTTTTGAAGTCTGGATTTCTCTTTGATCTGACAAAAGGTTATGGAGAACTCCGAGAACCACCAATCTGGCGACACAGAAAAAAGCTAAAAGTAAAGTTCAAATAACGAGTTTCCAGCCCGCGATGAAATATTAAATAGCAAAGTATATTATACAAATGTGATGTATAAAAAGTTTGTGCTTTTTTGTTGTTGGCAATAAAAATAAATAGGTACCTGCTCCAGTGCGGTCGGTGTTAGGCATTAAATTGAATGACGGTGGGGCAGTAAAACCTAATTGAGTGTATGTCCATTAAGGCAGGGAATCATCGCGGAGTATCAGCCGATTGACAACAACATTTTTATGCCAAATGAGGCCGAATGTTTATATATCGTGATGAATTTTATGAAAAATATGTTTAACGTTTTTACCATTTATTGAATTATTAATTTTATTTAATCTTGTTTAATTTGGTTTGTACCTAGGTTTTGAATTTTATTATTAAAATGTATGTGAAATATCGGACGGCATTACGATCAATATTGAATTTGTTTCAAAAGGGATTTTTTTTTAAATATCCATTTAATATTCATAATAAAATCAATAAACTAGCCTATAACTGTCCAACTGCAATGGTCTCTTCTCATACAAAAGAATTGAGCATTAATCACCACGCTAGATCACTGCATCCAATTATTATGTGATTAATCATGATACAAATCAATAAACAGTTGAGCATAATGAACCACATAATTATTTATCAGGGTGTTCATTAATTAATTTCGAAACGCTACTCTATATCGGGTCTTATTATTAATTTAGCAGCAATTACTAATTCTAGGTATATTGTTACATTTAGTTAGTGCGTTATATTACACTTTCCATTGTGTAATTAATGCACACAAACGTAGTTGTACTGCAAATGTTTAATCCGGTAATATCAAAGTTCGAGAAATGAGACAATAGGAAATGCATTGTAACATGCTGCCGGTATGCAAGAGATCTTTCACATGTTCGTCAAAATTTGGTGTTACGCTTGAGGCTGTCGTTAATTAGTTAAAGTATAGTGGTTCGGATAAAGATTAGGAGCATTTTTACGAATAAGACGATCTATAAGTGAAATCATGGCAATATCATAATGGACAATAATATAATAATAATAATAAATCAGCCTGTAACTGTCCCAATGTAGGGCAAAGGCCTCTTCTCATACAGAGAAGGATTGAGCATTAATCACCACGCTAGCTCACTGCGGGTTGGCGATTTCAGACTATTAAAGTCCAGGTTTCCTTACGATGTTTTCCTTCACCGTTAGTCAGTGGTGTCTTAGATTAACTAAGAAAGTACATATGACATTGGTACATGCCAGGTTCGAACCCACACCCACGCGCTTGCAAAGCGGGTCCGTAGCCAATGCGCCACCACGACACTATCTATATGGACAATAAAGTATTTTATTTATCATACTGTACAGTCGAGTTCAATATATTCTGTCTCGCCACAAAATTTTACAATGAAGTACCCATTTCCCATTAAAAATATCTGGACTGTGGAACCTATCCGAGGATTAAGAGGATAAACAGGTCGTAGTTCAGAATGGCCCAGATAATGTGGTTTTACCATACAATTTGTAAAACCAGAAGACCCGTTATGTTTTTTTTTTTATTATTTTGGACACTCAATGGCAAAGCATTAGATAACCAACCTACTATCTACTGCCAGCCTGGTATATAATCCCATTAAAAGATTGTCAAGTCTGCCTTGTAAAAAAAGTAGCCATAAAAAATATCTACAATTGCCTTGCATGCCATAGATTCACTTTCTATGTTGTCGTTTCCTCATTACTGCGGCCATTATCGCAACTACGTGCAACATTTCTCATTTTCTCACAAAAGTAAACAAGCGTAGCGTAGCGTCTTGAGTAGCGTGGAACGATCAGATATAACGTTAAGATTAAGTAAAAATCTTTGCTAAAGTTTTTGTCGTGATTATAAGTTCAGTTATAGCCCAAAGGTATGATCGTTGACTGGCGAATCAGAAGTCTCGGGTTCGAACCCAACGCACGCGCCTCTGACTTTTCGAAAATTATGTCCATATTTAAAATTAATTATTGGAAAGCACGATAAGTCGTTGGTCCCGGCTGTTATCATTTTTGACAGCCGTTAAAGGGAGTCAGTCCTCTTATAAAATCACAAAAAATATTTAACTTATTGTGACGTACTGATAAATATAATTAAATAATATGCGCTTGCAACCCGCCCCGCCCTCTCACGGACATTACTTTGACAGACGTCGAAGTGAGCGGACGCGTCACACACGCAATTGGAAAGTAATACTGTGTTTCATTTTGAGTCCCCTAGGTTGGCCCAAAACACGAGGACATCACACTTATATTATAATTTAAGAATATCAAATTACTTTAGGGTTGCAAGGGTCGATAGGCAGTCGCTCAGTTGAAAACTGCATTTGGTTAGATCAACGCCAACAAAGTTTGGGAATAATAAGTTTGGTGATGACTTGTCGTGATAATAAAACATTCTTTTGCCTTTCTATTGCTATAATATTATTTATGTTATAATATTATTAATGCATTAATGCTACACTATATTATGTTCGTTATGTCCCTTCAAAATTATGTTTGTTTTTATCCATGGACAAGTAGGTATCCTACTTGACCTTCTGTAACCTCATCATATCGTGCCTATATTATATGAGGCTCGTATGGACTTGTATCGGCGAACCCGACTTTTCAGATCCATTTATTAATGGGGTATCATTTATGAGACTGTTAGAAGGTTATTATAACGTTTTTTTTTTATAATATTACCAATTGATATTGGTTTTTCTTTTTGATGGTAATAATTGTCATGCTCTTGATCCTTTTATGGTATTTATATGGACTCACGATCCCTTTATCTGAAAATAACGGTACCTTTAGAAGATTTTTATTACTCAGTACCGACTGATACGTTGTCATGTTATTGCCGAATTAAATAGATGAAAATAATGTCTTGTCACTGATTATATCCGTTTAAAAACTTACATAATAACGATGATTCAAAGTTAATTGATATAAACGTCATATAAATCTATTGCCCTTATAAAACTAGCTACTTACACTAATTATATCTGTCCTTGTCATTTTATGCCAATGAATAGAGATGGCAATGGACTTAAGTGATGTTTATGTCATTCGTTTATAAGTAAGGCGGTAAGTTATTGTTGAAAATTAATAAGAGATAATATACCATAAAATATCGATAAGAATAAGTTGTGTTGTAACCGAACATATAAATAATAATAATACTAATATTGTTCCCGATACCGGTGGGCTACTATATTTTATATTTTTAAATGTATATTTTTATTTTTTATATATATTTAAAAATGTATTTTATATGTTTAAAAGTGAATAAAAGATAATAGTAATATTATAATGGGTACCAAGGAGAATACTTCTTCCAAGATGAGTACACCATGACAGTTACGTACTCTTAAGTTTCCACTCGTATTCTTGTAAAGAAAAACATCAAAGAATAAAAAAAAAACTAGACAGATTTACAACGAAACTCCATCGCTGTTCATTACTTTCAAGAAGTCTTAACTTAATTTCTTGAGACTAGAAAAATAACTACGTAGTTTCTCTCTAAATAAAAAGAAAAATAAAAAGCATATCTAGCGCGGTAGTTAAACACACGTTCCCTAGAACAGAGTTCTTACCCACTGAATTTACATATAGTTTAAATAAATAACAAAAAGCCAGTACGCTTTTGTATCTTAAGCATTTAATAGCGCCTAAGCAGTTATTTTTATTCGTTTATATAACCTCATATTTATTATTATTAATATACTTGGCTGAGTTATTCGTTCGTAAGCAGTTTTTTACATGTCAATAATTATTAAAAAAAAAATAGAAATCATAAAAAAACAATAAAATACGTTAAACAACAATTTACTTAGGTACAATACGTTACAATGTACCTATAGGTAGGTTAGGTTAGGTTAGTAGTAGTAGTTTTAAGTCGTGATAGCCTAGTGGTTGTGACCGTTGACTGGCAAGTCAGAGGTATCGGGTTCGAACCCAAAGCGCGCACCTCTGACTTTTCGTAATTTATGTGCGTTTTATAAATTAATTATCACTTACTCCGTGCCTCGGAAAGCACGTAAAGCCGTTGGCCCTGCGCCTGATCTCTCTCCGATCGTGTCGGAAGGCCGTCCCATCGGACCATGAGAGTGAGGGAATAGAGAGTGCACTTGTGTTTGCGCACACACTTGTGCACTATAATATCTCCTGCGTAGTTGGCTAATCTCCGTTGAGATTGGCCGCTGTGACCGAAATCGGTCAGGAGGATATTATTATTATTATTATAGGTAGGTACCTACATTTCTTTTAAATCGGATAATTAGGAGATATTTTATATACATATTACCAATTATTATGTTTTATTACCATTACGAATATTTATTAATTAACATTTACCAAATGTCATGCAAGGGAGACGGTATATGTTTATTTTAATTTAATTTTTTGGTAGCCACACTTTATATTATAATAGATATAATAGGGAATTGCTCACAGTCACGATATGACGTCACCAAACCCAACAGCGGTTTTTTTAATACAAATTGTACGGAAATCCAGTACAATTAAAAAAATAAGGGAAAAAATTCAGACTTACCTCCAACCTGTTCTTGCAGACTTGGCACTCAAAGTTATTAAATGGATCGTCGTTGGTCTATAGGTACTCAAGAAACTACTAAAACTCTATTTATAAAACCAACTCTCCAAGATTACCTCTCGCCAATTGAACAAACAGCCACTTTTATACAGTAGAGTAACAATAAACATTACTTAGTCTTACTTACTTAGTAGTCGGACGTAGCATTGCTACAATTGTCTTTTAGTAGTTTTATTTAAATTAAGTTTGAAGCTAATCCTCTGTATGCTCTATTATAATTGCGTGGTGTGCGGGCGGGTCGCTGCGGTGGAGCCAGGGACCGCCGCGCGCCACAATAAGCCCAGGATCGTAGGTACCTACATATTTGTGGTATCTGGTATCCTCACAGAAATCCAATATGTAACAACGAACATTCAAATTACCCAGTTTTATGTATACCTAGTATTAAGTGTATAGGTAGTAATTAATTTATACCTGTAGAAAGTAAAATATTGTTTCTTAATGTGACGACGACAGCTTGTAGTTTTTCATTCTTGTACTTACAGTATTTTAACTTGAATCTTTTTTAAACAATGCCCGCCATATCGCTGACATGTTATACAATAATAAGTATCTATTGGCTAAGTGCGCGATGACAGCGCCAACTAGCGGTAAAAACTAAGGTGGACGAGACTTTTTCTTATCGTATGGTTGATTAACAACCTGGTGTCAGAGTTTTTAAACCGCCCATAGGCATCTGGCATGGCTTTACACACCGTTGAAAAATCTCATTCATCACGATGTTTTCCCTCACCGTTTTAGCAACTGATAATTAATTTTGAATACGCACATAACTTACGAAAAGTCAGAGGTGCGCGCCTTGGGATCGAACTCGAGACCTCTCTCTGACTTGTCAGTCAACGGCCATACCACTAGGCTATCAGTGCTATTATCAGTGGACGAGACTGACTGACTACAATAACAATATGACAAATTTTGTCAATTTCACAAATGACAGTTCGACGCTAGTCGTTCCACGATTATGTCTCGGTTATGACGTCGTCGCGCGCAGCGATCGTTTTGGTGTCTCTCAACACCTACTTCGCACCCATTGCAGGAAATTGAGACTCGGAGAAATAACAAATATGATTTCTCATGAAGCTTCGTCAGAACTGAAATAATCGCACCTATATTCCCTCGTTGACACCTCTACGTCTGGGTTCCGAGTTGACATTTAAATCAGTCAAGGCAGCCTTTTGTATATTAAAATAACTTCGTATTTCCCGAAGGGTAAGGCAGAGAAGTATAGTTAAAGAGGTACATTTATTCGCCAGTGATATTATACGATATTTTTCGGTCAACCTGACATTCGTCTCACGTTGAAAAGCCGCTGGGAATCTAGCAACAGCAACATTAAGATCAATATGCTTAGCGATTAAGCGCCTTCTAAGCTTGAAATCGTGAGTTAAAGTCCGAGAAATAAATATATGTGTGATTGACAGACATTTATTCCGGTCTGGGTTTAACCACCAGGTAGGCTCGTGAACAAACACATGCCTTTTCGTAATTTAAAAAAAATACACGTTTAAACAGCTGACTCCTATGAGGTGAATTGGCCAGGAAACAAAACTTTAATTGTGTCTGTAAATAAACAGCTTTATGGTATATTTTGTATCCCCTTTAAACATTATGGGTATTATAGAGAAGCCGGTAATGAGCGCTTACGATTGCACCGTACTGGAACATTATTTAATTACCGTTTCATTTAAAATATCAATGGTTATAAACGGAACTGATCATTACACAATATACACAGATTCATAAATTATATATGAATCCGTTTTACTTGATTATAAATATAAATTGCGTCATTTGTATTGTGATCAATTTTGTGAACGCACCAATACTGAGTGGGCAGTATTTATCCAAATAAATATCAATTAAAATTTACATAAAATTACATTTTAATTATCTTATACCAATAAAATCGAAGGTATTGTATATTTATATAATCTTCTTCTTATTCTGTTGTTGAAGAGCAACCTGGTATCAAAGTTTAAACTGCTTGTAGGCTCTCTATCGAGAATATCTTAGTCCATCTTGGAATTAAGTCTACCTTGTACACTGGTTTAGATCAATAAATAAATAAAAATCTCATATGTTGGTGTCCTTATGATGGTTTCCTTCATCGCTTTAAGCAAGTGATAGCTAATTTATAATACGCACATGACTTAGAAAAGTTAGTGGTATGTGCCTAGGGTTGAACCTGCCACCTTTGACTTACCAGTCTTACGGTCGTACCACTAGGCTACCACTGCTGTAAAGCTCACGCTAAGTAATATTTCCAGGTAATAAAGATAAATAACCATTATATAATATAAGAAATAGTGATGTTAAATATTAAAAGATGATATTGTTATTATTGTTGAGTACCTACCTACTAAGTCTCCAAGTACTATTATGTTTATATAAAAATAAAAATTTTAGTGAAGTTGATATTTTGTTAATTAATAGATTGAATATTAGTTTTAAGTAAGTAAGTTTATACACTTAAAGGCACAATTAACCGCCCACCTAAGTTTAGTGTTACCACGTTTGTTTTTGTTAAGTAATGCGTGTCAAAATGTTTTTTTTTAAGTGGGTACCTACTTTATCAATAAATAAAAAATTTAACACACCCTCGTTCCTTTTTTAATTTGTGTTTCTGCAGCGTTTTTGTGATTTAGGCAAATATTCACATTCGTAGCAATTTTACTAATGTAACTTTATTTCCCGTTTTCTTCATTTCTGGCCATTTAAAGTTGTTTATTTTGTGTAATCGGCTATATTTTATTTATTATTCACCCAAAAATGTCAATAGACGGTACTGGGGCAGCTAGGGATGTGGCTTTAGCTGATGCTGGGTACAGGCATCGTAGGATCACTCGCACACTAAGTGTGCCTTGAACCACTGTCCGGGATGCCGACAGAAGATTTTGGGAGACTGGATCTTCTAAATGGAGGCCAGGTCAAGGCCAAAACCGTTGTACTTTAGCTCGAGATGACCGGTTTGTTGTCAATCACGTGTTAAAAAATCAATTTTTTACGGTTCTTGAAGCTCGTAGTCGTTTATTCGAGGTGAAAAATGTAAGTTTAGTAAACGTACGATAAGAAGAAGATTGGCAGAAAGAAACCTTAAAGAATTTCACCCAGCTCGGGCCCCTAAACATCTCCCACAGCACCGTAGAGCTAGACTACATTTTGCTTGAAAATATGCTGACTGGACTACTGAGCAGTGGAAGAATGTACTGTCCTTAGACGAAAGCAGAGTAGCTTTAAGACGTACAGACGGTCGTCAGCGAGTGTGTAGACGACCAAACGAAAGGTTCATTCCATGCGCCATAGTGGAAACGGTGGATTATCAGGGAGGTCAATAATGATATGGAGAGGTATCACTTATGAAGCTTGTACCGATTTTGTTGACTACAATAGAGGCAGTGTGAATGCTCAGAGAGACTTCGAAGAAGTTCTTGAAGATCACGTAATACCGTTCGCGCCATTTATTGGAGATAATTTTATCTTAATACACGATAATGCAAGTTGCCATGTCGCTAGACCCATCACTCAATATCTTGACGAGGTCGCAATTCAAAAATTACCATGACCGGCACTTAGTCCTAATCTCAAGCTCATAGAGCACATATGGGGCAGTCTTAAATGACGGGTCTGGGCAAGAATACCAGCACCAACATCTATTGGAGAGCTCAAGACAGCTCATTTAGAGGAATGGCACAGTGTTCCTCAAAAGGATATTCAAACTTTCATGTGTGGACTTTCAAACAGGCTTCAAAAAGTCATTAGAGTCCGGGGAATTAATACACATTAATAAAAAAAAAACATTATTAAATATCGAGAAAAAAAGAAAATGTTATTTTTTGTCAAGTAAAATAAAAACGTTTTTCGGTTGTTAAAATAAATGAATCCAAGTAAAAATATATTTTTTTTAAACTTTTGACATTTGTTTTTATTGCTGAAATGTGGCTTAAAATAAACCTTTTATCAAATTTTCCCAATATCCTAAAATATCTCCAAAAATCAAGAAAAACCGGGTGGGCGGTTAATTGTGCCGGTGAGTGTATAAAATATAAATTGCAATACCCTAACGGGGTACATGGTCGGCACTATAAGATAAATACCTACCACCTAAGATACCACATGTATGCAATAAATAAATAAATAAATAAATAAATATTCATTTATCTCGGCTTTAGGCTGTCACTGCCCGACCAATAATAATACACACCGGCAATCGAACCCAGCACCTCATACTCGGTAGCTGCGCCGAAAAGCTGAGTAACTAAACCAATGAGCTATGAATTTTAATTTACCAAGTAGCTTATTTTTATTAAAATTTTTGCAGAGTGGTCGTAAACACGGTTTACGAGTTATTTAATTTCTTGAAGGTTAATTATTTATTTGAGGAGATAATACAATCGCAAATGTAATTTTATTTTGTTTGAGAATGTTTTTATTTTATTGTAAGAGATTTTAAGGAACAGAATAAAGTCAACATAAAAAAATGTTGTAAGACATACCTCGCTAAACATTTTTATTTGTCTCGATACAACGGTGACTCTGACACCTTTTAAGGTGGTTTAAGGGGCAGGACTAACTGCGTAGTTTGATTAAGGGTAAGTGTTTATTATTTATGGCAACACAGCGGAGCGGTAAAGTGAAGTAAAAGTTCGTCAAATGACATCGCGGCACACATACTCTTTTACTTACACTTACACATTAAATTCTATATTTGGTATGTTTATTAGTATATTATTTTATCCTCTTTAATTAATATGGGGTTGGGGATATCTGCGGCACCAATAAATTAATAAAATCGGCCAATGGGAGCAACTTCCGTTGGCGCGCCAAACGCGGTACGGCCGTGCAGTGACGCGCGGTCTTGGCGCCATCTTTTGAACGAACGTGGCGGAATGCGGTTGAGAGTGACTACGCGGAGAACTATAATGGCGGGATAGTTCAAGTTTGCTCTCAAAAACTATTAACTTTTGCGGAAAGATTAGCGGTTGTGACCTGTGCAGTGTCGACACTTGTGTGCGGAGCAAGCAGAGTTGGGGTAAGTTTAGGAGTATAAGTAGTTTGTGTATTTTATTGTGTCTGCGGTTTTACATATAGCGCATAGAGAGCGAGTACAACGACGAACGTCCAAAACCTAGCGGTGCGGTATGCTTTGCCTGGTCAACAGCGCGAACAGTAAGGCTCGTGTCAGTGGGGGGACTGAAGGGTGCTCCAGCCTCTCTCTCGACGAAGCCTTAGCCCCCGGCAGTGATAGCGCACGCGTCGCCGTCTCACCTCAAGTACTAATGTGATTACGTCCTACGATTGTGACAATGGCACGCACTTGACAGTTTTAAAGTACACTCTCTATGTTGTTACAAGTTCTAGTCTAGACGGAAGGCAGTATATCTAACAAATAATTTAACTAACGAGAACATTGTTCCGTGTTTAGCATTGTGGCGTAGCGTTGTCACGCTAGTATAGTATAGTGGCGTAGAAGATGACGCTACAGTTTGGCGTAGCATGGTGTAGCAGACACTCGTAGCATGTAGCGATTACACATGACGTATACTTAATTACGTTATTATAATTTAGTAAATCTCAACTTAACCAGCAACTTGCTTTGAGAGGTACGTATACTTCTTGAAATTGGTCAAAAATGTATTTTACAACATGTGTATTTGAATAAATGAAAATAATAATAATAATTTCGTCAAAATCTTGCCACTGCATGGCAAAGGGAGGCCGCCTTTCATCCTTTCACTTGTCTCTGTTCAACTGTCCAGTGTCACAACGGGCCAATTCTTCAAATGGGAACCCAGCTCAACTCACCACTTTTTTCTAAGCCTGCTATAGCTTAATAATCTAAAAGATTGAATAAAATATTATGACTCAATAAAAGTCACTATTCCGTCACAAAATACAGAAATAACTAACATAACCCCAACACAGATTATATTACAGAGACATTTTGTTCGGTCAAACGTCTCACAACTGATGGTTATCTGGGTCTCGAGATGAGAAAATGTAGATATTTGTTGTAATATTATTAAAGCAATCCGTCAGTAATCTCAATCCATGTACAACTTCGGAATTTCATTAGAGAAGCTTACAATACACTCGTTCCGAAATTCCTTCACAAATTAATCTATACTTATAAAGAGAGATGTCCTGACTGACAGGGGGTAAAAAAGGGGATGTAAATTTATATAAAGTCCGTCAGTTTTGAAGTTAAAGAAAAGGATAAAATGGTACGGTAAGGCGTAGAAAGAGATTTGAAATTTCAACCGATGCTGGTGAGTGGTGGGATACGGTGGCTTAGCGGTCAGAGCGTCGACACGGTACGTCGGAGATCGTGGATTCGAATCCCATCCGTATCAGTTGTTTTTTAAAATTTTCTTAATAAATATTTATATTTAATAAGCTAACATGTGCAGTTTTAGAAGGCACCGATGCGATATTACCAATTTTCTTAATATTTTTTGTGAATTTTTTACATGTTTTAGCACATGTTAACATGTTAAATTTCTTATTAAATATAAATATTTAATAAGATTTTTTTTTTTTTTTCAAATTTCTTATTAAATATTTATATTTAGTTCTCTGATATAAAGAGAAAAGAATAATTTTATAATACTGAAATTGATGTAGATATTACACAGATTTGATCATTGTTATTTTAATATCGAATCTAAGCTATGTACTCCTGTATTTCTTCGTTAGTTTAATAAAACCAAACATGTCGAATTATCGTGAGTAGTTACCATCCATCGCACCTTCAACTATAACTTCGCAGTACATCTTACGTTCCATTACTCTTTATAAATACTCTCTATAGCCCAGGAAAGTGTACCCAAAGAATTTATTGCCGCCCCTATAATGAAATTATTAACGTCATCATTTACGTGGAGATCTATACTGTACGCATACCTCGAGTATTTTAAAAGTTACCCTTAAAATATCAGAAATTCGAGTTAATTTGAAATTCCATTCCGTGCGGGCGGAAGTAACTATTGGTCAGGAGTATCTTTTAATTTAAACAGAGAAAATTTAGTCGCACAGTTTATTCTGGTGCGGTGAAAGCAGGTGCGGACTGGCCTCGAGCTCAGTAATTAACAAAACAAAGGCTTTTCACTGCGTTAACAGTACTTGATGTTACTGCCTACATTATTTTAAGAACGCGGATTCTTGTGGTTAAGTCAACTTTGCGAATTGAATTTGTTTTTTTAAACAATTTATATGTTTGATAGTAAACATTAACAAATTAAGTAGCAATTTATGATTAGAATTAATATTCAAAACATCTAGATTCAGTAACGATTGTGGTACATTAGTGCTCGCGTGGCGGTATTCCATTAATCTTGTCAAACGAGAATGAAGTGGTCAGACGTAACCCTCATTTCTCAAAGCAACGACGACTATTAATTAACGTGAAATTTCCTATCTATGCAAATGAAATTCTACTTGAAAAATGTAATTTGGATGACATTTCGTTTAAATGGCTAACTAATTAACAGGATTCCGCTACAAAATAGATACATTTATTAAACACTAGTTGGTAACCACGGCTAGAAGGCTCGGTGCTTAGCTTTATATATTATGTTTTTAATTAAAACAGGGGCTTCGCCTTATATCTTCTACTAAGCTACTAGGAATTCAAATAGGTAATAGTTATTAACATAATTATAAAAAGCAGTAACATGGAATATCAGAGTTATTTTTGAATTTGAATTGTACACATTTCCACCTAAATGTTACGCGCATTTTTGCGTCTGGTAACATTACCGGTACTCTTGAGTTTTGAAACCGAGGGACCCTTATCGATGGAGGGAACGTCCCCCTTACCTACCTTGAAACAGGGTCATCCCAACGAGTTTTAAATTATTTAACGCTAACAAAAAATATACGGAGTTTCGTTTTAAAAAGTTTTGAAGTTATACGTAATCATGAATATTGCTTTAAAAGTTGTACCTAACTGAAAATTATGTAAGTATAAACGCCATTGAATGAACTAAGTGTTTGTCAACATCAACGGGCAACAGAATTGACAAATCATCACTTCATAGAATGATGCAATAAACGATCGTGGTCAACAATGTTGGACTTCAGCGTATGTGATCAGCAAACTCTACCGCTTCGAAACTAATTACAATCTAAATGAGTTGACGACATTTTATGTAGGTAGGTTTAGGTAAGCTCGAGGCTTTGATTTGCGTTAAATTTAGTAAAAATAATTAACGAACTTGCTGATTAATTTTCTTATCTCATAGAGTTTGCTTACATCCAGATTTTATAATATTATTTACGCTACAACGCTTGCGAGTAGTATTTAAAAAATTTAAGACTCTTTTTACGAAAAGATAAAATCTACTGGTACTTACAATTAAATAAAGCTCTATAAAATGTGACTTCATTTAAAATGCTTCGACTGTAAGTCGGGTAAAAAATATCCTAGCGTGTGTCCCACACTTTCATATTATTTTAATGAAGAGACTTGTGTGCTTTTCCATAAATCCAATTTTATTTCCTCGTGGCCTTTGTAGACGACGGATGAGTAATTAATGCTTGAGTAAAATTACCTACAATTGTTACACGAGTTTTATAACAAATGAACTTAAGTTTAAAATTACCTCATTATAATATAATTCACCTTTTAACAAAATCCCCTTTCGATTGTTTTTTTATGGATTTGAAATAAAACGACAGACAGATAATACGTAGTAATTTGGTAGTAAGGTTTGTATTGGATGGCAAGTATAGTTCAGTATAAGGCAGTATCAATTCTCAAATCTTTATTGCATTCCTTTGTTACATAAAGTTGTTGGACATAGGAATAGGTATCAATTGTGGACCCTGTCGGGCACAGCAAGTTAAGTAAAAGAGAGGTGGAATAGCGCTAAATATTCATGCAATTTCAGTAACATTTTATTTTTTTAACATTACATTTTTTTTAATCAACTTGTCTTACCTTTGTCTTGCTGGACAAAGGCCTTTCCTATTACCATAGGAAAACCTTAATGAGGCGACGAAAGGGCTATTGAGGTTGCCACATATTGGTCGAGTAAAATTTGAGCTAGGTTTTGACTCGATAAGATGAATACAATAGGAAAGTCGAAAGGTAGGTTAGGTAGAGGCTGGAATGTAATATATTTTTTATATTTTTTTAAATTTGACAAATAAACGTAGGTAGGTAGGTACCGCAATAATTAACTATGTGATTTTGATGTCATGAATATATATTATCATTTATTTACAAATCAGTTTCATATATTCGTCCACATGAGTCCTTTATTAGATATTTAAATACGATTTATTTCTGTTACTTCTTTTATTCTATTCTTATTAAATCTACATGTAAATGTATACCATACGTTATACCATAATAAATACACACGCTCATCATAAAAAACGAATACACATCAAAACATGTACCCCTGTATAGCATAATCCAGTGAGCCAGAAAAAATGTACGGTTGCGACAGGATAGCATTGCTTTGACAAGGGACGGCCTCAGCGGCAAGAACTGACAACTCAAATCTATATTTGGCATCTTTACTCTTCTATGAAACGAAAAATATCCTTTGAATTCGAGGTATGTTGGTTCAATGCTTTGTTGTTTTGGACAATACGCCTTTATGATTTAACGTCAATTTTTAACAATATTTTTATAGGGTTAAAGAATGTCTTCAGCCCTATTTGTCATTTACTCCTATGTATTTATGCATGTAGTTTAATACATGTAGGAATGTGAAACTTTTCATACGTTTATTTCACAAATGATAGGTACATAAATTCATAATATGAATAATATACCATATTATAACAATACACTTTACTCCCGAAATTAAACCGTACTGATTTACATACTAATTTACTTTTCATGCATTAAAATATTATAACCCAAATATATACAATATCGTGTGTTGATGCACATAATCGGCCTTAATGAAACTAGTTCGACGCAGTTATGAAATGTAATTGCTATGTAAATATCCGATTTTAATTAGTTCACACACATTACACATTAGTTCCAGGCCTTCACAGAACTCTGGATCATCTAAACGTACGTTTATCATATCATCATTTATCTAAACACGTATAGTTCAGTGAGTCGTGATAGCCTAGTGGTGGTAACCGTTGACTGGCAAGTCAGTGGTCTCGGGTTCAAACCCAAGGCGCGCACCTCTGACTTTTCGTAAGTTATGTGCGTTTTATAAATTAATTATCACTTACTCCGTGCCTCGGAAAGCACGTAAAGCTGTTGGCCCTGCGCCTGATCTCTCTCCGATCGAGTCGGAAGGCCGTCCCATCGGACAATGAGAGTGAGGAAATAGAGAGTGCACCTGTGTTTGCGCACACACTTGTGCACTATAATATCTCCTGCGTAATTGGCTAGTCTCCGTTGAGATTGAGAATATTTATTTAAATTTATTTAAACACGTATAAATATTCTTAGTGCATAAAACCACTTTGGATATATTTTGATTGACTTGTCAATGTAAAATGGAAGACTTAATGTTATGTGGAAAGTAAGTAACACACTGGGGCGTTCAGATCGCGTCAGTGTATTAGGCTATCTATGTATCAGATTTCCGGTCAGTCGCTGCACTCAGGTTGGATCGCGTCTGTTGGGAACAGGCTTTAAGTGTAAATCTTCATAGACGATCAATACCTGACACAAAAGAAACGTCTAGATTTTATATAGAATTTAAAATTTACATTAGAATTCATGCCGAATTGCAGCTATTTCTATCTTTGATAGTCTACGAGTAAAATTGCTGTGACAAACAGACGTACATGACCAAACTATAAGTGTTCCTAGTTTTGCTACGGAACTCTAAAAAAGACAGAGAGGAGTGTGTTATGTCACCGAGTACTGGGAATACTCCACACTCGTGTTACAGAAAATTCCTAATAGAAAAAACCAATATCCACTAGCTGATTAAAGATCAAATTGATGGTGAATACTAGGAATTTAAAGCATCTGTATTAATTAATAAATAAAAGTATTTTTTTTTACGTAAAATGGTTTTGTCATCAAAACTTAAGCATTGTACCAAATATAAGATCAATCTGTCAACAGGAAGGGGGTGAAATATCGATTACAAAATTTGAACCAAATAATAAACAGGGCAAGCTAAATAAAACCGTTTAATAACAAGGCTAGCTGGACAGCTGACCATAATAGCTGCTTTTATATTTGAATTTGAACTTCATGCAATCGATAAAGTTGTACAGACTGGTATATATAAAGATAAACCACCGCACATATAAATAATACAATAAAACATGTGCTTTAATTCCCGTAATGTAAAAGCTCATTACGACTTTGACAAAGACTCAAAGACATTTACGACGACGGGAAGGCTTGATTCTTCTTACGTCTTAATTAAGATTCTCGGGTTATATTAATTATAATTTTATTTAGATTTATATCTTTCCAAACATTCTATTTACAAAAGGCACTACAGCGAGTAGTGGCTGAAGTTCTTTATTGTTCTTTTAATAAGTTTTGAAGCTTATAATGTGAAAATTTGTCAGCAGTATTTGACGGCGACAGGTGCGGTACGAAAGTAACAATGTAATTACGTGAACAAAGGCAAACACGCCACTCCGTATGGTCTTTTGTAAACAAGAAAACAAACTCCCCCATAATAGTCGGTCGGGAAGGAAATGAGGTAGGGAAAATGAGATAAATAAATTTTATAATGCAAGATCTACGGCGTTTGCGAACGAATGGTCATTACGTGGGCAAACGAAATGCTTATAGGCATACTCTTCAAAGTTAAGTGTATTCGAAGCAATTAAAGATAAGATTTCAATTTAACTTTGAATATACAATGTATAATGTACGGAATTTATTAATTACTAGCTTCCGACTGCGGCTTGGCCCGCGTGTTTGTTTATAAATTGTTGCCTATGTAGGTATTATTCTGATGTATAAGCTACATTACTATTAAGTTCCATGAAATCCGTTCAGTAGTTGTGTAAAAGACTAACAAACATCAATCCATCCTCACAAACCTTCACATTTATAATATTAGTATGATTACTAGGATATAACTACGCACGATATATTATAGTGCGCAAGTGTGTGCGCAAACGCAGGTGCAATCTCTGTTCCTTCACTCTCATAGTTTGATGGGACGCAACATATAGGTGTATCACTATTAGTATAACTTATTAGCAATACTATTTAGTGTTCCTTCTGTTCCACCATTTCTTCTTTAACTTGCGTCCAAAAATTAAATACCAGTTTAACGGATTTAAATCATTTTCAAGGTGTGAAAATGTTTTTGTTACCAATTTAATTATAACTACGAGCATAGGGCATAATGAATACCTAAACATTCAACATATCCTAAAACTTCAAAAACCCTGAATGTAATGTAAATTTCTAAAACATTCTGGTCTATAACAAAGTCAAAAAATCGATTGCTATATTCTTAGTGAAATAAATAGCGGCCTCCACTAATTATGCTTGCTGGCGGTGATACGTTAATTATTATTTTTTCCCGTAAGCCTTCATGGCAGGTACATTGTTAATTTTTGCGTACAATTTCATACATTTTATCGATGTTAGACCAAAGTTCGTACGTTGTCAAGTATTGCTGAAATTTTGGCCACAGTACAATGAATTATAGCAATATACTAGAAACTATTGGTCTGCTCATAGCGCGACTATCGGTGCGCTTAATCGAATAATGAAAGTGTCGACGTCACCGTCTTTCCCTTTATTACTTTCAGCGGAACAATCAAAGCGTGATAATTTATTTTTGGGTTTTTTTAAGCGTTACATGTCAAAAACAAGTAACTTGGTGGAAGTTTAACGGAGAGGGGTCGGAGAAAAGCTCTCCCCTCCCGTTTCAGTGCTGTAAAAAGCTTTTGAATTGATTGTCCAGTGTCAGGAAATTGTTGGGTGTTGGCATTGTTTCTCAGGCTCACGAAGGCTATCCAACTTTTCTCATTAGGGCGATCTGTTGCGGCGCACCATTCCGACGCTTACGATATAACAGCGGTGCGTTATGAACAATAGGTAATTTTATGTAACGACGGCTTTCAATTAAATTGTTACAATTTATAAACTTTGACAGTGATCGGAAAATAATTTTGTAGAATGAATAAAACGTTGTAATTAATGGATTTCCTGTTATAGCTGGCTTGTTTTGTATTCATAGTTATTTGTTGGTATAAAAAGTAGCATACTTATAAACAACTTATATACTTACTTATATATAACTCATGATAAAAAGCATCCTAAGCAAATAGTGGGTAGAATATTGACTTAATTTTGTATATTACCACAATGAAGATTTCAAAATAAAACGTCACTTTTTTTAGTCGATCTGCCACTGTTCGTAACCCTGCTTATCCTATCGAAATTCTCATCTACATTCAACTGTCTCAGATGGATACAGTACCTAGTAAAAATCAAGACATTCAAATTATACTATTGAATGGCTAGCATGTCTAACTTGTTGCCTTTAAATGTTTGATAAATATATTATATATTTGTAAACAATAAGTTACATCTGTGTGTTTGCATCGCTAAATGCTTTATAAAAATGTTTATTAAACTATTACTTGCTTTCATCGATGAAAGAAAATATCGTAAGGACCAAATCGTGAAAATTATAGCTTTTTCACGATTTGGTAAGGCCTAAGACTGACATCTACGAGCATTCCAAATTATGTTACCAGGTTGTAATTAATCATTCATGATGAATGTACTTCCTTAATTGAAATTATCATCTACAGGAAACTATCCAGTAATCGGTTTAATCAAAAATCTATCGCAAACCAAAACAGTTCCCGCGAGTTCATTAAGTTAAGCTGAACGCGTTACCATATCTAACCACGTATCTAACTAAATATATCTACTGATAGAAATTTACGACGAATTTACAGTTCAATAGCATTACTAAGTGACGCACATAATTGCAAATTCGAGCGGTAATAGATACCTACTTAATCGAATCTCATTCCATTAGGTAAATTTATTCATTCATTTGCCATCTGGCACTTTCAAAAACATTCCTGAGAAATTATATTGCAGTACATAAACCCCACCAAACGATTGTTTTGTACTGATTTTATTATGCAACTGAAAAAAACCGCTTATAATTATGTCGCCATCAAGCTTATTTAAATAGTCCTCCGGGCAAATAATTAAATCAGATTTAGCTAGTTCCTAACATGTCTCCAAGCAACGCCCTAAGCTGAGGTCCGAGTTCCATAAGAGGGCGCCCTTAGCTGTTGTTGCTGTAGGTTTAGTTATTGCTTTAGCTGAAGGCTTTTAGGTCTCACTAGAAGTCCGGTCAATAAATCTAAGTTTCGTAAAACGATAACTAAGTGAGACCACATAGAAAAAAAAGTAGATTTTTTGTATTTGCAGATATACTTTGAAGATAAGTATGTACTATCGTGGACAAAGCCGGTGCACCACTCTTAAGGTTAGAATCGCTTGCACCCGGCGTCTGAAAGTAGCGCTAACTCCGCCTCTGCGCACGTAGCATCGTTCAAAGCATTTTGATCGCAAAGTGGTGCACCGTTCGTGTCCGCGATGGTACAATAAACCAAATTGCAATCTTATAATATTCTCATAATTATTTTTGTACCTACTTAATAACTATGTAAGAAAATAAAGTTGGTAAAAGATTGTTCGTATTTTGTTGATATTATTAGGTACTTTCAATATGGGAAAGTTGGAGAGTAGACGACAATAATTTTCCTTCCTTTTCAATCTTTAAAAGTCGCCTTGTCTTTCTTACAATACATTATTATAATGTGGGGTTCGACAAAAAGAGTCAGCGAAAACAAAATTGTGATAATGAGTCTGTAAAGTAAGCTGTAAAGTTTGTGATAGGTACTTATTAAATTGGTTTAAGAGTATCTAAACATTGAAAATGAGCGTTAAAATGTGAATAGCCTATGTTCAACCGATCCATTCTTTTCAGTTGACTAACTAAATTGAATGAAAATTTTAAAAAAACAAGCACGAGTTCCTCATATTTTTATTAAGTAACGTAAAATAAAACGTTCGGTTTATACCTATTACTTATTCAGCGTATCGATAAAGTAATTTATGCTCCTGATCGACAAATATTTTAAGGACAATCTTCCTTATAGCTTAAAAACAGAGTACGTCACAGGTAGAGTAATTCCGGGTTAACTCTCTGCCGCCGCGGGCCGACACCAACAGGGAGGGAAAATTCTAAAACATACTCACGTACCTCATTTCCTTAGTAATGGGGTTATATTCCGCGGCACAATTTTCAATTTCCTAACCTCTTTCTACATTACGTAGGTACTTTTTTTTTACAATGATTCTTTTTAAAGATGCAAAAGATCTCGTTTAAGAAGATGCTTAAAAGCCTTATTAAATTTCAGCTTCTGTTTGAAAACTATGTCTCATAACATTCTTGCATTTTATTAATGCTCGTCAGAACTAAATCAAAACAAAATGCTTCCAATATGGAGTACGTTATGTTTTAAATATTATTTCGGGTTTATTCGCGTACCGATAATTAAAAATAGTTATTATTGATCTAACCCCGACGTTTCGGTCAAGTTGCATTAACCGTGGTCACGAGAAGACTTATAGGAGTTACCTATATAGGAGTACGTTATATTAGAAAGCTGAACGTTTAACCAGAGACTAAATTAACCTGTACAGAAGCCAGTTAGTGTATAGGTATATATACAAAATATGTAAAAGTTTTTATCATGAGCTCGTCCTTTTGGAAAATTACAGTAGGTAGGTGGAAATCCTTGGGAGCCCATTCTCGTCACATTTTATACAAAAAGGTCGGGTCCGATTCTAAACGAAACTTTTATCTGTTTCCAAATTTCAAGGCCAGTTGTATTATATTTTAACTCGTTGACGGGAATCTGGAAACCCTTTTTTTTACCTCTCTGTAAAGAAGATTAAACAGATACTATTTTTAAGGTGTTGTTCTTACTTTTAAATAGATAAGCAATGAATTAAAATATTATTTTCAAGTTCAATTGTAGTTTTGTACATAAATTACTTCCACAAATTAAAGCAAAGGAATAAACAGTGGTATGTGATCATGAATCACCTTGTGGTAGGTTGTAATGTCTCAAACTGTTGCGAACGCCAAATAGACGGTTAGGTCGCAGGCAGACCACAAGAGCTGCAAAGCTCTCAAAACTTTAGGGTTTGATCATCTTCATCATCATCAGCCTATATTAGTCCACTTTTACCATTTTTTATAGGTATAGTTACTAACTTCACGGCGCGACTTCGTACGCGTGATTATCCTACTTTAACGCCTATTCTACCCTACCCTACTCTACCTCTATCCTACACTACCCTACTCTGCTTCTACCCTATTCTACCTCTGTCCTACTCTACCCTTACTCTACTTTACCCCCACCCTACGCTACACTACCTCTACAAATCAAAAACCATGAAAATCGGTCCGGCCGTTCTCGAGTACCGTATAAAAAGTATCCTATGTCCATCTCCTGGTTCTAAAGCCCCCCCACCAATTTTCAACCAAATCGGTTCAGCCGTTTGATTGAACACGACTTTCTTTTATAGATACAGATGTATAGATATAGATGTAAGATACATAAGATATATACATTTCATACAAGCTATTCGTTAATGTTAGATAGGAAGTAACAATGTAATTTAGTCTGTTTAAATAAGACCGACGTTATGCATTGGGTACCAACATTCACCCCAATTTAGTAGTACAATTATTTCTGTATAATTGGCGGACTTGAGCTGCATTTTAAATGGAAACGAACGTATGTTTTCTGTGTCCCCACACGACAATGTGAACCAATATAAAGTGGAGGATTAACATGAAATATTTTCCTATGATTATAATGTGAAAGATAAAACTTCATTATCATCACTTAGGATTTTTTTCTACATCGTCGGTGGATTTACAGATAAAGTATTTTAATAACATTGCTTCGTTGGTCTAGTGGTAGCTAGCGCGACTGCTAAGCACGAGGTCCTGGGTTCGATCCCCGGGTCGGGCAAAGTGTTATTGGGTTTATCCATTAGAAAATTCTCAGTAGCCGCACGGACTCTGGAATTGTGCCCGGTTATCATAGCCGGCGAAACGTGGGTGTACTGCCCACCTCTGCCTACCTCCTCTGGGGAATACAGGCGTGAGTCTATAATAACATTCACATTCCTATATACCCAGTCCCATTAAATAATATTAATGCAGTCTAAAAGAATATCAAACAATTTTTAATTATGTTGTACTCGTAAACCAAAGCAAAATACAGTACAAAAGTCTTAAATTCCCTTGCGTATTTCTTAGAGAAACTTGTGAGTTGTTCATATAAATGGAAAACGTTACGTCGCCGAATCGCAGAGTCAATCAATCGCGCCACCCGCCTGTGTAGCGGCAAATCGAAAAATCTCCAAAATGTCTTTGATTTAGTCAACACGAATGAATAATATTAAATCCCAACATACGATATAATATGGACTATATAATAGTTATGTTTCAATACAACTTTATTATTTGCACTTTCTTCAATCGTGTTTCAGGAGTATTCAGGAATAAGATGTAGGTACCTAATTTTTATTTAATCCACCGGAGTTCAGGTACAGAGGCCAACAGCGCGCCTGCCATTCCTCTGGTGTTACGGGTGGTTTGCCTATAGGAGGCGGTGATCACTTGCAATCAGGTGACCCGCCTGTTCGAAACACAACAAACCCGGGAGTCCAGAACTCATCAGAATCTGATCAGACATCAGGAGCTTACTCTTGATCACGCACCAAATCCCAACTCTGTTCTTTTTGCAAAAATGTCTTAATCGGCGAGAAAACAGCGTGCTCTGGCACGTTTCACAGAATTGGCAGCATGAACCTTGCAATTATTAAATTTGGGATCGAGATTGCGTTTGTGTTTAAACACCAACTCATAGGTAATGTGGCGCGTTCATGGCTGCGCTGTTTTCTGGCTGATTATGGATTTTTTACATAATATAAAACATGATTGGGATTGAGTTCGTGATTTAAAAATAAGATCAAAGATGTGACTCTTTTTTATGGCACAAAACTCCGCTAAACACACTAAAAAAAAACACTAAACCCGCGCTACAAGGCAGTTAACATCATGTAATTTTAAAAAGCAAGTTCACAAAACATTTTAAATTTCAGGTTATCTTGAAGCAACACACTTAGATATTATGAGAAACTGAAAACCAATGGTCATTAATTTGGGCCCGAGTCGTGTACAAATGTGCTGTCAGACTGGCTGCATAATTTGAATTTATTACCGGCTCAACGCTCAAGAAGAATAGAATGAGGACAAAATGATGATGAAAATTATACAAAGCTGAATAACTCATTGTTCCGCGAACGTAAGGTACCGCTGCATGTCACGAAGATGATGAACTAAAGACAAGATGTAATCAAACGCTGAGCTTACTCGACGAAGCCGAGCGACGAGTCGACGCTCGATTAATAATTCTCGTAACATATCGCGCGAGGAAGCGTGTTGATATTTTATTTCAACGTATCTCACAACGTGAATTACTTACACATGATTGAAATGTTCTAAATAATTAAATTGGCATTTCATTCTTTTTTCATTTAACTAACGAAATATTTGACACGTGTGTGTAGCACAAACGAAAACAACTTGAACAATGAACATATCATGTCACTTACAACCACATCATAATTCTCTGTACAATCAACTCATAATTAATGCGAATGAATAAACTCATATACCCTTGTTTTTCGACCCCTCGCAAAGTTCAGGAGAAAGGAAAATGAACTGACATCAACACGGAATAGTACTTATTCAATAACCGGGTTGGTCAATTTCATTTTATTCAATGGGGGTGTTAATTACAAAGATATATTATTTTGGGTACGTAAGGGAGGCAGACCGCGGCACCGCAGTGTTAAATAGCCTAAATTATTCGTCGCCCTAATGATCGCCAATCAAGAACGGGCCAACGCAAATCGCTGCACGTTAAGACTCACTTAAATTGATAATTCTACAATGCATTAGTAGGTATGTTTTATGTTTATTGTAAAAATATTATTACATATAATTAATCATTTAGGTAATATAATATATATTATGGATATACAACGTGTAACATAAATAGAGTAACACCATATATGAGGTCAATCTACTTCTAAAACTGAGCAACTTGGAGAAAACCATTTTATATAAAAAACGAAAAAAAAGTCACTTCACAAAAACTTGCCAATTAGCTGACGCTCTTCATATGAACAACCAAACATTTTTTGCGTATTTTACAAGGTTTTTGAGCTTCTAAAGGGTTATTTTACACATTGTATAGTTAGTTAAATATCCATAAGCAAAGCTTAAGTGAGCAAATAAATAATAAAACTATGTATACCTATTCTTATTGTATTTCTGTAACATCTACAAATAAAAATAATCGCATTTAGATAATTAATATTAATTTACGTAATCACGCTTTTACTTTTTCGGATGTAGGTTCTATATTATGAGACAAGTTTGTTAAACAAATGTAACCTGAAACGCATTAGTGGTTTTGATCCGGAACAAGATTAATTTATTTGACGGCCGCTGATATGATTCAAACAAAATGAACAATTAATCAGTGAATTAATTAATTTTAAGTTTGACAAAACAGCATCTCCCAATTGATAACTATTTTAATAACAGGTTATTTGCAACAATCTATAAATAGCAAACCAATTGATATTGAGTTATACATAGCTTTCTATTTATCACAATATTTGACGTATATCGTAAAACTTTTTGATTGGCTTGTCAACTCTATGGCGCTAACGAAACCCTTTACAAATAACATGCATTACAAATATATTTTTTTAG
Organism: Protodeltote pygarga; assembly: GCA_936450705.2. NCBI lineage: Eukaryota > Metazoa > Arthropoda > Insecta > Lepidoptera > Noctuidae > Protodeltote > Protodeltote pygarga. Next base: position 7,193,426 of record OW388255.2, on the reverse strand, counting down.
TTTATTAAGACTCGGAATTATGGAAACCAGGTTCATTCTAACAAAATGCGTGTATGTTGGGATAGTATTCGTATTTATAATAAAGCGTGTATCTAACTACAAAAACTACAAGATTGATTATAATTAAAATTCATACAAGTGCTACAAAGGATTTTTCTCGCAATTATCCACGACATACATTATTATAATTATTAATTTAATACCACTAAGGTGATCAGCAAAACCTACAAGACCTGATGGTAAGCATACCTATGATCGCAACACCAGAGGTTCTAGTTGCTCGAATCCTTTAGTATACGAGCATTGCTGAAGAGTTTCCGATTCCCTCATTCAATTATTAAACTCGGCAAGATAATATTGTTAGTTTACTATAGTATTTTGCGTTAAGGTACCTCCATTGAGCCAACCCTGTTACGACAGACAGCGGTACACTCTACCACATATAAGCAATATCGTTTAGGTCTCCACTGTACCGAGTACAATATAACCAAGAATGGCTGAAGTCAGCTACAAGAGTATCGCTACGCCTATTACTCGCCTAGTATTAGTTCATGCTTAATTGCATCCCGCTCGCTCACTGGAAAAGCTAATATTTAATATAATCATGCATTATAGTGCTGTAGTGTAATTATTATCATAAATATACGCTCTTGGGTCAACTTCACGAAAATTAACCAAACAATTAAGGATGTACTTCGAGTCAATGCGTAATTAAGACAGGAAGCTTATTCATTTCAGGTTAGATGTATGAAATCCTAAATATTATAAGGTAATTTACAGATAAGACAACAATTTAAAAGTTCTGACCTTCCTAGGATGTTAACAACGTGTAGCACAAGTGAAATTTTAAGAAATTGTTACTCTTAAAGATACGCTGTTTTCTAATACTTTAAATTAAATTTTATATAGACAAATTATATCCATGTATAGTATAATTTGTTGCATTTATTACATCGGTATCTACCTATGACTATTATTTTTATTATATTTCCAAGCACAACGTTATTAAACATTTCAAATGGAATCAACGTAAAGTACGTTAGGTACGAAGTACGAAATAATTTATACATTAAACTAGCTTTGTGGCCAGGAGGCAATTTCATTTCAGAAATTATGCCATTGCTTATGATAATTTTATTGCTTTATCTTAGTAAAACAATCAGCGTTGTTGGTTCATTATATTATATCATGATGGATGTAATAACAAAAGACCTACTCTTGACCTTGTGATGAAAAAGTCATGATATTCTGGATATTATGGTAGCCTGTTGCCAGGCCTGTCAAAGACCGGCAACTTATGGAGGCCGGGGTTATTTAGATAAGCACACAGTACAGACGGCAGCAGGTCAAGCTACCCGATTTTCCCAATCAACCTTGAGCATTATGCTGTAGCTATAAAGTTGAAAATCTATTAAAGAAATCTGACAGATTGTAGCAGCTTGATGTGCTGGCGTCTATACCTACAGCACACACAACAGGTGATCTAAGATAAGTACCAATTTTTTATGCATTGCATGTTAATATGGATTCAGTCAAATTTCAAAATTCATTCTTTCTATCCAAATTTTTTGATGTAACAATTGTATTCAAATGAAATAAAAATCCAAATAATACCTAGATTTATTTTCACAAAGATCTAGTTTCACATGAAACTCTCGAAAATTAATTACCAAGTCACTTTACAATCCTCTAGTTAGATAGCAGATATTTTTTTGTCAACGTTTGAAGTCCTGATTACAGTACGTGCAATGGATTTCTAAATCTGTGAAATACCAGATAGGCACTTTATTTGTTTAGAAACATTTTTTTAAATCATCCTGCAGCTAACTTGATGCATCTTACAAGATAATAATTTATCACTGGCCTAGCCTAGTGTTATCCTTATTTTACATTGTAAATGTGGCTTTTTACATAATCACTGTAGTAAATATTTTTAATATCTGTCTAATAGCGGCTGCCGACGAGCGGAATATCACCATCGTCGGATAAGTTATGTTATAATATTATCTACCTTTACACATACACGTTTACCTATCTTGTGTGCTTGTTGCGATCATTATTAGATTTATTTCAGTAAAGAAGACAAATCTATTTATATCTACTAACTAGTAAAATCTTTTAGTCACAAAACATGTAAAACTATACCTTAATAGCTGCTAGTTTAATTAATTTGCCATTATTGGCGCAGGAAAAAATAATAATTACATCATCATCATATTTTAATCGCCCGCATCTAAAGGCGGAAACTAGTGTTCTACAGACTCCTAGATATCAACTCAAAAAAACGAAGTATATATAAAAATACTGTAACCATTTCGCTAGCATTATGCACGCTACAAAATACAAAATAATGAACATTTTAAAATCACAATATTTTTTAGAAGTTGTACCGCTACCATAACATCTACAGATTTCGATACAACAACATATGAAAGAAAACTAACAACAATAATGCAACTATTCTGTTAGCATTAACAAAAGACGAATGAAACAGTTTGAACCTTAAATGCATGGTCGAAAAAAGGGCAAGTGGCGCTATTCATTTGAAATAATAAAATACAGTTGTTCCCAATACCGGTCCCTTAACTAATTTTGAGACAAAGGGAGCTAAGATAACTTTCCATAGTTTATTTCCTTTTTGTTGATGAGAACTTCCCGATCGGTAGAATTGGTCTGTGTTTTATCGTTGTAAGTAAAATCGGGCCCGATTCATATTTTATCGTTTCAGTGATTTTACTGTATAATATATGTATTATATGAGCGTGTGTGTTTGCATAGTTTTCTTTTCGTTGTAGTAAATTGAATGTAGAATTTGAGGTTGCAGGCATTCTAATTCTAGAAACATATGCGTTTAAAGAAAATGAATTAAATTAAAATTTTAAAGAAAAAATGTTTAAAAAAAGGCATTGATTGTCATTTCCTACTTCATCTTACAAAAAAAAACCGGATTCTAGATTATATTAACAGAAACTTATCAGGTAGAGAAGCTATTGGATATACCTAATAAACAGATACCTACTATTTAATCTTATTAATGTGTAAACCATGGATAAACACTCCAAAGTTGTATATTAGGTAGGTTAAAAAAAAACACTGACAACACTTGTAAAGGTCCTACTGCATTAGGGTCACCTACTTGTGCAGGGGTACAAATACGGGGCAAGTAGCAGTTGCTAAATAGGTGATGGCCAATTTATTGGAACCAATTTCGTTGAGTTGACTTTTATAAATTGCAGGGGAAGACAAGCAGATGGGACGCTGGGTGTTTTGAATCATTTTGAGGTCAGTATGAAAGTAAATTATTTAAGTAATAATAACTGTTGCAGTAAACAGGGTAATAGGCAAGCGCACTGCGAGAAACACGTCGACAAAGACGTCGACCCATGTCAAACTATTTGCGCGAACAGAACAAGTTTAAACTAACAAGTCCACCGAGCATACACAAATATTTGTGTTAACTTATCAATATGATGTCTATTTCAGACTTCATCGTTAAAACCCTTTCTACATAACATAGTCCTTTACATTAAGTAATTTAAGATTTAAAATTTCAATTGTTTTAAATTTAAAACAGTTAATTTGATTTTTGTCCTCAGTCCCTACTAGTATAAGCTATGTACGCCTATAATCTGTGTATACATCAGAACTATTATCCGTAATTTCTATTATTTAATAATGTAAAATGTGTATGCTGTTGGTGTATTAAATAAATAAATACATTTCCGTCAGTCAATCAAATTTGGTTGTCAGTTTTTTATATTATTCTCAGTATTGTAAATAGACAAAACATACAGATATTCATATGTTTGGTATTGTAGGATATGTACTATAAATGTACTATATTCGTAACAAATTTCTACTGAACATTATCAACTTAAAAATAATGTCAGTCTCATAATAAACCTTTCTTTCTTTATTTGTTAATAAACAATTTAGTGTCAGAAATTAAACTAGGGTGAAGGCCTCTCCTCCAATATGGCTTTTTATATAGAAAATATCTCAGATGTGCTGGCAAGTTATAATTAAGTACCTGGGCGACCAAGCTATTTTCACGACGCTCAAGACGATGTTTAGGTATTTATTTCATGAGTATTAGATATCCATAGCAACCGTTGCCAAGATACGGAATTGTTACGTGTACATTTGTGTGACACATAAATTTTCATACTCATTACAATAGTTTTTCGTTCCGAACTTCCGATCAGAACACCTGTCATTGGCGTAATTGGCGTAGTTGTAATATATGCTTATTTTTATATTTCTATGAATATATGGCTTTCACACGCCATTCAAAAGAAGTAAAGTATTATGTACCTAAAACATAAAACATGAAGAAAACAATTTATATGAAAAACGAAATGAGACCTAGTTAGATCGATTTTTCGCCTCCATAAACCCACTGTAAGTTTCATGGAAATCACGATTACAAATATCTATTCGTTAAAGCGGTTTTCGACTTAATGTGTTTTCGAACTGGCGTAGGTACATACCAATCGTAGTTTTTTTGAAATAGCATGCGTCGCAACTTCGATCTTAGAAATTACATATCGTTTCATTTCTTAGCTTAGCGACAAATACAGTGTGAATATAAACATTTACCTATTATTTAACGATGATTACTCTGGCAAGATGCCAACCGGTGGCTCTTCTTACATTTAAGTTTTAGTGGCACGAACAGCTCCATATTACAATATCTCAAATGCAGTCGGGGTTAGATTGCTTCTGGTTTAGTCTAAACGGTTACAAGGCAGTCTTGGACTTAATATACATATTAATCTCGACTATAATAGTGAACCAATTTCAACGCTCAGTTACCGAAATTTGAATATGTAAATGTATTAGTAAGTTACTTATTTATTTGTACTCTATGTACCTACAAAGCTTTAATAAGTCGGACTAATGCAATGAGTCTACCAGTCATCTCACCTGATGATGATGCCAGTCACCAAGTCACCACCGGCTTTTAAAAAAGGTAAAAAATAAAGTATATTGAAAATAAATCAAAATATTACACCTAACCAAACTTACTAATTCAAAAGTTATTACGTATATACAATTATACAACACATACAAATAAGGCTGGTATCAGTACCTACCTAACCCTAGTTGTAATAATAGTATATTTTCTTTGCCCTAGTAGTGTAATCATGGAGCAGATACTTAAAATAGCAGATACTGGTACTTGAATAAGTTTCACTATTGATACTATTGATGGATATTTAAGACTCTTAGGACTTTCAGAAGTAACTTAGGGCATCAGCTGGCCGGAAAAATATGTTGGCCTGCAGCTTTCAGCATGACCGGTAAAAATGGCAATTTTTAAATCGTATTAGAAGACATACTGCTGATGAGACGCAGCGATTTTGCAGCGCTTTGAACATGTTAGTCGACGTGCACATTGATTGCTTTTACGCCTTTTATTATTATTATATGGAGAGATGCGCTACGTTGCATCATGTGACCCAGTACCGAAAGCATCCTGAATGTATTCAGAGACAAGAGGGACTATCCACTGCTCCGATAGTGGTTACTCCTGTTTACTGAGCCGTTGCCTACAGGTAGCTGTTGTGATAGTATTGCGATGTTCCTACTTATTATTATTATTACTACGAGAATAATAATAATAAGTCCAGATGTGCGTTGGATATTTATTTATTTATTTATTAAATCTAGATATTATCTAGAGAACATTGTACGATAAAAATAAATCTATTTAAAAGTAGAAATCAATTCCACATAAATATGATTTTCCGTGCATCACTTCAAAACGGCTGGACCAATTTTGCTAAAACTTTTGATGTGAGTTTAAGTGGATTCTTGAAGGGTTTATATTTACAATGAAGGCTTATATTTCCTTATAATGAAGTCTCTGACGAGGAATCTGCCTAACTCTACCTTTTCTAAGCCATCATGGGCATTTTTAGATCAAATTGAATTGGCTGATCCACATTTCTACGTAAGCAACCCAATTGACATATTACTGGGTGCAGATGTATACGCAAAAATTGTCATGAATAATATTCAACGAGAGGATTCAAGTCTCTATATTGCGCAAGAAACGCGCATAGGGTGGATTTTGTTCGGCGAGGTTCAAAGTCTACAGTGCAACTTAGTCGTTAATAACATACAAGACATTCAAAAGTTTTGGGAGTTAGAGGATATTCCTGAAGACACCCAACACTCATCTGCAGAAGATGAATGCATTAAATTTTACAAGTCAACAACAACAAGGTTGGAAGACGGAAGATATCAAGTGAGACTGCCCTTAAATTCCAATTTTAACACGGAAATTGGAGATTCTAAAAATAAGGCTGTTGCCCAGTTGTATCAGATAGAGCGCAAACTCACTAGAAACGTATCTACTAAACAACAGTACAAGGCATTCATTGATGAATACTTATCACTCGGTCACATGAAACCGGCGCATAGTAACAAGAAACCTGAGTACTACCTACCGCACCACTGTGTATTACGCAACGAGTCAACGACTACGTCACTTCGAGTAGTATTCAATGCGTCATCAAAAACTTCAACAGGGATTAGTTTAAACGATTGTATGCATGCAGGACCCAATCTTCAAAAGGATCTTATGACATTGATTCTGAAATGGAGACAACATCGCGTAGCATTTATCGCTGACATTGAAAAAATGTTCAGGCAAATCTGGGCATATCAAGATGACCAAAACTTACAAAAAATCGTTTGGCGAGACTCCCCTAATCAACGTGTACAAGAATACCAACTGACTACGGTCACATATGGCACCAAGGCTGCTCCGTTTTTAGCAATGATGACTCTAAAGCAGTTAGCTAATGACGAGCGAGCAAATTACCCGTATGCAGCTCAAGTAGTCGAAGAGAGTTTTTATATGGATGATTTGCTTCATGGAACAGACTCTGTCCAGTCAGCAAAACAATTACAGCAAGATTTAAAGCTACTACTCAAGTCAGGTGGTTTCAATTTACGAAAATGGAGGTCCAATTATCAAGAATTGCAAGACAACACCAGTAAGGGTTACGATCAAGAGCGTTACGACTTCAAACAAGCTGAGTCGACCAAAACATTAGGCCTTCATTGGAATCCCGAACAAGATATTTTTACGTTTCAATCAAAGATCGACGACACTATTGATACGCATCATACAAAGCGGCAGTTACTATCCGAGATATCCAAACTCTTTGACCCTCTCGGTTGGCTTACTCCAGTTTCTACCAAGATGAAAATACTGTTCCAAGACATCTGGAAAGAGAAAAATTTGCAATGGGATGACAAGATTCCTGAACAAATTAATAGAGAGTGGACAAAAATCAAACAAGATATAAAAAACATAAATCGATGTCAATTACCTCGGTGGATAGGTACTGACACGACAGAAAATAATATCGAATTGCACGGATTTTGTGACGCATCGCAGAAGGCGTATGCATGTGTAATATATTGCAAATTAACAAAACTGGGTCAAACAAAAATAACTTTATTGGTTGGAAAATCAAGATTGGTTCCTAATAACAAGAATATTACTTTGCCCAAATTGGAACTAAGTGGTGCACATCTGCTTTCCAAGTTAATGGTCAAGGTCAAAGAAAGTTTGATCGGTCAAGACATTAAGGTTTACGGGTGGACCGATTCCATGGCGGTCTTGGGATGGATACAAGGAGATCCTGATCGCTGGAAGGTGTTTGTTGGCAACAGGGTGCGACAAATAACAAAGGAGATGCCTTCTAAATGCTGGCGATACGTCAAATCAGCGGAAAATCCAGCAGATTGTGCCAGCAGAGGATTAACAAGTTTGAACCTAAGTGAACACAATTTGTGGTGGAATGGACCTACCTGGTTACCTCACTCCATGCCAGAGGACCGAACAAGCCCTGAAATAGTTTTCACTGATGAAGAAACTCTCAACAAGCAAGTAAACGTTGTGACACAAGACACAACGAAGGGCAACAGCATCATTATTGAACTCCTGAGCAGATTTAATTCATTTACAATGGTTCTACACGTACTTGCACGTTTACGGCGCTTGACAATCCGAAAAGCAGAAAGGCCAGCAGTACCTTACATTTCCTTATCGGAATTGCGCAAGGCAAGGGCCGTAATAATCAAAGAAGTTCAACATGTAGAATTTCAGCAAGAAATAAAGGATCTCAAGAAAAACAACAGAGTGTCCACTGCAAGCAAGATCTTAAATTTGCTCCCATTTTTAGACGAAGAAGGAATACTTCGAGTGGGTGGACGACTAAATCAGGCTGAGATTAACTCCGATCTCAAACACCCTATAATTTTACCTCATCATCACCGCTTGACGGAATTAATAATAGCACACGCGCATAAACTTACATTTCACGGCGGAGCTCGAGTTACTTTAGCATGCGTCAGGCAAAAATATTGGATTATTGGAGGAAATAATGCAACGAAAAAACAAATACGTCAATGTGTCACCTGTAGAAAACAAAAACCTAGCAAATTGCAACCTTTGATGGGAGATTTACCTGCTTCAAGGATCAATCAATCTCGTCCCTTCATGCACACAGGTGTCGATTTTACTGGCCATTTTTATATAAAAACCAACAAGGGTCGTGGTGTCAAGACCACAAAAGGATATGTTTCAGTATTTGTTTGCATGGTAACGAAGGCCGTGCATCTAGAACTAGTCTCCGACCTCACAACATCATCCTTCATCGCCGCTTTACGCAGGATGGCGGCAAGGAGAGGAACACCGTGTCACTTGTATAGTGACAACGGTCGTAATTTTGTAGGAGCCAGCAAGGTTCTACAAAGGGAGTACGAAGATCTCCAAGAGATTATTGATGACAAGCTAATGGCTGAGATCAACGATATGGAGATTACATGGCACTTCAACGCCCCTTTATGGCCATCAGCAGGAGGCCTGTGGGAAGCTGCCGTCAAGAGTTTCAAACTACACATTAAGAGAGTGATCGGTGAACAGAAACTGACTTACGAAGAGTTCACCACACTTCTTACCCAAATTGAAGCCTGTCTAAACTCTAGACCGTTGTGTGCAATCTCAGAAGATCCAGAAGACCTTAATTTCTTAACACCTTCTCACTTCTTGACGGGGGGACCCATGTTAACCTTAGTTGAGACCGAAAGAGATCTTCGGACACGCTGGCAGTTAAACCAGAAAATATTACAAGATATCTGGAAAAGATGGCGCACTGAGTATCTCACTCAATTAACCGTCCGAAGCAAGTGGACGCAGCCGCAATCTAATATCAAGTTAAATGATGTAGTTCTCATGCATGACGATAATTTACCGCCAGGCAAGTGGGCGATGGGAAGAGTCGTGGAACTACATCCAGGCAAGGACGGTCACGTGCGGGTCGTGACCTTAAAAACAAAAAACGGCAACATAAAGCGTCCAGTCATGAAAGTATCGGTACTATTAGAACATAAAGAACCGGACCTGCAACACGGCACGTCACAAGACAAACATCATGACGTAGAGCCACAACAAGGCAAAAGATTCTCAACAAGGAGGTCTAAGAAAACCAAGTTTAACTTTACAACCATGGCTACTGCACTGATGCTATTCTTCACGTTCATCACAGGTTCTGAATGCAATTTGAAGACAAACCCATTTGAAACAAATCAAAGTTTGTATTTCGATAAGGTAGCAGACATGATGCTAATCAGAGACGATTGGAACCTTGTAGTTTACTACAGCATGGAAACGTATTGGCAATCAACTATAACGTTTAGTAAATACATTCTATCACTCAAGCAAACATGTGATTCTATACAAGATCAAGTTCATTGCGACGTAATAGTACTCCAGCTACGTCACGCGTTCTTGGAACTTGAGCACTACAATCAAGTATTATTATGTCAGCATTCCTGCACGCGACCTGGGACACTGCGTCAGCGCCGAGGCCTTATCAACGGTGTAGGCTACCTTGCAAACAGCTTATTCGGCGTTCTCGACGAAAGTTTCGCTGAAAAATATCGCAAGGATATTTCACTCATTCAAGAGAACGAGAAACATATTGTTTCTCTTTGGCGAAACCAGACTTCAATCATAGAAGCGGAAAACAACCTTCTAAAGCGTACAGAACATGACATGAACATACAGCTAAAAATGATAAATCGTCACATGAACAAGCTGGACGTAGCTGTAGACCTACTGAAGACCAATATAGAAATCAACAGCATTATTAATGACTTCAACATGGGAGCTATTATAGCAAGTAATATGCTGAATAATTTAAAAGCCATTCAGAATATGTTATTAGACACCGTCACTGATATTTACAATGGTCGTTTCAACTTACACTTGATTTCGCCCGAACAACTTATAAATGAATTGAGCACTATTTCTAGCAAGTTACCCAAGGACGTCTCTCTACCAATTGACAACATACATTCGGATCTTCGAAAGATATACGACCTATTGAAAATAAGAACAAGACTTCTGGAAGATATAATAATTTTTGAAATCAAATTACCCCTTATCAGTCGGGATTCGTATGAAGTCCTCAAGATAATTCCAATTCCAAGAAAAATAGGCAACAATGACATGATCACTATCACCCCAGTCTCGGAGTATATATCTATCAACATGAAGAAAGATACATACATCAATATGTCTAAAGAAGAATTAAGATCATGTCTAACTGTCGCGGAAGTTTATTACTGCCACATCTTTCGTCCCATCTACCAAATCAAAGGAGACAAGAACTTTTGTGAAACAGAAAATTCAGAATGCAAAACTATATCAAGCTTCTGTAAAGATAATTGGCAAGAAACCTACACAATAAACAGCTATTTTTACTTTTGTTGTGATAGGTGTCAAGTTCGAACTATATGCGGCGATCAAGTAACCGTCCATCAACTGACGCAAGCCGGATTATTAAACATAGGTCATGGATGCATTATGAAAACAAACAACTTTACGTTGTATTCACACAAACCTTACATAAGTGAATTAAAGACGAGATCAGACATTGATGCCCCAGCAGTGATTGCTCCTATCAACCACATTATCAACATCAGCATACCTCCAATGGTTTTGGAGAACAAAACTCAAGATTTGGAGCAAGAAATCAGCGAAGTAGACAAAAGGATACAGTCTATGAAGAAAGCGGATGTGATGTTGCCTGATGAGCTATCTTATCACGATGTTCATCACTACGCTATGATCTACACTTTACTTGGGATAGTGTGCATCGCTGTAATCATCGTCATAGCTCGTCGTACACAATGTCGATGGCAAACACCTCCGCCACCGTCGCCTTCCATGGGAGAGGAGTTACGAGCAATAGCTGCGACACCGTTGCGCGGTATCGATACAACTTCAACCAGTGGACCTCGTGACTGCGGCGTACGAGTCGACATTCCTCAGAACACTCGCGTTCATGTAGGGACCTCCCCCTAGCTCATATTTTTCATAAAATTTATTTTTCATTGTCATGTATAATTTAATTTTGCTTTATTTTTTCTTTGTAAATCAAGTTACTTATTACTCCTTCCCTTATCTCGTCCGGGAATATGTACGATTACATCGCACATTTATTTAGAGCGCTAGCATAAGCATTTTTACTTTATTTTAATCCAATGTAATATTGAATTGATTAGTACGATTTCGTCTGTTTTATTGTTAACACATTTTGTTGTGATCAATAAATAATTTATCAAGAATTCAGCAAGATTATTTTTCTTCCAAACTCATTAAATGTATTGGTAATCAAGAACCCCTACACTGCGATTGAGTTTAATTAAAACTAAGGAAGTGAAGCTCTATGAGGGTCGGCTAGAAAAAAATATCAAAGAAACCCTACATATAAGACAAATATAGCATTGCATTACTCGTGTGTAGGTAGGCATATTTCCGCACAGCAGTTCACCACGCGAGTTTTACGAAGTTACGACTTCCTCAGACCACCCTGTCCAGCGGAAACGTTAATTTAGTTTGACCCCAATATAAAAATAAGCACGTACGTTTAGAAAACTATTTCCTACGAGAACATAAGTCTATATACTATTTTTCTCGCCTCATACAATAAATATTCGGTAATGCATCGAAAATCGATAACTATTTCCTACAGACTGTTGTATAATGTATCAATATGTCGTTGCCGGTCTTTCAAGGAACCAATTTCTTCACACTCCGAAGTGTAAGTGCTACCGCACTTTATTCGGATTCTTTGACAGTAACAGCTGTACGTCTTTGTAATAACGATGGAGGCTACTATGATAATAAAACTCATTTTAGCTTCACTCTACACCCCTATTTATTTAAACTTAAACTTGGACTAGCTATTTTCATTATTCTGAACGTTATATTTACTTATATAGCCTAGTAGTGACTGCCTCATTAGTAGCAAGCTCGACTGCTGTGCATGAGGTTTTTGGTTCGATCCCTGGGTCGAGCAAAAGCAACACGGAGTCTGGAATTGTGCCCCGTTAATGGCAATAGGCTTGCCCCCTATTACATGGGACTTAGAACATAGCCGGCGAAACGTGGGTGTACTGCATACACCTCTGCCTTATACCCCCTCTCGGGAGTACAGGTGTGAGTTTATGATGTATTTATGTAGCTAAGTAATTATGTTATTAAGTATGCTAGCCTAAGTTTTTGATATTAATTTCAACTTGATACCTCCACGCATTTCTGATAAAAAGGGTCTTCAGACAGACAAACTGACAGACAGACGGACAACGAAATTATTCTAAGAAAATATTATTTTCTTTTTAATGTACAACACCCTAAACAGTAACCTAAGAAGCAAAGATGATCATTGAAACAATACATTGCTTATTTTGAACGTTATGATGGCTTAGATATGGAATAGATTTCTAATATCACATGGCACAAATATAATCTAAACTGTGACGATATCGTATACTACCACAAAGTGTTTTTTGGTTTCTGTTTCCCAAATCACGCGCTCTGCTGCCAACATAGATTAACCCTGCACAGGATTTTAGTAATTAGAAACGGGGAGCGAGATGGTGTCAGGGCGCGAGCGATGTCACAAGGCATTTTAACAGCATTAATTTAAGTAGTAACTCGCCAAACTAAAAATGTTAGATTACTATTTACTATTATCATAATTACACAGAAATTTTATTTACCAGATTATAATTGAGATTTATGACACGGTAAATACCAGCAGCAGTGGTATGACCGCTGTCTATAAGTCACACTGGATCAAACCCAAGGTACACTACTTTCAAACGACGACGACGGTTATGAGCATAATTATAAATTAGAACTATCACCTGCTCCATGCCTCAGAAAACACGTTAAGCCGTTAGCTCTAGCTATTATGAAGACCTTTAACAGAATAAGTAATTATGGGGAGATTGTTCCTTAAAAAAAACTGAGTACCTATCGTATCACTTTTGGTTGCGGGGGTCAGATATTATAGATAGTCGCTCTGTAAAAACTGATACTCAACTGCATCTGGTTAGATTAGAAGCCGACCCCTACAAATTTTGGGAATAGTAAAGTTAGGAGGATAATATAAAAGGGCTACATTAATTCTCGTTGCAATTTCGCACATTGTTTTTTACATGCATAAAAAAATTTAAAAGTATAAAAACCTTCTATCCTTTTCCCATGTTTTCTGTTAGAAAGTAATTCTAAATTAGTTTAGAGCGCGTTCAAGAGAATTAGCGCGAGTATCTTAAACGTGTTACAAGAACCTATTTGTATAGGTATACTTGACTCTCGAGTTACTCTCCGCTTGCTCCTCCCACTTCCGCGGTTTGATAATAAGTTTATACCATATACCGTTCATGTTAGATGAGACTGTGTCAGGAAACTTTGAAGATATTATTTATTCTTCCACGCACATTACCTTTTGTGTCTGATATACCAGTCATAGGTATTGTCACGATCTTTTTAGCTTCTGTAGACGATTGGCAAAAAAACCCTTAAATCTTGAGAGCTGATACAGACAACTATTTTAGATTTTCTAAATAATGTCCTCCTGACCGAATGTCAGTCACAGCGGCGAATCTCAACTCAACTATTATTGCGCACAAGTGTGTGCTCAAACGCAGGTGCACTCTCTATTCCCTCACTCTCATAGTCCGCTGGGACAGCAATCCGACACGGCCAACCCTGAAAAAAGAAATATAGATTGTAGAGATCAGTGTAGTCTTGTTGATTTAAAGTTGTCATTGCTTCTTTTATAACATATGGTTGATTAAACAACCTAGTGTCAAAGTTGGAACCACCCATAAGCCTCTAGCATGGTTATACACACGCTTATCTCTTAAAGGTACTAGGTTATAGGGTTAGGTTTTCACACAATGTTTCCCCTTAGCGTTTTAGCAAGCGGTAATTCATTTCTAATATGCGCATTAATTCGAAAAATAACAGGTGCGTGCCTGGATTTGAACCTTTGACTGACAGTCCAATGGTAATACCAAAAGGCTATTATTACTGCTTCGAACGTTTGCGGCTAATTAGCTAAAGGTTTTAAGTTTGATCCTTAAGTAGAGCAATGTGTTATTGAGTTATTTCTAAAAAAAAATAGGCTTAGCTAGACTAGTCCAATTAAAAACTGTTATGTTAACCTACCTAGAAAAAAAAACTAACTAACTGGCAAAACACAAGACAAAAAAATAACTGCTTAAGCCTTTTGTAACTGGCCGGCAAACGGAGAGATATCTTTCGATTGGCTATTTAAGAAGAGCTAATGAAGAACAAGGTTCCTATAAGTATACCTAATTTAGTACTAAATGAGCGCGTTTCTCTCGGATATTTTGCAACATAAAGCGATATTACCTCATCTTACTGGATTAGAACCCATTACCCGTCCTTCTGACACTTTAAATCTTAGGTTGTTCAAGTAAATTTCACATTCATGGTACCTACAAGGAGGAGGAAAATTACCAATACTTGCAGTACGCGCCACGAGCCTCTAAGTCTGTGAACTGAGAATCTAGTCTCTAAAATAATATTGTTTATTAACCGAGATCCAATAAAGAGCCCGATAATCCCACGAGTTTTCATGCTAGTAACATTTAAGGCGCCTATTCGCGCTAATCTGCTATCACGCTCGCACGTTGAAGTTGATAACTTACTTATTCCGTTGGCTCAGCGACCCAAAGTGTGTCTTAGCCTCCGATACGAGATTCCTCCATTCCTTGCGATCCTTCACGATTGATTAAAGATATAAAATCAATGAATATAGTTATGAAAAATCGAAACAATATATATGGGTAGGTACTTTATACTATAATATAAATTATAGTATAAAGTATTTTTTTACACTATAATTTATATTATAGTATAAAAGTAGTATAATATAAACTTTTATACTACTTCACATAAATAATATGTTTATTGTATGTCTAATGCAAATCTTGCAAGCTTCCTGCAAAGTTCCTTTAAACTTACCAATGACTTTGAAATTTTGCATGCTGGTTTAGTTCTGATAACAATATCTACACTAAAATGATACAAATAACGTGATGCTGTAGCCAAGATTATCTCCTCACGAGAGCACTCTTCAACTGTTAGTAGCACGGATACGAAACTTTGCATAAACGTTTCATATAGGTAGATTATTAGCAGTATGAACTGTGACCTAGCTAGTGGCATGACCGTTGGACTGCCAAGTCAAAAGTCATGAGCTCGAAACCTAGGCACGCACCTCTGACCTTTTTCATGTGCATTTTAGAAATGAATTATCACTTGCTAAACTGTAAAGAAAAACATTGCGAGGAAACCTGAGAGATTTTTAACGGTGTATAAAGCCAAATCAAAGACCTACGGACGATTTAAACTCTGACACCAGGTTGTTCATAAAACATACGATAAAGATAGATTTTACATTGTTTTGAAAAAATATTTAGAACATGAACAAAGATAAATCGATCCGTCAACTCTCGAAACACATAACATGAGTTTTCAATCGCCTACTCGAATGCACGCCACTTGTAGTATCGCATGATATTCACCTTTGACAGGTTACTCCAACAACTTATTTGATATTGTTCTATAGCTCTAACGATCTATCGAGCACTTGTTTGTAGAACCGAACCGTATTTTTAAACGGTTTTATTTAGCTTGCCCTGTTTATTATTTGGTTCAAATTTAGTAATCGATATTTTATTTACCCCCTTCCTGTTGACAGATTGATCTGATATTTGGTACTGATGGCACTCCAGGATCTCTGTTGGCCCAGGAGTTACCACAACTTACTAAATTATGCTATTTTTCTAATAAATAAAACTCCGATTCAATTGCGAGCTGGATGTCAACTGAATCAAATATTTATTCTTCTTCTTCTTTTTATTTTTGGCAACAAAGTGGACTTATAGTCTACTAACTCTGCCAGTGTCAAGTATTTTTAATATTTCAAGTAAATAAAATGTAAAATCACGGCATGTCTAAAAACAAAAGCCCAAAATTCATTATTATAAAATTTCATTTGCTTTAAAAAAGATGACGTCCGTCACTAGAATAAAAAAGAAGAAATGAAGCTGCTCATCGCACTACGTCTCAGCGCAAGCAGATTCGTAGCTCTTAAAGCAGGCCGTATAGGAAACCACAGCAGTACACAGCTTTAGTTCTGATGACTTACTTATTTATTCGTCAAAAAGATATTGTTTTGAAATAAGTTAAGTCGATTCCTTGACCATACCTCATCCAAAACGCGACACTTTAATATTTCTTGGCCATAATTTCAATCACTAACAAAAAGCTCATCTAAATAGTTAGTTCTCATGGCTATCGATAAACGTTTATGTTTTGCGAACATCAATCACTATGCCATAATAACATTTACTCAAAGTTGAGCGAACTTTCCATGGTCCCTAATTATAAGCGCTTTTTGCATCAATGGGTCCTGATTTTGTTGTTGAAATCAATTTTGATATCACTGTATCTTTGTCTTAATTCAATTAATTTGTTTGCTTAAGTTACTGTGTTTTCTTTTACGGAAACAGAATGATGTAAGTTTCATATGGTCGTTATACCAAAAAGGAAATAGTTCAGCAGCTGCCAGTCGTATGGTTGGCGCTAGCTTTTGACATTTCCGTGCTTAAAGGCACGATTAAGCAGTGAAGTCCTAGTAACCACTTCATGAGTTTGAACTTTTACAAGTCCTTGATAAATTCCAACACCATCAACGCACTAGGTCAACATGGGGGGGAAAAAACTAATATTTCTTACATTAGTCCAGCAGAGGCACAGTATAAGCTGAGTAATAATTTATTGATTGGTCTATTAACATTTTTATATTATTAACAAGTAATGGCATAAATGGTACCATAGCATAAGTGAATAGAATAATATAAGTCGATTGTAGGCAGAGGTGTATGCAATACACACCCACGTTTCGCCGGCTAATAAATTAATGTAATTGGGGGCGAGTCTATTGCCATTAACCGGGCTCAATTCCAGACTCCTAGCTGCTACTGAGAACTTCCTAATGAAAAAACCCAATAACACTTTGCCCGACCCAGGGATCGAACCCAGGACCTCATGTTTAGCAGTCGCGCTTCTACCACTAGACCAACGAAGAAGTCCTACCTACCATAATGATACATTGGTTGCAAAATAAACATTGACCTTTTAAATTAAGAACATACATTACTGAGAATACATTACAATTGAATACATTTCTGGAATTTTATCAATGCAACGAAATAATTCAGTAATGTAAATATGAATCACGTAGTAAACAAGAACATAATAACATTAATTAATGCCAGTACCTCATTAGCGGTCCCTGCTGAATTCTAGAAAGATCGTCGTAAACAGGAAATCACGCTAGCTTCGAATTACTCGCTGCTAGCTGACCTGTGAACTATCCTCTTGAAAAAATAATATACTTTTGCTGTTTTTGTTTATTTTATAATGTAATGAAATCTAGAACACAAATATGATAACTCCAACTATTATTACAAGATATCACAAGAACATTTAGATAACAGAAGAACATATAATACTTAGATATTTCTTAATTAATTATTTTAATTTGAGAAGTTTCATTCTTTATTAATAATGTATCAATACTACTAGGTACTTGGAAGAAATATTTAGATATACTTTAGTTCGTGAAAAACATCAAAAGAAAGTAAAAAAATATGCCTTTTACGTCGCTAAATAAATCGTCAAATAAAAATACTATATTATATTTTATTATCGCCGCCTTGCCAAATAACGTTTCACATTGTTGTATCGCTCTTTTCATGTAACCCCGAGATGTTTTGAACATAATATTAAATATAATTTACCTACGTTTTTACGAAATTACGGCCGGCAAAAAGTTTTTTTCAGGTCAGCAATCAAGTGTATGGCTTTAACGTATTTTACCGTATCAACATAAAGCGTCACAGAAACATTCATTGGGCTGGACCGACTATTTCGAAATAAATATAGCTTCAAGTTAAAAGTAATACGATTCTGTATACCCCTGAATACGATAGTCCTTTATTAGGATGTGTATTTTGCTTTACGAAAAATGTATTTACAATTTAAAAGGCTTTTTTACTCGCCTAAATGGAAATAAAGGTTCAAGCAATAATAACATATTTTTTATAAGTTATTTTCTGTAATATTATCTACGAAATACTTGTGTAACAATATGTTCTCAAGATTGTTAATAACTCGGCAGAGCTTTTGTTGGGGGTTTCCTTTAATAATAAATAGTTTAACAATAATCGGATGCGAGGTGCTCGTGTAGGTAAACAGGACGTCCTCCGAAAATTGGGGACTTAAGGCTACCCTATTTACGAGCGGACCATTAGGAAGCGACCTAAATCCAAGGCTGTCAACATTTCACATGTAGGTACCACCGTCCACTTTCATGTATGTAAATTGACTTAGCATTATATTTTGTTGACTTACACGTCGCGAACGTTTTTTATTGGCCAAGACGTTGATGTTTCGTTTGATCAAAAACGTACTCAAAAGTATGTATTGCTTTAGGGACACAGTTTGATCTTAACAAAGTTTAAAAAACGTTTATGCAGCTGTCATTTTTTATCGAGGCATATATTTTTATTTATACGTAAGTTGATACTTGTAATGTTAAGTATGACTATCCTCTTTTCTGTCATTACAGAATTGTTCTAGAATATGTCATGTCGTGCAGTAAATTTAATTTAAGGTTAACCTGTAACGAATATGTAATTTCATATATTCCATATTATAATATATGTATACAACTAAAAAAGACGACGTTGATTGATCCTATATAACCATTCACAGACATGTATATAACCAAATGCAAATGAAAGTAATTTGCGTGATTCTTTTCACAGCATTAATACTTTGTGCTATTTGCAATTCTGTTATAATAGTTTATGAAACTGTCACATAACAGAGGTTATTAAAAAAGAGCGTTGGAATTTAAAAGTTTATATTTTCAAAATGCAGAAATCCGATTTACCGATCTAGTGAACGCAGTTCTTTAGGAATCAATACAAACCAAAAAAAACTTTGTGCTCTATACGCTTCGTTGCTGCCGACACGTGGAAGCCCACCTTTGAACTCAAACATTGACTGTTAATTAGCCATAAATGGTATTAAGATATAGATAATGTTACTGTTATAGGTAACTGTTCATTATCTGCATTAATACCTACATGTCTGCACCAACGCTTACAAACCATGCACGCTTGGCACCGTTTCTGAAGATAACAGTATTAACGATTCTAATGTATTTCTAGAGAAACCTCTCCCAGAAGCTATGTTTGTATTATGGCTAGAAAACCCGTACTTTTCAATCAAACCCAAAAGTATTAAGTAGAAAATTCAAATCAATATTGAATAAAACTTCTAACACCAGTTGATTTATAACTTATTAGCGGAAAAAGAAATATTTTTAAAACATATATTTATTATTATAAAATATTATTAGTAAATACATTGTTTTTATATTTCTTTAAATGCATTTTAAAATTATGCAGAATAAAAAATTGTAACCATCGTGCCTACGTGCCTATAACTCAGAACATTAACTTAAATATGTTAGAGATAGAGAGGAATGAATGGAACAAAAGAATTACTTCACTACATATAGTTAGTATATCTATTGAACATTACACAATGAACTACATGGAGAAACTAACTTTAAAGTTTTGCGTAAAAGTACATCTCCGACAAAACCGACGACGGCGACCAACCCCACCTGCAACTATTAGAAAAACGAGTGTCTCTTGCAGTCGGCGAATAGTGGTTCCTTTAAATTTTCTAACAGCTGCAGTAGCGGTTAATCGCTGAGTATTGTACCTTTATGGAACGTACAGGTACCTATTAATACGATTAAGGAAATTAAAAGGTAAATCCAGGCTTCTTATCCTAAATTTCGAATAGGGTTAGGTTATTTAAAAAAGAGCATTGATAATTATATTTTTTTAAATGATAATATTCTAGTATGAAAAATTCGTTCTTTAGCGAAAATGTAATAGGTACCAATTCCAATCCAAAGAATTATTTTCGTTCACTTTTGATCGTGTTAAAACATCATAAGGTAGGTAAGTGTAGGTTACAAACGCTTCAAGTTCTATTCGTAGTGTTATGACACCACAGACTACGTTGCAAGATTCACCAGTCTGTAACAACCCTAAAGTCGATTAACGTTAACGTTTATTTCATAAAGTGTTGCCTGCAATGTAAATAAACAAGAAGCTTTAAAGCGACGACGTCTAGTGGTAAAAAAGAAGTTAAAGTTTTCACATTATTCCTGCGTGGAGGCAAGAAGTGTGGAAGTTTGCGGGGGATGTTTAAATTGTCGCTCAGCTACACGAAACAGTTGGCGTACAGCAGCGCCATCTGTGGCCTGAAACCAGAGTAATGCGCCATTGAAAGGTTCACTGATTTGTTTTGTAGAACCTAGACACCCGAGCCATAACCTAAGTACCTAAGATACAACTAAAACATTTATTTCGTCGCACATTTATTTTATCATAAAATCGAGAGGGACAAAATGTGAAATAAAACATAATTAATTATATTTAGGTTTGGCACGTCGCAGTGCGATTGATTGTTTGATATAGTAACAGTCAAGCGCCAGCAAATCGTTGGGTTGATGCCTTGCAACTGACATTTCTGATTAAATCCCTCCAGCCATGCAGAGTAATAAGCAACGTTCTTTTTACAAAACTTTAAATTGGAATTCTTGTATGCTATATTCGAGTGAGTACTTACTACGTACTGCTATGTAAAAATATTTTATTAAAAATGGACAAAAAGTTCTGGAAACGTCTTTAATAAACACGATGACTTATTATTGTGTGGTTTTTCTGGTACTCTATCGTCAGGTTCTAAGAACAGAACAAAATGACTGGAATTTATTTTAGAACAGTACGTGGCAATAAGTTCGCCTACTAAACCAACGAAATATGGGCGTAAATTCACGAAGTAACATGGCGTAATGGGCGTAAGTCAATATGTTATAGGTATGTTATAAAAAAAATAAAACGCCCAAATCAACCCTTTCCTTAAAAAAACATCTCTTTACCTATCGAGCAGAAAATTTAAAACATTTGGGATGTAATAAAAATAAATCCAAAAATGTTTTCAGCAAAAGTAAGTTATTGGAAATACTCAATGCCGCATTTGGAACGGTTCTGAAAGTCAAGTTACCGTTTCGCAGTCTGAAATTCAAACAAAGTTTGTTGCGGTGCCTGGACATAGCCGTCCACTCAAACGGTAAGGCTGCACTCGTAACAGCTTGCAAATTACGCGGACAAATTGAACGACGAACGCAACTAACGGTCAATCAATCTATAACGGTTTTTCTCGAAGCAAAAACAGAATTGAGTTTTGCTCAAAGACCGTTTAACGATACAACGATGACATGCCGTTGCACATTCATAAATAAAAATAATAAATCGACTTATGATAGGTTTTTTTTTCCTTTTCTGTCATAGTGCATCTCAAATCTAGATAGATACATGAAAAGGGGAATACATGTAAAGTGGGGATGATATGTGGGGACGATAACAAACATACAAAACAAATAACCCATAGTCAAGTTATGAATTCACTTCTTATACTCTAATCATATGTTCAACTTGGATACAGGTAGGTACTTATATTAAGTTGAACTGTATAAAATTATACCTGAAATTTTCAGATACGGCACTCAGCGCAGTGACCTCAGTTAGAGACAGACATACCTAAATATTTAAGTTGAACATTATACAAACAAACTCACATACAGACACGAACTTTGCAAACCGCTTTCAAACTAATTATAACTCTGCTGGACCAACATGGGATTATAAGTGAAAGTGATATATGGGATACATGGATATGGGATACATAACATTTTTTTTTCTCCAACTTATTTATAATAAAACTATCTAATATTATAAATAATAGTATCCAAAAATATTGTAAGCCATTATTTAAAAGAGCAACCATGGAGTTTCTTGCCAGATTCTTCTTCATGAGGGGTAGGCTGCCCTTGGAACTGGCAACTAGAGTCACTCTTATAATAATATTAGAATTATGACTATTCATAAGTGCCTAAAATGGTCTACATGAATAAAAATATTTTGATATTGATAATAAATACGAAAGAAAGTTTGTTTGTTACCTTTTCACGCCTAAACAACTGAACCGATTATCCTGAAATTTTGCAAGTACGTTGTCAGAAGCGGACTTAGGGTAACTTCTATCCCTAAAAAGTCCCGAATATGCAAGCGAAGCCGCGGGCATAAGCGGACCCGCTTTACAAGCTCATAGGTTCAAATCTGGCATGTACCAATGTGACTTTGGAAAAGAAAGAATTGAAGAAGAAATTACTTTCTTAGTTATTCTAAGACACCACTGACTAAAAACATCGTAAGGAAACCTGGACTTAATATTCTGAAATCGCCAAAATGCATTGAACTAGCGTGGTGATTATCGTTCGATCCTTCTCTGTATGAGAAAAAGCCTTTGCCCTGCAGTAGGACAATTACAGAAACTATTATCGCCCTCCTAGCCTTAAATTTACTGTCTCTGTTGGGGTCGGCTTCTAATCTAACCAGATGCAGCTTTTTTAAACATAGAAAGACTATCTGACCCCTGTAAACCAAAGAGATGCGATATTTCTAAATTAGTTCAGTTGTCAGAATTTTATGAGGGTACTAACTCGACTGTCAAAGATTTTCATCAACACCGGGGCCAACGGTTTAAGTTGCTTTCCGAGGCACGTATCAAATGAAAATTAATTTATAATACGAACATAAGTTTTGAAAAGTCAGAGGTGTGTGTTTTGGTTTCGAACTTGAGACCTCTGACTTGCCAGTCGACAGTAATACACAAGCTGTTACTGAAAATTTATTGATAAAATAAACCACCTCAAACAAAAACATTCCAAAATTATTGATTTTTAAATTATAGATCGTATCATAAACGTCGATATATATATTAAGAGTAAAAAAATACATATTTTATCAGAAATGCAAAAATTCAGGGTGCACTTTGAATAGATGAATGAATGAATAGCTCTATAATGAATGAATGTATTGAGCGTATACCAATTACTTTACAATTTTGTGATACCTACAGGTATTGCTTACCAAATAAATGAAAAACCTTTTATTATACATATAGATACATATTTGGGAAAATTTTATTTTATATTCAGTAGCTAGCCGGCTCAAATAATAATTATACAATATTGATTGTGTTTTAAAATGTTGTAGTGGTGCATTAGATATGGCCCGCTTTGCAAGCGTATGCGTGGGTATGGGTTCGAACCTTGAAGGCACTTTCTTAGTTAATCTAAGACACCACTGACCTACGTTAAAGGAAAACATCGCGAGGATACCTGAAGTTTAATAGTTAACCCATTAAAATTTTCGGTGTACCTATCTTCTATACAGACTAGATCCGTAAATATAATGCCTACCTATAAGCTTATGCTGTTTGCTGCCAACAGTTTATCCCCAATTACTTCCGAGTGCCGGATGGAGAACTGGATTCAATGACGTCATAATTTAAAGCAGCAAACAGGCAGCCTAGAGGCGATGTAAGGTGAACTCAGCTAATGCCTAATTGTTCGCTAGCTTAACTAGCCTGCTATTGTAGCTATATCAAGTGAACTAGCCAAGTGTGTTTTAGGTCAGTGGCACGTCACTAGTTTGTACACCTTTAGTTAAGTAAAAAAACGTTAGTTTAGGAGTCCGTGCCGAGCTAAGCGAGTTTTAGATTAAGCCACCTCATCTTAAACCTTGGTGCCGGCCGACTCGAAAACGAACATTTTTTTTATGTAAATGGTTTACAAACGAGCGAGGTGCTTGCCACAGATCTAAAACACACTTGGCTAGTTCACTTGACATAGGTACAATAGCAGCCTAAGGCCCTACAGTGGGACAGTTTTTTTGGCAGTTTTTTTTTTAATTAAAAAAATACCGAATAATTACAATTAACATTCATACCATGAGTTATAATTGGATATCGCGAGTTTTAGTTAATTCTTTAGTTAATTTTAATAATTAAACTTAAAAAAATGTGCAATGATATTTTGATATGACTGTGTTAACTGTCAAGTCAAGAAGTCAAGCCAACGCCACGCATCTCTGAATTGTCGATATAAAAATTTACTTAAAACGTTGAAGCGGAAACTTGCTGTGACCCGTGATAATATGCAGTAGTTAAAAAATTTCATTGAATGTATAGCTATAACATAATTGACAACGTAGCGATATTATGCCGTGATACGGACGCTCACGAACGGTGCAAATAAAATTGGCGTCGTTAGCGCCCACCCAAATTAGAGCCAACCCTGCACTCAGATAACATCAAAGAGTTTTAATCATACTAAAGAATTGTAATTGTACTTTGTCTGAACTCCGCTCGAATACCAAATGAACACTAATGTCCTGCTGTCAAAGGTGAGAAAGCGATTATTAATGGTGTCTTCCTCCCTCTATAGACTACGATAACTTCGTTTATACTTCGAAGTGGCGAAGACATAAATAAGTTATACAATTGAGTACCTTGTATTCACTGTGAATATTAATAGTTGGAGTTTGCAATCGCTCGCAATTGGGCAGTAAAAACACTTTACAATCAAGTGTCGATGTTAACTCGTTCACAAAACATATATTTCATTCGTCTGGCATACGTAAAAATGACCCGCCAAAAAGATCGATCATACCGACTGTTTGTGTGTTCCACAATAAGTTGTGTTACCAATAGTATTTTTATTGCTTACATTAAGATCTAACAAACATAATAAATACTTTTTGAAAGAATCTCTTCAACTTATATAAGTACCTATTAGATATGAAAAAAACTTATTTAAACATTCGCTTGAGGACAGATTCGATTCGTTAATTTCTGTCACTTTTCTACGGTTTATATACCTATAAAAATAATTAATTTTACGTTTTATGTTATGAAAAAATCATTATGATCAGACTAAATGTTACTGTTAGTGTCAGCCCATATCATCTCACTGCTGGGCAAAGGCCTCTCCCTCTGATTTCCTCTGATTTGATGATCAGACTTAATGTTTATTTAAAAACATTGTGCCAAATAATTTTTATTCAAAAATAGTTATACTTATAGCAATTATAAATCTATAATGACATCTATAAATTTAATTTTTAAGTCGATTGAACGCTGCGCGTCGTCGTGGTATGACAGAGACAATTGCTATGCTTGTAAATTTTATCTTTGTACCTTTCTACCTCCAAATCAAATGTCTGTCATATACGCAAATATGTAATATATTGATATTGCTTGTTATTTAATATAGCAAGCGACTCAATTTCACAACATTAAGTTTCTAAAATTATACGCTCACCCATTTTTCGATCATCGCGGGTATTTTGCATGTCACTCTTATTAAATTTACCTATCACGTCGTTTCAGCAGAATTAGATTTTTTTGATATAAATATAAATATTTATTATCGACCCCTCATAATCTGTTTCTATTACCGGGGTACCTAGTGCTATTTTGACACATATTTAAGTATTTTTTGAACAATTTCATAAACGATGTCGTGGTGGCACATTGGTTACGGACCCGCTTTGCTAGCGCGTGGGTGTGGGTTCAAACCCAATATACCAATGTGACTTTTTCTTTACTGTTACTTTCTTAGTTAATCTTAGACACCACTGACTAACGGTGAAGGAAATCATCGTAAAGAAATCTGGATTTAATGGTCTATAATCGCCAAACGCAGTGAGCTAGCATGGTATATAAGAAGAGGCCTTTGCTCTGCTGTGGGACAGTCACAATCTGATACAGGATTATATTTTCGTTATTAGAAGCTACCTAAAAAGGGGTCCTTATCTAAAATTCACTATGTCATGAGTATAAGGATCCGGTCGTACCTAGCTAATGAGCTCACGGTTGAAACGTTGTGACTACTTTAATCAACTATTCATTAGTATATTATGCGCTACAAAATGTCTTTATACGAACAGAACTACTGACTACACTAATAGAGAACTATCCCACGTTCAAATATGCGTAAAGAGACTATGAACTTGATCTTGTTCATGAGTACAGTCGACGCCATGAAAAGATATAAATTATTTTTAGTATAATGTTTGTCAGACAGATCGGGAAGCGAGATAAATAGTTAAGTAATAATAAAATACAATAAAAAGAAGAAAGAATATAATAAGTACTTTACGTAGTACGCTGCTGTCCTTACTGGTTGGTTCAAAAATTTGCTTTTTCATCGACACAGCTGGCTTTCTCCGAAAAAAGATAATGCAGCGTTTCAATTGATCTGAAATTTCAAATTCGTACGACTCGTTATTGTTTAGATAAAGTTTTTCAGTAACTCAAAGGCTCGGATTCAGGTATTACATCATTTTCCTCGAATTCAGGTACTCTCAGTCAATACCTAACCTAACCTAACCTAACATCTTGTACATTTAACAATTGCTAAGTAGGTATCCGTCTCCTCTATCTGTCCAGTTGTCCACATAGATAGTCACTAAGAAAGATATCTGAATAACACATTTGACAAAATCACGCCGACTGAGTCGCACTGAAAAGTGAATATCGTCATACTTATCAAGATTTTCCAACCGGTCTTAGTATAGTCATACATATTGCGACTCTCATTAGCTAAATGTGAGAACGAAATACTACTGCCTACCCTCCAGGGATTAGATGTGTTGGTTATGTAAATAGTATTTCGGCTGGCAGTATAAATTCTAATTCCATCAAGAGGATTACGAGCTAACAGATTTGTTGGTTATATATGAATATGGTGTGTCTATAGTCGGGCGGCGTTCATATAAAGATTAATAGAGCTCGCGAACGTGACACATGGTGTACGGGAAGTTGCAGTTTATCTAACAAATAAAACCGTTTGTCTTGTCAAACTCATCAACGCACAGCATAAATTTCGGGAGAAACGGAAAAGTTGTGCACAGTAATTATACTCTTGGGTTTACAATCTCTGTATTAGATTTAAAAGTATGTAGGGAAAGAAAGTTCTAAGAATACCCACTTTATGTACTCTTACACTCGGTGATTGGTTGTAGCAGTAAGTGAGTAACATACTCGTTTTGTTGGAACTGATTGTAACACTTTTCGTGTATACATTTTCGGATATTTTCTCTAGCAGCGACTTTTGCACTGGACACTTTCCACTCCAGAGAAAATTAAACGACTTCGTAAAAATCTCACTTCAGTTCATTGTGGGACATAATGTAAGTCAAGAGTGAATAAACAAGAAATATGCGGTCGCTCGTGTTTTGTTTTAGCGTTTATAAAGCGAGGAGCCTTTATGGTTTATAGCTCAATAATATAGGCCATAAAAAGCCCGAACCCTCGACGGATCTCACTCTGTTCCACAATTGAGCCATCCTTGTGAGTCCCTTCGACTCCTTTAGGGCTTCTGAATAATTCTGCTTTGTAAGTACCTAACAAGACGGAAATGTACTTTGAAATCGTTTTTTTGTTATCTGTATTGTACAGGTCACCATACTTAAGCCGTTTACTTGATGTATCGGTGTATCGGTACATCTCAAACAATCAATTTAAAAAAGATATCTGTAAATAATCCGTTGAGACTACGACTTGAAGAATATTATGTACGGGTATTTCTTTTAGTTAACTTTGAGGATAAAGCTCGGTCCATTGTTTTGCTTATTATATCTACTGTACAAATGTTTTAGTTTAAGTTAGTATAGCTAGGTAGGTACTTTATATAAATGCTGTAATATAAAAATATGTATAAGAGCTACTATATAGAAGCTATAGACTTACCCTAAAAGTACGATGTTATGTTCTTAGTAATCTATCTCGATTAGTTAAGTAGGTTCCTAACAAAAAATATTTCTACATCATTTACATAATTAGCAAAAGCAATAAAAAGATGTAATCAATAATTATAATCTAAAGACTGTATGGTTATATTTTTCCTAAAGTTTCTTTAACTCAATTAAAATCTAAATTTTAAATGAAAGAAAACAATTGAGTAGGTACTAAGGAATTTTTTTTTTTTTTATAGTTGTAGCAAAGATTAAAAAGAATAGTACATAAAATAAAATATATTGCAGTATTGTGAACAGCGCGATCGCTGAAAACGTTTTAAGTTGATTGATTGTTTTTTAGCTACTGTGACGGGTTGGTTATAATCGGATTACATTGCAAACTAGTTTTTTGTTTTCCTAGCTTTTAATACTAGTTCTAGATTTGCAGCACTAAAGTTTGCTCACATCAATAGTAATACACGATACGAACCCGCCATTTTTGTATTTTATTTACTTACATTATTGTAGGTTGTTTCGTTGTATAGGTATTTCTTTGCAAGTTTGATGAAAAACATTGTCAAACAGATGTCACACGGGCGGTACGACAATAACTATCGTCGGGACATTATATTCCTCGCCTGCGCTGATGCAGATTTGATTCAGATCTTTCAGAAAAACTGCTTAACCTAGTCGATTATAAAACTCCACTGTATCACAGCACAGCTACGAGCGGCTCTAAAAACTTTAAAATGCTTAAATATATCCGATGCTGCGTTAAGCTCTCCGCCACTTCTGAGGATCATTATCTCTGCAGCAGCGACGATTAAATCGACGATAAACTTTCCCCAGACTTATGAAATCGCCATTAAAGAATATTTTATTAAGCGTTAACTGGTACAATAAAATATTATATTTAATTGGGTTTTCCTTTGTTCTGAGTATAGAATAGAACTGCTCTTGTAACAAAAGACAATGCATTTGCATTTATTCGTCTTGAAAACGGCAATAGTAATACGGTATACTATAAAAACAACAAACCTACCTTTTATGTATAGCCCAGGGACAGAAGGGCATACAAACAGGTGGACGGGCGGCGTGGGCTTAGTAATAGGCTCTAGTTTGCATTATTTGGCTACGGAACCCTAATAAAATAAATCATGAGACAACATTATTTAAAACAAGAACATATAACTTTAAAATGTCATATTTGTTTGTATACATAAGTACAATGTATGGTACACTAAATTAAATAATTTTCTTTAGTTGTGGGACGAATAATTAACCGACTCTAATTAGTATTCAACCTACGTATGTTGTTGCACGAAGTAAAGCGGCTTTTGTTAAACTAACATAATTACTAGGCTTGAAATCCCGTAAAAAAATAATATAAGTATATAATTATAACGTGTTGGTTTTTATATTATATCATTTTTATTTTAATAATGGCAAGTAAATGATCTTTGACGTTTAGGAACAAACGTCAAAAACACTGACAAGTCACGTTAATCGGCAAGGTACTACATAGGGGATAGACCTTTACCTTACTCGAGTGTATAAAATAATAATGTATTCTCGTGAAAACCGCAAGGGGTATCCATTAAATACCATATGGTTACCTAAGAAGTTTATCCGCATCTTCCTCTTAAGGATTTCCGGGTGCTTGTGTTGGCTGCAGAGTTACTATCTTAGCGCTTTTGTCATTAGATCTGGTGACTTTTAACCAGCTTTGTGTCGATAAGCCACTTTATCAGTGATTTCTGGCAATACTTACCCTAATAATTATTAATTAATTTACTTTAGCAAACTGTTTATTTTTAAAAATATTGCATTTATGATATCAATAGATATTTACCAATATTCGAGTATATTTTTCTATAAACTGAATCTGTAGGTCAGAACAGAAGATAATCCACTCGAATTCCACAAAATATATTTTTATGCATTTATCTTATAATTTTGCTCGTGACTGAGACACGCGTGTAAATTGTGATTATAATTAATATCGACTCAAATATCTTATTATATCAGAGAATAATTAGGAAATTTCTTTTGTAATTAATTTGAGTCATTGATGAATTCTGAAATATGTACCTACTACAACCCCCACGGCAATTAAAGAAAAAACGTATTATTCACCGCAAACAATAACCAATAACAATAGACAGCGAACAAATGATATTTCACGAAAATCATTAGACGGAAATTGCGATATAATTGAATTAGCCAACATGTCCGCATAAATCACAAGCATAATGGCTAACAGACCAAAAACGTGAACGTTGACCACAATTCGCAAAGGCCCGTCACAAATTACAAAGTAATCATAGTCCACCAATTGGGTCGCTCGGAAGAGGTTAATTTTCCCAATCCCGACGCCGCGTTAACGTTGTGCACGTTACTGCCGCCCCACCAATTAGCTTTTACTACCCTTGTGGTCCGATAACTACTCCAAGAGACTTATCTATCGAACGATCCGGGTATTATGTCCTAGTAAACACTAGTAGAAATTGTATCTTAGTTCAGGTTACTTGTCGATAGGGTTGCTCATGTACACAAACATTATTATCAAAAGTTACGTGATAATGATGATGGATGATCTTATTACTTTGTAGTGTCGAACTTGAGGAAAATGTGTTTATGTATTGATAGGGTTGTTAACAAATATGTTTAGTACACGTTATATACATTCAATAATGGTGTTTAAAATTATGAGTACGTGTGGTGTACACAGTCGTATACATACATGTACATAATAAGGAATTTTGTAAAAGTAATGACACAACTTAAGCAAGAAAAAAAAGACGTATCTTAATTCAAAATAACAGAGTATTTAAGAGCAACTTCAATATCAATTTCCTGTTAAAAAAAAAATGCTCCGTGCAATAAAATCAAAGCGTTCGCATATACGAAGAGAAACAAACGTTATAGCTGCATTCGACGCGATACTTTTCAGAATGACACGCTCTGTAAGTAACTCTGCCAATTCTCTCCTATACACATAAACATCCAGCGTGTATTGTTTAACTTTTCTCTCTCAGGACAACACATAAACTCGTCGCAAATCCTACAGAGGGTTTGAGAGCGTCATCTCAGAAATTTTCCAAGTCAACGAAAGCAAGAAGCGACAATCTCGCCGACCTACGTCTTATTTTTCAGGAGAGCCGACCCGTTACAACGACAGAGATTTACATTTGAAATAGGCTGAGACACTCTTTTATTTCGCTTCTTTTATTTTTTCTGTCTGTTCGTATTGCAGCAGCTTCCCTGACTTCGTACATCTGGCGTATCTTTCGACGACCGCCCAAATAAAACTTGTTCTCCTTAGGTACCTGTACAATTTTGTTAACGAAAATAGAATAATTTATCGTAATTGAATTTTCAAATTAAACACGGTTGGAATACTAGTTACTCAGTTTTCGACTCAGCAAATTACAATTATGAAAGTTAATTTACTACTTAGTGATATCAAAGTGAAGCGCGCCGGCCGCTTTTTGATTGAAGTACTAATTTTTAATTATTCGTTCACGTCTTTGAATTAACAACGGTAATGTACAGGAGTTGCTATAATAAGGTTGAGTAGGCCCTAAAAATTTAATATTTTATTAGACAATATTCTGAAAACAAATTGTGTTAGATGGCGCTATCCATCAAAGATTTTCTTTTACGAGCTAAGCAGTAGATGGGTGCGTACACGATTCTACGTTATATAACGTTATTGATGAACCCTCGTAAGCTATTACCCTTGCCTAAAAAATATTAACCCGTTTCTTTTTTATTACTTACAGTTTAGTTTAAAGCATTTAATGTCTGAGGCATCGCCACATAGTATACTAATTATAACACAAAAGTTGAACAACAAAAATGGTTCTAATAAATTCACATTCATGATTCTAAAACTCAAAAAGTAAATGAAATTCAATTTTAATTTAGGTTTATTCGATAAGGAACACCAATTTATTTGTGTCAAATGTAATTTTGTTTTACAATGGATATCTTGTTAGACGATACATCATATTGAATTACCGTCTGGCAAGAAAACCGTTGGGACGCATCGTATCTAGATGAATGACTTCCAAATTACCCACATTCTATAGGTAGGAACGTGCGTCGTGCACATAAGAATGTAGGACAGTATCAGTTGTTATTGAATTTCAAAGATTGATAGGTAAATTACTTGTACCTACCTATGAAATATTTTAATGCCTGCAGCCACGTTTAGTTCCTATCGATAGGTAGGTAACCTAATAAATCAACATCGTAAACTAACTTTTACTAATAGGTACCTACGCCAAAAGCATGGTGTTTTTCCTAAGGTGCTCACACTAGTGAGTACTCTACAAAAATATGACAGTCACACCTTTATCATTGTCAGTTCTTAATATTTAGAAACCAACTCAAAGCGACATTTACTAACACAAGTAAGTTCCCAATTCTAAATAAAATATAGAACAGACAATATGTAAATCACGTACATTTTGCGGATCCGTGCGAATCGGGGACTTGACAATTTATGCATTTGTTAATTAAATTATATTACGGAAGACTTTCCCATGAGGATCTTTTAATGTCCCACTCATAAGATCGGAAGGCATTAATTAACAAAGCTATTTGTTATGCTGGGCCACGCGCGTTTAATTATTAAGGCGACGCTTCACATTACTCCACGGAACTTGGGCATAGGGCACCAGCCGTAAAATACAAATGTGTCAAACTGATACTAAAGACGGGACTTAAACAAGGTGCTTACTAACTACACGATATCGTAACAGTCATAGCAGCAATATCAATAACTGGCGCACAAACCTACTTAATTATACTGCGTAAGGATCCTAACATAAATCGCAATATGTCAGGTATGAAAAACAAAGATGTCGACAAAAAATCTTCTATTTAAGGTTGCATTCATCCTTAGAGAACCAAGATGAAGCCTGCGGGAACACAGTGCAACTATGTACAAAAGAAAACTTTATACTTAGGTACTTACTTAGGCTTTATGTCTACGTAAGCGCGCGCAGTACAAGTCACTTCGTATTACCTCTAAGAAATTATTCTTTTTATTTTACTTTGTAATTAATCATGTTGGCTACTCTTCCTTCACTTAGTTCTGAGCGTTTTCTCGGCAGCAGCTGAGCAATTTCATTTATTCAGCAGTACCTACCTACCCATTCTTTCTTACACTTGCTTGAAGTTACTTGAACTAGATAAATTAGCTGGCGTACTGAGTTGTTTATCTTTGAAATTTGAGTGTTGGAGTCTAATTGGCGAAGTTTCGTAACAATAATTTATTTAGTAAAGTAAAACATGACGTATGTAATCATCTAGCTTAGTTTTTGGGTCGCTGAGTTGGAATATTAGACGTTTCTCTTGGCTAAAGTGTTGTGTGCGTGTAGTTCTCTCAGTTACTGGTATATCTCGTCACATGTCTGCTTTCCTCACCAATACTAGTTTACTTATATTTATTCCGTTAGACGCTGCACTGCTATTATTATCTATCCCTTAAATACGCATACGGCAAATTTTCTAAGGTACTTCTATACAGTGCAGTGCAGAAATTTATTTTAATACGTAAGTTGTTACTAATAAACAATTTCGTAACGACAATTAAGTAAATGTATTATTGTGGACTACAAACTAATCATTTGAATGATTAAATATTCTCTAATATTTCAAAATTTTACTGTACAATGCTTCAAATATTATTTTGTTAATATTCTTAACCACTCGAAAAATATAACGTAAGTACTTGACGACGTACATATTATTAAAACAAGCGTAAATAAAAAATTTAACCCTTAACAGAGCGGGGTATTGACACGCTTTGACACAAACGAATTAAAAAGTTTATGAATAATGTAAATTATGCCTGGTGGAACAAATGCCAGGCGTGTTTTAATTACTATACAAAACAATAATAATTAATGTTTAAATAAAACTTATAGATACCTGTGCAAGAAACTAAGCTTCTAAATATACTACCCTAGTTTTTCATCGAGACGGACGCCGACGACAGAAACTCAGCTTGAATTACTGTCAACCATTCATTCAAATAGCAATATCACATGCGGTAGGTACAAATATAAAAGGATAGAGAAAATGCCTACAGTTTTTCCTTATATTGCAAGCAAGTGTACGGCACTTTATTGTGGCGTCATCAGAGCCTCCCTCGTGACAGCTTACACATGAATTCGGGGATAAACAAAGAGTATGCACGATGAAAGAGCGTTTCATTCATCCTAGCTTCCAAGCCAGAGTTGCGCGACTACTGTGCACGTTTTGATAACAGTTAACAAGCCCTTGGAAGGAAATAAATTATATTTACGTGAACTTAGCTTATTAATATTTAAACAATTTGTAACGTAAACATTTCATAAGAGGTTTATCTTTTAAAAAAAATTACAAGACGTATGGTCCAGTATAAAAATGATGAATAAGATATTAATGTAATACATTGCATTTTTTTTACTTAAAAAAAAACATCTCAAAGTGCGGATTTACTGTTTAAAAAAAACATTCGCAAAACAACAAATTTACGTTTCACTAAAAGCATACGTCATGATCAAATAAATGCGGTCAGTAAAGCTGGGCTTATTTCAATTTGCAGTCAAAGTATTAATCAAACGGTTCAGTACGTTTGAAAATTAGCCCCAACACGATCTTATTATGGCAGCTTTAATCATCGCGCCTTTTTTACCTGTTTTCAGGGTTCCGTACTGAGAGGGTGCAAACGGGATCGTATTATAAATAAACACTCACCGACTGTTTTTCTGATCTGTCTATCTGCCTGAATGTCAGGTATATCTTTTTCACCGTATTAAGTAAGCTGGTGTTTTTTTAATAATGTCCTGCTGACCGAATTTCGGTCACAGAGGCCAATCTTAATAGAGATTGACCAAATACGCAAGAGATACTGCTTTTCCTATTTCCTCATTCTCATAGTCCGATGGGATAGCATTACGACTCGAGAGAGATCAGGCGAAGAACCAACGTGCTTTCGGAGGCACGGATCAAGTGATAATTAAATTATAATACGCACATGACCTACGAAGTTTGAAGTGCGCATCTAGGGTTGAGATTTCTGAATTGCCAGTCAACATACATTTTACCGGTCTAATTTTCGTACGTTATGAACTTAAGTAGAAACTTACACAACACTTACACTTACACAATGTTTGAATCATTAGCAAATTCTTTCACATAATTATACCTCCTCTTTAACACAGTTTCAACACCAAGTAAACTGCTTTGTTTATCAGCTGTTTATCATCTGCCGTAATTGTCTACCGAGAAAACGATTATTGTAACTCTCCTTGCCGATAAGGGAGTCTACCGGTAAGTACCCTATAATAATTATCATCTTAAACATACTACACCTTTAGTTAATTTATTTATTGGCTTCTATGACTTACAGTATAGAATTTTGCCAGTTAACAAGGATCATAATACTATGCATGCTAATACAAATGAAAACGTCAATGAGTTTTACTTGTCTACATATTGAAAAGTACGTTTTATTAGGGATCAGAAGTAGGAATATTACGTAATTAATTTTTTCAGCAAATAAAATCTATTGAAATTGGAATAAAATCTATTAATTCAATAAATGATTAGCTAGTTCGAAGGCGAAGGCTGTTTCAAGGTGGCGTGGGAAAAGAGTACAAGGACACAGTGGGACACAGAAGGATAACAAAAAAAATTGATGAATTAATAGGTATGGCGAATAGTTTTAGGTACCTAATCTTACTTGAAACTCACAGTAACACTCATTTGGAGGACATTTTAAAGTCAAACAAAACAACATGGCGTCGAAACAGGAAACAAAATCAAAAAGGAAGTTTCACAAATTCTCTGACACGGTGTAATTGACGGATTCGTTCAATATTGACAAATCACTGAAAAATCGACAGAAAAATGGTATATTTTTAGAAAAACTGGACTATTCTATCACCAGATTTTTTATAAAAGCCTTTAGTTAAATATCTGACAACAAACATAAAAATTGTTAGGTTAGTTTACTGAACGTTTTTTCGAACAAGCATATACCTATATCAAGGTCCGCCTGAAATAAATGGTTACCGTAACCTGTAGACACTTCAAATAACAGGGTTATCACTTGCGCGTTGCTGACCCTGTTTGGGATTAAAGAAGTGAAGGGGAGATTATGGAAGGAGGGGGAGGATTGGTCTTCTAGTTCTCTTCACTGACCGTTCGAAACACAACAGTACGAATTCTGTTATGCACACCGA
This sequence comes from Protodeltote pygarga, assembly GCA_936450705.2. Taxonomy (NCBI): domain Eukaryota; kingdom Metazoa; phylum Arthropoda; class Insecta; order Lepidoptera; family Noctuidae; genus Protodeltote; species Protodeltote pygarga. Next base: position 7,157,031 of record OW388255.2, on the reverse strand, counting down.
TATTCTGTGAGAAGGTGGTATTTCGTAAAGTATATATTTAGCTGAAATATCACGTCGATACAATCGTCACTGCGTTGTTGCCGCTCTTAACAGTCTGAAACAATATTTAATGATGTTTTATGTTTCTTAGATCCTTGTCATATTTAATTTGTTATAAAAATATGTTTTTCAACTTCGATATAAAGATGAATTTTATACCTAGTTCAAACTATAGATCAACAAGTTATTCACCCAATATTATATAACAACAATCATGTCCATAAAGTTCCACTAAGCCTCGCAACTTAATTAATTAATGAAATGTACGTATCTGTATATAGCATCGATGTAGATTCAGTGTTATTTGCACTGGGTTGGACTGCGAGTCGTTTAACAAAATGACGGGCCCTTTTTATCTTAGTCGAGTTGCAATTTGTTTCTGGCTCTATTTTCTCGAGACCGCAAACCGACGGTTGCTATTTTGAATATCCCTTTTCTCTAAAATTAAACAGCGAGCGTACGTTACTTCGGTGTTGTCTCATATTTTAAAACTTCAGTATTGTTTCATTTAGTTCAAACTTACGTAATTCGTAAATAGAATGTTTGTTGCTATTAATTTAGAGTATTTAATTATTATAATATTACATTCTGATGTGTTGGTACTTACGCAATGAAGAACTTAATATAATCTTGTCGGTTACAAGCTGAGCAGGAAGTCTTAAGGTAATTCCCTTGCCGGGTAGAATATAATTCAGTAAATAGTAAATAGGGAACCATATACATGTTGTCATTATTTATTTTGAGCTTAAAATAACATTATTTTAGCGATATGTAGGTATAAAAAATCAGGTAGGGATAGCGGTCAAAGGTACGGAAATTATTTGCCAGAAAAGTTTCACAGTTTTGTTATTGTTTGAGGGTTAAGGACGCGGACAAGCGGCTGCGGAAATGTAAATATTTGTAAAGCTTGTGTTTCATATAACTTATGCAAAAACAAAATTTGTATAATATTAGTCAAAGGTTACTCAGAGGTTGCAAGTGTAGCTGGTGGTACGAGGTGTCGAGTTCGATTCACAGGTTAGGAAAATTGACATTGGGTTTGCAAGGAGCCTAGTACGAGTTTGCAAACTATGTGAATACTTACTTTAGTGAGAAGTAATATTATTTACGTGCTCTAGCGGACTAGGGGGCAAAGGCCCCCCCCCCCCAATTCTCAAGAACTCTCCCCCAACGAGCGTTTTTTTTTTCAAAATTTACACTATAAAAACGTCAATTTTTGAGGAAACCAGGGACCACATTTAGTTTTTCCGCCTCGGGCCCCTGACAGACGTAATCCCCCACTGTAGGTATACGTGTCTCGTTTTTACTCTTCCGGAAAGACAGAAACAAATAATATATTAAATACGTCTCACTAAAACTGTCAATATTCACATAGTTTGCAAACTCGTAAACTAGGTAGTAGCTGCACTAACTTTAGCACAATCTCTGGTTGACAGAAGCTTACCCCCCGATATGGGACTAATTATGTAACTGTTACATAAGTGCGAGGGTATATATAATCTACTATGTAAATAAAAAAAATTATAAAACGTTTTTCGGTTAATATGTTGATTTATCCTTCTATTACTCAACAATGCCTAGGCCTTGTACAATTGAACAAAGAAAACATTAGCCCAAAAAGCTGTGTTCTTTACATCTACAATAACATAACGGGCAGCACTAACAGAAACCTAAAGCGTTTTGAAACAAGAGAATTACGTGTTACATAAATACTTACTCTTTCAATACTTTTACTTTTACTTTTTAGCACTGATAGCCTAGTGGTATGACCGTCGACTGACAAGTCAGAGGTCTCGAGTTCGATCCCAAGGCGCGCACCTCTGACTTTTCGTAAGTTATGTGCCTATTATAAATTAATTATCAGTTGCTAAAACGGTGAGGGAAAGGGTCATGCCCATGCGCCCCAAATCTATTGTTCTCTTAAAAATTTTTATCCATACATTTGTTCCTACGAGCCCCGAGGATTTATACGTTAAAATATTAAATTAAATATTTCCTTCCCACGAGCCCCAAGCGCTATTTGAGTACAGTCAATAAATAAAACAGTTGCTAACATTTATATTGATTTATTTTGTTGGACATTTTACATTATTAATTTGTTTTCGATTAAATTACTTAGTAACGTCTGTAACAAACATAAAATAGGTACACATGAACGTAATAAAAGTAAAATATAATTTAAAATAACAGATAGTCATTCGACCATATAATATCGCCCTCCCCAGCGAATATTATGGTAATATGCTATTACGACAGTTTACGTTTTATTGCATTTTCCGTTATTAGAGCATCGAATACACATTGTAAATTTTTTTTATAATTTTTCAGTGGATATTTATGAAAATACAAAAATTCCCATAGCTCCATAATGAACATAACAGTTTTATTCAGTAAAATTAGAATTACAATTTTTCCCCGAATAATCCTGTATTAGCTAATGCAAAGTAGATTTTTTCGATAAGTATCGGTAATGCTTTTTACAATAAATAACAGATTATAATAAAAAAGGTAACGTTGTTTACTGTATCATATAGATGAACTTCTTGAAGTAACGGGTTTTACATTGAAATATTGCAATTATGTTAGAACGCAATGCAATAACACAATATTATTATCGGGAGTATTAGCGGAGTAATAGCGCTTAGCATATTTTGTTTCCATATTCCTTATCATATTACAAATATGAAAAGGACTTTTTATTGGATAATGTTGAAGGTGAGTCATGGTGACCCATAAATGTGTTTAAAATATATATAAATAAGGGTTTAACTAATATTTATAATAATTATGGTAATAATTATGTGAGTTGTTTATAGTCATACACGTAGGTAGGTACATGTCATGTAAGTAATATCTACCTGCCCTCGTAATGTTTAGGGGTTCTGCTTCTACCTACTGTTCAGAGCATAAGTGCCTAATGATAAAACTTTGTTTTGATTTCGGTTAGCGATAACTAGTGCATTTTTACTAAGTTTTATTTGCATGCATTTATATTTGTTTGGGTTAATTCTTCGAGACCGAAGCCACCACTATTATATTATAGTATTAGAACCACTTCTTTAAGTTCTGTTTGATTCAAATTTGGTATATTGACAATGCAATAATATGATACCATGGTACTGATGATGGAGACGGTAGGTGGTCATATATTCTGAACTGTAAAACTAATCAATATAGACCCATAGCGTTTGCGTTCATTTATATTAGAAAATACTCTGGTGCTGATAATTATTATCCGGTTTTTTAAATTATTAATACACATCATACACAAATACAAACGTATACACATACAGTGTAGCATAAACCCTTTTAGATTCCATCACAATTTTACACAAAAATGTTTAATTATTTTTCAGAGAATCAATCTGCTGCTGCAAGATCTTCAGCTCAAAGGGAGCTAGCTTACTATATGATAATTGTGCCTTAATTCATTCAACAAAACTTGATAGGGCGCAAAATATCTGTTTTCGCGTGATTAGAGGTTTTATAAAAAGCACGTCAATACATGTCATGGAGGTGGAACTGGCTTTACCCCATTTATCAGTCTGTAGGCGATATCTTGCAGGAAATCTGGCTAAAATCTAGATCCCTTAATAGTAATATTTTTAATGACCTTTTAAATGAATTGTCAGAACAATATAATGGGGCTTATTGGCGAAACAGAAAGATACCATTACTTGTTAGCACTCATAACTTTCTAGAGTCATGTCCTTTATATTGTAGTAAAAAGCTTGAAATGTATTCACTTGACACTTGGGTAACTAATATAGATTTGTCGAATTCCTTAAAATCAAATATAGATGAGATTAATAAAGCAAAACGTGAATACAGTCATCATCAATTGCAATCGTTGTGCGCAAAGATGTTGAACAAGAAGTACTCTGCTTTTTATAAAAAATTTACAGATGGATCAAAATGTCAGCATGAGAATGGATTAGCCTTCTTAGACTGGCAAACTCAAGATTTTATTAAATTTTGCGTCAAAGCCAAAATTTCAATAATGGCAACAGAAATGATTGCAATCTTGGAGGAGTTGTCATACATTGAGAGTATTAATTCGGTCAACTTTGTTATCTTTACAGATTCCAAAAGTACTATTCAGCATTTAAAACGTTGTACTTATATATTTCGGGGCATTCCATTGGCTTATGATGTCATTAAGTTGATGAGGAAATTTAATTCAGCTTGTTAAAAGGTTATCATCCAATGAATACCTTCACATATCGGCATCACAGGGAATGAGGAGGTAGATCGACTGGCGAAAGAGGCTGTGTCAGACGGTAGTTTATTTAATTATATTTCATGGTTCACTGATGTCCTTCATAAAGTTAAAGAAAAATGTTTAGAATTTTGGTCGGAGTATTTTGATGAACGATCTCTTAAAAAAGGTATTTGGTACAAGACCATCCAACCTACGCTTCCTCGAGCCCCGTGGTTTTTTTCTAGTGCAATGTGTCGATCGGAAGTGGTGATGGCATTGCGACTCCGTTCTGGCCACATTCCACTGAACAAGTTTGGATTTATGATGCGCTAAATTACTTCACCTATATGTCACGACTGTAACGTAATAGAAGATGTTTATCATATTACAATGGAATTTAGAAGGAACGATGCTCTGCGCCGTCAACTCTTTCGATGAAACTGTCAAGTCGGTATCTTCTCCTGATTCCAACGATGCTAAGAAATTATATAGTATAGTTAGTTTAGGAATTAGTAGTAAGGTAGTTTAGTTATTTTTATATTTTTGTTTCTGTAAGGGTTAGTATTCGTGAGTGTCACGATGAGAGTAGCATATATTTTTTTAAAACTCTATAATTTATAAAGAGTAAAAAAATATATTATAGTTGATTTTTAAGAAACAAAAGATTTTTTAAACAATAAAATCAGCATTTTATGTCATAAGTTTTATAATTATTATTTAAATAAACCATGCAGTATGATTATCAAGTACTTCTAATATTGTATATTTTATATCAATTAAATTAGTTAGTACCTACAGTATTATTTGATGAAATGTTGTATTTGCAATATGATGTTACTAATAATCAGTTGACACTATATATCGACGAATAGTATTCCAAAGTAATATTACTGTAGAGAGTATCACATGAATTTCCCCGAACAAAATCGTAATGTTCGTTTGCCGTAAACATTTTTAGCTCCATATTTCGTTGAACAAAATTGTAATGCATTATTACTGGGCAATGCAGCAAAGTGTTTCTCGCGAATAATAATGGTAATGATACATTGCGTACTATACTTTTGACCTACAATTTCAGTAAAATGATTTTCTTAGATTACTTTATTCCAATATAATATTAAAATAAAATAAACATACAAACTAGTCGGTATAAAAATTAGCTTTCTTTTGACATATAAATCATTTCCATACAATCTACCCGTACTGAGATATAAGCAAAAAACAGTTATTTGCTTCTCCTGTAAAATTTGGAATTTGCGATTACCATATTATTCGCCGGGGAGGGCGATATATTAATAGTTATATATATTTTTTTAATAAAGGTACAGGATATTTTTTTTAAAGATAAGAAAATTTTGAATCTTGACTTGGACCATGATTCTGAACAATACATTTTACTTATTTCAATCTTAATATTCAAATTGAATATTCACCTTTTTTGTAAGGTAAATTTTCAACTTTGAAAAAAGTAAAAGATCCTATTGTTCAACATCATGGTCAGAGACATCCTTGAATATTTCCGGACACATTAGAATAATATTCTGTAGACATATTATGACAGTTGCCATCATAACAATTTGACCTCAAGGACTTTAAAACATTTAAACAAAAAATATTAAAAACGCAATTTTTATCATGAGTAATCGACCTTATGCTATTAATATAAAGTTAGTCGAGTTGGCTAATCTTCATTGAGATTGGCCGCTGTGACCGATAATCGGTTAAAAGAACATTAATAGTTATTAACCGATTTCAAAAAAGGAGGAGGTTCTCAATTCGACTGTATGTTTTTTTTTTGTATGTTTGTTACGCGATTACTCCTTTAATTGTGGGCCAATTTTCAAAATTCTTCTTGTAATCGAAAGGGTATACTCCCGAGGTAGTCCCATAAAATATTATCGTGATCTGATCATAGACTTACGAGATATGGAACGGAACTCCTCGTAGGATAATAGCAGAAATGTCGTAACAAGTAATATTGCTTTGTTTATACGTGCAGTCAATGGCTGACGAGTACAAAGGAAGAGGGGGGTTCATAGTGATACAATTCTAGTAAATAGAAAATTATAATATTCAGTTATCAGTTAGTTACTGAAAATTTCTGAAGCTAATTATATTTATATAAAAACACTGCTACTTTATAGAAGTAGGTCATGATGAAACTTACTTGCTAAAAGTAACTATGCCTATCACAAACTTTCTAACTTACTATATAACAGTTCTTACCATCACCAACAAGGAATGTAAATTCCGTAGGAGTGCAAGGTCCAGCAACAGCGGCATCCTGTTCACTATTCATTTTAATCACTCACATATCGTGTGCATCTATTGCAAGGGTGCAAGGTCAACTAATTGCCAAAACAAATTTGAGTGCAAACGCGATGACGTGCGAAAGGGAAACATGATCCCGCAAAAAAACCCGATGAACCAGGTAAACAATACGTTGTAATTATGTGTGCAAATTTACAGTTAAAGAATAAATTTATGTTTCAATTTGGTTTGGAAAAATCTATACAGTAGCAATCTTAGCAATTTATTTTATTCACTTACAAAAAGTTATTATTATTAATATTAAGTTATTATTTTATTTATTATACCTATAAAGTTGAGAAAACACTAAAAATACCTGAGAAAAAGGAATACAAAAAAAAATCTTTATCTATTTTAAGTTATAACATATTGTGTTCTACAATATTATTTATTCGTTCAATATCAATAATATTAGACAAATGTTATTACCTATTCTAGCATTTATACTACTATGCTGTCTGCCTATTAAAGTTTCCAACCAAAGTTAAAATACCTTATATTGAAAGCCTAAACACTTTTGTGCCGACTGTACTTCCTTAGAAAATCCTTGGGGCTCCTGGGACAGATTTTATTAATTCTAATAAAATTTAATTTTGGCCTTGGGGCTCGTTGGAATAAAATCTCGGGGCGCATGGGCATAACCCGAGGGAAAACATCGTGATGAAACCAGCACACCTGAGATATTTTTCAATGGTGTGTAAAGCCATGTCAGAGGCCTACGGGCGGTTTAAACTCTGACAGCAGGTTGTTCATCAATCATACGATAAGAAAGAAAAAATACTTTTACTTGATAAATATAAGCAGAACGTGTCTTGGGAAAACCTACACTTATCTGTTAACAGAGTGTATCCTCAATAATTCCCTGGGCGCAACTACACACAAACAAGATCCCAATGAAGTTAAATCAGATCCGGAAACTTAGTCACGGAATAGTTACTGGTTTAGCACATATTCATAAAGATCTGATCAGATAAAATATTTATTAAGAAACTCGCAAAAACAAAATAAGGTTCCCGCCTCAGTTTGTTTCATATTAAATATTTTCATTAAATGAGCAAAACATGTGCATAAACATATAAAAACATACCTACATAAATCTAACATTTTATTTATTACTTTACTAGCTTTTTCTCCCGGTTTTACTTCTGTCTAATTATAAAAATACAAGGTGTTAGACTAAAAATTTTACTGGTATAAAACAGAAATAATTATTTATTTTCCTAATAAAATAAGTGTATGGATGTATATCTAAGTACCTATTTTTATGTATGTTAAGTACACACAGTTACACATCAAACTATAAAAAACCAGTATGAACTAGCCTCTTCTATACTACACACATCAAAAGTGTCTAGGGATCAAGCATTTTTATGCGGATTTCTTGAGATTGAGATGTGGCTTTGTAATAAATTTATGATTTTATAAATTTATATGGATCCTTTTTGGTGCATTTCATAATTTGAATCAGGAACTGTGAATCAAATTCGAGTAAAAGATGAAAATCAGCTGTCAATATTTTCCCTATAAAAACATACAACGCATTGAAGACATTATTAGTGCTACTGTTTCCCTACTACTGATTAAAACCAACGTTATTATGGAGCGGCGACGTCATTTAAGCAGGGAAGAAATGCTCAGAGCCGTGGGAATGATAGAAGCTGGTTCCCGGCAACGTACTGTGGCTTTAGCTCTGAATACAAGTCAGAGTGTTATCAGTCGACTTTGGACACGTTACCGAAGCACTGGTACCGTGGCTGAGCGCCATGGAGGACGGTATCGCTGCACCACACGGAGACAAGACCGATACATTCAAATCTTAACTCGAAGAGCTCCAACAATAACCGCCATGATGTTAGCCGTGAGGCTTCATCACTCTTCAGGGAACTTAATTAGCGACCAAACAGTCAGAAACCGCTTGCATGAAGTGAACCTTCATTCCCGAAGACCGCTACGGGTACCACCTATAGCAATGCACAATCGTAGGATTCGATATCAATGGGCTCTTGAACACAGAAATTGGGCAGAAGAACAATGGCGTTTCGTGTGCTTTTCTGATGAGTCTCGTTTTGGTATGAGACCGGATACAAGACGTATACGACACTGGAGAACCCCTGGACGCCAACAGCGATTAAAATCCTGCCAGGAAGTCCATCCTTATAGTGGTGGAACCATCATGGTATGGGCGGGTATTTGGATCGGCGGAAGAACTGAGTTGATTTGGATCAGAGGCAACCTCAACGCTCAAATTTATGCTGAGACGATTGTATCAGACGTCATCGTTCCTCTACAAGTGCAAATCGGTCCCTTATTTCAGTTAATGCATGATAATGCACGACCGCACACCGCAAGAGTTGTAAGACATACTCTCGCCGCAGCTAACATCAATGTCCTGCCCTGGCCTGCTCAGTCGCCAGACTTGAACCCGATTGAGCATGCATGGGATATGCTACAGAGAAGAGCTCTGCCGAATATGGAGGGTATCCCGTCGCAAGAAGACCTTTTTTTGTTGTTGCAACGAACATGGGCGGCCATTCCACAGCGTGATTTGGATGAACTCATTTTGAGTATGCCAAACCGATGTTCTTGTGTTGTTAGTGTTCGCGGTAGAAACACGGATTATTAATTGTTTAAGTTACCCAATAAAATTTTAAAGAAAACTGTTATTTCAGTCTTTTTTTTGAACTTTAATGTTAGTGGTTCAAATGTCAAAAATCCCTTTATTAGGAAAATGGCAAATTTCTTTATTAATGCAAAGGTGACTTGGTTTATCGTTACTGTGACAAACGAAAACACTTTATTTGATGAATCCTTAAAGAAAATTTTAATTAATATCAATCAGGAGAAAAGTTATTGCAAAAATATATGTTGATCCCTAGACACTTTTGATGTGTGTATCTTAACGTAAATAAATAATAATGATAATCATTACCTTCACACAAAATTCCTAGACTATGCCTACAATATCAATAAGACAGCGGCTTGTTATAATAATTATCAACCTAATAAACTATGTTGTAGGTACATTTGAAAAATAGTTTTATCTAATGGAGTATTTTGGTACATACATTTCTCTCAGCAATAGTGTAACTAACGTACCTATACGCCATTTAAAATGGAAACCAAATCCACCAATCTCGTAGACTCATTGAACACTTCCGAATACATTCAAGAAATCCGTTTGCGGCCGATAAATCTTACGGTTAACAAGCATCTGAACCAGTTCCTTGTGGGGACCGAGTCACTTGAATCGGCAGACTGGGCCGAAGGATCCCGCTCCACTCTCTAGCGTACTTCGTTTGTCGCGATATCGCTCATAAGCGCGCGCTATCTCGCCGCGCCGCCATCCTATTCACCCGAAATAGTACCTCAAGGAGTTTGGTAATGAGTTCCCTTGAAAACTGTTACTAGCTCCCCACTATTTTTAACGACGTCATTTTTGAAAATTCACTCGTTGCCGTGTACGTTCTTTTGCCGTGTAACTTTATACTAAAACTAGCTCTATTTAGTGGAGACATGAGGTTATTTGCTGTGGATGGTTCATCTAAAATAAAATGCAGTGAGTAATATTGTTATTGGTTCTTTTGTGCATCCTATTAATATGTAATATTTATTAGATTGTGGATGTTTTCTCGACACCAAAAACACTTCAATTACCTAACTAGCTTCTGGCCGCGGCTTTACTCGCGTGGAGGCCGAAATCAGGTTAAAAAAATGCATCAAAATAAAAATCAAAATATTTTTATTCATGTAGACCATTTTAGGCACTTATGATTAGTCATAATTCTAATATTATTATAGGAGTGACTCTAGTTGCATGTTGAGCAATATGTCATGGCCTACCTGTATGCTCAATATATCGATCCAAACATCATCGAAATCCGTTCAGCCAGTATAAGGTACAACAATTTAATAAAACATGACCGATAATAATCATCTAAATTCACGAACTCACAAACAAACATTCACATTTATGTAAATAATTACTCTGTGGTATAAGTAGGATAAAATTTAGGATCAACTCAACATTCTAATTCCCTCTTAATTTGGTGGTATTAAGTAAAAAAGATATTACAACCAAATTAAGAGGTTCACGGAATTAGATGAGGTCGCCATACTTGGTCAGTAGTAACTGTCGGGCGTTGTTTCATATTGTTATTATTGTTATTACCTATTCTAGCATTTATACTACTATGCTGTCTGCCTATTAAAGTTTCCAACCAAAGTTAAAATACCTTATATTGAAAGCCTAAACACTTTTGTGCCGACTGTACTTCCTTAGAAAATCCTTGGGGCTCCTGGGACAGATTTTATTAATTCTAATAAAATTTAATTTTGGCCTTGGGGCTCGTTGGAATAAAATCTCGGGGCGCATGGGCATAACCCGAGGGAAAACATCGTGATGAAACCAGCACACCTGAGATATTTTTCAATGGTGTGTAAAGCCATGTCAGAGGCCTACGGGCGGTTTAAACTCTGACAGCAGGTTGTTCATCAATCATACGATAAGAAAGAAAAAATACTTTTACTTGATAAATATAAGCAGAACGTGTCTTGGGAAAACCTACACTTATCTGTTAACAGAGTGTATCCTCAATAATTCCCTGGGCGCAACTACACACAAACAAGATCCCAATGAAGTTAAATCAGATCCGGAAACTTAGTCACGGAATAGTTACTGGTTTAGCACATATTCATAAAGATCTGATCAGATAAAATATTTATTAAGAAACTCGCAAAAACAAAATAAGGTTCCCGCCTCAGTTTGTTTCATATTAAATATTTTCATTAAATGAGCAAAACATGTGCATAAACATATAAAAACATACCTACATAAATCTAACATTTTATTTATTACTTTACTAGCTTTTTCTCCCGGTTTTACTTCTGTCTAATTATAAAAATACAAGGTGTTAGACTAAAAATTTTACTGGTATAAAACAGAAATAATTATTTATTTTCCTAATAAAATAAGTGTATGGATGTATATCTAAGTACCTATTTTTATGTATGTTAAGTACACACAGTTACACATCAAACTATAAAAAACCAGTATGAACTAGCCTCTTCTATACTACACACATCAAAAGTGTCTAGGGATCAAGCATTTTTATGCGGATTTCTTGAGATTGAGATGTGGCTTTGTAATAAATTTATGATTTTATAAATTTATATGGATCCTTTTTGGTGCATTTCATAATTTGAATCAGGAACTGTGAATCAAATTCGAGTAAAAGATGAAAATCAGCTGTCAATATTTTCCCTATAAAAACATACAACGCATTGAAGACATTATTAGTGCTACTGTTTCCCTACTACTGATTAAAACCAACGTTATTATGGAGCGGCGACGTCATTTAAGCAGGGAAGAAATGCTCAGAGCCGTGGGAATGATAGAAGCTGGTTCCCGGCAACGTACTGTGGCTTTAGCTCTGAATACAAGTCAGAGTGTTATCAGTCGACTTTGGACACGTTACCGAAGCACTGGTACCGTGGCTGAGCGCCATGGAGGACGGTATCGCTGCACCACACGGAGACAAGACCGATACATTCAAATCTTAACTCGAAGAGCTCCAACAATAACCGCCATGATGTTAGCCGTGAGGCTTCATCACTCTTCAGGGAACTTAATTAGCGACCAAACAGTCAGAAACCGCTTGCATGAAGTGAACCTTCATTCCCGAAGACCGCTACGGGTACCACCTATAGCAATGCACAATCGTAGGATTCGATATCAATGGGCTCTTGAACACAGAAATTGGGCAGAAGAACAATGGCGTTTCGTGTGCTTTTCTGATGAGTCTCGTTTTGGTATGAGACCGGATACAAGACGTATACGACACTGGAGAACCCCTGGACGCCAACAGCGATTAAAATCCTGCCAGGAAGTCCATCCTTATAGTGGTGGAACCATCATGGTATGGGCGGGTATTTGGATCGGCGGAAGAACTGAGTTGATTTGGATCAGAGGCAACCTCAACGCTCAAATTTATGCTGAGACGATTGTATCAGACGTCATCGTTCCTCTACAAGTGCAAATCGGTCCCTTATTTCAGTTAATGCATGATAATGCACGACCGCACACCGCAAGAGTTGTAAGACATACTCTCGCCGCAGCTAACATCAATGTCCTGCCCTGGCCTGCTCAGTCGCCAGACTTGAACCCGATTGAGCATGCATGGGATATGCTACAGAGAAGAGCTCTGCCGAATATGGAGGGTATCCCGTCGCAAGAAGACCTTTTTTTGTTGTTGCAACGAACATGGGCGGCCATTCCACAGCGTGATTTGGATGAACTCATTTTGAGTATGCCAAACCGATGTTCTTGTGTTGTTAGTGTTCGCGGTAGAAACACGGATTATTAATTGTTTAAGTTACCCAATAAAATTTTAAAGAAAACTGTTATTTCAGTCTTTTTTTTGAACTTTAATGTTAGTGGTTCAAATGTCAAAAATCCCTTTATTAGGAAAATGGCAAATTTCTTTATTAATGCAAAGGTGACTTGGTTTATCGTTACTGTGACAAACGAAAACACTTTATTTGATGAATCCTTAAAGAAAATTTTAATTAATATCAATCAGGAGAAAAGTTATTGCAAAAATATATGTTGATCCCTAGACACTTTTGATGTGTGTATCTTAACGTAAATAAATAATAATGATAATCATTACCTTCACACAAAATTCCTAGACTATGCCTACAATATCAATAAGACAGCGGCTTGTTATAATAATTATCAACCTAATAAACTATGTTGTAGGTACATTTGAAAAATAGTTTTATCTAATGGAGTATTTTGGTACATACATTTCTCTCAGCAATAGTGTAACTAACGTACCTATACGCCATTTAAAATGGAAACCAAATCCACCAATCTCGTAGACTCATTGAACACTTCCGAATACATTCAAGAAATCCGTTTGCGGCCGATAAATCTTACGGTTAACAAGCATCTGAACCAGTTCCTTGTGGGGACCGAGTCACTTGAATCGGCAGACTGGGCCGAAGGATCCCGCTCCACTCTCTAGCGTACTTCGTTTGTCGCGATATCGCTCATAAGCGCGCGCTATCTCGCCGCGCCGCCATCCTATTCACCCGAAATAGTACCTCAAGGAGTTTGGTAATGAGTTCCCTTGAAAACTGTTACTAGCTCCCCACTATTTTTAACGACGTCATTTTTGAAAATTCACTCGTTGCCGTGTACGTTCTTTTGCCGTGTAACTTTATACTAAAACTAGCTCTATTTAGTGGAGACATGAGGTTATTTGCTGTGGATGGTTCATCTAAAATAAAATGCAGTGAGTAATATTGTTATTGGTTCTTTTGTGCATCCTATTAATATGTAATATTTATTAGATTGTGGATGTTTTCTCGACACCAAAAACACTTCAATTACCTAACTAGCTTCTGGCCGCGGCTTTACTCGCGTGGAGGCCGAAATCAGGTTAAAAAAATGCATCAAAATAAAAATCAAAATATTTTTATTCATGTAGACCATTTTAGGCACTTATGATTAGTCATAATTCTAATATTATTATAGGAGTGACTCTAGTTGCATGTTGAGCAATATGTCATGGCCTACCTGTATGCTCAATATATCGATCCAAACATCATCGAAATCCGTTCAGCCAGTATAAGGTACAACAATTTAATAAAACATGACCGATAATAATCATCTAAATTCACGAACTCACAAACAAACATTCACATTTATGTAAATAATTACTCTGTGGTATAAGTAGGATAAAATTTAGGATCAACTCAACATTCTAATTCCCTCTTAATTTGGTGGTATTAAGTAAAAAAGATATTACAACCAAATTAAGAGGTTCACGGAATTAGATGAGGTCGCCATACTTGGTCAGTAGTAACTGTCGGGCGTTGTTTCATATCATATAATTCAATACAAATAATATTTTTTTAAACTGTTACGAACTGTTATTACCCCTTCAATTGGGAAAATCTTAACTTAAAGTATAACACAATAGTCTTACCAATATGTACATACATGTAAAAATATCAGTACGTGTAGTGCTTTCCAAAACCTATATTATGCCTATAATAATATAGGTGCTATGCATTTTTTTATACTCATTCAAAATCTGATTGTATGTTACACTAAATCCTACCTCACTGTGCAAAGGCCATGAAATCTTTTTAATAGGCTTACGAAATCTCGATACCTACTTTAATTAAAAGTTAATAACAAGTCAACATAGCTGCCGTCAGCTACGGTCGGCCATTTTATTCCACTTTGCGTCCGTACGCTGCTCGGACTAACTAAGGAAAGGTAAATTTACATTACAAACGAGCGAAACACAAAATCTACGTTCGTATATCATTACAAATGTACCTATTTGTCGTGAGGAACGTTACATTAAATTTGTTTTTACTTCATAATAAACTCAATTCATATTACTCTTAAAAAATAATAATATTAGTTTTAATTAATATTTATATTTCAAACCTTATTATTATTATTATGAGCCAATCATTTTCCCCTGCAGGGCAAAGGCCTCCCTTCCCTCCTTCAAACCTTATACTTATTGGTAAATAAATGTCCATAAAGTCGTTAAACAAACTCGACGTGTACATACTTACTCAAACTACAGAATAAAGGTCCGAAATAGATTAATAGAGTTTTAAACCCGTTTAAATTTACTGAAACACAAACATTTCCCGGCCACAAATGGAAAAAGTTTGGAAAAAAAATCAAAAACATTCTCCGTAACCGCGAACCGAGGATGCGCACCTACTCACACGCGCTGTTTGCTGTTTTACAAATTGATTCCTTAACCTGGTTCAGTAGATATTTACATACATATTATCATTAACCCATAAAGCCGCATTACGTATCGACATACCTCCGTCCGTTTTATACCTTGCTCAATTTTATTTAACATGATCCCAAGGCCAATAATATATCATTGAAAATAAGGAAAGTTCAAATCCCTTTGTAGATGCTGAAATTTTTAGATTTCCAAACAAAAATAATAGTTATTATGAGATATAAATGAGAATCGTGATTTAAAATTCACGTCACTTATAGCTTAATATAATTAATAGGATATTTACGTCGTCGTTCTGAAGTATACATTGATATTATAGTTTTTTAAATCGCTATACAGACATAACATATAAAACACTTCGACTGTAACTCACACATCGACTCTGTACCGTCTTCAATATTTTAATACATAGCTGGTAGGTACATACTCGATAATTATTATAATGAATGTGGATAGAGTTGCGGAAATAAGGACCCGCCGACATAACTTGGAACTAATAATACGAGTAAAGATATGCTGAAAGTCATATGCAAATTGTCTACCTCCCCAAGTTTTTAATTTCATTTTAAAATTTCAAGTTCCCTTTCTCTGTTATGAAAAACAAAAAAAAAATATAAAAATTGAAAGTTTTACCCCCAACCCCTTATATTAGGGGATGGTAGTTTGTATGAGACTTCCGCAAAGAAGGCGGGCAGAATAGGTTGTATAGGCACCTATGTACCACCTACTAAATGCAAAACTAGCATTTGTCAAATCAAATTTTATTTACAATAATGTCTACGGAGTTTGACCAAAGAGTTTATACTCCTTGCATCATGGAGAAAAAATTTCGCTTCCTTACACGATAAGATACGTTGTTAAAATTGAAGTGATTTCTAACTTTTGATTTCCTACTTCTCGTGAATCAATATTTTTTTATAAAAACATTTTATGGGATGGAAGTTTGTAACCAACTTTGTGTAGCAACTTACATTACGAAGTGAAATCTCACAAACACATTTTCATGTAAAATGTTGCCAAGAGATCACCATATGGCTCGCACTGTAAAAAAGTTATCAGATCTCATATAGAGCCAGGCTTCTAACACTAAACGCCTTTACTGTACATTTGTACAAGCCCTAAAGTCACAAACTTCACACCTTAGTCAAAATATGTGATTTTTACTCCTCCCAGCCACAAAAAAAGGCTGTGTTTTAAAGATTTTGGTGATAACTTCGACTGTGGTTTACTCAAGTATTGTTAGGGGTTAATCTCTAAAATGTATGCTCAAGAATTGTTTTAGTATACTTACTTCATACGCCCATAAATTTATTACTTCGGACTTCTTTACACGCTGTACAAAAAACTAAAATGATGTTAGTTCTATTAGTAGCAGAATATTTTATTAAGTTGCTTTGAATATTTTAATAAGGAAAATGATGTATTTTATTTTTATTTCATAGAAATATTTACAAAAAAATCTGCCCTTTTAATTGACCCTCATAATTGGTCTCATAGAGGAATTCGCTTGAAATCGTTTAGAGTCTCGCATAATTAAAAATTTAATTAAAATAGTTCAAAGAAAATAATCAATATTGACTTTATTGCTTGTAGGTATGTAGAAGTTGCGAAATAAAATATTTAGACCCAGTATATTTATGTACCCCAATTAGACTTTCATGGAATCCTTTTCACTAAATACAATTCTTGAAAAGCTAATTGTAGCTCCTCTTAAATTAATTGTACCTAAATTTAAGAATCGATATAAGTCGATTCACTCATCACATCTTTCGAACTCCCATTATAAAACGGGAGTACGAAAGATGTGACGAAATAACCAGTGATTTATTTAGATATCATCATATTATATTAGTCCACTCTGTATTCAGTCAGTCTGTATTAGTCCACTGCTGAACATAGACTCTCCCAATGCGCGCCACTTTTGTGCGCTCATTAGAGGTATTTACCCATAATCGCCACGCTGCCGCCGGGCAAGCGGGTTGGGGATCGCAGTAGCAGATGAGTCCTGTTACACAGAAGGATGCTGCTGCCCATCCTCCAGATCTTTCTCTTTGTCGCTTCTTATGACACCTGTGAGACGAGTAGGGGTGGTTCTATTCTTAGGCCGGAAACCATACGGCGGCATAGCCTGAATACAGAGTACAAAAATAATGCCTTTTCTGAAGCAGACACTTTTTGTTGTAGGTACATCCAGTGGGATTTCCTTAACTAATAATGTTAAACAATGAAAATGTGCCGAATAACTTTGATTCAAACCCAATGAATTATTTAAAAAAAAAACTTTTAGTTTTTACATAAAATCAACAATCTTTATAAAAAAAACTGATAACTCAAATTGATAACCTCTTCTTTTTAAATTGGTTAAAAACCGAATTTAACAATGTACTAAAACGCTTGGAAAGTGTGCCTACTAGATTAAAGGAACTGTAAGTAGGTACTAAAAGTAAATTAAAGCCAAAATTAGCGAGAAAGAGCTTACTTCTTCAACAACGCGCATAATTCGACCAAACATTCGGCACGCTAGCTAACAGCCTATTAAATACCTAATTCGCTTGAAGAAATGGCGTGATAACAGTTTACAATGCTTTCACGTACACGTACTTTGTAGTTTCCTGAATGCAGGCTTAATATAGAGGAATATGCAGAGGAAATGTCGTTAAACTTAGACAAAAAATTAACTTAAGTCTTGTAAAGCAAATGAACTAGCTAGCCCGGAACTGCGTCCGCGTGAAATTATATTATCTGGATTACATAATTATCATTTTTTTTTGTCACACAGACAGTCTAAGCCGACCTAGACCTAGAGACTCGAATTTTGAAGGAAATATATCCCGTGATCCCGTATCCCACATCCTAGAGGTGAAACTAAGGAAGGATTTTTGGAAATTGTACGTTTTTTTTTGTAAATCTCTTATAGGTATCTAGCTCGTAATCGTTATTTGACTAATACTCACTAATACCACTATAATAATTAAGTTCCTTCTAGTAATAGTTGTAGCAGTGATAACCTCGTGGCATAACTTTCAACCATCGATGATAAAAACAAAAAAGAAGAAATATTGAAGACATACTGCTTATATTAGACATAAGTAGGTACATAAATAAAGCCAATGCATGCTATTAACCCAAAAACTTGACATTTACGAAAGATTCAGATCCGCCCCCTTATAACTAGACTCGGGTACAGTCTGTTATAGCGCCTTGTTAAATTATGATTGGTACGTCGTTGTCGTTCGTTTAAAAGTTCCGTTATTTCAAAGAAATATAAGAAATCTATACTATATTATACTCAAACTCAATGTTTTGTAGATGATATGATAGTCAAACGTACCTACATATTATGACGTACATAAATATCTTTGCATCTATCACAGACGATTTATGGCATAAAGTCTGCAATATAGCGTTTTTGGTGGCTAAACAAACTGATGCGAGAGCGACATAACCTACCACAAGCTTGAGAAGAGAGATTCGTGGTTGGGGCCGACCCACGTTGCTTCTGCAATGCAACTGCAAACCAGGCTTCGTCGCAAAACTTGAGACCCTCTATGACACGTTTGAGCCACTGTGTTCGTTTTCCCACGAGCTTCTCCCAGTCTCGGTGGTCAATTTTAAAAACTGCCATGTCCAGAACAAATGAGTGTTCTTATCTCCTTCTCCATGCGTTGCCTACGGTAGATCATAACATAACATGGGAAGACAGGGTCACAAACAAGAGTGTTTTAGAAATCGCCTAGTTTGACCGTGGTTCTCAAACAGAGGCGTCTGCGTTGGCTAGGGCATGTGCACAGAAGGAGAACCCTCCTGGTTACCAAGACGTGTACTTTTTGGAGTAGAAGCGAATGCTTAAAGAGACGTTTGGGTGGCATGCTACGTTTTAAAAATGCGCCAGGGGAAATATGGCAGCTTTAGTCATATAACTTATAACTATATAATATATAACTTAAAAATAAATGAAAAGAGCGTTTCTAGTTACCAGTTCCAAGGGCAGCGTACGCTTCGTGAAAAAGACTAACAAGAAATTCTGTAGTTGCTCTTTTTAAAAGGCTTATAATATTTTTTTGGTTTCTGTTGTTATGACTTATGAGAATAATGTAAGACGATTAAACATAGGTACTACAGTTAAAATCTTTTGATAAATTGCGAAAATATCTACATCTACGAGCTGATCAGTCTCCACATAGAGAAAACTTCCCTGAACGGATACATGAACTCTGTAGACGCTATGGAATAAAATACTTATTTTATGTAAACCAAACCAAGAATTTTTAATTTATATTTATCATTATTTTCAAATACAATGATGAAATAAATATTTATATTTCCAGCACCTAGTAGCAGTAGCAGTTAGTATAGTAATATGAGTTAATTTCATAAGTTGGTTGTCATCATGAAGGTTGTCTGACTAAAATTAAGTAGGTGTAAATGGCTAAACTTTTATCGGGTATATTGAAGCTCGATGCCATGGCCCGTGACGAGCAACTTTGGGAATTCTGAATTTTTTTGCTTCTAAGTCAAAAGATCAGCTTTCTTTTACGCAAAATAATATAAAACATGACATGAATTGAAAAAGTTCGTCGAGAAGAAACTCATGACAACACAGACGAGTTCTATTGTTGAAAACGACGGACTTTTTAAAAAAGGACGACGCGCGACGCCCGCTACCCTTTTCACAAAACTACCCACTCAACTCTTGTAATTACTAGATGTATCTGTTTTTTCTTCACTACCGACTAATAAATGCTTTCTAAGGCCAAATTAGATACTTTTAATTACAAGCTTTAATTTAACAATGTTGGTATGTATGTCAAGGTAAAATCTTGCAAGCTGAATTAGAACCAGTTCCTCTTATCCTACGGAGTTGAATTATATTTTGGTTTAGTTCCGATGATAATGTTTTTTATGGTAAGCATGGCCTGAATCGATATCCAGGATTAGCTCCAGATAAAGAAACTATTCAACGCTCTATAGAACAAGCTCAAAATTTTGTATTTATACACGTTCAGTTTTAATATTCCAATATAAAAGCTTGGTTCAAAATGTTGTTTCAATAAAAACTTATCATAATTTTACTCTAAAAAATGTCCATCATTTCTGATCTGATATTTTGTAAACACAGTTATTTTGGCCTTAGCGCTTGATAAATGTTCTACCCGCAATACAGAGCGTTTACTTAAATAGCGCTTCATCCTTTTATGTTTTTCCTCTTTCGTTGAATATGAGAGTGATTTTTCATCAAACTACGGAGATAAATTTCTTTTTTTGCATAAAAACTGTCTTCTTGGACTTGTAGCAACAAGCCACACAATTCCAAAAAAAAAAACCAGTATAACCTGCTCATATGTCATACCTGGAAATGAATTTAAGATGTTTGACAGCCATGCTTGCAACCACAAGTACCTAACTAAGGAATCGGAGTCATCCTCCTAACCTTATTATTCCCAAACTTTGTTGGGGTCTGCTTCTAATTTAGCTGGAAGCAGCTGAATATCATAAATATCATGAAGAAGATAGGCAGACTGCCTATCTGACTTCCGCAACCCAAAGGGATACGATATTCTAAAGTTAGATTAGTTGTCAGGATTTTTTTGAGGGTACTGACTTCCTTTAATGCCTGTCAATGATCTTCATAACAGCCGGGGCCAACTGCTTAACAATTCAAACGCCATGACGGACACATGATGTCCGACAAACAATAGAATTTGCATAGTGTCTGCTGTCTGGCAGTCAAAGTGTTAACGTGCTTTCCAAGGTACGGAGCAGGTGATAATTATTTTATAATACACCCGTAACTTACGAAAAGTCAAAGGCCTTGGGTTCGAACCTGAGACCCCTGCCTTGCGGTCATACCACTAGGCTATCGCTGCACACAGTCGGAGTATAAATTAACAAAGCTTTAACACAGCGATACTCTTGACTATTACTGGAGTACTATTCAGTAGATGAAGACGGTGTGCGACGTGGCGGCAAGTGCTAGTCGTTACCATCGCGACGCTTAGTCGAACTTGAAATAGAAAGCATCGACATCAACATTGAAATACCTAAATATTTATAGGTTAGAATTTAAAATGTATTCGGGTACGTAACGGGGCCGTGTATCGCAAGTAGAGATCGCCGGCAACAAATTGCGGTTGGGTGAGATAAAAAAGGTCCGTCCGTCATTTTGCTAAACGACCGGCCGGAGTGCGCCGTGGTCGAGTTGCGGCCGAAAAACGACGCTGGCAATCCTTGCCGGGAGTTCCACTTCTGTCTTGGAAAAAATGATACCACTGCCAATTCTATTTACAATCGTTTCAAGTGTTCCTTTGTTATTCGCAACCTTGAAACAGACCGACTTGCGAAACAAAGATGGATGCCTGATCTTAAAGAAAAAAGAATTGACGGCTCTTTTTAGTAACAATTTGTAACTTTATTTTAGAAGTTATTAATTATAGTTTTCACTTACATAAAACAGAATAACGTTAATTTCGTTATAAATAATAATAAAAAAGGAACTTCGCTATCTAATAATGTTAAGATCTCTTGAAGAAACATATTGAACTCTTTGAGTGTTTGCGTTCTATTTTCATACCAGTCAATTGCATATGGCACCAGTTTGAATAGCTTTATAATGCAGTTCGCATTTGAAGATGTGGAATATTTTGTACTTGTATTCCTCGTAATATTTGTATATACGACTTTGAGTTATATTCGTAATAGAATGATTTTCAAGTAGTAAATTTAGCTCCCATTCAATTAAAGGAATAAAGAAGTGTATATGAGAAGGTGTAGGTATATTTCAACTCGAATACAGCACAATTTTATTATCATTCAGGGTAACTCTAAATGGCAGAAGACATTGTAGACCTAGACGGGGATAAAGGACTAGGCCTGCATTGCACTCGATCGAAAAAAGTGGGAAAAGAGTAAGCAGACCTTTGCTCAGCAGTGGGACACTTTAAGCTGATAATAATATTAATATTATTCAGTTTATTTAATAAGTGATACAGTATACAATAGAAGTTCTTAATCTTTCGCGAATTGGAATCATGTTTTAAATATTACACACCCGCAGCTCAAGACGATGACACCCGCATACAGCAGTCTTCTCGTGACCACGGTCAATGCAACTTGACCGAAACGTCGAGGTTAGTTCAATAATGACTATTTTGAGTAATCTGTGCGCGAATAGACCCGAAATAATATTTAAAACATGATACAGTATACAGTTATATGTTATATATAGCAAGTAGCTTTTACTAGCTTTTGTGCTGTTAGAAATAAAAATACAAGTGACAAAACCAAATGGAAAACATTCCATGTAAACTACAAGATTCCATCAATCGGCAGCAAGTATTCTGACTGTAGATAAAAAGGAAAACCGCCATTCTTAGAAATGGGATCCCAGATGGGTTGCGTCTATAACTTGATAAATACACAAGTATAGGATAACGTGTGCCATTGTTTACACTATATAAAATCTTTGCGGTTTCTCTTTTAAAAACGTATCATACACGATACTCAAGAATAAGCCCTCTGCAGGGTATCCTTCCACTTTTTTACTCATTCAATATTACTACAGTAACCAAAGTGCTTTGAAACATGTTTTCTTGATACTTTAAAAACTTGGGTTCATGGCATTCAAAGCAATGGTACTGTAGGACGGTCAGCAGCTCTTGAACTCCTACTTCAAATAAAAAGCACTATTTGGGATGAATAAATTATATTTTCATTTTAGCAGTTTTAACACATATTTTCTTATTATAATTCGATTGTAAGTCGTTCTCTTCTATTTTTAACCGACTTCCAAAAAGGAGGAGGTTCTCAATTCGACTGTATGTTTCTTTTTTCTCTTTTTGTTTTTTTTTTTGTATGTTTGTTACGCGATTACTCCTTCAGTTGTGGGCCGATTTTCAAAATTCTTTTTGTAATCAAAAGGGTATACTCCCGAGGTGGTCCCATAGAAAAATTATCGTGATCTGATCATGAACTTACGAGATATGAAACGGAACTCCTCGTAGGATTATAGCAGAATTGTCGTAACAAGTAATATTGCTTTGTTTATACGCGCAGTCGATGGCTGACGAGCAAAGAGGAAGAGGGGGATACGTGGTCAGCCCCCCCCTCCCTCCTATAATCATCCAAGATAAAAAATATCGTGTGAGGTATCGTTTGAATGGGCTTTTCATAAGGATTTCAAATATTAGCCTCACAAAAGTCTGGGAAGGGGATTCATTTTAGGCACCACTAAAAATCGTGAAAAAAAAAAATTTTAATAAAAAATAAAACCGACTTCAAAAGGAACTAAAAAGCTTGAAATAACTTTAAAACGTTTTGGACTCGGTTCCAAGTCAAGTTCTAGCCTCTTTAACCTTCTCATTAAGAACTTGACTTGGAACCGACTCCAAAACGTTTTAAAGTTATTTCAAGCTTTTTAGTTCCTTTTGAAGTCGGTTTTATTTTTTATTAAAAAATTTTTATTTATAAATCTACCATTTAAAAGCGGCTGTTACCACAAGTGGCCTGCTTCTAAGGAAATAGCCACCAAATAGGCCGAACCTCTACACTACCTATCGAAGACGTCGTGATATTTGCAAAGCGCACTGACGGATTGGGACTTAGTTCTACTAGCAGATAATATTTACTGAGGAGAGACAAGGCGAAGTGGCGGAGCGAGAGCTTCTTCCCTATACATTTGATGACGAAAACGATGCCATGACTCTATAGTTTAATGCGCGACCGGCTTTACTTACTTATCCTTGATTTCTGCTACACAACAAAACCATCAGGAGCTATTGTTAACGATCACTTAATACTCACTAACCGTCAAATTAAAGCAACTGAGCCGTTATTAGTGCAGTGTAAACAACTCCCACTGTTTAACTCTGGATCCTATTTGCCATGTTTGTAATCATGGCGTGTATCAAATTGTACTCAAATAAAACAATCTTTTAAGCATGGCGCTCACTATGCGACATGCGATTGCTACAGCTCGGCGACTAGATTCAACGACTGGCTGCGGCCGACCATTGTCTTATATTTTATTCAAAGCTCCGCACACTTTGCGTCCAGTTTCAGAATCGTAATGACAGACTAGTGGAGTCGCACGCTGTTGCTTCTTGTCGCAGCGACTAGAAACACGATGCGCGCGCATATAATCTGCCCCTTTGCCTTCGCATGATAAGCACTAAGGCGATCGTCTCTCGAATTAGAATACTCGAAGATAATGATCTTACACGACGCGACGTTTGTCGTAACGACTAGTCGCAGACGCAAACTATTGTACTGCGTCTTGTTACAGAGACTAGACGCTGCGACAAGACGCACAGTTTGCGGTAGCGTACTGTATCCTCCATTTCATTCAAATTAAAGAGCATTTCACATTTATATAAATAGGTACATCATCGTACGTCCCAACCATTATGACACAATTCCAGCGCAAACAATATCCGACCGCTTTGATATAGAGGTAGGCAGTTATAAATGATACCAATTTAATTACTTAAATACATACCTATAAGGTAGGAATGATAGCGCAGTATCGACGACATTAAAGTTATAAAATTCGTACAGGAGGATATTATTATTATTTCAAAATCGGATGCAGTTTTGGTAGTAATCCCATGTAAGTGTATAGATCTACGATCGAACGGAGCAAAAGGGGAAGTTAAGTGAATATGGGAAATTAATTTTGACCCAAGTTTAAGGTAGTCGAGAACAGACCCGACTGAGGTGTGACGTCACCAAAACTGCTAAGAAAACAATATAGTTTCAGGCATAAAGTAAGCTTACTTTTAAGACGTCATGGTGCGATAAGTCAATGTAAGATTAAAATAATACTGCTTTAAAAGGTTGTGGTAGGCCCCCTGGTCTATTTTTGTATTCCAGTACTTTCATGTGGCATTAGACGATACGACTGGTGTTGCTGTTAGGCGATTCGCCATCTGCGCTTGTTATCGTGGGTTCGATTTCCGTGCGGGGACAAATATTTATTTCAGTCTGTGTGCATTGTGAAATGATATGACTATAACTGCTCCAATGATACAGAGATAATCCTTGTCCGTCTACGTTTTTTTTTAAATAATCTAAGTACGAGGTCAAAGTCACATTGATAGGCTCAACATGGTGTCAATATGTATCATTGTTTTTTTCATCAACTTATAAGCTGTCAATTTGCAGACAACAATTAATATTGATTGATCTCTAGGTGAACTCGACCTTTACTTTACCTTTACGAGTGCACTGCCCCGTAAACTAATTGCCATTCATGCTGTACCAACACAGACGGATGATATTCAAATCCCCTGATCAAGATGTAATTCCCTTTTGTTCTAGTAATTACACTTGAAAGTGAGCATATCAGCATGACACAGCTACTTGGGAACCATGGCAACAGAGTGGCACGTGACGTGTCCTACTCCCAAATGAATTAATTTAGAGATCATCGTTTATTTTTTTTTCCTACATTGACATCCTAAGCTGAAATGTTGTTGGTCATTAGTGGTAAATGTTTACTAGGACTTTAAGGTATTCTTAATTATATTAATCTTTTTTGTCACATATTTTAACGATATTAAAAACTTAGTGAGTTTAATATATCATGTAAAATAATTATTATTGAACTAATCTCAAGGTCTGATAGGCAGTCGCTCCATGTAAAACACTGGTATTCAGCTACATCCGGTAAGACTGGAAGCCGACCTCAACATAGTTGGGAAAAATGCTAGGCAGATGATTATTGAAGTAATCTCAAGGTTTCTGTCAAGTTGCATTAACCGTAGTCACGAGATGACTGTCTTCTGATGTATTGAATTACATCATAAAGAAGATTTAAAAATAGCACGACATGTGAAAACAAACACAATCAGTCTGAATTATCTGTGCGCGAATAGACCTGAAATAGTATATACGTATTGTAATATCACGTTTATTAATCCTTATAATATCAGTTGAGATCAGTTTTTATAAAGTGCGTAACGAAAACATTTTTTTACTGCCGGTACTCGTGAAAATTGGATTTTCAAGCCAAAATGCGTTTGTGCACTTACTCGTACTCCATTACCTTTTACTCATATCCGTGTTTTTATGGGGAAAATAAAATGAAAAACTGATTTGAAAATGAGAATTTTCCTGGCATAAGAAAGACAAGTGGCGATGGCTCAGGCAAGTATTTTCTCCGGTTTGGCTCCGGCTAAACTTTTACAAAAATGTACTCTCGCTACTGCTCCACAATTTCTTTAAATCTTCATCATCTGCCTAGCCTTATGTTGGGGTCGGCTTCCAGGCTTTTACATGGAGCGACTGCCTATCAGACCTCCACAACCCAGATACTGGGTTACACGATACCCCTTGGTAAGACTGGTTGTCAGACTTTCGGGCTTCTGACTACCCGTAACGACTGTCAAAGATCTACAACTGACAGCCGGGGCCAACAGCTTAACGTGCTATCCGAGGCACGGAGAGTGATAATTAATTTATAAAACGCACATCACTTACGAAAAGTCAGAGGTGCGCCTTGGGTTCGAACCCGAGACCTCTGAATTGCCAGTCAACGGTCACCACCACTAGGCTGTCACGACGAATTTCTTTAAATTTTCATTAATTTAAAAAAAGAAAACAATTCATAAAATCATATGGGTTCCGCAATTTATCGCCAATTTTCCTATCCGTCTGAATAGTAGCGCTGTTACCTCGGTGACACCTGGTGAAATTGAAATGTGTCATGGACTTTTTAACAAAGTTTGGTTACAGCTCGGATTTGAAACGACGTTCTATGATTGAACGTGCCAGAGCAGTCCAATTCGGTGTAGAAAAATATAATTACGGACGAACTTTTCACTTTGCTAGGAGTAATTATTATATTTAGCAGAAAGATGGTAGTAACCGGTAACTGCAAATAGATATCTTTACCTCATAGACGCCTGGAATTATAATTGTCGTTTGTCGCCGCCAACTGAGTTCTTACTTTAGAGAAAACGTTGTCTGTTATCAAACGTTTTGTAAAATTTCGAAGAAGTACTCTCTCTAAGTAAACTTTAAAATACGATCACAATAAAATTTATTAAAACATCATTACAGAAACCGGTTAACACCTCAACAAGTGTCCTTATTTCACTGTTTACGCAATACTCTATTTTTAAGTCTCTTTTCTGGACCGAAGGCACCGCTCAGATTGGTTGTTCAGTCGTAAACCTACGAGAACTTTCTTCCGCTACTCCATTTTATGTTCAAGATATTTGCCGATACTTATCTGTAACAAATACTGTTATTATAAACCGAGATTATCCAGCACTTAAAAAATATATGTACTGCCTCGTTGGTCTATTGGTAGCAAGCGTGACTGCTGAGCAAGAGGTCCTGGGTTCGATCCTCGGTTCGCGCAAAGTTTCATTGGGTTTTTCTATTAGGAAATTCTCAGTAGCAGCAGTCTCGAATTGTGCCCGGCTAATGGCAATATGGCGCCCCCTATTTCATGGGACTTATAACATAGCCGGCGAAACGTACTGCATAATTATACCTCTGCCTACCTCCTCTGGGAAACACAGGCGTGAGTCTATGTTATGTTATGTTAAAAATTATACAGTATCCATAAAATCTGAGGTGCATTGGGCCACAAAATCAGGTAAAGAAAACACACAGCAATTATAAAATTTAATGACTGTTGGTAGTGTTATATTATATACCTAAGTGACACACGATTGAAAATAAGGATTTTTTTTCACAATACATGTTTACTGTACTGAATTACATGGTTGAATAAAGCGCTATTCAACAGAACGACTGAATGGTTTCTGCTTGGGTAATGATTTGAGCCCATAAAATTTTAGGCCTTCCAATACAACAACAATATAAAACGGTCAAAAAGTAGTTCGACTTTGATGTTAGTACAATCAAGATATTTTATGATACAAAAATACTACTACTTTTTGATCACTATACGTATATTTTATTTTATTATTATATAGTAATTACGTGATAAAAGATCATACCAATTGATTTATGGATTGAAAGTAAAGTGATTAAAGGGTGTTTGTGCATAGTTCGTGGAGTTAGTTCATGTTACGTCCAGTCGAGGTCACTCTCTCGCTGGCATACTAACGACTCAGATATAAGTCTAAACTAGGCATAACTTACAGCTAAGGCTATAAGCTTGTATCGCGGTCGGCTTCAAGTTTTTCTTCCAGACATTCAAAAAGAAGGCTCCTTATATATAAAAGCTGTTTGTTATTGACATTGCGTTGCCTTGGTCGCAGTCTTGATAAATAGGAAGCAAAAATTGGAAAGTGTTGTCTTGAAACCAGCAGAAACAAAACAGTAAAA
Organism: Protodeltote pygarga; assembly: GCA_936450705.2. Lineage (NCBI taxonomy): Eukaryota > Metazoa > Arthropoda > Insecta > Lepidoptera > Noctuidae > Protodeltote > Protodeltote pygarga. The sequence goes on along the minus strand of OW388255.2, from coordinate 7,128,396 downwards.
TCTGTGATTCCCACTATAAGTAGAAATTATAATCGAAAAATTAGACAATATATTGCATCTGTTAATACATATCCCGTACTTTGTGTCAAAAGCTAGGCCTGTTTTGAGATGAACTCATCTACAGTCATTATTAATTTCGAGCTTTTACAAGCTTCCGCTCCGCAAATCTCAGGTTACACTCCCAAGACATTGTCAATGTAGACATGGCATAGCATTGTTGGTTACAAATGGTTGAGAACCTACTAAATACACACATGAAATCTTGGAGATGAAAGATAAATTGCATAAATTTTTACTATAGCATAAATTAATCGCTTAAACCCAGGCTCATCGAAATAATTGACAGTGGGACCGAGGCAGATGGATCCCGGCTGCTGCTTGTTTTTATTAAAGGAAGACCTATCTAGTCTAGCCTCTAGTCTTTTCTGGTAATATTTACTTCAAAACTATTTTTGCAGAGATTAGTTTGCACCACTTCAGGCTTTTCATAAGTTCCGGTCATGTCAGATTGCTGTGTCATCGGATTATGAAAGTAAGAGAATAAAGAACCTGTGAATCTCCTGCCCGGTTAGATGTGCTCCATTCAAATTAGCCAAAAATTTGGTTGGAAGGTTAATGTTACCTCAGAGCTATTATTAATTACTCTAAACATGTGGTTAAAATTTACAGCCTGGATACTTCTATAGAAAATCTAAACATTTGTAAAGAAAAACGTCCGATGAAACTTTGTATGATAGTGCTACAGTTTTACAGTTAAAGCTGTTATGTAAGCTAAAATGAGTATTTTAGGTGTTGAAATTGTTTTGTTTGTGTAGGATTATATTTATGGTAATCCCGTGATAGTTTTTGCCTTGGCCTGCCACTACTCTCTCTAGCTAATAATAAAATGTTGTGGCCACAAAGAAACTAAATATAACTTTATGCACACAGTTGTTATTATGTAAATGACATAAAAGTGCACCGAATTAGACATGAGCCTGCTCTGTCACTGGGCAGCCGGCGGCGGATTCACTGGACAATAACATTAAATCAACATGAACTTATGGCTAGAATACGCAACGGGAACGCGACGACATCGTCCCGACAACGGAAAGGCAATTTACAGCAACAATAAAAGTATCGCTTTTATTGTCGAACACACAATTCGTTCGGACAGCTGTAATTGCGAACTCTCGCACTGTCTATTGGTTCCGTAATTTAGATCCCACAGTTTTAGCATCATGTTCGCTATACTGAGCCGATTTTATTTTGTTTTGCCTGTTTTTGTGCACTAGCTGAACGTTCCTATAAATAACAGCTTGTACAACTATAAATTTAGCAATTAATTGGATTTTTAACGACTAAAAAATACAATTTAGAAAACCTATTTTCATTAAAAACAGCATTTTAGATACGTTGCTTCTAAAGTCTGAATAAGGAGAAAAAGAAATGGTATTATAATATTAAGTAATAAATAATATTAAATATCTAACATTTATTAAGGCTGATTAAAAAACAATCAATTTTACTCTTTCTTAACAGTGTGGTTTTTTAACAGAAAATATACCTGTGCGCTTATTTATATGTAGTAAATAATAATATGTAGTTTGGCAAAGTTTTGAATGCTTAAATTTATTGATCTTTAACTCTGTTTATTCTTTTCTTTCTTCGGAAAACATGGCTACGCACCAAAGTTTCCGGTAAACTCGACAATTATGCAGTTTAAATCTATCTATATATCCATTATACAAACTTTGAACAAAATGTAAAATACCTAATGGTATATCGCTATCATTATACCTACATTACCCTTTATCAAAATTTGATGAATTACGAAGACTTTGACAACTTACACCGAACCGCTTACTTGCAAATTATATTCGCTCTTCGTGAACACGTCAATACGGACTAATTGATCAAGTTACAACTTCATCAATCGCTAACAAAATTTCGTCTGAAAGCGTGTGTGAATCGCCATCGGCCGTTGGCACTAAGCCAGCATTATCCTGAATATTTTTGGTTCGTTTGTTTAACAAAATAATAAAGCCTTACTAAAAGCACCTGAATCTACTTTAAACTGTAAAAAATATAACGAATACAAATTCGAAATATTGGACGAAGTATAAAAACTGCTGTTACAATGGTGCTTCAGTTTGGTTCTGAAAATCTGGACAACGAAACAGGCAATTTTTTTTCGTCTGTTTATTCTGAGCTTTGATTTTTAAATTAAAATCATTACGGAGTTGTTCTCTCTAACTGTAAAAAGCATGTTCTCATGTGCCCCAAATTTCTTCAAGCCTACATAACGCGGTCACTAGACGGGGTTATGTTATATGTATAGAGTTCACACTCGGTTTATTGATGGCAACTCTATTTACATTAAAATTCCGTGGAATCAGCTAACCGCACGATTGCCGCGCCGCACGGTGGTAGACTTCCGGCATCCACGTGATTGTGACCCAAGGAATGTTTACTACCGAATAGGTAACAGAAATTACTTTCGCAATTATTATTCTATACAATTCTGAATGATTGTGATTCAAAGCAATTGTCTGCAAAGTACAGCAAAACCAAAACTGTCCCTCTAAAACACAGCGATCATGTTTCCCAATTCAGCTGATTTCTACACCCACATCCATCAAGGCGACCGACGGTTGCTAAAAAAATATTGAATTCCTACACAAAAAATAGTTGGGTCGTAAGGTCCGGCCGGGTAGCAATCTAAAATGCAGAGAGCAGATTTGAACCCTAAAAAGCTTGAACGAGGTGAGGTAATTCCGAACCCAAAACAATAAAACGAGTAACTTCATATTCCTATTCCTTTTTCAGTATACTGATGTATTTTTTTCTAGATCATTTGCCTTATGCTTAAATCATGTTTTGAGAATTGAGCTTGGGTATAATGCCATGGTACTTACCAGATATACTTACCGCCCTGCCGCGTCTGGCTGAATAGAGAGGAACGCATCTCCACAGGCTGACTCAGATGCTCCTCGGGCATGGTTGCTTCGGGGTGGACAAGAGGCTACAGTGAATTGCCACCACTACAGATGCGGTACCCTGGGAGGGCCTCCGTGCAGCGGGTCCTGATCCACCGGATCGGGCAAAGACCTGTATCTACCGGCAGTAGTAAGGGCTATATTGGCACAACTAGATCACTGAAGGGAAGTAGCCGCCTACTAAGCTAAGGAGGTGTTGACCTAGACCACCGCGTCGCTGAACACCCTAAATACCTGCCTGCATCAATCAAGGCTGGTCACCCACTGAGCGACCCCAGAGACGAAGATGGTACAGTGGTCACTTGCTGTAGTGCATAGCGAGGCTCAGGGATATATCATAGTCTCATCGGAGATGTACCTAACAGGCGTTGCACAAGGGAGGGAGGGAGGTTCCGGAGCCGGACCTAGTACCTCTCTACATGTGCTGATGGTGTTACCCGGGGTGGTTTTAATGAGGTAAAATAATCCTATAGTCTTCCTCGGGGGCGGGGAACCTTTTGAAGGTTTCCCCCCAGTCAGAAAAAACAGATACTGCCTGTAAAAATGTACCTAATAAAAATATTAGCTTTGAACCAGAATTGTATTTGCTTCGTTTTGTCAAATACTTTAGAAAATAGAAATAATATGTACATTTCATTTTTCCCGACCAAATAATATAAATGTCTAGTTGTTTAAAAGGTTCATTTTTTCTCAAACATTACCTACTGTGTAGTCTTGAAAGCATACTTATTGTACATGTACTCGTATATATTCTTAATCATTTATTACTTAGTTTTGCTTTGTTCCCTGTCCCAGGACAGTCTTGTTTGCATACTTACCTACCAGATTAATTTATAGCGTTTTCAGCTGCTCGTTTCCGACGCTGCGATCCCCGCAATTGAATTTTGAGTTCAATTCTACCTCTAAACATGTTTATTATTGCAGTTCAACTTTAGTAGTAGTTTAATCAATCATTTTATTCTTTGAAGATTTCAAACAACATTACTATTTGTTTTGCCTGGATCTCATGAAATGTGACTTAGAAATTGTTACTTCAAGATAATAAAACCAAACGTCAAACTTTCGCCTCTTTGCGCAAAACATCTAGACCACTTTTACTTTTAAATATGAGACTACTTAGAGTACCTACCAAATATAACATGAACACTGAATCTGCAAAAATATTTATTAACAATGCTATTGGATGAGAGTGACATTAAATTCTAATAGAAATAAATCTAATAGAATTAAATAACTAACGTTTCCCACGACTTCATCTGCATGAAATTCAGTTTTCCTAGAATTTTTCACCAATCTTTTCCTAGTTAGTGCTTTCATAATATAATACATTGACTTATATAAATATATATTTTAATTAATTTATTAAAAAATGTTTAAACAAAAAAATAAAAACCGACGAAACAGAACACCAAAAACAAAATCATTCGTTTTGTAGTCGGTGCTAAGACTTAAAATTAGATGATTTAATTAAATCTGAAACCCACTTCGCACCGACTAAAAATTAACGTTTTTGTGTTATGTTAAGCTTTTTAATTTTAATGTCTTGAAATCGGTTTTGATTTTTTATTAAAACGATTTTTACTGTAGCGTAATTATTGTTTATTAAAAACTGTTTGAAATAGAATTGTTTTTTTCAACTAAGGATTCACTACGTACTTTAGCTATGTACCTTACCCAGTTTACCTTTTTTTATTAAAATGAATAAGATCAGTAACATTTATTTACTTAATATCAACGTCCATTCTCTTCGACTAAAACTTTTACATTTATGATTAACCCAGTGCTGGAAATATCCAAAGGAATACAGTCTCTAATTGAAGAGCGATTGAACGTGGATGATTTGGATTGCAACAAGACGTTTGCATTTGCAAACAAAAGGGAATGCTGAGTAGCATTATTCAAAAACCAATGCCGATCGTTACTTCAAAACTGAAACACTAAGCTTATAAATTGTATATTTGCATTGAGTTCAAACACAGTTCTGAGAGTTGCTATACATTTAGAATTGTTAATTCATCCTTAGGTAGTAGGTAGTAGGTGACATTAATAATTGCCTCACTTCATCCTTTCATAGAATATTACTGTTTTATGTGTTTGATGTACTCTTACTTGCTGAGTTGTGTTTTTAAGGTGTCGTACCTCAAAAGGAAAAAACGGAACCCTTATAAGAACCCTTATAGGATCACTTTGTTGTCTGTCTGTCTGTCTGTCAAGACTCTTCACCGCGGAAACGCCTGGAGGTATCAATTTGAAATTAAAACCTACAGGTCTACAGTTTCTTGAAGCTGTCAAAAAATAAACCTTCTAAGTTAACGTAAAAAATAAAAGATACGGCCGTTTATGCCGCAAAAAACCTATATTTCGTTACTCTCAAGAGAATCAAGATGTATAGGGTAATTTCCGTTGACCTAGAACTATGCAATTTGGTAGGTACCTAAGTAATATAGTCATATACGACAAATACAGAGAAAAGTCTTAAAATTATACATTTGTAATTAAATCATTAAAAAAATGTATTTATTTAAAGTAGTACGTAATCAATCAACCAAATCTTTTACAATTTTTTTCAGAAGAGAAAAATCTGAAAACTTTGTATTTTTTAATTACATCACAAAGAAAACAGGGTCTTTGTCTTGTCTAGAAGGAACGGGGATCCAAATTTTAAAGCAACTTCACCAACTAGGTAACTTCAAAATAAACTTAAACAGATTTATAATTATTTATAGGATGTATAGTTTTCTATTCGATGACCTACAAATACGGAACCCGGACGAGTCCGATTCCGAGTTTTTTTTTAGTAATAGCTATTATAGGGTAGGGTGATTGTTGGCACAACACCAATTTTATTGGCACTCATTAAAAATATTAACAGTATTCAATAATCTGTATTACTTCAAACTGGATCGTTAGTTTATTTATAAATTGGCAATATTTAATAGTCAGATATTATATATAGCTGTAAAATATTAAACTATTCGAGTCGTAGCAGTTTGATTTTGAAGGTTATAACTGCACTTGTTTTATTTGGTGGTCTCCCCGCGATTGTTTCTTATTTTACGATTCTGTACAGATTAGCTATGCATTTTTTTGTTAAGTAATATTTTGCGTAACATTTTATTTGGCTTAATGCATGCGTACAATATTTCAATGATGCCAATAATTGGTATATGGGTATATTTACACAAACACAAGTGTTAAAGACGACGAGTGTGTCGACCGAAAGTTCAGGATTTTTTAAATAATATATCATTTACACAAAATAATAAATTATCATTTATCTGAACAAATAATCAAAAACCTTTCTAGTAAATATAATAACGTACACGTAACAACATCAACAACGTACATAAAGTGCGAATAATTGGGGATTTTACCCAAATTGAAAGATTTGGAAATTTACTTATTCCTTTTATATTAGAAGCTCTTTGATATAGGTTTTCCACGAATACCTTTAGAGTAAAAGGTAATGTTTACTCTTTTAATTTCTAGAAGTATTGTAGAAAAGGGAGCAGGAACAGAATGAATAGTTTATCCCCCACTTTCTTCTAATATTGCTCATGGAAATAGATCAGTAGATCTACATTTTTAGAGTATTACCTACTGTTATACCTATAATTCATAAATATTACGATATCAAAATATTGTATCCCATTACCACCGAGAACCTACTAAAATGCTTACAAATGCCAGTTTCACACCATAGAGAAAATAACAAAATAGAAATCCTTTTAGTACAATAAGTATATATAGATTGTGATTATTTTATAGGCATATTCTGTTTCGACTTCAATACTTAGATTTTATTACGACTCTATTATTTATAAAGTGAAACCTTGATGCCAGACATAACATAAATAAGACTAAGATTTTGTTGTACAATATTTGTGAAATCGGTGCGTAGTATAAACAAAATGAGACGTACAAATACTGTAATCTTTACTAACTTATTTGTAGCGCGTCACTGACAGTTATTCAGCATATTTGTACCAAATATTAGTGTAATAGTGAGGCGACTGTACAACTTCATATAATCACTTTGGTAGCTTTTAGAAATCGATTTCTGCTGCGTGAATAGCTCCTTTTACTTTTTATTGTCATTGATAATATCGAACTACACACCTAACCCTTTTATGGACTAATCAAATTGAACATAAACGACTGAGTTTTCTTTCAAAACTTTTACAGTATACAATTTGATTACTGTGCAGTGTAAGTTGATTTTATTCTTCAAATTTATTGTAGGCATAAAATAGACTGTAAACAATTGCCTCTCGAAATAAATATTGATTGTATGTATAAATGTTATATATATGGTGCTTCTAAATTATCTGCCACGGCTGCAATGGGAGATAATATTGGTTATTTTGAAGTAATTTTTTTTACCTAACGTCATATTTTTTTTCTTTTGCCTACGTTTTATTGCGTAGCTCTAATTCTGCTCCATGCTCCAATTTTTTTTTTACTGTTCCGGGGTATGAAATTTCTTCACTATTGTAATCTTATATACCCAATACTTTCTCCCATTGCAACCGTGGCAGATAATTTAGAAGCACATTATATTATCCGGGTATTTTATATGTATAATGTTAGGTCAGTTAGATATTACATATATACGATTTGTATACCTTATAAGCAGTGATAGCCTAGTGGTATGACCGTTGACTGGCAAGTCACATTTCTCAGGTTCGACCTTAAGGCACGCACCTCTGACTTTTCGTAAGTTATTTGTGTATTATAATTATCATCTGCTCCGTGCCTCGGAAAGCATGTAAGACGTTGGCCCCGGTTGTCATAAAGATCTTTGTCAGTTGTTAACGGGCGTCGTCAGTACCCTGATAAAATTCTGACCACTAATCTAACTCCAGAGTATCCCTTTGGGTTGCGAAGGTCAGATAGGCAGTCACTCCATAGAAAACTGATATTCAGCTACATCCAGTTAGATTAGAAGCCGATCCCAAATTAAGTTTGGAAATAATAAGGCTCGGTGGATGATAATGGATGATACCTTGGTGCGTATGCGCATATCAATGCGCGCATTGTTTCCTGGCTGATTAAAGAATTTGCAACCTTTGCATAGTATAAATAGAATTGGAATTATGTTCGTAGTACAGTACAGTCAGCCCACTGTACTCGATATCCAAACTTGTTGTTTTGGAAAAATAAAAATATCCTAGACAATTGAAAATGATTTATTTCAACTTTTCACTTTCTTACAAACAATTATTTAAATTACTTATAATCGACATCAGTTCAAATATGAACGAATTTATTTACAAATTCTTAGTTTTCTAAAGATTCAGTATGTATTGGGTTGCTTTATTTACAAGTCATCCCATCCAATCCCTAGAAGAGTATTATAAATGTCCAATCACATATTTTCGTCTTATAAATCAGACGTTCTACTATGAATATTTACAAAACATCTACTTAATTACGATAGAGTAATGACGTCAACCATTCGGGTCTCGGATGTGAAGGCTTATATTCCGATGGGCTTAAAGCCAACGGAGACGCAGCATCTGCTAAAGCCACCGAGGATGATGTCTCTGTCACAGCTATACTCGGCTTTGGTTTTAAAATAGAACGCATCTCATCATTTTCCGAAGCTCTATTTCGTTGCAAGTTCTCTCGAGTTTCTTTCATTCTTGAAAGTTGGTCTCTCAAACTCCTGTACTCCTCAAGGAATTTTTCAAGTTGTGAAGCTCGAAAATCATAATCCTCTATAGGTTGTCCGGTACGCGAATAATCTCGAAGTCCGGAAAGATCGAGAAGTGGGGTCGCGGAAGGTACTGTGGGTTGTTCTCTGGAAGGCGAAGCCGGTAGACTTGGATTCCGACGTATTCTGTTCCCAGTAGAAGATAGATCTAAAAAACTATTTGACCTCCGTCCGGATCTCTGTCGACTTTTTTCGTATGTTCTCTCCAGAAAACTAGCTGAATCTGCTCCGGAGCTATTTCTCCTACTATTAAGGAGTGGACTTCGACTGTCGCCGTCTTTTTTCCTTGGTATCGTGTAAAAGTAATAAGGATCATGTTTCATTTCACTTCGTAAGTACGAAGAAGTTCCTAGAGCACTCATTTCAATGAGGTCGGGGTAATTCTTTTCGCTGTCACTGCCAGACAGGTCGTTGTCAAGCCGCTCGCGGGGTCGTGTGCGTGGACATGTGCGCGCATTGTTATTAAACCGACTGTTTTCGGATAATATCTCTACGTGTGCACTCATCATTCCTGTGGAATTGGAGCTTTGTACTGACTCTGACGTTGCATCCGATCTGAAACAACACAAATTATGTTACGGTTAACGTTCATTTTCCAAGTGTTTCGTTTGTGAGAATCAATATCTTGTAAGCATCGCTAGAGGGCAAGTACAATCAGATACGGTCTGCCATTGGCACAAAGGCCCCGTTAATTGCAATTATCGGCGCATGGAAAGGTGATTGGCACGATCACTGCAATCACTGCAGCCGTCTTTCCGCCGTTGCTTACAGTTGCACAGACAATTTAAATGTTTAGATTCTCCAAAATAAACTCTATTCCCTCCAACGATTGAAGCCAAGACCGTTCCGTTTGAGACATTAAGCTACTAAACTAAGGGGATTAGACAATAATTACTGAACTAATTATCTCGTGCTCTCTAGGTTTCGGGAGATTTTCATCACAAGCTCGCCCCACGACCCACGTTAATTTGTAGTAGGTTCGCAATCAGTTGCGATTTAGTTACTTAGCTTAACATAAGCCCCAGCAGATATAAAAACCCAACATATAAACGTTTAATGGCCAAGTAAAATGAGCAGAAACATGTACGTAATTTTTTACCGACTGTAAGAAGTGGGTTTAAGTTTTTTACACATTTCTCGTGTAACGTTTAGGGTATACACTAGGAAAATGAAATAAGCCTTCAACTCTATTGAAGTCTCTTAAATTAAGATCTTATATACATGCTTAGTCTAATGTTATTGCATCGGTCTATAAATAACTTTCTCACAATAAATAAATAAATATCTAAATCAATAAATAAATATTGCTGAATTTTTCATATCAAATTTATTTTGTGCAGTGTTGCAGATTTTTTAATAGAAAAAAGAGGTAAATTAACAGTGGATCACTTGATAGTAAGTGATCAGCGCCGCACATAGACAACACCACAAATATTGCAGATCATGCGTTACCGGCCTTTGAGGGTCATTGGGCCTCCAGTTTTCTTCACTGACCATATGAAACACAACAGTACGAATACTGTTATTTTATGCCGATCTTCTGAGAGGGTCTTCCAGAATATTCAGGATAGCCCTGGTCGACCTGGGCTATTTGTGCAGAAACCAGCACGGCTCTTCCATCATAAAATTATGGCAAGTTAGTATGTATATAACTCTTGTTGTTTCCTATGCAATTATTGTCTTAGCTTACTTAATGACCCTGATAAAAGTACAGTGAATCACGTATTCATTTTAGCTACCTTTACAACCAAAGATATTGGAAAGAAGGAGATATGCCCGTCTGGTATAAAATGTACAGGAACCTAGTGTCTCCAGTTTGTCCCTACCACTCGCCACAACTACACACGCAATTCAATAAACGCAATGTCTCGGACCAATCTCAGACATTCTCGCATACAACAACTCCGTGCATGCTGCACAAACAAATATGCACTTTATTACTTTATACACAGCGATCATGCAACATGCACTGCCCTTACTCAGTCTTACTCACACATGGATCTACAGCGAGTACTTTCGCGACCGATACCTGCGGAGCTACCACGACATAAATTCTAATGTTGAAAATATCGTTATGTTATTTTTACATTGCTTCGTTTATTAACACAGTATCGAACTGAGATAGTACTTAAGAAGCAATGTATTTCGTACAAAAATAATAAAGTCGTTGAGCTCCATGAAAACCAAAATAACATAATAAAGACAGCAAATATTTTTAGATTTGTTGTTTTTAATGAATTTAAAGATAAATCTAATATAATTAATATGGTAAATGATTGTTTTACTAATAAAGTTTATTGTTTTATATCGATTTTTATAAGATTCCAGTAAACAACGCGTTATTTCGTTAAAATTACTCGGTCGCGGTCAAAAGTGTACTGGCTGCCGGTAACGGCTATTTAGCCACGTACGACTCGAGGAATCGTACGGCGTAGACGTGGGAACGCCCCCTTGCCACTTCTCCTTATTTAATATTTCTATGTTTACAACACTTTGAGTCTAGTTACACTAAACAATGCTGTTAATATTGTGTAATGAAAGAGACAACTCTTAGCTAAATAGTGTCTACGATGTCATTATTTTACCTATGGTGTCATAGAGATAACATATCAAAACTGAAAATGATTATGTATTATTTACCTTAAATTGTAGTCGCTAAACCGTGGTATGTGAAGATCTCGTTCTGGTATGCTATTTCTCGAGTTAGGAGCTTCGAAGTCAGCCCTGCGCCACCCAGCCGCTAACGGCGGTGTCGCAGAGCGCTCTCTTTCCTCCCGAACCTCTCCCCGTAGATATCCTTCAAAGTCATCTTCTGGGTCGTGTGATGGCACATTTCTGTAATCACCTCGTTTACGAGCACTATCAGAAGGTATCACTCGAGGTACTTCAGCATTAGTCTTAAAATTTGCTTCTAATTTATCGTAGCTATCATCACGATGATTTGTTGTCACTATCTGTTCGTTCCATCTATCTAATTGTCTTTTCTTACGAGTCTCGTATACACACAGTCCTATTAAACACGAACTTAACACTATGACCGCTGACACAGCCATGCCCGCCATCAGCGCACGCCCACCGAAACTTTTGTTTTCTGGTTTCTTTTCTATAGCTAAACTTAAAATCACTTCTGCTTTGCCAGCGCGATTTTCAGCATTACATGTGTAAGAACCAGCATCTTGCAAGTCTGCTGCTTTTATTGTTAAATTACTTGTTTGACCTTCGCTACGCAACATAAAAGCTCTACCAGAATTGACATTATTTAGGGTTGTATTGGCAAGTAATCGACCTGCACGCACCCATCGCACTCTTGGAGCAGGCACTCCGCTCACTCGACAAACTAGAGTAACTTCATCACCTTCTAAACCTTTGATTTGACTCGATGCTGCGCCTACCTCTGGGCGACAAGCAAAGTCTTCTAGATCTAGTCTATCCCATGACTGAGACATTAATCGTGGTGGCAGGGCGCATTCTGGTACCACTGTAGCTGGGACATTTTTTCTAATCATCCAATCTCTCATCGGCCTCAATGCACAATTACACTCCCACGGATTATTTGCTAGCTCTAAACCTTTTAAAGATCGTAACGGCGCTAAGACCGCCACATGAAGAACATGAAGTCTATTTTTGCTAAGTTCCAAATATTCTAGCGAAGATTCAAGTCCTGCAAATCCTCGAGGGTCTATTTCAGCTATTTTGCAAGCACTGAGAGTAAGCCGCACTAGATGACCCAGTGCTATAAAGGATTCGTCTCCAACTTTTGTTATAGGATTACCACCGAGTCGCAATTCTCTAAGCTCCGGGATTGAATCAAACGAATGTGAAGGTATTGATTCGAGACGGTTGCGCGACAGGTCAAGTTCGACAAGGTTTACGAGAGCTCGGAAAGCATATTGTCGTATTGCTCGTACATTGCAGGAAGAAAGATAGAGACGCTGAAGATTGAGGAGACCAGCAGCAGCGAAGGCATCGTCACGGATGGTGGACAGGCGGTTTTCAGAGAGATCTAGAAGTTGTGTAGTGGGGTCGAGGCGCGGCGGCACGGAGGTAAGGCTGGCCCGGGCGCACAGCGCGGACTCCTTGCCGCTGCGCCACTTGCACTCGCAGTGGCGCGGGCAGTCGGCGGAGGCGGCCGCCGCCAGCGCCAGCAGCAGCAGCACCCACATGCCCTGCGCCAGCTCACCCAGCGCCGCGCCGTTCGTCTTCACCGCCCAGCGACATCCCCTGATCCGCGAGCACTCTGCCAACAAAATAATCCTTTTTATCTTACATTTCATAAACTCTTAAATAGGTACTATAAACACACTTGCAATATTAAATACTTTAAAAAGATGCATTTAATTTATTTTTAGATAGTTTGTGAAAACTAGTAACTATTTAATTACAATAGGCAGTTTTTAATAACAGGAAGTAAATTGTTATTAATCGATCACAAGACACAAGATAGTTTTATTTATTTTTTATTAATTTATTTTTATACGAGTATTCACATACAACACACGCGTTTGTTAAATCGCAATTACGATAATTAAAAACAGTAGTTTAGGCAAGCTTTTAATAACCTTGGAAAAAAGAAGAGCAAACTTTTATAACTTTTAAGGAGAATAGAAGGAGTGTGACTTATTTCCGGTTTATATGTAGGTACTCGAAATACATATAATAAACTTCCTATGCATCCTCACCGAGATGGGAGAAATTTTTATAATGGTATTTATGTATTTTGTATACATTTTAAACATTTTACCCAGAATAGATTTCCGTTAACGGTATCTACCTATAAGTGGAGCCGTGGGGAATGTTAGTACTAAACTAGTTCGTGCTGTGCCCGACAGGATTCATAATTGATACCTTATCTTATGTATACCAACTGTTATGTAACATTATGGAACGCAATAAAGAATTGAGAATTGGGTCCAATTCTTTCGTACGAAATATTTCGTTACGATTTTTAAAAAGTCAAGAAATCAGTCTAAATTCAATAAAAAAACCCTTGAGATAACGAAGGCTGGTAAAATATGTAAAAAAAACTAAATATGGACGAACCATTTCAATTTTTATTTTCTGATCTATCGTCTATCCTATAAACCCAGTGTAGATGACCCCTAATAGTATTTATTATGTAATACCGAGCCCGTCAACAAAAATATTTTTATTAGATACCTACTTAGCCACATTTTGCGGCGGCTATAAACTTTATCTCGTTACAACTTGACCGAAAAAAGAAAAAATGGGTTCGCTACTCTGTGGTTTATAGAGGGTTACTGTTGAATTGCAGTATAAAGGCAATGAAGTTTCCTCTTCGAAATTGTATTAGTTGTAAACCACATAGTGGATTCTAAAAGTGCTTCTCAGCGCCATTAACGGAGTACGAGAACTATAAATGAAAATGAAACTCAGGTGTGCACGTTGTAGAACGGTTACGATTTGATAGCCATAGAGAAGGAATCAGATCGGTTGGAGCTCACCACAACTTTGTGGAACTAAGCTCTCGTGCCAAATATTACTTTACAGCTTTGTGGTTGTTATGCAAATACTGATATCAGTTGGGGCACCTAAATGCCGACATTGTTGTTCAAGCTCTCTGTAATGGTGAAACTAAACTATTTACTTGGTTGGTAAAGAACAAAACTTTTAGATAACTTTAACACTATTATTATTAGGTATTATTCTGATAGAGTAGATATTATAAATCGGTTTATACTGCCCTACTGCGCAAAGGCCGTCTCTAACAAATGAAGGTTGAACGTACCAAACGCCTATAATGCTTCTAATTTGGCTAAACGATATATATCACATAGAGTTATAATGGAGCCCACTGACAAATCACGTGACGTTAGAAATGAAAAGGCTACCCATCTATATACTCACTAAATTATGAGAATCATTGAGGTATTAGAGCTTCTCAAGCGCTACAATAAACAATTATTATGTTTTCACAAATAAAATATCGCTTTTCATATTTTCCAAGTAGGCAAAAGATTGAGTCTCCTGTAAATGTCAAACGATCACCATTACTTTTCAATATCAGCAGCATCAAAGGACTCCTGCAGTTAATTATTGACTTTCATAGACTTCAGCTTGGTAATAATTACCAGTCTCCGTACCAAAAAGTACACAATATCGTAACACGCCGAATTTTGTGAAATCCTCTGTTTATGTTACTGAGAATCGTCGATATTGATGGATGTTAAGATGAACCCGAGTATGTCGATAATTAGCAATGATATACGTCCAAAATTGTACAACGTTTTTTTTTAATAATCGAACGTACATTTATCGAATGTTCACATTTACCAAGATGATACCGTAAATCTTTAAGTGATTTGCAAAGTAGGCGTAAAGTTAGTACAAGCCAGAGGTTCTTACAAAAGAGATAAAGTTCTATAGTGTCCTCTTCTGTTCAAATTATTTGATGTACTCTGGCATTTATACCACGGCACTGCTCGCTTCGCTAGCTCGGGTACGTCACAGTTTTAACGTATTAATATATTTAATTTAATATATTTAAAAAAACTATCGTAAAAAAATCTAACATATCAAAGTTTCATAGTTGTCGGAGCAGCGTAGTATCTGAGTTTCATTGTTTCGTAATGTCTGTCGAATAGTATTACTTAGTTAAAATTTAATTTTTAAATACAAATGGTTTAAAATCGACCAAGTGTGAGTCAGACTCGCGCAGGTTTCCGTGTATACATTAGTTTAAGTAGGTATTATTCTACAAAAACTGGCCATATCTAAAACTTTATTTTAATTCATTCTGGAAGTATGTCAAATCTGCTAGTATTGAGAATGACTTCCGATTTTTTGCCCCCCAGATTTCGGGCGGTGGTGTGGATTTGCACATTTTTAAGTATAAGTTGAAAATATGTAAGAAAATATCCAAATCCTTAAAGAAAGCTCTTTGTAATGATAATAGTATATAATACCGATAAATATCATCACCACTTTACATATTGGAGGCCCCCTAAAATTATTTATCTATATCTATAAATTATAAATCATTACTTTGTCGGCGTTATAAAAATGTATATTAATGCCGAATTTCAGCTTTCTAGCTTTTATAATCCGTCAGTAAAATGGCTGTGACAGACGGGCATATAGAATGAAGATTCACCAAGTCGTCGGGTGCATGTTATAAAAATAAATGAATAATAGACATGAACCAGCTAGCTTGGTGGTTGTCAACATTTATACAACAGTTGTAAACAGTGTATCTTAAGATACATCGTGTTTCAGACATGTACCGTAACAAATACACTAGATACAGCTTAAATTTTGAGAACGGCTCTGTAGAAATTAAATTAACCGTTTTCAGCATGTCTGTAGTCCAGTATTTAGTGAATATATACGAAAACGTTGTGGAATATTTTGTAGGATATCTAAATAGCTTTCTACATAAACTAGGCTAACGCGTGGCTCCATTAAGCCTTTTTTGTATACTTAGGTTACATGTAGATACTGTACAAGTTTAGTTTTAATTTTATAATGTTAAAAATGATATTTGTTCATCTTTTATGCGTCTCAATTCTATTTCCAAATATCTTTTTTGAGATAGTATCGCGCCCGTAAAGGTTTCTGACAAAAAAAAGGCATTACACTTTGTAACGCATGTCGCCGGATGCATCTAGTGTATTATAAAATTTTAATACTAATACGCATACCAATAAAATTTATGAAAACATTGCTGTACAAAATGATTAAGAAAGTTTACTAATAAAATTTTATATCTATTTTACAAGTACTTTATCGACCAATAAATTCTGCTTAAAAAGTCTTGACAATTAATGCTTGCACAAGCAAAATAATTTTGACGATGAAGTACCTAAGACGCATTTTTAAGATGATAATCCAAAACGGGTATTTTTAAATTATATTGGATATGACCTTTCATCCCGAAAAAAAAGTACTGTTTCAAAGAAAGACGACAATAACGTTCTTATGATAACAGATGGCGCCACGTCAATTTCGAATCATAATTGAATGTTATTAACGCGAGTGAAGCCGCGGGCGAAAGCTAGTATTTTTTAAAACATAACATAGAAGAGGCGGTTTATACCCACAATTCGCATTACTCTACAAAACTATAAGCTCCATGTAACATGGAACACCAATCATTTTCCCTTAGAGTAGTCTTTTGTCAGAAACCACACGCTCATATACAACGAAACTGAATTTATGATAACATACGTAGCCCATATCTCACTGTCGCTACTAAATACATCGTAGTACACATTGCAGATACAATGCATAAAATCAGATGTCCTGCACAAATCACTACCCATTTGCATATGCCTTACGTACTTGAAACCGTGCCACTGCCAACCGAGGCTAATTACTGCAACAAATCTATGGGGCCACCTCTACAACTCTATGATACGACGTGCAAACCTAATGGCGGTCACTTCGAACACGCAGCAGTAGCGTATTCCGTTTCACAAGTACCTCCATGCAATGTATGATTATTCGATTTCACGAGTTATAAGCCCCACTTGCTGGTAAAGTAGGCCGCGAGGCCGACACACACTTCCATACACAACAAAAGGGTTGACTCTGAACATTGTACTCATTTAAATAGCCATCTAGGGACTATTAATAACCCTCATACCCACAAAAAATGTTTGTTTCCATATGTTTATCACGCTGCGTTTTTATGTACTTAACATTAAAAAATATAATATTGTTGTTTACAAGTTTATTGTAAACTAGTAGGTACTAAGATAAATGATCTAACGTTTACCGCGAACTGATTCTTTTCTCCGACACAAAACTAAATCACACGTCCAAGTGAAGGCATATTGAAAACATATATTATACCTACAATATATATATAATAGGTATATTATACATTCAGTTTCTCTTTGGCGATACTTTTATAGGAACTAGTCATTTGATCCACTAGGACTTGATTGATCTATTTTTAATGTGCTTTTTTACTGATTTGATCCATATTTGTAGAAATTTCTCAAGTTACATTCGGATCCTTTACCTGACGTGGGTGTGGGAAGTTGGTTCAATACATCCTGTGATACAAAAGATAATATAAAACTGCTGAATGTTAGGTTAGGCTATGATAGAACTGATATCGGATCTTACGAGTTAATTGAGCCAAACGAGTGGTGCCGCAGCACCGGTATACCTTACATCGTTAAAATACATTCAGTACAAAAACTTTAATTCTAATAGACATTAATATTAAAGCGCTGACTCAGAATAATAAACGTTGAATGTTGAATAATTTGAAGATTTTCCAAACAAAAACTTTGACCTTTTTGATAAAAAGGGCAGCAATTTAATACACATCGCCCCTTACCGGTTCATCCCTAAGTCCACAAAACTCAGTGAATAATTTAAAATCAATTGGATTGCCCCAATAATCCGGAACTTTCTCATGAAAAAATGCTCTCGGTGCGTTCAAAAAGAACGTGAGCATCTAATTCAATAATTTGAGACGCAATAACATTCGACACTTTGAATTCATGAAGTAAACTTTCAGAAAATGAAACCTTGAGGAAAAGTGTCGCAATTATTTACGACTAGTCCTTTCCGACGACCTTTTCAGGTCTCCAAGGATAATGTAAACGCCTTTTATTGCGCCTCTTTTAGTGAAACGTTAAAATTAATTTGCGTTCATGTAGCTAAATGAGCTCGCTTTGGGAGCCCCCGAGTTAGTTCTGGTTATTAAAATGTACGATAGTTTCATTTCTATTAAGGTTTGTCGGAATATTACTTCTTGAACTAATACATAACTTTCTTTTAGTTACCATTAAACGTGTTATTATATTATAAAAATTCACAAGGCCGTGCGCCATTAAAAATAGTAGGGACGGACTTATCTTTACGACTTGTTGTAATAAATGTTTGTTATTTTATAGCGTAAGGTCTTTCCAAATTGAAACAATAAATCTTTGTTATAAGCTATAATAAATAGTCCCAAAATAATATCTGACCGATTTTATTTATTATCGGTAACAAGCTTTTGGAATATCCATAATACCTAGTTGTAATATCTTCTTAAGGTTGTCTAGGATTTTCACGCTGTTTTAGGGTTCCGGACATAAAAGGTGAAAACGAAACCCCGGCTATTATATTTTCTATAATATCTGTGAGTAACGTGGTCGTAATAAGTTGTAATATGTCGTAAAGTTAAAATCTGCTGCATTATTAGAATTTGTAACAATCATAAAATGTATGGATGTATTATATTAAAGCGCTTATTTTGACAATAGGAAATATTTTTTATTGATATTTTATGCACATTCTTTTAAAAAATTCTAATTCCAATCCGGTTCTTTTTCTTCAAAGTTTATAAATCTACTACTAATCTACTATATTTTGCGGAAAATATATGATGATGTTTTAGACTTATACTCGTAGTTAAATATTGAAAAATATACTTTTGCCTAACAAATAATTGCTTTTTATTCAAAACCCTTGGCAAAAGAGTCTCGCACTTATCAGGGGGGGTTACTCACACAATCCCAAATTATGTAGGTATTTACTCATTTTAACATTGAAGCAAAAGCGCGTGCCAATGCGCGCATTGTTTCTTAGCGGATGGAAATGACAACTTTGGCATAGTAAAAAATTGGATTGGTTTCTTAGCTCAAGTGTAAGCCCCCAACGGCAACGCTAGAAAGACATAAAATAAGGTAAACGTTTCATTCAAGTTCGTGACCTTTTTTGGTGCAATACATGTGCGTAGGGATATTTTATGATAAAATTCTGAAGGTACCGTCAAACGTCAAGTGACAGGCAAGTGTTGACGAAAAAATGTAGGTATGTAATAAGACGCGGAGAAAGAATACTAATGCTGCGAGTCTCCTCACTTCCCAAACTGAGCAAGTGGTCGTAAGAATTGACTAACAAGAACAAACGCTTACCGCTTGAGTAATCCTCTCGCCTTTTACAAACTAAGTGTAACTGAATACGAAAACCTAGAATATTACCGATTTATCAAAGAGGACATCATTATCAACCATATTATGTTTTAACTGCATTGAAATATTAATCTAAAAATTGACCTTACTAGGTTTATACTCGAGGCACTCGTATGACATTTCATTTTATTCTTTAACAACACTTTATGTAGAGGGTCCCAGCTCTCACTGCATAGTAATCACTGGTAGTCGATTCGATGAGGGGTGGTCTTACAAGTTACTGGAAAAACCGAACAGCGAAATGGCAGCTTTGAGTATTTATGGATAAATTCTCAAAAGTTGGCGCAAACCTTCCTTTTTTGCGGGGGAATTTTTTCGTTATCGTAGAAGAACATGTACGTCCCCTAGTCCACCGCCCTAAGACCCATTAACGGGGGCGTCGATCCGTCGACGACTTTCTCTCTTTACTTGGCCTTCCAGTACGTAATAACGGTTTCGCAAAATGCGATCACCCTGTCCGGACGTAAGGTACGCTTTTCACTTCCGTGTGCTACGCCATTTCCTTCAGGCTGAAGCTACATTGGACCGTGATTTGCGTTGCAACTTGAAAAGCGAAATCAGATAAACATGATGTGTCTACATTGGACGCAAAAGTCCAGCGATTTTTCTTAAGAATTCGTTTTAATTTCGCTAATGGCTTTTGTAGCAGGTACCATGATTTTACTTACGTAGTTCCTATCGCAAAACATAAATTGCTATTAAAATTTGCTTAAAATGAAGCCATATACGTAGATAAAAAGTAATTAGCTTTAATCGCAGTTCGCGTCGCTGACTAATGTAGCCTCAGCCACAGGCATCCGATCCTGACATGACTCCCAGGCTTCCGGCTCCCTGCGTATGCCGCATAGAAACTTTCCGAAACAACCGTTGCCTTCATCAACTCTACACTTCATATACGACCTACCCTCTCAAACCATAATTTGTAAAAGAAGACCATTGCAGCAGTAAGATGATATAGGCTAATTTCGTTTTAATTTAAACATGTCAGTCACAACTGACTTGTACCGATTTTGTTATTCCCTATAAACTACGCTTTAAACCAATCTCTTATTCTCAATTAAACTAACAGGGAGCTTCTAACTTGCCTTTATTGGAGCGTAACATTGTAATTTTCATCCTTGTAATTTTCAATTAGTTGTCGTACATAGTGGAACAAATATGTACATAGTTTGGAATATTACGTGACAAGCAAAATCGTTATTTTCATAATTACAAAGTCATTAATGTTTTGACGCAACTCCGCTAAAGCACAAAACTAGAGAAGCAATATACCTACAGCGTAGTAACCACCTTTCTTTAGTATGTAGGCACTTACGGCTGTATGGTAGATTTATTAAATATTTATACAAACAACACTAATATAACTACGTCTACCATAACTTTAGTCCATCAGTTTGTGTCAGAAATGTATGCATGCGTTCGTGCGGAAAATAGCTTATGAAATTCACGAAACAGGAGTAATTTATCATCGTAATTATTTATTATAGCTAGGTACCTCAGAGGGTTATAGTTTAGTTTATCTAGATCTGTCTGATTACGACCCTTAAAAAGTTCATAGTTCTATGTGAGGTATTGTTATGTAGAGTGTAGACCGAATTTTCTATTCAGCAAGAACCCCATCGACTCCTCAAACCTTCTCTATGGTACATTAACTATGGCTATTTTTTTCCTTCGTCTCGGGTTTTCCCTGCTTAACTTAAATAGGTATCCTTACTTATGAAGACACAGTGGTGGGATTATACAATAACGAACAAAGCTTCAAATTGGCATTAAATTAAATTTATTTTATTTGTAAAATATTTTAAATTATTAATGTTTCAGCGTCAGAAAAATAAATAAAAAATGTAAGTAATAGTAATACACTAGCATTCAATTATTGGTTACTTAGACATTAAGTAAGTATTACATCCACTAGAGAATTCCAAGCTCGACCAAAACCAACGATCCAATAGAATAACGTCCTCTTAGCTATAGGAGCCTTACCCGCAGTTAAGTCTTATGGCATCGCTGATCGGATCGTTGTTGTTTCCTTCACATTCAAAACAGACTAAGAATTTCCCCAGATCACATTATGGTTCCACCTAATCTTCACTTTTAGCTGTACAACATGGAATTTATCGAATCAGATATTTGGAGCGGGCAATCTTCGATAGGGACATAGCGGTCAGCAGCGTCCACATTCCTGCGGCTTTTGTGGAGTGTGCGTGTCGAATTTTATCCGCAAATGGCAACATTTGTTTTATAGGATACTATCATGCTCTGAGCGGCCCTTACATTCAACCATAAACCCAATGGAACTCATGGTTTTTATATTTCACTCGCTCGCGTTTACGTCATCGCATACGTCGTGTATTGTCAGACATTCGGTGTTTTGCTTTTTCACGTTACGTTGAGATACTCGTAAACAGTCACACAGACACACACACTCGCCTTTGTCATCGCACTTTTTAATGAAACTTCAAAAATAATGACTTCCTACATAAGGAACAACAATGGAATATTTAATACGAGAGAATTTTATTAATATTATCTTTGTAATACTCATTACTATGCATATACAACCTAAAAAAACATAATACATAATTTAATAATAATTTATTTTTAATTTAATATTTAATTTAAGTTAATAAAATCCAGAGGCGCTCAAGACGCTGATAAAAAAAATATATATTCCTTTTTACAACAAAAAAACCGGCGGTGGTTCTCATCACCGGTAACAATAACCAGAGCGCTTCATATACCTTCTTGCTTCGAAAGGCACGATAAGCAGTGTTCCCCGTAGAGGCAAAATGTCAACCTTATAGACATCTAAATAAATTACAGCGTGGTAGCCACAAGTCTCTGCAACCACGCATGCACTGAATTTGTGAAAAGCTTTTGCCCAGAAGTACAATAGGGCTGATTTGTAGCAATACAATTTTTAATAATTAATTTTTGCTTTGTAGTTAAATAGAATGTAATATTGTGAAATTATTTGTTAAAACTTTCCTTTATTAATATACTTAAATATACCTAACTGTGGTTTCCGTTTGCTAAAAACTTTTTTCCAGCCGCCAGATCCAACGAGTTTTTAATGTATATAATTCCTGTGCAAACTTAAACATTAAATATTTAAATTAATTTGTAACCTACGTTTGATTTGTGGCTATCTCCTAAAATATATTGCATGAAAAAGTAAGGGCTCATACATTTATAATAAAATCTTATATCTGTGCCAATCCTCATGAATATTCTAGTTTAGCCATACACTCATACAAAAGGTCATGTGTCACTAGAGCCGATCGAAATATTTCGAGGATTATGCTAATCCTGTACATCAGCTGGTATTGTATGCAAAATTATACCTCGGTTTGAAGTTTCGATATGGTTTTGTGGTCACATTATATAAGTAGCCTAAAATTACTTTCGTTTATGTTATGTATCATTATTAACTACCTTTTTCATTCAATAGATTTTTTAACTGCAACAAAGAATGCGGTGCATATAGGATAATGAATTTTTAATACTTTGACTGCCACGCCGCAGACACAATGCAATTTTTATTGTTTGCCGGTCACCAATGACCGGCGTGGCGTTCAAAGGGTTAATGTAGGTTTATATAAGTTTGAAATAAGTCCAAGTTATTGTAACTAACAGCCCAATGGGTCCCTCAAAGTGGCAGGCGATATCGCAGCAGACCCAGATGGAGATAGTGGAATGATCTTGACTCCTTTATTAAAGACTGGTCCTCAGCAGCTCTAGAAGGTAGCTCTAGTAGGAACGTCTTTGGCCTGCAGTGGGAAAATTCGGTCTAGTAATAATAATATAGTACTGAATTATGAATAGAGTACAACAGTACAAGAACACCACCCCATTTGCGCACTCCTTATCTTATATTAATGTTTCCTGCTGACGAGAACCAGATTTTGAGAGAAAATCGTAAAATCACAATCCTTATACAAGCATTACGCTTGAAAAACAGCACGTAAAGATTGCACAGCTCTTAACGTAAGTCTCATTTTACGACATCATTAATTTATATAAGCACACGAATGAGTCTTAAACACGTACTTAAACAAGGTGTGAACGCTTGTCAAACACATTATTACGCGATGTGCGAAGAATGTTACCAAAAGATTTCGTTGGTGAGGCAGCCCGTAGTAATGCAAACATACCACTTTATCATTACTTTTACGCTTTCTTACTTCAGTTGAGAAGTTGCAGCGTAACTTTAGATTTAGGACTTCATAACTTGCTTGCGCGCAATGTAATAAACGCTGGTCAAGTGCAAGTCAGAGAATTGCACTATGGTTTTTATATATTTTTTTACTATTATTCGTTGTGACAGAGGTCATTTTGTAAAAGCAATACGAGTAACTAGTTATCTATTACTATCTCTACTACTATCTATTAATATCAAATATCGCTATGTCTCATCTTTATAAGAGATCGTTGTTAGCGACAATACCATCCATTGAAAATATTGTTCTAAAATAATTATTTGTTAGAAATATCTATGGGTCTTTCTATGGCTTAATCATTTACATCATTTGGCCTACTTATAAACAGCACTGTTTTTATCGGTCGTGATGGCGTTACGGACCCGCTTTGTCGCTTTGTATGCACATGGGTGTGGGTTCGAACCTGGCATGTACTAATGTAACTTTTTCAATGTTATATGTTGTTTCTTAGTTAATCTAAGACACCACTGACTATCGGTGAAGGAAAACATCATGAGGAAACCTAGATTTTATAGTCTTAAATCACCGGCAACACGCAGTGAACTAGCGTGGTGATTAATGCTCGATCCTACTCTGTATGAGAAGAAGTCTTTGCCCTGCAGTAAGACAGTTACAGGCTGGTTAATTTATATTTATTTATTACTGTTTTTAAAGTATTATATTATTTAATGATTATATTAAGTTATTATGTAGTGATTATATTATATATTGTTTTTTTTGTTATATAATTGATATGTCCGAGAAGCAGAATGAAAGTAAATGTGTCATCATCACCTTCAAATTATCGATACTGTGTGTTTCTAGAGTGCTGCTGAGTTCGGTACTTAGGAAAACGCTCACATACGACACGACTGTTTATTGAAATATTTTAGATACTTAAGACATTGGTATTTAAGCACTATTTGCGCAGATAATAATTAAAATAGAGTGCATGTACAAGAAATGGCGTTTGTAGAGAAAGAGAGAACGGATGAATGTGTGTACAGAAAAGATAGTTTAGTAAGATAATACTAAACATTGGTATTGGTTAAATGGGGTTCGAATAAGACTGTAATTAAAATTCCTTTACTATATTTTGCGTTGACTTCGCTCCCTTACAGTAAGTTATGTTTCTTGAATAACCTCGGGGTGCTATCGTTAAGTATTGAGGTTCAAACTACCGCAATCAATCCCATTTTCATTTTCCTAACATTGTATTTTATACAAAAAACATTAAGATAGTCTCTAAGATAGTCAAGTCTTTGAACTAAAACAAAAACGATGAATGTTGCCAGTTTGTAATATGAACTATTATCATAAACGAGTAAAAGTTTTGATCTATTTGCCAGTGGTCTCGAAGTTTCTAGCAAACAAAAGCCGTCGCCATTAAACAAAGGCCCAAAACGACAGAGGGATTATGTCAAGAAGATGGCCATTTACCGGTTTAGTGGTCGCAACTGTGGCTGCCAAACGTGAAAACGTGTAGGGTTGGATTCATTTTCGTTTATAGCACTCCTATAGAATGTTACAATCAGAAACTGAAATTTAATAATAATCTTAATTGGGTCACCTCATCTAATTCTGTGTCTTAATATATTAACTTTAAGGCCTATTATATAGAGTTCAGTAACTGGAATCCAGAAAAAAAGTTAATACCTATTACCAAATTAAAAGTCCAACGAAATAAGATGAGTTCGTCATATTATATTTCATTCCTTAAACAGTCGGGTAAAAATAGAATGTCTGTTAAATTGGTCTTTATCTACATACAATTAGACGAGATGTATCGTTTACCGACTAAATACACATATATAGAGAAGATAGGCTCTAACACGCTGACCCAGAGAATGTTGGTGGAACCAGAATCGTGGCCACCCCACTGTTGGACTGCAGGCCACATAGCATAATCATAATATAGTGACTACATTGTAAGTGATTTTGCTATTTAAGTGATTTTCCTTCCGAAGTGTCTATGGTCACCCATTCACGGCCTGATCGCGTAAATCACCGCGCTGTGCCCCACGAGCAACTCCTAACAAAGTAGCTAAGTACTATAATGTTTCATTTCATCCAAGTAGAACGATGTTATTTATCTTATAAGCTAGAAAATACTCTCTAGGCTAAGCTTCTTGTGCCGCAAAGATACAAACATTTCATTCCTGTGTGTACATGTTAAGTCCACATGTACATAAGCCGACGAATTTCTACATACGTTAGGTAATATTGTTGAAATCTATTTTGTTAGGCAACCGGAACCGAGAAAGGAACAGATTAAGTAAATATTTTGCCAAACTTTATTACTATCGGAGTTGTCGCTTTACACAGTTCATATTATACTGAAGTGTGCAGATATAGGATTCTTTAAAAATAAAATTTAAAATATAAAAATAATTTAAAGCAAGGGAGATAAAATACAGCCACGATTGGACGTAAAAATGTAAGAGCCCTGAGTCTGACCTTAATTAAAATTAAACTCTAAAATGACTATCGCTGTTATACGGCACACTCCACGACGGAATGGAGTTTGTATTGCGTTTAACCTAATTTTTTACTTATTTTCTGTAAAAGTTTTATTAACTTTATTTTCCTCTAACTCTTTATGTAGGTAGCTTGTTAGTTTATGATACGTGTTTTATTTTTAAACTGAACATCTTAGCCTGCCTTGTTAGGAAAATATAGCCGTAATTATCTCGGTTGTCGTAGAATTTATTATAATTAAAACCTAATAATGGAAGTATAAGTTTTCTTATCTATAAAAAATCATTTTTGCAACTTCGACAAAATTCGATTTTGCAACTTAAAATAAAAATTATAATTAATTCAGCTTCGCCTATCACTATCACTACATAGTATGAAACAAAGTCGCTTTCTCTGTCCCTATATCCCTATGTAAGCTAAAATCTTTAAAACTACGCAACGGATTTTGATGCGGTTTTTTTAATAGATAGAGTGATTGAAAAGAAAGGTTTATAAGTATATTGCACCCGTGCGAAGCCTAGTTAGGTAGGGCGGGTTGCTAGTTTTACCTAAATACATCAACGTTGATAACCGTTCTGTAATAAATAAATTATAATAAATTCTACCTTAGCAATATTTTGAGAAATATGCTTCGTTCACTAAAATCGTGTCTAAAGAATTTATGGAAAAAATATCACATTAAATGTCGATTAAGTCGGTTTGGGGCCGCGAGCGACGACGACTCCACCGGCGGCGCCGCGCTCCGAAATGTGACGGATGATCGATCACGTTAATTTACCAACTCACCTCAAATACTCGGTATTCTTCTTTTGAGAGAAGATCGCGTTATCTGAAACCAAACATCACTCTTTTTAATCGAATGTAAACACATCATAATCATAAAATTGTAAGTCAGCACACTTAAAAATCTATATACATAGCCTTCAGTTAAAAATACCTTAAACTTGAATTATAAAGTTTAAGTCATTTCGTAAGTTGAGGCCTCATGGGCGTTAGTTTAATAATATCCAAAACCTGCGTAGTCATAAACCTGTCTCCGGCAATCCGCACAAGGTTAGTAGGAAAATACCTACGACTTGAATAACACGCAACCTTTTGTGGAAGAAAACCTTTACTAGTGTTGCCAGATCCATTTTTTAAAAAAAACCGTAGCGCTACGCTCAAAAATCCGTAGAAGTCCGTAGATTGCCTTTACGAAAATCCGCAGATCTACGGACATTTTTTAAAGTTTGGAAAATCTGCCGGAAAATCGCCAAGATAAAGGAAAAGACAATTTTTAATAGTAGTTTTTCATTTATATTGATCAATCATTATTGTTGTCAATGTCACTCTCACGATTCTCACTATTCTCAGTAACATTTGTAACCGTTTTTGTTTTCTTTGCTTCTACCACATAGTAGGTAGCTTTTAATGAACTTTTTGTAAGGTGGATGAAATCAAACAAAAATCCGTAGATTTGCCACTAAAATCCGTATATCCGTAGCTAAGACCCAAAGTCCGTAGATCTACGGATAAATTCGTAGGTCTGGCAACGCTCCTTTACTACAATTAGAAAATGTACATACATTATTCTGTACGAGTCAAGTCTTATATTTTCTTTTTAACGTTAATAACGAAGAACGTAGTTTCATTATCTGTCATTTTCATTTCATGTATACAAAAATTGTTTTATTTTATTTTATATTTCTTGAAAAAATAAGTGTATTTTATATTTCTTGAAAAAGTGGGTAGTAAGGTACTTTTATAATTATATATAGTAGAGTTTTTATGACAACAATTTTTACGTATGGTTATGGTTTAAACTTTGCTTACAAACACCACAAAAATAATCTTAGTAAATAAAATTAGAATAAATTGAAAAAGAGATAGGATACGAGGTTTGAATCCGCGACACTTGCCGTAACGTGGCAATGCCAACTGAGCTATTGTATCCCGTATCTATAAAATTTTAAGTTCCCTTTCTACATCGTCTTGAGACCTGATGATGATTATTTATGATTGAAGATAACGATAATTTGCAAAATAACGATAAAATTAAAAGAAAAAATGTTATTTTTTGTGGTATCATTATTAGCCACTGCTCAGAAGTGCGGATTATCTAGTGCTTAAGGCTAGTGGCATTAATTTTAAATTAATTCTGTTTCACGTGCGGCCTTCAGCTTAGCGTCAGCTTCAAACTTCTTAATTTCTTCGAAACACTAAAAATGTTTCAGACGAATTTAATTACCGACGCGAAAAATTCTACAAAAAAAAATAAGGATCCCAAAAATGTTAGCTATAATGACTTAATTCGGAATTCGAGGCTTAATGTAATCTAACAAGATCACCCGAAATAAACGGCTTAGTTACGAGCGAAAGGGTCACCTGTCTGTCATTCAAATAAATTACCAATAACGTTCAGAACGTTGTAATTAATCTCAAAATACTGCTTCTCAATATTAAGTTTAACTAATATTTATTTACATTTTGATACATAATATATGTAGAAATATTAAAAAAACTAAATAAGTAACTATATTTACAATATTTATAATTATACAGTCACGCGAAGGCGTCAAAGAATTCCTCCCCATCACCGCCGTCTGTAGGCAGCGTGCCCAGAAGGCTGGCAGCATTGCCACGCTGGATGGCAATGCTGATTCTTTGAGCAAAGAAATAGCCAGCCCTCTGATCACGTGTGCTGTTGACTAGTCTCCGAGCAATTTCCAATCTCAAAATTGAGAAGATAAATAATTACAAAGCTTTCAGTGTTAACATACGCAGCAACTAGTTATTGATATCCATTTATGTAGCATTACTCAAACCAGATTAAAGGTGTAGGTTATCATTATGTGTTTGTCAATTCAACGTCAATTCCAATGGGGAGATATTAACCTTTTACATAAACTAACTAACTCTTGTGCTACTTTAAATATTTGATAGGTACTTATGTAAGTATTTGTTTAGTACACTTAGATGACTGCATTATATAATATATTATATTAGAAATTTTGTAAAAAGAAAAAATCGATTTCGAGCCGGTTGTAAACTCGCGACGTACTATAATTATGCGAACAATATACTTTTAAATTTTATAGAAAGAAAGAATCGTAATATTTTTTTCTTTATTTTAATTAACAAATAAAACATTTAAAAATTCTTAACGATCCAAAAGTCGAAAATCGATTATTTTTCCATTTTCAGAAGAAAACGACTTTCTTGTCACAACCGATTTATTACCTTAAGCTAATTTCTTATACGCATCGTTGAGCTCTGTCTGTGAAGATAGCTGCAATGGCATTTGCACGTAGATTACTCGCGTTTAAATTCTACAATCACGAAAACACACAGGATACTTATCGGGGTCTATAATTAATCACGGTTATTCAACAATATATTTTATACGCCACTTTTTCATAAGAAAAATCGTCCCGCAACTAATTTCACTGATTTAAAAATCAACGGCACATGGTACCGTAGTAGGTGCTACGTCTGTTTATGACGTAGTCCATGTAACTACGCCGTAGCACCGCGTAGCACTGTCTACAGCCTTTCTTTATAGGCAAAGGTATTCTTTCTTATCGTATGATTAATAAAGATAGAAAAGTAAGAAAATCCCAGAAGCATATTGCATCTGGGATGTTCTAAATAATCTACGTATTAATGTGTGTTTCAGTATTTTATCTTCAACAGTATTTACATACACAAAGAGAATATAGTTAAAATAATAATAAAATATTGAACATACAGAATATTCGTTACATCAACCTATAATGTGTGTTTCAGTATTTTATCTTCAACAGTATTTACATACACAAAGAGAATATAGTTAAAATAATAATAAAATATTGAACAAACAGTATCTTCGTTACATCCACCACCCGTTATATCAATGTTAAAAAACATTTGAACGAAAAGCGAAATAAAATTCAGAACACAACAAAAATATGAGTTCGCTAACACGAAAAAGAAATATTTAAACCAGCCGGCTAATTTCTGAGAAATATGCAAAAGAAAAAATAACCTACTTTTTAAAGTCGGTTAAAAAAATAGCTTTCCCCATTTTAGAAGAAAGTTTTTCTATGTTACACTAATTACTTTCTAATCGCTAGAGGGCAACTCATCAATCTCGTCACGCTACGCAGTAATGTAAGAATTATACCCATGTAATTTCCCTTTTTTAACGGATTTCTAATAAAGGAGGTTGTCGATTCCAAGCATGTTTTTTTTATACTTACTTACCCCCATAACTGAAAGAGGACTTAATATCAAAAACTGAAAAAATAAGACAGGATAAGACTGAATTTAAAAAAAAAAAACAGAAATAAGAATTTAAGCAGTACACATGGAACAATTCACTAATAGCATGCGAAAAATTTCACATCTGCTATATTCCTTCGCGTTGCATTGTTAAACTTTTTGAATAATAAACCCCTCATTCAGATTTTTAACCTCAAATCAATAAAAATTTATTATTTTTTTATATAGAGAAATTTGAAAAAGAAATAGGATATATTTAACTCAATACTACAACTATTGCAGTCGTAAGGATCAAAACGATATTACCAATCTTTATTTAATCATAAATTGGTAAATACATGTTACGACGATGTAATGCCTTAGAAAAATTTGAGGATATTGTAAAAAAGATACGATACGAGCGTAGTTTCAACACGCGACACCCGCAACAACCTGAATTACTATACTAATAAAATCTAATTTTGTAACATGTAGATTACATTCATATTGAGCGAAATGAGGGTTCCGCTTATACTAGTCTGATTTATTCATGCTTAGTTTATTTTACATTATGTTATTATTTATGTTTCGAATAAAATGAACGAAATGTTTATAACTAAGCTGTTCCCTGTGACTCTGCCCACATGAAATTTGTTCTCTCTTTTCTCCGATACGGAAATTCCTTTTTAAAACCTTAAACAAAAGGAGTAACATGCGGAAACCAAAGTCAATTAATCCTTTTATTAATTTTTTTTTCATTAAGTTTATATTATAAGAAAAAATATTAATACTTTAGCAATAAAATTTTGTTACTTTGTGTTTTTTTTTTATAGAGTCACGCCTGTATTAGGCAGAGGTGTGGTGTAAAACCCACATTTCGCCGGCTATGTTATAAGTCCCATGTAATAGGGGGCGAGCCTTTTGCCATTAACTGGGCACAATTCCAGACTCCGCGCTGCTACTGAGAATTTTCTAATGGAAAAATTCAATAACACTTTGCCCGACCCGGGGATTGAACCCAGGACCTCGTGCTCAGCAGTCGCGCTTGCTACCACTAGACCAACGAGGCAGGCAGTGTTATTTTGTACTTGTGTATTATTAAAATGTTTAGTAAAATACGTATCTTTTTATCCTTTATTTCTATACCCCCGATTGTTCTCGATTTACGAGCAAAGCCGTTTAAGTATTTTCAGTCCTTGCTTACCCATTTCGCTAACAGTCCGCGTTATTTATTTTGGTCCGGGAGCGTCCTGTATTTTATTTTTACCTTTCCCTTTACATCTCGTTACGTCTCCTTTTAACAAGGAAAAATATTCTTTTACATTTAATTATTGGTTCGTAGTCCAACTTAGAATTCTATTGCTACTTTTTTAATGGACGAAGTAGTTGTAAGGTTGGTACATTTACTATGGTCAATGTTATAATATAGATTATCTGTGGTTGGCAGAAAAAGCAATAAAACAGTTAGACTTCAACCGTGGTTTCAATTCTTTGCATTGGCGACGAGTCTGATGTAAAATAGATTTATTTTACTCCGAATCTGCGCGTATTTCGTTTAAAGTATTTTAAACTTGACTCTTAGTGTCATATGTGATTGTAGAATTATTATTTTCGCAATGCCTATTGGAAAAATTGAACCGTTTGATCTAAGTTCTAAACAATGGCCGGCATACATACGACGTGTAAAACAGTTTATTATTTTAAACGAAATCAAACCTGAGTTAAAAGTACCGATGTTGATAACGGTTGTCGGGGATGCAACGTATAGTTTGATGTGTGATTTATGTGCTCCCGAGAACCCAGAAAATAAAAAGTTCGAGGAGCTAGTAGAATTAGTTCGGGCTCATCTTGAACCACAGCGTTCAGATATCGCCGAACGGCACATTTTTCGACAAAGAAGACAACGTCCCGGGGAATCGTTGACCGCATATTTACAAAGTCTCAAGCATCTCGCGGTTACTTGCAACTTTGGCAATCGACTCGAAGAAGACCTCAGAGATCAGTTCGTATCGGGTCTAGCGAGTGAAGTTATGAGATCTCGCATCTTCGCCGAGAAATCGGTTAACTATCAGAAGGCGGTGGAGCTAGCTCTGGCTCTAGAGGCGGCAGACCGGCACGCTGAGGTAAGCGGTGGCGGACTGGCTGCGAAGGGGAGCGTGAATGTCGGCGGCGTGGCAGGCAGCGAGGCGGGCGAGGGCCTGCACGCGGTGCGCGCCCGGCCTGGAGGCGTCAGGCAGCCGCGCGCAGGGGCCTCGACCGCGCCCGCTAGCACGGGCGGCGGTGGATCCCGAGACGGTGCGGGCTGCTGGCGGTGTGGCAAGAGTCACCCGGCAAACCGGTGTCGATTTGTAAATTACAATTGCGACAATTGTAATCAACGCGGTCACTTACGTGTGATGTGTAATAAAGAGCGTAATCGTAAAAGTGGTGACTATCAACGTCAAAATTTTGTAGATTGTTCCGAAGATGACTTCTTCAACATGGTGGTATCACCTGCGCAAGGTAATAAACCATATTATATTAAGGTGCAAGTGGACTCTGAAATTTTGGAGTGCGAAATAGATACTGGTAGTCGTATTTCAGTTATTAATGACAGTTGCTACGAGTTGTTATTCAAAGACCGATCATTACAGACTGATAGTAATTTAATTTTGCGTAGTTATTCTGGCTCAAAAATTGAACCCGTCGGATACATTTTGGTAAATATTAAATTTAAGAATGTTAGCGCTAATAATGTAAGATTGTATGTAATAAAAGGCGGCGGCAGACCGCTATTAGGCCGAGATTGGTTAAATGATTTAAAAATAACGCAAATTAACATTAACAAATTAATTGAAGAGGATCAGTTGTTGAGTCAGTTACGCAAAGAGTATCCTGAAGTGTTTTCAGACCAGTTAGGGACTTGTAAGAAATCGTTACGTTTACAGCTCGTAGACTGCGAGGGTGTGTATGTGCGCGCACGCCCAGTGCCTCTGGCACTACGCGCGCGTGTGGAGCGCGAGCTGGAACGGCTCCAGCAAGACGGCTCTATATACCGCGTGGAGCACTCGGATTTCGGGACCCCTATTGTACCTGTGGTTAAAAGTAACGGGGAGCTCAGGATTTGTGGGGACTATAAAATCACCATTAACCCTAAGTTGAAACGTGATTTTTATCCGCTTCCGCGTATTGAAGAATTATTTGCAAGTTTAAGCAACGGAAAGGAATTCACCAAACTTGATCTTCGACACGCTTATGAACAAGTACTACTTGAACCAGAGTCACAAAAATTTACGGCGATTACGACTCATATAGGTACGTTTGCTTATAGGAGAACTCCATATGGTTTGTCTTGTGTACCTGAGCAATTTCAAAAAATGATGGAGGAAACTTTACGCGGTATTCCAGGCACGGTTGTGTTTCTTGATGACATATGCGTTACCGGTAAAGATCGACACGCACATATACGCAGTCTGCGAGCTGTGCTCGAGCGGTTACGGCAGATGTGTCTTACTGTTTCTTTAAAAAAATGTATATTTCTACAAAAAAGTGTAACATATTTAGGGTTCATAATAGATGAAAACGGGTTGCATCCCGATCCCGCCAAACTGGACGCGATCGCCAACATACCCACTCCCACCGACGTCACACAACTTAAAAGTTTTTTGGGGCTACTAAATTACTATGGGAAATTTATTCCCAATTTGAGTTCGTTACTCCATCCATTGCACAATCTTCTGAGAAAAGATATTCAGTGGGATTGGGATTCGCGTTGTGTGAGTGCGTTTGAGAAGGCTAAGAAAGTATTATTAAGCGATAAGGTGTTAGCTCATTATGAAGAGGGGCGACCGCTGGTGTTGTCTGTAGATAGTAGCGCATACGGCGTGGGCGCGGTCCTAGCTCATCGCTACGACGATGGCAGCGAAAGGCCCGTTTGTTGCGCTTCGCGCTCTCTCAACGATGCTGAGCGTAACTATAGCCAGCTTGACAAGGAGGCCTTGGCTATCTATTTTGGCGTTACTAAGCATCATCAGTTTCTTTTTGGTAGGCGATTCCTTTTGCGCTCCGATCACAAGCCTCTTACATATATTTTTGGGCAGAAAAAAGGCATACCTCAGACGGCGGCTAGTCGACTGCAGCGATGGGCTGCGCGGCTGGCGGGCTATGATTTTTCCATTGAATTTGTGAAGTCTGCGGATAACGGTCCGGCTGATAGTTTATCACGTTTGCCTTTACCACTTGAGCGGTCATCCACTTCCCACATCGATTATTTACATTTTGTTGAAGATTCGCTATCTTTAGATTTTAATGATGTGGCTAAAGAGACTCAGCGTGATCCGCTTCTTTGTAGAGTACTCGGTTACCTATTATTTGGCTGGCCGGCATCGGCTAATTGTGATGACGAGAAAGTGTTTTTTGCTCGTAAACAGGATTTATTTACAGATCGCGGTTGTATTATTTATAAATATAGGGTAGTGATTCCATTAAAGTTAAGAGCAGATATTTTGAAAGAAATTCATAGTGGCCATTTAGGTATGAATAAAATGAAAAACATTGCTCGAAACTATGTATACTGGCCAAACATTGATAGGGATATTGAGGATACTTGTAGTGCGTGTGACGCGTGCAGGTCGGTACGGGACGCGCCCGCACGCGCTCCTCTACATCCGTGGGAGTACCCGCTATACCCCTGGCAGCGCGTTCATGCTGATTTTTTTGATTGTGCTGGTAAGCGATTTTTTATTTTAGTGGAAGCACACTCTAAATGGATTGAGACAGTAGTCATGGCAAGTACTACAGCTAGCGCGACTATTACTACATTGCGATCTATTTTTGCTCGTTTCGGTATTCCATCACAATTAGTGACCGATAATGGCCCACCTTTCTTTTCAGAAGAGTTTAACCAATATTGTAAAAATAATAGAATAAGGCATTCTACATCAGCGCCTTATAGACCTCAAGGTAACGGTGAAGCGGAAAATGCCGTAAAAACAATTAAAAAGGCGATTAAACGAGCTATTTTTCAAAAAGAGGACATTTTAACTGCTTTGTACAGATTCTTATTTCAATATAGAAATTGTGATCACGCAACAACTGGTGTGTCACCTGCGGTTGCACTTTTTGGACGTCGTCTGCGTGGGCGCCTCGATGCGTTACGTCCGGATGGGGCGGCCGTAGTACGTGCTGTGCAGGATAGACAGGTAGCGGCTGCAGGCGGACAACCGACTGCAGGGTTCGTTGTGGGTGATCATGTTCTCGCTCGCGATTATTCCAAGAATGGGGACAAATGGGCAAAAGGTTACGTTTCCGAAGTTACTGGACCAGTGTCTTGCAAAATTAAAGTGGGAGAAGGGTTGGAATGGCGTAGACATCACGATCAACTTGTCCCGCTTAGAAATCATAGCCGCTATTCGCTATCTCGCACGAGTACGCAACCGATAGTGGAAGAGTCTGAGGTATCTGATGGCCGCGATACACAGCTCGCATCGGGTGCTGACGACAATTGCAAAGGTCAGGCCGAACCGGATGTCGTAGTGATTGATTCGGGTGATGAGTTTAAAGACGCGTTTGATGATGAGTTGAACGTTCAACCGGGGCCGAGAACATCTCTGCCGCCAGACGCCTCAGCACGAGCAAAGAGAGCTTATACTAGGTCTAAAAAGAAAGAATTGAATGTTTGATAAACTTTGTTAATTTACAATTATATTTATTTTTTCTTTGTTTGTTGTAAGATTAAATTTCTTTGGTTTCTTTGTATATTAGGATATACTTCTGATTTGGTGTAGGGATGTGTAAGGTTGGTACATTTACTATGGTCAATGTTATAATATAGATTATCTGTGGTTGGCAGAAAAAGCAATAAAACAGTTAGACTTCAACCGTGGTTTCAATTCTTTGCAGTAGTGACGGTGGAGTCTTAGGTCAATTTTATTGTAACGATAAATTATCAATAATTGTGATACTACAGGAGATGCAATGGGAAAGGAGGGTGAAGGAGAAGGAATATCAAGTCTCATATTATTTTACGTTGAAAAAAATTTTTAGGTTTTTTTTTCCTTTATTGATTAAAGCAAAAATATTGATATTTATGTTGAGTGCGCTGTTTTTTGAGTGCGCCGCTTTCTATTCTGTCATAGCTTCTATTCAAACCGGTTTTTTCGAATATTGAATTGTTGTATTTAAGTGAGGCATTTTTTGTGAGTATGTTTTTTTTTCGTAAGTCTGACTTATTCACCTTGTGGACAAAAGTTTCGACAAATAGAATATAGAATACAATAAAGCAGCACCCACTACATTTTAAATTCGGTTTGGCTTTAATTTAGGCCGCAACATTTCACTTACTAACTTTATTGATTATTATTGTTTATTAATAGTACAGTTTGAATTTGTTCGTAATTGAGTATAATCCCTTCTAGGCCACTGTCAAATAAATCATTTCTTAACAATTAATGTTAAATAAGTCACAGAGTACATAATGACAAATCATTTACAATACTCGACTGCAACCGATAAAGGTATGCACGGTGAATACACAAGTGAATCCCAGGGCCCGAGATCCGAGGAACTCCGTGCGGTTTTCCGGCCGTTAGGGTTGCGTATAACCCCATCACTTGCCATTGGTGTTTGGGCCGGCTTCATAACATGGCTCTGTTTTTTGTTTACATAATGGTATTTTAGAAGTGAAACTTACTGAGTGCATTAGAAACTCTATACTGCGTTCCGAAGCTGCTGATCCAAATGCTAGATTAAAATGGAATTGAGCTCGTCATATCTACAGCACGGGCTAGCTATGAGCGAAAACGGCTTTTTCACGAAAACTGTAAATATCTGAAACATCATTTAATTTTCCCGGAAAGTTTATCAAAAGAATTATTTCAGATTTTTTGGCCCGCAAACTTCGGAAATAGAGGGGTAGGGGGCAGAATTTTCTTAACTTTTGACAAAAAGAAATCCTAGATAATATTTTTATCGATAACTATAAACATTACTTGATCATTATGTAAAAGACAAATGTTTGACCACGAACCCACCTCATATAAGTGGTGTTGTGTTACCTATACGTTGGAGGTACACCTGCTGTTAAATTAGGAGGATGGAAGCTGGACGGTATGATCCACGCCCATCTCCTAGACAGCTGATTTAATTGCTAGCTATTTACATATAGCTGTCTTATTATATTCAAATTTTATAAGCCTTAAAACTTCTTTCAACAATATCTATTTAAAAAATTTAGCTATTAACCTAATATAAATATAATTGTAGCGACATTTTGCTAAATATATTCAGGAAAAACAATAAATAAAACAGTTTCTATTCCGAAGTTCTTTAACAAATTATTAAGTACCTAGACATTTATTCTTATTTTCGTGTTGTTATTTTTTGCTCAGGAAATTTAGATTAACATAAAATCTGGGTCAAACAAATTATAGCGTGCTGTGTACTCAAGCGGAAAGCAATCCACTTTAATATTTAAAAGCTTAAAGTTTTAAAACGAACTTCTGCAAACCTTAAGATATATTTTACATGAGCGAGGAATAGTGCGTGTCTAATTTACTACTCAAATTGTGACGGTTAACACGTTGCGTGATAAGGAAATCAATCTTCCAAACCAAAACATCAATCACGCGGGACCTTGCAGACTTTTATTTTACATGCCAATTTCGGGTTCTTCTTTTTAATAGCAACATTCGCGTGCTGAATGAGCATGGGTCATTCGGCTGTAATTGTAGTGTGCCCTTTGGTTATCACGCGATCGCGTGCCGCGAGCTCCGAGCGGTGGGGCGGCGCAGCTCGGCTAGGTGGCAGAACCGACGCCAGCCTGTCACGACCAGGTCAAGTTTCATTCCTCTTGTAGTACAACTTTAAAAAGAAAATACTATTTTAAATTCATATTTTCCTTTCTTAGATTAATCGTTCCGTTTTTTTAATCATTTTTACACCTTGTTGCTTTAAAGACCTACCAAATTTTAGGAGGTAATAAGGTCTATGAAACTGAACAACTCTCCCCAAGGAATATAGGTCGAAATCTAAAAACGAAAATTGACATTTCAGTTACATTCATGTTCCTTGGAGAAAGTTGTTAAGTTTTATGGACTTTATTACCTTCAAAAATTTGGCAGGTCTTTAAAGCAACACCACCCTGTAGGTATGTTTTGTAGTCCGTTGTCGTTGCAGCTTGTGATTTAATAGAAATAACTAACTGCTTTAAATACATTTCTGCTTTGTAGGTATACCACACAACTTTTCCATAAACAAATTTACACAACAAACTGAAATAACAAGATATATGCAATCACACAACTGTAATTCGTAGTTTCCTTCGTCGGATTTGTACGTAACGGAGGGAAATTGACAAAAATTCCATTTATCAGGGCCACTTTATTTCTTATTTCTACAAGCGCAGCCCACTTCAAATAAAATCGTAATATGACCTCGAGCCCATACAAGCGCTCACGGTAGGGGCACCTGACCCATTGCAAATTCAATTGACTTAATCCAGGTCAAACCACGAAAAAAAGTTGTGAGAAATATCTAATCAGTCAAAAAGAGAACTTAGAATCCTTACGAAATCAAACAAGGAAGAAATAGAATTTCAATTACCCTTTTTAACACAATTTCTACAATCCAAGCACATCATTGGACTACGTTCAAATGCTGGATTGTATTCAATGGACTTTGCAAAATGTTTTCAGCCTATTTCTAACAGCCCCTTTCGTAAAACACAAAACTCCAACTTACAAAATCCTTATTGCAAACTTTCTAATTTAAGAAAAAATAACAGAAATATTGTCGCCTGATACTTTCGCTTAAGACCTGTAGGGTTGTTAAAACTTTTCCTAAAAGGAAATCGCTTAATAAGTAGCGTACACCTACAAAATTTAAACTTTTTAAATCGTTTTTGAGGATTATATTTTTGCTAGCTCTTTTAAGTTTAACCGTCCACAGCTGAAGCTTCACACAAAAAAGTTGAAATTTGCATACAACATGCAAGCAAAATGAAAGTAACTCAGCGAATTTGCACATGGTTAATAATATCATATTGGAATTGCCACGCAAACGTTATTCGAAAATTCAAAATAGACACTATTCATTTATGACTACTCTCATTGCACAAGGAATTCCATGTTTGAACCACAGGATTGTACAACCGGATGTTTAGAATGCACAATATTGTAGATACCTTTATACCACAACCACATTCAAGCCATAGATATCCATAGCGTAGCGTCCATAGCGCATATATCCAAGTAATTAAGCATTATTAAAAGCAGGTATTTTTGAAAGGAAGGCAATGATAATTACAATCCTTGTAGGCAAGAGAATTATACATCTGTACCGTGTCATTGCACGCTGTAATATGATAAGTTAGATTTTCACTCTCAACATGATTTTCGAGATCATTAATTAGTTTAGACCAGAAGTTTTGTTTTATGTACCTGTGTCATTGTTATAATCTAATTATACCTATAATCATGCGTCACAGTAATCGCGCGCATGCTTGCATATGGGGTTGAGGTTGTGTTTATTGCCATTTTCTACATTTTATTATGTTTTTAATGGCGTTATAATTGAGACTCTTCAGCCGGTTGACCTATTTTGATTCGATGATATGTCTCGTATCGCTTAATTTAAAGTATTTTATGCGAATACACTATTTAAAGATATTATAGAGGTTTTTTTATGAACATGTTTCACCAAAAAGTTAAGGATCTCATTCGTGTCACCGCGTAATTAGGACAGGAAACCTATTTATTTAAGGTGAGATTTATAAAATCTCAAGTATTATCAAAATCAACTTATAGATAAGACAACAATTTAAAAGTTCTGAACTTCCTGAAATGTTAACAACGTGTACGAGAACGTGTAACACTAATTACATTTTAAGAAATTATTTACTTAATTTTATGAAATTCATTGAAATATGTTTTTACGCAAGCCTTTGGACAGCGGATTACTTTTAGACAACACAGGCAAAAAAAATGTTCTTGCCTTCCCTCCAGGGCATGAATAATTATTTTATAGTAAATCGTTATTCTTTCAGAAACCAACATCTTTCTTTTATATATATCTATAACGCCTGGTATTCAATTTATTCTAAGGCCCAATTTCACCATTCACTTAAAAAACCGAAGTTACGAAAAGTTTAGCCCTACGCAAACTGCAGTTCTGAACTCTGTTAAACGCTAGAACCGAGTTTTACTTGATTGATCGCATAGTGTCAGAGGTGAAAAAGCTCTTAGTCTCATTATAGATATCAAATAATATAACAATTGAAACATGTGTAAGTAGGTAGTTACTTATCGCGATAAATTTATTCCGTGTTATCACAACTTACACTAAACGCCAACGATAAGTAGTTTTCCTTTCGTTTTCCTTAAACTCACACCATCTTATACAGGAAACAGAGAAAACAATATACTCGTACACGTAGAAACCTTTTTGTCGCCATTGTAATGCAGCCCGCACTGTATTATGAGACATTTGGATGTTTCTATTGTAACGACGGCAGCAGCATGGGGAAAACACCCATTTGTCAGACTATTGACTTTTAGCACGAGCTGCTACTTGCTTTCACACAATTTACTCGTTCACCCGTCAATTCTTTACACAATTTAGCCGTTTTAAACTCGTGGTTGCATTTATTTCGTAAAAAGAACGCTCGAATTATTCTGATCACATCGTAAGAATAAATTGCTCCTTTTATTTCGTAATTGGAAAAGTAAAAAAGCTCCATTCTTATTTAAACGTCTTACTTAAGTACATTAAAATTCTTATTTCTTTGATTTACGATTTACTTAAAAGTAAACAACAAAATATGGAATTAAGGTTTTGTTTTAAGAAACGAATACGGCTTCTTTGATGTTAAATCCTGAAGGGAGTGATTATAGTAAAGATATTGTTTTTTTAAAAACAATAATCTTTTTTAGCCGGCTTCTTATTGAACCCCGACTTAAGGCTCTTATAGCCAAGAACCACCCCAAAGAACTCCCAGTATTTTAATATATAAACCAATCTAAATCGGACTATCTATTTAAATGCTAAGATGCCACAGACATACACACAGGCTTCAAAAATTTTAACACCACTCTTTTTTCGTCGGAGGTAATAAAACGTATTTTTCTATCTGTTTTTGTGTGGCACACTTACGCCTGAGGCATCATAGACGGTGACGCGGGAAGCAATGTGGCTTCAATGACCCGTTTTTGAGACCAGTTGCACAGATAATTAACATACAGTACGGAAACTACGTACAAACGGTCGAAACTGCACACGATTTGTGTGAATATGCCGTTTTCGAGCTTTTGTACATAGTTTCCGTACTGTATGTTTATTATACAATGCCAGTTGCCAAATCACTCGGTGTATTTGTCCGAAAACACAGAAACAAACACAGTTGTTACGTTGTTGGAAGTTGAAAAAGCATTCTGGAAACATACAGGGGAAACCCATTCTAGAAACATTATGGAAACGCATCCTATAAACCGTCAAGCCAATAAGTCGTTATGTTGGAAATGCATGTTGGAAGCGCGTGTTGGATACGTATGTTGGAAAAGCATATATGATACTCTTGTTGTAGACACGTCAATTTTCAATTAGGGTAAGTATCAATCTTTAAATGTTTCTGGCAACTTTAGCAACTTATCAATAATATCGTTATCGTATCGTGAATTATGCCATTTGAAAGAAGTTTAACCTTTAAAAGGTTCTTTGCATCCGTCATGTAACGATTAATTTCCACTCGTATCTCACTTTTCGACCTGTAATAAATTAATTCATGAAAAGTCGAGAAGTGAGATACAATAGAAAATTTATTGTTACGTGCCGCCGGGATGCATCGTTCAAACAAAACGATTATTAGCTCACTGACCTGTTGCAAAACATCTAGTTGATATCTCACTAATCGAGTTATTTTAACGGGTGTTAGTTTATGTAATTGTAACATAAAGTTTAAACAAATGGCGCGACCCTCGTCAGTCGTAATCCGGCGTCAACATTAGAGTCGTGTAATAATTAGTCTCAAATATCATCCATTCATTCATAACAGCCATGAAACTTTATCTTAGTGTTAATTCATGATGTGGTCCGTTAGATTAATTGTTTTGTACCTACATGTTTAGCTCGTTGAATTTCGTGGACAACCCGAAGCTGCCGGAAGAAGCTTATAGATTATACTCTTAATTTTGTGTACTAAAAGTTGTGATGTAGTAGTTGTGTATGATTGTAGTAGAGTATTTGAGATGTCACCATCTTTAAATTAGAGTGATAGATATTGTTTCGTCGCTTATGGCAATGTTTGTATTTTAGTATAGATATTTACATAGGTTATATCTTACAAACTGAATTAGAACTACTTTCTCTTATCTCTTGGAGTTGAATTTTGGCATGTTGGTTCAATTCCAAAGTAAATGTATTTTTATTGTAAGCAGTAACACCTGAATCGACATCCAGGATCAACTCCAGCAAATGGAACTCTTCAATGGTCAACAGTACAGACACAAAATGTTGCAAACCCTAGTATGTTTAGTTTGGATTTTCCAATATAAAAGCTTGAAATTTATTTAAGTATAGAACCCTAAGAAGACCGAACGATTTGTCTGTCGCGGTGAGTTTTTGGATAGATAGTCACGCATATTATCGGTACCAGATAGGTAACAACATTTATGTGAGTAGGCACAGGCACTTTGACGGCCTAAAGTCAGATAACCGATCTTACCCTCTCCATGATATCGGAATCCATCAGTAATTGGGTTGTGGATGTCAGATAGCAATCGTACAGCAAAAAATTCTGATATTTGGACAAATCTGGTAACGTTCCTACCCTAACATAGCTAGGTAATCTAGGTAAAGTTTAACATAGATAAGATGAATTAGCCAAATCTAGAAATCGAACTGAATTAGGATTTTTTTTAACCGTAGCTTAATATATTATTATTAGTACATATTATTAATAGCACAGATAGCCTAGTGGTATGACCGTCGACTGACAAGTCACAGGTCTCGAGTTCGATCCCAAGGCGCGCACCTCTGACTTTTCGTAAGTTATGTGCGTATTATAAATTAATTATCAGTTGCTAAAACGGTGAAGGAAAACATCGTGATGAAACCAGCACACCTGAGAGATTTTTCGATGGTGTGTAAAGCCATGTCAGAGGCCTACACCAGGTTGTTCAACAACCACACGATAAGAAGAAGATTATTAGTATACATAAATTCTTTTACCAAGCGCAAAAGGCGAATCGCTTAACCGCTACGCTGTCGTCCGAAGATCTTAAAATTGGGAAAGATTCGAAGGTTTCAAACATTGTGTCATAGTTGTATTAGGTATTAGGCAAACATAAAACAATTCAGCGGCATTTCCTTCTCTGTTTTTTTTTAAATAAAAATGCTATAAGAATGTTGTAAAGACAAAGTGAAGAAAGCTAACATGTATAAAAAGTATATGAATTGCGGTCGAATTTTACTAATTACTAGACCTAATATAGACATTTATGTAGATATTGCAAACTCAAAACTGATTTTATTTAATTTGAATACTTTCAAAATATAATTATAGAAATAATACAGAAGCTATAAAATAAGATGGTAATTTCCAAAGCTTTCTCAGTTTCACCCTCCAGATGAGATTGAAATGGATACTTATAAGCCAAGCTCTTCGGTCAATGTAACAGCATTAAGTTCGCAGTATCGAGCGGAGCGACTGACCTTAAACAAAATTCTATTAAAAATTCTGTTTTGCAGCAATTTTCCTTTCAACGCAAAAGTTAGACTCCTTTGTCGATGACTATCTTGTTAAAAAACAGGTGATAAGGAAATTTAGGTAAGAAAACAATTGACTTAATTGACTTGAATGGCTATGGCAAATTTTAATTTACTGGCTTATTTTTGAAATGGTAA
Organism: Protodeltote pygarga; assembly: GCA_936450705.2. NCBI lineage: Eukaryota > Metazoa > Arthropoda > Insecta > Lepidoptera > Noctuidae > Protodeltote > Protodeltote pygarga. The sequence continues at coordinate 7,083,998 of OW388255.2, read as the reverse complement.
AAATACAATGTAACCATTAATTTTTATGCGTAATTTAAAAATCATAGGCATTATTCATTCATGCATACATACTGTATGCCTGTTTGCCAGACTTATAGGCAAAGTTGTATGGTACACTTATATTTCACCGTTGGTGTAGAAGGGAAATGCGCCTTATACATACCATCCTGCTCAGGGTATGCGAGACTGTTATGTCGGGCTCTCCGGCCTAGAGACTAACTAACTCCGAAATCTATTTAAATAAAAATCTTGCCATGCGTTAGTCTCGCAAAAACTCGAAAAGGGGTCAACGGACGGATTTGACTTTTTTTGCCGTGTTCGTAAATGACAAGACAAGATAAAAGAAAATTTTTGGGAAATCCACTGGAAACGAAAAAATATTTGGGCTACGCCGGGCATGGACAGCAAATTTAAATTTAAAAAAACTACCGCTACATACATTTCTGATTCTTTCTAATTGCTTAATTTTGTAATTACTGCTTTGAAATAAAAAAGTATGTCCTCCACTCTATTTTCAGTCAGAAATTACGAAAAAGATTAAAGTAAATAGCTACTTTTATTTAAATATTTACTGACATTTATTCAAATAATGTATTTATTAGAATATTTTATTGACTGATTGATTGAATATACCTATTTGACAATAATGTAAAACTTTTATCGAAAGAAATCGATTTTCAATAGTTGTATAAATAGTGGTAGAATTCTTTAGTGTCAGTGTGTTTGAAAAAAAAAACTTTTTAAATTTAAATGTGACAATATAATACCTATATACAATGTATTATAAGAGTAGTATAATATATTGTTTTGTATAATATATATTGTAGTGTAATATATAATATATTGTAACATTTTAATTTTAAAAGTCATTTTTTTTTTTTGTCGTCAATTTTGAATTGTGACATAGAAAAATAAGAACTAATACCTAAGTGAAATCAAGTATTGACCGAACGCGGGACAATTGAACGAGCATCGCTTTAAGGAACTAATAAATTTCTACCAGACCACGTGAGCTTTTGTTAATGCAAAATTAGGCCGTCGCTATGGAAACCGTACTATTGTTTGTTTAACCGTTCTGTACGATGAGAGATCAATAAATTAATAACGCTAGCTCCAAGGATATTCAAAGTTATTTTAAATCCCTTGGAGTAGCTCATATAAAAATCCTATCCTCAATCAACTTTTAGGTTAAAATATTCATAGATTTACAAGAACAATAGTGTCTACCTACACTCTGTAGCATTTTGCTCTAATAATAATGCTTAATCTATACTTATAATAAATCTGTAGAGAGGCCAATTCTGTACATGAAATATATTTAAAAAATAACTATCAGGGGGTGATTAGGGATCGATACTGATGCCAAAAATGCAATCAGTAAACTTTTTGTCTGTCTGTCTGTCTGTCTGTCTGTCTGTCGGTCTGTATATTCGTTATAGAAACCAAAACTACTCGACGGATTTTAACGAAATTTGGCACAATTATTCTTCATACTCCTGGGCAGGTTATAGTATACTTTTCATCACGCTACGATCAATAGGAGCAGAGCAGTGAAGGGAAATATTGGGAAAACGCACAGCCTAAACCTGATCGTAGAGACCTGAAACTTGGAGGGTGTGTTCTTTATATGACGTAATTATCCGATAAGAAAGGATTTTTCGAAATTCTACCTCTAAGGAGGTGAAAAATAGGGGCAAAGTTTGTATGGGACAACGGGATTCCTTGGTCCAATCTACTTCATATTTTGCATAAACATTCTTTTTCAGAATTGATGGAACACGTGTTTCGTATTTTATTAAAACTCATCGCCTAACAGGGTTAAAAAGGGGTAGAAATTTATTTTGGGGGTGATTTGCATCGAAGTTGATATCAATACTCCTTAGTGCTTTTGATTTAAACTGGCTTGGTGCAATGTAATTACCTTTTAAAATTGGAATGTCAAATATAAATCGGATTAGAATTCGAAAGGACATTGCCAATCTTTATATGAAAGTTGGACCAAGTGCTACCCAGAATGAACACATAGTACAATTTGTTCCTTAGGCCAATAGTTATCAAAATCTATCCCAGGAGTCAAGAGAAAAACAGGGTTTTGTTATGCATTTTTTATATGAAAAAAACAATCTTAAGAATTATTTTCAATGTAATTGTGAGTGTATTAATTGTACTTTTTATGTTACAATAATAATGTAATTTATCAGCAAGTGTACATTAATGAACATTAAAAAATATACATTATTTTTGACATAAATATAATCAAGAAATCAAAGCATTACAAGAACAAGCATTAGGCTGAAATGTTGCTCCACAAAAATTAACTTGAATAGGAATGCAACATAACGCCACCTCACTATTTGTACTGACTACTCTCAACTACTATATTAGAATACTGGAATTGGTGCCCAATAGAAGTTTAAATAAACAACGCACCAATATACATAATGGCATGGTGCAAACGAGACACAATAGAACAGCTTTTTGTGTTTTGCATGCTACGTAATATTGCCAGATGTCCCGATTTGGCGGGATATCCCGCATTTCAGCCCTACTGAAAAAAAAACCAACCCCAATTAATTAATGAGATTGATCCCAATTAAATCTGTGATTTTGAATAAAAGGGTTAGGCATATTTCCGTCCCGATTTTTCCATTCCTGTACCGCTTTTGGTGCTACAGGACAATGTTATAAAATATATTAGATGTAGATTTATGTATTTTGGAGGGAAAAACATCCCATACTCATAAATTAATGAAAAATAATTATTAACAACAAAACTTTTTTTTCCTGGGACGATTTTTTTTTAAATATTTGTTTTGGATGTAAATTAATGCCACGATACCACTGGAGCTACTTTCATTCCTGGGCAGCACTTGGTCCAAACCCTGTCAATGTCCTTTCAAATTTATTTGTTCTCTTATACTGGAAAGAAAAACTTACCAGCCTTATAAGTACCTATCTTGATTTTCCTTTGAAAATTCCTTAGAAATCTCTTAGATTATATTATTATATAATAGCGAATATTTGCAATTGCTATACCGACGATATTATTGACTGTCATTTGCCCTGTACCTAAGTCTGCTTATACAATGACGCTAAAAGTAGTGGCATCGACTCAGAGTAGTACAATTTGTTCTTATGGGCAGTACAGTTTGTTGATTTATCATTTTTCTAGGTATCTATAATACTAATTCGATTTATTTTTTTATTTTATTTATTTATTTGTATCGGGCAACAGTTACATGCCCATAGAGTATAATACACAATATAATTATAAAATATTATAAACTAATACATAACATAATCACTTATAGACTAATTTACACGTAGTGTCGGCGTCGTGTGTCGCGCGGTGTCGGGTAGCCGGCCTCGGAATCGCCGGAATATAACACCTTTCGGCCAAAACTCCTGCTTCATGAAGGTCGACAGATGTTCGGTCGGAGCTCTCACCACAAAAGAATTGAAATTCGTATTATGACGAGACTCCAACCGTTCGACCCTCAGGGTGAATTTGGTTTTGATGCGTATGTACTCTACAACCTCCTCAACCTTTGTAGAGTAATGCAGTCGGGACACGTACAGCGACGTCACTGGCACAGCCGGACGCAGCATGTGGTTTGGTCCTGTCGGTGCGGTACCACACTGGTTTCTGCAAGTGGGCTTCCTCTTCTTCTTCTTCTCGACTTTAATGAAGCCCTCCTTGTCTATCTGTGGCAGTTCCCTGCTTTGCATTTCCCCTTCTTGCTGCTTAGGTGGTAACGCAGCGGGCTTATTGGCGGCAGCAATATCGGCGTAGGCACGTTTAGGGGTCGACGTACTGACGCGTTTCGTCACCTCTACCGGAGTCGAGGAGCAAGCGGTGGCGGGACGCGATGCATCGCATGCAACATTGTGCGATGACGTATCCGCCGACTCGAAACTGCTGACCGAGGCATTTTATGCCCCGCGCCGCATGTTCACCTTAGAGGTGTCAGGCGACCTACTTACCGGAACAAAATTTATAAATAAATTATGTTCAAAATATTCTATAGTCTACGTGAGCGAAGCCACGCGGGAAAAGCTAGTATGCAAATAAATTTACTTAGTACAAATAAAATTACCGTACCACATGACTCGTAATCGGCAACAAATGGATTTTTCGAATCATTTAACATTTGCAGTTAAAATTTTTGGAGCTTTTAAACCATTTACGATGCCTGTGGTTACAGCGTCCATGCAGTCGTTTGAACATTTAGGTAACCACCGGTAGCTGCTTTTTGTTCAACGTTCATTTCAAAAATAATTATGTAAAGGAAACAAATCTAAAGACGATTTTTAGACGTTCTGATTTACTTTTTTATGTAAAGAAGACAATAAATGAGATATCGTTGGAAATACTTGCAAAGTTCATAGAATCTTGATATTATATAAAACAAAGTCGGGTTTGTTCGAACACTTATAACTCTAGAATGGCTGGCCCATTTTCCGTGGCTTTTGATTTGTTGTATTTGTCTCTGCCCTTATAGTAGAATAAATATTTAAAACAATGCAATTATACCCCTAGAGTAGGGTATGGTAAGGTAGGGATATGGTACGGTAGGAGTAGTGTAGGGTAGGGGTAGAGTAGGGTAGGGTAAGAGTAGAGTAGGGTAGGGTAAGAGTAGAGTAGGGGTAGAGTACGGATAGGGTAGGGTCGGGGCAGTGTAGGGTATGGTAGTGTAGGGTAGAGTAGAATAGGTGTAGAATCGAAAAATCACGCGTACAAAGTCGCGCCGGGCAGCTAGTTGTATATAAAAGTTAGCAAATGATACCACATTCCTGTGAATTGCAATATCAAACCAACAAAAAAAAATGCTAACGTTATTAAAATACAACAAAATTGAAGTGATAAGGACTTCCATTTTATTTTGTAGTCCCTAGTTGGCGGAATGTGTGCATCAGCTTAGCTGGATGTTGTCTCTTTTCGAGATTTTGTTAAACAGATTTATACAGATATAACAGTGAAAACCTTTAAACCTTTTCAAAAGTTATATTTAAGTAAAAAGAAATCTATTACGTAATATTGTTTATTACTACATTTGTATGACGGACTTCGAACGGGTTTCAGAAAAATGTCTGGTATCCCCTCTGCCATTAAACGGGTACAAAACCAGAATTTCCTAATGGAAAAAACCAATTACGTTTTGCCCTACCCGAAAATCGAAGCTAGGAGCTCACGCATTATGCAGCGATGCTTGATTCAACAATATGTTGTTTGTTCACCATAAAATATAAAGAAGACTAAAGGCTAATATAGCCGAAAAAATACTTGTCTAAAATAGTCTGTTGCCATGGTAACTCTTAAACAAATTACGTCATGGGTTCCCAAGGTTTTCATACTATAGGCAGCAAGATAATGAAGAAAATATTTATTAGACCATTTATTAGTTTACGCGATGTAAGGTTTAATTAAACCCGACAGTTTGCGTCTACGTTACTTGTCAGAACTAATTACCAATAGGTACTACGCCAAAAACGATCAATTTTGTCTAAAACTAGTTAAGCATACGAAATTAATTTATTTCCAACCTTAACCTTTTAACCTATTTATTGGGAAAGGTGATTATGGTTCGTTTTCTAAAAGCCCTAATCGTTACTTTTCCGATCTTTTTTATAATTATATTTTCTTTGGGTAGAAGAAATTTCATTGAAACTTTTTCGAAAATACTGTGTGTAGCTACCCTTTCTTTCTTTATTGTATGGTTGATGAACAACCTGGTGTTAAAGTTTAAAACCCGCCCGTAGGCCTGACACGGCTTTAAACACCGAAAAATCAATCCTTATGAAGTTTTCCTTCATGGTTTTTAGAAATGAAGTGTCATTTCACTTCATTTCTAAAACGCACATGAATCCGAAAAGTCAAAGGTGCGTGCCTGAGTGACCTTTGACTTGGCAGTCCAATGGTCATACCACTGCGTAAAATAACGAAAACTCTATCTTCTATTTCAACGAAAATTAAATTAAAATATTTAAGAAAGTAGAGCACTAAATAATTATTAAATTCCAGCGACCCCGCTTTGAACTGGTAGCTCAAACTGGAATTTTCTTATCGTATCTTTCAATCTATTATTTTTATAGGCAGGCATAATGTCGCGGAATTTTCTTCAGATCTAATTGAAAGAGAGAGAAACCTATTACTTCTCTCTTGAACTCGACAGAAGTTGCCAGCCACGGCAAGCCTCCAGAGGCAACTTGGGTGTTGATCTTTGCTAGTTTGTGACCTTTGCCCCATTATTAGTCGACTTTTACGACACGCAGAGGGTAAATCGTTTTTAAATTATAATATATAATATAAATAACTGTTTTAATGTCTGTGTGTGTGTAATATTAACTCTACAGTGCTAATGGGTATGGTTATTAATAAGGATGTTTTTACCCATGTTTTAATAGTATCTGTAATTAAGTATATTATTATAATACAAACATTTTTGATATGGCCTCACGATGCCAAACATAGTGCTTCTGTATTTTTTTATTACCATCATGTTATTCAACTTTTATACCTAAGTTATTCATTTATACAAATAAGTGATTATGATTACTGTTGTTAGAGCAAAAGTCCTTAACCTCCTAAAACATTTCGCGATAATAAAGTAACACCTTATAATAAAAAATATATAAAATGCTTGGTGATATTTTATCAATATTCTCAGCTTACTCTATAAAGCATAGGTACAGGTAAAGAATAAAGATGAATAAAAAAATAATAAGGAAAGAACACACAGCAGGAGCAAACGGAATTGGCACTTGCACTCCATGACTTAAACAAAGGCGTCGTTAACAATTCGTGATTATTAAAAGGACCCGAGCATAATCACCCTTTGCAGAATAAAATTACCGCTCAGGCAATTCTCATTACCATACTTAATAACATTTCAAACGGTTTCACACTGAAAAGAAAACGAAAAATTCTAAATAAATAATTCAATACGTTTAAAATGTTTGTTTAAATTATTCTGTGACTGAAATTTAAGAGAAAGCTTTAAGGTGTTGCCTTTCAGAAAATTTGCATTGACATTTGCGGTGCTTTATTTAATCTGTGTACGAAGTCACGTCACCGTTACGGTAATGCGATAGTACTTAGAACACTTTATAGTAGGTACTACTCTCAAATATTTAATAAATTATTTCACACAAACTTGTTATGGTATATTTTATCCTGATTTTTCGATACATGGTCATTATAACAGGATATAATTATAATTATGACATGACAATATTACTAACAATACGTTGTGAAAATAAATATCATCATATCGTTACAAGAATAGGCTAAAAGTATTTGTCAACCACATTTCGACATGTACAGGTCCCACATAGTCCATGTATCCCAAACATGCAAATTGAACCCATCACCTCGTACACTGCTCGGCTTGCGATGCCAGCGATGCAGTAAGAATAAAAAATAGCATAATATTTTTTTTCGGGATGTGTCGTATTCTTACAAATCCGCTTAGCCATTCAAGATCTACAGAACGCACTTTGATTTTGTTTAGATTTAACTTGCAAGATCGGTATGTATAAAACGAGTGCGTGCTAACCAAAGCCTAATTTCGATAACTTGATAACTTACCTAAAACTAAGACTACTCCTATCAATTCTGATAGAAATTTGGAGGTTTATGGAAGCCTAAACCTCCAAATTTTTATTGAAATTGATAGGAGTAGTCTCTATATTACTTTGACGCTTTATAAAAATATTATCCCTGGACTTCTACAAATATTTCCAAACCAAAATTAGCCAAATTGGTCCAGCCGTTTTCGAGTTTTAGCGAGACTAACCATCATCACCAGTATTAACAACTTTCAGCTTAGTGTAATAGTGTATATAATTTATAATCAAATGTTTTATACGTATTCAAATACAAGATCTAAATACTATCCGAAAAGGCAGTAAGCAAGCATAAAAAGACTAAAAAGTATACGGAGCGGGTAGCCCGCTACTAACAAACTACAAAGAGATTTGCTGAAACCCCAAAAGGTTGGTTGTTACTTAATCCAATTTCCACGCAATCTTTTGCTGAAATTCCTTTTAAATTGGTGTCACGCGCCTGGAATTATACACTTTGTACAATTTAGTAATAACGTGATGTACTTGATTTGATACTGTTACAGCCCTGCCTACTGTTTTTTTTTGTAATTTTGAAACGTTTAAGTTTTTATTATTTTATTTATTATGTCTCCCATGTTACAAATATTGCTTTATGCTTAATGTGTGTTGAGCCTTCATAAGGCCGCTAATATACATGACCCGATTTGTGATTTTCTTTTTATTTAACGTAATATGTAGAGCTGTATAGAAAATCGGATCCTATAATTATAATGCCTAAAGTGCTATGAATGACAAAATTATATTTAACTAAGTTAAAGAATACTTGGTTTCAATCAAGAAAACTCCCATCCCAGCCTCGAAACAAGAATTACAAAAGAATTCTTATTTTAAGTTATTATCTCTGCCCTGAAGTTAGTGACATTGTAATCATGTTTTTCTGAGTAAGTACCTAATTTTTGTATTACCGCACATAATGTGGACGTACAAAATACACAATTTTCATTGACTTTTACACAATTTTTTGACCTATTCAGCGCACGCGCTCCGATCGAAGTCGGTTTTTAAGCAACGATTGATGATGACTCTTGATCTTCAACGCACAAAGAACGACACACAGATAAAATTAGTCACGTAGTCATAGTAGCGTTACTTGATAGCGTATGAATCAACGAATAACATGTTTTCAGCCAATTTGCCTGACAAAATAAATCAATTAAAAAATTACGGATACCATACCAGTAAAATTAATGTTTATATTATGTTTATGTTTAAATACTATGCACTCACACTAAGTATAAAACGCAAATGTTTACGCTGAAAAATATTTTAAAATACATTCGTTTACATTTTGCGGTTTAAATACCAACACACGTTGTGGAGCTTTAATTTACTTTGTAGACTTCAAAACATAGTAATGTGGAAACTCGGACTCTGAGAGGCACGGAGATTCCACCCTTTTCTTCTATACTATAAAATAATACCACTGGTTTCCTTGAAGGCGGATCGACGACTTCTGTTTATTTTATCAGAATTAAATTCACACCAGAACATAATTTTTTTTTTTTAAATGCGACACATGTCACATAACAAACTTTGTCGTAATCCGCTCACTGCGCTATGATTAGTGCAAGTAAGTGAGCACATGAGTCTTTATATTATGTACTTCAGTACGAATATAGTATTGCTTGAATTTAATATTGACTATATTAAAATTCTGTTAAAATATTTTGTGTTTAACGAGTTCCTATTATTTCGTCGGTGTATCTATGTGTCAGCAACAACACCCTCCCGCTTGACATGATTAGGTAATTATACCTATTATCCTTAATCATTTAGACACGAACAGTACCCAGTTTAATTTGAAATACTTAAATAAGAGATTTTAAAGCGAAAACCTTCACACCTCTCGTATTTAATTCAATGAATAATCAGAGGAAAATGGGACCTTTAAAGTGAATTTTTATTAAGAATTTAGTAGAATCATAGAAACGAGGGAGAGAGTTAGGTACGCACATCAAAACAAAATATTCAAATCACCAAAAGATTTCACTGGTTCCTGCGAAATGACTTTCCATAAGATTGTTTTTTTTTAAAAAAAAAACATGAATTAATTCTGCATTTGTGATTCCAACATTTATGTTATGAGTTTCTATGTAACAGGAACCATAGATCTCGTTAAAGGTCTGATTTTGTAATTTAATCTGTTAAGGTCTGAATTAGGCGCGTATTTTTAAGGTAAATAATTTTAAATAATAGCGTGAATTTGATTTAATGTCAGCTACTTTAATCGGCATAGCATATTTTAGTGTGCCTAAATCATTTTACATTTTAGATTTAATATTTTTATTGATTAGGAATTCTACTACATACAATATGACGTCAGTCGGAGCTAAAATCTGAGATGTCCTTAGAGGTGATTAAATTATCTATAGATAGTTTGATCAACCTTAGAGTCTTTCATTCCTCTTCAGAAAGACAGACCTATGAGTCCCAATTTAATATTCTCAATTCCAGTTGAAGTAATTCGTTGTGTCTTAGCTTCTTGGTAACAAGCTTGGGTTAGGGTTGTTTGGTAGCTAGATCTTATTGTAAGCCAAACCCCTCTGTCTAACCGTTACACGCATAACCGCATCGGGGCTAGTAGGGCTGTGATAGCCCAGTGTTGCCACTTGCCACTAAGGACAATTTTTTTTGCATTTTAGTAATATTTTGGCATTACTGGACTATTATTTTAAAAATAGTTTGGTTCTAAACGAGCCACTGGCTAAATACATTTTGTCAATTTTTCTTTCTCAATAAACTACATATGCCTGCGACAAGTAATTACCTATATTTTTTAAAAAACGTCTAGAAGTCCCGTATCCTCGGTAGGATTTACAAATATATATAACTTTAAAATAAAACTCGGACCCGGGGTGAAACAAATACAGTCATAGACAAAAACTTTAAATTACATGTCGAACGATACTTCGTGAAACCAAACAATCGTTACAAATCTTCAACCAACGATACGTTAGCCGAATCAATACTGAAGTAAGTACGTAACAGATCGGTATTCGTTTTATAACAAAATATTGAAAACTCTAGATTACCATTCGACACACGTAGAAATAAGAACGTGCTTGGTTTACCAATATTTGAAACAATGCCAGTCCTTGACAAGAAAGCACAAATCAAACTATGGCATATCCGTTCAACTATTTTAACTGTCGTAAATATAAATTTATCGCGGTGCCGTTTTGCTCTACTATTTTATGGTTGCTTTCAAGTTGTTGTTAAAGTTTAATTATTGGTGACCACGAACTATGTACTTTTATTACCATTTGTAGAAAGATTCATTTTCTGCGGTTGTGTTTCGTATTTTTTTATACAATACATACTACAATTTGTAATCCCAAATTGGTCAGTAGTAAGGTGTATTTTTATAATATAAACATACATCAACAATATGACTTAAAATCTAAACTTCTCTACATAGATCCTGATGATGTTGAAGACCAGGAAATTCAAGAAAATACGGTGCTAAGTTAGACTACCATTGAAAATAATCACGTTTAATATAAGAAGTTCGACTTTGCGTTCAATGGGCTTCAGTCTGAGAAAACTATACTCTTGGAAATAATTCTATATCCTTGGAATAAGTTTAGAAAGCAATGGAGAACGAATATGAAAATGCATGGTTTGTTTATTAAAGAAAAAAATGCTTCATGGTTGAGATAAACTGCAAATGCTTATGTAACAAAATATGGCTTAAGACATTAATTTTAATAATCCGTGAAAGAATAAAGAAAAAAAGACATTTGAAAAAGATTTTTTACTGATTGCTTGGCTGTTTAAATATTAAAATTCATCCACAAAGATAAGAACAACAATGAAACGTTATGCTATGCTTGCGGATGTTTTGTCCCCTCCAAAAAAAAAATGAATATAACGATTTTCGTGTTTAAGCATAGAATTTTCATAATACTCTATTTTTACATAAAACTCTGATACATGCTCGAACGAAAGGTCCACGTGGCCTAACAATACGGTTACTTTCGGACCCTCAGAACACGGAACCTAAAAAAGGCAATTAAAAGTAATGGACGGATTAAATTTGTAAATTTTTTCACTGTTACGAAGCTTAATTAATGCAGATTGATATAGGATACGCTCTTTGTAAATAAATCTGAGTGAAATCGAGGCAGCTCACTAGTATTTAATATGCTTACCCGAAAACACATTGTGCGTAAAAAGGTTCAGACATAATAAAGATCATTATGGAAACATAAGTGTAAATACTGTTTACAAAATTGTTAGCTTTTTATTTTAGACTATTTGTTGGAAAATATTCTCAGCGTCGAGGAGAAAATAAAAAATAAACGAATATTACTTTATAATAATAAATAAAAAAATAAGATGGCGGTACTCTTGGACACGGCTCGCATTGTCAGGTTCCTTTCTCTGGAGCCCTGACCACCGCGCCGGTAGCTTGGACCCTGTTCCCGTTACCGATAGGCTACTAAATTTATATTTTTATTTTCTATAATAATATATATTTAAAAATGTATTTTATAAGTATTGTAAATGAATAAAATAAATAAACCAGCCTGTAACTATCCCACTACAGGTCAAAGACACGAACATTAAATACTGTATTGCTCACTGCCTGTTGACGATTTCAGAGCATTAATGTCCAGGTTTCCTCGCAATGTTTTCCTTCACCGTTGGTTAGTAGTGTCTCAGATTAACTAAGAATAGTACATACGATATTGAAAAAAGTCACAGTGCCATGTTCGAAACCACACCCAGGTGCTTGCAAAACGAGTCCCTAACCAAGGCTCTCCACGACACAAATTTACTTTATTGCAATATTATAAAGTGGAATTTATTTCCAGAGTTTTCCGCATCTTTTCTCGTACAAATGTTTGGTTTTATCTCAAACCATTGATAGGTATATATTATGTACGATGCATGATGTTTTTTTTTGTGATCAGCCATGAAATATAGCAGTAACATAACACTATTATTTGCCTAGTCGTTGTAGCAGTTTTGATTTAGACCCCCAACTTAAAACAAACCAAAGTTATTTGTAGACAACATTTTTAATAGCATAGAAAGAAAGAAAGAAAGCAACATTTATTAACAACATAGCGAAACTGTATTTTTTTATTGTAGAAAGAAAAATTAATATAAAAAATAATACCCTGCGCGCGGCTCACGGTATGGTATAGGCCTAACTCAGCTTTTTCGTGGATGTCATACGTGATGACACTGATGACTAATGGAAACCTTGCAGATGAAGCTTAACGTCGTCGATATACGTATTAATTAGTCAAATACAATCACAATGTTGCTCAAAACGTCGGCAAAATAAAGTAATAAAGGTGAGCATTAATCCCCGTTTTGTGCCAGTTCTAATAATCACGGAACGCGAAAGTTTAAAAGTAAATATAAACTACAACATTTTTTATTACAGGTAATAAGCCTGACTTTTAAAAAGATTACTAAAAGTAAAGTAATAATAAAGAACCTTAATGGCAATTCGAAAAGGACTCTAGCGAATGTTCAGACCAATATAATCCATACAAAAGCTATTTTAAAAAGCCCTTTGTTTATTAGTTTATGATCAAAACAAGTAGGGTACAACACTAGCAAGTCCATAAACCTTTTTGACTGAATATTTTATGAAACGCGGGTACAGATAATTAATAAAGTAGTGTACATTTTCGCTCTACATATACCGACCACAACTCTCTCGTGATCCAGCGGAAAGGCAAACATTTTTATCGTTTAACTTACGTTTGAACAAAAACAAGTCGTGAATTTTTCGCAATAAACAGGAACTCATGTGCATTTGAAATTAGAATTCTATCGCGTGACCAGATTCATGTCACCTCGGTCACGCAAGCTTCACTTACCAATTCTACTGAAATAACTACACAACACTGTTTTACGAGGAATTAACAGTGTAGATGTTAATTATAATATCTTTATTACTACGCAAGTGATTTAAACATTTCATATTTAATAATTATGGAAAATTGTGGGCGCTTTGATATTAATGTAGAACTAAGTAATAAAACTTTTTTGCCACCACGGCGCCGGCGGCGCTCCACATTGGAGTGGACTGACATTGACATATGACAGTTCTGACTGATGTCTTTGTGTGGAAAAGTATAAAGTTATGTACAATGCCACCTATGCATCTTAGTTATTCGTTCGTGAACATCCTAGTCGTGAGTAAAGTGTATTTTTAAGAAATCTTTAAGATTAGGAAAACATCATCTTTAAAAAATATCATAATGGGGTATAAGGGGAGGTGAAACTTTGTATGGAAAATCTGTTATTTGTTAGGTTAGAGTCGTGAAATATGGTATTTAGCTATTCGGATAAAAACCAAGAAATAAACATCATCTTTAAAAAAGAATACCCATAGGGGATTTTTTTTTTGCGGATCTTACTTTTTACGTTTAAATCCGAATATTTTAACAATACGGAAAAAAGCCGAAATAATAAGCGAATCGCTAGTACAGATTCGCTGTCCCGACGACAGACACAATAAAAAAAACAATAGCATGAATCATAATATAATGTGATTCACGGGACAGGTTAAAAATATGTTTAGCAATAATGTCAAATAGTAAATCCATACTTTTTATATTTATATTGTTATTCAAACTACGATAGTATTGACAAAACCTTGTAGATAAAACTCCCAATAAACTGATAAAGAAAAAAAAACAAATTAAAAAATTTGTGTAAGTGCCTATACAAACTTTTAAACTCTTTATAAATTTCCCAGCACTTTAGGCTTGTTTGCATTCCTTATCGATCACAAAATAACAAACTCCTTTGAACCAGAAACCTAGCTACAAGTTTGTTAAACATTTTGTTTCTCAATCGAGCAAAATTTTCGAATTACTTTGTAGACCAACTACTGCAAACTATACATCCTGTCGCTTTAAAGACCTGCCAAATTTAAGTAGTATAATTGAATTATTATAAGGTCCATGAAACTGAACAACTTTCCCCAGGGAATATAGGTCGAAATCTGAAATAGAAAATTGATTTTTCATACAAACAGACTGGTCTCGTGACTCAGTCTTGTATGAGGAGTAACTGAGTAAAGAATGTTTATTGAAATAGATAAAAGGTCGAGCACAATAATAATAATAACTAACTATAATATGTATTCACCTAGAAATAAACTATCTATGTATATATAAACGAATAAAAAGATAAACTTAATCTAAAAGCCCGCTACCTGTAAGCAACGTTATGAGGAGTTACATTTTCGTTTTCAGATTTCGACCTATGTTCCTTGGGGAAAGTTGTTCAGTTTGTATATGAACACTCAACAACGGTACCTTTCACTTTTGCAACCTCTAGCTCAACCAGTGCAAACCACTGCGACTTCATCTGCGTCATTCTACCCCAGGTAGAATAAAATTTCACGCAGATAGGATAGATATATCTATATATCCTATCTATATATATCCTATATATATATATATATATATATATAGATAGGATAGATATATCCATATAGGAAGGACATTACTATGAGTTAGATTATATGCTTGGTAAAATTGTTTACATTGCAAACTATTGACTTCGTCCTTAAGATTCAAAAAATCTCTATGACTAAACTTTTTGTAGGTAGGTACAGTGGCCAGCACAACACTTTGACCGTAAGCTTGCTCTTTAATGTAATAGAGGCTGAAATTGCACTGTAGCTGTGACAGACGTGCGGCCGACTACATAATAATACTCCAACTGACATCATCCGAAGCCTTATACAATACCAGTAGGTATTAAATTACCTCATATTGCATACCTTATGGCTCTTACAACAGTACAGACACGTACAAGTAGAACAACACAATAGAAAAAATAAACATAAATGCCATCGGTCGACATAACGTATTCTACATCTCTAAGGCATGTTTCTTATGTTACAATATCGGGCCCACCATTTTTGTAAATAACATTCAGTTTTATTGTTCACCCACATGCCTGTGTTGTAGGTAAAGTTTCAATCTCTTTCCTGTCACGCGAACGTCAAGTTTCATAAAGACTACGAGTTTTTTATGTAAATCTCGTTTTAAAATGAATAAATTGTAGGTAAATGTAACTGATATACCAGTGATTACAAACTGAATAACTGTTCCGTTTGATTAAAACTAAGAAATAGCTAGAAGCCGTTCTTAGGGTTCCGTTTATCTGTCTGTCATCCTTGTGTAACGCCCCTTATTCTTAGAAATGGCTGAAAAATTAAATTAATATTAAAGTTTTATAACCTTAAATAGCTTTTAAATAACAATATAAAAAAATCTTTATCCTTCTTTGAAAGATTCTCGGTGTACTTAATCGGTTTAAGTAAGACTTTACTCAACGCCGCTGTTATTAAATACTTATAATGTTTAAATCCCATCCACTCTTTATTTCGTTCAGGATATGATATATATTTTTTAACGTTTTTTTTAAACAAAAATATAGCTCAATCACTGTAGTAAATACTAGGTTAGAGTAGAACTGATACTTTACATGGTACGAGCCGAGCATGCGGTGCAGCGGTGCCGAGGTAGCGGCCAGAAAACCAATGTATTTCATGTTTGGTTGCTTTTGATCCCGAAAAAGTTAACTAGGGCTCTTTTGTGTCACCACGGTCTCAGGTGTATCAAACTTGTGCGGTGACCAGTTTTTTTTAGATATAAAACGCAGGTGACGTAGGTATTCTTCTCCTAATTATGTTAAAAAGACGCTTTGGAGTTATCTGAACTTTTTGAGTACAAAACATCAAATAAATGGCGACGCCAATCGTACGCGTGGTGAGTTGTTACGTTGCCCATAGTCATCGTCTCAGGATAATTTTATAGTTCACCGTAATTTTAAATTTACTATAACACTTGGTTCCATGTTTGTGGAAATTTTTTCAACAGTTATATAATTTCCCAAATTTAATTACTTACGTTAAACTACCTATTTAAAACAGACTAACCTAACAATTCTCATGATTTTCCGATAACGCACTTACACTTATGAGAAATGTAACGAGTCTGACATAATATATGAACAGTAAGTAGAACGACGCGACGCGACGCGACGTAGTAGGTAAGTGGCCCAGTTAAAGCTTTTGTCCTAACTAAACAGTTGTTTCTGACTTAACTGGCCAAGGACGTTTACATCCTAAAGGTATACATACCAACAAGAACGTTGCAAATGATTGTTGAAATCAAAGTAAACATGGTAAGATGATGAATAAAATTATTAGAAGTACTAGCGATATACCTTTATTAAACTATGTTTAAAATAATCTACATAGTCTCTAGTAACGTGCTGTCATCACCGTTTCATCAAACATTAATATTCAGGCTCAAATATTACTAGCTAATACTTGCCAAATTATCACACTTAATTAATTTTGACCGCAAAAATGGTCACAATTAATTATTTTTTGGGAAAAGCGTTACATGGATCCAGCGTACGGTTGTTAGCTCACCATTTAATTTAGAAGGGCTATATTTGATACGTGTACTTCTTTTTAGATTTGGATATTTCATACGTTTGTTTTTTAAAATAAATGTTGTAATATGATCAAGTCAAACATGTTGTACTTTCTGTATTTTATCATAAAACACAATCGAAAAACACAAACTCATTTAATAGTTATTTATACAACTGTTGTATAATAAGGGCTATTAAAACTTGAATAGTATCACATGAGTGTTTTAATACCTAATTATCAACTTTACGGAGTTACTTAACTGTCATGGAAAATTACAATTACAATGACCAATCTATAGTTAACAGCAATCTCCGCTAGCTAGACAAACTAGTGTTGAAAAGTTATCTACTGAACATAACCTATTGACCGGCGAAGGGTGCCATAATCATTCCCAAACACGTTAAATGAAGTCATCAACGTTTATATTAACTCAGACGTCTGGTGACGGTCCATTGATTTCCTAAGTTAATATTCGTTCAACATTATTATGTAGGTATGTTCTTTTTCATAGAGTTAATGAAGATGGGGAAAAGGTCGAAGACAAAGAAGAAGGAGAGTTGATCAGGACGATTGTTCGTTTATTTTATGTTAAAATATATGGAGGTATTCTCTTAGCCCCGACGTGGCATACCAAAGAGAGCTGTTAATAAATCCTTAACAACAGGTTTTGCCCGTCACGTTGAGCCTGAATTACGAGGTTTGATGGATACATCCGTGACAAGCATTCATCGAGATGATAGACACTCGATTAAGTATCGCCCGCTTGACAAAACACAGACCGATTATACGTTATTTTTCAAAATGTCATAATAAATTTTGGATTATATTCAATCAAAACATCAAACGTTTATCTTAATCTAAAACAATATTATAATAACACTTAACAAAAAAATCTAATGTTCTTAAAAAACCATATTTAGGTGCTTCGTAGGTAATTCTTTTGTAATGATATGTCATTTTTCATCAAAGAAACCGGAAAGTCTTTTATATTACTACGTAGCGCCACATGATCAAATTTTATATACTTATATTATACCTAAACATAGAAACACCACTAAATAAAAAATCCTATTTTTTTTTGTATAGTTTAGTATTTTAAAAATAAGTATCTAAATTATATCGTTTTTAATATGAAAATACAAATGCCAACGCATTTTCATATCATATTCATATCGGTATACTTTGTGACTATTCTCACTCATTTCATGACTTTAAACCTTAGCTTTAAACTATGTCAAATGTCTTGAAGAAAAATATTCACCGTTCCAAAACATCAAACTTCATCCGAGAAGACGAATTGTCGTGAATAAACCGAATGTGAATGAGTATCTATAAAACTCCGGATATTTTCGTAGAAATAGCTTCGAATGATATAAAATATATTCGATTACGTTTTCATAGATTGCGATGGGCCATGTAGTTTATATATCTTCATAAAATCGAATAGTATCTACATTCATCGGGTTTACGTATCTACTTGAATTTTTGAAACCTTTGAAAGTAAGTTGTACTCGTACCTATTTTTTTACTACAAACTATACTATTTTTTACTATAAACTACATATGTACACATCGAAGTCATCGTCTCTGTTAAACACTGTAAATATATATTTAAACTATTTGAAAGATACACTATCACTCTTTACATTTAGCTATCATTAACTGCGTTACTACAAACGACACACGCCGCTCTTGTGCCGCTGGCAAAGTAGCCCCGATTGCTACAGCAACGTTGTGAACTTGTGAAGCCCGGGCTAACCCACTGATACCAACCCCAGGCTGTGCATTGTCCTTAAAAGACACATTAATTATGTCTTTTATTATTTTAAAAAATATTTCAAAGTGTAAATTAATAAAAGTAGCAAAAAAATTATGATGAAGACAAAATGTTGTGCTGTCGTAAGTTTTAATTTTACAGAAAATTTTCCAACACTGCTTATTAGGTCATTCCTCACTTTCGCTGTATGTGTTCCTAGACATAGTGTTTATTAGTATTACCAATTACATACTTACTATTAATAATTTACCTTATATCCTACTACTATTATAAAGGCGAAAGTTTGTAAGTATGGATGTATGGATGTTTGTTACTCTTTCACGTAAAAACTACTGAATGGATTTGAATGAAACTTCACCACAATATAGCTTATACATCAGAATAACACATAGGCTACAATTTATCAACATATCATGCGGGCGAAGCCGCGGGCGGAAGCTAGTTATTAATAAATTGGTAATAGTTATGAAATATGTAACAGTTTAAATAAAAATAATCAAATGATAAATAAAATAAATGGAAATGAATAAATTATTTGGAATAATTAATCTAATAGGTTCGGTAGCAGAACGTGAACTACTTAATTTTTTCTAGCCGCTTAAAGAACCTTAAAAAATAATATTGTATAAGACACAAAATTTTAAGAGATAGGTACATATCCGAGAATATTGCATGTAGTAACTTCACGAGTAAGTTACAAGTTTCTCGTCTACTTAAAAGACTTTGCGACACTGCACACGATATTGGAATCACTACAAGTTCACTTCCCTACTTTGTAACAAAGATGAATGAGATTGGAAGTTATGCATTATGGTTGAGCTTAAAAAACTGTTTTTATACTGTGATATTATACGATGAGTATCAAACCTGTGTTATGATCTGCCTCAGTTCTACTGGCCTTGGCAGTTAATTTGTGGGAAGAAGACATTTAGAACTATGTTTTATACCTGCATTTTAATCATCATAATATAATCATTTTATCCTCCTAAAATAATTTCAGCCACAGCGGCTAATCTCAATGGAAATTAGCCATTTACGTAGTAAATTAGCATATTCACAAGTGTGAGTCCCGTTATAACTCTCGCCTGCGGATCGGTCCCTTTGATAGTAATTGTGTACTTGCCGCCCTTGTAACAAACACAATGTAAAAGATAGTAATAACGAGACCTTAGCTAATAAGAAAGAAAAACATTTCTACAACATTCTAGTGTAGGAAAAAACAAGCTATGTTCCATTTAATTGCGGTCATGTACCTAAATTGTTAAAAATTCAGCTAAAAAGCTTTTCTCGGAATCTAACAATAGGAGTTACATTCAGTATCTTTAATATTATACGTCTACATCATTGTTTAGTTAATGAACATTCTAGCGTTACAGTTTAATCTCGCAGCCCACATACGTATGGAGGCGTATACTGCAGGGAGTCACGATTCTCAATATTCAGGCTCGCTCAGTGACATAGGAGGAGGGCACAAACGTGGCTTTACACACCATGAAGAATGGTTTCCTCACGATGTTGCCCTCCGCCGCTTTAGAGACCAAAGTGTTGTGACGTGTCTGACACGTTACGTCTAAGGTGAATTTGCTCATCGTGAATATACAATTTTAATCAAAAGTCGTTGTTATAAATGTCACAAATAACACAGACTGAGGGTCTCAAAACACTGCATAAAAATTTATGCTATAGGTACGGTAGATATGAATAGATGACCAAGAAATTGTTATAGGTATTGGGTTTCACCGAAAGCAATCAAGTGTTTTGTCACTTACGATATCTATGGTCTGTCATATTAAGAGTAATAATAATAATAATCTTTTATCATAAAAACATGGTATATAATAGTGTTACATGCATGTTAAAAATAGTTCATACAAGTTTTGGTGGGATAATAGATAAAAGTGCAAAAATTTTAAGGTTTATCTTTTGACGATACTAACGTGTTCTGTATAGAATTCAGCTTAAGTGAAATTAAGTTGTAAAGCACTTTCATGGTCGACTACACCTAAATTGTAGTACCAGTAACCAGACTTTAGGGAACAGCTTACCAAATAGAGCGGTGAAGGACGGTCTAAAGTACTTAGTTCTAACTCTATCTTGTCGGTAATAACCGTAAACAGTGTTTAACGTCATTATACCTGTCAAACATAGTTTTAAGTGCTTTAATTGATAATTAAACCTTTTAAGTACAAACAGAATGTTGTACAACACAAAAATTTAATCATGATTATACGTTGGAAATTAAAAAGCACTCATTTTTAATTAAATACGTTAGGTATTGCTATAGGTATATTTGACCAAACCATTTCCAGATTTAACGTCAATGATGAATGAATGATTTAATATTATTCAATAAATATAAAATCGATATGAATGAATAAAATGGTGTAAGGCAATCCTGACTGAATTCTTACCGATCGCCGATGATAAAAAAACTTATACTTATATATTTTTTTCTATTTTTATTTTTTTCGTATATTTTTTAGAAACAGAAGAAAATACGTATTATTATTGATATTTAAAAAAAACTAGGGATAAAAATATATTCCAATGATTTGAGTTTCTAGCATCAGCTCAAGTTTGTGAAAATTTTTTTGCAACCTAGCGGCTCGTAATAATGCATTCCGTATTGTCCTACAATCTCAAATATTGTTAGGGTCATCTAGCAACTTCTAAAATGATAATTACATTAAAAATGTAAAGAGTAACCTTTAATATTTCACGAAGTAAGAGATATTGGAACAGGGCCCCGAGCCCTCTCGACTACTCAAAACATTAATTTTCTTAAGATCCATTAATTTTCTCGATGATGACAATATTAAAATTGGAAGAAAGTATTTGTAATTAGATTACAAGGCCGGTTGTAAGTGGAGTGACTACTTAATTAATTCAGAGAAAACAATTATCTATTAGATTGATGATTAATAATATTCAGGAACTGCCACTAAAATAACTTGTCTTTGAAGATAAAGTTGTTCTGCATTCTCATTTCCATAAACAATAAATTTCATTTCAGATAAACAGCTAGGTATTATGACGACATGATTTGCTTCCTGCACATAGTGTTGCGGGTTCGATTTCCGCTCAGAACAAATATTTGTGCTATCAACAGATATTTGTACCGGTTTAGGTATTTGTGCATTGTGAAATTATATTATAACTATAATTGTAATCACGAGACTGCAGAATATCTTAGTCAGGAGCTACGTTTTTTTAATGTATAGAAATTTGATTTCAAAGTTACATTGTTTCGTTTTGCTACGATTCAAACACTTTTCTAGAAATAAAACAGAAGAAACAATAAAGCTCGAAATAAATATGACAGGTACAGGTAACATCTGTCCCGTCGCAAAGAGGACCATGGGCGTCAGACACGGGGTCGTCTGGCGTCCATTGCACATGGTCCTCATGGTGATCACGACGCGCCATGTGTCCGGCGTGTTGTAACTGGAGGGTCAGGCAACGGATGTCCGCGGCGGGTTCACGGAAGCATGCGGACAGTGTCACTATGCGAAAGAGAAGTGGCACGGGGGTTTAAGAGCCGTTTTCACCACTGGCACTAAACGCGATCAATCAAGTTAAACTCGTTTCAAGCGTTTGACTGCAGAACTGTAATTTGTGTATGGCTGAAGTTAGTTTTATTAAACTCGGTTATTAAAGTAAATGGTGAAATTGGACCTTAGTCGGTATGCGTCTAGGTCTGTAGGCCGGAGAGCCCGATATAACCGTCACGCATACCCCGAGCGAGACAGTATGCATAAGGAGCATTTCCCCTCTACACGACAAAAAAGGTATTTTGCTATTACCTACTACATGATAGTGTACATATTTTACTTTTAGTCTACACTTAGGCCGAGATAAATAAACGTTACTTAGGACTTACTTAGGCTTAGCAGTATCCCTGCACTTTTGCGCATAAACTTCAACTGCAAGACTAAAGCCGAAATAAATAAAAGTCACTCAACACGAGCTTTGACTTAAACTTGTTCATGTTTGTCTTTTAGGTATGAGAAGCGAAATCAAAAGTTTCAAATTTTTGTACTTAGAAAGATTATAATTATTAGGTACTAATATTTACTTCTAATCTACCTAAATAGGATTCGAATTTGCGACCAACTGGTTAAAACCATGATTACGTTTCTATTTTACTGATAGCTTAGTGATATGGCCGTCGACTAGTGAGTCAGTGTTTATGGTGTGAACACTGCGAACCCAAGACGTCCCTCTGACTTTTTGTAAGTTATGTGCATATTATAAAAAAAATATAGTTGATCCTGATCTCCGGTCGTGTCGGTTTGCCGTTATGCAATATGCCGGATGTTTGCACACACAAGCACGCCCTACAATATCTCCTGCGTCGACGTCCAATCTCAGGACTACATTATTATACCTACTCCTTTAACTTTGTTCGAATTTACAACTCACAGTATCTGCTGTATAACGCTCAAACATCCATAACTCACCGAAGAGATCTAGAGGCAAGAAAGGGTACGATTGTAATCGGTCATCTATTCTTATTCGCTGGAAGGCCACCTATTCATACTGAGTGGTCGAAGCTTAACTTGTGATCGAACGATCTGGCCACCAACATTATGCTACAATCCTTAGATAACAACACTTTGAAACCCCAATAGCTTTACGTAAAAGGAAAATGTTTGGTCAAAAAATAAAGTACCTACAGGTAAAATACATTTGAGAAAATATAATTGTGATCATACCGCTTCGTAAGCACGTGGCTGTGGGTTCGAACCCTGACATGTACCAATGTGACTTTTTCAATGTTATATCTACTTTTTTCGTTATTCTAAGACACTTCAGATTAACGGTGAAGGAAAACATCATAAAGAAACCTGGACTTAATATGTATAGGATAGTATGAGTCTCTGACCTACGAGCTAGTTTTTTTTGGAGGATATTATACATCGTTTAAGTATTTAGGTACATATTTCTTTAACTTACAAGTATATCAATTTAAAAACTGAATTGTTCATAAGTATGACATTATTTTATTACATTGTCATATAGTATTGAGCTTTTGTAATACCCCTATAGACATATGGATTATTTCGACTTTGGATTTAATACAAGATAGGAGCAGTGATAGTCTAGTGGTATGACCGTTTGACTGGCAGAGGTCTCGAGTTCGAACCCAAGACACGCACCCCTCACTTTTCGTAAATTCTGTGCGTTTTATAAAATTATTATCACCTGCTCCGTGCCTCGGCAAGCACGTTAAGCCGTTGACCCCGACTGTCATGAAGATCTTTGATAGTCGTCAAAGATAGTCAGTACCCTCATAAAATCCTGACACCTAATCTACCTTCAGAATATCATATCCCTTTGGCGAAGGTCAGATAGGCAGTCGCTCCTTTGAAAACTGAATCAGCTGCATCTGGTCTGGATAGCCTTAACAAAGTAAGAGAATAATAAATATCTACGTCTAGGACGATGATATTGTTTATTTATTTATCCATCACTTCGTATTAACTTACAATGATTATCGTACCAGGAATTTGCTTTGTTTTGATATTAACAGCGGAATTTTAATAAAACGAAATTGATAGTAATGAAAAATATTTTGCTCTGAAACTTGGTATGGCAGTATAAACATGATTGATTATTAATTTTAGATATGTTATGATAAAGTCGGTTGTAAGAGTTGCTCGGGCAACCACAAAGGATAAAGTTAAGATTAAGGTTAAAGTAACTCTGGCCAATAAAAGCTGTTAGTATTTGCATCATAATTGTTGAAAAAAATATGATTTTACTTCAACTGAATGCGTTTATAAATAGACTCATTTTCCCCATGTATCTGAATTCTTTTAATCATTCGATCGGTTCATAAGACAAACACCCACGCGCTTTGCTAAGAGCTCTGTTTGCGCGTGGGAGGAGAAACGAATAGAGTGACATTTGCTTTTTTTGAGGTCGTTTCTTGACGAAAAAAGAAGTCTACATTTTCAACAATGTCTTAGAAATATGATAATGAAAACTGACCCTTACTAATCTAACTTTTCCATCCAATAATACAACCTTAAGTTCTCAATCTAACGTGAGAGAAACGTGCAAGTGGTCCGTTTATACCAATTACTATATCTATATCTATCTATACTAATATTATAAAGAGGTAAAGTTTGTAAGTATGTATGTAATAATGTATGTATGTTAGGGGTAATCTCTGGAACTACCGATCCGATCCTAAAAATTCTTTCACCAATAGAAAGCTACTTTATTCCTGAGTGCTATAGGCAATTTTTTAGTCTGAAAAAAAAGTTCAGTTTTCAGTAAAAAATATCAATATTTGTGATTCAAGTAAGAAAAAAAACAGGCAATCTGGCTGCTTTATAAACGTGTGTTTACAGGAAAATTAAATTTAACGCGGACAAAGTCGCGGGGAACAGCTAGTAGTTTATATTTTAGCTCAATTTGTAGACACAAAAAAATCCAATATTCTTGGAAGCTAGTCAGACATTTTAAATCTGACATTATCTATTAATATCGTATGAATAGTTTATTTAATAGTTAATTTAACAGTTTGGTCCGTGAAAAACGAGAGACATTTTGAAATCGAAAAATATTGTTCACGCCATTATCAAACTTCTACAGCAATTCTCGAACCGAACCGAAGAGTCAAATCGGCCCATTTGTCCTGACGACTCTAACCACGAATGCGAAATGGCATGTTTTACCGAGAGCAAACTAGAGCTTAAAATAACCCTTGGTTGTGATTGTAAAAAAAAACATTATTCTAGCCTATTATTCCGTACGTAACTGTTGTGGTCGGCATATAATCTAGATGCAGCTGTATATCAGTTTTCTTCGGAGCGACCTCCTTTTGACTCATGCAACCATGGATACGAAAACGGTCATACCGCGAAGCTTACAATAAATGACACAAAGAAGAATATTTAGACTACGGGCAAAAGCTAAGGATGATTTTCAAATTGGAGTCACCATTCTAATGTCAAAGCCATCTGAGATATAAAACAGTTATGATAGCATTTTTACAAAGCTATTAAGTACGTCGCATTTTGAATCAAGTGGGGATTTTTATTCAGAGTTTCTGTGCTGTACTATAAGGTAAAGAAGTATAAAAGTTCAAACAAAGATTTTGTCTTAATTCACCAAATTTTGTTATATTTTTGTTTTTTTGTTCAAAGCTTTTTAGTGTTTTTATTCAAGACTTATGTTAAGTATTTCTTTTATCCATATTAGTCATTAAATTTAAATAAAAAACCATATTCTCTACGGCTACCTTCATTTTAGTTGTATCCTCTGTCATTTTTTCGTTTTGTTTTTGCATGTTCTTAACTAAATTATAAATAAATACTCTCTAAAATATAACTTACTGCCTCACGGCTACTGGCTCAGCTGACAGTCTGCAGCAGTGAATTGGATAAACATAATTTAATCTGCTAGTTATCATGCACAGCTATCCTCATGACTTCACAGTTGACTTATTTGTTGTTTTTGTCATCACCCCTTCAGAGGTAGATGATGGTGTTAGTAACATTTAACATGTTGCTCATAACGGGATATCTTTAGTGATTCCCATGAGCTCCCAATATTTCAACAGTGTTGCAATGCAAAATAAGGTTGATGTATACTTGAATAGAAACCTAAATTAATAATATATGATGTTGAATAACGTGAATACATCAGAATTCAATGTACGTGAAACACAATCATGTATTTGTAGTTCGTGTTTACATTTTAAAATTAATTCATAATAAATTATTAAATTTAATCGTTTGAATAATATCATTTAATAAGCAAAACTTGTGCATAAACATGTAAAAAACATACATAAAATTTAATCACTACATAGTATAAAACAAAGTCGCTTCCCGCGTCTGTCTGTCCCGATGTAGGTATGCTTAGATCTTTAAAACTACGCAACGGATTTTGATGCGGTTTTTTTAAATAAATAGAGTGATTCAAGAGGAAGGTTTATATGTATAATACATGCATATTAACGTAACCGTGCGAAGCCGGGCGGGTCGTTAGTTGCTAATATACAAATTCCCTGATAAGTACATATAATCAATTTATTTAGGTAGGTAATACCACGAATGAGTGCATGCATTTCATTCATTTCATTTTGTACGGAATTATGGCAAAAATTATTCAAATCGTTATTCATTTAATATTGACTTTATATTTGTTCAATTCTTTTTCATTTGATTGCTTATGTGTACCTAAATCTAATTTATTTAAAGCAATTTTTGTGTATGAAAACTTATTCCTAACAAACTGAAATTTTTGCTTAACCTTTGTATATTATTCTCCGTAACTGTCTTGGTTTTTTCCGATTTGTCATAACTATTATTCAGTGATTTTATATCTTCAATGTGCGAGCGAGATAGCGGTTTATAGCGAGTATCTCACAATCTTGGATCTTTTATTCCAGGTTTAAACTATGTAATACCTACTTCTTTTTTTAATATATATATCATTTTTAACGTCAGTTTAAGTAACGTCAATTCCAATCATTTTCATTAGGACCTCTTAATAAGTTAACTACTACTAGTTACTAGACTACTACTACTGTTACTAGACTAAGCTGCGTAAAAGTATTTCCAATAAATACTACCAATACTAAATACTACCTTTTATTTATTCAGGCCTATGCATAAAATGTTATTGAAATCGTTTCAGTAAAATCGCAAAACAATCCAATATTAAAATATCGCACACATAAACATCTGAACAAAGGGTATCAATATTGGACGTACCTGCCTACATTTTTTTTTTTTACTCTTTTTTGATAAAGAATAGCATACCGTTGGTGGCCTTGTATACTCCTACAGCGGATAGGCACTCTAATAAAGCGTAGTGGAATATTTCTATCTAACCCCTTTTTGTAAGAAAAAACCGTTGCCTAACAGGAGAGCATAAAGCTGATTTTATTTTAGCTTTTTATCAAATAGTTTTCCAATATTTGTTCAAAATTTTGCATTCACAACTACTATTCGAATAGTTTTCTACAACAGTAGTTCAGAGTACATAAATAACATGGCACGCGTGTCCACTCCGACTTCGAGCGCGCCGATAATCCCCTTAGTGGGTAACGAACTGGTCAAGTGCTGGACAGATAACTAGCTATTCCACTTTAGGCTATTTTGAAACTTGTTACCGCAATTTTTACACTTCGCTGCATTTAGTTAGAAACTTGTCTTGATGTTACGTTTCAGAGTCACTAGTGCCTGCGATTTTAACACTATTATTTAGAGATAAAAAGAAAACTACCTAAATACCAATTTTTATCGAAATCTATTCAGTTGTTTAGTTGTTATTGGAAGATAAGCGTCCAAACATACAGTATTACAAACTTTGACTTCTATAATATTAATAACGATCCTAAAATACCTACAACAAAGCTATCATTTATTGAATACCAAGTCTAATATTAGACATCTATTTGTAACAGTGAAAGTGTAACAGTGACAACATGTGACAGGACACAAACTTTGGGGTCGCCTCGTTCACTACATATTATTTTGTTTGACCTAATACAACATTCCTACCTTATTTTATCTATTTACCAGACTCATGAATAAGTAAATGAGTAATATATAATTATTATGAAAAGTTTGAATGATATGTTAAACCAAGCTGAATGATCCTCGGTGATATAAAATCATTAATTTTGTTAAGTTCCTAAATAATTAACTGATTCTACAAAATCGAAATCTGAATGTTATAAAACATTAAACTCCTCTGAAAATCACATTTTATGCCTAGTTGTACGCTAAAAGATTCTGTTGAGAATTTTGTATCGAGCGGAAATATAAAGATAGCTAAAACCGACTTAGAAAGATGTCGACAGTCTAGCCTCCGGTGAGAATTGTCAATTTAAAGTGGATAAAGGAGATGTATACAAGGAGTAATGTAACAAGTACCAACTACAAAAATAGTGCCCCGCTAGGACGAATTTGTAAACCACGCAAATCATAAACCAACAGTTTTATTTCTCTATCATTTATGAGGAGTAAAACAAGGCAGATATGTTTAATCTTACAAAAACTGGGTATTTATAATAGTTTCCAGAACAGCGAAACGTACTGGATATGGTTGATAGGCAGGGTGACCGAATGAACGAGGGACATATCGAAGGCACCCATTCAGTATACGATTTTGTCAATTTTTTCCATGAGGCCAATTCTGATCGCCAAATTATCTTCTGGTCCATACATTTTTTTGGGTTAACTAATACTGTATAAGCAGTGCAATATCTAACACCTCAAAAAATCAATGACGATTATTGTTTTAAGACAAATTACAATATTAAAAGAGGGCTACAAAAGAAAGAAAACGAGAGAGATAACACAATTCAATAATCACTCTTTAAAGATGTAAAATTAGCATTAAAATTAACAGCCTAAATTCTCAACTACAATATCGAAAGAATGTAAAACGTCCAGCAATAAAGACAAAGTTCCACATAATCAAAGTCTCCGACAGCGTCGAGCTAGTTACCAAAAGTTTATCTCGGCCCGATTCCGGTTTGCAAATATTAATTCAAACAATTTGCTAAATTTGTCGCCCGTTAATTAAATAGTAGTCGCGACGTAATTCGATAAATAAAGCGTCCCGATAAATACAGAGCTTTATAATTGTAGGAACACGATCACACGACACGATTCGTCGTACGAGTAACGATCAACCATTGTGTCTGTGACGGCAATAATTTACGAATGACGAATTCGTTGTAATACCTACCATTGTGTTATTGACGTAGGAAACAGCATTAAAACCGTATTTTATTTCTTTTGTGGGATATTTTCTAGCACTGACGCTATATTTTTCTGCAAATTAAAAAGTAGGAGGTCAATATCCTTATGTCATTTCTGTTTTTGGCAGACTCATTACAATCATTGTGTCGTGAGAAATTTAGGTATTTACTTGGTTCAAATATTTATACACCTAGAAACGATGTATTTCTATGCAAAAAATTATACCCATTCGTTGCTCCGTTGCATCTTAGTCAAAAAAGGGCAAGTAACAACATACCTTTGCATTGATAACTGCTGTTGCTGTTGCCCGTTAATGATCCCACGGTATTTGATCGAAGTTCAGCCAAAAAAATTAATGCAATATTCATACGGGATAAATATTAGGATTTATCCCGTATGAATATTACTAGGTAGTGTAGCATAAAAAAATATTGTGAAATATTTTTTTTGCGCTGGCCGAAATCGGATTTTGTCAATTGTTTTAAAAGCTTTTATTTTGTGCGGAACCCGAAATACTTTTGAAGTTTAAGTAAAGTCCTTATAAACTAGCTACCTGCTAATGAAAGTCCCATCAAAATTGGTTCAACTGTTTAGAAGATTACCTACCCGTAACAAAACGAAGACGGACAGACAAAAAATGTTGATGATTTATTTGTTATACATAGATATTAGAATAGAAATAAAGATAGGTACAGAAGTAGTGATATAAAGAATAACAAACACATTTTCAGATCGATATTATTAGTATGAATCGATAATACTAGTATGGATTAGACGACACAGCTATATTTGAAGAAAATGTTGGCCAAATTTATCGTGACAGCTCCACCTTAGGGAGTTAGAGATAAACGGATAATATCGTCTATTGTACGACATTTAGAAATTTTGTATGTTATATATGATATTACATATTCTATTTCTGTCACAGATTACACTAATAATTACTACGAAAGCGTTATATTACCATGGATTAATGTTTAAGCTGTTAGTGTTCGCTTAAAACAATAGCACAATGGACTAATAAATTAGCCCAGATATTACTAAAACAATTCATAACAAGCTAGTAATATAAGCGTATCGTACATGCATATTGTATATTTTTAGTTCAACCAAATGGTTTTGATGTAATATGATATCCTTGAGCTTATTCTAGAAGCATTTACTATTTCGTTTTTTATTTAATATAAGGTCAGTCATAAAAAGTAAAGTACCCGTGGGTACCTACTTATATAACTTGAATGTCTGTAAATGCATAGTATGCAAAGCCACAGTCCTTCAGGGTCATAAACTGCCCAGTTTTATGATCCCAGTGAACCCTACTCACTAACATTCAACCGTATTGAGCAGCGAAAAGACGTTTGGTTGTAATTGAAGTCGTTTGAAAAAGTACTTCGTATATAATTCACGTCTGTTCAAAAATACGTACCTACCTCGTTATTTTTGACATTTGAAATACACGGATTTATGATAACTGTTTTATGGTTCGATTTAAACTTCAAGATTGAAGTAATTTATGTTTTACATGTTTTGCTTATTAAATGAAAATATTTAATAAGAAACTCGCAAAAACAACAGACGCGGGAGGGACTTAAACCCGCGATTTTTGGCGTGCCGTGCCATCGCTTTACCAACTAAGCCATCGCTTTACGAACTAAGCCATCGAATCCTATCGAGTGAATTTCTTTCTTAACCCTTATAGGCGTGTGACGATATCTACCGGAGTACTTTTCGCACTGCCGATCCCATGCTCTAAGAGTAGTTTTCAGTTTAGAAGGCATAGAAACGATATCACCAATTTTTTTAAATAATTATTTATGTATATTATTTTTAACATGTATTGTTTATGCACATGTTTTGCTTATTTAAATTAAAATATTTATTATGGAAGATTGAAGGTTTATAGATAAGAACAGAAACTACAGAGAGACAAATGGTATGAAAATGCCTCCACTTTACTCTAATTTGTGATTAATTGACTAATAATCTTCTATGTTTTTCATAATTATTATCCTGCATAACATTAGTGTAATACCTAAATGTAAATGTAATAATGTATTTTTATTGATTTGTCCTCCTTTTACACAGTAATGGAGAAACAAATCTATGTGATTCTTTCGTATTAATTTTAGTTTATGGGCCAGTTTTGGTAGTGACGTAATAATATCCTGGAAAAATTGGAACCACGGGAGCGAAGCCGCGGGACAAAACTATTTATTTGTATTAAAACCCTAGGTGTAACCCTAAAAAGGTGTATATATTCAAACATAATTAAAATCTATATATTTTCTTGACCGGCATCCGGTAAGACTGGAAGCCGACCCCAACATAGTTGGGAAAAAGCTAGGTAGATGATGATGATGTTTTCCTGACCGATTAGACGAAAATGAAAATTCAAGAAAATTATTAAATCGATGAATCGTATTGCAATATTGTCGTAAACGCGTACTTAAATCGTGTAAATAAATAAAGATTTTAAAAAGTAGATATTATACCTATATTTGTGAATAACACAAAATTTTGATTAGGTATTTGTTACAGTTGATAATGAAATAGCAACACATTCTATTTCAAATTGGTTATTTGAAATCAGTTAGGAATTCATGTACTTCGGACTAGTGAAAATTTAATTGGTAAGTGCAACAAGCGTGTCTATGCATTTCATTACGATGCTAAATAGAGTGCCCAGTCTTATTTTTTTTTAATTTTAAACGCTGAATACTACTAACTAGGTAGTGCTGAATAGTTTAGAATAATTTAGAATGCCTCCTGTTCAACTTCCTGATACACGTTTCCCAGTTTTCAATACCATGCTGCGTACCTCATCTTTTTTCACTCAAACCTTATAAATTTACATTACCCTATATACATCAGAGTAAAATCTGTGAGTAAAAGAATTGAAATTTATTTTACCATTACAGAATTCATTACAGTACACAAATTATCATAATTATAATAATTATATTATCTTACTATATCAAGCTGCAGATTAAAGCCGCACAAGGTTAGTGATCAAATGGTACAAACTTCAAATTTCAGAGGATTAATAATATTGATATTAATTAACGCAAGACAGTCTGATTAAATTCGTACCGAAGATTGGCTTAAACAAGGCACAAAATGTTAGAACAGTAATTCATCAACTGACACTAATTGCCACAGAAGACCAAGAACCAAAATCATTTTGCGATTAAATTATTTCGTGACCATTGTGAATGAGAATGAATTGAAATACAGTTTTGGAAGATATTTAAATTGAAATGATATAAATTATAATTGGTTGTGATTTTGGCGTTTAATTAACATACTTTCTACGTGACGTGTTGCCGTGACGTGTGTAACTGGTTAAATAATGCATTTATAAACTTAATGTCGTTCAATAAAAGTTAAACTTGCACCTTATACCTACAACAGTTTGTTTATTTAAAGTAAATAAGTAAAAAGTCTTAA
Organism: Protodeltote pygarga; assembly: GCA_936450705.2. Lineage (NCBI taxonomy): Eukaryota > Metazoa > Arthropoda > Insecta > Lepidoptera > Noctuidae > Protodeltote > Protodeltote pygarga. Next base: position 7,050,985 of record OW388255.2, on the reverse strand, counting down.
ATAAAAGTCGTTTTAGCTAAGACCCTTAGAAGCCACAAACTACCGACTCATTACTGGGATAAAGATCACATCGTCTACTTAATTTCTAGCCCATTCTCAGTAGGCATTTAAAAAACACTGCTCCCTTTTTACGCTCTAAAATTATGGCTTACCCTTTAGTAAACCTGCAAACGTGAAACAACACTAAAAGCATTTGAAATTACAACCACTGATAAAAGAATTAAATAGGTTAGTATATTTTTTATACAAATAGAAAGTACAAAATTATATAAAGGAATCCTACAATATTTTAGCACGTTTATTCTTATTTAATGTCGTATCTAATTAAACGAATTAAATAACGACTGGAGAGAGAATGAATTTTTTTGCCACCAATTATAAAATATTCCGTCATCATCATCAAAATTTCTAGAGAAAATAATTTGATATTTTACACTTACATTAAAAAAAGTATCTACGAATTGATATGAATCCATTTCTTTGCGAGTTTGTTTTAGAGTAGCTGAACAGTTCAGTTTCAAAATTTTCTAGGCGGGACAAATGTTTTGAAATATCATTAAGTAAGAACATAAAATACATTAAAAAGGGTCTTACATTATTATAATTTAATTAAAAAGTTTTATCCTCACCTTAATATACGTAATATTTTTAGTAGGCCGACTTAACATCATTTTTGATGTACTTAAGTCAATTTTGCTCACAATCCAAATGCACTTTAAAAAAACTTTGAACACTATCCACACGAAGTTAAAACAATAGTATTTTTAAGTTTTTAAACAATTTATATCACTTTCTAGTATTTTTATTGACAACAATAATTTAGTATTTTAACGATGTTAACTCAATTTGTTGAGAGAGGGAGAAACACGGCAATCCTCGACCGCTATGTTCGAAGACTGAATTTCCGCCCGCCCAAAAAGCCCGAGGCGACGCGAAGTGTGCCGAGCGCGCACGACTCGAACGATTCATGAAACCCACTCGATGAAGTGGTAAGTTTTTACGACTAACCGTTGGCGAGCGCGGTCGGGACCAATATAAAAGGATGGTTTGACACCTGTTTCTGATTATATGCCTGTATTCGTTTTCTTTTCTATCCGTTATCTTTACATTTTAGAATAATCGGTATATTAACCCTGCGAAGGAATCTATTACATCTTTAAAAATCTTACGCTAATATCGTTGCGTCCAAAATATTATTACCCTGCGACTTTTCAATTTCGCAGACACTATTGAAATCTATTGACTTGTTGCCCAATCGGACCTCATGCGAATAAGTCATTTAGTGTTAAAATTTCTATAAAGGTACCTACTTTTAAAAGTCCCCACACAATTTTGTTTTTTTCTACTTCCCTACATAAAGTATTAATTAACTGTCGAACGCGACTAGTTACCCTACATAAAGGTAGATGTAGTTGCCGTATTCAGTAAGAGTTTAATATCCGCCAGGTTTCCAGGTGTGCAAAAAGTAGAATATTGCATTGAGAAGTGCAATAAAATCGGGATCAACTGTTATGACTCTGACAACAATGGCATTAAAATGATCCACGTTTTATATGAAGCTCGACGTTCGCTCAAACTAGTCAAACCACAAACTAAAGGTAGAGTTAGCATTCGTTCTAGTGGGCACTAATAGTACATTGTGTGACGAGGGCGGTATATATGCAATCACTATCGGTCCGAAGTTAGTAATTGTAAACAATTATTATATAACACACATTCATATAATATTATAGTAAACTAAATAGTTGTAGTAAATAATAATAAAGTGCAAATTATTTCTATATTATTTAAGAATAATAAATATGTTTTAGAATAATAACTTTCGTGAGTCATACGTAAATCATATATTGATACAATACAATAGTCATGAAAAATGTTGTTGATTGTTTTAACGCTTACTGGTAAAGGGATATTTAGTAACCTAACAGATAATTTAATATAAATTCTGTTCTCCTTTTTAATTTACAGTGAATAAGGCCTTTAAATATAGTATAAACTCGCTTAGCCTCATAAGAATCGGTACAAAAGTCAACAAACTCAAAACCGAGTATGCATATTAAAGAAAAAAAGTACGTGTAAGCAAACACCGGGTCCTTGTATTACGGGATTCATACCACCTTCATAAAATATAAGTATTCCGCTGTATTTTTTTAAAGTAAAACATATTATTTTTATTTTACACCTCGTATTATGTTATTACGAGAAATTCAAATTTCTCTTTTAGGGAAATACTTAAAAGATTGAACTTCAATTCTACTTTTTTTTGTAAGTTCCATTATTGTGGTAGAAGGTTCTAAGTGGAAGTAGATATTCTTTGTCCGTGAATCATCTTCTGCTAAAAATCGATTAGTCAATCGATTAGACTCCACATTGTTAAGACGTTGTTTCTTATGAATCAGCCTATATATAGGTATTGATTGATTTGTACCTTGGAGGTACAAATCGAGATGAGATAAAATGGGTCTTTAACCACGCTAACCAATTGCCTGTTGATGAAGGCCACTCACCCTTGGTACATACCTATACCAATCTAAACGGTTGCTATACACATATTTGATTCGGCAGTTTTCATTGAACGACAAAATCAACCTGAAGAATTGTCTAGATCAGTGTTTCCCAATTAGTGGTATGTGTACAATCTCTTAACTCATCTGCCTAGCCTTTTCCCAACTATATTGGGGTCGGCTTCCAGTCTTACCGGATGCAGCTGAATACCAGTGTTTTACATGGAGCGACTGCCTATCAGACCTCCACAACCCAGGTACTAGGTTACACGGTACCCCTTGGTAAGACTGGTTGTCAGACTTTCGGGCTTCTGACTACCCGTAACGACTGTCAAAGTTCTACAATTGACAGCCGGGGCCAACAGCTTAACGTGCTATCCGAGGCACGGAGAGTGATAATTAATTTATAAAACGCACATAACTTACGAATAGTCAGAGGTGTTCGCCTTGGGTTTGAACCCGAGACCTCTGACTTACCAGTCAACGGTCACCACCACCAGGCTATCACGACTCTTACACTATCATATACACTATAATATACACTATCGTACAATCTCTTAACTAAAATATTAAATTCTTAAAAATATATTTAACGTTCCTACAATAAGGGATACACAAATTTGAGGTCTCTCTTGAAGTGGCACCTAGAAAAATCTAATTGGGAACTACTGGTCTGGGTACATTATTTTCGAATTTCATTCGCCTCGCCTGATCGGTAAACCGGGTTCGCCGAATTTAGTGTGTGCAAGCTGGCCGAGTGGCTTTGGTCGATCGTTAAGTCATCAAGATTTTCCTTGTGGCTTTACATTCCATGCAGAACCGAATATATGTTCAGTAACCCTAAGGATTACCACATGAATTTGTAACTGGAACTTACTGCTTAGCTTGCATTTCAAAGCACAGAGATGATCGAAATCAAATGCCATGAAACCATCAATAGACTGACCGCATCAAGCGCTCTGATAGTAGCAGTGATAACCACTGCAGAACCACAGCACTTCGTCATTGCTTAATATCTTTAATTAATTTCGAGAACTGCAAACTAAGTACCATATTCTGTAAAATTGATCGTATATAAATGAAACAGAACTAAAAGTTTGATCCGTAAACAACTAATGAGCATTGCTTCTTTGAACCCGAGTAATGTCTGGCTCGAATAATTTGCAGAAATACGTGATTTGCCCTTTTGATACGATAGACCTCAAATCTCTTCGCAGAAAGTTTAGAACCCGAGCTTAAATCTTTTTGGGGGATTTGAAGTTAGTTAAATATCAGATATTCCACAAACCTTCGATGAAACCACATTAAAATTATAGGTACTTACTTATTCATTACAATGCAAAGTATAGGGAATGCGCAAGGAATTTTTTACTCCCCCCGGCCACAAAAAAAAAAAAAAAGTCCTCTGACATGGGCTTTACTAGATAGTAATTGTGCCTAATTTAGGTACATATCATCATCATCATCATCGCGGCCCTTGTTGTACCCATTGTTGGGTGTAGGCCTCCTCCAATATCCTCCATTCCTGGCGGTCTTGTAGGTACATATAGTCGAACAAAAATTCTAAAGCCATAATCATACCCCTGACTAAAACATTTCTGAAAGGAAATTAAGTTATTGATCTAATCGCTAGGGGATTAGTTGTTGTAAGATTTATCTGGGGCTAAACATTGATTTCATTGGCGGGTCATTAGTGACTAGTATTAGGTAGGATTTAGATCCTAACGATAATAATATTCTCCTGACCGAATTTTGGTCACAGCGGTCAATCTCAACGGAGACTAGCTAGTTACGCAGGAGATATTATAGTGCACAAGTGTGTGCGCAAACACAGGTGCACTCTCTATTCCCTCACTCTCATTGTCCGATGGGACGGCCTTCCGACACGATCGGAGAGAGATCAGGCGCAGGGCCAACAGCTTTATGTGCTTTCCGAGGCACGGAGTAAGTGATAATTATTTTATAAAACGCACATAACTTACGAAAAGTCAGAGGTGCGCCTTGGATTCGAACTCGAGACCACTGACTTGCCAGTCAACGGTCACCACCGCTAGGCTATCACTAACGATATTATATATATAGATAGGTATATATTAATAATATGGATGCGAAAGTAAGTTTGTTTGTTTGTTACTTTTTCACGCCTAAACCACCAACATTGCAACGAGTGCATTGTATTGAGTTCATAGTTCAGATGTAATCCCACAGTTCATTGATTTTCCTATTCATGTTTTTTTTAGATCAATAATCAGCAATCGACAACGTTTTACAGCTGACACACCACGATTGGTAGGATTGGTGATCTCAAAATAATTTATCAAATGGATCTAGGTACTAATTAAGAAACCCTAATGACGCGTATGTCGTTCTGACTTAGTCGATTGCCCAAATGCGAGCACCCGACCAAAGACACCGGACACATTATTTTCACTAGTTGAATTCGGTCGCCCATAGAAATTAAACTCACACACGACTTCGCGTATACTTACACATATACCTATTTACTTCGTGACTTGGGTTAACGACCAAGTGTAGCTTATCGGAAGGAAAGGAAGCGATCTCTTTTACCAACTAACTAGAACATTATTGAAACTTAATTCTTCCAACTTTAATGTGTTGGTACAATAATTTCTACTATTGTAACTAAAGTATACCATTACCAGCCTGTAACTGTCTCACTGTAGCACTAAAGCCTCTTCTCGTACTGAGAAAGATCGAGCATTCATCGTTTATCTTCTTCTTAATCTTTTTTTTAACGTAGCCGTGTATCCTAATCAAATTGTTTATGTAGACTTACTTATTATTAAAAACAATTATAGTTGCAGCATTAAAAAGCTATTCCAGCTCAACTGCAATATCACAAAAGTAACAATTTTGTCTATGGCACTCAGAAGGTGTAAATAACCTACCTTAAGTTTCCACGTTTTTGTTTGTGGCATTGCTCAAATAGCGACTTACCAAAAAAAGAAAAAAAAAACAGTTGGTGCTCTCACTAATTAACAGTACACACAGAGACTGACTAACACAACTAACTATAGATTAACAGTAAGAATACTGTTATTTCAAGCCGATATTTTGTAGAGGGCAGTACTACCCCACCGATTTAGACCATTCGTACAGAAACCGTGTGGCTCTACCACCAATGAAAATGTACTAGGAATATAAATTGATACTCGTCAGCAGCAGCACTCGTTCCCTGAAAATGAAGTTTCTTTTGAAAATTTAAAGGAAATCTGAAATTTAAATTCATTCAAACACAAATCGCTTACAGAAGGTTATAAGGAAGTTTGAGTAATGAAAAAGTTGTAATTTAAGAAATATTCATGTTATTATTGCTTATAGTATAAATGGTGTCTACGCACCAAAAGCTCCAGCCTTTGGTGTACTATGGTATACTATGTCATGCAAACCTAACTTAAAGTAGGTAAGTCGTTTTAACCCTAAGGTCTAATATATTTATCATACAATATATCTAAGAATCATACAACTTGTTCTTCCATGCGGAAATCGGTTATGCTCACACGCACACACAAAAAAGTTATTTTGATTTTTTTTTAAGAAAAGATTTGAATACCTTATTAAAAATATAAACTAAAAAATCATTAAACAACTGTGACTCTTGGGACATGGGGTGAATGAGTTAATACCGTAAAAAATGTATCGGTCCATGCGCCAAACCTCCTGTATATTTATTTACTACACAATGTTAAGGGTAGTAAAGTTTTATCAGAAACAGGCACATGTAAGTAACAGAAACAGGTAAGTAGGTATTACTGAACAAAAACTAACTTTGTGGTCCAACTATACATCTAAAAACTCGATAATACACGATCAACATTTCAATAAATACAGGAGAATAGTTCACTAACCCTCACTAGAACAGTAAACGCAATTTAACAGGATGAGGCTGAAAATAGAACATCCGACCTATTTTTATTTAAAAATAAAACAACAACATTATACATTATAATTGGAGTGTATTTCTAATTTATGTTATTAAGTACTGAGTGCAATTGAGCTAATAATGTCCATTAAAACTTATTTATTTATCAATTTTACAGCTATATTTGTGAGCGCTTGTTATGAATTATTTGTTTCGAAATCCCACAAACAAAATGCAATGCGGTAGCATTACATGGGTTAATGTGATTTTGTGTGTTTGTGCCGCTCACAAAATGTGTGGTGTGCGCCGCGCCTAATAAACATGCTGAGGTAGATGCCACGGTGTACCGCAAAGAATTCAACTCATAAGGCTGTAGTATATACTTACTTCGTGTGTTAAATTCGGAATGTATTAGAACGCGTGTAATTTTTTACGTATTTTTTTATTGGTAACAGTCGTCAATAGCTATTACACAACTAAAAACTGGACATGTGCTAGGGTTCAAACTATGTAGGACATCGAATTATGTATTGCGTATTCATGCCGAATAGCAGCTTTCTATCATTGACAGTCTGCGAGTAAATTTGGATGGACAGACGGAAAATTACGAAACTATAAAGGGTTTCTAGTTTATGTACGGAGCCTTTAAAAAAAAACAAAATAAATAATAAATTAGCCTGTAACTGTCCCTATGTAGGGCAAAGGCCTCTTCTCATACAGAGAAGGATTGAGCATTAATCACCGCGCTAGCTCACTGCGTGTTGGCAATTTCAGACTATTAAGTCCAGGTTTCCTTACGATGTTTTCCTTCACCGTTAGTCAGTGGTGTCTAAGAATATCTAAGAAAGTACATATGACATTGAAAAAGTCACATTGGTAAATGCCAGGTTCGAACCCACACTCGCTTGTAAAGCGGGTCCGTAACCAATGCGCCACCACGACATCTTAAAACTTACAATTTAAAAAAATATATTTTCATTTCGCGTGTCCGTACGGTTTTAAATCATTTTTCCCGAAGCAACTCGGTGCTTCGTGTTTCTACCTTTTACGTTATTGTAGCCATGACAGCGCCCGTCTGCTGAAGTAATGGGTTCATCCGGTTCGTTAGCCCGGTTCTGTTCCCCCTCTACTCTGATTCAGCCAGTACCGATTATCAAACATCTCACCCCTTTCTCCCCGAAATAAAAGAAATTAATTAGTTAATTGGAATATTAAGATTAAAGTGTACCTACAGACAGCCAGATGTTATCAAGTTTATGGTCAGATACAATTAAAATGATATATTTTAATTTTCTCATTTTATTTTATACACGCGGATTTTCAATAGTATTTTTTACGTGTATGTTGAATATATAAATTTTTCTTTTATTGTCATACAAACTTTCATCCTCTATTTTATCCCTGTAGGCGAAGAATTTCCCAAAATCCCTAATGCTTACTTTATAAAGGTTCTTCGTAAAAATTTTAATTTGACAGGTTCTATATTATTATGCCATAAAAACAATTTATACCGTGTTCAGAGTCTCCATCAATTTATTGCACATACGAAATTGGAGGAAACTAGACTTTATCGACGGGAAAAAAAATTAAAAAAAAATATCTTGGATTTATAGTAAGTACACGTTAACTTTTTTTATGACTTGTAAAAAAAATGCTGCAAGGTTTAACCTAAGTGGTCGATCAGATTACAACCAAAACAATTTAAATTTAATACAATACAATTAAAATTACCTACCGTTAGTACCTAATTAATTTAACTATTTTCTTCTTATTTTTTTTCCCGAAACTTATCTTTAACTCGAACTTAACTTTATGGAAACTCACACTATATTATATCCCTAACATATTATAAAGTAGAACACTTTATCCAAACACGAAATATAAATTCAAATACGAATCGAAAAGTACAAAGTTTGTGATCGGCTATCGTAGACGTTTATAACTCACGTAGCGTAGAGTCTACGGCAACAGCTACGGCGTAGCATGTAGCTATTTGTAAGATCGCTCGATCTACATCAAACTGCTACTGAATGACGATGTACTGACTTTACGATGTAAAATCATTACAATTAGTATACTCACGAAATATGTTGCATTTAAACGCTTTGGGCTACATAAATAAAATTAAAATTGTATGTAAAAGTGCACAGCTAGACCAAATAGGAAAATCTTGTAAAATGTGACAAAGTTTGTATAAAAGAGATTGTAAAAAGTAGTATGCTGGTTTCCTCACGATGTTTTCTTTTAACGGTTTTAAGCAAGTGATTTTTAATGCGCACATAAATCCGAAAGTCATTAGTGAGTGCCTGGGTTCGAACCTGAAACCTTTAACTTGGCAGTCTAATGGGCCACTATGCTTGCTTAATACTTATCGGTTATAGGGCCGCTCAAATTGTTTGTGTCCCTACTCTTTAAAGGTTTTTTTTGCGTTAAATCTATAATATTGTTGGAGTTAAAAGTAGCCTTAGTTACTCCTTAAAAATCAGCTGCTAGTGAAAATACCATCAAATACAGTCCAGTTGTTTTGAAGATATCCCAGAACAAACAGGCATACAGAAAAACTTGCAGAAAAGAAAAAACTACTTTTTGATTAATGGTACCATGTAGATAACTATAACAATTTAGAAAATAATCTTATTATTTTGATATAACAAACTAGAATCAAAAAGTTTGTTTTCTTATACTAACAGCAAGGGTACCTAAAATCACAAAATGCGTTCAAAATGTACTTAGCACTTAGGTACTCAAACTTAACTCTTAAAGTTTTGGCTCTAAGATAATTATTATTTTCAAGACCTGAAATCCGAAGTTCTTAACAGAAGATATCCGAACTATTTGTAGCTTCTGAACTATTTGTAAGACCTTGAGTGGGGAATATCTATCTTCATCGGTAATCTTATATTTCAACAAGGGTTGTTGGAATATAAGATTACCTATTATCATCTAGATGAAACACCATACTCACGCGACGAAGTATTATGCACTTTTTATGTATGTTGTTGAGGTACATAATAATATTATGTATGTTTTTATGTATGTAATTAGCTGCCCCGCGCGACTTCGTACGCATGATTATCCTACTTCAAGGCCTACTCTACCCCTAACCTACTTTACCCACTACCCTACCCCTAACCTACCCTAATCTACCCCTACCCTACCCCTACCCTACCCTTCACTACCCCTACCCTACTATACTGCTACCCTACCCTACTCTACCCCTACCCTACCTTACTCTACCCCTTTTTCTCACTTTTTAAACCTTCCCTGGATCACCACAAATAATTCAAGACCCAAATTATCTAAATCGGTTCGTGCGTTCTGGAGTTATAGCATCAGGAAGGAAAACCCGACTTATTTTTATATAGTAGAAGATGTTTGATGTTTTTAAAGTATTAGGCCAAAACATAGTTATAGTTTCACATATACTTTGATATGACCAGCTAAGATTACTACACTACAATACTACTAACTACAGCTACTACTAACTACTACTAGCTAACATCTTTAAAAAAAATGCATTGCATTTGCCCAGATTAATTTTCCTTTCCTTAATTTAGCCAACACAATATATTTTTAAATCCACACCGTCTCTCAAGAGTATTGTTGTATTTTCGTTAGAAAAATACAATCAGAATTTAAATAATAACAAGAAAAACACAGACAATGAGTTGTATAATATCTTAGTAGACACTTTCCCTTAGGAAATCCGCAGCGTTGTCGTTGCAACACAAACGACTATTTAAAAATGTTCCGTATGACTTCAATTTTTGTAAGAAAGAAGACAAGTCGAAATAGACAATTTGCTATCGTTAAAATTCCCTTTACGGCGGACGGGGGATTCGAAAGGGCTCCTTAAAGCCCGGATTTACAACGGAAAATTATATCTAAGTCTCTTGGAATCCGTCCACACGCGAGATGCCGTTTTAATTGTGTTTACCGAGACTTAGTTAGCAAACACTGAGCTGCTTAATTCAGGGATATAGAGGAAAGGAAGTCTTTTATTACTTCACGCTAGCAAATTGACAATGTTCGTATTAGAGAAAGGATATTATCAGCTTTGGGTGTAACATATTTATTGCCCTTTTAAAGAAACTTTAAACAAAAAACAGTAATTAAAAGTTTGGTCCCACAAAATAAGGATTTTATACCTACATACAACTACAATTTTAATCATGAAGCCATTAAAACAAGTGTCCAAAAGTAAATAATATTAATTTTAATCAAAGCTCCAAATATGTTAATGATACAAGTATGATTGATATACAACACAATATATTACTCTACTCTTGAGAGCAACATCAAGGCACAGAGGGAGGACACGATTAATAATTCAAAGATTCGGAAGTATACCGCATACATTCCCCCTCTTTAAATCCAGCTTAAACAGGTGACACCGCGGTAAAAGGTTTCAGTAGTTGCTACTTAAATATATATATGTAGGTAGACAGACAGAAATATAAGGATATGATATTCAAGTTACATTGTCTTGCAGAATCAGAGTGCACCATATATGTGGGTAATGTAATAAAGGCAGACCAGTCGGCATATCCGACGCATGACAATATAAACGCACTCAGACGTCGAGATTCACTCAAGAGTGCTTTAACACAATTTCCTTGGCATACCCTTTACGCTCGACACTCCACCTTTTTGCCCCCTTAGCCTTAGCGCCTCTCTTCACCTTTTTATAATCAAAGAAGGCCAAGTGTCTGTATTTATTGAACATGACTGTACATCAGTTGTATTATTACTTTGTTATTACGATTACGATTAATATCTTTAGGTATTAATAAGTAACTCAATAATATCAGTAAATTCTTTAAGAATTCGAGTAAACAATTTTTTAAGGAAACGAATTTTTCCGAAGAGATATTATAGTGCACAAGTGTGTGCGCAAACACAGTTGCACTTTCTATTTTCTCATACTGATAGTCTGATGAGACAGCAATGCGACACAACCAGGGACAACTTAAGGCGCAGAACCAACGGCTTAATGTACATTCCGAGGCACGGAGCAAGTGATGATTAATTTATTAAACCCTTATAAGTTACAAAAAGTCACAGTTTGAGTTCGAACCTCAGACCTCTGACTTACCAGTCAACTGTCATACCAGTAAGGTTTTGTTAACGAAAATAAGTTTCTCTACTATTATGGACATCAGATCTGTCATGTCAACTTTGCTACATACATTATTTAACATGTAATAATATATCTTTGAATAGTGATTTATCCATACTCATGATAGGAATATAAATAGACAAAATATTAAACCAAGTGCGTCTTATGCATAATTAAGCGGGAAAATTGTCGTAGATACTGGCCATCGCGTGCAGGAAATTGATGGATAGAAACATAACGAAGCATCCTAAATAATTTGTAATAGTCAACATATTATTGTCTGTTATCGACCACAAAGTTGGCTCGTTACGAGATCGTGACGTCATTGAAGAGAACGAGTCACATGTAACCGATAAGCTTAACGACAGTTCCGATTTAATAGGTAGAGCGGAGATTTGACAATCGTTTGAGATCGTGCGCCTAGTATGTACCTTGTATGTAAAGTGAACGTTGTATGCAACCTTGTTGTGTGGCTTTCATCTAACACAGTCTTTTACTGAGCTTAGTAATAAATAAATTATTATACGTAATATAAATAAATTAACATAAACAGCATTCTGGCCTTGGTAGCAAATAGGATGGACTGTTGGAATGTCATTGGATGACGGCTAACCAACTGTCTTTTATTTGTATCACTGGCAGAAATTGCTGAAGTCATCAGCAGATTGCCATAAACAAGAAAAAAAAATGTATATTAAATAAAGTTTGTGTTTTTAATTTTTTTCATATAATTATTTTATATTTTGTAGTAAACTGGTAATAAACTGTATTTATTTGTTTATTATTATAAAATATTTATTCATGCTGTGCGAACACTTAAGTTCGAGATTTTTGTAGTTATAATAAATCGATTACGAGTGGGATTTGAACCTGCGACCTACTGGGCTTACCCGTCATCTATTTTTTCTTTCAAACGTTAAACATTGTAGACATGGTAAGACCCTTTATATAAACTAAAACAATGACAGAACACTGGTCTTGCACGTATTTTGAAATCATATATACTTACCCACATTAATATATAATCATAATATATTATATCTAATTATTATTAGAAATTAATTATCACACAACGCATTGTGAGGAAACCTGCATCTGTGAGAAACGTTCTCGACAATGTATTAATTAGATATTTCGCGCGCCGCCGAGAACATCTACCCATTTGCATAGGTATGTAAAACCAAGTTATAGCTTAAGCACTTCGGTGACTACATAATAATAATAATATCCTCCTGATCGAATTTCGGTCACAGCGGCCAATCTCAACGGAGATTAGCCAATTACGCAGGAGATATTATAGTGCACAAGTGTGTGCGCAAACACAGGTGCACTCTCTATTCCCTCACTCTCATGGTCCGATGGGACGGCCTTCCGACACGATCGGAAAGAGATCAGGCGCAGGACCAACGGCTTTACGTGCTTTCCGAGGCACGGAGTAAGTGATAATTAATTTATAAAACGCACATAACTTACGAAAAGTCAGAGGTGCGCGCCTTGGGTTCGAACCCGATACCTCTGACTTGCCAGTCAACGGTCACAACCACTAGGCTATCACGACTCAACACTATATAATATAAACTAACCAATTATTACTTATTACAGAAGCACGGGCCTAAGGCGGTTTATCCACATGAGTCAGTGCGTAAGTTCTTCTACTTCATTTTAGGGCAGTCTCTGCAAACCAACGCGTGACGTCTTTATACACTTGTTTTGTTTAGGAGGATACCACATTGGATCCAGCTCAATTCCGCGAAAAAATCCCCCAGGGCCCTCACTTTACTGGTGGCCTCTTGAAAGTTTTCCGGCAAGCAAAGGTGTTTGTAAGTTATTATTGTTCTTCTACAAGAACTGAGCTAAGCCAATCGTAAGGGATAAATAAAACAGTATACTAGTAGAATGATAGACCTACTGCAGTGCTAAGGCGCGGCGACCACGTGGCAACCTACTACGTAAAATTGACGCCAAAGGGTTGAGTGCCTCTTCTTTACGTAGTTATGATACTTCGGTGCTATGCTAAAGCTATGCACTACATACATTTTAAGATATCACTATTTAACTTGTTATGTACCAGCACCCAGTTTAGAGCTGACTGTTTGTCCTCGAGACTCATTTCAGCGCTTAACTTTGAGTAATATATTCGTGAGTAGCCAATAACAGTAAATTAGGCGATAACTTTGAGTCAAATCGATGGCATCCAATGAGCAAATTAGCCGCTAACTACACACCGAATCCAAACAGTTACACACACCAAACTAGTAGTTAGTTATAAATTGTTTTCCTAGTAAATACACTGATTAAATTACTTTAGGCGCAAGCCAAACTCCATTAGATTTCGCTCATAGGAAGATTATCAAACATGCAAAATTTACGACAACAAAACCTTAGCCATATTTTTTGCGAAATAATATAGGTTTTAATTTGTAGAACAACATGTCTAGAGTTAGTACATGAACATGTTCGACACGTTCAATATTCTGGAAGAAGGTCCAGTTTTCGATACCGTCAATTTGAAACTTATTTATATTTGTAGCACTAATATCTCAATGATAAAATAAGTTTTCAGTTAGATTATATACAGTTCTACACACCGCAGAGATCGCAAAAAATCTTTTGATAACTCAAAATCCACCTCAACGCGCTTTACCCTCTCTGTGTCCACAATCCGAATCCCTATTATAAATGGACTCGAGAGGCGGATTGTGGCTATTCAATATGTTGGAATATAAAATAAAAATCCATCTGTAGTCTGGTTTTACTCAAAACAAAATTCAAGCAACGTAAGTCGTAAAACTAAATTAATATTTTATGTACAATATCATTGTGAAAATGTTTATTAATATAATATACCAACACCTCCTACGACAAGTCATTTAAAATCTTAATTAATAATAATATAAGTACTTAATTATGCAAGTCTCTTTTGTAGAATTCCAAAATATGTCATCTCGCAAATTATTTCGCATTCATTTTGTCAAATGTGTGCTAAGAGTTGACGAATTTTCTAACATTTTAAAGTCGAACATATGTCAATGTTCTGCTTTAAAATGTTAGAAATTGTTTGGCAATTTACGAGTAACCTACTAGGTAGGTACTGCTATTCACACTACACGCCATTCGGTGTATTTTTGGCTGAGCACATGTCAAATATCGGATTAGTGGCGCGTTTACAGAATAGCCTGCCAATATAATATAAGGTAGGTATAATTTTGTTATACTCGTAGTACCTACAGTATTATAACAGTTTGGAAGGCCTTGCTAAGTAAAAACGGAATAAGTGGAAAAACTATTTTATTACGTGACCGAGTTTCGCAGCTTGAAAACATTATGATGAACCATTATTTTTACATTACATGAGATCATAGTTGATGTTATCGCTTTCTTTTTCTCATGTTAGTTGTTTATTAGATATTATGTCACCAGGGCATCTACCCTTCTGACGAAGATATATGGCTGAAAAAAGAAAATAAAAATTAAATTAGAAGTATACTTTTCTTTTTTTCACAAGGATTTTTTAGAGATACAGAAATATAATTTCACAATCCACAAACATCAGACTGGAACAAATAATATTGTGTTCCTTGAGGGATCGATTTCCCGCCTAGAAATGTTGTCCATACCGTAGGTGCAGTTACAGATAATTATAATTTCACATTGGACAAATACTTGGACCAGAACTAATATCTGTGTATATGGACCATATAAGTAGGTAGGATATTATCCCACAATCTGATTATATAATTTTGAAAACTTAGTTCGAGATCAAACTGAATTTGAACTAAATTCTAAACTACTTACCTTCGCCACACCTTTGTGCGCAAACAAATTTCCCTGGATTAATGTATGTTACGTTATTGGAACCGCATACTGGATCGTACTCCGACGTCGACGAACAGTCTTGAACGCATTGTTTCTGAGTTGGGTTTTCTGTACTGTAAATTAAAATTGACCATAACATACCATTACAAAATCCCGTTTTTAACTATCAATTTTAAGTAATAACAAATTTATGTTACAAGTAATAATAACTAATGACACGTTAATTATTAAATCAATTTACCTGACACCAGACACAGCTTGGCCCGGCAATGTGCCTGCTGGTGTTACAATCACCGGTTTTCCCAAAATAGCCACCGTGCCATTATAATTAGGATCGTTAGTGTTGGGTAATTGAGGTGGAACTTGATTGAAATTTCCAGTAGTAAGAGTTGAACCTGCAGGAACATTTACTGACGCACCTAGGTTACTATTAGCTGGAAACTGAACATTAGTACCGGGAGTATTATTGGGGAAATTAGTCTGGATATTGGTTGGAGCTCCAGAACCTGGAGTAAAACTTTGACCGTTTTGATTAGGATAGTTATTTTGAGGGTAATACTGGTTGGGCTGATTCTGATATGGCAATTCTCCTGGAAAATATATCTGCGAATTAAGTAAGTTATTATTTAACTCATCAGGCCGAAAATTGGGATTAATCATACCAGGACTGAAATTATTGTTGCTTTGAGGAGGATATTGCCCGTTTTGTACTGGGTACTGCCCCGGAACGAGCTGGCCAGTCATTGGATTTTGATAATAATTTTGGTTTTGATTCAAAGGCGTTCCTCCATTTTGATAAGGAACGTTTATGTTATCAGGATACATGATTGCATTGTTTGGATTATTCGGGTAAGGGGACTGTTGGTAGTTTGGAGGCGCTTGGTAAGGAGAGCCTATTTGGTTCGGCAAACCTTGATTTTGATTATTAGGATACGCTGGCTGTTGGTAATTTGGGTTCATGTTACTTCCTTGGTATGGGTAGCCTTGTGGATAACCTTGAGTTGGCATATTCTGGAAGTTGCCATAATTGGGATTTTGATTTGGTTGACCAGATACTGGTTGATTATTCTGAGGGAAAAGAAAAAAACATTGTCAGTAGGTTATCTTAATTATCTAAAATCGAAATATCTAAAGTTGAGCATAAAGCAATAGGAATACGTAAAATTTAGATAATTGCTAAAGACTGTTTGTTGGTTGTGTTGTGGTGTTGTCTGTTAAATAAACACAAATAAAATAAAAATAAATAAAATTGTTTGTATACATTTTGTAAACTTTACCTGATTTCCGAAAGGGAAAAAGCCACTCATGGGATAATTACTTGTTGGATTTCCGAATCCTCCCGAGCCAAAGTTTGGTAGTCCTTGTGCATTTAGTAATCTGATTTTTAAAAAAACTAAAAGAAAAAATTGGCGCCATTGAATAGAGTAGTAGTTACTATACTTGTAGATAAATAAATGAATAAATCAGCCTGTAACTGTCCCACTGCAGGGCAAAGGCCTCTTTTCATTTTTTTTACCACGCTAGCTCATGCTCATGCTTACTAGCGATTTCAGACTATTACGTTTTTCATTCGCTTTCAGTCAGTAATGTCTTAGATTAACTAAGAAAATACATACATATGACATTTAAAAAGGTCATATTCGTAGGTCGAACCCACACTCCCTTACAAAGCGGGTCTTTAACCAATGTGCCACCACGACACTTACAGATAACCACTAGATAGCAATTCATTTAAAAAATATAGGTAAGTACTTAAAATAATATGTTACAGCTTACTCACTTAACACCAAGAAAAACACTTTAATATTTCCAATAAACATTTTGGCCATTTTATTTCCACTGTTCAATTCATAAGTAAATTATTAAAATTTATGTAAATTATTTCATTAAATATCCACAGGCGGTACACAGCACGACTAACACCAAACTAATTACTACTCGATTCATAAATTAATAACAATACATGTACCTAGTTACTCTTTTGTTCTAGATTGCATAAAATGATCTTGTTAATTAATTAACAATCATATTTGGTACTATGACTGGTTTATTAATTGACGTTGTGGTAATACCAAATATTATGAACGTATTTCCCAGGAGTAATTCCCATAGCTAACATTTTGTAATGTGAGGGGAGGCAATGCCGAAATTATCCAGCTACCCCAATCAAACAGGGTAGGTAACGTTAACATCTTGAATGAGAAATGGTATAGATTAAAGTTGTATCTTTTGCCCACCGTAGAATAGCTATAAATAAATCAGCCTGTAACTGTCCCACTGCGGCGTAAAGAAGATACTCATATAGAGGAATAGAAAATTAATCACCACGCTAACTCACGCGGGATGGCGATTTCTGACTTTTAGGTCCAGGTTTCCTCACGATGTTTTCCTTCGCCGTTAGTCAGTGATGTCTTAGGTTATCTAAGAAATTACATTATGACATTGAAAAAGATACGTTGGAACGTTGGTTGTCCTGTAGCGGGACAGTTACAGGCTGATTTATTTATATATCTACAATCTATCTATAGTAACTACTAGGTCCTCTATTCTATGTGCCAATTTCTTCTTTCAGTTTTTTTTAAATCAGATTACTAAATACACAAGGACTATCAAACTTTGGCTCGGGAGGATTCGGAAATTCAACAAGTAATTATCCCGTGAATGGCTTTTTCCTTTTCGGAAATCAAGTAAAGTTTACAAAATGTATACATGCAATGCGAACAAGTTCAAAATGTTTGTAGAAATACAAAATCGATAATGAACAAAGATCAGGTACTTAAAGTAAAGTGGGAATTTAATATTTTATTAATAATATTAAGAAAAATAATTATTATGCGTCAAAATACTCCTCTGCATCGCTGTCATCTGGCAAAGTGCCCAGAAGACTTAAAGCATTACCACGTAGAATGGCAATGCTAATTCTTTGGCTAAAGAATAAGTCATCCAGAAGGCTGGCTTAGTCACGTAAAGTTTAGACAAACCACTTTGATTCTAAAAACCCATTGTCACAAATGACATTGTCGTTTATATAATCAAGTTAACTGAAATTAACATAAATTACCATGTTTCTTATAATATATGTATTGATGGATTATTGTTAAGTACGAAGCGTATCTACAATAGAAATAAAATTTATTTTGTACGAATACGCATCGTTTTTCTATAGACTATAGATAGGGACCTATTTCATTGTTGTTGTATTATTATACCTGCTTTTACCTAATATAAATTTTGGGTTCTCTCCGTTCTTTTAGTCACTGTTAGAGGTCTGAAACGTTAACTGAAAATCTAATCTGAAAACTCTGCGCTAAACTAAGCTGTAAATAGTGTAATGTGTGGCTGATATACATTTTCGTGCGACTTAACATGGTGAGCTGCAGCATTAGAGCTGTAAGAATTATACAGAGTGTAAGATGGAAGGCTTTACCTCACAATTCGCGCTGTGTCTTGCAATACTGGCTACTGCTCCAGGCCTGAGGGCCTAACGAAAGTCTATTACGATCTTTGTCATAGCACTTGGCTTATTATTATCTACCACTTATTGTAGAAACCCACTAGCAGCTTGTTTAGTGGATGCGTCGGTATCTGAGTTTAAAGATGTATCTAATCTATTTTTAAAAGTTCAGAGCTATAACAACATTTTTTTAAAGTTTTATCCATGCGATAAGCGGTAACATGTTTGATAAGAAAATAGGTAAATATGTTTTATTCCCTTATCATCATCATCATCAGCCGGTATTAATCCACTGCTGACGGCATCGTAATCGTACGAACGCGCGATCAAACTTATTGATGTCAAATAAGTGTTGTAATCTTGGAAGAAAATTTTTCCTCTAAGGCCCTAATAGACGTTTGCGCGATGATCCACGGAAAGTGGGGAAAGGCGCGATGGTCGCATCGCTAACTCGCGCAATGATCGTGCATTCGCGTTGTATTAAGGCGACGCCTTACAGTTTAGCAAAAAAGAGTCTACAAGAGTTGGGGGCGCCACTGGCTCACTTCTCATGTTGTACATTTCAGAGCTCAGAGTAGATATTTGTTAATTTCTTAATTCTGACGATTTTTTTGTAATCAAATATAATCTACACTTAAGTACAACTTAAGTACAAACTTAGTTTTAAGATTTTTATTTTTGTGCCAGCTGTCACCATCTCAGACTCTTTTTTGCCAAGTTGCATTAAGGTGCTATGACGTGGCTATGACGAACTTTTTATTAAATGATTCACTTATAAGTTATTTTAAAACTCAATAACTTAATTATTAAGATTTTTATTTTTATCCAGCTGTCACTGTATCAGATTCTTTTTGCCAAGCAATTCCATTCCAATGCACATTCCAATGATATAGACGGAAAAAGACTAGAAGAGCGAACCAATGAATCGGCACAAAAAGTAAAGTTAAAAGTCAATATTCTATTATCTGTGGTTCATTGTAGAAGAAGCGAGAAAATTCCGGTACCCGACATCCGCCGACCAACCAAGTGTCAATTTATTTGTTTTATTGCGGTGTATGCAGTGCGCTTGCGGTATTCCAGTATTTTACTATAAAGTGAGGAATTATATTTACATCATAAAGTATATTATTATTCTCAACATCATTTCGATATGGTATATATTGATTGATACTAATCTGTTCGATACGTTATATTTTGGTTGTGTTTCATTAACGCCGGCAGAGTGATAATCAAGAAAAATGAGTTGTCCATTCAACGAGGAGCAACTGACACAGTTGAAAGCATTCGTCGAGTTCTGCAAAGGAGAACCGCAGATCATACATCATCCTAAACTACTTTTCTTCAAAGATTACTTGTCTTCTCTTGGAGTAACAATCCCGGCCCCTTCGTTTGGTGCTAAGAACTTTACACCTTCTGGTGATACGTGAGTAAATCATATGCATTTTAAAATTCGTACGCGTCATTGTATTTTTTTTAAATTATAGATAGCAGATAAACCTTGACATTTTAAAACCTACAATACACATACCTACCTTGCATACATACATTGGCACATCAAGCTCACTATCTACTACATAGACATATGTGGGAGAATACAGACATTTTAATAAGATATCCACTTTTTGAAAAAAGCTCTTTAGCTCACCCACAACCATATATTTTCAGTCAGTGTTGTTTTAGCATTTGTTTTTAGGTTGTTCTTTGAGTTGTTTGCATAAAATGGTGTATATATTTAACAATATTATCTCATTTTAAATATCTCATTTTTAATACTATTATATTTCTAAACACACATTTTGCTATATTTCTAGCAATACTGCTTTCTTCACCAGGCTGGATTTGGGCCAGCTGCATAACAAGAGCCTCTTAAGGTGTTTTTCAAGACTCTTAGGCCATACCTTTGATGGATAATACTGTTCATACAAAGTTTGCGGAGTCCACATCCTACATGTTGACAATCTCACAGGCCAAATCAATTCATATTATTTCACGATGTTTACCCTCACTGTTTTAGCAACTGATAAGTAATTTTTAATATGCACTTAACTTATGAAAAGTCAGAGGTGCCTTGGGATCGAACTCAAGATCTCGGATTTGTCAGTCGACGGTCATACCACTAGGCAATCAGTGCTAAAACGATGAGGGAAAACATTATGATTAAACCAGCACACCTGATAGATTTTTTTAATGGTTTGTAAAGCCATTGGCCTACGGGTTTAAATTCTGACACCAGGAGGTTCATCAACCACATGATAAGAGAAGAATAAATTAAGGAATTTGATGTAAAAATAGAATTTAAGAATGAGAAGATGTCCACTTCCAGATAAGCCTCTCCACCACTGCATGTAATGATATCAATTGCGCAGGGGCGTGCAGATCTTTTAGGCTAAAAGTCACTGACTACCCTGATAGATACGACACAGACGACGAAATAGTGAAACTAAGTAGGATTTGTATGTATGCCTACCCTGTCGAAAATGTCTCTGCACACCCCTACAATTGCAAGTGGAACACAATCTGATATCTGAGGTTTTCCTTTTTAGTATGAAAACTTAGTGTTGTTTTTTTAAAAAATTTTTAGCAATACTTCCAACAATAATGCAGAGGATGGACAATCATCAAGTGATGAAGATTCTGCCACAGAGTCTGACGTGGAGCTGGATATGGATGGTAATTATTGTTCAATGCAAATGTTAATGGGGTCAATGAACATTAAGGTTTTTTTAACATGGATATGCCTTAGTCTTGGAATTTCTTTTTTTGTTTTCATAATTAAAAATGTAAAAATTACTTACCAATATCTTTTTAGGTGTTATAGCACCAGATGTGTTAGATGATACCCAGATTATGGGTGATGAAGCAAAGGAAGTGACAGATGAAGAACGCGATGAGTCTGATGAGAAAAGGTCTGAAGCAATGCGGGCTTTCTCTGAACAAAAGTATGATGAAGCTATCAAGCTGTACAACAAAGCTATACAATTGAACCCTCAAAGTGCTTTACTTTTTGCTAAACGAGGACAGGTTTGTAGATTAATTACTTTGGCACTGTTATTCTTATTATTAACTGCATTATAGTTATACACCCACTGATAGTCATGTCTTTGAGCCATTGTTTTATGTGAATATGGGCTTATGCACATGGTGACTTAAATTGAAACACTATTGAGGCATATATAAAACTTAAGCAAACACGCTGCAAACATACTGCTATCATACAATGATAATCTAATGATCCACTGATTCCGAAAGTCGTAAATCTGCGTACGCCATGGGCTTACTCATTGCCCCACTCCATTTTTTGTGCAAAGGGGAAATGCACCTTATGCATACCGTCCCGGCCGCTCGGGATATGCGAGACCCTAAACTACGCTAAAGAGATCGGAGAAAGAGACAGGAGTCACTTCTCTTTCGCGTAGTGATGAGAACGCTGTTCGCATGCTTCCTCGAACCCGCCGTGAACATCCGTTGCTGGACCCTTTATTTCGACACGCCAGGACACGGGGTGTCGTGATAACCATGAGGATCATGTGCAATGGCCGCACGACGACCCCGTGTGTGCCGCCCAAGGCCCTCTTTGTACGGACATGTATGATGATGATGATGGCGAATGCTTTATGTTGAAAAAAACATATTATTTACTGAGCTATTGTTTTTACAGATATATTTGAAGCTTAACAAACCTAATGCTTGCATCAAGGATTGTACGCGTGCTCTTGAACTCAATTGCGACAGCGCGGCTGCATACAAATTCCGTGGACGTGCTTACAGGTAATTTTTTAAGAATGATTAGAACATCAGATCATGATTGAAACACACAAGCAATGCCTTAGTTAGATAATCTTCTTCTTCTTAGTTCTTGAATAAGACCCTTCTAGAATTTTTTTCCGTTTTGCTTCCAAGCCTCATTATTGAGCTGAATCGTCAAGTATCGTTTGGTAATGGGAGGCAAATACCTATTTATAATTTTAAATATAATAATGATTTACACACAGATTATGTTTACAATCTTATTTATTATTTACACCAATATTGACTTATGACAGGCTGCTGGGGAAGTTTGAAGAGGCGTCTCACGACCTTTGCGAATCTCTTAAAATCGACTATGATGATCAGACTAATGAGTGGTTGAGCGAGGTTAAACCCAATGCTGAAAAACTGCGCCAACACAAACTTAGCGCTCAGCGCAAGAAGGAAGAAAGAGAGGTAATTTCAATAGATAAGATATCATCATCTGCCTAGACTTTTCCCAACTGTGTTCTCAAGATATACCAAAGCCTTATTACATCTAAAGGGATATTTACCATGTCTTATAATCTTTGAATTTCCGTGTTTGGGCACGAGCGCCATGATCTCGGATATATTTTGTCTATAATAGCACATTTACTCTTGGTTGTTAGCCTATATATCGGTGTTTGAATGACTTTACTCTAATTTGGGCACTCGATACATTTGTCACAACGAAATAATGAAACGATAAGGCCGGACAGATTCTCCGAAGACGGGCGCGTGGACCTCCTTCATTTACACTTGTTTGTTCGTCTGAATTCCAAAGGCAATCGAATTCAGCCGACCGACCAAGAGAATTGCACCATAAAATTCAATAATAGTAGTGTATGGCTCGGGCTTGAATGTCTCTGATAGTAATTGCATTGCACACTGTTTGTGTAAGTAATTGTAGACTTTTGCCCTCTGAGGTTAATAAGTAGCACCGCCATATAGCACACAAATATATATAAATACAGATGATAATAATATAGATAAAATCTAGAAAAGTAGACTAATCTTCCTTGTAATGTGATAGCATCGCGAGAAGTTACGCCGAGCTCGCAAGGCGCAGGAGGCGCGGGCGAAGGCGGCGCGAGCGCAGGCCGAAGCGCGGCCGCCGCCCGGTACCGGCGCTGGGTTCCCAGCCGGCGGCGCGACCGGCTTCCCCGCCGGACTCAACCCGCAGGACTTCAGTAACCTGTTGTTTGATCAGGAAATCATGGCTGCTTTCCAGGTAATATAAGTCGATACGGATGGCGCAGTTGCTTTTTTTATTAACCCCCGACACAAAAAGAGGGGTGTTATAAATTTGACGTGTCTATGTACTGTATGTCTGTCTGCGGCATCGTAGCTCCTAAAGAAATGGACCGATTTTGATTTAGTTTTTTGAAGGTGATTGAGAGTGTTCTTAATCTTAACTAAAAAAATTGTATTTTGGTTTTTTTAAATTTTTACCCCTAATAACTCACGGGTTCTCTCAAAGAAAAAGACCTGGGGGGCGATTTTCGCTTTAAAATAACCTCGGAATCAAAATTGCTATTCGAGCCCCATCTCTGCTATAAAATCTCTAAAATCAAAGTAATTTTTTTGAGTCTTGTATTCTCACTACAAATCGAGATTGACTATCGAAATAATTCGTGTCTAAAGAGCAAAATGTTGCCATTTTGAAAGACACAAAGAGCGAAATGTTTATACTAAAAAGATAAAAGATCTATAAATTAACAATGAATACATATAGTAACTGTATAAACGCATTAATATGTTGAATGATAACACGCTCAACAGTCGTTCTTTGACATAAGTTCGTATGATTCGTAATCCAGATTATACATCTCGATCGGTCCCGACCAGTCTAATCAATTCGAACCGCTTTCCATAGATTTAATATATCGGATGCGACATTACCAGCATAACTTGAATTTTATTCGAATCCCACCTACTCAGATAATGTCCATTGCGCCAGGATTCGGAGTGTACACAGGTCCGACAGAGGCCCCTTTGAGAATAATTAATCTGTAATTGTATGAGATGTGGCACCCATCAGTTCTCACAGCTGCAATATAATAGTATGTATAGTCATGGATCGACCGTGGTGGATGAAGGACGTATGAATACGGTATTATAGTTGTAAGACATGTTATGGTGAACTTAAAATATTTCTTACGAAAATCTTTTTAGGACCCAGAAGTGGCTGCCGCATTCCATGACGTATCTTCCAACCCAGCTAATTTCGTGAAGTACCAGAACAATCCTAAAATCGCGGCAGTTATAGAGAAGCTGCAGACAAAGCTCGGCAAAGGAGGTTCTGGTGGTTTCCCAGGTATGTTAAAATTATTTAATATAGTCTCAAACTTTCGCGAACATTTAACATAATGAAACGTGTGTGTGTGTAATGGTCGCAGGCAGACTGCGACCTGCCTGCGACCACGAGATCTGCAAAGATCTCGAAACGTCAGGCGTGTTTTATAAAAACAAATACGCGAGTTTTGTCCGTTTAAAAAGTTGTTTCATTATGTTAAAATTATTTACTTTTGGGTTTAGAATATTATATGTATAAGGCATGCTATGTACAGTAAGCGTAAACTTACTAGGCCGGGCCAAAGTTGCAGTATACATTTTAGGGACTAACTGGTCAAAAGAGGCGGGGTGCGTGGGGGTAGTAATTGAGCTAGTGAGGAGGAAATGCGAATATGCCATAACATAACTTCAGCCCTGCCGAGTTAGTTTGCGCTTACTGTATGTTATGATCTTAAATTACTTACGTATATAATTATTAATAATTTTGTATGTGGGCCATAGATAAACCAAACTTGACAAATTACTTAATAAGCATTTTATTCTCTCTCTCTCTAAACTTGTCTTTGATTTAAACTTGCTTTCCAATGAAAGCTAGTTTCAAGACATTATGTAGCTATCGATTCTCTTAAACATACTCAATGGTATTTTTTATCCATACTTAGGTTTCGGCGGCGGCGCGCCCGGCGAAGGAGGACCTAAAGGACCCCCTACAGACGATGATGTTGGCCTTGACTAAATAGTAACCCATCTTGTGCAATACTTTGTATCAAATTAGTAATCAGAATTGCAAATTCGCCAAGGTATTTAAAACACGTGTATAATATGGAGTGGTTATTATATTAATGAGAAAATAATCTAACTTTCATGTGTGTGCATATTTTAGAAGATAATATTAAAGGAGAATGGGCAAATTAAAATTAGTGCATCTGAATAAACATTCCTAACTAGTGCTAGGGGTGCTTATTCTCAGTTCTACTGAACTTATTTAAAAAAATTAGTTCAGAATGCTTAGAATGAATGCATTTGGACCAGAAGCCGAAGGCATTTATTCATTTCTAAGCCTTATAAAATGGCATTAATATGAAATGTATTTATCTACTGAATGTGCTTTTGTTTTGCACCAAAATTGGAATGTAGAACACTAATCACTTCTAAAATATTATGTAAAATTTCAAATATAATATAAAAAAGAATTAAACAAACATTTTGTATTACGCCAATCATTAATTATTTCAATTAATACTCTTTTTTTCAATATTCACAATTTTAGGGTGCGTTTTCTGAAGCGAAGTAGAGCTGGCACGTGCAAAAATTGACTTATCATTATCAAGTTATTTGAAAATGTCATCTAGTTTTTGCTCAATAATTTCAAACAATTTGACTGCTCAATTTTTGCACGTCTTCTCTGACTGAGGTCAGTCCGACTACTACGTTTCGATTGAAACAGCCATACGCAACAAATTGGCGCGATTGCGCTCCGCCACGTTTCATCAAATGTGCTCAGAGTCTCACGTTTTGTTTAGACTATACACATTTCTGGCCATTCGTGTCTGGCTAACTAATGTAGGTATGTTAATTACATAGATTAATTAGCTAGGCACGTATCAACATTTTTCTTTGCATTTACTCTAAAATATTATTTTGTTAGTTTTATTGCCGTAAATATATTATTATCTATTTTATTAGTAATGAGCAAACTAAACTGGTAAACATTTTGTTACCGAATTCTATTTCTTTCGGGCATGAAAAGAGTTCGGAACCTCAAGAATACGTCCACGCAACCAACCTAATTTTGTTCTCTGATTGTGAGACTTGAGAATAATTTACAAGACAAAATCTCAAAAACTAAATTTTAAAAAAATTTGGTCGATTACGCGGACGGATGCTTAAACGTGGTGGCAAATTTTATATTTGAACTTAAGTACCACTACGAGCGACGTGACTGCATCTGTATGTAGGTATCGCGATCAAGCGTTCCGCAGTTTCGTTGGTTTTGCACACTCAATGTATTGTCTCTTAATTCGAAGCGACATCTGCATGTCCTTATGCGAAGCCTTGTGGTATAACATACAGGTGGGGCTACGGCATTAGAAACTATACCTAGCTGCGCATGTCCCATGTAATAATACATTATTTTTTATTATCTTTTCATGTTTAGTATAAAATTAATACAAGAACAGTTCTGTGGATAATTCTTAATTGCATTTTCATTAATTATTCATAAAACCGCACAGGTTTCTATAGATTGCCTAGAGAAGTACAGAAGAAAACCAACACAACAATGTTTAAAATTTCAACTGATTTAAGAAAGTTAATTTTATATTTTAATGTTTAATAAAAGTACGTAAAAGAACTTGTGTTTTATATTCCCTTTATAAAACTGCCAAATAAATGCAATGATTGTTTTTGTCTTACATCATGGTAAGAGCAATAATCCAAGTATTTTTCACTGTAGCGTGGCATTCCACCACGAGCGTAGCGGAGAAAAATGGAAGAGATTCAGGGTAGCTATATCACATTTATGAAAATTCTATTTTAAAAGGCACTTTTAATCAAATTTTGATTATGTACTATTTCGGTTCATCTATTTTGCATCATAAATTCGTAAGGTTTTAAAAATATGACAGTCATGCTAGAAAGAATACTTCGTAGCATAACCACGCTATCGATACCTAAATTCTATATCTATAGGTTCAATGAAACCAAGCAGTTATTCGCCTTATTCCTGCTAAAGGGTGTTGAACTCCATTCCTCCTCAACTTTCAACCAATGTGAAAAACTCCTCATTGCACATTAGACTAGCAACTACAAAATTAGAAATGGGTATTAAAGTTAAAAATATTTTGATGAAACTTTGTTGGGGTCGGCTTCTCATTAAACCTGTCCCATGTATAAAGAGACTATCCTATCTGAACCCTGCAACCCAAAGGGATAATATATTCTAAAATTAGATCAGTTGTAAGGGTTTTATTAGGATACCAACTCCTTATATCGACTCTAA
This sequence comes from Protodeltote pygarga, assembly GCA_936450705.2. Taxonomy (NCBI): domain Eukaryota; kingdom Metazoa; phylum Arthropoda; class Insecta; order Lepidoptera; family Noctuidae; genus Protodeltote; species Protodeltote pygarga. The sequence continues at coordinate 7,023,145 of OW388255.2, read as the reverse complement.
AATCTTTATGACGGCCAGGGCGATAATTAATTTGTAATGTTATAACAACATTTTTAATTAATATAAGTAGTGGGAATTTATAAAATAAAATAAAAAAAAACGAAACATCTAAACCTATATTTTAACTTTATTAAAATTATACATCATTAATTCTACCCCAACCCAACCTAATCTTCCTTTCGTGAAGTTTCAACCATGATGGCATGCTCTTAGGCAATGGATGGGCATTAGGAAACTTCAGTGGTGGTGATGGGGTTTTGAAAGGATCTTCCTTACTCAACTTACGTAATAAATACTCCTTGTTAATCTGCTTTGGATCTCTGTACTTATCCATGTAAATGTTAAAGGGTTTTCTCCTTGGAAACCATTCTTGTGGCCTTATATAAGGCTTGAGGAAATCATACTCGTACACTGAAAATAATAATAATTTTAAATGCTTTTTTTTTGTTAAGTATTTATTAGTATAATAAATAATTATACAAATATCAAGGCGAATGAGAGTTGCAAGTGTTGGTGGAGTTATTTAATTAAAAGATAACCAGGGTCTGGCAAGTTGCTGTTATGTTAATTACCTGGTTCCTTGGCTTGCAGTACTTTATGGAAGAAATCTTTGACAGCACTGTCCCAGTTGGTTTGGTAAAATGCTAGTCCAGCAGGTGTTATGTTGTCCTGGTACTTCTTGTACCACTCTCTTGTTGCAAATGTTCTATCTTCCAGAGGAGATGTTGAAGTTACTAGAAATAGGTAATTTTTTTTTAATCTATTTTTTTTTTAACGGAGCTTTAACAATTTAAACGCCATGACGGACACATGGTGTCCGACAAACAATAGAATTTGCATTGTGTCTGCTGTCTGGCAGTCAAAGTGTTAATCACACAAGGTGATTATGCCAGCCCCATGGGTAACATCAATTTATTAAGGGAAATAGGTAATTGTAATTATTATACAACTAGAAAGAGCTATGCTCGGAGTCTTCCTGTGGGAACGAATCAGAAATGAGGAGATATGCAGAAAAACAATGACAACAACATAGCAAAAATAATAGTCTAAGCAGCTCAAGTGGCAGTGGGCGGGGCACATTGCTTGTAGAGTTGACTAATGATGGGGCCACAAAGGTCTTGGAGTGGTGACCACGCTCCGGAACACGCAGTGTTGGACACATCACAAATTATTGTGACAAGATACCTCTCTCTAGGTCTGGACCCCTAACCACCTGTTACTGTTCCCTAAATTGGTGGGCTCCTGCTATTATATTGTTCAATATGTGCTTTTTTATGTATAATGTATTCAAAAATATAAATGGAATAATAATTCTAATGAAATAATATATTAACCCGGCATTACCTTTTTTCACATCATATGTCACTTTCCCATCCTGTTTGTAAAGCACAAAAGCATATCTATGATATCCTGTACCCTTTAGTGGTAAGGGATGCAAATAATCCACAATAAGATCTCCTTTCTCAATAGAACTTCCAGGAATGTTTGCAACAAGCCAGTGTACATACTCCTTATCACTCTCAGTTAAATGGCCATCTAAACTTGTAAGAGCTAAAGTCCACAAGCTATTATCATCAGATTCATAATTAACTATAGGATATTCAAGTGCCTCGGTAGGCTTTATAACATTACCAGTGTAGACTGGCAGATATGAACCATTTTTTAAATCATACAATACATCCAAATTCATATATGGAATAAAATATCCCTCTCCATATAAATGTTCAAATATAGCATAGTGATCTGCAATTTGCTTCTTATGATGGGGACCCAATGTTTCGAGCCATTCTTTTCTAGTATCATTCAAATCGATTTCTAGTTTACAGTTACGGGCAAGCTGTTCTAAATTCTTATCAGCTTTTATATTTTTTACATGTTCCAATCTTGAAGTACGATCTGACGATTTTCTAAAACATAGGATCCAAAAATAAGATCATTGATTAGAAACTTAACTCTTAACATAATTATAAGTACTCACTTTGTTTGTGGGAAACCAATATCAATTCTAGTTGTATACAATTCGTCTTTGTAATTTAGTTCATCTAAACGCTCTTTTATTGTGCGACAATAAATAGGAGCTTTCCCTCGTATTCTATGAGCACATCTTATATGCTGTAATTGTACATTAGCCGACCAGACTCCTCGAAACGTGTTTAACATTTTATATACTAAAATTAATATTATCAGCTACTGATAATACTGATTTCTGAAATAATAAAATCGAATTGAGATTTTGAGGTTATTTAAAAATCTCTGTTGACTGACTGTCAGTCAGTGACAGTCTCTCTCACTCAATGTCTATTGTCTTTTTTATTTTGACATTACTTTTTTTTTAAATTTATTTCATGACATGGATACAAGTCCTTTAGTCGGAATATTAAAGAAATACAAAATTAATTATCAAAAAAGAAGAATAACTAATTTTGACGTTACACTTCACCAGTGTTGCCAACCCTCGTATTGTTTCAATTTTTGTTTTACTTTTTTTCACTATTACGGATGTCATCATCATCATCATCATTTCAGCCTTAAGACGTCCATTAGGGATGTACGGTCTTGCAAAGTCTTTAATAAAATCTAATCAAAAAGTTATTAACAATCTAGTTGGATGGATAATGTGAAAAACTATATGGATAAAAAGGGTCTAAGCATAAACAGTAACATGTTTATAACTTTGCACGCCATATTACGTGGCAAAACATATTTTGTACAATACACATGGAAACTATTTTTATTTTTTATGCAAATAAATTATTCTATTCTATTCCCGGATAAGGTGCTGATTCTCTAGTACATTCCGCTAAACAAATAGTTCGACTTTATCTCTTTCTAATGAGTACCATCGAAAAAGGACAGCAAATTGAACTACCAAATTTAATTAGAGCTGTCAAATTAGTCTACGCTCTACGGTCTTGCAATCGTGAACAGCAGTCGTGGGCCATCCAAAGAAGAAGAAGAATTGACGTGAAATTAGACGAGACCTTTTTTTTTGTGGCCGGGGGGAGTAAAAAACCTAAAATCTGGCTTGCACTCGGGGGGACAATGTCCTGGCGTCCAGGTTCCTGGACATCGCCCTAACACGCACAATGGCCTTCACCCCTACATCGGGCAAGGCGGGCGGCATACCGGGATCAGCCGCCCGCCAACCGGGATCAGCCGCCCGCCATACCGACTGGGATCAGCCGCCCGCCAATGAAACAAATTAAAATTAAAAATTAGACGAGACCTCTATGACATGCGTCGACTAAATTCTCGTTAATATCACGCAATTTGACAGTTCTAAAAATATTCTATCTTTTTCAAATGGCCTTTGTTAGAAAGAGAGATGGCGAGTCTATATCTCAGTCTAAATTAGTTTAGAATGCGTGTGCAAGAGAATTAATACCAATAGTAGGAAATAGATAAATGTTCAAAGGTAAAAATAAATAAATATAAAAAGCTTGTTTAGAGCTGTAAGCACTTTATGACAAGAAATCAAATTAAACATTAATTTATATTATCTAATACCTACATATTTATAAACGTTTTTATATAGTATTTACGCATAGATAAGTAGTATGCGAACACTAAAGTTAGTAATTTTTGTAGAATGAAAAATCGATTAAGAGCGGGATTTGAGCCTACGGGTTACGAATAGCTTAGTGGCAGAGAGACTGAGGGCTTTACCCAACAATAGGTTGCGGGTTCAACTTCCGCTCGTAGTCAATGTTTTCTTTCTGTCAAAAAAATAATTTTATTTAAATTTTTGAATCTTGTATATAATTAACACAAAAAAAAACCAAACAATCAATAAAAGATTAGCTGTACCTGTAGGTAAAAGAAGAAGAGTTGACGATAATATTAATCTAAGTGCATTCTAGTACAGCTTGGCAAAAAAGAGTCTGGATAAATTGAGGGCGCCTTTATCTTTTAGATTGCCACCCCATATACCACGACTAAAATTGACAAGATACTTGATCATTTTAGTCTTCAATATTTATCAAATTAAAAAGTAAATTGAACATAATTAAAATTAAGAAAGATTTAAACTTTATTTGTAATAGTCATGGTCTGGTAGTAGTTATTGTACAAAACAGATATCATCCAAATTATATTTAGGAAGATTGTACATTGGCGGCAATAACTACTTATATGTAATATAAAGCTTGGTGGCATGCTCTGTGGGAGATCTAAGTAGAATAAGAAAAATCTGACAACGCAATGCATAGTCCCATTATGTAAGTACGTAATCGCTATCTTTCAGACTCTTGGGAATGGTCATCTCAAGAGTTAGAATTATAGCCAGCCTATCAGAGAGTCATTTATGGATTGTGGATTATGATAATAAATCATCATTATCAAATATCAACAAGGGAAATTAAATAACATGTTTCATTTTAGATTTTATTATAATACAAAAAAATAAATGTCATCATCATCAGCCGGAAAACGTCCACTGTTGAACAAAGGCCTCCCCCCATTGAACGCCACAACGAACGGCAACTTGCAACATAAATCAAAATCATCAAGTTCTTTCTTCGGGCGACCTTTTTGGTGTTTTCCAGGTGTCGAAAAAATACTCTTACTTTTTTCACCTTCATCGACAATTGCTCTGATTGTATTTTCAGATTTACCTGAAATAAACAATAATAACCCTGTATTAACTCTATTCTTAAGTTTCAAGTATCAATTTAAACAGTTTAACTACACGCGATTCGTCGAATTACAAAACATAACCTCAATTATTATTTGTACACAAGACGACAAAAACTGGTGGTACAGCTATCAGAAAGTAAATATAACGACTTAATTACATTCTAGAAGAAAAATTGCATGGACTATTACCTGTCATTCGAGCAGTTCTCAGGTAAACATTGTCAATTTCTGACAAAATTTGTCCGGCTTTGCTTTCGGCCAAACATCTCAAGAAAACTTGATATATAACAGATCTTCCACTACTGCAAACGGTTTTATTCATTACGAACAACTATATCAACTAGTATTATGTAAGAATATCACACGCAAATTACACGAATCTTTTAAATTTTAAAGAAAATTACTTGCACTACGTTAAGATGACAAGGAAGCTACTTGCAGTTGACAAATAAAACAGTGTTGTCATTATTATAATTTTTTAGTTCCAACTGTCACCGCCTCAGACTCTTTTTTGCCAAGCTGTACCTACTATTGTTTATTATTTGTTTCTTTCACAAGCGAGCAAGCGAGCTTAGCGAGCTGCGTTTGAACGAAGCATCAATGAAAATGAACGAACTGGCTGTTGTGGACGGACGAGTTCACGAGTGAGTTATCAAATCAAGTTACTGGCTGGTTGTGCGACACCGACTGGCTACTACAGCTCGATACGGCTTTTGTAAACGAAAATCGTATAATCAATACTAATTTTGTTTCCTTATAATACTTATGATTTGTGATATTAAAGGTTGAAAGCAATCAGTGTTGGCGAATTATTGCAATTAAAACAGTGCGAATGCTCGATAGTGCGAGTAGTATTATCAGTGTAGGAGTGCATTATATATCTCAATATTTTAGGAGCCATTTACACATGGCGAGAAGTCACGTAGACTTTTACTGCTAGTGAAATGTTTCACGTACGTGAGATATTGTGAGATAAAATATTTCATTAATAGTGTGTATTTATTACGATAAGTAACAGAAATGGATAGCAAAAATATTCAGAAAAATGCTATGCATAAAAGTGCGGAATTTACTTTCACTCCACCACCTGAAGCACCCGTGTTTGAACCTACGCCGGAAGAATTTTTGGATCCCCTTGGATACATTGCTAAAATCCGCCCCGTTGCGGAGAAAACAGGCATCTGCAAAATTAAGCCTCCGTCGCGCTGGCAGCCACCTTTTTCATTAGACGTCGACAAATTAAAATTTGTTCCTAGGATACAGAAAGTCAACGAATTGGAAGCCATCACGCGTCTAAAACTTTTGTTTCTTGAGAAAATTTTAAAATTTTGGGAACTTCAAGGATCTCCTTTAAAAATTCCCATGATAGAGAACAAAACATTGGATTTGTATTGTCTCAAATTTTGGGTAGATGAAGAAGGTGGATTTGAAAGTTGTAATAATCCCAAAAAATGGCGTAAGATAGCGAATGCAATGGGCTACAGTCAAAGTACTAGTACAATGAATTTTCTAAGAAGTAATTATGAAAAGATTTTGCTGCCATATGAGATATTTGAGAAAAGTAAAGCAGACATACTAAAAACTGTCAAGAAGACTGAACAAAAAATGGAAATAAAAGATGATGATGGAGATAAACCACAAATTATAGAAATACCTATAGAAAGAATAACTAAGATCAAAGAAGAACCTCATACAAGCATTAAGAAAACAAAGACAGGATCTGATATCAAACTTGATATGGATAGCTCTAAGAACAAATATGAGAGTGAAGAAATAAAACGTAATAGAGAGTTAAGACGGTTAGCTTGCTATGGACCTGGACCTAAAATGCCTGGACTGAATGATGAAGAATTTGATATTACCAAATCAAGGAAGAGGCCTCGTTATGATCTTGATCCATTAGCAATTTATCAGTGTGCCATATGCCAAAAAGACCACAGAGATGATTTGCTTTTGATATGCAATGGTTGTAATGACACCTATCACACATTTTGTTTAAAACCTCCACTTAATTCAGTACCTGATGGAGACTGGCGTTGTCCATGTTGTATTGCTGAAGAGGTTCATAAGCCTGCAGAAGCATTTGGGTTTGCTCAAGCAGAGAGGGAATACACATTGCAACAATTTGGAGAAATGGCTGATAAATTTAAGTCTGATTATTTTGCCATGTCTGGCCATTTAGTTCCAACAACAGTGGCTGAAAAAGAATTTTGGAGAATTATTTCATCTGTTGAAGAGGATGTTACTGTTGAGTATGGTGCAGATCTTCATTCAATGGATCATGGATCAGGCTTCCCAACAAAATCTTCTCTAAATCTTTATCCTGGAGATCAGGAATATGTTGATTCAGGATGGAATTTAAATAATTTACCAGTTCTAGATGGTTCAGTTCTAAGATTTATAAATGCTGACATATCTGGCATGACCGTGCCTTGGATGTATGTTGGTATGTGCTTTTCAGCATTTTGTTGGCATAATGAAGATCATTGGAGTTATTCAATTAATTATTTACATTGGGGGGAGGCCAAAACTTGGTATGGAGTGCCAGGTAGTGGAGCAGAATTGTTAGAGACTGCTATGAAAGCAGCAGCACCAGATTTGTTTAAATCACAACCTGATTTGTTACATCAACTTGTAACTATAATGAATCCAAATATATTAATGGCAGCAGGAGTACCAATATATAGGACAGATCAGAATGCTGGGGAATTTGTGGTTACTTTTCCCAGAGCATACCATGCAGGATTCAATCAAGGATACAATTTTGCTGAAGCTGTAAATTTTTCACCACCAGACTGGCTAAAGATTGGTCGTGAGTGTATAACACATTACAAAAATCTTAAAAGGTTCTGTGTCTTCTCCCATGATGAATTAATTTGCAAAATGGCATTAGAAGGAGATCGCTTAGATTTAGAAACAGCACTTGAAACTCAAAAAGAATTGGTGAGAGCCACAGAAGAAGAAGGTTCTTTGAGAGCTTTGATAGCTAGAAAAGGTCTTAAGAGTGTACGTAGGACAGCATTTGAGTTACTTGGTGATGACGAACGTCTCTGTGAAGTGTGTAAAACAACATGTTTCTTGTCTTCAGTTTCATGTAGTGACTGTAAACATATGGTTTGTTTACAGCATGCAGATAGTTTGTGTCAATGCCCTTTACTGAAAAAGACATTAAACTATAGATATGATATGGATGAACTACATATAATGCTGCAGACAATTGATTTTAGAGTCAACAGTTTTGACAAGTGGATGACTGAGACTAAGAATATACTACTTCCTACTGCTCCTGATATTGGAAGACTTCAAAAGTTAAAAGTTTTAATAGACGAAGCAGAGGAGCTCAAGATACCAAAGTGTGCATTGTTAGCGCAGTTAAAAGATGAATATACAAAAGCAACAGAAAATGTTGAACCAATTGTAATAGAATTAGATGACGATTGAATAAATAAAATACTGGTTTAGTACAAAATAAGAAACATTACTGATGGTAGTTGTTGATATTTGTAATTTCAGAAACTAATGTATGAATTAGCTCTAGTAACAACTTAAATTCTAGTTAGGTACGTTTATGATTTCTTCCATCACAATGAGGCAGCTTTATGTGTAAACTATTGAACTGTGCAAGTTTAAGTTTTATTTAAATATACTAACAAGATATATTTCTTAGAACCCCTTCACACTATTGAAACACTGAGAAATGCTTGTGTAAAGGGGCTCTTAACTGTTATTAGTAGGTAACTATAACTGAATTTATTTTAACATTGTGTGTATTAGAAATAGATTTTTAATTACATTGGTAATAAGTAAAAAATGAACATTCTTATAATGTAAAGTAACATGATGTATATTTGTGACACCTGTGATTAGGTTGTACTTTGTAAATATAAAATGCTTTTTCAAGTCTTGTATTGTTTGGAGTATGTAGGTATTTCATAATGTAGTGATTTCCCACCGTATCATAATAAGTAAGATTCAGAAATATTAGTTTTCAATTTTTTCTTGATAGTTATAATTTTATTGATATTAACAATTGAATAAATGTTTATTGAAGAATTGCAGCAAGTAGTTATCATTGAACATGCTATAAAGTATTTAAGCACTATGTACCTTATATTAAACTTAGTATACTAACAAACATGTGTACACTGTGTAACTATGCACTATTACCTACTGCTACTAAAATAATGGTATTATAGAATGCGTACCCAACACTTACGGAGTTTAAAATTACATCTAGGTGTAGTTGTTTTAATATCTATGACTATATAAAAAAAGCGTTATACTTATTTTAAACTTTTCAAAATTAAGCATAACACGTCAAATCATTATCCGTGAGTCATATTGTATCAATTGGAAAAACTAATTGAAGACCTCTAATTTAGATTATGTTGATCTCAAGGTACAATCAGCATTATAAATATGTAATAATCAATTAGCTTTAATTTTGAGCCTTAAGTACAGGTATTAAGGTTTAATTTTTCTGTATTTATGATGTTGAAAGTACTGTACTGAAAATATTATTTTAGGTTCACATGTTTTACTCTATCCCTGCTATAAAAATAAAATAAATTATTTATATTAATGTATGTATATTGGACAAATCAATAGTTATGAATAGAAACGTTAATGTAATTAGGTAGGTATGTATGCACTATGTGCATCAGTTAACTCTATAGATTGATAGAGTATTCATGTGTTAAAAGTCCCAAGTATCTTGTTTATAATAATGTGCAAAATCTTCTATAAGTAGGTACCTACCTGATTACACCTGCAATAGGGTATTTGACTAATTCAAAAAATTTACATGCCAATATCATCTAAAAGATTTTAAAAAATCCTTCTGAAATAAACTCAAGGCTTTCGGATTTAGAGAGGGTAGTTGCTATCATATTCCAAAAAATAATATCGGTAGAATTGAACGGAATCACTTCGACTAATCTTTTCTATAACGTTATTAATGAAATGTTAAATACCCTATTCTTCTTATTATTATCAGATTCTCTATTGTCTGTAACGTGGCGCTCAAAGTGAAAAAGGCCCGGTTTCTATCAAAGCGGAAAAGAGCGGAGAGATCTGTGTATCGTGAATTCAATATCGTGGATACCGTATAAGTCGATAAAAAATGAGAAATGGCTATCTTTGGGCATTTTCATTTATTTTCAGCAAAGAAGAGAAATGTTGCCTTGTGTAAAAGTGGGTTTACACTGACACAGAGATGAGCGGAGAGGAATGGAAACGTGCAAGAATTGACTTATTAATTTAAAATTATATCTAGCAGAAACAAGTTGTCGATTTCAAACAATTCGAGTCAAATCTTGCGTTTCCTTTCAGTTTTAATAAAAACTGAGCTATTGTATGTAGTTCGCCGCTTCATATCGCTTTTATGCATACCGGGCTTTGAAGGGTTGTTTAATTAGAGCTCCTAATTTAAAGGTAATATTTTTGTTGAATGTGCATGTGTACAGACAGACCTGCAATTAGACCAGCATGTTATCTATGCCAACTAACATCACAGAAATACTACTCCAAGTACAGTTGCGATGTACTCACTACTCATGCCCAGTATTAGTTGCAGTTTGTCAGTATACAATCTCTAAAATATTTTTTTTACTTATGTAGTATAGCTGTAGCTATGTTGACTAAAACTTATTAGAATGGTAGATTATTGTAAGAATGTCTGGTAAATGATTGTGGTTATTAATATTGTGTATTTGGCTATGAATTGTGGTTTATTTCTGAAAAGTAAGTTTTAGCCTAAATTGATATTTATTGTAGCTAATTAAGATCATCACATTTCAACTAAGTTTACGTATAGCGCACTGTGCATCGTAATTTGTGTTTAGAAAAACGAAGTTACTAGGAGTTATTAATTATAAAGATACTTTTAAATTTAGTAAAATTGGGAGACAAGGAAAATATAATAATAATTTCTAGTAACTCGTTCTTAGGCTGACAATTTAGATGGACGCCATTTTTGACTGACCGCTTGTATTCATAAAGTTCTATATTAATTTGTTAAGAGTAATAGGTAACAGTTAGATGTGACTATACACATTATTTTCGAGTTGTGTGATTTATACTGTGATTCCAAAATTTTATTTGCTTCTGACGGTTATGAGAAATAATAATTAAGAGTGTGAGTATTAATTCAATAGAGTTAAAATTAATTAAATTCTTATATTATTACACGAGTCTTTTATTAAATTTTCTACCTGTTCAAATTTTATTATTCTAAATATTTAAATAAAAGAATGTGTCGTGCGTAAGAATTATTTATTAAAATTGTGTAAAACATAACAGTTAGGTATATCAATAAGCATAAATATTTTTGGTGTTACATCCATCACTATTAAAAATGTATAAAAAAATTAAGCTTAAGTTAAGTTAATTACTGTGCCCAAAGTAACTACTTCTATAAAATGAAAAAATTGGGAAAGCTGACTGACAATTCATCCAAATGGATGCATGGGAATAAAATACATAGCCCTTTTTCGAAAATAGCCAAACGTTTTCGGCGTTCAGATTTTGGATTGCCACGCCATTTGGACGGATGGAAGCATCGTCAGTTTCAGTTTTATTTCTATGGAGTCGAGGCATAGAGTTACAACAAGGCTGATAATGTTTTTTTTTGACATAGTCTATTTAATCCAGATTTAAAAAATAAAATACTCAATGGATAAGTCTTAATGTTTACATTACTGTTAGTTGCATGTACACTAACGCATTATCTTCTCCGATACCCAGATTATAGTGATTGATGAAAATAAAGTAGGTAAGTATTTACAAATATTGCTCGTCACTGAATGCATATGGTTATAATATGGGTACCTATTTAGTTATTTTCCAATATCAATAGGTATAAGACACGTATTAACAAATAAAATTATACATTAGTAAAAATGTTTACACCAAAAGGTAAATTTTGTATTTTTACAGAAGGATCATAAAGACACGCTGTTATATTATTTTTTCTATACTAGGAATACATACTACAGATGAGATTCAGTTTTTTTTAAACAAAAAATCGATAACGAGCGATATTTGAACCCGAATCCCGCACCAAAGCATATTATCATGCATTATAAAAATATTTATGTATTTATGCAGACCTTTATTTGTTTAAAAACTGTTATAAAAGTCAGTTTATATTGTTTTACACAAATAAAAAGTGACCTTTTTTTATAATAGATAATAAAGTTTGCTGAGACTCGCGTACAAATCTGTTTATTTAAACCAATTGGTGCGATATTAAAAAATAACAAGCGAGATCATATTTATTAAGTTGTCAAAAAATCTGATATCTCTTGTAACATAGCGATTCTCGTATGATATAAAAATATTTTTTGTAGACAAACTATACCTAATCGTCCGAATGCTAACGCCTACATATCTTCTGTCTCATATTAAAACGGGTAAACGGTTCAAAATAAGTACCTACCTAAATAAAGTGTTTTATTGAATGTGTTAAAAGTAAAAAAATCACGGTAAGACTATAAAATCCTAAAATATAATTTTACAATAAACTTTTAAAATGCAACTGTCCTATACTATGGAGATTCCATTTAGTGGGTTCATTCCATTTACATTCATATACTTCTTAAATTGTAAGGGTAATCTCGTTGTACCTTAAGTACTGTATGATATCACAACCTTTTTACTGTTACTTATTTGCTAGGCACGAAATACAGACACGAGAGGTTCAATTGACGAACAGTACAAAATACTAAGAAAAGAGTAAGAGGGTACTAAATTAATTTTAAGTACATATACCCAATGATTTCGCCATCAATTTTATATCATAATGAAGTTTTGCTATAAAATAGATGATTTATTATGATATAAAATAGATATTATATTATTCGTTATCTTTTGAGGTACGTAACCCCCCCTAAAACAAACAGTTTCAAAATAAAATATAGGCCATGAAACAAGCAAAAGTGTGCATACCCTCTTATAAGACTGATAGAACTTATTTATAAAATTGTTGTTAATAATTACTTTTAATAATAATTACAATCAACGCGTCATAAATCGTTGCCGAAGCATAAAATGCATATATTAAATTGTAAATAGTTATAACTAATATAATATAGATTTATATAAACACAAGTATTAATATTATTATTTTAGTACCTAAGTATAAGTAAATACTGCGAGTATGGAAGACATCGTTTATTTTCAGGACCGATTAATTATCGTTTGAGTATTTAAATTGAGTATCCTAAGTACACTTTGCATTTACTTATAATAATTGCATTTAAAAGATATAAAATGTATTAAACATCATTTTAATAATTATAATAAACCGTATAAAGCAGCTGAAGCAGTCTTTTAAGAATTAAAATAAATAGTTTTATTCATTTACATATTAAGTACATCAATTATAAAAGTATACTTATTCGTTTAGATCAAATTCAAAAGGCGATTTACTTTTGCAGAATGTAAGGTTACTCTACCTACATAAAAAGATAAATAGTAATAAGATAGGTATCTACTATTTATCAAATAAATATCTGAAATATCTTGTAATTTTTCTCCTTGTTAATTTTATAAAAGATATACATTACTACATAAAGCTATCGTACTGTTAGATTCAGATATGAATATGACACATCATTTTTCTGGTGTAGCACGTGTATAAAGATTAGATATAATAATAATTCCTTATAAAATAGTTTTAATATCTTTATAAAATAGTTTTTTGCCACAAATTCTGTTTTTTTTTCAGTCCAATTTTATACAGAGTAAGTTTAGAACAGTTCACAAACATTTAATACGTACAAACAATTTTTTTTAAGTATCCATAACGTTTACGGTAGTTACCAAAGATTTTCATCTCCTAGTTTCAACAATCAGCCAGTATAAATATCAAGGGTCATCTGTTTTTAACAGAATCAATAACTTAACAGTTCTCTTAGCTATGCTTATAATTATCGCAGTTGCCGACTGGACTCATTATTCTATACTTACAAGAAAGGAGCGTGACTGATTGACAGACAACGCACAGCCTAAACCGTTGGTCCTAGAGAATTGAAGGAGGAAATATTCCTTGAGTACATTAAGGAACGGTTATTTTTGGTAATTCCTGCCCTAAGGGCATTACATAGGACATTACATTTATATAATGATGTCATTATATATATAATTATATAAGACAAGTCGAGTAAGCAGCTACGATATCACTAATCATTCGAACAATGAGCTCGGTTGAAGTCCACAGATCTATCTAACTGGTTACCGTGACCGTATCTCTCATCTCGCGGCCTTTAGTTTCGATGGGCAGAGCGAGGCAGGCTCCAGCTGCTAGCACAGCTACTAAAGAGTAAACACTAGTCGCTATAACTATGGAATTCTTCAACAGCACCTGAAATAAATTATGAACAAGTTAGGTGCCTACATACGATAAATCCTTTGTATTAGAAAAACAGATTCAAAACATAACAAGTTAGACATAAGTCATCAAGGGACCCGGCAGACGTGTGCAGTACACCCACGTTTCGCCGGCTATGTTAAGGTCCCATGTAATAGGGGGCGAGCCTATTGCCATTAACCGGGCACAATTCTAGACTGTGCTGCTACTGAGTATTTCTTAATGGAAAACCCAATAATACTGCCCGACCCGGGATCGAACCCAAAACCTCGTGCTCAGCAGTCGCGCTTGCTACCACTAGACCTACCTAATGACCTACACTATGTTAAGTATAAAAATACCATTGTATTCTATGTGACTTTATCTTTCTGAATAAATATTTTATTTATTTATTTAGACCAACGAGGCAGTCTAATGTAAGTGAATTCTAGTTTCCAATAAACCATCCAAAAGCTGATTTACATTGAGTCCACTACTGACTTTAAATTAATGACAAGTTAGAGCTGGCCTGTTAATGGCATCGTGTAAAAGACATCAAGATTTTATCTTGTAGTCTTTCTTTCTTTAACTTATAGTTGATGAACAACCTGGTGTCGGAGTTTAAACCGCTCATAGGTCTCAGACATGGCATTACACACCGGCGGTACTACAATTACTAACGTCGTGCTATTATATCCCTCGCTAGTGGCTAGGCCACCCTTGTATCAAAATGTACTATCGCGGACACGAACAGTGCACCACTTTGCGATCAAAATGCTTTGAACGATGCTACGTGCGTAGGGGCGGGGCTAGCGCTACGTTCGGACGCCGGGTGCAAGCGATTCTAACCTTAAGAGTGGTGCATCTGCTTTGTCCACGATAGTACCATTGATTAAGATGCAGTATCGTGTAACATGTATTTATAAAATAAGTAATTAAGTTTATCACCTGAGCTACGTACGGAGTCACCATGGCGCCAAGTCTCGCGACCGCGCTGCACGCACCTACCGCGGTCGCTCTCAATGCTGTCGGGTATACCTGCAAACATTAAAATTTAAATTGATTATTTTTTATAACATGCGGCGAGTACTTACCTGTTATTATTAAACTTGTAATATAAAAACCGGACAAGTGCGAGTCGGAGTCGCCCACCGAGGGTTCCATACTAATTTATAAGTCATCGAATCGAAAACTTAAAAATAATTAAAATTCTACCTAATCTACGTTTTTTGCGGTATAAACGCCGCGTTTTTTTTTTACGTTAACTTAAAAGTTTGATTTTTTCACAACTTCTACGGGCTGTAGAACTAAAAATACGATACCTCCACGCATTCCTAAGAAAAAGGGTTTTGACAGACAATAAAGTAATCCTATAAGGGTTCCGTTTTTACCTTTTGAGGTTAGGAACTTTAAAAAATATATTGAAGCCAATAAGGAAATATATTTCGTCCCTAATGATAATAATTATATCCCTAGGAATATAATTATATACTGTAACATAGTCGCCGTAGCCCAAAGCCACGCAAAGCTTTTACTTCTGAATGGTTTGAAAAAAAAAATCCACGAAGGGGATGCTTTTTAACTTAAATTAGCTGAGTCGGGGTGCCCCAAGTCCTAGTCCAAGTCGGAGTGTCCTTATATATGTATATATAACTACATTACGCTTAAATCTATTACACTGCGACATATAGATAATATTATTTATATTTTTTCTTTACCTCTGGCGTATAAACGTAGGCTGCTTGAAATAAACCAGCTATAATACCTCTTGCAAGAAACAGAACACAGGTCAGGAAAGTACGACTGAAATGAAAACAAAATAACATTAATTACTAAGAATGCTGGTTTAAAATGAATTTACATAAATTTAAAACGTATAACTTACTTTCCATTATAAATTAAGACGCAGACGCACATCGCAAATATCACAAACTGCGACGCCATCGTCTTTTTCCGGCCAAACTTCTCGATTATAAATATAGTGGCGAAAATACCTGTAAAATTGAATTAATTATAATAAATAAAAATAATAAATCAGCCTGTAACTATCCCACTGCAGAGCAAAGACTTCACCTCTCATACAGAGAAGGATTTAGCATTAATTACCATGCTGGCTCTCTGCTTATTGGCAATTTAAATTCGGGTTTGAGATACTTTATTTCTCATAAGAATACATTTATTCACTTCCGTGAGAATACGTTACGCACTGAATTTTCGAAGTCATGTATATGACAATTTAAAAAATTATTTAGTTATCTCATGAATAAAACGCTAAGGTAAAATATCGTGAGGAAACCAGGGCATTTAGTGACAACTGCAGTTCCGACTAAATAGCCTAAGTAAGAATGTCTTTATTCGGGGTTTAGCTCTTCCCTACTTTCTGATCTGAAACTCAACCAATTAAAAAAAATATTTCATATCTATACTAATAAAGAGGTAAAGTTTGTGTGTTTGTATATTTGTTAAATTGTAAGAGGTAATCTCAGGATCTACTGAACCGATTTTAAAAATTCTTTCACCAATAGAAAGCCACATTATTGCTGAGTGTCATAGGCTATATATAAAACCGAAAAATAAAAAGGCTTTTACGTGGTAGTCCGTTTTGCAAAGTGAATCGGAGAAAAAACGGTCGAAGCAAAGCGTTTCTTACGAACGCTGCCTTAACTATGAAAGATATATTTTTGAGTTCTAGAGAAAAGATGTGGAGCTTGAAAATGCCTACAAAAAAGTCAACGACAGCAATTATGTCTAACTTTTATATTTACGTTAACATGTCCACTACATCTATATAATTATATAAAAATCAATGCAACTTTTCGTTGTTATTTTATAACTCAAGAACGGTTGGACCGATTTGGCTAATTTTGGTCTTGAATTATTTGTGGAGGTCCAGGGAAGGTTAAAAAGGTGAGAAAAAAGGGTAGAGTACGGTAGGGTAGCGGTATAGTAGGGTAGGGGTAGTGTAGGGTAGGGGTAGTGTAGGGTAGGGGTAGTGTAGGGTAGGGGTAGTATAGGGTAGGGTAGGGATAGTGTAGGGTAGGGTAGGGGTAGTGTAGGGGTAGTGTAGGGTAGGGTAGGGGTACTGTAGGGTAGGGTAGGGGTAGTGTAGGGTAGGGTAGGGGTAGTGTAGTGTAGGGTAGAGTAGGGGTAGTGTAGGGTAGGGTAGGGGTAGTGTAGGGTAGGGTAGGGGTAGTGTAGGGTAGGGTAGGGTAGGGGTAGATTAGGAAAATTTTTAAATTACTGCCCAACGAAGTGGGCACGGGTTAGCTAGTACTAAATAAGAAGGATAGGTAAGTACTGTATCCCTCTGTTTTTCTTATAGTTGTCAATTTTGTACATTAAGCCTCTATTGACAGCGGAAACTAGGAAGAAAACATGGGAGAACGTTTTTAATGAAGAAAAGACTTCCCTCGTTTCCTCTTAAGCATTCATCATCACTACATAATATAAAACAAAGTCGCTTCCCGCGTCTGTCTGTCCCTATGTATGCTTAGATCTTTAAAACTACGCAATGAATTTTGATGCGGTTTTTTTAATAGATAGAGTGATTCAAGAGGAAGGTTTATAATATGTATAATACATGCATATTAGCGTAACCGTGCGAAGCCGGGGCGGGTTGCTAGTACCATAATAAGACTTAAATGATATTGACATGATTGTAGTCTCTTTCGCTTGTAACGTTGTATGGGAGGATTCAACGTTCCATTGTATTAAACAATCATTTTATTAATAATTACATATTATTTACAAATACCCTATTCTAAAACATAATAATAAAATTAAACCTAACACTTACTTAATCTACCTTAAAACTAATGATAAGCGATTCTAGCACTTATTGTCATTGCAATATGGTTCAAATTCTTGGCCTAGCTTAATGTACCGAGATATCACGCGCATTCGGCGTGATCGTCCTTGAGTTAGTCATGCGCAAGCGCAGCGCCGGCCTCGGTGAGGGCAGGGTGCGCGGCAAGCGGGGCACTCCGAATTATGTACGAACCTGAGACGCACGTCGCGCGCTCCTTCGAAGTGTTGACATTTTTTAATACTCTGCGCGCGTCGTAATTCGTTGTCTCCAAAAGTTTTAAACTATCTGGTATTTTGATTTAAGTACTCAGTAAATCCTTATAAGTGTGTGTTTAACCCCATATTGGGTAAGTGTTGACAATTTCTACATTTTTGCTAATCATGTAGACTAACGGTCATTTTTTGTAACTGACATCTTTTTCAAAAATTTCCTTTGTTTCCTTTGTGTGAGTACATTTAGTGATCATTTATCATGTATGTACTCTTGTGCTTAAATTTAAGTTTAGTGCTGTGCTTCACACTCCTAAACCATATTGTAAACTCCGAATCTGACTGTGACATTTGCACACACTCGCCTTAAGCGCAGCAGTACATCTTACGCTTACGCTTACGATGCTTACGATGCTATCTCACGGTCACAGTCAGAGGAGGAGAACAAGGACTCTTATTTACTGGTGGATGTAAATTCCAGGGTCCAAAGTCCGGGCTTTTATACAGCTGTGGCAGAGACGTAGTTCCCTGGACACCACCACTACGACCGCATCACCGTTCGTGGGTCATCGCAGCGGGTCGTCCATCCGCGGGTCATACCTACCAGCCCGGCGCCCCTTCTCGGCTTCCGTGGGATCATCTCCATCACCGCGTTAAAGCCAGGGGAGTACTATTGTGCGCCTACCTCCTCCATAGGACAGAAATTTTTAATATATGACGGGCTTAGTTACCCAACGACCATATTTTTGTTAATATAATTATATTGAAATAATTTATTATTTTATTTTTATCAATATACTTTTGTTGAAAGCGGTGAGTGTGGGACTTTTATTTTATAATAATTTTACGTTCACTCCTACTCCACTCATACGTATCACGCTCTATTTTTCTATATTTTTGCTTGCTTAGAGAAAAACTCTTACTTTAGAGAGGAAAAGTTTCCACGACCGTTTTGTGACAATACCACGAATGACCGATTTTAGATCATGGCGATTAACGGAGATTAGGCTATTATGCAGGAGATATTATATTGCACAAGTGTGTGCGCCAACTCAGGTGCATTCTTTAATCCCTCACTCTAGTCATATGAACGGCAATGCGACACGACCGCAGGAAGATCAGGCGTAGGTTCGCCGGCTTTACTTTCTCAGAGGCAATAAAGTAAAATTTTAGTAAAACAAGTTACCTGGAAACTCAGCTAGCGTAGTCCACAGCAGGTCCATATAGTCGGTAGTCTGAAGCGGGCGACAGTCAGCGGCGCACGGCTCCTCCAGCCCACTGGGATCTGTCTCGAACAGCTCAGTCGTCATCAACACCAAGCCATAGTAACAGAATGCGCATGACATCCTAAAAAATAATCACATATAACATTAATAGTGTATAATTATTTAATAAGAAATTTGAAAAAACCCCGATAGATGTCACCACACGCCCTAGGCGTAGAAAGAGATTTGAAATATCAACTGATTCTGATGGGATACGGTGGCTCAGCGGTTAGAGCGTCGGCACGGTACGCCGAAGATCGTGGGTTCGAATCTCATCCGTATCAGTTGTTTTTTCAAATTTATTATTAAATAATTATATTTAATAAGCCAACATTTGCTATAACATGTAAAAAATTCACGAAAATATTCATAGTGTAATAATCAATGACCCCTGTGGCAGTGTGGTAATATGATTGCCTTATTCAGCTTTTTTTAAACTACTAAGGTCCAATTTTACTATTCACTTTAAAAACCGAGTTTAATAAAACTAAGTTCAGCCCTACGCAAATTGCAGTTCTAAACTCTGTTAAACGTTTGGACCGATTTTAACTTGATTGATCAAGTTTGATGTCAGTGGTGAACTCGGTTTTAAGATAAGCAAACGGGTTTTTTTTAACTATACTTTCTTGGCTTGGTTTAATCACTACATAGTATAAAACAAAGTCGCTTTCTCTGTTCCTATATCCCTATGTAAGTATGCTTAAATCTTTAAAACTACGCAACGGATTTTGTTGCGGTTTTTTTAAATAGATAGAGTGATTGAAGAGAAAGGTTTATATGTATAATATAAATTGCAACCGTGCGAAGTCGGGGCGGGTCGCTAGTGAATAAATTAAATTAAAATCATAGATACCATATGAACCAAAGCAGCAAGCTTGTGTTTCGTAGATGCGGTATAAGCAGGTGCTTCAGTCTGCCGCGTTGACCGATGCCCACAGAGTCATCGCACACCAAGCGACCCAGAAGCATGGGTCTACCGTTATCATGAGCTATCTGAAATATACAACTAAACATAATTATACATAATTTATGGAACAGCTGATTTTTTTTTGCGATTTCAGGGCTGGTCCCGTAGTAAAAGTTGTTCATAATGATCTGATACTTGGTACACAGCTTTAGTTCTGATGACAAAACCGTTTTACATAAAAAACATTTTTTACTTATATTATAATTATTCAATGGGAAGCCGGTAGGAATCGAGTTGTATGTCAACTTTGAGAGGCAAAGGTCAAAATTAAACATGTGACACATTAATTATTCATGATTGTGATCTTGTACCCAGTATAAAGAAGGTTGTTACCTGTTCTAATGTAGCTAAAGCTTTGTCAGGTTCGCCACTTGCAACGTGGAACCTTGCAGATTCAGGCAGCCACTGAAATCAATAATAGGATCAGATTGATATTCAGGAATTCAGTGATAATATAAGAAATATAATATTAGTGTAGATGTAAAATTGTTTGTTTTACCAAATTTAAAAAAATTAGATCATCTTGCTAGTGACTTTGGTCCACGACTCATCAGGTAGGTATACGACTCAGTCACCTACTCAGGTATACGCAGGGGCATGCACAGACATTTTCGACAGGGTACGCAGTACATACAAGTCCTATTTGATTTCACTTATTCATCGTCTGGATCATATCTGTCAGGCCTTTGCCTATATGAACTGCACGCCTTTGATACGGTACACGGTAGGTACATGACAATGTAGTAGCTTTGTCCAGCTACATCCGTGATTTGTATAAGATGTTAATATATTCATAATGCTTTCGAGTTTCGTACTTACAGGACATATGAGAGCAAATATCAGTAGTGGTACGGTGGACAGGGCGAGGAGCCAGTGCACACCTAATGTTGGCATCACCACCAACGCTAGCGCTACTTCCAAACATGCGCCCAGCGCCCAGAAACACTGAGGATCCAAGACAGATGATCACAAATGAACAATGGAGTAAAAACCAATGTATTATACATATAGTATTGTTGTAATATTTGTTACTGTATAGGTAAGCAGGGCACTGTTATACTTACATCAAGAAGTACAACACATTTTGCCCTCTGCTTTGTTGGTAGAAATTCGGCATATAAAGTCACGCTGAAATCAAAAAAGTACCAATTACGCCTGCTAGTCACACACCTTGCGTAGAGTAAAACTAGGGTGCTTAAAGGTAACCAATGCGTCACTCGACTCCATTCAAAAAGTTAATTAATGAAATTGCCTAGACTTTTCTAGAATTGACTCTAAATTGTCATTATGTATTTATCTTTACCTAAACATCCTAGATTGTCCCTGTGGCTCTGGCCTGTGAGTATGGCTTTAGTAGGAAACATAACAGTAGTTGTCATAGTAAGTAAAGTAAAGTATTTTTGTGAATTTTTGACATGTTTGCTTATTAAATATAAATATTTAATAAGAAATTTGAAAAAACAACTGATACGGATGGGATACGGATGATGACGAAACGGACGGATGATGAAACATGTGCTAAAACATGTAAAAAAAATTCACAAAAATATTAAGCAAATTGGTAATATCGCATCGGTGCCTTCTAAAACTGCAAAGTTTAGAGCACTGAGTCGGATACGTAATGTATTCCGATAGATATTACCACACGCCCTAGGCGTAGAAAGAGATTTAAAGTAAAGTAGTCAATTCTTCTCATGAAAACCACACGGTGTTGATGGACACACTTTGATGGAATTCTTGGAATTCTTAAGTATAAGGACTTCTTGGCGGCCTGGTCGCTGCCAATTCCTTCACGCATGTAGGATGCGCATGTTAGCCCTGCTGTTTTGCCTCACAATATTTTTGTTACTTATTTTTAACAAGTGATAACTAGATCTTTTTATTTAATTTAAAAAACTAAGGGCATCCTCTCATGGATCTTAATTATTCCTAACAGAGTTATTGTGTGTAACTTCAGTTACCATAAGAATGCCTTTTGTGGGTTATTAAATTAACCCATTATAAGCATAATTATGAAGTTATGCAAAATTTAATTATACTTACGATTGTGGTACACATCCAATAGCAAACCCGACAAGACTTCTCAGGAACAGTAGCCATAAGAAGTTTGGTGCTATGGCACTTAATAACCCATAGTAAAACAACAATACTCCACACATACTCAAGGCCTGTAATCAAGAATATTATTATTCATTATTACATGAAAATTAAATTCCTATATCGTCATTGAAGTACCAATACCTCATAACTGTATAAATGTAAATTTCACAGTAAGAAGGAAAAACCGTTTCACATCTAGTTTAGTAACTAACCAAGTATGGGTTCGTAGATTAATTTTAATGAAATGTGGCTATTGTAAAATAATAAACAGATAAAAGAAATTTCTGTCAATGCAAAATTGAATTTTACGTCTAATGCAATAAAAAAGTAAATTTGTAAAAAAGTCAGATAGGAGGATGTATTGTCACTTCAACTACGACATACTTCAGCCATACTTTACTTTCACACTGGATTATGAGGAACATCCTTACCGTTTTTCTTCCATAGCGGTCGCTGATATTCCCCCAAAATGTTGAACTTAGCATCATTCCCATGAACACTATTGTTGTAGTCAGTGCTTGCTGATATCTAAAATCATGATTGTTTAGGATTAAATTTTATTAGTACAGATTTGTCATAAAATATTGATATAATTATGTAGATTTTAATTTAATGAGAAATCATGGTAGATATCCCGTATGGGACAAGTAAATTTAAATGTAATATAAGACTACGCAAGCATTCAATACTAAATAGACCAGTGGTCTCTAAAGATCTACGAGAACATAATCTAGGTCCACAAAACGAAGCTATAAACTTACAATTATGTGCGTCGCGCGACGTATTTAAGCAATGTGGGGGAAACCGGATGGGAAAAACTAAGGGATAATGCATCTCAAACCACTTTGCATTCACTTTTGAAACCTTGGGGTCTGCACTGAACAAAAAAGTCTAAGATCCCATGTCAAAAAAGGTTGGGAACCACTGATACAATCATTAACCCACTCCTTCAAATTAAAATAAGAGTTACCCACTTGCTGATGTTCCATTCGCAATGCAATGCTGGTGATAATATGCTCAGTATGGTCATCTCCATTGAGTCTGCCATCCAACACAATCCAGTAAACAGTGAGAGTTTTACTTGAAACCAGCCGAAGCCAAGAGCATTAACAGCTTGAGTGACAGTGAAAGTATCTGAAACATTTAAAGTGTTGGTAATATAAAGTATGATTTATATTCAGAAATCTATAATTCATTGCTGCTAACATACATTATGAGAACTGTTTAGAATTCTTTCAAGAATTTACTGTGTACTGGGATCTTAATCTTCTTTTTTTTTCTGGATTTGTTATTATAAAAACAAGATGTTGTGGGGAATTATTATTTTTTAGATATTTGGATTGTTGATTTAAACCTTTGTGTTATGAGGCCCTATAAACCGAAATATGTAGGTAATTATTGTTCTTTTTTATTCCTCAATATTTTGTGGTATTAGTCGTTCGTCGTTTATAAGTGTAATAAACTATTTACTTTCTCTGAAGTATTTTGTCAAAAAAAAAACTTTGTAAAAACTTAAAGATTATGTTAGATGGATATGACATCATGGAACTTATTGTAAAAATAATTGTATGAAGGTTTTTAATACTAAATGAAAGTTATCATACCGTCGGGAACTACTGACACCGAAGCCATTTCAATCTCCTGAGGCGGAGGCATCGGCGGCCCCGGAGACCGGGGCCTTATATGACTGTCGTCCAAATCTTGATATCCTTTTGACCGACCCATTACGACAGGACCCAAAAACAGAAAAATTTCACTTCTGACGTGTAAATCAGCTAGCGATGCCGAGTAACGGGAAAAGTAGCGGTTTTCATACACAAACACTTAACTGTTGCTATTCTGTTGAATCAAAATGCTCTAGATTCACTGGAAAGGTTTGATGATGCACAAATCAACGATGTTCTCATTCATGCAAGTTTAAAATAAACAATACAAGAAATATGCAAACTATTTGTTTTGATTCATCTGAGGAAACTTCAAATTCAAATCAAACTTCAAAGTGACAAACATGACTGACATCATACTTTGACATATTTGTGTGTAGTGTTGCACGTTCAGAAATAATTAACCGACTTCAAAAAAGGAGAAGGTTCTCAATTCGATTGTATGTCTTTTTTTATGTTTGTTACCTCAAAACTCGTGTAATCTTAGGCGCCACTAAAAAATAAAAAAAATAAAAACAAAACTGACTTCAAAAGAAACTAAAAAGGCTGAAATAACTTTACGTTTTGGAGTCGGTTCCAAGCCAAGTTCTAGCCTCTTTAACCTCCTCAAGAACTTGGCTTGGAACCGACTCCAAAACGTATTATTATTCTTGATTGATCCCCCAAGTTCTTAGCAATCATCAGCAATGATCTTTGATCCTTTCAATAGATTTAGAGCCTAATTTCGAGTGTCGTAGATCATTCGTTGTAATCCTTTGTTTTTTGTATTATATTTCACCAATATTATTGATCGTGGACGCCGTGGTCGTGTATCGTAAACCAAGTTAATACTAATAATATGTAGCTTTGGTAAATAGGAGTAATAACAAGACAGGTAACATAATTATATCGTAACTATAAACTCCTCCAATAAGGTTCTCTGAGCTTTTGAGCGAAGCCTGCAACTGACGCGGGCCGCCATAATGTATGGACCGCAACCGTTTGATTATGAACATGGTGGTCTCTCCTTATCCGCTGCGGCCGAGGTTGAACAGTGACAAGACCACCCATATTCTACCCCGTCTAAAAGAGGACCTTACGCGTCTGACCCATCGTCCATTGCACATGGTCCTCGAGGCGGTAACGGCACATGTATCCTGTCGTGCTGTGGACGGAGGGTGGGTTTGTATTAGGTACCTCACCCTCGAAGAGGGACCGGTAATTGACGTCCGTGGTAGAAGTATGCTAATAGTGTTCCCGAGTTCCCGTCACGCGGATGTGGATGTCCTGTGTGGATGAGAGGTGGCAGGGGGTTATTAGTCGGTGGCAGCTTCATATTTCGCATTTTTTGAGCGGGGTGGTGTGCATAAGCAAGGCGCATTTTGCCTCTTAATAAAAAAATAATAGTTCGCAAACTTGGAGACTCGGTTAGGAGTGCGGCGTAAGATTCTTTAGTAGTAAAAAACGAGGTACATCAAGCAGTCGGAGAATACAAATTCTGAATTCTTTGAGGAACATAAATAATGTTTTAGGATTTGATGACATAGGTAATAATAGTTGCAATTGCAGCGAATCTAGATGTCACTAGTTCACTATTATCGCGTTCAAGTAAAATATGTATAGTGTAAAAATATGGATAAGTATTATACGAAATTAGTCGAAGTTGTTTTTATTGTAAATAGATATTACTATAACTTAGTAGAACAACAGCTAAATAAATGATTTTTTTAAAGGGAGTCTTCAGATTCTTTTAGCTCATGTTCAATGATCAATATTCTCATGTAATTCCGCAGTATGAAAATAAACGGCGCCAACGGGCGTGTTGGAAAAAGGTCAAAGTTTAACCGTGTACACGAGTGGGTTGATCAGTAGGTACCTAACTAATTTTTACTTTTTCTGTTTTATTAGACAAAATTAATATGAAATAGGATTTATTCTGCAGATGCCTACAGTTGTGTAGGTGGTATATTAAGCTAAAGTTTGTAAGAGCATGGTTTTTATTATTAAAGTAATTCGATATTCACAAAATATATATTTTTGCTAAGAAAATTATACATTCCATATGGCATTATATACCACGGTTTGTGATCAATATTGGACCCAGAATTTGAGACCAGATTGTGTCAGGTAAACAAATAAACATGGATCTACAGTTTACAACTTTAAATGGTATACTAAAATATTCTTGGCCAATACAATTTTAAAATGTTAAAGATTGAAAGCAAAAGATCCATTATTTTATAAGGTATGTTTGGTTCGTGGTTATGCCTACTCGTAGGTATGTGTATGATATACCTAATTTGTAGGAAATCGAAGTTACAGATATCCCTACCACCACCACCACTAGGTTTAAAAAGCAGTGAAAGCCTAGTGGTATGACCGTTGGACTGCCAAGTCAAAGGTCGTAGGTTTGGAACCCAGTCACCCATTTCAGATTTTCGAATTCATATGCGTACTAAAAATTAATTATCACCTCTTCCGTGCCCCGGAAAGTACATCAAGCGGTTGACCCCGGCTGTCATGAAGATCTTTCACAGTCGATGTATAGGGAGTCAGTACCGTCATAAAAGCCTGACAATTGATCTAACTTTCGAATATTGTATCATATGGGTTGTAGGGGTCAGATAGGCAGTCGCTGCATTTGGTTAGATTAGAAGCCAACCACAACAAACTTTGGTGGTGATGATGTGGAAAGCCATGTTATAGACCTACGGAAAAAGAAAGAAGTGATCTACAGATTTTGTAAAATAATACTTAAGGCGCCTCTTACCGATAATTTGCTATCGCGCTAGCACATTGAAGATATAAAATCAATGAATATAGTTATGAAAAATCGAACTACCCATATGAAGGAAACAACATTACTAAGTTTCAGAAAAAAATTCAGCTTGATCAAAACATGTTTAGGTTAGGTTTATTGAGGAAATGCAGGCGTAATTTCAAATATTCCGTCTAGTCACAAAGTAAAGCTGAAATATGTTACGACCGCGTAGCAAGCGTAGAAGAAGTCCTCTCGACTACGACCGTCGCGCGCTACGAGCCCCGGCTAGTGCGGAGGTGTATGTAGCTATATAGTAGGTAGGTATTTCCAGTGCAGCAGAAAATAAATTATGATCGGCAGATTGACGGCTTCGAAACTACTAGATCTATTTGTTTTTAAATTAGATTCTATTAATTACCCAGAAGCTTGTAAAATTTTACTCCTCGTTTTATGCTTTTAGAAATTATATTTTGATTCCTAAAGTATATAGTAAATTAGAACTTCTTTCAGGATACTAACCGCAAATATTACCGAAAATCACCTTTCCTGCGAGTGATATTTGTCACACAAGTTATTGATCATCATTAACCCAAGTATCTGTCGATGAGTGTACAATGATAATATTATATATATTATGTGAATGTAATAAGTATTAAATAAAACGCAGTAAAATATGCTCGTACATTTTACGTAATGATTTTAATTCTTTCTTGTTTATATTGATACAATGTCATAGCTCGCTACGGTTCGGACTTGTATCCATAGGTACATTAATTATATTATCAGTTACAAGTAGGCAATAATTAAAAAAATACCTATCCATTAAAATACCGTAATGCCTATACAAAATACAAATACAGATGTATCTACGATAGACAATATTCTGAGCAAAATTTGCAAAACGGCATCTAAACACCTGCTTGGACAAGTTACTATACAAAATTAATTTTATCTACTTAATAATAGGCTTAATTGTTGTAGAAGTTTGCAGGTTGTTAAAGATAGAAGATATTAAACAGAAATACCTTTTATGGAGACCCTATTTATAACTGTATTATACAATTTATTTTTAATTTTAATGTTAAACATCAACTAGTAATACTTTACAGGTCATTTTACATTACAACTAATTACAGGGCTTCTGTAGTTTTAACAGAAAGTAGTTTGACGTTACTATAACAGATATGTACTTTTGAAAGATACTTTACTTATCAAATTTGATGAAATGGTGATTTTTTAATCGAGTGATTGAAGACAGAAGTTGGAAAGTTAGAAAATTTGGGTACAAAACTGGTTGTTTATGGACGTAAGCAAACTTTAAGTTACAATAGCAAATAGAAAAAGGGGTTTAATTTTTTTTGTGTTTACCGGTCTCATAGACCAATTGCACATTATAAACTTTAAGTAGGAAGCAGTAAAGCTAAAATATCACGTAATCCTCTGCTTCCCGCGAGAATCTTAACCCTTACTGATAAATAGATATACTAGTGTGTAGGTTTTTGCTTTGCAAAAGATTAGTTTATGGTATTGTCTGCATAGACCGTTAATAAGTTTAACTTAAAATAATGAGCTAGCACCCGACAGAAAATACAATGTTTACCTGATAGGCCAATATCGCATGTTTTTTGATACAATTGATTTTTCGTACCCTTAATAATACAAAGAGCGCCTAAATAATTATATGTTGTAAAGATTTATTTTTACAAAATTCTTTTAACACGCTTGAAATCGAAGAAGCAAAAAAAACTTTTCCATAGTTGACATAGTAATAAAAAATAGATTTCATTGTTTTCTATTCTTAACTTCTTTGATGTATTGAATTCTATCTAAATAATTATAAGTAAGTCTTAGACGATCAGTATTTACAAAATTGCACTCGTTGTGCGACATATAGCTGCCAATTGAAGGAGCAACGTTTTTTTATAACTTAATTATACTATCATGCATTATTCAGTCAACAACTCATTTTATATGGAGATTATAGTCACATTTTGTACCATCATTTACACCCGTACTCACGCTTAACATAACTACTACTATATAGTTCTGTACCGAAAGTTAAGTGTTTATAGAGATAGAAAAGGATCTTCTAAACTTTTTTTTTCATTATATTGACACAAAATTAGTTACTATTCGAAGTGGACGACTAAACTTTATGAAATTGATACATTATACGCGTGACATATATTTTTTGTTTGTCCCGACGTGATCATCCCATGTTGTCGCCGCATAACTATTTAGTCTACATATTTACTCAGTCTCATATTTGTTGGCGATAATCAGATGTATCTGTTTAAGTAGCAATACGATGCTTTAGGCCTCGAAGTTCACCAACTAGATCCGAGTCTTCTGCCACAAAACGTTTTTCGATTCTTCGCCTCTTCGCTGGAGCCTGTTGACAAATTAAAATAAAAGTTAATTTTACTATTAATACATTTATTCAATATTCTCGTCGCATATAGCGATCTATTAGGCGGTGTTAGCACTTATGCTGGTACCCTCCCAAGTCGATTGACCCGGCCTCTGGGCCCACTGTGTCACCCACCACCCCCGGCCCGGCCATGCTATTTTTAGACTTTGAAGCTTCCACAGTTTTATGAAGTCAAGGGTAGTTTTTGTTAAATAAAAAGATATTTGTAGACTTAAGAAAGTATTAAGTTATGTAAAAATTAATGTAAGTACCTATTTAAATAATTTTGCTCACTTACTTGTAAGTTGGAATTAGCCGACTTATTCGCGAAGTATTGGACAATTGTATCGTAAAATGCATTGCTTCTCTTGATCTGGCTATTTTGGTGTCCGTGAGTGAATGAATTTTTCGCAGGTCGGGGCATCACAACTTCTTTGTCACCAGCCGTTGGTGTGCCCGTTGTAGTTTCTGGAGCAGCAGTAGTAATGCTTCTTTTGTTTCCGTTCCAGTTGATAAATCCATCATCAGATGCGTAATCATCTTCTTCAATCTTGGGCACAGTGTTAGGCGCATGATACATAGGTTTTCTTGCTAGAGCTTTTAACTCACGCACGTCCTCATCTTCAGCGTCATGGTCATCGTAATCAACAGGCGGGAAGGCTGCGCGAGCATTCTCGCGCCGCCTTTGTGCGTCCTGTGCCATATGCGTAAGAACCAAATTGTCGAGGAAGGCAGCACTGACGTCATCAACATCATTTGCCTGCCACCGGGGCGTGGTGTCACTTTCAAACCAAGTCTCTTGTCCGATAGGTAGAGCTGCCAGTCTCTCTTCCTGTCCTTTCGGTGCTTCATTGGCAACAAAGTGGCCATAAGGATCGTAGAAGTAAGGGTATGGAACTTGACCATGTATTTCGGGAACACTGATTGCCGGAGCATCGTAATAGTATTGTATTTTCGGGGCATAGTAGTATTCGTCATCTGGGTACTCCCTAGATGTTTGTGGGTACATAGGCCATCCCTGCATAGGATAAGCCTTACCCTGAGCTAGCAGGTAGCCCAGTAAGACTGCCAATAGCCTAAAACAATATTTACACTGTTAATTTAATTAC
This sequence comes from Protodeltote pygarga, assembly GCA_936450705.2. Classification (NCBI taxonomy): domain Eukaryota; kingdom Metazoa; phylum Arthropoda; class Insecta; order Lepidoptera; family Noctuidae; genus Protodeltote; species Protodeltote pygarga. The sequence continues at coordinate 6,992,889 of OW388255.2, read as the reverse complement.
CATTTAAGGTATGTATCCCTAGGAAAATAAATATTATTTAAAACATAATGATAATATCACTTCAAGATACCTATATTTTAATATAAATTTAAATACTAGGCTTACCTTAGGCTGGAGAGACGTATGTTGCACATTGTTCACAATTCAGAAGTTAGTCTAAGCACGGTCGAGACACGACTACAAGTAGGAGGGGAGGGCCGCCAGCTTTATAAGCACCTCGCCCACGCGCGCCGCCCACACGTTCTCAATGAAACAGCACCCCCTGCGCTCCCGAGCGCTCCCCAACCCCACACTTGCCCGGCGACCCGTTCCTCTCCCATCAAACCCTCAGCCCGCGGCATTCTGCTATCGATCGCGCCCACAGATTATTCATCTTGCTACAACGACACTGTTTTTACTCCTGACAAACTGTTGACAATTGACTATCGAGTGTTTCATAATGATTTGAATGGCCTAGTTTATGTTGATCTGATAGAGATTAATTTTAGCAGCTGTATATGTTGACCGAGCTACATTTGCCAGCTGGCGGGAAGTACGACAGTTGTCTATAGCCAGATAGGTAGGGGGTGCGTGTAGCTTTGCAGACATTATTATATTGAAGCTCCCCGGTTTAAATTTAGAATGGGTCCTCAAAGAACGAGCTTTGAATGTGTAAGACACTTTAGACCCTGCTTCGTAATACTGTTTCACAACTTTGAGTTTGAAACAGAATTCTGAATAGATTGTACTTTCGTCGTTTTTGTGAGCTTTGAATTCATATAAATACCATAAAAACTAAATTTATGTATACTAATGGGCTTAAAACCTTTAAATGAAAATGTGCATTGAATACGTTCATTCAAGTCATATTATAGCTGCTATTTTTATTGTAATGGTGTGAAACGTACAGGGCGATTAACTTAAAAGCAACATTAGTTTGTGTCAGTATGAGAGCTGCGGCTAAAAACTAGCGTAGGACGTAGTGAATGCGTCATGAGGGAGACGCATCGTATTCAGTTAGGTATACGACATTGTCTGCTACAGAAATTTATTATAGTAGGTACGTGTTATTCATGTAAATTTTAAAGAATAGTAAAAGAACACACCGAAATTATTCATACTAAGTCCATATTTACGAGAAATCAAAAAACAAAATTATTGAAAATACCTACATCTAGTCATATTCGTCACGTTGGTTGATATTTAGTCAAAAAATATAATAATAAAATGCAAGAAATACGGAGGCATTTTGAAAACTAGCTCTAACACACTAATATTTTAAATAGAAATTTGCTCGCAAGGAGCGTAGGCGTCTTTCTAGAAGTCATGAATATTGTACAATGCGAAAATAGGTCGCCTTTGTTAAAAAACTAACTCTGAAAGCCACATGACCACCGCGCACTGTGGTGATTTTACCATCGATGTTTTATGTAGAAAAATACTGGTTACGAAACCTTGGTTACGAAACCTTGGTTACGAATACGGCCGAAGCGAAAAGTTATAGTGCATAGGGAGTGCATAGGTTACTACTGTATTGATTTGTCCAGAATTTTTTTTTTGTATGATTGCGAAATCTTTATTTTTAATATAAAGCTGAATAAACATATTTTGCATAATATTTCATATAAATACGAGTTTAACTCTTTGAATTACCAATTTGCAGCCAAATAAAATCCTTTGTTACAGGCCGATCGGGCCTTATTTCAGTGAGACGTTAATAAAAAGTAAGCCGATATGGTTATGTGATCCTAAAATTGTAATGCTATTTTTAGATTTCCCGAGACTACCTCCCTAATATCCAGAATCCACGTTCTGCTATTTTTAGATTTTCCGATAATTCCACATTACAATAGAACTGAACACTGGAATAGAACACTGTACAAGGGTGCAATTTCCAACCTCACTAGATATTTTTTGTCTATTTGAATGTAATTTTAGATGATATACGGAATATTTTTATGGAGCGCGCAAAGTTCCGTGGATAAGCCCTTTTTTTTAACCTAAACTACACAAATTAATGTTAGGAATCACGATTTGAGATCAGGGATTTACTCTTGAAATATGAATTTAATCCCAATCTTATTATTACAATTTTTTTTTAATTGAACTTGCAATGAATGTTCAGGTCAAATCTTCCAACCTGAATTAGAACCACTTCCTCTTATCCTACGGAGTGGGATTTTTACATGTTGGTTCAGTTTTAATGACAATGCATTTTTATGGTAAGCATGATCTGAATGGGCATCCAGGATTAGCTCCAGATAAACTCGTCAACAGTCACAGACACAAATTTTTGCTTATTGTACGTTTAGTTTTGAAAGTCCAATATAAAAGCTTGGTAAGCAACTTACGTTATTTTTACATCAGGAAACGAGGCGCACATTGGCACGTGCCGGTATCTCGGGGGCAGGTGAAATTATTAAGTACGATAACGATTTTTACCTGAAATCTGTATCTTAACGAGTTTTCCTGTCAACCGACGACAAACAAGGAAATTGGGTTCGTAGTTCCCCTGATCCCTAAAAAGTTGCGCATATTACTTAAAAATATCTTGTATGTAGTTATTGAAAGGAAGCGGTTGTGGTATTATGTCATCATCATAACCATCATACACAGCCTGAATCTACCTACTGCTAAGTATACGCCTTTCTAGGCTTTTTCCATTTTCTTTCTTTTTCTCGATCCTGTGCTAATCTCATCCACATATTCCCTCAACTTTTTTGATATCGTAATACTAGCTAGTTAGTATTAGCATTTAGTATTCAATATAGCGGTATTTATACCAATTCGTTGTTCGTTATATGGATTTCCATTCTATTATTTGGTTTCGTAACCGTTATAGATCGCCGAGGTTCTCACGGGTGGTACTCTTCGGCTTCATGGGGTAGGTCGGGAGAGGGGGTCGTATCGGGTGAAATTCGGTGCATTCGAAGTGCATCGTCAGGTTTGGGAGCGGAAGTCGTCACAAACAAGAGGTCGATGGCCGCCTGGCGCCAGGCAGACGTAATGTTATCGACATTAATATTGCAAAATATCACCTATGCTGTACTTTGTTAACCATAGAAAATTACGTTTTGTAATAGCTAACGTCGTTAAATCAATTGCTGTATCATAATTAGTTATGATTTCTAACTTTTCTCTTTATCAACGTGAAATGTTTTTACTTTTCTTTCATTAACTTAGCAGTTTTCTTTTGCAGAAAAAAACGGCCTTATTATGGCCTCTCGAGTAGAAACAGTATTGTTAATTTTTCCAAGTTTTGTAAGTTGATAAGGCTGTTACAGGAAAATATTTATCAAGGTATATTTTCTTAGAAAAGCTTATCGCTATTTACGTGGAAATTTTATACAAGTAAAGTAAGCACGTTTTTCTGTACTATAAACCTTTTATATTATAGGGGGAGTGACTAGTGAGTGGTCTTCAGTCGTGGCACACAAAAATACAATATTATCTGTCAGGTTCTATCTCTGTGTCGATTGAATTTAGGAGATAATTTTGACGGCATGAACAAGATTACGAATCGATACAAAATATAAGGTCAGGTCCCGGCTGGTGTATTTAACCAGGAGGTCACAGGTTCAAATTCTATTCTTAATTTAATTTCTCTTTTCTCAAAATCAGTAACATCTAGTGGATTTTTTGCAAGTTTTCTTTATGTTTTCGTTTCATTCTGTGTATCTAATCATATTCACTGATATAATTATATTGATAATTAATTTATTTGATCCTATTTGATCTTTTTGGTTTACTTTTTAACGTGCCAGGTATTGGAGCTCACATAATTATTATAGTACTTTGTAGCCTGTTTGACCGTTAGTTCATTGTTCATGAAGTTCCTGTTCTATTACCTTACCTGTCAGATAATTTCATACAAATTCGGTTTCATTATTAAAATAATTTAGTATTTGGTTAAAAAAAAATCCTGATTGATCCTCTTTTTTATTAATTAAGTCCTGTTTATATCAATTTTCTTACTACCTTTCAAAGGTACTACTAGCTTGCGTGGGCAGAGGGAGCCCCTGCGGGGAAAAAAGAACAGCGAAATGGTAGGTCCAATTAGGCTATGTTAGAACTGAGCCTCGCAACATCACAAGTATCAGAATATTAATATGTTAATATACCAGCACGACGAGATTGTGACGAGGAGAAATTGTTAGTGAGGACAAAAGTCTATAAGTTTTTAGCAAAGTGGTTAACTAAGCGTCTTAGACTAGTAGACTTAGATAAAGTTTATTTTAGTAGAATGTAGATATAATTTTTGATAGATCCTATACTCCTATGTATTCGGGCTAAAAGTGCAAAGTTTCAATTTGATATATTTTTAATATAATAAAACTGAAACTGAAATAACAATTTTCATAAGTTATCTTTCATGAACATTGTTTGTAAAATTTTATTAGTTCGATTTTTTTTTCAAAACATAAATAAATTCAAATTAACATTTAAAGCTTTTAACATCGAATAACACAACATCTATATAAGTATAATCTCGAAGCTGTTTTGGAAAATACTACACACAAATTATATTTGATCATCCTATTCTTATCACGCATATAATAGACCTGACATAACTTTATTGGACAAAAAATTATAAAATATATTGACCTCAAAATAGAGATCAGCTAAATGTGGCGCCTCAGCTTAGTGTCAATAGTTTTTATTTTATTTTTATTTAAACTTCATGTCACAAAAGTGTACATTGGCGGACTTAATGCCTAAGGCATTCTCTACCAGTCAACCATAGAGATCTAGAAGAAATTGTTTGAAGATCGTAGTATTTTAGAATGAGTAGAGCCTAAATACTGAAAGTAACGAGCTAGATAAGAAGGAAGAGAAAAGCGTAGTTAAAGCCCGCAGACTCCTGCGGGCTTTCCTTGATTCCAATAGTGCTATCGATCGACAACTGTAGTTTTATCCAAATAACTACACCAATCATTACAGTTATCATCACCTTACACTTAGAACTTACATACAGATCTCTCCAAAAAGCCGCAATCCTAAATCCTTTTTTATCTTAGGGTTTAATGTAATAAGTATGCCTCCCTTATCGTCGCTCTTTAATTACCTTTATCTATATTACTATTCAGGCCTGAGCAAACAAGATTGTACAATTAATAATAATTTAACAATGACTATACTATACGACTCTATCTTATGTAATATTCGAAATATTGTATTGACTTGACGATCCCTCCGGGAATATGAAATTGAAAAGATCCTCTTATATTCGATAAAGATCCTTACTATATCGCATATTATATCGCATTACTATATGGCAGTTATTAAAATTAAGAAATTAATTTACTGCATTATAAAAAAAAAACAGCTTGGAATGTGCCTCAATCAGACGAACGGCTCAAAACTGTTTTAAATATTATTTTGGGTCTATTCGCGCACAGATAATTAAAATAGTCATTATTGAACTAACTGACTATTTTGAATTATCTGTGCGCGAATAGACCCAAAATAATATTTAATACATAAATCCAATTCGCGAAAGTTTAAAAACGGCTCAAAATTGTTCTCCAAAGAGAGTCTCTGTTCAGAAGTGGCGCGCGTGACTCGGTCATAGTCAAATGATAGTGACTATAGTACACGCGTACATTTAATTTATTTTACTAATATCTAATCTGAGATCTTATGTAGGTATGTAACAACACATAATTGCATGTATTTGCGTCACATCAATGAATAAATCGTTTATTCACAATCTACCCAAGTGGATTGTTACAATATGGGCAAATTGCTATCAAGTAATATATGTTTTATGACGGAATGTTATTACATTCGATGGCTGAAAATGAAAATATGTTCAGAGAGTTCTTTCTCAGTTCCGTGGTAAGGAGGACAATATATAATTTAATTTTTTTCTTGTAATAAAATCCGTTATTAGGTCAGGTTGTTCATCAATCATGCAATGAGAAGAAATCTTTTCTTAGTTTGACTGTTTTTGATAGCTCGTTTTACTTTATTAAGTCCATGTATCGTCTTGACGACGACATAAATTAGCCTGCAAAGATTGTCATTGTCGTCTTTTTGCGTCTTTTTTTCTATTTAGGGAAAGTCATGAGTTTGATCATTATTTTTATATTGCATTCTTTCTTACTATGTACCAACTATGGTAAAAGTCAAAGAACTGTCATTCCATTTGTGGTATACTGAACTGACCTATAACGTGGCCTAATATACGAGTAGCTGAAATGCTACCCGTACTACTACAGCTAAAACTCTGTACCTACCGATTCAAATTCCACCGGATGTATATTTCTAGAGGTTAATGGAAAAGTACCGTAAAAAAACAACTGGTCGTGGCATCACACCGTAGCAAACAGTTTGTTTACTCGAGCTGCGAGTGACATGAAATATGGTCGATAAATATGTAGTGGCATATGTGTGCCAATTCTTAAGTGACAAATTTAAAGCGCTTTACTATACGTTGAATATTCAGATTATCGTAATTTGGCAATTTCATACAGATAGGTACTAAATTTAGGGTTAAATAAAAATGCCAGCTATAAGGCAGGTGACAGTGTTGTAAGATTCACTGGAGCGATTAACACTTCCCCGACATTTCTGACATTAGCAGAGTTATCAACCGTCACGGAAGCAAGCTATATACTCTCTAGCTATATATCAAAAATAAAATAGACCGACGTGACTTCGAAAAAACGAACCATGCATTCCAGTTTGTAACCTGTAAAGTCCATACCATGCTTATAAATATTTTATTATCCGATTTTAAAATGTGGCTGTTACTGTTAACGGTATAGCACCATAGGTTACTGATATCAATATAAAAATTAGATATTTGTAGTACTACACGCTACACGCTAACTCACTGCGTGTTAGCGATTTTAGACTATTAGGGACATTAGTGTCCAGGTTTTCTTCACCGTTAGTCAGTTGTATGTTAGATTAACTAAAAAAGTACACATGACATTGAAAAAGTCATACCTTCGCCCACGTACTTGCAAAGTGTTATTAAAGTAAGTAAATTATAATAAGTATTGATATTTAATTGTATCAAAAATTACGTTATACTAGAAAAAGTTGAAGGTTTCATAGTCTCTATTTATTGAAATAAAATTTTTGTTTACATATTTTTGAAACCTTGTCCATACCTATTAGTTAGGTCATCACAAACAGACATAACATCATTAGCTTTAAGCGAGTAGCTGTTGACCTGGAAGTGCACCGGTAAGGTTCCAGGTGTTCTACGGGTCACCAAACTATGTCAGGTCGCTTAACTGGGTCATAGGTCCAGATATAAGCTTGAGCCGAGCCTGTCTTTACGGCATTGTATATATGAATTATGTGCACTCTGAATACAAAACGATGAATGCTAGATATTTACAGAGCAGAATCCAAGATTAGGCATTTTATAAAGATATACTAAGCTCTGCCATGTCGTTTTTGATACATATGTAGTTATTTTCATCAATACACCTTTTATTATTTATAAATAATATTACTATTTCGTAATTTTATTTTTATTATTACTTACATTATACTTTTATTGTTTAATTATTTTCATCAATTACCTTACACATGGTACCTCTTTTGTGAATAATTAGTTTGTTTTCAAATTTATTTTGGCTACAATTACACACTATTATTGGTGTGCAATAAATTAGTATTATTATCTATTTTTGACCCCCGACACAAAAAGAGGGGTGTTATAAGTTTGACGTATCTGTGTGTCTGTCTGTAGCATCGTAGCTGTTAAATGAATGGACCGTTTTTTATATTTAGTTTTTTTTTCATTTGAAAGGTAACTTGATCGAGAATATTCTAAGCTAAAAAATTAGGTAAATACCTAATTGTGTTGCGGCTTTTTAAATTTATTATAACTTTAAGAAATTAGATCATCATTTATGTTATTTCTCAAACCATGAAAAAAGTCTGCCTCACTTGGACTTAGATTGAATGGAACTGTTTTTGGTATATGGCAATAGATATATGATTTACGTAGGTAGAAAAAATATCTCTAATTAAAAAAGTAAAGTTATTATAAAAGACTAAATTTATTACCTCGAGCTCTATCGTAGACATGGCAAACCAAATACACGATAAATTATAATACGAACGTGGGAGTCTACAGCAACGCCCCCAATTTTGCAGAACTTCTACTTGGATATCTGAACTCTTAGGAGTTGACATAGCAACTGTGAATATTTCTTATTTTTGGACCTTAATTTTACTAGTTGTAATTGAAGTTAATTTACAATGAACAAAATTATTGGATCGAGGTTTCGTATTGGCTTCGTAGGTTTTTAAGCTATTGCATAGCTTTTACCGCGGGCTTTGAGCGGGTCGACCGAATCAAGAAATTCCGTAACGAAATAAAAAACCTAACACCCTTTATTGCAAAAATGTTTAAAACCTTATTAAGTAACAAATAAGTATATTTTATGTTGACACATTAAAAAACGAAACATTTAGAAATATAAACATTCGAATTTCGAAAACTAATTATTTGCTTAGATTTTTCAAGACGTGATTTTGTATTAAGTTTTTGGGCTATACTGCATAAACAAAAAAAAAACATGTAATAGCTTTACCGCGGCAGTCCCCGAGTGCCACACGTTTTTAATGTATTTAATCAAGTCCTTATTTCTAAGATTCCCAGTAAGTACATTATAGCAGCTTATAGAATTATAAGGGCTTCTAATTCTAAAGAATCTATTTTTGACTGTCTGGATATATTTTTTCATTTATAGGTAGGTAATTTTCTTTTCTGCGTTCATAGAGGTAAGTCTGCCAGAGTAGCTTTTATAGAATACATTATATTCGAATTTATGAAAACATGTGGGACAAAATAGACCATAAAATATTAAATAATTACGTTTATGTTTACAATTGTCAAGTTTGTAGGTATCAAATACAATTACGTATTTATTTTTCGTATCTTTTGATGTTACGCCTACGTTCATTTGTACTTTGTAGCTTTGACAATAATTCAGTTCGAAGTTTATATATTTGTTCTTAGATTGATTTTGGGTTTGTATCTTTGATGTTAAGAAAACCACGAAAAAAGATTTATTACCACTCAATGCCAATGGTTTTTAAATAATATAAACAAAAATAAAAGCGCAAATAAGACTCGCGCACGAGAGTTTTGACTTTAATTTTGACTCATGAGGCCACCAACTTGGTAGCGCGGACTAAAAGTGACGCATCTATTTTACCATCATCATCATAGGGTCATCCATCTATTTAACCCCAGCACAAGCTTTTCAAAGACTATTATTTAACTGAGACACAATATGACGGTAACGCTGTTGGTTATAAGGGTCATCTCAGAGAACGCCTGGCATTGAACAGTTGGATTCGCATAGCATTGATGAACATGGTGTAACCGTTATACCATCAAATCAAAGGTCGTAGATTCGAACCCAGGAACGCACCATTACCTTTATTATCACTTGCTCCCACAAACATCGAGAAATCAAATGATACACGAGAGTCAAAACGATTTTGTACGTAGTGTATATTAAGGTGACGAGAGAGAGAGAGAGAGAGATCTATATCTCCTATATCTATCTATATCTCTGTTTAACTTCTGACATCACCATCACATCGCTTATATTCGCTCTTTGCCAATATGAGGTCACAACATCGACATTTTCGCAAAAACGTGGATGCGATTCGGTCGCGGATCGAGCTTAGCCTACTTTGCCTAAACCGAGTATTTAATTGAAAGTAATTACTTAAAACACTTTTTAATAACAAATTTTGCGTGATGGTAGAGCCATTAAGGAACGCATGAAAGACGATTGCATGCAGCTGAGATGAGAATGTTGAGATGGACGCGTGGTGTATCAAGAATGGACAAGATAAGGAATGAATTTATAATTATATATTTATGATGAAAATGAATCTTCACATCTTACTCACACAGTGAAAAACCTAGATTTATTACGGCCATGTACTCGTAATACCTATTTTTATACTATCCGAAATCTGTTTGGCCACGAACCCACTTGATGGTAAACGGTGTTGTAGTTTACTGTGGAGCTACTTGCATTTTAATTAGGAGAATGGAATGTGGACTATCATCAAGAAGGAATAGCACGTTATGCGGTTGGCCCCGGCTGTCATGAAGATCTTTGACAGTCGATATTATTAGTCACTACCCTAATAAAATCCTGTCAACTGATCTAGCTGTAGAATGTCGTATTCCTTTGGGTTGCGGCGCGGGCGGCGGTCAGATAGGCAGTCGCTCTGTAGAATACTGACATTCAGCTACATCTGGTTGGATTAGAAGCCAACCCCAACAAAGTTTGGGAATAATAAGGCTAGGGTGACCTGTCACAGGATTGCTTTCAATGAATATCATGCCAGAACACAACAAAGTAACTTGGCAGCAAATCTATGTTCGGTGGTAACAATGGTAACCAGCTACGGCCGAAACCTTTCACTAGGAGCAGATTGGGTGTTAACTGCCACTAGTTAGTTGTGTATTTATTGTTTAATAAAATAATAGTGTATTGTTTAATTAATTAATTGTAATAATTGCGTGTAATTGCGTATAATTTTATTTTCAATCAGTGACATGACAGATGTCCTATAAAAACATAATGAAATGAAAAGAGGAAAGAGGTTGTATACCCAACACTCTTTGTCTCATCATTAGTTAACTTTGACGACACACATACGAAGAGACATTGGTCTTCCCGACATCACACAAAAAAATAATAGCGACTGTATTGTTCCCAGATGTTTGTATTATATAGGTATTTAATTCTTGCGAAGTCCACGTAACCTTCGAGAGTTTGACCTGTGACATTTGAAACTGCGCAAATGTTGTTTACAGAAATTTTCAGTTCGACATAAAGGGTTTCATCAACAAACATAATTGTAACAATCATATTTTTTTGTACAGTTTCTATCAAACGTGTTTATCAAAGCAATCACACGTGATCGTATATACACGTGTTTTGTAAACAAACAATTGTTATTTCGATTGCTAAAGAATATTTATTTCATTACGATTTAAATTATTTATTAAACTTTATGTATAGGGCATGCCTATTTATAAGATAAAAAATATAAATAGTGAGGCAAAGATTACCTTTTCTACAAAATGTCACTTATCACTTAGTTATAATAGTTACTGCAATCTGACTATTAGCACAAATGCGGCGCATTCAATTTTTTTTACCTAAGTATCTAATTTTTAAGTTTTCTGTTATTCTGTTTTTAACTCACTTATATTATCGCTTCACTATTAGCCTTATCGCTTTACTTATAAGTTTATAACTAACAAACAAACAATGTAAACAAATTTTGAAAGTCGTTTAATGTACCTCTAATTTTAAACTTTGTAAAAAATTATATGTAATCCAAATGACAATGCAATAATTTGTCCACTGATCGAGCTGGCAGTAAACCCATCGAATCTCGAGAAGACTCATTTGATCGATGAGAAGACAGATTCATTTGATCGACTAAACTCATTTGATTTGTTTTGACGAGTTCCATACGTTAAATTTGGTGACAAGAGTGTGTATTTTACTAGCTTTTATTTAATTTGCAATGTATGATGTAACTATGTTTGTCTGGGTGGAATCTTGCAAGCGGAATTAGATGCACTTCCTCTTTTCCTATGGAGTTGAAGTTTTTCATGTTGTTCAATACTGATGATAATGCATTTTTTTGGTAAGCATGTCCTGAATCGACATCCAGAATTAGCTCCAGATAACTTTTTTTGCATATTTACGTTTAGTTTTGGTATTTCAATATAAAAAAATGGTTAAAAACTTATTAGTTGTTTAAACTATTCTGTTATTGTCTAAGGTTTTTTCTCGAAATAATTGTGCTATTTCGTTTGTAGTTTTCTGAAGTAATACGAAGATATGAAGTTTTCATCTCATAACTTCGGTTACTACAACAGCAAGTTTGGTTTTTGGGTACCTAATACTTTTTTATTCTTGCGCCTGCGTAACCACATAAAAAATTGTGAAGCATTGATTCTGCTGGTAATAATATCTGCTGATAAAAGTTGCATCGAGTTGATGTTAAACATTTAGCTTTTCATAAATTTTCACTGACATCTTTTTAAACACAGGTTTGTTCTTGCGAGATGACTGCTAAGAGACTATTATTTTATTTAATGATTCAAAAGTTTCGTGTAATTGGTTTTATTTTAGATTCAGAAAAAAAATTGCAGTAGAGGACTTCAGTGAATTTCATTCTAATTAAAATCATTTTCCTAATTTTGTTATCATTTTCATGATTATGATGTTGAGGGCCATGGCAAACTCATTGGGGTAATGTATAGAAGCTGTTGAGCTTTATTTTTTACTTTATTCTTGTTAATTGATAAAAAATCCAGTAAATATCAAACGAAACACTTTATGCGCGAATCAGATTCGTACTTGCCCGGTTTTTGTTATATATTTATTTATTCATAATAAACATTAATATGATTCCACAGATAACACTTCATAAACTAAAAATATTACTTCAGCGAAGTATGGAATTAATTCCAGTGGAAAATGTTCCATGATAGACATGAATTAGAACTGCGCAGGTAGCTAAAACCTGTCTCGTTCTTTCATCAGCGTTTATATATAAAACCTTCTCTTTCTCCGGGTAGGGGGTAGCTGCTGCTATTTTTAGACTTGGCTGGTACATTCCTACTAGAATATCAATGTGTTTTAATTTTAGTCGTTATTGTATAGCAGTCAAGTCCGCTTAAAATAGCATTTCTATTTATAATAAAGTAAATGTTAATATTCATTCTAGAGGCTTTCGGAGTATAGTATTGAACACCACCCTTTATTTCATGGAAATTTTGCCGCTGGGCTTTGTAGAAACCAATTAAATAATTTCTAATTAATTAAACAAACTGGCTGGCTGGTTACACTGTGTTTTAGTATAATGACAAAATAATAACTTTAACTATTAGAGGCAATATAGAAGCGATTTTCATTATGAGTTATACGTAAATATTTTTAGAGTAACATAAAGTCTGTTAGAACTAGAAACTTATGATGGAAAATAAACACTTAAATTGTTACCAAATAACTTTTCTATAAAAACAATTGCAATTAAATAAATAAATCAGCCTGTAACTGTCCCAATGTAGGGCAAAGGCCTCTTCTCGTACAAAGAAGGATTGAGCATTAATCACCACGCTAGCTCACTGCGTGTTGGCGATTTCAGACTATTAAGTCTAGGTTTCCTTACGATGTTTTTCCTTTACCGTTAGTCAGTGGTGTCTTAGATTAATAAGAAAGTAAATATGACATTGAAAAAGTCACATTGGTACATGCCAGGTTCGAACCCACAGAATTAATTACTTAAAATATATTGAAATAGATATTGTAATTGTACGTGTACATGATAGTGGTTTGATATGAATGGTTGTTCTCGTACAAGCGTAGTAGAGCGCTCGGCCCCCAAACAGAATGACTGGCTAAAACTTGGTTGGCTGGCTGCCGGAAAATAATATGAAATGCCATATTTTATTAGCGTAGAGGTAGACGAATAAATATTTATAGTATGAATTAAAAAAAAAATGTTGTTTTTTAATATTATATCCATCAAATTATAATAATAAACCAGCTTGTAACTGGCCCACTGCAGGGCAAAGGCCTCTTTCCACACAGAGAAGGATCAAGCATTAATCACCACGCTAGCTCACTGCGTATTGGCGATTTCAGACTATTAAGTCCAGGTTTCCATACAAATATAATTATAATACTGATAATATAGGACAAAGTCAACTTAAAAGGGTTTTGTGGGAGTGCAATTTGTTTGGCCTATGAATGGTGGACAAAATTAACCTTACCTACGTAACTCAGTTCAGTTTATAGACATACATATTTTGTTTCATATAAAATATAATATATTTGCTCTACAGCCATCGTTTAAAATATCTATATAAATATATATATTCTCTATCTCTCTTTACATTAAATAGGTGTATAGTTTCAGCTTAATGAGCTAAACTTAAAATCTTCTCCATTCTCTAATATATCTAAAGAAAAAGCTCAAGCTTGTCAAACAATACATAGGCTTTTAATTGTGTTTTCATAATTTTTCAGTATAAAACGGAATATCTGCAGCCATCCGTAGAAACGCCTACGCAGAAGGCATTATGACATTTAGAACTTTTCCAATTCCCGGGAACGCTGCCCACTCTCTGTTAAATCATAGTTGCGTCTACACCCACGCTCAAATTAAAATGTTGCAGTATAAACATATCTCGTACATATTTTGAATAGGTCACAAAGGTCACACTGTCCCAAGGGGAGCAATAATCAGTTCTAATGAAACTAGGTGACACATTCGATTTAGGTAAATATGTTTTCCTTAGAGAGCAAACCTAGTTTTTTGGTGAGGACAGGTTAGTGATTGGTTATTATTAAATACTCAACAACTTATAAGATCTCCAACTTTGTTAATTGACCATTATTATTATTTATGAGATAGCAATTTTTATATGGAATAACAAGTATATGGCTACAATCCCATCTGGTGGTAAACGGCGTAGTAGTCTATGATACCTGCACCTTTAAATAATTCGTAAGACGTAAGGATAAACGGTGTAGTTAATTCCGGATCCATCCCCCCAAAAGGTTTCACGAAGAGCCAACAGAACTACAAAACCAGACATAATCTAGCTATCTAAGAAATTAACTTAACGTTTAAAAATTTAATGCTTATAGCGAACCGATTTAAAGCTACACTAAACATGATTGCAAAAATAATGAGATTTCATCATACCAATCATTTTTTTTTCTATTTTTTTAATATCTCCTTTCTATCGTATAAACTATTTTAAAGACATTGAACATACCAATCATAAACAAACAAAATTATACTTTACTTAAATAAGTGGCTCATATTTACGTGAACGCATTGTCGGTGCGCAGCAAACTAGGTCATAAATCGATAGAGCTCCAACTGTTGATAACTTGGTATTCAGCCTATAGCACATCTACTGTGGAAGTGCAACGCCGAGCTTTTTCCTTGATCTACTTTTAAACTAGCACGAGATTATCTATGTATAATAAAAGTAGACTCTACTTGAATGATGACTAACACTATCAGACTGTTTGACTGATATCAATACACAGCCTAAAATTTACTACCTTCGTAGCCATCCACTATAGTTTTTTTAAATTCCACATCTAAGGGTGTAAAATCTGTCATTTGTGAAGTTAAACTTTATATTTAGCTTTTTGGTTAAAAATAAAGAAAGACGTATGTATCTTAATAAATCTTCCCTTAAAAGTTAAAAGTGAAGGTGAATGTTAATATATGGTTAATCAGTTATTTTTGAAGTTAAGAGTCGTGAGTTTCTATCTAATGCGTAAAAAAATAAGGAAGGCAAGGGGTCTTTGTATTTTTCCTCGGATGGAATGGCAATGAAAATTCCACGCCGACGAAGTCGTGGGCGAAGCGCTATCAACTATAATATATAATGTAATATAAGAGAAATATTTGCTTTACATTTGTATTGTAGAATTCACGGAATTCACTAAAGTTTTGATTAAGTCTCGGTAGGTCGGATCAAACTTTCCAGTTTTATAATAGGTAATAGTTATTCTACCTATAGGTACGCAATGAAAGTAATTCCACTATGTTTTCTGTGGGTAACAATATTAAATTCTCTAGTAAAACATTTGTAATAAAGACCTATTTTGTTTTACATTACACGTAATTCCACTCTAGATTATACCTTTAGAAAGAGGTTCGGATAATCTTGAGAAACCTAAAATTCCTTAACACAACGTCGCTCGTCGTCGTTTTACCTTCGGAACTAGAGCATAACCTATATTCCTATGAGACCTTTATTCGTCTTACGGTATTGCGGTGATAATAAATCTGATATGCTAAAAATATTGCAGTCCGTTAAATTTCCTTGGGTACAAACAATTATTCGAAAACAAATAAACTACTTCGTTAGACCTTATTTTGATAATGTTATAATCGATATAACATACATATGAGTATTAATCAAGCTATGGCGGTCTTGGGCTTCAATCCATTCATGAATGTAAGTGCTGACGTCAGCAGATACCCTCCCTAGGAGGCGCGGTTCCCCCTCGGCACTAGCGCACAAAAGGGAGGGGGCCGCTGTGACGTCAAACTTTCATGCAACAAGTGCCAATAGAAGGTACCTAGGTATAGGACCCGGCTATTTTTAGACTGCCGAAAAAGGCTCAGCCACCTTTCTAAGTAGGTTCTGTGTTATGATTACATACCTCTTTGTTGTACTGATTTACTTATGTGTAGCAGTAGTTCTCATTTTGTGAACATATTATTGTACAGTAAAAGATTTTTATTTGAATCGAATAAAAGTACCAGCATTCAAGGTATATGTGGTATAAATATAAACATAATTATTATTTTCGTATTAATATTAACAAGCTAGCAAGCTAGCTAGTTCAAAGTATAGTCTTAAACCTAGTTACCATAAGGACTACACCAAGTGTAGTGTTTTTTTTGTGTGTGCACACTATAGGCGCATACATAGTTTTCAGACTAGGTCAGACATAGATTTCCAACTACGCGCTGCTACTGTAAATTTTTTTAATCGATTAACGAATAACATTTTACGTATCAATTCTTCGACAATTCTGATTCATGTTCAATGTTCATTAGACCAAAACAAATACCTAATATGTATTACTTTTGCCCTTCGAAACATTTCGTACCTGAGTAGGAACTATACTCTAGAAGATACACGTCAGAAACAACACAATTAAATACAACTGAAACAGAATTAGTCGATCGTTTTCAAACGGTTACTACCAAAATAGTCTACAAGGTTCTAGAAATATCTATGGAAGTCAATATCGATTGAGTTATTTTAGTCTAGCGTTTAGGAAACTCATAATAATTTTAAGGTAAGTAGCACTATTACCGACCTTAAGCCAGTTCTATTTTTTATTCTTAACCAATATTCAGCCTGCAACATTGCCTGCGTGTAGGTTGGACTGGGATAAATTTTAGAATTTATTTAAGTAAATTATAAATTTATGTTATGTTACTATTTACTAATCTGTATACGTTGCAGTGTAGGGACTTAATATAATATATAGTATAAATAATGACAGTCTATAGCCGTTCATGGTTGGTTTCACTCGTCACTTGATCTTCTGTCCTCATATGACGACCCAGACAGAAGTGTACAGAGTTCCAACTTTCTTATTAAGACTATTATAATAGTACAATATATACCTAGTATAAAAAAAAACCTATATATTATATGTAGAAGTACCTGGTAGTAATTTATCTGTTGTACATATCAACATTTATTATAATAAGATTTAAAAAAAAACAAAGGCGAGCTTAAGTCAATACTCAGTATTGAGTTTCTGTTACAGAAGCTGATATCAATTCAAGTATTTTTATCCGGTAAATAAACAGCAGTAAATTAACAGTAAGACGCAGTCGCGGCAAGCCACGTAGCAGATGGCGGGACCAACTGGATCATTTCCTTCCTAAGTGGCAGGAAATAACAGGGGGTCGCGAGGAGTGGAGAAAAGGGAGGTAGGCTTTGCTCGGAAATGGGATATCCTAAGCTTATAACATAACACTAAGAAGTTTTAGAAAATAAGTTTTAATGTGTGATAATAATTGTTAAATTTGGAATCTCATTTGATTCTGCTAGTGACGTATCATACAATAAAATACAGCTAATGATTTTTTTCTTGGTAGTTTAGACAAAGTGTCTATTTAGTTTTGACTGTTAACATAAAAACCTAAAAAATCCCTCGTACACCAAAATATAATTTAAAAATAGGATTCCATTCGTTCGATAGTCGTAGACACAATTGTCATTCTGTGGAGACACGAATACAGCGCCACCCCCTTCTTAACCACCCCTTGCAAACCAACCTGACACCCTAAATAAAAACATTTTGAGATATTTAAAACAACAAGAATGTCTTTTCCTGTTTTTTCTTTTCCATTACGTTGTAAATTGTTTATTAAAAAAAAGAAAGGTCTAGATCAGACCTTGTTTATTAAACCAATCGATTTTTGAAGTACTAAACTTGTAGTTCAAGATTTTACGTCCAATACTTGCACTGCTCTCACTCGTGGCGCTGTTATACTGCGGTAGTTTTCACAAGCAATGCTTTACGCGGTCAGCCTGAGGAAAGGATTACCATTCGATGTATTTCATTTACCATTCATTACCCACTATGTGGTGTCGTGTAGATATAGTACGTCACAAATTAGCAGCAATCAATCTTAACCTGCTTCTTGTGACTTTGCCAGTGGCTGGTTTGCCACCGGACAATTGGCCACTATGCGACTTTGTCACGTTCCGGTATGACCTACCGTGGATCCTATCTGGGGTACAGATTTGGATGATACCGCCCAATTTCCGTCACCCGCTTTAAACGCGAGTAACTACTGAACGGATTTTGATGAAACTTTACAGTAATATTTGTTAATACATTTGGAACTCTAACATGTCCGCTTTGTATTCGGATTTTTGCAGCAAAAGTTGGATATGCTAGTCACATGAAAGCTAATGTGCTTTCATGTGACTAGCATATCCAACTTTTGTGAGCAGTACGACAACAATCTCAACCACCATGACCATACAAGAAAAGCCATTCAATGCTGTCGCTATGGCCGAAATCGGCTAGCGAGCATCATCATCATCACATCAGAATAACACATAGGCTACAATTCATCATCATACCACGCGGGAGGAAGCTAGTGCCTAGTGCAAGTGCATAGAGCAAGTCATATTATATAATGTCTAAAACTTTCTTTCCTTTCCCTCCTGTGCATTTTATTTTAAAATGTAAACAAATGCCTTGTCCAAACATACGAAGAAGAACATTTTAAACTATATATTTTTAATGTGTCATAAAAGAAGTTAATAACCGGTTTAGGTCAGTGTGTGACCACCCATATATAAATATATACAACACAAAATATAAAGGAAGATATAAGTACAAAGTACTGGGGAAATTGTGCTCCCCGATGCAAAAGTAATGACGATCTCTATTCGGACCTTAAGAAGGCGGACGGAACAAGATTACATACATAACTAGCTTTTCCCGCGTGGCTTCGCTCACGTAGACTATAGAATATTTTGAATAGAATTTATTTTTTTAAATCGAATTAATATAATCTAGGCCCATGAGAACAACTTGTACAGCTTTGAATCGATGCCACTACTTTTAGTGTCATTGTATAAGCAGAATTAGGTACAGGGCGAATGACTGTCGATTATAATGTCGGTATAGCAATCACAAATAGTCGCCTATAATAAAAATCTAATTCTAAAAGATTTCCAAGGAATTTTCAAAGAAAAATCAAGGTACACTTTGGCAATAAAGAGTCTGTAAAAATTGGAGGCGCCACTGGTGCACTTTTCATACTACAATTTAAAATTTCAAGGTATTCGGTGCTTACGTATTACTAAAACGAATTTTTTCTCATCAATTATTATTGTAATGAATCACTTTATGGCTATTTTACAACAAACTTAGTTTTTAAGATTTTTAGTTTTAGGTCTAGCTGTCACCGCCTCAAACTCTTCTTTGCCAAGCTGTACTTATAAGGTAAGTTTTGCTTTCAAATATAAAAGAACAAATAAAATTGAAATATCGAATTCTAATCCGATTATTTATATTTGACATTCCAATTTTAAAGAGAATTACATTGTTATTGTTATTGGGTTTTTCCATTAGGAAATTCTCAGTAGCAGCACGGAGTCTGGAATTGTGCCCGGTTAATGGCAATAGGCTCGCCCCCTATTACATGGGACTTATAAAATAGCCGGCGAAACGTGGGTGTACTGCACACCTCTGCCTACCTCCTCTGGGGAATACAGGCGTGAGTCTTACATTGCACCAAGCCAGTTTAAATCAAAAGCACTAAGGAGTATTGATATCAACTTCGATGCAAATCACCCCCAAAATAACTTTCTACCCCCTTTTTAACCCCGTTAGGCGATGAGTTTTAAAAAAATACGAAACACGTGTTCCATCAATTTTGTAAAAGAATGTTTATGCAAAATTTGAAGTAGATTAGACCAAGGAATCACGTTGTCCCATACAAACTTTGCCCCCGTTTTTCTCCCTCTTAGAGGTAGAATTTCGAAAAATCCTTTCTTATCGGATCCCTACGTCGTACAAAGAACACACCCTCCAAGTTTCAGGTCTCTACAATCAGCGGTTTAGGCTGTGCGTTGATCCGTCAGTCAGTCATTCAGGACAAAGCATTTTATATGTATAGAAGATAAAGATTGCATGAACAAAAATTTTTAACCGACTTCAAAAAGGAGGAGGTTCTCAATTTGATGCGTATTTTTTTCCATTTTTATGTTTGTACACCGATTACTCCGTGGTTAGTTTGCCGATTTAAGTAATTCTTTAATGTTTGAAAGAATATACTCTCCGATTGGTCCCAGAAAAATGTTATCATGATCGATGATGAAATTCGGAGGTCCAGAATCGAACTCCTTATCGGACTATAGCAAATCTAACAACGAATGTCACTTTGATTGTATATGTTGTCCCTAATCGACTTCTGAAAAGTGGAGGAGAGGGGTATGGGTAGGAGTCTCCCCCTGATAAGACCGACTTCAAAGCACTAAAAAGCTAGAAATAACACGAAAACGTTCGTTTTGGAGTCGGTGAAGGCTAAGGATGATGTCCTTTGAGGAACACGCTTAGCTTGGCACCGCATCGTTTCCGTGTTAATTCTAGCCGTTTAGTGCTTTGAAGTTGGTATTATTTTTGTGAATTTGTTTTTTATATATGAATAATTATTCCGATGAAACTGATATTTTTGTTAAGTTAGTCCATAACTTGGAGATTTTATATCTTCAATTTGCGAACGAGACAGCGGTTTAGCGTGGGTGGGCGCCTTAATTGAATGAATGAGAAAATTACTATTAACCCAACCACGGTTTATTAATTAAACATAGACTCACGACTGTATTCCCCAGAGAGGGTAGGTTAAGGTGTATGCAGTACACCCACGTGTCGAAGGCTATGTAATAATTCCTATGTAATAGGGCGAGTTTATTTCCAATAACCGGATACAACTCCATACTTCGTGCTGCTAATGAAAAATTTCCCAATGGAAAAACCCAATGACACTTTGCGCGACACTAGGAGCGAACCCATGACCTCAGCAGTCGCGATTGCTACCACTAGACTTTAAGTTTGAATTAATTGCTTACTAGCTCGAATTGTAATACGAATAGGGTGCATCATCATCATAATGATGAGTCTCTCTACTCTTTTATATATTTAAATATGTAACAGAAATATTCATTTACAAATTACACTTAGGAATAAGAAATAAGATACAAAAGGCCATTTTTTTTTGTGTTTGTACACCAATTGCTCCGTGATTGGTCCGATTTGAGTATTTTTTTTGTTTTGAAATATTATTAATATAGTGTTTTAAAGTCGGTTTTTCTCTAAACAAAAGTTGTCAAACTATTGTCTTGATTCGTTTGACAAATGTTTCTTTAATAAATGTATTTAAATTAAAAAATTCTATTATTATTCAGCTATAGCTAGCAACTCGAATAAGTAATAGGTACACTACTGCCATCTATTCTTAATAACAGGTATTAAATGTAAAAGCTTACGGTTTGACCAGTGCTTCTAGAGCTTTTTAGTAAAGTTTTTAACATTATCCTAATTACTACAATAAAAACTTTTTGGATCTTTTGTCCTAAAATCCTTTTTTTTGTCAATGGTATCCTTACATTACATTTGTATCCACGAGATCGATAGACGCTAATATCGCGAAGTTATTACACGGTTGTTCAATTTCATTGCACGAATGCTCCTATCATAAAAATCGAAAATTGTTATTACTACTGTATAAATTTGTGTACATTAAGGACACAAATTCAGTAAAAACTTGGTTTAATTGTAGTAATTAGTTTTAAAAGTACAGAAAGCGCCATCTATAGGAAACTAAGCGAAAGCTCAGAATGAACTTTAAAGCTCGTGAGCTCTATCAATTTTAAGCGACAGACTATCGTTATAAGAGTTTTTCGTAGCTGCCGGTAGATGGATAACTGTGAATGTTTTAGAGTTTTCTGCGTATTTTTGATGAAAAGCTGAGGCAGTAATAGAAAATAATAAACTGGAATGCAAATATTTAACATGCATGCATGACTAGTTAAATGTAAAATTGAAATTATTGTAAATTAAGTATTAATTTCGAATCGGCGAATAATTATCTAATTCTCGGAAACAGTATTCGTAACGCTATAGAAATAAATGACTTTTTATAATCAGAGTAATTATGAACGATTCATGTGTTAGCATTTACTTGGGATTTCGTGGTTTAGGTCGATAAATATTACTATAGCCTAGTTTATCTATAGTTATCTTAATAGTATTTTTATTTTAAATATTGCTTAACCCAGTGTTTTTGTTTTTGTTTTTTATTAAATACATAACTTCATGGTTTTCATATTATATTTTAAAGTTTTGTCCACGAATGTAAGTGTGTTGCAACTGAAGCAGTATTAGTAGCAACCTGCTGTTATAACTCTTTTAAGTGCTATGACTAAATGACACATTTAATGAACATAGCGATTAAATAAACAGTGTAGTAATTAAGCAAGCATTGTGTCAAGTTGACACGGAACTAACTGTTACATGCACAGCTGGTGGAGTGGTCTGCACACTGCGCACGCGCCGTCTCGTAGCACATATAATAGACATCAACGCGCGCAATTCGTTTGTGTCCTATTTGAAAAACAATTGTTAGCCTAAAATAACTAATCGAGTAACATTATTACGAGTAAAATTGACTCCAGTGGCTACGCAACAAATAATTTTCTTAGTGTCTTGTTTATGGGGCATTGATGGGTAAACTACTATTTTTCCATTTCATAATACCAAATACCTACTGATAAAAGCTATATTGTCAAGGATAAAAACGGAATTTGTTTTATATTTATTCTCTCCCTAAATAACTATTAATAGTGAAACGTGTAAGATCAATAGTTGTGCAAATAAATATTAACAGCTGACGAATGAACATGGCAGTATTATTGAAACAAATATAAACATTAGTAGAACTCTAACCCAAGTTACAATACTAAGTCCTTAATTTTGTTCATATGTGCAAACCCCGTAAGCTTTTCTTGGAATAGTAAATGACTCGTATTGAACAATAAATAGCAGAATCCTTCGACGTACATTATCTCGGCATCATCATCACGCAGCTACAGTAGAAGCTTTCAAAGTTGCGGGGGAGGTTCGTTGCGACGGAGGGAGGGGCACGGGCCGGCGTGGAAGCCTCCGCCTGCCAGTGCCGCGCCGACTGCGACGACGCCCGCATGCCGTATTCGATGCGTTGTTCACTTGTCAAAAATAACAAAAACATAACTGAAAAGTGCTTTTGATTTGTGTTACGTGTTATCGGGTGACTATAGTGTAGCTAATTTTGTTTAGTGTACTTCGGAACGTTGATGTTAGACTGCCGTAGATAGTGTTTTGTCACGTGTTTACGAATGAATGTGACGGCGTAGGCGCAGCCGCGGCGGGTCGCACTCTCCGTGAGATATTCGTGCGCGCGCAGGTCGTCGCGGCCATGCTGCATACCTGACGAGAGCGAGTGCGCAAGTCTGCGCGAACGGGACATAGCGAGCGCTCCCGGCGCGCGTCAACTTTCGCTGACGAAGAACAACCCTGCGATGTTTTTGTCGGTGTCATGACGAGGATGTGGCGATGGCACGTGGCGCTGGTTGCGCTGGCGGCGCTTCTAAGCGCGGGCGTCAGCGCCGCCGCCGAACAAATGCAGTCCCGCGCCGTCGACACCGGCGTTGACCTTCGCGTAGCTGAAGACCAACCCGTCGGTACCATCGTTGGCAGGATTCCCACGAAACCTGGTTTCACTTACCGTTTCAATGAACCTCCCAAGGAGTTTGTTCTCGACCCGGTGTCTGGTGAAATCAAAACAAACCTAGTTCTTGATAGGGAAGCTGTAGATCGCTATGCGTTTGTTGTGTTATCAAGTCAACCGACTTATCCGATAGAAGTGCGATTACGGGTGACTGATGTGAATGACAATTATCCGGAATTCCCCGAAGCGAGTATAGCGGTGGCGTTTTCTGAGAGTGCTGCGGCCGGGACTAAGTTATTGCTCGATGCTGCGACTGATATGGATTTAGGAGAAAACGGTATCACAAATGATTATAGAATAGTTGATGGTGATACTGAGGGGAAATTTCGGTTGAATGTTACCGTAAATCCGAGTGGTCAAACGTCATATTTACATCTAGAGACAACAGGGAAGTTAGATAGAGAAACAACCGACTTTTATATTCTCAACATATCAGCACGTGACGGTGGTAATCCACCTAAATACGGGTATCTCCAAGTGAATGTATCTATTTTAGACGTTAATGATAATCCTCCAATATTTGATCAAAGTGACTTTTCAGTGTCGTTAAATGAAAGTGTACCACCGGGAACTATAGTTCTAAAAGTTACAGCCACGGATAGTGATTTGGGTGATAATAGTAAAATAACGTATGAAGTGACAGACACAGAAAAACAATTTGCCGTGGATCCCGAATCTGGAGTGATAACAACGACAAAGAAGCTGAACTGCCCTAAGTATTGTAGTAATACGACTTGTAATATGACTTGTGTTCTTACTGTTATAGCAAAAGACCACGGTGTACCGCGACAAGATGCGCGGACATACGTTACTGTCAATCTCATAGATGCCAATGATCACGATCCAGTAATAACGTTCACTTACGTTCCTCCGACAGCTAACTTTGCCACTGTAGATGAAAACGCTAAAAATGGATCTCTTGTAGCTGCTATTACAGTAACTGATTTAGATGCAGGCTTAAATGGTATTACCAGCATTAGTATAGTTGCAGGTAATGAGCTCAACCAATTTCGTTTGGAAAATTCATCTAGTGTGTATATAGTACATGTGAATGGTGTTTTAGATAGAGAAGAAATTAGCAAATACAACTTAACCGTTGTTGCAACTGACAGAGGGTCTCCTCCACGAACCGCTACCTCATTTTTAGTTATTCATGTAAATGATGTAAATGATCATGAGCCAGTGTTTGAAAAGTCAGAATATTCTGCGGTTCTGACTGAACTAGCTCCTTCTGGATCTTATGTAGCTAGTATAACTGCCACTGATGAAGATACAGGAGTAAATGCTGAAATATTTTATGATTTTTATGATGGAAATCAGCAGCAATGGTTTTCAATTGACCATTTAACCGGTTTAGTAACAACCAAATCAACGTTAGATCGAGAAATTCAAGGAACAGTTGAATTAAATGTTTCAGCTAGAGATGGCGGCCCTAACCCCAAATGGGCGTACACTAGATTAAAAATAACTATTTTAGATGAAAATGATGAAGCTCCTGCCTTTTCACAACCTCAAATTAATGCTACTTTGCATGAGAATATAAAACCAATAAAGGAAATTTTGAGTCTTACTGCATCTGATTATGATCAAGGTACTAATGGGTCAGTGGCATATTATTTACCATCAAGTATCGACAGAAAATACCCCAACACCTTTATATTAGACCACATAACAGGACAACTTAGTGCCGTAATAGAATTAGACAGGGAAAAAATACCTGTTTATGAAATACTTGTCCTTGCAAAAGATCAAGGATTTCCTCCACAGTCATCCACAGCCACTATATTGTTAAAAGTACTAGATGTGAATGACAATAATCCAATGTTTTACCCACAAAGATATATAGAAAGCATCAATGAAGATTTATCTATAGGAACGAATGTTTTACAAGTCAAAGCATTTGATTTAGATGAAGGAGAAAATGCCAGAATTATGTATAGACTTGAAAGTGGTGGAGATGGTTATTTTGATGTAGAACCGTGGACTGGTAACGTTGTGTTGCAAAAAGATTTTCGCAAAGCTTTAGACACAGTTTATACACTAAAGATATCGTGTAAAGACAAAGGCAATAGACGGGCATTTAAAGATGCTATAGTTGAAATATTAAAGACATCACAACGCAAAAATTTACAGTTTGATGGGTATAATGGTTATACATTTAAAATTACAGAAGATGAAGGTACTTCAAAAGCGGAAGTAGGACGGTATGTAGGAAAAGTAAATGCTAGAATATCTAGTGACACAATTTCATATTACATCCTAGAAGGTGACCCAAAACATATTTTTAAAATGGATGAAAAGACTGGTGTGATTACAACTGATGCTAATGTAGATCGTGAAGATAAAATGACATATCACCTAAAAGTTATGGCTAAAACAGGTGTTGCATTCGGATTTACAACTGTGAATATTTCTGTGTTAGATGTTAATGACAATTATCCTATTTTCATCGAAGATAGAGATGAAATCCATATTCCTGAAAACATGGCAGTTGGACAAGAAGTATATTTTGCCAGGGCTACTGATCGTGACTCAGGCTCCAACAGAACCATATTTTATACGCTAAGTTACAATCCTGAAAGTAACTTTCGAATATCAGAAACGACAGGCGTTATTTATTTGAATAAACCTATTTCAAGTGAGCCAGGGACTACAATGTTCATTGAAGTAACAGCCACTGATAACGGAAGTCCAGCTCTAGCAGCAAAGCATTCTATCTCAATAGTAATTGATGACGTCAATGACCACACTCCTGTGTTTGACCATACCTCTTATGAAACATCTTTGCTGGAATCTACTTTGGTGAATACAAGATTTTTTGCTATTTCTGCATCAGATGCTGATTTGGGTCCCAATGGAAGAATTTCATACTACATAGCGGAAGGAAATACTGATGGAAAGTTTGGGGTGTTCCCAGATGGATATTTATATGTTAAAAGTCTTCTGGACAGAGAGGAACGAGACTATTACTCGTTAACAATAATCGCAACTGACCACGGTAAACCAGCAAGATCCTCTCAAGTACCAGTCGTTATTCATGTTTTGGATGAAAATGATAATAGTCCACAATTTACTAACACCACATTTATATTCAAAATTAAGGAAAATGAACCACCAGATACATTTGTCGGAAAATTAACTGCTTCTGACAGAGATATTGGCCGCAATGCTGAGCTAACGTTCTCTTTGCCTATCGCACAAAACGATTTCCGAATAGATTCTAGAAATGGTTTTATTAAAACATTGAAATCATTTGACAGGGAAAGTTTGGCTCAAATCACGGGTCAAAACTACATTACCCTAACTGTGACCGTTAGTGATAACGGTAAAGTTAAATTATCTGACTCTGTAAGAGTTACGATTTACATAACAGATGTCAATGACAACGCACCCGTTTTTACACAAACTCCCTATAAGGTCGATGTATCCGAAGGTGCCGCTGTGGGAGCTTCCATTATGCGAGTGTACTCGACAGACGCTGACGAAGGCCTGAATGGTGACATTTACTACAAGCTGATTGGAGGCGACGATTTAGGAAAGTTTTCTTTGGACGAAGCTACTGGACAGCTACTTATCAATAAACCTTTGGATCGGGAAACAATGGACCACTACCTGCTCAAAATAATTGCTCATGATTCTGGTCAAACTCTACGTCTATCAGCAACCACAACAATTGCAGTAAATGTTCTAGATGAGAATGATAATGCACCGGTATTTACTCACACTCGAATGAAAGTGTCTGTGATAGAGACAGAACCAGTAAATAAAAAAATTATTGAATTCCATGCAACTGATGCTGACTTGGGTATCAATAAAGAATTGCAGTTTTCTATCACTTCAGGTAATAGAAAGGAAACCTTTTTTATCGACTCCTACTCGGGTGAGTTATTTTTGCACAAGCAGTTAGACTACGAGGATTTAACGTCATATGTATTAAACATCACTGCTACAGATAACGGCAACCCAAGTTTATCTTCAAGCATATTATTTACTGTAAATGTAATAGATGCCAATGACAACGCACCCATCTTTACTAATACTGCTATTGTGCGTCAAATAAGAGAAGGTATCCCGAAGCACACACCTATAGTGACAGTCACCGCAGAGGACCCAGATTCAGGCTTAAATGGCAAAGTTTATTATTCGATCACGCACCAAGACCCTAATGACAGCAAGCGGCACTTTGCCATAAATAACATTACTGGGGTCATACATACTTTATTACCTATAGATAGAGAAAGTATTGACACGTTCAGAATAACCGTTGTCGCTTATGATAGAGCCGAGCCACCATCGGCGCGGCTATCTGCTGAGAAATTAGTAACTGTAATCGTTGAAGATATTAACGACAACGCTCCAGTTTTCGTGTCCATGAACGCGGCAGTTATCAACACCGAGAGACTAGGAAGAAGCGCGGGGCGTGGTATATTTATTATGAACGTATTAGCCCGTGACTTAGATTCAGGAACAAATGGATTGGTCACCTACAAGCTTATCCACGGTACCAACGATCCATTCGATCTGCACAGAAGTAACGGCGCATTGACATTACGTTATCCTCCAGCGACACCGGAGGCTCGTTGGAATTTGGTCATAAAAGCTACGGACGAAGCTGTGCTCAGTGAACAGAGAAGCACTGAGACTTATCTTACTATTATTATGGGGGGTACAGAGCTACAAGGTATTACGTGGACAAATGTAGAGTCTGTATCCGTGGCTGAGAATGAACTCGCGGGTACCGCTGTGTTAAACTTGACTAATAACTATAAATTAGGTTTAGAATATTACATAGTGAATGTGACCGGAGGTGGTAGACAAGTTGATAGATTGTTCGACATAGATTCTGCTTTGGGAATACTCTCAACGGCTGTGTCTCTCGACCGAGAAGCAGGCGTGGACCGGTACGAAGTGGAAATATGCGCAGTTTCTTCAGGGACGCCGCTTAAAACAACCACGACTAAGGTACGTTGAAAATAAAATAATAATATAATTAATTGGACAGATTGTACGGTCGCATCGAGTGATTCTTAGCGTTGTACTACAGTTAACAATTCAAACCGAACAATCCAATTAACTTGGCACAATCGCCGGTAGAGACAAAACATCGGCACCGTACTGTCGTGAAAACAAAAATAAATAAAAAATGAATGCTCGTTAGCGTATGTTGGCCAGCGCAGTCTAATCGGGGGCTCTAAATTACGATAAGTTGCGTCTCGCAAACGATATCAGAACACTCGTTCTGAATCCTCCCAAAGATTAACTGTACGTGAAACATGACTTTTGTTTGTTACGCGTATCATTTTATTAGTGTCGTCCACATAAACGATTTTTATTATAATAAGTTTGCAATCAGAATTCGTATGATTTTAAATTTGAGAGTTTTTTCACAAAAACTTAGTACATGGTGTATTGTGCAAAACATTTAGAAATTCATTGAACATATTCCAACTCAATAATAAATTTAACCTTCGATCCAAGAAAGCTATTTGGAGTCACAAGGTTTAAGCGCAATTTTGTTATTTGCGACTGAAATAAAAAGTACCTAAAATTGCTCGGGTGCTCGTAAAAGATCTCGTCACATTACGATTACGATATTGTGCCTCACCTTTTGACGAATAAAATGTTGAACCTGTGACATGCGGGTGTGGCGAGTTAACACCCGCCCGGACCCGTTGAACATTCAACTGTTTTATTTCTTAATACTATTCAAAGAATTTTATAAAACTATTTAGTAAATTGAACTTAAATATATTTAAGTTCTAGTTTGAGTAAGTTAAGTAATATTATAAATATATAAATACTGTTGAACCTTTTTATTGAACGTTAAGTTTTAATTTATAAGCACTATATAACATTGACTATCTAGTGAAGAGATAAATAAAAAAAACTCTACAAGAGTCTTTAGTTGACGACAGGCGGCAAACAATTTTGTCACAAAGTTGTGTCTTACATTATAACAGTCATTTCAGGGTGATTAAATGAAAAATTCCTGCAAGGTAGGTAAATATAAATAAGCATTCTAAACAGCTCAGTAAATACACAAAATATTCTATTCAGGATTTTTAAGGTGAAGATGCATTTTTATTCCATTGACCAAAACACATCAAATTGGCAAATTACATCAGACTGCAGTTTCTTTAATGGGCTCGTTCACCGTACTTACAGTAAAAAAAATTGGAAATCGGAGAAATATTAAAAATGTATTTAAACTCGAGTCGAGCTTATTTG
Source organism: Protodeltote pygarga (assembly GCA_936450705.2). Lineage (NCBI taxonomy): Eukaryota > Metazoa > Arthropoda > Insecta > Lepidoptera > Noctuidae > Protodeltote > Protodeltote pygarga. Next base: position 6,962,811 of record OW388255.2, on the reverse strand, counting down.
AATACACGAATCGAATTTCTTACTTAATCGACACGGCAACCGATTGGTCGTCAAGCGAGAAGTGTCACGTTTACTACTCAATATATTGTCATAAAACAGTACTTTTTAACAACATTTTATTTTATTATACGGAATCTCGTTATTTAAGTTTGCTGATTTACATACAATTAGGATTCCAGCCTTTATTAGTCAATATAATGTGTCATATATACTAGACTGCTTAACAGTAAGTCGTATGTAAACAACCATAGGTATTCTAATCATTTAAAAAACATCCTCTTGTCAGATTTGTGTAGAAATCAGGGAAATTCATGTCTTAGAAATTGTTATGAGTAAAACAAAGTCAGAGAACTATGGCTGATCTGACACTAAACTGACCTCCATCCATACAAAAATATACACTTGCAAGATAAAAGAACCACGTAGTTACCATATTCTTTACTTCATACTTGCTAGTAAAAAGGGCTATTGCTAGACAAGTGAAAGGTCAATCTAAAATATGACTCTAGATCGTAATAGATTTTCATGCCGTAAAATAAAAATTCAAGCAGAATATTTCAGAACATTCGATAGAAAAATACATTAATTGTCGTCATAATTATGTAAAATAATAATAAAGCAATTTTGATGCTGCAAAAAACCGAACAATTATATGAGATTTTTATTTAAACACTACAATTTGTCCGCGGCTTCGCTCGAGTTAATTTAAAATTTAAGATCATGATCATGATTCGAAAGACACGTGGTGCCTTCTATTATCACAAGAACCTTATTATTGTTTTCCTCGGGAACAGTATTTTTTACGGGATGAAAAAAAAATGTCTATGCCCTATGTCCATTTCTGTACACTTGACAACGTATCAAATATGCAAAATTTCAGGATGATCGGTTTAGTGGTATAGGCGTGAAAAGGTAACAATAATTATAATATATTAATTAGGATTAGGAAGTTAGGATTATACATAGTTATGGTTAGGATTTATTTGATCGACCATCGATAATAAATTTTACAGTAATAAAATGTTAAATAAAAAAAAATATGTTGCTGGCTGGCAGGCTACCTATATGCATATTATTTGTGTCAAAATTCGTGTTAGAAAAAAAATTATACGCATGCGTAATAGGCATCCGCGGTACGAACGAGCCATTTTGATATTGTTTATAAATATTGTGCGTTATTTTGTTGTTTCTTTACTCACAAGTATAATGAAAACATTGTATGTCGGGCTATTATATTCCTCGCCTTTGGCTCGGCCTTTGAATGTCCCTCGATAATAATTGTGGTCTTACCATCCTTACATTGTATTAATGTACTATTAACGTATCCTCGATTCAAAATTTGTTTGTCTCGAATCAAGTGCGCGGTTTTAAATTTAAAAAAATAGTATTTTTTTACGATTGTAACATGGGAAGTGGCATCAAACAGCCTCTTCAAACGTTACAGATCAGTTAACAAACATAATTAATAAAGTCCTATTCATATCGTGTAACCGTGTGAACCAACGACGTTTACTAGAAGTTTGCAAAAATCAAAAGCATGTCGTTTTGAGTTTTGTAAATAATTACTAGGTACCAGACAAGTTTAGTCAGGTGTTACAAATTTCACATAAAAGGACCGACTATTTTTATCGTTTCCTAAAACTATCTAAAAAGTAAGTATATTTGGCATTAAAAAGTGTATGTTATTATTATGATTTTTCATTTTGATATCCGATAGCTAAATATAATCGCCATGCATCAACTTACCTACAATATATTACAATACATATAATAAAGGTAAAATTTCGTAGTTATAAAATTTGCAGAATGTAATTAGTGTCGTCGTGCAATTTTTTGCAACAGTGAGCAGTTAAGGCCGTCTCAATTATCATTGCATTTTTAATCGTGGAGGACGCCATAAAATCATTGGGGGGTATGATTGTGAGAAAAGGAGCGATTTAAGGTAAGAAGGGGAGAGGGGTGACTATCAACCGACACCGAAAGCGCATTAGGGCGCCGGGCTGCATTCCCGGGACTGATTTATGCAACTTGCACCCGGCGGCGCGGGCATCGACACCCAACTTAATGAACGTACAACGTTACGTTATACTGTGAAATGGCTATCATTATTTCACGCCAATACTAATAGTCCTGTGTCTACGCAGTGCGTTTAACCAACGATATGCGTAATATTTTTTTTATTCTTACTATACTTTTTAGCGTTTGTAGATGAACATACCATTACTTTAAAACGTTTTTGCTTGAAAGATTAACAAACATCCATCCATCCATACATCCTTACAAACTTTCACATTTGTAATATTACTAGCTTCCGCGCGCGGCTGTGCCCGCGTGGTATGTAGATAAATTGTAGCCTATGTGCTGTTCTGATGAATAAGCGAATTACTGAATAGTTTCATCAAAATCTGTTCTTGTCTTCAAGCCTTTCTTCTTCATCTTCAAGCTCAAGTAACAAACATCCATCCATCTATGCTCACAACTACGGTCACATTTATAATATTAGAAGGATTTCAAGTTGTGATTAAAATTTGTATAATGATAATTTGGCTGCACTGGCTGTCTGGTTATAACGTGATAATTCTTCACAAAACAAGAACTTTTCTTTTGATATTGTAACTAGAACTAGGTAGTCAATAATCCCTCATCCATGATCATAATAGCAGACAGTTTACCACAAGCAACAGTTACAATTTACCTGCGTACATACACGTCACACGAGTAATGAGATTGGTTCCCAGTATTCCTGCATCAGAACGGAAATGACATTCTTTGTAAAATACACAAAAATCAATGGTTTCGAGCAACGATCGCCGTTGCTCAAAATTGCCGATTTACCGTCGCCCGTTTTTAACTTATTAGCGTTTCGGGTTTTTATCAATGAATTTATTGGTGGCCCAGGCGAACGTGCCGATTGAACGAATACTTTAAATGTTAAATCAACGTTTATTTTAACTTGTTACCCGGCCTAAATGCGTTCCGAGGAGCAATGATAACGAGTTTGGGTGGCACGTCCCCTAAAAGCGTTATCGGTGGAAAAAAATCACTCACCTTAGCTTTTCAAAGATTTTGACGAGCCGGATGGCGCAGAGGGTTATAGATTGGCTTTGAACAGGACTTACTAATATTTGTTTTAAGTAAATCTACATCTTTGGAAACTTTTTAGTTACGGAATTACAAAACAATTATATTTATATCCCAAATCCAGGAAATAAATACAAACACGACAATTACTGAAGCAATCCGACATTATACTATACAAAGATTCAATTACTGTCAACTGTTAAACAAATAAAATGGATCGATTTAAATCTTGTTTAGCTAAAAATGTATTAATAAATAATTTATTTCAGGCAAAAGAGTACTAAAACATAAAATTGGTTTAATGTAGTCTTGCAAAATCAAATAAACATAAATGTTGAACGGTATTTACTTTTAGCTAAATGCTACAAACACTAATGAGTTAAGGGTGACAATAATCAACCAATTATAAAGGCTGTGTAACACGACTCACATTTGCCATTATATTGGTATAATCCGATAGATAACCGGTGACTGACAAGTTGCCGAAAGACGTCAGTCGTGACTTGAATCGCAGTATCCTAAGTGAAATCCTACGCTGCACCATTTGAGTAAGTTGCGTAAATCAGCGAAATCGTGCGAGGCTTAAGTTTAGTTCGGCATCAAATTACTTACACAGCCCTAGTTGCTTAATTCTGCAATCTTAACGAAAAAGGATATAACTGTATCTATTGAATTTTATTTGAAAGGATATAACTGTATTGAAATAAGGACTATGCACAATGTTATAAATCAGAATAGTTCAATTTTAATTGTCTGCCTGACCGCCTTGTTAGTCTAGTGGTAGCAAGCGCGACTGCTGAGCACGAGGTCCTGGATTCGATCCTCGGATCGGATCGGACAAAGTGTTCTTGGATTTTTCCATTAGGAAATTCTTAGTAGCAGCATGAAGTCTAGAACTGTGCCCGATTAATGGCAATAGAAACGTGGGTGTACTGCATACATCTGGGAATACAGGCGTGAGTCTATGATAGTTTTGAATTTTAATTTAAGTCATTATAATAACTCTTGAGCTGTTACTTTATAGGATTCCTATTGGACAAATAGCAATTTGCGTTGTATTGGTAGTTAGATATGACTTAACTGCTAACTTTAAGTACTTAACAGTAGATTAGCCATCAGTAAAATATAATCGTTTGAAGATTACTGATCTGAAACTATTATTTTCATATAAGGTATTGTTAACATGTATAACGAAAGATACAAAGATATGAATGAAAATCCACTTTTAAATCAAGAAAGTTGACGACCGTTCATTCAAAAAAGAGTCTGTGTTCTGTGAATCACGCTCTATCTTCCTAGCCGCCTTATTATTCCTAAATACTGTTGGGGTCGGTTTTTATAAATGTATCCAGATGTAGATGAATATCAGTTTTCCACGGAACGACTGACTGCTGGAACCCAGAGGCAGACGAATACGATATTCTAAAATTAGATCAGTTGTTCGGATTTTATGAGAGTACTGACTCCCTACATTGACTATTAAAGATTTTCATGACAGCCGGGGCCAATGGCTTAACATGCTTTCCAATTAACGGAGCTGGTGATAGTGAATTTGTAATACCATAACTTCGAAAAGACAGGTGCGTGCCTTGGGTTCGAACCTGCGACCTCTGATTTGCAAGTCAACGATCACACTACGATATCATTGCTTTTAGTGAATCGCAATTAAAGATCTTAACTGTTCTATAAAAAAAACGTTGTCTTATTTATCTCTTAAGTATTCATTTTTCATCTAACCGTCAAATGGCATCATAAAATTGAACAAAATAGAATATTTCGAGACATTCGTACCAAAATATTTTATCATTAAAATTAGATAGTATCAACTAAAAAGAAGTTTTACAGGTTTTTGTTAAAACAATAAAATACAAGAATTATGGGCCTGCATTGACAGAAATATAACTTTATCGTAACGGTTTCCTGTTACAGCCGACACCTTCATCAGTGCTAATTTTTCGTTTATATTAATTGAAATAATGTCATAATATTTTACTTAACTATAGAAAGAGGTCATAATTTTGCCAATTCGATTTTATAACAACTTATAAGAACAGTATATTCCTTGAAATGAGATAAAAGGTTTTTTGCCAAATTCTTTAACCACTTACATTTTGAGGCTTTTTTTCAGTAGGTATTGATTGTTTTCGATATCTTTATTGCCAGTCTTAATATAAAAAGTGTAAACCGAATCCTCGTCTAGACATTGGTAGAACATTGATTTATTGCAAACTACATAGAATAAATTCAAGGATGTCTGGAATTTAAACATATTGAAATAAAGTTAGGTATTGTTTTATAAGCTATCAAATTATTGATTTATCATAGAGGAGTCAAAGAGAAACACCACAACTATGAATTGTGAATTAGAGTCAAATAAAAAATGTAAAAACTGTTTTTATCTATAATAGATATTATATTTTATTGAATGTTATCTTTGTAGAAGTTGTTTTTCTTGAATTTGTCAATCAAGAATTTGTTATAAGCAAGTTAATCTATATTTATCGAAAAGAAAACACGAAATTAGTCGCTATATCATAAATATTTTAGGTGTGGTTCACAAACTGAGAGAGTTTATCATGGCATTAGAAATAGAAAATCACTTGCGTTCGTTACAGTCGGCGCGGGAGCAGATTGCGGATGTGGGAGGTGTTTATCTGATCATAAAAGACCTAGATTATAAATAAGCAAAAAAATGAATAAATAGGTATCACGTGGTTATTAAAATTATAAATCTTCTACGAGAGCCTACTATTTTTGTTCAATTCATTTATTTTACTTTACATTTAGTGACTATAATTTAAGAATATTGTCGTTTAATAATATTTGCTGTGGCAAGATGCAATAACAAAAATAACGATTTATGTATTAAACACTATAGTATATGCATAAGTAGGTGTTATTTTATTAAAATTCGTTAAGACTTACATAGATAAATTGCTAGAGAAGTGAAAAAACAAATTACTCAAAGATTTATCGATTTTTTTTATTGTGGGTCAATGTTTGCTAAGAAGTAATTCTGTAAGCAATAATAAGCTTAAATATTTGAATATAAATGTAATAATTCGTAATTCTAAGATTGTAATAAATTCCTTCAAGTCTTAGGCTGAGATTTACATAAGAGCGTACTTTGCGTTTGCTTAGAATGTAATTAGAAGACTTATTAAATCGTCTTTGATTGCGTCTGAGTGTGTGCTACGCAAACTCTAAGTTTATAAAATCCGCGACTTACCAAAAACTTAGAATAATAATTACTAGAAACCTATCAATTTCCATTTTATATTTTTACAAGTTTTACTTAAGTAAAGTCCAAGTACGGACTATATAGTACGAACCTATTATTCTGTATTTATTCTTTTAAATATTTGTTGAATGGTGTACAATAAAGATTATTCTATTTATCTCAGCCTCAGATAATAAACTCAAACCTATAATTTCTATTATATTTTCACAAGTTTTACATAATATAAGTTAAGTTTAAGCAAAGGCAAAGTACTGTAGAGCTGACCTTAAAGTATTGACCGCAATAAATAAAATAACCATACGATATAAATATAGTTTAACAAAAGGAGTATGTAGGCAAGGATCGTAAGTACATGGCGTTCTGGAGTCTGTCTCTATGTCCAAAAGAAACAGGCGTGAAGTTTTTTGCAAGTGCACAGACCTGTATGGTCCGCGCATGAAGATGCGGTGTAGCCACAAAATCTATATGAAGTTGGTGAGTAGTGAATAAAAAACGTGTGCCCGGGCTAAAGGTTTAAAATAATAATTAATTTATTTATTAAAACATCATATATGAGGTACAATCTGATTATAAAATTGCTGCAGCACCATCCACAAAATCATTCATAGACCAATAAAAATTAGTTACCGCGCCATAAAACAAATATTCAGCAGGACATACCTAAGGATAACTATTTTTATACATATCATACTTAAATATATATTTATATTGCCTATCTAAGTGCAAAAGTATCCGACGGATAGCACGGCATGCTAACTTGAACGACATGAAATGTCTTGCCAGTTGCCACTGATGGCGTGCCAGAATTTTAAGAACCACATTGTCTATGGCAAGTCTTGTCTATAGCATGAAACCAGATAGTGTGTATGTCTTTATTGCCTTAGAAGACAGCCAAGCCTTTGGTGTGTCTCTAATATCTTTAGCCAAAAGTCAACACAGTTGTGCTATCCCATTTTTAATGATTTGATGAATTTTAATGATTTTTTGCATTATCAGATTAAGATAATAAATTTATTGAACACCTAGGTTACCTTTTTCTGCCAATATTTGATTTTGTATGAGTTTCTAATATCTTTCCTTATCTATTAATTAAGCTAATATTAAATAATGACAACTGTATAGAAACGATCTTAGCCCAATACACAAAGAAAATCCGCCAATCTCTGAAAGCTCCTCCTTTAGCTAGGCTCCTCCATGATGTAGAGAAAATGCTAGTTTTTGAACTACTATACCTATGTAATCTTCCTACACATTTGTTTCTTTAAATACCTGAATTGGTCTATCTTCGTAGGCATCTGTTTTCGCAACAATTTTTCCATATCTGTCTGTAATCACAATATAGATTGTTTCTTGACAGTCCCTCCGCCGAGTCCGCTTTCTTATCGCTGTTGACTATAACGACCATTGAAGCATGACCTGCCCCGCCCGCCCCAAGCATTCCTTTGCAGAGACCTGCGTGGGGACACTGATCGGGCTGTCACAGGCCTTGCTTAATTGGACAGTTTATGTGTGTGCATTCATGTGAAGTTGAACCGGTTCCTAGTGGTTCTGTTGCTTTCTACGTCATACATCGGCGTTTATGTAGGGATACTTATGAGATCGCTGTGTGTATGTAGTTCACAAGTTTGAACTTGTACCAACTTTATTATGATTTGTGTATCATTGACGGAGGCGTGATGGGAGTTTAGCTGAGGCAGGCTTGTAGCTGTCGTCTTTATTATGTTTATACGACGGCAAGAGACGTTGAGCAATATTATACGACATTATACTTCATACCGCAATCGGAAACGTATCTACAAGTTTTAATACAAACCTGTCTTCAATCTTTATCTATCTTTAAGTAGCCCTAAAATATCGTTATACAAACTTCAAGCTGATCAACAAAATAAAATCACAAAATTAACCCTTACGATGTAATTTATTTGTATTGATTATTCAAATTAGCATAACGACTGCATGGAATTTTAATCTGAATGTTCAAAAAATTATAGTGTGTTTATGTAGGTACCTACATTGCACAGGCGCATCAGTTTAATGTATAACGAGATTTAAGATTCGAAAGATTTATTGTAGAATTATAGTTGCCTTCCTGCCTGCAGGTGTATTGTGTAGTGCGCAACTTAATTTTAAAATCATGTAAGCTGTTCTTACTACATTTTTAAAACATTCATCTACGCCGCGATATAAGAGTGCTGCGGCACAACGTTTTAAAACTCTACCTACCTGTGTTAAATTATTAAATGTACAACCAAGTTCCTGCCTCGTTGGTCTAGTGGTAGCAAGCGCGACTGCTGAGCACGAGGTCCTGGGTTCGATCCCCGGGTCGGGCAAAGTGTTATTGGGTTTTTCCATTAGGGAATTCTCAGTAGCAGCACGGAGTCTGGAATTGTGCCCGGTTAATGGCAATAGGCTCGCCCCCTATTACATGGGACTTATTACATAGCCGGCGAAACGTGGGTGTACTACACACCTCTGCCTACCCCCTCTGGGGAATACAGGCGTGAGTCTATAAATAAAAAAATAAAATAAAAAATAAACAACCAAGTGTCACACTTTTCTTTCCAATTCTCTTTAAGGCATTAAATTCGTGTTTCGCATTTCACTCCTTTCAACTTCATACAATTTTGAAGCTCAATAGCTTTTAAATGGACAGTATACCGCCACCTGTATCTTAAAGGCCACAAACCTCACGCCTCCACGACGTTTCATTGCAAAATTGATTTCCTGATGGTATCTAACCTCCCGAGGGAACGCTGGATAAATAAATACTTTACGATAATCTTCAGAGATCTGAGACAGGCCAGAATTACAGCAAGGCCGGGATATTACTGCATTTTAATTCTGTTCCCGACACACCTCCGTCGCATTACGATTTGATATGATTTAGTGCGTTATTGTATGTACCACGATGTTCAACCCTCGCATCGCATAAGTCAAATAAATTTTGGAAAGGCTGAAATGAGCGTAGTCGGCATCTCGATATCGCTCGCATGTATTACCTACTAAATTACAATTAGGCCCGCCGTTTTGACATATCGCGTTATATTAAGCGTGCTCTTTGGTTGTTATTCTTTTGCTTTAGTGAGCGTGTTTTGGCATGTCTGCTTTAACGTTTTTTAGTAGAGCTGCTTATACCTCGTTATTGATTGTTGTCGTTTTATTGTGATTTGCATATAGGTTTAAGTGTATCCTTCAATGTTCTTTGTTGATATTTTGTTGAGTACACTATACAGTCAACGGCAAATCATGAACAGACATGTGATATGGACTGTACCTAGAACTGTTGGGCAAAAAAGAAAAAACAAATAAAAGTGGTAACCCCAAAAACGGAAAACTAACAGTGTTTTAAAACGCCACGTGTTTAAAAAGGCACTAATCCTTTTTGACACATTTGAACATAAGATAAAATGTAAGCAATATGGAAGACGCACTGATTCTCGCCATCCGCGGCAGAATCTCGTTTAGTACATCGATAAAAGTTGTAAAATGCAAATGGGGCTAGTGAAATGTTAAGAATCTTACGCCCACGCCTTTAGCACCGTTACTTTATTCACATGTATATTTTCACACATTACGTTAAGTTTTCGTATTCACTAATAAATATAGATAATGGTACTTTTTATGTAAAGAGTTTACATATATTTCACACTTCCCATGATATCGTATCAATTTATCGGACAAACTATTTAATTTAAATGTAATCTAAGATATAGCTTTTGGTATAAAAATCTGTGTATTTCTATTTATATTTACGCCTAAAGAATATTTGAAATATAAAATATCAAAAGTATGTAAAATGTAGCTATGGTGATTTAGTATAAACATTGTTTGCTAATGGAACTGAAAGTTTTCAAAGTTTCTCGGAAATATATGGTGATTACGTAATGTTTTGTTTTATGTTTCTCCGCATAATCTGTCCGTCTGTCAAGAAAATATTTTAGTTTGGGTTCTCTGCAATTTATGATTATTCCTTGTCTATCACTCAATCTCTCGGCAGCCTGACTTTCAAAGACATTCCGACTTTTAACGACGCTTTCCTGTAACAGCTTTTAAATCATCCTTATCGTTCGTCTTGTGAAAGTTTAGTACAATACTCAAATCTTAATAGCTTAATGAAGATGTCACATTTTTTTACTTTATAATCAAAATTGTTTATTTGTTTTAAATGTAACTTTGAAGTATTTATTTATTTTTATTATTATTATTTATTATCAGGCAGGCAGTTGAAACAACTGATAGGTGCCTGTATCCTGCTGTTCACTGCTAATGTCTATTCTAGTTTTTTTTATGTAAGTAAAACAAAAATATTATAAAAATGTATTAAATCTATTCTTTATTTATTTATTTATCTCTATTCTTTTATCTATCATTACAGGTGCTTAACCTAATTCGACATTTTTCATTCGACATTTCACAGAAAGAGAATTTTCTGACTCATAGACTGATTCATCAATGCAAAGCCTGAACTGAAGCTAAAAACATGGACATGGACATTAGGTTCTTCTTATGTCGTAGGCAACCACTAAGAAGGGATTTTTGGAAATTCCAATGTTAAAAGGGTGAAAAAGGGTATAAAAGATTGTATAAACAATCCGTTAAAAAAATGTGATTGGTCACCCAAGGCTGGTAAGATATTAGTTTTCCATTATTAGGACGATGATAAGGCCCTTATTAAAATTACAGTATTTGGCTATTTGGTTAAAAAAATTATAAAGACGTGTCTTAGGATTTTGGTTACTACGAGTATATTCAGAAATAAAAAAAATAGAGTCATTTATATAAATAAATATTAAATAAGTAATAATATTCTATAAGTAAATAGGTCTACAAAGGAGATATCGTTAGATGTAAACGATTTGTCCAGAATTCAATAGCCACATAATGAAACACCATCATCTAAAAAAAAAAAATTTTTAATAAAAAATAAAACCGACTTCAAAAGGAACTAAAAAGCTTAAAATAACTTTAAAACGTTTTGGAGTCGGTTCCAAGTCAAGTTCTTAATGAGAAGGTTAAAGAGGCTAGAACGTGACTTGGAACCGACTCCAAAACGTTTTAAAGTTATTTTAAGCTTTTTAGTTCCTTTTGAAGTCGGTTTTATTTTTTATTAAAAATTTTTTTTTTACGATTTTTAGTGGTGCCTAAAATTAATCCCCCTCCCAGACTTTTGTGAGGCTAATATTTGAAATCCTTATGAAAAGCCCATTCAAACGATACCTCACACGATATTTTTTATCTTGGATGATTATAGGAGGGGGGGGGGGGCTGACCACGTATCCCCCCTCTTCCTCTTTACTCGTCAGCCATCGACTGCACGTATAAACAAAGCAATATTACTTGTTACGACAATTCTGCTATAATCCTACGAGGAGTTCCGTTCCATATCTCGTAAGTCTATGATCAGATCACAATAATATTTCTATGGGACCACCTCGGGAGTATACCCTTTCGATTACAAAAAAAATTTTGAAAATCGGCCCACAACTGAAGGAGTAATCGCGTAACAAACATACAAAAAAAAAATAAAAATAAAAAAAAAAAAAAACATACAGTCGAATTGAGAACCTCCTCCTTTTTGGAAGTCGGTTAAAAACATCTGTAGCTAAGTTCGCCACAAATCTATCTTTGCACGTCCGTAATTTGTACCCACGAATGCCCACGATACAGGAGAATGTCCTATTGTGGGGCTACGTTTTTTTTAATGATAAGGATACCAGCTGGATATTTACTTAGCATAATTTCAGGAATCGGGACCTTCTTGAATAATCGTTTATACAAACGGCTCGCCTGATGGTTCACCGTAACCTATGAACGTATCAGTTATCGTAGTACCTATGTACTACCTATAAAATGATGATATCAAATAGGTATTATCGTTTTCAAATATTTATACCCAAAGAACTTTAGACAGACATCTTTAGCTAAGTGTGCTATTCTTAACTCAATAATCGATAACAGAATTAGGTAAAAGGCGTCCAATTTTACTCTTAATACCTATTTATATCATTTACCTAATGATGCATAATTTTAACTATGAAGTAAATTTAGAAAAATACCTAAATATATAATTATTACGATCAGTGTTAACTACATACCTTCTAAATGTTTTTCCTTTTGTTATCGAAATACCTATTTTCAATAAAATTAATTATCTTGAATCCAAAAAAAACCTTTATCTTAATAATAATCCTACGTAGCAATTTGAATGTGATGGGAGATCCGAGTGTAGAGTCCATATATCTAGAAGGGCAAGACAATAGACTATAGCAGTGACTACATTTCATCCGATAATTGTAGAGGGCGCGTGAGTCGATCGTCGATGTGCAAGCGCCCCGAACGGCAGCTTTTGTGGTTAGGGATGCGATTCATCGATATCTTCACCTTTATTTAATGTACCGATGAATTATTGATAGTTTATAAGCCATAAAATATATTTTAACGTCCATTTTACTAATAAGACACACACGACATTTTAAGCGATTACATCTATCTGTTAATTGTCAAATGAGGTAGATTTATCCACCATACAGAAGGTAATAATTTATGCAATTTAGACAAGTAGGTAGGTTATTTGTTAGTGCAGATTTACTTCTTAATGCCTAAGTACTCAAAATCTACAAATTCAAGGTCTATCATCATAGAATCGAGTACAACGTGCGATATAATTCCTAATAGTTTAGTAGATATGCTAGTAGAAATGCAAATGGTTTATACCAATTACTAAAACATATTAAATTTGTAGGCATTTTGACAATTAAAAAAATAATGTACGTGTAGTAAAAATAATATGAGATCGTTGACACGTCTTGTTGACGTCGACGTCTTGTAGATAAAATTTTAAAAACACTGCGAGCATTGACACATCACTATTCTGAGGAAACGGGCCGTTAAAAATATTTAATTTGTTTGGCGCGTAACCCGTAATTACCTGTTACATAGTTATTCACGATCCCCAACCTGTGAGTAAATCCACTGCTCAAGTGGTTTGGAAATGTTTACAGAAATGTACCTCACTGCTTGTCGGTTTGTTTGTGAATTACGGCCACTTGGTCATTTATATTAATTAACAGCAACTGTATTACTGAGCCGTCATTTTTTTATATTCATTCGATATAGTATATCTCTAGATAAAGATTCAAGAAAAACTGTTTCAGAAGTAATTTTAAATGTTGATTTGCAACGAATACTAATTCAATCAATGCGAGGTTTTTTCATTTTATATATTGATTCTAATTGATACAATATAATAAAGGTAACTCATACATTAAATTTTATGAAAAAGTTTTATTACGGGATACCTATTCTTAATCAAAAATGCACTCTGACCATTTTGTGACGTCATAGTTGTTAGACGTGAAAATTTTTTTAAGGAATTTTTTTTTCATATTTTCAGCTATGACGTAACAAAACGGCGATAAGAGTTGCACATTATTATTTGAATTGCATAGGGCATATACATACAGACAGGCATACATCGTCGTTCATTACTTTGATGGCTTACTAAAACCAATTAGAAATTATGAAACCAGTTCGTAGGTTCTAGAACAAGTGTGAGATCTTCAATTATTCTGCATCGTAAAACATCAACCCTCCTCTTTCCTTTACTAAATAAGCCTATTCAATAAAATAATTCAGTTAAGTGAAGGGGTTCCAGTTTTTGTTCAATATAATGCGAGTGCTTGAATTCTAGCGAAGATCAAAAGATCTTAATTATTGAATGACCTTGAACAACAGCCGAGGTTGTTGACACTTATGTGTGTAGTAAAATCGTTTAGTGCAATAATTGAGTTAGATTCCAGTAAATGATCGACAAAAGTTATTGTAAGTCTACAATAAGGTTTTTTGTAGGGATGTCTAAATTAAATTAGGTTTAATGTACCTATTTTTTTTTGTTTTAAATAGCCTCACACTAATTTTCTTCTGAATCTTGCATGCAGTTACAGACGTAATAATTTTACAAAGCCGTTAAATATTTATTGTTTGTTATTTACAAATTAGTTTTTATTGACAGTTTTAGGTTATAATTATTTAATAGGAAAATTTGAAAAAACAACTGATACGGATGGGATTTGAACCCACGATCTTCGACGTATCGTGTCGATACACGGTATATACAGGGTGGCCCATTTATAGTGGTCCAAAAATTTTTTTTACATCTAGGACATCCCAATAATTAATCTAAACGCAACATATGTTCCGCGAAAATCAGTAGTTTAGAAGTTATGATTTTTTAAATTTAATTTCTTAAAATTTCTACTTTAGTCATGTAAACCTCTTTAGATTGAAAGTGATCGCACTAAATCGAATCAAATTTGGTGTGTAAGTACTATAGACATGTAGCAAGCAAGCAATGAGCTATTTTTAAGGTTAACTTTAAATCGTAACATGGTTTTAGACCTTTCGGTGAATTATTTGTAATTTTCGATTGATTAAGCACATTTTTCAAAAAACTCTAAAGACAAAAAAATGTACTACACGAATTTTGCTTATGGTTGTAAAAACTACCTTGAAGTGTGAGGATAACATAAATAAAAAAATACTGCGGTGTAACTACAGTAAGTTCTTCAGAAATGAACATTGTATGCACTAGGTCATTAAAAACTTAAAATTTTAATTTTTGCCTAAAACATCATTTGAATAAATCTAACTTTATTATGAAAATAAAAACACTGGAATTAGTTAAATAAAGGATATTTATTTAAAATAACAACCCACAATGACAAAATAAACGCTATTACAATATTTTTTCGAAATGTCTGCCTCTATTTTCAATGCAAATCTTTTTAAGCCTGTTGAAAGCCTGTTGTTATTCGGCCATCATCATCATCTGCCTAGCCTTTTCCCAACTATGTTGAGGTCGGCTTCCAGTCTGCACCGGGTGCAGCTGAATACCAGTATTTTACATGGAGCGACTGCCTATCAGACCTCCACAACCCAGATACTGGGTTACACGATACCCCTTGGTAAGACTGGTTGTCAGACTTTCGGGCTTCTGACTACCCGTAACGATTGTCAAAGATCTACAATTGACAGCCGGGGCCAACAGCTTAACGTGCTATCCGAGGCACGGAGAGTGATAATTAATTTATAAAACGCACAGACCTTACGATAAGTCAGAGGTGCGCGCCTTGGGATCGAACTCGAGACCTCTGATTTGTCTGTCAACGGTCACCACCACGAGGCTATCACGACGAAAGCAAATAGACAGCTTTTTAACAGGCGCTGTTTAATGTTTATGCATTGAAAATAGAGACAGACATTCCGAAAACTTATTGTAATAGCGTTTATTTTGTCATTGTGGGTTGTTATTTTAAATAAATATCCTTTATTTAACTAATTCCAGTGTTTTTATTTTCATAATAAAGTTAGATTTATTCAAATGATGTTTTAGGCAAAAATTAAAATTTTAAGTTTTTAATGACCTAGTGCATACAATGTTCATTTCTGAAGAATTTACTGTAGTTACACCGCAGTATTTTTTTATTTATGTTATCCTCACAGTTCAAAGTAGTTTTTACAACCATAAGCAAAATTCGTGTAGTACATTTTTTTGTCTTTAGAGTTTTTTGAAAAATGTGCTTAATCAATCGAAAATTACAAATAATTCACCGAAAGGTCTAAAACCATGTTACGATTTAAAGTTAACCTTAAAAATAGCTCATTGCTTGCTTGCTACATGTCTATAGTACTTACACACCAAATTTGATTCGATTTAGTGCGATCACTTTCAATCTAAAGAGGTTTACATGACTAAAGTAGAAATTTTAAGAAATTAAATTTAAAAAATCATAACTTCTAAACTACTGATTTTCGCGGAACATATGTTGCGTTTAGATTAATCATCGGGATGTCCTAGATGTAAAAAAAATTTTTGGACCACTATAAATGGGCCACCCTATATAATCTATACATATAAAATGCTTTGTCCTGAATGACTGACGGATCAACGTACAGCCTAAACCGCTGATCGTAGAGACTTGAAACTTGGAGGGTGTGTTCTTTAAATGACGTAGAGATCCGATAAGAGAGGATTTTTCGAAATTCTACTTCTAAGGGGGTGAAAAAGGGGGCAAAGTTTGCATGGGATAACGTGATTCCTTGGTCCAATCTACTTCAAATTTTGCATAAACATTCTTTTACAAAATTGATGGAACACGTGTTTCGTATTTTTTTTAAACTCATCGCCTAACGGGGTTAAAAAGGGGTAGAAAGTTATTTTGGGGGTGATTTACATCGAAGTTGATATCAATACTCCTTAGTGCTTTTGATTTAAACTGGCTTGGTGCAATGTATTACCCTTTAAAATTGGAATGTCAAATATAAATCGGATTAGAATTCGATATTTCAATTTTATTTGTTCTTTTATATTTGAAAGAAAAACTTACCTTATAAGTACCTTGATTTTCATTTGAAAATTCCTTGGTTTTTTTTTGAATTAGATTATTATTATAGGCAACTATTTGTGATTGCTATACCGACATTATAATTGACTGTCATTCGCCCTGTACCTAATTCTGCTTATACAATGACACTAAAAGTTGTGGCATCGACTCAAAGCAGTACAAGTTGTTCTCATGGGCAGTACTACCTAGATTATATTAATTCGATTGAAATAAATAAATTCTATTCAAAATATTCTATAGTCTACGTGAGCGAAGCCACGCGGGAAAAGCTAGTAATAATTATATAATAATTATATTTTAATAAGCTATAATGTGCTATAACATGTAAAAAATTCACAAAAAAAATATTGACAGTTTTAGGTTTTGATATTACAAACTTTATTTAAATAAGTTGGTACATATGTGTAAACCTAGAGAAAAAATATAATTTGAGAAAATTTTTGTAAGCAAAGATAAGATTAATCTGCATTAACTGTCAGAGATTTCGACCGTTTTAAAGTTGGAAGCTTTTTGCATTGTAGAGTTTTGTTTGTATCAACCGTTACATGAGTCAGGTAGTTTCTTGGAAGTATTGTACACTTCAAACAATGCAGTGGTTGCAGGTAGGATTACTTTAAATTCACACCAATCCAAGATGACGTGACGTATGGAATTTTAAGTAAAACAAGTTCTGTGCAAACTTAAATGCCAAAGTAGTTAATTTGCTCCATCTCTTTGCCACGCTTTAAGTGTAATGCAATCAAATGGCAATCTCGACCGTTGAGCACTAGTACTGGGTTCGATGGCTAGGTCGAGCAAAGGATTTTTATGTTTAGTTGTGCTTGCCCCTGTTTTATGAGACATAAAACACTTCAGCTCAATTGCTTGGAAGAGTAGAAAGGTATAGGAATGTCATATAAATATATACATGTCAGATGTTAAAGTTCATAGAGGCCATCTAAAAAGTATAATTATGTTGAATTATTTTATTATTTATATTTTAGAATTATTTTATTTATTGAATAACACGGTGTAGTAGATAAAGATCAAAATGACATTAAAATCTGTTATATTTATTTTCTTATCTCTAAGATAGGTATGTGTTATCTTTATCTTATAGTTATAGTGGCAGTGAAACAAGCCCTGAATCTAATAAATATCAATGATGTTTGTACATAAACCAAGTCAAACAGGTTTTATACTTCGGCCACAGAAGGTATCAATTTGAAAACGCTCGTAAATATATAATATTGCAAAAAACTATTATATGGTGTCTACATATATGTGAAAAAAGAAGAGAGTATTAGAGCTTGCTATAATGACTTTAGGTCGAAAATAAATCAGTGAGGACGTTTACGATATAGCTTCATTTAAACTATAAATAATTACGAGTTCAAGTGCCTAACAGACATTAAATCAAAACAATTTATGTATTAGAATGTCACTAAATTATATAGCTATTAAACAGTACCATTATAAGTTGTCCGTACTTGATTGTGTTTATAAATAATTATCACAACAAAAATCTTTAAACAAACCTTTTACTTTTATAGTCTATAGAAGTAGTGCCGTCAAAATTGTGATTTTATGTTAAGTTGGAGTTCTTGTACTAATGCTTTAAATTTTGATTCCTAGTTGCTTTGTTGTAAATAGCGTATTCATTCATCGAAGAATGGCACCGAGTCAAAAGCATCATATTTAGTCAGAATTCTATTATGTGTCTGTCTTACTCAGCTGTAAGAAATGCAGGTATAGTTTGTAATGTGGAACAATGTTTGGACCAACAGTGGGGCCAACTCGTCGTGGCATCCGCCGCTCATCCTTACGTAGCTCGCGGCTATAAAGGTGCGCCATAAAACGGGTCTCATTTTATGACCATTTGACGAAGTTATATACTTTTTGAAGCCATTTCTTAGTCGGGCCGACCATTGTGGCTGCGTGACTACTTCGTAGCGTCTCCGCGCCATTCCTATTATTCTTACGTTATTGCGAGAAAATGGATTTACTAAAATCTTAAATTTCTTTGAGATTTATAGATATAATTTCAAAGATCTAATACGATTGTCAGATAATCAGTTTAGGTTAATTCGTTTACGAATCGTGCTAGCTGAGAGTAAGGGCCTGGGCTATCGCGGAGGAAATCTACAATCTCGACAATGCTGTATCAATATTCATGCTTACGGTCGCGACCCCTACTATTTGCATAACTGCGCAATGCATTCTCTCGGTTGCAACTGTTCTATTGTTTTATGATCTAAATGACCACGCGATATAGGGCCAGTCACGATAATCATGTATGTTAATATGTATAGATGCATGTTTATGGTTTGCACTACATTTGCAATAGTCTAAATTTTGTTCGAACAAGTAGGTATATAAACTAAAATAGAATTACAAGTTATATCTGTTTTAAAAACCAAAGAGTTTGTTTCTGAGGTATCTGGAGGATCATTAGTAAATAAAAGCATATATCTACTAAATCAACGCAAAATGCATGCATTGTTAATTTCTAGTTACAGTAGTTCAGTTGTATTCTTAATTTAGTGAAATCAATCGGTAACACTCAATTAAAAGTACAAAATATTTATTGTTTTGGTATTGACAATTATGACGATTAGTAATTGTGCACGCTCCATTCGATTTGTGCATGGTAGGAATCTGATGATGGAATCTGTTTGTATGTAGCTATTTTAATAGAATAACCGGTTTACTGCGATCTTGGGCGTAGAACATTCGTTTTTCTGCAGAACTTTCTTGGATTATTAGGTATTTATCTAATAACTTACATAATACGCATTTCCGTAAGTTGGTAGAAGTGCAATATTGACACTATCTATTAGTTTGTGACATTTTCGAACCTTACTAAGATAGTAGGCGCAAACTTACTTGGCCAGGCCGAGGTTAGCCCTCGGATTGTTCGCGCAATGTCTTTGCATCTTTTTCTTCTTCACTAGGTCAGTTACAACCCTCCACCCACCTCGCATCTCGGCACCATTTAGTCCCTAAAAGCCCTAAATTCTATGAGTAAGATATTCTTTTTGCTTGTTGAAAAAAAAAAACGATTTCCATATCCAAAAATTATTCCTGATTGGGATTTTACATGATTTTACTAAAGGTAGACTATTACAAATTTATATTAGTGTAATTCACCATCTTATAGAGGTCTCCAATTTTTAAGTAAAAGGGATTATATTGGAGTTATGACATGGGTTCTTTGTAAACTAAGTATAGTTTGGCAGAATAGGATAAGTTATTTTTCCACGGCGTTATTTAAAATGATTGTGTTGTCGCATTTCTTGAAAATAATAATCAGTGCATAATGAGCATGTAAGTGTTTCCTTCGTCAGTTGTGTTGTTTCATCCCATTGTCAGGGCATTTTGTTGCAAGAAACAAATGCATGTCCAAGTATTTTATGAAACTAATTTAATTTTATGATCATGCGTGTACCTTTAGAAAATAACTAACACTTCCTTTCTTCGTTTCAGGTAAGCGTTTTATTATTAACTGCTCTTTGTTCCACGTAACGTAAGTATTAGCTATTAGTTTGACTCAATTTTAAGATGATGTATTGTTTAATATTTTTATATAACACTATTCTAATGCATAAGAAAAATATTTTTATTACCATTCAGGCCGGATCGTAAGTGTGTTTAGATCAATAAAAATGACAAGTGGAAGCGAAACTACAGATAACTTCGGCTAAGCCTTTTAATAGCGGCCTCTCAGTAATAAATTATGTTTAATGACCACTAAAATAAACTAAATTGGAAAATACGACGCTTCAGACTACAAATAAAAGAACGTTTGCCTTTACAAATCCTAAACGCATATATTTAAAGTGATAGAGATATTAAAGCTATTAAACAAATCATATGTAACTGCGCGAGCGACGCCTTAAATAAAAATTTACGCCACGTTGCGATATATCGCTATTTATAAGCGAAAAAATTCTAATGTAAATTAATATTGTTTATTGAATTAGGTAACCAGTTATCTACTTTAAACACGTACAATAAAAGTAAATTTTACAATAAATTTCACAGTAAATAACTTAGAAGTCGGCTAATTGGGTTTATCTTAAACATTAAGATGGAGATAGACAAAAATAGCGCTTTTTGATCAGTTGGAGATTTTGTTGGACACGCAATATTTAGGCAGTAGTATGCCGTTTGTGCTTTAACCTTAGAATAGAATTAAGTATCCAACCTAGCTAATATTGTTATTTTAATGTATAAGCTATATTACTGCGAAGTTTCATCAAAATCCGTTTAGTACTTTTAGCGTGAAAGAGTAACAAACATCAATTCATCTATACATCCTTACAAACTTTCACATTTGTAATACTACTAGCTTCTGCGCACGACTTTGCCCGCGTGGTATGTAGACGAATTGTAGCCTATGTGTTATTCTGATGTATAACCTGTATTACTGTAAATTTTATCAAAATGTTTTCAGAACATTCATTCTATCCATCCTTACAAACTTTGGCATTTATAATATTTGTAGGATAGTCTTCTATAATGATTTGGGTAGTCAATGCAATATATAGATAAAACATAATATTTTTTTAAATTCTTGTAGCTTAAATAATATTATGTGTTTATTCCGATTCCAGTTCTAATATTGTTCCAGAGATATATTTACCGGAAAATTGCTTTAATTTATTGTTTACTTAGTCCAATTCTCAATGTGACTGGGGTATGTAGACTTTAAAAAAAAAATAACAAGTCACTATTAAAAAAAAAGTAATAGACAAGAAGCCACGAGAATTCTCGCAGTGAGTTCATAAACATTGCTCAATTTACTCCTGAGTGAGAAACGATCTAATGTAAGACCGTTTTAGACAACGAGTACTTATGAGGACATTGACAAGGATCGCAGGCGTATCTACGATAACCTCTTGGCCCAAGTCAACAGCTTGTAAGTAAATGTAATGAAAATCTAAGCCTTATTTTATGGGCACAGGTATCTTAAGCTCTAACTGTATTATTGAATAATTATGTTATCTTACTTATCTAACTCACACAATGACCCGTAATGTTTGACAGTGACGGAGGTACTGCTGGGAAATTAAGTAAAAGAAACAATACGTTGCTGGTAGAGTGCGGAGTTAGGAATTTAACAATAAACTGGTGAATAGTAAATAATATTAATGTTAATATTTTTCTGAATAGGTATATACGTGTCAGGTGTACTGAAACAGACATAGGGTACCTTTCAAATTCAAATAATTTATTTGCAAATATGGGTACCACATAGTATAGTTTTTAGTTATCATCCCCACAAAAAATACTGTTACCGAGGAAAACAACAATAACGTCCTTAGGATAATAAAGATGGCGCTACGTGTCTTTCAAATCTTGATTTTAAATTAAATTTTACACGAATGAAATGACGGGCGACCGCTAGTTATGAATATGATATATGTGTATTATCAAAGTAGACTTTAGCTGCAATAAAATCACATTTTGCATAAAATTAAGCCGTCTCCTATTCAGTCGTGCGTGCTCTGGGATTATTAGGAAGTTCTACTTTTGTAATATTTACTGCAACGTTAATACATTCTTTTTAACGTTGAATAAGCAATTTATATTCATAGTGTAAAGTTATATTACCTAAAATGTAAATATACAACTAATTTCGGGAAAAAGAGTTAGTGAGAATTGTGTGATATCTTGCTAACTATAACGACTACCAAACAGACAAAATTTATTTTCGTTTTATGTGCACTGACCTTATCTGTTTTTGTTTAAAATAAGGTAGAAATCAGAAAAAGTTTAGAATGCTATAATTGAGCTCGAGATGTTGCGGATTCACGTAGATTCTTCCAATTCCGCGGAAGGTTCATGTCCACAGGGGTCAACGGTATCTTTTCCCATCAAGGAGTTAAAAAAACTTGTCTAGATACACTTGTACGATCGGTTGTTTCTACAAGAAATCAGCCATTTTTAATTAGTGACTGTGTGCACGCACCGATCGTAGTGTACTATTAAAACGATACAATAAATTAATAGTTGACGGATCCATCAAGTTTCCCATTTACAAGTCATTGTGAAGTTATTACTATGCAGTCTGCAGGAATATTTGTATGTTGTTTGCGAAAATTGATGAAGACAATCAATATTTATGAACGATTCTTCACGGGCTTTAATCGACTCTATGCCTACCCTATTTCGAGGCTGGGTGGCAAGAATGTACCATCTTGTTAGTATGTCTCAAATTAAGTTCCTGATTACGTGTGAGAGTACTGATCTTTAGAAATAATAGGGATTCACTATTTTTGTATCGATTTCGTACAGGTCAAAATAATTTTATACATTTTAAGAATAAATTGATTGTGATAAGTTACTAAGTAAGAACAGTTTATACATAATATAGTACAGTTTATATATAATAAAGTAACAAGTTAAAGATATAAGTAACGATGGAAATTAAATTATACAATAACAGTAGGTAAGCAGGCCCAAGAGATTTCTTGAGAATCGCCGAGTTGTTTTATATAGTCTTATCAAAGATATACCTAACTTTAAGCACTCACATAAATTTGTCTTAAACTCATTATGTGAGTATAAAAATAAAAGTACACTAAAGTGAGTCTTCATAATAGGGTGTTCATAAAAAGATACGCATTACCGAAGTAGTCTCACGTCAGTACGTAGAGCTAATACAATCCTAATATACGAGCTTACTGTTGCCAGCCATGATATTTTTAAGTATCGTATTTTATAAGACAAAGGATGGTCATACATAAGTATTGAGAGGACGTAATAGCATTGTCGTTATAAATCACATGGAGATATTGATCGTAAATAAAGTTGCGATTTATGACAAAACAGAGTTATCTCGCGGCGTTAGTGGCTCGCGTAAGGTAGTACTTATACATGCAGATACCCTTTGCTCCTTCGTCTGATGGAAATGTCAGCTTTCAAGTAAATAAACGCATAATAATGTTGCCTATTCACTTATATAGAGGTATCTTTTGCTGTAATTATTTTCGTATCAGTTGTGTTTGCTTGGAATTTGAATGCAGTCGCTAATCACTAAAGATATTATAGCAATTAGTATCTCTTTGAAGGTGTTAATGACATCAATCATAGATGACAATGTTTGTTATAAAGTACGTAATTAAGCGCCGATAGTGAAGAGTTTAATAACAGCTAACACTAACTCAAGCTTGACACAATTGCAAAGTTGCGACAAGTAACATGTTAATAAATAAAATAGTATGCAGTATTCGCATTTAAATCACACTCTGTGTATGGAGATGAGGATGTTTAATACACCCTTTAATTGATATGTTGCGTGCTGAGTTATAGTATCTGATCTGAGGCTAGGCGTGTTCCTCCGGCAATTCTATTGGGCAATTTATTTATATTGATTCCCATACCATTCCCTATCTACTTGCAGATACCTCTGACTACTTTATATATTACCACTAAAACCTGGTCTGATACATTAAATTAAATACTATATCAATTAATTATATTATCTTGTATGATACCGAGATGTTGGTCCATTGCCCATCTGACTTATAAACCGGACAAATGAGAGTTAAGGATTTCGAGTATATATGAATGACCTTTATTAGGGTTTCCCATGGGTCCAATCGGGACCCTATTACGAGCCTTCACACATCCCTTTGCCTATCATAGGACTGCAGTTTCTTTTTAACTGCAATAGGTAAGGTATCCAGTTAATTATTGTTGATTTTTGGAATAATTTTATAATTCAAATAATTCTAAAAAGTCAAATAGTTACTCTTAATACGCGAATAGGTTCTCACTAGTCTTATTGATACTATTATTATATTAGTACAGAATCGATTCGTATAATACACCTGCTTACAGCGAAGATGGTCATGACATAGAGAAAGATAGATGACAAGAAGGCAATTATGGTATACCAACCTACGTGTAACTTTTTCTAAATTTTATTACAGAATTCTAAAAATGAGAAAAATATTAGGAAGTGCATTAATCTCATCACAGTTGATAGAATAGACTCCCTATTAGTATATGTCAGAGATTATGTTTGAATAGATTAAAAACAAAACTACAATGTAATTTGTCTTCTCCGTATTATGTAGATATTTATGTGTAATACGCACGGGGCTTATGTACTACGTCAATGAAAAAGCTATGAAGTATTTTAATATATTAATATTTTGGGATCAAAGAAAAAGGTACTAGTCACTTGTGCTTTAATTGCTGCCGTACTTATGATTTGTAGACTTGTCTGCGGCCATCAGGTAGGTAATGGTATAGGTGTAGTGTGTATGTATGTATGTATAAGGAATTTATTAATGGTTAGGGAAGTGTCTAAAATATTTTTTAACTAAATGTAATTTTCATATTTTGATTTCATCAAAGCTATCCTTTAAATTAATTGTTATACTTAGATAATATAATATAGGTTTAATATATATTAATATATAATACCTATTTTAATATTTTCGAAGAAATTAATAGGATGTATTTGAAATCAATATCGTATTTGATTTGAATATAAAATGTTTTGATAGTCTCTCTTTTTATTGTAATTAAGTTGATAATTTATAAGAATATTTTAGTGTCGAGGAAAAGACAAGGTATCGATCGTTAGATCACTGTGTGGTCACTACAAGACTTTTTTAAAGCTTGTAGTATAATTTATTCAGTACATCGCTCGGCGGTTAAGCGGCCAATTTGTCATGGACAAATTCTGTGTTTAGTTTTACGTTCCGTGGGTACCTTCCTGCTGCGTTTGTGTGTTCTTAAATAATTGTTACATTTACTTACATTCGATGAACACTTGTGGCTCACGCAATACTTAATCATTTTGATATTTAGACGTAATTGCTTTCATGAATGATCGATATTACAAAACTAAACTTTTCATGTACAAAGTTAACTACAGATCATTGGTAGCTATCATGCACCTTAATCCAACATTAATAAATTCTATTTATATTTTTATAAAAGTTGATTGTAGTTAAGGGTCACGTTCATCTACGTGGTGTTAGCCGGATTACAATAATATAACATAGATTCTCATACTCGCTTGAATAACATTAAGTATAGTACTTAGTTGAAGAGTGAAAATATTTGTATATAATTATGATTCAGCAAGCTCTCTCTGCTATTCGAACGCCTAAAAGCGGATAATAATTTAATCATCGTTTAAACGATTTTCTGTTCGGATGATGTTATTATACTAATAATAGTTCTTTTCAAGACTCTATTATGTAATAGACGTAACGAAAACAGACAAAAGTAGGGCTGGCAGTGAACTTCCATGGTGTCCCGATGTAGATTAATGAAAGGAATTAACGATAAATATATGGAGACATTACGCGGAGGCATATGAATAGCTTGTCTACCGCGTAAGAATGCCAATAGCGTGAGAACTCGCCGTGTCCACTTCCAAATTATTCTGAATACGTTCGATCCACGTCCTTGATGCGTGACCAGTTACTAAATCAGCGAACAATACCAGAGAACGTGCGTATTATTTTACTTTGCACGTACCCGCTGCCAGACCACTTATTATTTATAAAAATATCCTATCACGATCACTAGTATCACAGATCATCGCGCTATTGTTGTTGAACGTTGAATTATTCTTAAGTTTACTCAGTACGAGCTTTATAGGACTACCAAGGACTTATCACCTCTGCAAATTCAAATAGACCATCCATTAACAGGTCACTGACCTTTCCCAACCAGACAGAGTCCAATATACCTACCAATCTTTATCAATTCTACACAAATGATGTTTTTTTTAATAGACCTACGTCAATGGTACGATACCACCAGAAAGAACAATCGAATGTAGTACGAGTGAATCAGAGTTAAACGATTAAGACGAATAAGCCGTATCAAATTCGATTATGGCGAGGCGCGCTCGCTGCGAGCTCCCGATGACAGAATCGAGAATGCGATTTAAGATTTTGAGAGGGCTATGTGTACGTATAATTAGCGGTGCGGAAGCCGGGTAGTTAGTGCGAGGGGCGGGTTGTCCTCGTAACGATAAATCATAAGTGCGCAGGAGTCGCTGGGCGGACGATGGGCGGAGCGAGTGACTTTTAAACGGTTTTTTGAGTTTCGCGATGGCCAATGCACGAGTAATTCGGGCATCCTTTTCTGGCGCCTCGACACTTTTTCGTTAATTAGGAGAACCATGATTACGACTAATTTTCCGGACAACGAACTCGACGGCAAAAAGTGGTTTTCAATTAAAACAATACCTATCCAAAATATAAGTTGTTAAAGCTTCATAAAAAGGACACTTGGTCTCCGCCAAAAAGTATTTTTCGAACGAGAGATTCTTGCACAGCAGCCGTAAAGCGTTCGCTTCCCGATTTTTTCGGTTGCGTTGTCACCCTATAGCTACTAATTAATACCCGTGCGTCGGTCGGTAGCGCAGGCGCAGGTACGCTCCACTCTGTGTTTGTGCGCATGCTGGTTTTTGTTCCGCACTGTCTCTATTGTTCTCTGTCGGATCACATGATGTCGCTCTTAATTCCTTCTCACTGCCTCATGAGCTCTGAATACTGATTGAAAGACTAGTGACATATACAGCACGTATTTATAATCTTTGAGACGGTCGCTCTTCAACGGAAAAAATATTTTGTCCTGGTTTTAAATGCATTAATTGGGCTTATAAGAAACCAAATTGATGTTAAAACGCACAAACTCGGTTTAATTATCTAAAATTTAGCGGTTTTAACCCTACATTATGGCCAAAAATGTAGAATACACCTGTACTCAGTACTGTAGTTATAAAAGTTTTAGCAGATGTCTTTTCTAAAGTCTTCTTATCGTATAATAAATTTATAGATGCAAGATCAACGCATGTTAATTGGAACTATTGATTTGCTCTCAGAACTGGAAGGTTGTAGGTACTGAATACGCATTTTGCCTTGCTTTTTAAAAATGACCATTAATTTTATATTTCCACATTCAATAAAAGTTGTAGTCTTCTTTTAAAAAACAAAATGAAGTGTGTACATGGCCGGGTCTATTTGTAACTAGTAGTTATAACGCGAGTGTTATCTGCCCACCATCTTGTACGAGTGTTCGTTTGAGTAATCCACCAGTCGTAAGATCGTTTCGTTAACTTGATACGCAATAAATTATATGAACATATCAAAATAAACATTCCCAACCCTGATAGAGATACAAAATATCATATTATTTGAAATGCGAGGCAATATTTAAAATGCTTCATAACAACTAGTGATCACCTCGGGGGCGTTACTATCTACATATTTATACCAGATACAATTCAAAACCAGTTTCTTCTCGCCACTCGATTCTAACAAGAATTTGGACTCATACAAAAATAAATACTGTTCACGAAACATGAGAAAGGTAATATCGTCATATTAAAAGTTTTGCTAACTCAATTTTAGTTCAAAATAAAAGTATGTAAGACTTGTTTTCGGATAACAGGAGGAGCGGTAGTTGGAACTAAATAATTCTGGAAATGAAAAGCTATATAGCAGTATTTATTATGACATCCGACAGTAAAGTACAAAATTGATTTTATCGAGGCTTACCAACATGCATAGTTTAAATTTCTCCACAGGTCTGTTAGACCATGCTGTAGTAGGGTAATTATTTCCATGCTATTAATTAAAATTTAATTTAGGTAACCGTATTTGAGTAACGATACTGGAGGCTGTAATGTATGGTAGTCTGAAACCATGTCAGTACATTAAAGACGCTGGGAACAACTGTACCGGTTCGCTTGGCTCGTGACAGACTCCTTGCACTTAACTATGATACCTATAAATATATATCTCTTACACGAAAAACTTTTTAATAATCATTACAGATTAATTAAACCTTATTCAGTTTTTGTCGACATTTTTAGAAACTTTTTTAGAAAAAATTTCTTACCTAACGTGAGTGTAGAGAGTTTCAGTGAAGTAAAACCTCTATAAGTAAGTACATAACATTATATTATTTGTTAATTAACTTGTTTCATGTCCATCATTTGGAGTTTTCATAAACAGTTTATAAACTTAAGTTGTTTTTTAAACACAGAATTAATTACCATAAAAATAATTAAAATTTGTCTGTAACAGTTACGAAATATTTTTATTAAAATAATAGGCTTATGAATAATAGAATTAATTACATTGTTTTATTAAACTTGAAGTAAATGAAACACGATTAAAACATAGCATGCATTAAACATGTGTTTTAAGTTAATTTCAAATGTTAGTTTTATTTATCGAACTCGTTCCGTGTTCTTTTCAAATGCAGTTAATATTATTATATTGTAAATTAGCCTTCAGGATAGCGTGACATAAAGTACACTATAGTGATGTTTACGACAATGACTAAACATAAGATAAGGTTGCGCTTTATTCGTCCCATGTCCTCTTGAGTAATCGTTCTGATAGGTGGTATCTCGCGCTGTGAAGTCTTCGTGATTTTTAGTCTTTGCGAAGCATTAGCGTGCCTGTTTAAGGACAGACAATACTTGGGAATAAGACACATTTATTTATATGTATATTGATATAAATAAATAATTTATACTATTAGGGAGTTTCTCGACTTCAATAACTTTATTAGACTATAACAGTTGAATGCAGTACAAGTCTAATGTTACGAGAATTGCCCTCTAGTTCTTTTGCTTTCAGATGCTAGTTAGACTGCGACCAGTCATCATACTCATTTCGTCTGAAAGCCTTTTGAAGGTAATTTATTGGTAACTCACGTTACAGATCGTTACGTATGTTACAGATCTTTCCACTTCCCTTGGATATCTTAAGATAAAAATAATATTACAAATTCTAATACTCACGGTAATTGAACATTAAATTTATGTAGGTAAGTGATTATAAAATAAACGAGACTTACTCTAGAAAATTACAAATGATGTACCAAAATTTATATACTTAAGGTATGTTCAATATGTCAATGTGAATAATCTACGTAATTATATTATTTTAATTTATTATAATAGCAATAAAACATAATTTACATATGTAATAGATTCGTTGTTACCGTTGCTTTGCACTAGTTAGGAATAATGCACTCTTTTATGGACTTCGCTCAATAAAACGAAAACTAATTACACGAGCCTTTCACATTGGCAAACTCAATTATTGTTAAGTACGCAATAGAGTCCCAATAAATCATTTAAGTTTACTCACAGAAATTCCATAACTCATGCGTTATGTATTTTCAACATTTTGCTTTGGCACTTAAATGCGGGCTATTTTAGTGTATGGTGGACAATGCCGGCATAGCAAGCGGGGCGAGGCGGTGCGGGCGCGGCGGGGCCACGACGACGACGCGCGTACGCAGAAAAAAAAAGAAAATCCTCAATAGTCCTCCACGGCCCACACGCCAACCTATGGCCACTCAATCGTTCGTATTCCCCTTGCAGAATAGAAAAAGTCGCAGAGACTAATGCCACAATTATCATAATTACTTTTTTTCTGCTTATGCCAGTTCGTTTCATATTTATTTTAATTTTATGAGTTATGACGTGTTTCCTAATCTCTAATCAGCGTTAATTAAAATATTTTTATGTTCTACGCTTATTAACGCAATAATAATAGTAATAAATGAAACGTAAAAACAACTCTCCAAAAAGTTATTATATTTTTATAGTCTATAGCCTATTTTGACAGAATTTAAACTTTAAATGTGTAAATAGGAATAAAAGTTAGTTTTTAGCATTGCTTTTAATAAAAGAGTCGTTTCATTTAATTACAACCTGCATTGGGTAAAAATATTGAGTAACAACTACTCTATTACATTTATGTTCTGTTCGGGCCAAGCAATGACACAGCGCTTACTCTCAAGAGATACTTGGATTCTTTAGGAGTTAACTTTGAGCCAGCCTAGCTAACGAGTAACGATTGACGTGAGTATTTTCAAGTACATAAACCCGACACCTTAATGATTTATAATGATCTTGATGTAGAAACAATAAACAATATCGATCAAAGAATTTTTATACTTATGAGTCGACGAATTATTTCATCATACACTTTTTGAAGAATCTATTTTTACTTTCAAGTAATAATATTGATTTTTAGTTTATATTTGTTTTGAGAGTTAAGAGTTTTTGTTGAGTATCTTCGTATCATCATTTGTACGTACATATATAGGTATTACACATATATATTTATAACATATATATATATATATATTTAAAACATAAAGAGTTTTCTCTTGTATCGTTACAAACATAATTTCACAATTCAGAAACATTTTGGCATATATAGATATAGTGTAGCGAGTAGCATTTGACGATACAGGTACCTACTCATTTCAATAATTTTTATTCCAATCACACTTTGAAAGTCATGCTGGTCTTGCTCCTAATTATTCGAAGCCACTAGATGATCTAATACAAACATTCAAAGTTGGACCAACAAACGGTGGGACACACCCACGCATCTTGTAACCAATGTTTTTCCACATTCAATTCAAATAAGGTTGGACATGATCGCTTTGTAAAAAAATACAAAAATAGTATCGGTATTTATTTGTACACGTTACAAGTTTCATGAGAGATTCATAAGCTCAAGCAACATAATTATTTTACTTACATATTAGTTGTTAAGATAGACAATGTAAGTACAGTGATAGTTCAAGTTGTCTGGCAAGTCTTCGGTTTTAACCCAAGGCAAGTACCTCAGTCTTTCCTTAAGTTATGTGCACCTATTATAAATCAATTGCAATTGTCACTTGCATCATGCCTCGCAGGTGAAGCCGATGCTTGCGTTACCGTGAAGCTGGCGCGGTTGTTGTGTCGGATTGCCGAACCATTGGACTACGAGAGTGATAAAAAAAACCTATTATATCTCCTGCGTAATTAGCTTATCTCGTATAAGAGATACTCATGTTTTGAATTTCCAGTTTATAGGTTTAGGCTGTGCGTTGATAATATGCTATTCAGTTTGCTACTCCTTTGTTTAGATAAATTATTTTGTTAAAATAACCTTTATCAATACACATGAATCGCCCTGTAAAGCTTGCAAAATTCAATCACAGTATTTGATAACACATGTAATACGGAAAACAAACATAAATATTATTATCTGTAATAATTAGTTTATCTTCAATTTATCATAAACGAATTAGCATATTTACAATTTTATCTTATTTCTTACGATGTTGTAATAGAGATTATACACCTTATCAAGAATGCAAATTAAGTTTTAAGTGAACGACGCGACGCTACTATCTACTATCGCAATGGAAAATAATGTTATTTTAGGCTGTCGGTAGTATCTGCCCGCTCTAAACGGTCGTTAAAACATACCCGATGCCCGTAGAGCTAATAACTCTGACATAATAAATACACTTTGGTAAAAGTCGACCGCTGTAATGACGTGCTCTATTTTATCATTCTACATCATAGAATGGAATTTAAGCTCGGATAACACTGAAGAGAGGATTAACCGCAGCTTAATAAACTAAATGAAAAAATGTCTATAGCCGTAAAAGGATATAGGGACACGATTATACGCATATACGCCTAAAGTATTGTCTGAACAACGCATTGGCTGCGCGACGTGCGACTCAATGCCTTTCAAGTCAGATTAAGTTAGGAAAGGCGCATTATTAATAACGGCCAATAACTTTACTGCCGCTTGAAATATCGAAGTTACTTTTGCTTAAGCGACACTCGTATATTATTTGAACTAAGAATATGTTTCCGGATCGAGAAGGTTTTTGTCATTGGTTTTCAAGAGGGATTATTTTACTTTGTAAGCGTGAATTGTAATGTATACAATTATTTATTGATGGCCACGTTATTTACCTACATTGGAGATAGATTTACGATTAGGTACACTATTTAACACATGACTTGTTGGTACTATACAATTATGATTAAACTAGGCTACTCTTGGCTAGGCAACTAAATTAATTTAAATAAACAAAATATCAAAGTAGGTATTATCTACATAGGTAGTCAAAAAATGTTGTTCAACGTTCTGGATGAAAATTGAGCAGTAAATGTTAATAAATTGAATGCAGTCAGCAAAAAATATGTTGATTTTATATAATGGCGCTTGTAAAGTTGCATTTGGACAAATGTGTAGGAACACGTCTGACAAGGGTCGCAAATGCAAATGTTTTGTGAAACAACATTAAAACATGCACCCAAATTATGTTTTAATATGAAGGAAGAACCTTTTAAACATAAAGTATTTGTACAAAAAGTGACAAACAATAATACACAAATAATAAATGACGGTTTTCAAAGTATATCACGTTAAAGTGTAAGAATGTGCTTTACTCTTGTGAAATGAGTTACAAATTACAGGAACAAGGAGTATTTTCAAATTACGGGGGCATTTCAATTACTTTACACATTTACAGAGGTAATGAACTTAGCACTTTACGTCCAGTATTTAACAAATAGCAGGAAAGCGTAAATAAGTGGACTAGAAACTGAACAACGCCTGTAGAACCGCGCAGACAAAGTGGTAACACTTTGTATATTTCAATCTGGCAACGATGCACTAGTCAAACGAGCCGATTTATCTTGCCAACAAAAGCAAAGTAGATAAATATATTTATGGTGCAGGCAACATATCGTCCGGAGGTTGGTACCAGGTTTATCTTCACTTGGGCTTAATGCCCTGTACGGCCTCGGAAAAGCTTTTAAAAGGTTCGCTCATCCCTCGAGCGACGAAAGCTCATATTGTGATACAAGTCTTCACGTGTTATAGTTTTTTATTTTCAGTTTTACTTTGCTGTGAATGCTGTTGCATTCCTGCAAGTGAATGGGTAGCAGCTACGCATCATGATTTTACGTACCTAAGTATCGCACCGATGTTCTATAAGAAGCCATATTTAAATGTAGATGAGTATGGAATAATTCCCACATTATTGGTGAGTAAGGAGATTTAAAGTACAGCGTTCTTATTATAAAATGTGCTGAAGGTGCTTGGTTTTAGTCAAAACTACATTACAACTTTCACAACACAATATCGATATTTTGCTATATTGATAAAATAAACAAATTCGTTTTCCTTCTCATGCACTAAGTTTATGTGATGTTAATAGCAATAGTTACGAATTATTTAAAAAGAAAATAGTTTTTATTAATATTTTACCATAAAACTTTATTATGACGTAGATAATCCTAGAAACTTGCCAGTGTTTTTATTCAGATGACTACAACCGTTGGTAATTAAACTTAATCTCTTACTTAACATGATACTTGACAATAACTTAATCTGGCTTTAGCTTAATCCTGTCAACGACACCACCGCGGTTAATCCGTACCTATATTTCGTTTACACGGATTTAGCAAGAACGAAGCGTTGTATAAAATTTTTATAGCAAACTTATATAAAGCGTGTCGATAATGATATGCTATGAATAATATAAAAAACCGGTCAAGTGTGAGTAATAATCACGTATCGAAGGTTCCGATTTTAGTTTAAATTCAGGCAGGCAGAGTTGAAAATAATTTTCTCGACTTATGTAATTGTAATATATTTTTCCGGCTGGTGATATCGGAATCATCAACATCGGACTGTATTTGCGGTCTCGTAATACACCGTATGAAATTAATTGCAAGTATAAAATAGGTCTCGTTATAACTTTACACGGCATTTTAATATATTGATTTTAGATTTTTTTCTTCTACCCAAATGACAAGACTTTGCCGGAAAGTGCCAATTTTGATGACGGTGACTTTTATTATGATCTGAGTTTGACAATAATGAAAATTGCTTTGACACAAATGGGTATTAAAGCCTTCCGATTTTCCATGTTGAGGTCCGGAACCCTAAAAAATACCATAAAATTTTATTAAACTGATTTCACAATCTTTTTTTTAAGAACAGACATTAAGATATCAATTCAGAGGATTTAATTTCAAGCGACATCGACATAGAAATTAGCGTTGGGCGGTTCTTATTGTAACAAATCAAGCATAACACTGTTTAGATTTTATGATATCATATTCTTATAACTTAATAACATATTAAAAGTATTTATTTAATCGTCAACAAAATGGTGACTGTGAAATATTATTTTATTACTGCACAGCTTGTAAAAGATGTTAACGCTCAACTTCTTGATAATTTAATACTCTTAGGAGTAAATTGAATGACTCCACAAGTTTGTCTTCTACTTAATGCTTAATTTTAAGTTTCACTCCATTTAGTGTGTACTTTAAAACATGTTTAAATACGGTGCTAGTAGGTGTCCCGCTTGCGCATTTTACGATGAGCTTAAACCGTCGTTGGCCTGTAACAATTCGCTTTGGGCCGCTTTGTCGGCCGTCCAACTGAGACGCTTCTCGTGTTCCTAACGATACCATGTAAACTTTACTTTTTACTCGCTGAGATTTATTGAGTCAAATATTAAGCAGGAAATAACTGCTTAGATAACATTGCTGGTAAACTTTTTGCATCTTATTCTGTAGTTTTTATAGTTTTATATGTCGAATAGCGATCGCCTACATTATGTCAATTTAAGTATCGATATTCGCGGCGGATCACGAACGATGGCAGGGTTAATTGGACAAAAC
The DNA here is from genome assembly GCA_936450705.2 of Protodeltote pygarga. NCBI lineage: Eukaryota > Metazoa > Arthropoda > Insecta > Lepidoptera > Noctuidae > Protodeltote > Protodeltote pygarga. Next base: position 6,927,602 of record OW388255.2, on the reverse strand, counting down.
CAATAGCGGCTGGTCCACACTAGCTCTGGATCATAAGACGTGGATCCTTTACCCGGAAGTGGGATGATATGGGCTGCCAACAGTAACATAGAATAGAATTTTGAATAGACACGAATAGTTCCCGTTCGATCCTGTGCCCACGATCTGTTTTTCCGTTCGTAACGGATTTTATTCTTCTTCATTCTCGTTCGATCCTTCACCTAATCTCTTCACGGTCGCATGGATTGCTATCCTAGCGGATTATGGGAGTGAGGAATAGAGGGCACACTGTGTTTACGAATACACTTGTGCACTATTCACACCCAATTAGCTAGGCTCCATTGAAAAATCTGAAATTTGGGTATAAGGAAGGATTTTATTTTTATCTTCTGTAGGTATTTATGCAGCCAGTATAATTGACCTGCACAGAATCAAAGTGTGTCTTTCTGGCACAATATGTTGAAATTGCTTAGAGATCTGATAAATTAATATTCAAATGTCTTTTACGCCATGTGTAAGATACCTATCTAATAAATATAAAAGGAGATAATATAATTTGTAACCGTTTTATCTCATAATTACATGATTCCTGAACAAATTTAATTTAATTTGATCGTTACGATTATGAGAATTAATTTCAAGGTTTAATCCGTTCATTATGCTTTTTGCATAATTTATTGAACTGGTTTAAAATTTTTAAGCGTAATCATAATATACTTAAACAGTGCCAGTGTTTTCAAATGAGATAGGCGCCATGCAAGGTTACTAACTACTCAGTATGCGGTTTCATTCTTCAGGGCTGACACAAATCTTAGTTAAAGCCTAAGACATACTCGTTAAACTGGCGCGGCTGTATGAAGGCTTCGAAAATTCAATGTATTTTCTAAACATCGTTACAGAAAAATGAGTTCGTTTGTTATAATTTAGTTTATTCAAAATAAGACAAATATTATTAATATTTGGCCTTTTGTAAAATCAATGTTTTGCTTGCATTTAAAAGAAATATGTTTATGACAGGTACATAAATTATTCAAATTTGTAATTTATATTTTAGAGAGGTACTAAAATATAACTTACGAAGCAACATAAAGAAGGTTGCTTACTTTGCTATTTACACCCCTACCGGACGTATGATAAACAGAATTAGTAGAAGTCAAATACATTAGCACAAAGGGTATTTGCTAATATTATTTAATAGCTCAGTTACCTATAATTTGCGTTATGTATCCCTGCAGATTTATAGACACAAGGATCGGCGCCGGCGATTTGAATGGTGGCGTGTGATTGGCGGACGCCGGGTGCAGCGCTGGCGCATGTATTTAGGTCACCGCGCCGCGTGGGTCTAGTCTAAGCAACAGCTATTATAACAGGGCTAGCATAAACCGATTACGAACCTCATGTCAGTCATTATGCTATTAAGCACAATTATATAAATGTCATTATTATACATGTATGAAAAGATTAATTGATGCCTAGCATGTCAAGCACAGGGTGAGGTGCGATATTTCTGTGCTGTAAATAACGTAAGGTTGAGATGTCATAATTTAATACAAACAGAAGGCTCTTTCGGTTTATAGCTGTAATACACAAAAAATCATCAGAAAAACAGTGCATAATATGCAATATGCATTGGCGTAGAATGTAAGTAGACAAAATGCACAATAACAAAGAAATTCACTTTGGAATATTTTGTAAAGCGCCAGCTTCGAAAATGACTTACGATCAGCTACAGCTTAAAATTCCTATTCAATGAATGTTTCGGTAAGGCGTCAATTAGATTTACGCAGCGGACGCCTGCGCCTGATTCATTCCATCTAAAGGCTATAAAATCTAAACTTAAAAAGGGGATTTCTGGAAAAGTGCAAGGGACTGAAATAATCATAGGAGGTCTGAGCACAATAGGGCTAGCTCGTCTCAGCTCGGAGGGCACGTATGCTCGTAAATACGACGTCCCTTATTATTAGCAGCCATTGTTCGGGATTGCTCGGGTACAGTCGGCAGCGGTCGTGGACGTAGCCTGCTTGTCACACGAGCCCTGTTGCTTTTGGACATTTTAAAACATGGCATGTAATTTATTTGTGTAATTCGTGCCCATTTTAGTCGATAACAAAAACCTAAACAAGTTAACCAATGTTTAATATTTAATCATTTCTTACTAATAACACTTAGTATTTAAGCCCAAGTTTAACAATTACCGTATAAAAACTTTAGTTTCTCAAATCGAAATCTTGGTTGATTTAGATAAAATGGTGTATAGAGTTTTATTGTATGCGACTGTACTTCTAGCTCGACGTCGGATATCCGACACTCGTAGCTTTAATATGCAGCCCCGGTTCGCCCGACCATTGCACAATTCAATCCTAAATAAACGCAATCCCGACATAATTAGCTATGGAACTGATGAATTCACGAACCGCCATTAAAAATTCTGAACACAGCTTAATTAAAAATTGTGTTTATTTAAGCGCATTCCGATTTCGATAGATGTTAAAAATCGTTGGCGTGCACATAAAGGTGGATTAAGTGAATAAAGACTTTTATCTCAGGTAGAGTCGGGGCATGAGGTTGTGGGACTCCGAAATTGGAATCATTCATCTTATAACCTGACATGTTCTATTGTGGTCGGCGCTGGCATGGGTTTTGTAGGAGGTTGGCTTGAGTTACTACGATGGTTTATTGTTGTACACCATCTGGTTTCGGATATCTAAATAAAAACTGATCTTTTACCTGAATGCTTTTAAATACTATCACATGAAACATCATCTTTATTAATCATTTTTATTAAATCACTTTGGGGTTTCTCTTACGTAATCGAAGGTAAGTCAATTGTATTGTTTTGTTTCTGATACAAAAATGTTTAAAACCTTGTCAATGAGATAAATTATTTTGGCATCGTATACAAAAAAGAGATTAACATTCTTGTCGTCTTGAAAACGATGCAGCAACAGGTGCTTAGAGAACCTCTACAGAATTATTGAACAAACATTTAAATATAATTTCTAAAAAAGCTTTGCGGCGACTATTAAAGGGCAGTCGATTAGAGGCCGAGCAATGAGAGAGCCTTTTTAACATCGATCCATCAGACACTGACCACAGATAAGGGCATAAACCTGTCACAGTAATAAGTATTAAAGATTGAATCATACAAAAAAAGAACATTGTAATGGTTTGGGTTTCGCGATGGAAACTTAAGATTGATTAATACGTTAAGTATTAAGTAGCACATGTTTCGTTTTAGTTCCTTATTTATAAATATATTACTTATCCTAATCCTAACTAATAAATACTATAAATGCGAAAGTTAGTTTCTTTGTTTTCACGCCTAAACCACTGAACCGAACGTCCTGAAATTTAGCATAATATGTTGTCAGGTGTACAGAAACGGATGCAGAGTACCTACCTTTACAGTTCCCGAGGAAAACAACAATAACGTTTTAATATGATAATAGATGGCGCCACGTGTTAGCTAAAATTTATCAACATACCTACTATGCCGGCGAATCCGCGGGTGAAAGATAGTATATGAATAAGATCCAAACATCAAGATAGATTATAATCTGTCAAGCAAGATAGGTCAAATTTTAGATTTAAGCAACAATTTTATCATTGTAAAATAACAAGTAATCTTAACATTCTCCTAAAGGGACATAGGTATCAATGCAATTTACAAGTGTTCAAAATTTTCAGAAGACTACCCCAATAATTTTAATAGATAAATAATTTGTCAACTAACGCATCATTACCATTTTCTCCTAGAGTTTACACGAAAATATTTTACTAAACCTCACTTACTTACATGTTTAACACATTTTATAATATTCGTGGGCCAAGTCCTAAAAATACGTAAGCCCACAATTATATTATTGTATGTATTTCTAAAAATAAAACGGCATTCGTATTAACTGTCATAAGAACCGGTTCTTGGCACCTTTTCAATGCACCTGAGTAGATTCCCGCGGTATGTTCGTTACATTTCTTCGTAAATTCTTTACTTATCTTCAAGTAGTTTTTCATCAAAACGGTGAACAAAAATACAAGGAGTAACGTGTTGATCTATCAAAAATGTACTGATATAATATGAGCCATCAGAACATTATCAAACTTTTAAAAAATAAATAGTAAATTGGATGTCGTCATTGGCTGCAATGATAATGTAGGCGTAAAAAGTTTCCAAATATTATGGAAGTATTTTTTTTTTTGTCAAGAGCTACTAAGTAATCAAAAATTAAATTGATTGACATACAGAAAAGAAAATACTACAATAATTATGTGTAAACTGTGATATACCATAATTTGACCAGAAGTAATATAATGGACTTCTTGTAGAAACCAAGAAACATTCACACATTTTACTAATAATACTAATTCACACATATTACTAATTAATAAACACATTTTACTTGTATCTCTGGATGTGCAATTACAGTTTTAGCAAGCAGAAATAGCGATAAATTTCAGCAGGTGATTCACCGAAGCTGGACATTTTTGTCGACATTTGAAAGTAACTGTCTCAAAATCCGTATGTGGCGAGATATGCATCTAAGTAAAAAGTTGAAGCGGCAACTAATGTATGTTGTTGATACATGTTGCCAGATAAATGTTGTAACTGACAAGTGAGGGCGACTACCTGAATGAAGCGTTCCAGTTACTCTTCTTAATATATTGCTCTGACATCTTATGTAGAACATTGCGTAAACACTCCGTACCTACTTTCTAGGTTGTCTTTTACCTACAAGCTTTTCTTTCGTCTATCGGAAAACTGGGATGGATTTTAAGAAACTACTTAATTAAATGTTGTTAAAATTAATGTAACATTGAGAAGTTCATTTTAAGTTTTTTCTCTTATTCAATTAATTGCAATGGCGCGGTGAAAAACCGCGTGTAAATTAAGGAATATGTAAACTTATTTGCATACTGAAAATCGGATTGGGTTTCGTAACTAGTCTATATGCGCCCGGTGCCAGATTCTATAACTGCCCCATGCATGACCTAAAACCTCTCCAGGGTCTGCGTTCTGTACCTGGGGACTGGTAGTTTATGAGTAAGCCCCCAGTTCTTGTTTTCCTGTACTGTAATATAATAAGTTTATAGAATCCAGTTTATTTTCATTAGTAAGTACCTATCTAGCACTTCTAGTGTTTTAAAACGTAATCCATAAAGTGAAAAGTATTTTAAATGCATATTTGAATGAATAATATCTATGAAACTAAAAAACACTAACGGATGAGATAAAACATAGTTATATAAATCAAATTTCATTATAGATAAGCACTATCTGTAATAGGTTGGAAAATAACTAGAATACCGCATAAATTATCTCATTTATATGCTTAGTTAAATGCGAAATATAATTTCATGGAATAATTAGTAGGACATCATAGTGGATATGACGTGTATTACCATAAGGAGACTTGAATTTATTATTGCCATCAAAATAATACGAGTAATAATAGTTTTACAATCCAAGTTTTACTATGAGTGGGGACTGTTCGGTATCTATGGTCGTAAACTTGGAATTGCCTAATGAATAACACGGGATTAAGTTTAATGGCAACGTTACAAGACTTGTCATTTGTGAGATTTTTATAATTATAAATTATTATAAAACTAGTGATCACCCGCGGCTCTTTTCCAAAAGACATTTATTTTATTACGGTCAGCTGAACGCAATGTGAGCTTTAAAGCTTAGCTTATGAGAGCCTAGCTAGATATAGGAGTCTAGTATTACAAATGAATCATTCATTTCTAATAGCAAATAACGAATTATTTCAGTAGTAGTAGCAGCTATGTGATTTCATTGTCCTTGATGATAATAAATAAGAGTTGAGTAGGTATAATTAATATCTTACTAATCAGATGGTATACAATCACAGTTCAACGTTTAGCATCAACATGAGAACATAATGTTCGTATGTTTTTATATTACCTTTTTCGTCAGTAATTACGAACGGTGAACATTAAAGTTTTGCTGGACCACGGCAGCGAATATAAATCGGGTGTTTCATGAAATATCGAGTCGCAGCCGTGGGCTACGCGGCACCAACGCGTCGCCGCCCTTATCTCTGCCGGTACGATTTTATACGATATTCGATTTTTCTTTTTCTGACTTTTATGGATCGGTTGTTCGCGGTGTATCGATAATTCGAGATCGGTCTTTTATGTTATAATTTCTATACAGGTAGCAACGCTCGCTCTGCATCGCTCCCGGTGGCTTCTAAAATACAACATTGTAACATTGATTTGTGAGATTCTAATAAGCGACCAGCTTTGGCTCTATTTCAATGTTCTCAAGTGTTTCAGAAATTGCTGGGGTTACGACGGATCTTTTTTCCTATAAAAAGCGTTAAGCTATATAAACCGGTTGCAAACCGCGTTCTCACAACGTGCAGCCGCTTCATAACTGGCTACTTTATGCTATTGTAATGATCTAGGAGCAGCTACTGCCCACAAAAACACTCGCATTGTCTCTAGACTTGTTACCGTATACAGCCATGTATTTTATCACTTCGCGCGTCGACGGCAACACTTCCGAGAAAAAATTAAAAAGTCGGTGAGTTTTTCTCTCTTTCATTTTTTTTGTGTAGAACGCCGGGCGTTGAGCTTATGCTAGGTAAATACGCACAGAACTGTGACAGTTTTCATACCTCTATATTATTTGTTTAGGCATCCCGAGCCAATGGGCCGTGTGTACTGAACACGTTGTAAAGATTATCTACATGTGCATACATAATCATTAAAACTAATACTAAGCACCAACTATTTCACGGTACGGTCGGTTAATGAGCATAAAAAATGGAGATGCTGTTTATGAATTCCTGTTGTGTACACAGTTTTCGAAAAAGTTTCGCAGACGAATTATTCATAATGAGTATCAGAGAATGAAATTATTTCAACGAATTTTATGACTTATAGCCATATTATTACAACACTTTTCTGGTTGGCGATTGTCGCGCCCATGTTCGGAATTTATATAACGTATCGCTTTAAAATTTTAAAAAATACCGTGTTTGTTGCTCGAGGGTTGAGGGTATCGATTGAGTTTATGATGGGTATTTTTTATTATATTATGTTAATTCACTAAATATGTAGTTACACGGTTATGATTGCATGTATGAAAGTTTTATTTCGATACCGAGTAGAGTGAGCACATAAGAGCAATCTTTTATTTGTTTCCGCTAGTATTTGCGATATTTTCCTTTATAGAGTTATTTATGAATTTTAGGAAGATCACGAACAAAAGCAGGTACAATAAAAACAAAAATACATGGTAAAGGGGTAGGTACTGGAAATGTTAGGCTGTTACAAAATTTTTGCAACTTTTATCGTCTGACGAGCTGAATATAAGATTGAACAAAACTGACAGTGCTCCTCCAGCCCAACATGTCCACTAAGAATCAAAATTGAGATCGAAGGATTGGCACAAAACATTTTACCAAGAGTCGGTATCAAAAATAAATTAAAACCTTTATCACGGGTAGTGTCGGCGTTTGTTGTCGTGTCATAACTTGTCGCGGCGAGGTTCGTTACACGCCGCACGCCGGTAACGTTACACGACAAGCAACCGGACACCTTGTTGCGTGTTGCATGCGTGTGGTGGGCGGTATCCCCCAGCTACCTTCTAAATACAATAGTAACAAACCAATAATGCTACCTTATATTCTTACAGTATTAACACCAACAGATCTGTTCCACGCAGCGGGAATAGCGGAATAATCTGTGTAAATAACAAAGGGCAAAAGGCTGAGGCCCCGATACCAGTATCAGTTACAAATTACATTCCACATATCTCAGACGTCAATAATCTTGTTAGTAATGTAGCTAAACTTTCATTCAAACTGAAAATAGTGTTGTTCTAAGGACACAATTTGAAGGAGAGTTAAGTTTACATGGCTAGCTAACAATTTATTACTTTTTCTTCAAATCCAAAGCTTTGATGACGAAACAGGATGTAAAGCCGCATAGAAACGACTCATTTTGTTGATATTAGTAGACCTTAACTGTCATAATCTGTTACTTTATTTGCATAATAAGGCAATATTTTGGGATTAATTGGGATATATGTATAAATTTTAATACTGTCAAACAGCCATAAATATTGTATTACATTTTTTCAATATAAGATTTTTTATGAGGAGAATAGCGAGAGAAAATAAAGTTGTTTACACTTACATTTGGTTTGACTAAGCCGCAGTTGCGTAGGCTACAAGTATAACTGTAAGAGTCATAAAATGTTTTTAATCTTTTGGTTGTTAAATGGTGGGCACCTGTGAGGTAGCCAGACACACCATGTTTTAAGTCGTTCCTTAAAAACCTCCTCCTCTATTCCATCTCGACTCATTGCTGTCCTATTTCTATGTTCTTCATGATTTGTCAGAGTACTGCTTGGCATATTTTAGCCAAGGAAAACATCATCGACTCCAGGCGTTTCTTTACAAAAAAATGAACAGAATTTGGTCCTTAATATCGAACTGAGTGGAAGAAGGGTTGACCTTCTTCACACCTGGACTTGAGGATGTTTTTTTGATCGAAATATAATAATATGCCAAGCAGTATTTTTCCATTTTTTAAGTATGTGTGTCTCTATCAAAATAAATAGCTTCTTAAATAGGTAGTTAAAGTGTCTGCCTAATAATTATTAATTTACACGTTAAGGTTTTCTTAATTTACTTTTATCCTGTAGTTGGTACTGTTTATAATAAAGATTAGGAGCTTATACACTACCATTTTATTACTACAAATGAAAGTGCAAATAGGTTTTATTAAGTACTTTTTACTTACTTTGCACTTTTTAATTACTGTTTTAGCTTCTTCTAAATCGCTGCATTTAGTTTAGTTAAACATAGGCTGATTACAGGCTGATAATACTACGCATCTGATCTTTTGAAGAACTTCACCAAACGATCAGTGTATATTGTCTGGGGCTTAGGGTTGTGTTTCTTGAAATTACTAACTTAAGCACCGAAATATCAAACCCCGTATTCTAAGTGCGGGTGCGCTACTTGTAATATTGCAAATAAAAACGAAATAATTTTTATATAAAGTTAGTATGGAAGATTAATCACGAAAATATTTTGTTTCCATGTTTGTTGTAGATTAGCAACAAAGATTGGGTTTTCTTTATTATGATTCAATCATTTGAGATCAACGCTCAGCCATTGTATCAATTTAGTTGTCAACGTAATGAATCGAATACATTCTGACCTGGCAATACTGCTACATCGGAGAGTATTCGCGAACCGCTCCCTTGCCTCGTAAATTAATTTTAATAATAGTCCGTGAACTTGTTCAAAGCTTTGGGCTATAATTTTTCATTTATTTATTGATATCTAATTATTTAAACTATCCTTAAAAATAATACAACATAACCTTCTAATCGTATCGTTCTGCCCCCGTTCCTAAATCTACCATGCGGCGGAATGCCGGAGAACGAGTTTTATATCCGTCCTGCTCGTTTCTACGTTATGGCTATTTCCGTCCTTGTCGGGTGCTTGTCATTTTCTATAAGTTTTTCTAACATTCTCCGCTTGCACCGCCCCCTCTATTTTGGCCAAGCGCCCGTCTTATGAACGATAACTTTTATTTGTTCAACAGTTATGACTATTGTTTGACACACCGATGCTTGTTACGCTCGGTTTGAGTGTTTATTCTCTTAATGAAGCTCTGTTATCTCATCTTTTTAATGACTTTTTATATACACTTCATTATTACTTAAAGTTTTTTCAGTTTGTTTCACTATATGACAAAGAAAAGAGACAATTGGGGCTTAAGTGATAATCATAATTTCTGTTTGGCATCGCTACGATATCGCGCGATATAAATAATTTGATGAATAATGAATGATGAATTTTGTAGGCTCGACCAACATATTATATTAAACTCTCGTTGATAACATTAAAGCTAATAAAATACGACAATATTGAAAATGTTGTTTGACCGCGACTATAGGTAATCTTTATCTAAGCATGCACAGCACAGCGAATGCTTGATGCTAACGAGTTACAAATTAAAAGAGACCGAGACGTGTGCCAAAGGTAACTTTATGGGCTTCGCATGTCTTATATCAATAAATTATTAACTACGCTCCTTGTTTGATTTTACATTCATACTTATAATTATTTACCTTAAAGTAGACTTTAGGCCCTTTGTTTATAGTCTAAAATTGTGTACAAAACATTTGTGTGGAAACTTTGGAACTTAACCCTTATGACATAGCATTAATGTTCAGTTTGTAGTGACATGGGTGGGGATGAGCATGTACAAATAGTAGCAAGTAAGTAGGTATTCTAGCGTAAGCGAGGAGAGGCGAGAATCTTTAGTTTTAATTAATACGCTGAATCTAGGCACCGCCACGTACTCGCTATTTTCAATTAGTCATCGGCGCCAGTAGCATGTTTTGAGCTATGTGATTTAATGGGATCCCGCATTTCCCATACAATTTGTTATTGAACTATAAGTTTCGTTGGAAGTGGGGTCAATACCTGGCTCAGCCATGTTACAGCCGCACTAACAATCACAGAGTGGTCATGCGATAGCTTATAATGAATATTTCATTGTAGGACGGCGCCTTTTACACGCTGTATACCGCTAACATCTGCGAGTGTATATGACTCATAGGTCATTAAAATTAATAGTTTTCAGCTAACGTCCAAACTTAAGCATCGACTTTAGTCCGGTGCAGTGTTAAGTACGTGAACCGTTACCTTTTAACTTTAGTAGATCCTGAACGGCTTCGATATTTATACAGATTAGCGAAACACCTACTTACTGGCCACTACAACACTGAAAGTCTTTGTACTGATACTTGCGCTCAGCCTATATTATGCCCACTGCTGGACAAAAGCCTCTTCCCATGTCTTTTAATCCATAGTCAGTGTGAACCAATTCAGTTGTAAAGAATAAAATAAAAATAAAATGATGAATGAAGTTTTCGAGTCCTGTCGATCCTGGTCAGCTCACAGCTGCGCTTGCACCGCCTCACTGTCCACGTTCATACAGTCACGAGTTCACGTTCACTTGATGCAATTCTCACGACTTTTCTCACTATTTGACACCAAATAATAATTATCACGTCACTTTTCAAATATCTTGTGTCAAACAGATAGCCTACACTAACTAAATAAACTGAAAATAACCAAGTGTGAGATAAGTACAATGCAATGGCAATGCGGCCAGCATTTTGGGTACATAGCCCACTGGTAAGCCTTTAAGATTAAGAATTTTTGATTTATTTTTGCTATACTTAATATACTTATGCAACAGAAGAGCAAACTTTAAAATGTATGTATTGGCTTTTAAAATAAACTAACGGTCGCACTATTAGTCGAAATTCGACCGTTTTTGTTTTTCAAAATTTTTTACGTCAATAGCTACCAAAAAAATCGATTTACAAACTTTTGCCAATTTATAAAGTATAGATGTAGATCTTTGTTGTTTCCAAGATAAATAATCTTGTGAATACAAGGGAAAATTCAAATTTGATGTCAATGTTTAAAAAAAAAACAAATGGTCTATTTTGTTTTGTATTATAAGTATAGTCATGGTATTAGAGGAATGCCTAATACTGGATCATCTAGAGCAAACAGTTCTGTCTGTTTTTAGTAACAATTTGCTATGCAGAAGCTTGGTATATGCATTGATTAGCTGATGATAATCATATGTACATAATTATTTAGCTGTATTGTAAATTTAATCTAAAATATATGATGTCGATGAACTTGTGGACAAGTGGGAAGAAAAGCAATAAACATTTTTATAGTCCAACCAGCATATTCTTTCGGATTTGGTTTACGATTTTCATCTACTATTGCGTAACTAATGTCAAACGTTTGAATGCTGATTATGGCATTATAAAGTTGTTTGTTTATATCCCTCCATTTGCCGATCGGCTTTACTAATGCGGTATAGTGATTGCAAAATAATTAAATTAAGAATAATATTTGACGAAAGAAGTTTAGTGGATTTTATTAGAACTAAAATGAAAATTAAAACATTCCATACACGTTAGTGCTGAGACTTCTTTCGTAAAAAGGTCTCTGTCGACATGTTTGAGATCCGTGTTGCTTTTCAGCATTAGTAGGTACCTACCTATATCAAACATTATTAACTGTCAATGCAGTCAACATTCAAGAATTGAATTACCTATACTCTCTCTCTCTTCTCATACGCATCATTTATTTTGTGCGTTCCTTAGGATTCCTTCCACAGTAGGATTCTGCTGCCTATCCTCTGGATCTTTCCCTTATCGTTTCTTACGACACCCGCGATGAGAAGGGGTGGTTCTATTCTTAGGCCGGAAACCACACGGCAAGAATTGAATTAAAATGTATGAAAACAAGACAAAGTCATGCAAGTTGATACACATTTGTAGAAATTTCCTGAGTTCACAGTAACCATGGCGTTTAGCCTCAATACAGCCGACGCCTTTACCTACCAATCAACGACGTAATGACCGTCTAATCAAAAGTAAGGCATTAATTTATTTAACTCGAGTGAACCAGTAGTTAAAGTTGGTTTAACGCAGTTAGTCGCAGATTCACAGCGGGTATGTAGGAGAGAGGCTTCCGGCGTGCGCGTGCGCTTTCACGAGACCAGACCTCATAGCCAATCGCCTTTTATGTTGGATCGTAAATTTCACGACATGTTATTTTATTATTAAATTATTCAATATGAATTATTAGCTATATGGTAAATTAAGACAATACAATAGTACTAGCAATGTTCTGCTTTATTATGTAGGTATTTATTCAATGAAATACTGTAAAAATATTTGCGGAAATGTATTGTGATTGTAAATGTCACAATTTTATGTCTATCTACAGAAAGTAAAAGTGACTGAACAAAACAGGAAACAGATTTAGTTATAGGACTTGTTGTGTGGTGTTCAATATAATTAGAAAAACGACAATCATCGTGTTTTAAAGAACATTTAGTTAAATTAAATAAACACGGAATGTCTTGTAAAAAACGTTGAGGTACAAATAAGATCTAAGTCTCGACACCGAAATTAGTTTCTTAATCAGAATGCCACGGTCATTTCTAAAATTTATAGCGTCGTCTATACGTTAGTGTTTGTTTCCTCCATCGTCGGGCAGGTAACATATTTCTTGAGACAGCGGGGGGTGTCTGGGCCAAAGTTAAAGGATGCGCAGGAGTGCACCTACGCGGAGGCGGCATTAGTTATCCCATATCGAATTTATTAGTCCATGAGCCATAAAACAATAGTAACGTTCACTTCCAAACACGTTTTGTAAATAATTACTGTGTTTTATAGAACGTGAATTAAAAATGCAAGAAGGATCCTAACGTCAATCTCGATTGTTATTCTGTGGCGTTAGTCAGGATGTCTCGAACACCTGTGGACTGTGACACCTTAATGACTTCGTGATAAGTTAACAATTAAGATGGAGCAATGTAGTTGACCGTTTTACGCTTTAATTGCTACGCAAATATGTAGTACCAGCTACCTCGACACTGTAAAAATAAAGTAATGGCCTTAATTTACAACTTCGATAACAACAACTATAAGAGAAAAGCACTTAATGATCTAACGCAAACTACATAATATAGATAGTCTCTTTATAAACAATTACATGCTAATAAATAAGCAAGACCATTACAATAGGTATTTATTTACAAACCTATGTAGTAAAAACACTGAAAATGATAGTCGCATAAATAAATGCTCTTTATGGTTGTTAATAAAATTCTATATCCAGCTCCTGACGCCCCATATTTTTATAGGGCACCTTTGTAAATTATGTTAGGGCAGAGCTTACCTGTGGCCTCGCGGTGAATCGATTAGGTGCGTTTCAAACACATTTTCGTCGGAGTTCCATTCGATGACTCGCTCCAACTTTTGTCGCTTGATTGCTTTTTGATGTGGCGATAAATGTGACTTATGTGGTTTTGGGTTAACAGCAAATACATTTGTGTAATGATGGGGTTTGTGCATAACAGGCGGGGATCGTTTAATGTGTGAACGTTATTATTAAGGTTTTCGATGATGTTCAGTAGGTAGGCAGTTAATTCGTTTGGGTGTACATTACATAATATTAAGTCTTAGCTTACATAAATAACTCATACCGTTATTAATAAAATAGTACCTATTTATTACTCAATTTACAACATTGCTGTAAGTAATATGCCTATAAAATAAAATGGCGTACGATTTCTATGACATTAATATATTTTTGAAAAGATATTTAATCATTATGACGGTCGTCTAATAGTCATAAGCCATGGGTTCGATTCCTAGAAGAATTATTCGTAAATTCTCAGTAGCTGCGTGGAGTTTAGAATGCCCGGTAACTATACATACATATAGCGTTAGGCTCACACACTTATATATTGGACTTATAATTTAACTAGGAAAATGTGAGTTATGGACACATCTGTCTAACCTTTAAGACGTAATGTTATGTTGTGTTTAACTATATCAGTTTTAAGTGTTTAATTATATATAAACGAATTGTATAATTTTGTTAAACTTATTGCGCAGGATACCTACTTGTGAAAGTGCTAACTAAGTGAAAGGCTAATTGTATTTTTTTTTCGTTTCAGGTATGGATTTTTCACTCGGAAGTGTAACTATTAAGAAGTGAGTTTAATAAACGTTTCGCGTTTTAATGACATGTCTCGCACGGCTGCATTACATCCACACACGAGATAATCACAGAACACTTATCAAACAAAAAGTATTTTAATTTACCGAGGGGCAAGAGCTTCATTCCTGCATGCCAGCATGCCCTCAGATAGATCGACTCAACCTAGATCGCCGTTGGCAAAGAAGCATTCAGCTACTAGTCAATCTTGGGCAGGCATGCGGCGGCCATCTTGGATCCGCGGACAGACGGACGGACGAGAAGACGCTCCGACTGTAATTGCAACGCTATTCGCCCCTAGCCGTTTTTCTAGAATAGTAATCCTGCAAACTGTCTTTGATACGGTCGTGCGTTGGGAGTTGCAACATACGACATCGGCTATACAAAGTTAATAGATACCATAAATAAGTGCTCATCTTATTTTATGATATCAAGCATCATTCATTTGCAATGTTATTCGCCCCAAATAATCATTGAATTTTTTAAGAATTACTCGTGTCTTGTACCTATTTGACTGGCTTGTTGGCTTTGTGTATACGAGTGACACTAGGGAACTGCTTATGGCAATTACCATAAGCAGGTCCCCTGTGACACTCGTATTAACAACTGCTAACTGGCTCCAAAGCTAGTTCAAGACAAGTGTAGAAAAGGGCGTCAGTACATTAACGTCCCTGTTTGTAAAGTAACAGTCGATCGAAACTATAGATAGTATTTCTTTAAAGAAAATACTTAGATTTTAACTAGGTATTATGTAAGGCACGTAGTCCGCCTTAAATGGTCTGTAATTGTAGGTGCTTGTGGGGAAGTTTTTCTACCTGTGATTACTGTCACAACGATCCGACACCATGTTTTTGCTACTTCCGAATGATATATTGTAAGTCTTAGACGAGAATGGTGCGCCCGCGCCGGATATCAACCTACATGGAGAAATAAAACACGCCTTCGCTTTCAAAGCGAATATGGTTCTGAATCCAACACGGTTTATTATGTGCAAAAATAACTGCTGAAATATTTTTGAGCCCTATTTATGGCGAAAGGGTGATATGGTAGGTATAATGAACTTTTCTCAAATATACCAAACACATTAAAATGCGTTGCAGGCAACTCACAACTAGAACATAGTAGTAATGTGATGTCAATAAATAATCATTAAATAGCACACGTACATAGACCAATTGCAGTTAGCAGGATTATAAATTCTAAACGGCAATTGGTTGTAATCTAACAATTGCATAAACGTCATTATTTTACTAGCATGATAAACATAGATCAATTAACGCGCCTAATTCAAACCTGGGCTCAAACGAACCAAACTCGGCGAGGCAACGTAACTTTCGAGATTTCCCGAACGGACCGGTACAGTCGACTTTTACCAATAGCATAACTTAAATTAAGAACACAAATACATTTATCATTCGCCTTTCGGAACAATGAGAATAATTTATGTGCTGCTTTTCTAGCCCACACGAGAGCCATGTTCGTTATGTGCGCGACATAGATTTTGAATCTTTGACATTTGTAGATTGTGCATACGTCTGCCCTCTACATCTTTACTTTGCACATTGTTATTTATTTATTGCTTAGTCTCTCTTGACTTGTATTGCTTTTTAACTATTGTGATGGGATATGTTATTATACTATAGCAATTTATTTAGCTTTATGTACAAAACAAAACAAAGATTAAGCAACAAAAGTTGCAAGAAAGACTACGAATGTATTACTTTCGTCTTTGAAATGTTTGTTGAAAGATAAATTCAATTTGAAACCAGGTATATGCAAAACATTAATTACTCGTTAATTACTATTAACCGTAAATGGTTTTTTTTATGTGTAGTAAAAACTGTGTTTACTCGCACACAGACCCACATACATATATTAATATAAATTAATTTGCCTTTTAGAAGTAACATAATTAGTCAACTATGACACAAGTCATTTTGACTAAAGGAAGTAAGTTGTTTTATTTGGATCACAGAAACTGGAGTAAGTTTGTCATTCATGCTTCCATGTTACTTGATTTTGTTTGTATAAATGTCTCAATTTCTATTCGAGCCGGTGGGCTGCGGAAGCACTGAGCCAGTTTACAGTGGCGTGTGTCCAAGCGAGGACTGTGAGAATATGTATTCATTACACTTTGCATGGGAGGTCTATTCTTAGATTAATCATACTGTTAAATTTAATCATCTTTATCTGTGATGTAATGAATCAATCAACGATTTTATAATAGCGAAACATTCGTTTAACACAATTAATTACTTTAATAACTTGCAGATTGTTAATCGACATACTTGTTTTCGTATGACGTATTTCTATATATAGCATTATTATCACAAAAACCAGTATTATAGATTCAGTTGTAAGCTCATTATAGAAACACTTCACTTAAGGAAAGATGTTAGAAAGATAAAACTGTGTGCTAATGAGTCAGCGCATTTTATTTTAGTGTTCCTTAAGAAATATTTGACGCAGTAACCTGAAACTGTTTTGTATATTTTACGCGGGCTCGCGGGCGATAATTTCGATACGAAGCCGGCCGTCTGGCAGGACTAACGTGGCATTTATGATTTATAATCCGGCCCCCGTCGGGTCCCCTCTTCTCAGAGACAGCGGACTTAAAAATAATTTTGATTTTAAATTGGAAGCAACTTATTAAACTGAAGTTTTATGTGATGGGACATTGTAAATGATTGGCTGTCCAAATGCAACGTCCGCTTTAACATCCACATAAAGTAGAATGCCTACGTTTCTGTTTCATGTAGTTTTGTTTTATTCTTAGGGGGAAGTCAATTTAAAATTACTTAGATCAGCAATCTTCTAACATCATAAAATATAATATCAATCGCCATAAAACTTAACTGAGAGAACTACCAAAGAAATACTACTGGAATGACGTGCTTCCAACCACGCGACCAATTATAGCTACGAATATTATTATATTACAAAAAAGAAATCTTGATATCGATTAATAAAATAGGTACCTACATAAATTAATAAACCACATGTCTGCATAGCTTGCATTTCGCCTTAGTTAAGAAAAAAAGCTCGATCACTGTACATTACAGAACGTTTTAAATGAAAAATGTTGCACATACAACATTGCATTCAAGAAGTCATAAACTATGTTAGTTAATTGCGCATAGTACGAGCAACTATTTAATAACGGAGATTATCTAGCGCGATGCATACGAATGGCACTCACATGCGAGCATAATACAGTGACAAACTACTGATGATTTCTGTATTATGGATCGGAGCGAACGTTTAACACGACCAGTGCTCTCGCCACCTAATTACGACAGTCACGCTTCAACTAAGAAAATCTTTTGTGCTCTTTTTCCGAGCGTTGAGAAATGTAACAAAATGGGTTGAAGATTTTTTTTAGTCGGAATGACTTTTAAGTGTCACGGCTTCGACCGGTGACGGTTTAATGAGAAAGCTTTGTGATCGCTGAGGCAGTCGACTCTGTGTCGAATTGTCGTTGTGATGTTCTTCGGGTTTTATTTTACAAGGATCGCAGCGGATGCCCAGTCTGGCCACGTAATCCTCATACTTAGTGCTTATAAAATCGACTTATGATCCATCTACTACCATTTCGATGCCATTTTAGCTAAAAAAAGGCATGACGAGAGATTTGCAAGTTAATTTGATTTAATTATGTAAACTGACCAAATTATTCTTTTGTAACGGTATCTTGATTGATGTAAAATATTCTTTGAAGCCGATAATTTAGGTATGCAGGATATTCGTCGATCAAAAAGTGAAATGTGTTACAGTGAATATTGAAATCCATTAAGTTTATATTGGGAACGGGTTGGTTGAGGTTTATTCGTGGCGGAACTGCGGAGCATGAACGCAACGCCGCGTGTCGGCATCGTGTCGCATCTGTGACGAATCTCTTTTTGACCAAACGGACAAAACCTTCACGCCATTATACCTCGTTATGGAAAGCTCGATCATAACAATACGTACAAAATTTTTAAACATGATGTAAATGTGATACCTATATAAAATTTTCCTTCATATACTTATGTTCTTGAATATTATGTTCCAAAATAAATAAAAAATCATTAAGTTTCGAGAGCTTTGCACTTTGCACTTATTTTTTTCCTGCGACCTGAGAGCTGCAAAGCTCTTGAAACGTAAGGATTTTACTAATCAATAAATTTGACGTGACGAATTTCGCTAAAAAGTTGTTTTTGAGTTTTTATTACGTAATATTTCAACTATATTGTTCTCCCAAATTCAGACACATTTTTTTTTTGATTGAAGACGTTTGATCGAACTGGGAACATAAACCACTATGGCGCATTGTGCATCAGCAGTTTGGTCTATTGGAGCTTTGTACCACTAGGTTACTATTGTAATTGCAAAATTATTGTATTACACAATATAAACAAACCAGTCTCACTGTACCTATTTAGCTACAAACGCACGCATCTAGTTACTCTAGTAATGCGTAATTGCGTACAATTCAGTTCGTGGAAGATAAGAATTGTAAGATACCAGTAAGTGTTTTAAGTATTAAGAATAAGTTAAATTAAACAATGTGTTTGTTGTTAACAGCTCAGTGCATTAGTCCATGGTGTGTACTTTAACCCTTTGGCTCCAAATGATGAATATAATACTTTACAATACTTTTACCTCCTTAAATCTTCACTTTACTGATAAAACTTAAGATAAACAGGTACTTAAGGTCTTAGACTACATGAAGTTAAAAATAATATTATAAACAAGTTTTAAATGTGTGTTTAATTTAAAATTATTGCAAAACACCGTTAACTGCTTCAGGTTAACTGGTATCCATCAAAGGAAATTCTATGAAATTGGCCATTGTGTCGGCTGAGCCCATAACTCGAACCAGCTTAGAAGGATCGCTCTTTAACCCTCAGCTCGCTTCGTGATGTCGCCTCGACCTCGGGCGAATCTATTTTGCCCATCATAATCGCTGCTTTCAATTTACGGTGGCTATTCTATCGCTTGATATACAACACAGTTCGATTTCTATTGATGGTTATTGTTTGAAAGCGTTTTAACCCTTGAGGTGTATTATCAATATTATAGACATTTCATATTAATTAAATAAACAATGTAACTATAAATAAACAGACATCTAAAACTAATGTTAACCCCTCATCTAAGTACACATTGAATACCGTACATGAATACCATACACAGATAGGAATTATATTAAATAAACTCAGAAGCATTCCGATACACACGGGAAGTATGGAAACCTTATCAATAAGGCGACGGGGAGTCCGATCATATCGCTCGTTGAGCACAGGAATATCTACAAAGAGTTACGAATACACTCGCACATTACCTTATTTCGAAATCGTGACTGGAAAAATATTATATTATCCATTCATACACAATATGTTAATGTCTATCAGTTATATTATTACCCAAGTAACGTTCGTGGCCATAGTTTCAATTTATGATTGAATCATACTATTTTCTTCACTCAAATATTTTTGTTTCTTCGCATCGAGGTTACTAATGAACTATAAAAGTTTGATGGCTTGTGCTTAAACGTATTTAAAAAAATATTACTTTTGTGTAATGTACTTTTAGTATCGTTTAAAAGTAATTAGAAAACCATTATATTTTTGTGTGACATTGTTCAAGTTTTGAGAAACGCAAATCTATATGATTCTGTGGTTTACTGAATCGTGAACAAAGATGGCGTCCGGGAAATTGTTATTGGTAATGGTTGAGCCGACTGGCACCGAACGGCGGCGACTGGCGAGCGCGCCGACTTCGATGTGATTCATCAATTTTTGTTAGTCCGCCACCATTTTGAGATTTTTCCTTGAGATAGTGTTCTTGTGACTTGCAGCACTCGTTACTCAAGGTTTCATTGTCTATTTGCATGTCAGTCATACTTTAAAAAACATTCCCAATCTTTGTCGACCTAAGGATGTTATCTTTTGTGTACTGTACCTATACTTATTTATTTTATTTGTAGCAACTCGTAATCATCAATTTGCATAATATATATAAATAATTGTTTTATATAATTATTTTGACATGTTTATCTCACGTATAAATATCTTTCACCACCATACCTTATAAGTAGATGCTCAAGCTGCTTCCACAATTTAAAATAATGCAACATTCTGAGCTGAGTGATTATATGATTTTTTAATAATAAGCGTCTTGTAAAAAGTAACATTAGAACCTAGAATAGAACCTTTAAAAGCATGAGCAAGGGGCCCACAAAACGTTACATTTAAAGTATAACATCGAGTAAGTGTCAAGATAGCCGATAAAACACTTTGTATCACCGCTAATTCAATTAACACCTGCGTATTTCTTGAAAAATATTTCCCAGCGTAGCCGAGACCAGGCATTTTATTTATGAGTTCAGCTTTTCTTTTTTTTGCATTCATAGATAATATATCTACGTAAGTAATAGAAGTCTATTAGAATATTGAATATCACGTTAGCACCCAATCACAGTATTTTTCTTGTGGTAGTCATTCAAACTAATTGTGTAAAAAGATTATTTGTAAATTATACCACAATTATTAGCCGCAATAGTTTGAGTGTGAGTTATTAATACAGACTATCTTTAAGATAAATGTGTATTTTCATTCACGATCCCAAGTCTGTGTAAAATCATGGTAATTCCATATGATGTTACACGCAAATTATACTTTGAATTGAGAGACACAACAGGAAAGAGCAATTCTAGCATGTAATACGTATTTTATGTGTCTGTTCAAATTCCAATCAGCTTTTAACAGATCCTTCATCACTTTGCTTAACATAAATGTTTCATAAATCTGTCGCATAGGGACATAAGACGTAGGTACATACTATGGCGATTACGAATCTATAGAAAATAGCCATGACTTTGAAAGCTTCGACAGAAACAATGATCCAAAGCAATAAAGTGTGAAGACGTAAAGTAATAATTCCGTCGATTACGTCAAAGATTCTTAACTATAAACATCCAATATGGTCCTACAGCAATCAAATTATCTTTATTCCTTATAAGAATGTTTGGTGTTAGATGGTGTTTATAGGCGTGGACAGATTACAAGATCAAATCTCTGACACCGAAAGTTGAATGCCTTCAATATTCAACAAATACTTAGAATTGAGAAAACTCGTGCTGAATCGAATTACCAGATTAGTATTTTGGATGAATGTATTTACTGTACTCACCTAAATAATAAGCTAAAAGAAGTATAACTAATAACTATGTTAGATGTATGAGTATTTAATTTCCAAACGGTCATAATTTTCAAGTAGGATATTCAACTCATAGCTCGTTCACGAAGGCATTAGTTTCCTATATGATAAGACTCGAATATATCACCATTTAATGGTGACATCTACAATCTCGATCTAAAACTGAGAGTTGTCGTAATGAGGCTTATCTAACTGAAAGTTATGTTACTGTATAACTAATGTTTATTGTACTTAGATACTATTTTCTGGGACTTATTTTCTCGGACTTATTTTCTCGTAGCAGGATGTAGTACATTGTAATGGGTCGATAGTGAATACAGTGCTTTAGATCAATGTCAAAGTTCACACGCGGCCCGCTCTTGTATCACGAAAAGCTATACTACCGGGAGTGGCACACTTCTGTCCATCTGTAAAGATAATAAACGGTCCTGCTTGTGAGCTGTTTGAAATATTATACCATCTCTAGTAGAAACATCACGCAAACTCTAGTACCTTTGTCTTGTTATAATAGCAAATGCCCTATATAGTGTATTGTCTGCTTTATATACGATGCAATATATTATTTCATTATGAGTTTAGTATTTATGTTTGCACATAAAAATGTCACGTTAATGATCTGAAATTATGAAGAGTTAGCATGGTGCTTATGATGTATCCGCATCTTTATTTCACGATCGTTAAGCTGTATGGTTTCTATTGGTATTTGGTATAATGATAATTCGTCAATAATCAGCATTTAACGGCACAGATCAATACAAGTGTTTTTTGAGTCTCTTTACTCTGAGTCGTGTAAGGCCAGTATGCCAAGGAAATAATAAATTTTAATTGTCCAAAAGTGAGGGTTGAAACTTATTTTGTAGGTTTCGTAACGGTAAAACGAAACTCTTTGGTACCTTATATCAATTTAGCACTGAAATATCTATGAGTCTTTTTTTACAAAACTACGTGAATCTTTGCTCTATCCAAATAGCACTATATAATATCAGAATAGCACTATCCAAAGCTTTTGCTTATAGCTTTGGATAGTGCTATTCTGATAAAGGTTTAACGAATTTTTCGAAGTATCTGCAACATTATATTATTATTTTTGTATTTCAACTTTTAAGTCACTTGAGATTATGTCTATGCGTGTAAAAGAGAGAATTCAATAACCCTGCAAAGAAAATAAAAAAAACTACTGAGAAAACTGAGATCTGTCAGCAAGCAAGTTTCTAATAAAATTCCAGTGCTAACAGTATCATTAAATTATTCATGTGACTAAATTCGAAATAAACTATTCCATTTATAAAATTGTTATCTATGCTTACGTTAAACCACGCTGGCCCGCGGCAGCACCTAACGCACGTTGCCCGTACCGCCGAGCCTGCGGGCTAAACACGGAAATTAATCACGCTTTATTAGCAAAGCTTCCTTATATGTGAATCATATTAAGATATATCTTATGAATTATATAGACGGTGCATAAAAATTATTGATTTTAATTTTAGGATGCCTCTCTGATTATAATCGAAGCTATTTGTGAATTAGATAGACTAGTTTTTGCTGGACAGTTTCAACGACAGTGATAAATTGTAATTGCGTACTTTTTTCTGACAAATCTTATCTTTATTACATAATTATGTTTAATAAAAACTTTCAGTAAAATTAGGAAAAAAAAAGATTTAAAAGCTATTACTAAATGTTAAAACAGGTATATTGTTATTCACATCGAGTCCACGATTTGTTAGAGGAATGTTCAGATATCTATAAAATGCTGCAATTTGCAACTTTTACTGATATTTATTGCGAACAACAGCATATTTGACAAAAACAGCAAGGAAAGCTAGCTTCTAATAGCGTCAATTTATTTCTCAACAATTTATTCATGGTGCCTTCATGTAAATAAGCGATCTGCATGTTTAGTTTTTACTATTTTACGGCCGACGATGATTATAAATATAAAATCGCTAACCGCAGGCCTTGTTGCGTGGCGTCTTTTGATTCTTTTTGTGACGTGACAGCGCCATTGCGTGTGCGCACTTATTGGGAACATTGAAAGACGCCATAAATTCTACAGCATCGTGTAAAAATACCATTTAATACAATAATTCCGAGTCACAGATAAGCAATCGTGTCTGTAATTGATATATATATGATGGGAAGTTCGGTAAAAGTGTTGCAGTAAAAGTTGAATATATTTTACGTGTGAAAACTGGAGCAAAATGGTGTCAAACTTAGTTGACAACTTTATTAAGCAAACGCTCAAAGAATGTTAACTATGGAATTCGGATGTAAGGTATACAAATCACATAATTATTAAGTTTTTTTATCTTCACGAGCTGGTCAGAAGACGACTTTTATCTTTATTTTCGGTCTGACGGGTTCTTTACAAATCCACTCTTTGTTAGTTTCAATATTTTTATTAAAATTATTTGCTAACTTACAACTCAATTAAAAAATGTAAGAAAAACAAAATGTAAATTTTAATTTGAGAGATATAGAGATTTTTAGTGAAACAATTGGACAACATTTGTCACTACGTTAACAAGATACATCCGTTGCTTAACTAGTTTGTAAACATAAACGTTACTTGACCCGATTAGAAAGTCGCTTATCTCTGATCGAGATGAAGATATCGTGCGACTTTTAACTTCTTATATACTCAATTATAATCGTCATGAGAACAGACGAGATCTCGTTATAAGAACTTTGGAAATGTTATGCTAAACTCTGGATAAAATATACCCCATAACATCATAAGGCGTGGAAAGTTATCACAGCTAGTAAATACATCTATATGCTAATCAAAAGCTCATTATTGATTATTTAACTGTGTCAGTGTTAGAAGTGTAAATGCAAATTGATAATTTAGAATCAAAATTATAGCTCTTCTAATGTAAATATAATCCGGTTAACTTAATATTGTGACTTTATAAGGAAACGTTGACATGTAGGATATAACTCAATTAGGTTTTATTAGTAACTAGTGAGTATCACAAGTAATTTCATTTGCAATCCAGTTGAGAAAACGTTCTAGTTTCAATCTACAAGTGCCATGTCGCTACCGGAATAGTTGTTTTATATTTCTGTACCTGGAAACACATTTTGACTGTTACCTTTTACGTGGGAAATGTTTCACACGTAACTGGTGACAGTAACTGTTTACCTCAAATTCGACAATAACAAAGGTAATTATTTTTATTACAATATGTCTTCGAGTCATTCATATGAGTCATATTGTGTTGATGTGATGTTAGTTTGCTCTTTCATTTGTTACAAGATTGGGAGCAAACAAGTTTAGTGCGCCATACGAGTTACTGTCTACAAACCATAGGTAAATATCTATTTATTTTGCTTGCGATGGGGACGGGTTTCAATCATCATCTGAAAACGCTTTAAAATATTTAAAAACAAAACTCCTGATATCATCGTATAAAATCATTAAATATAAAATAATAAAAAAATACGAATACATACAAAGACTACATAGACACACAGAAAGAATACATAAAAAATACATTTCCTTACACATCAACAGACTATTAACGTTTACTTAAGTATCGCTTAAGTAAAGCTAAAACTAAGTTCTAATTCTTTATTTAAAAAAAAAAACATATTTGATAAATAATATTTTTGTACACTTTTCAACTGAAAACTTAGTTCAGTTACTGTTGCAAGCACAAGAACGCAAAACTAACAAGAAATAATAGTGCCATAACGTTTTAAGTCAGTGCAGTGAAATATTAGATATTTGCGAGACCGGTGTCCCATCTCTAACACTAAGTCGTAAGAAATCTGCGCCAGTAATTAACGTTCGCTCTTGATTTGTGGCGTTATCATGATGTCTCGCCGAGTACCAATTTATAGACGTATTTAAAACGTATTTCTACTTCTACAGTCATTGTTAGGCTTATTAGAGATACTATAAACTAATCTCGCAGATAAAGGGTCCAACCCGTATTTGAATTTAGCGTAGGATTAGATTTGATTGTAGTTTTTATTAATGATATCCGCTCGAATAGATTTTTATGACTGGTCTAATACGTGTTTGATAAAATTATAAGTGTACGTTTTGTTCACTCTTCCTCTATGTAGACAAGAACTAGGAAAGATTTTTAAGACAATTCTTGTTGACAAAATTAGTAGGCATTACTTTTACTTAGTTTTTTTTTTCATAAATGCAGCAAGATTGATAGTTGCCTACAAAAGACATCAACGCACTACCAGAAAGGTGCTCTACCTAATTAATTTATATATTGTCAGCGATCGTAAAATCTGGCATATTTAGTAATTTTATAGTATATAATATATACATATTTACTAATATAATTAGAAAATTTTGTACATTGCCTTAGCAATTAATATCAAACAGTTTCAGATCAGTTTCAAAATTAATTTTTAAAATCAGTAAACATTGTATGAGATGTTCTTTTTATACATTATGTATAATCTAACTCCGCGTTGTACCTAAATTATCTAATACCTAAATTATATATCTTCATAAATATGTGAAATCTTACGAGTATGTTTAAGTTAAATATTATACAGCAAAAGCAAAACAATATTATATAGCTTAGTTTGTGAGTGCTAATGTCTTTGTAATCTGATATTTTGGGTTTCCACTAACACTCTTAGTTAGAGTAAAATATCTACCTAAAATGAATTTTCTCAGGAACTCAGAATTCAAACAATTTTCTTCAAAATTCATAATCACAGTAATATTATTAGACTACTTATAAACCTTAAAAGTACGTTCGACATAAAGACATTAAATGTAATAATGAAATGTAATAGCAACAAGTTGGTATAACGCGAACTACATCATAATAACATGTTTACGACACAACTTCCGTACCGAACGGATACAATAATACTTTCCATTCTTCTCCTTGCTGCAGAAAAGTACCAACTTGCGGCTACCGCGTTTCCTGTCAAATTATTAAACTCGTTAACATACTAACTTTGATTTATACGAAATATAACATACCTTTTGCCATATTAAGTGTTTGTAGTCCAAGTAAAAGGTGAATACATACGCGTGCAAGCTTTATTTACATTTAAGAATAGTCAGAAATAGTAGGGAATGTCACCTTGTGATGTAATTTATATTTATTGGGAAGATAAAATATAAGATTTTCGAAAATATTTAATAAGAAATTTTCAAAAATAACTGATTCGGCGCCGGCGCGAGCGGGGGACTTGAACTCGCGTTTTTTTTGTGAGAGTCTTATTAAATATTTTTATTTAATAAGCAAAACATGTGCAAAAATTTAAAACATACATAAAATTATATTAAGAATTGGTAATGAAATTTCTATGCCTTTTAAACTGAAAAGCTTGGAGCATGGGATCGACAGTGCGTAAAATACTCCGGTAGATATCACCACACGTCTATATGGCGTTAAGATTTCAACTCACCCTCTCTGACTCGATGGTTTAGTTGGTAAATAAATGCTAGAGATTGCAGGTACAAGACCCGCAAGAGTCAGTTGTTGTTTTTGCGAGTTTCTTATTAAATATTTTCATTTAATAAGCAAAACATGTTCATAAACATGTAAAGATTATTAGATGATTTAAATACGTTTTATTAAGTCTTCTGTAAAATATGGCACCAAAACTCTATGATTTGCGTAATTATTAAGATTATATTTGTTAAAATTTCAGTTGTTTGAACAGTTTGTCCCATCTATTCTCAAGTCAACAAATAACGAACTGCGAGCAGATGATATCTAGTCAGATTCCGGGTAGGTTGTGTGAGTTTGAATGCCTAACGGACGCGTCTAAGTCTCGACTTGGTAGTGCAGTGTGACGGGCGAACTCCGGGTCTGTCCTGTCACTCAATCTTTCAGGCGATTATAAGCTACGTTAACAAATAACTGTACTGATACTACGACATTTAACAAATGCGCTCCTAGCCGCATGGTGTGATGTCGACTCTATAATAACTTCACTTCACATGTTCATCGTAAATATACATAATTTAATTAGTGTCTGAATTAACTTCGGAACAAGATTTACACACAATTAACATTCAAAGTGGAGAAATAATAAACCAACCGGCTAGGAGACAACGAAATAAATAATAAAGAACCTTCAACATCTCACTAGTAAGCGCTGTAAAACACTCGACATAAACTCGACAGTGTAATTAAAAAAGAAGCGAAAAATCCGAGTTGATCTTATCCATTTTGATTCACTCTACTAGTTGTCCATAACATGAACAAATGTTGGTAACCATAAAAGTTACTATATTAAAGAAAGCTATTAAATCTAGTATAAATTGCCCTTTGCATTAAAAATTATACCTTGAGATGTACTTAGTGGATTTATGTGAATCGCTTTAGCCAATAAAGTAGGAGATGTCTCGTAAATCGTGGGTACATCGGGACGGATGGTCGGCGCAGTCAGGCGACACCTACGGAGTGGGCGCATCCACCGTTAGGCGTTAGGCCCCGGGCATACGAACTCCAGGACCACAAGCCTTCACTTACCTACAGTCTACACCCTCCTATCTAGTCTCCGCTCAGAAATTGCTTTTGTTTCACGCTATATTTTGTTTTAAGTCATACGTATCAAATGCGTTTGAAACAAGTTATCCAATTTGGATTAAATGTAGATTGAACGGGTTCTCAAAGTACCTATAACCTTTTTCTTATGTGACCTGTATGGTCTAATACTGTTCAGTGCATAATGCAATAAGATATAACATTCTCCTATCTTAAATACAAAGTGCAACATCGACAATGTTCATAACCAAAAAAAGCTTACATCATTGTTCACTCTGACCTTAAATATTTAAGCTCTAAATATCTCTAGACGCGATTCAATCTACTATTTATTATTTACAAATATCAACGAGCTAAAATCACATAGCTAGAATAACAGTACAAAATGTTACATCAAGCGAAACTATTCGTAAAGTGTTCGGCATACTGCATCATTTGTTTGTCCTAGAGGCGAAATGTCGTCGTCCTACATAGCATAGTATCATTTATCTGGTATTGGATTAGCACGCGTGTAACCCTAACTGTGGGCTTGAACGGTACAAATAGTTCGCACCGCGCCAGCCGAGCATCTATGTCGACCTAGTAACAGTTGGGTGTCGGGTAGCAAACTCGGTTCACCGAGGTCGGATTTACAACTAATGAAGAAAATTGATATTACACAAACTCAACGTAGGTCAACTCCTTAATTCTATAACGTTAAATTTAAAAATCCATTTTAGATTTTATACACGTGTATGCATACAACGACACGTTAAGCTATTAGTTAGAACTTTGCTACTGTACGTGTTCGAGCCCCTTTCGTATCTATTTGTAAATTATCTCTAAAATAATGTACATAATTATAAGTATGACATTGTTCATATTCCCAACTCAACGAAATCGGATTTGCTTTAGAACCAAACGTTGGTGCACCTATTCCAGCTGTCAGTACTAGGTATAAATTAGTCTCTCCAAGCAAACAGATAAATAAGCTCCAACTTACATACAGAGGTAGATATTGCTCGCCGTGCCAAGATTTAATAGTCATAAATTTATGATTGTTAGCTTTAATAAACCATGATTTCAAAGGATTTTAAATTCTTATTAAAACTAATGGCGAATTTCAATGGCATGTACCTAATGATTATTTGGAATATCATGGTGATGGTGATGAATATGATGAAACATTATTCATCGACGAATCCTGTTTAACAGATAAGTCTTAAGTATGATAAGTAACAAGCATTTAAATAGATGCACGCGCAAATAGCATTACCCTCGCTTTGTCTTCATTTTAATTGGTTAAAATGTTGCCTGCTCAATAACCAGTTATATCAAGTTCCTACTTTTTATTCAATTAACCATTGATATGTATAGTAGATAGATGAATGCACTGAACATAATAAAAAACAACGGAATAGGTTATCAAAGTTCTAGTCTCATTCGAATGTATTTTCTGCGAAGAATTGCCGTGTTCAATTAATAAGATACAGCAGTCAAATTAAAATGTGCTGAAAATGAGGTTAGTTACGAGCACGCCGTGAAAAATGTTCTTTCACGAACGTGAAAGTCTGTCTACCGTATGGAAGTCTACCACACGGTCCACACGCTACGTACAAATAGTATAAAGAACCACAAAAAATACTTGTGTACAATAAATCTAACAGTTACGAGAATTTTTCTATTCAAGAAGGATCATTCTGACTCATTTCCGTTGTCATTATTTTTTCATTCTTATAGCAGTGTGAGAACATATTAATTCCAGGTATTATTAATACATAAAAACGTCATAAAAGTGTCTAAGCCGATAACTGCGGCGCATGTTTCATACAAGTATCAAGCATTCTCTCCCAATCCTAGAAACCAGTTCGACGTTTATACGTTTACTGCAAAGACTGTACCGATAGTGACACCCGGCTTCGATCGTCATGACCTGATAATGTTGTAACATTGTACCGCGCTCGATACCGCCATCTATGTAATGTATTATGTATTTTATGTTACTCGCCAGATCTCCGACCCTAGTTATATAATTATTTACTAACTTTGTGATAGATTAAATTACCGTTATTTGGAAAGCTATTTATAGGTGTAACATAATAACATTATTTTTGAACAATATTAATTTTAAAAAAAAGATTTTTCATCATACTTGCTTGTAAACAGCGCTGAAAACATGTAGGAAAAGCGCTCTAATGCGCGGCGCGGTATGAACCCATCATTTTTAACCCCCGACGTATCTGTATGTCTGTGTGTCTGTATGTCTCTCTGTGGCATCGTAGCTCCCAAACGGATGAACTGATTTTGATTTAGTTTTTTTTATTTAAGAAAGTAACGTGATCGAGAGCTTTCTTAGCTAAATAAAAATGGAGGCTTATGTAATTGTGTCGCGGGCTTTTAAATTTATAGTAATAAATTGTATTTCCTACTTATTATTGTATATTTACAAATATATATAGAAATTATTTAATAAGAAACTCGCAAAAACAACTTAACTGTTAAATAATTTCATTTAATAGACAAAACTTGTGCATTAATATGTAAGAAATTATAAATATTTTATATAAAGCATTCGTACATTTGATTCGCAAAGCAAGCGATGCTAACAATTCAAATTTAATTTGTTCATGTAGTAAAGTTGGTTGATTAATATTGTACGTTATAACTACAATTTTTAGAAACGAATACATCTGATCATTTCTTAGCTCTTTAAATTCAACATGATATCAACTAAACTATTATTGCTATAACCGCGTTAGTCTGCGTGTAACTCACCAAAGTAAATCCATCCCACACAAAATCTATCCAATAAATATCCAAAAAGCTTGTTCTGCAAGCATTCTGCGTCCATTGTGTTCCTTGCAGATATATCTTGCGTAAGGAGCATGCGATTCTTGCAGGCTTTGCTTTCTCCTCTGCCCACGCTCGACGATGCTCGTCACTATTGATTGACAAAGTATCCATTACCACATCGAAACCGACTTTTATCCGAATCGATGAAGAAACTGTATAGAAGAAAATCTTTGCGACCGCGACGCTTTGAGAATTTCGAGTCGCCTGCGGTGACCGGTTACCTAATGCAATAGTTGACAAATCGCTCAATTGTCCCAAGTTGGTGGCTCGTCGAGCCGACTAGTTGGGTGGCGGGTTGTGCAACTAGTGGTCACTTGAGTCTGTTTGACGGATGCCGGAAGACGTCCAACTTTATTGTGCTTTATTACGATTGGACAGTGGTAAATAGTTGCGAATCGCATCTGTGAGAACATTTTGATTATCGGGAACGATTCTATTGAAATTTATTCAACGATTTAAATAAACCATGTTATAAAGAAAATCGTATCTCTTTGAAATATTCGTTGCTACTTCGTTAATACCTACAGTTTACCATTCCAGTTTAGTAAATGCTTTATAAAATTATTTATATATATTTAAGTCAATATTTACAACAATATTTCAGAATAAAACATACATTAATAATTTCATATGTCTTAATTTTAATGCACTAAAGGAAAATATTAGCAGTGCCATAAATATGTCTCGTAAAATCACAGCAGGGCGTGCATTTGCAATTTTCGTGGCTTCTCACACATTTACATAAAATCTAAAATCGCATTTTGATCCATAATTTACATAATATAATATTCAAAATAAAAGGATATTGTTATTTAAATAAATGTACCATAATATAAAACAATATCTAAAACAAATGACTCGCTAGGCATATTTATTATTCCAATTCGATCGATTGATTTTTATACCTGCTTTTTTTAGTCAATATGTTTTAATTTTAACGAGCGCTCCAAAGAAGTCATGATGGTTTAGGCACCACCTAATTTGTATAAACAGGTAGATCTATTGAATAAATATCAACGTCTACAATGTAAAAAATGTGTACATTTACGATGTATTTGCATATATTTCTTGCTTATATATCACACAAGACGCTAACTAAGCAGAAAGCGAAATGCTAATGAAGTGTGGTTATCTGAGCTGAGGCTTTTTATTTGTCGGATAACCCGTAATGTGTTTTAAAGATATGTTCACCTTCAAGTTTTGATGTTGTGTTAGGTTTTTTTTTACCTCTTGCTCTTAAATGCCGCGGCGTAAATGCGCACCGTTTCTGTATTGCAACACTTTAACGCTATCTGACTTTGAGTTATGTGGGATGACTTGTAGTTGTGGAGAGAAGTAGGTACCACCCTGAAATATTTGCTTCGGACAAGTATTTCATACATACCACGTGTAAGATTTGTAGCACGTGGCCAGATAAAAACCGTTATTTAGAAATTTCAAAACGTATAAAAGCTTGTCGAATTAAAGTAATATATTTGTTTTGGTTAATAAAATCATAATTGTTATAAAAGAAAAGTTCTAAGTTTTAAAAACATGAAAGTAAGAAAACCCTTTTATTTATGCCACAAGCGTGCACACGCATAAATAAAGTTGAATTTAAAAAGGAAGGAAAAAAATTATTGGATTTAGAAATAAATAAAATATAAGTAATAGGTATTATTATTAGTGATTATTATAAATTGCGCCTATACCTATTCATGGTTTGTTGGACAGAAATAGATTGTAGTACCTATTTAGTTAGGTACTCCCACAAAACTAATAGGTACCTCAAAATATAGAGATCTGATCCACGCAGGATTAATGCCGTACGCAATGACGATGATGATAACCTTAAAAAGCTCTGCCAGTTGCATTTGTAAAGAATAACGGTTACCGCACATTACTTTATTATTACACATTATTTTTACTTTTTTAACTCTGTGTTGTCAAGAGATTACAAATCCTTTTTTCATCTATTCCCATAATTGGTTAGAAAATATTTTAATTATCTATTTTACCAAAGTACCCTTTAAACATTTTTGTTTCATTCCATTTTCTTAAGTACCTACCTAGGTATTTACTAATTAGTTCAGTACAAGTACTGCTTGAAAGAGTTCCGGGAAGAGACGTACTATGTAATAAGTATGTAGGTCTTTGAATTTAATTGTATTTAGGTATAGAAGTAGTAATAGATACTATTATTGTTTCATGAAGGGAAAAGGTCAAACATTGTCGCTGCTTTCAAACAGAACGCAACTACCACTTTTAATGTAATGAGTCCAATATTTCCATACAATAATACATTGTTACGTCTCAAGTTAATTGAAATAATATCCAATTTAAAGGTCCTGTCACATGATGTAGGTACGTTAATTAAGTGCGCGGTTAAATCTTTGCAAAATTCGTATTTTAACCCTTACAATCTGGTAGTATGGCATAAATCTCCCGTAAATGAGAACCAACATTTTAGTCGCTGCATATAATTTACCCAGCTTAAGTCAATATCATTCCGTATACTTTAACATTGATGTTAAGGTATATCCACAGCAATTCCAGTTAAGCCTAATAAATCACACTAACTAGTAGAAATGAGATTTTATTTATTTGAAAATACGTATTTCTGTAACAAAAACAGAATGGATCGTGTGAAACACAAAGAAATCTACTAATGTTTGTCCGAGTGGCCGGCGGGGAGGCTATACACCGCGAAATATTTCCCAAGATACATCGGCACGAGTGCGATGTGGCGATATCTTAGGTGCGCGCCAGTTCGAATCGTCTATCGACTCTATGATCGGCTCCGTCGAGGGGTCACGCGCGTTAAACGTAAATCAACATATCTCGCGACGGGAGATCTAGCCGAGCATGCGCTCGACCAACAAAAACTGAATTTTATAGCCGTAACACTACACCTGGGAAAAAAGTAAATAAATTGGACGAGATCGAGTGAACGACCCGCGCTCGACCCTCCTACAACTCTCCCTGAAACTGGCATCACGGGAATATTTATCTAGCGTCAAATACTCTTACCTTACAACAGTCAGCTTGTAGAGAAAGTAGTGAATTAACATTACAAAGCAGCGTGTACTGTTACATGAAAGTAATTAAAGTATACATACTTTCGTTTCAAATCCTGAACATCCACCCTAACTTAAATATATTTACGTGGGTATGTGTAAAGCCTGCTTGTTGAGAAGGTTTCGAAGTATAAACTAATCAAGATAATTTGGCTCGGAATAGAATAGCAGCAGTCCCTCTCATTACCAACTGTACGCGCCTACATGTAACCTTAAGATGAACCTGAAATTGCGATATAGTATTCCTCAATGAGAATTGTTTCTAATCATGAACAAAATTATATTATTTTTGTAAACAGATTCATCCGAATGATCTTAGATGAAAGTTTCTAGCTTTTAAAAATAGTATATTTTTTAACGAATGGCTAAATACATAGTCGGGTTTAGTTAAGAGTCATAAAGCTCTTGGGTTAGTCATCTTCAGCATCGCATCTCTATATCTACGTAATTACAAAGTGACGAAAGTCAGACTTGTACATTGCATCGTTGTTATTTTGTTGCTTCACGTTTCTCGAGGATAAATAAAATAGCGATGGGCTAAACCAATAAGCAATTATATTAATTAATATACAAGTTCTTATTACTGCTACACCTGAGTTTCCAATAATGATATTACGAGCAGAACATCACTTTAATTATTCTGTATCGAGGGCGTGTTCAATAAATATCCGCTCTATGTCACATCTATTAAGGTTGATGTTCCGCATAGGGGCTAGACGGGGTGCTTTCTCTGGAATGTCGGGCAACTGTCGTACGATTCGCAGACCGAGTTTCGATCGAGAGAGTCGATCCGTATCTTCGCGATCGATTCTTATCGTGACAGTTTTACGCGTCGTGTCGCGATCTCACTTCCAATACAACCAATGCACAACATCACACTCGGCCCTCGTCATCGCAACTTATTTACCAATATCACACGACATTTTACAACTACTTTTTGCGCTTTTTCAAATGTCAATCAAAGATTGATGGAGTTTCGTTGGCTTCTAGCTCACATAATTATTAACCCAGACAGTAGATAAGAGCATAGGTATATTAGCTACTTTGTATAACATCTTTTGTCGTAGCAGGTATCTTGTCAACAACTTGTCAAAGTGTTTTGGCTTGTAGGAATTTATATTTGAATAACAAATTGTTTGCTTGAAGTCATCTGGCGATTACCACCATTGCCATGCGATACTATGCTGTTTGAGTGACACAATTAAGTTGCAATTGATTAAATCGGAAATCTTATTTAATCTACAAACTATTTATAGCTAATCTATTCACGATTATGTTAATTATCCAATCCATGTTAGTATATTAATTAACAAGATGATATTGTGTTACTTGTATAGATATAAACCGTTTGAATAAGTTAGCACATTTTTTTTCCCAATTGTCTTAAGTCACAAAGCTAGTGGTCACAAATGGAAATATGTGGTATCTATCGATACTTATGTTGTAGTCAATTATGTTGAATCCTCGACAGGAAAAGGATAAGAAAACCTAGGCATTCGTAAACTATAGTAGCAAGTCAAGTTGAAAGAATCTGAAACAGTAATCGGAACGTTAAAAGCATCGTAAGATAACACGCTCACATCCTCACAATCTCGGGTACGCGGTGGAGTGATAGCGCTAATGAACCCATGTTGCCGTCACAGAAGTGGCACGGTTTGAACGATGGCACGGCCATTAGTGGGAAACTCAAGGCCAGCCGAGGGCGGACAGCTAGCCGTAATTATCTAAAACAAACTAAACCGAAAGGCGGATATATCGCCTGTTGCAACACTTCACCGAAGACATGTTCTCTACATTCAATTTGCCGATAAATGAGCCTATCTATACAATGCAGGCTTTACAGTAAACAAAACTCGGCGTTTTAATGTGCCTGGCTAGATGTGCAAATATAGTTAGTATGTTAGTGACGCCTATTTGTACAGTACATGGTAAAACGTGAATGCAGTTACTTTTTCTTTGTTACTGAAATAGTATTTATGATTGTAGAAACGGTTTTCATGTTGGAATTATACAACAGTACCTATAAAATATACTCCTGCTTTATTATGTACAATTTTAAACCTTTGTGTTCTCGTAGTTATTAATGTAGGTAGTACATACGGTTTTCACCAAATGCCATAGAAATGGTGTCGAGTTTTCACATGTAGTTTTCACATATTTAAATTAGTACTTCTAACGTTGCTTGTTGTGTGTCGGGCGGGGTTACGAATAGTTTAGTAGCAGAGCGACTGGGGCCTTTACCCAGTAGGTCGCGGGTTCAAAACCCGCACGTAATTTTTTCCTTTCTACGAAATTTTTTAACTTTAGCATTCGCATAGCATGCTCTATTTCTTGCTCTATAAGTTCTTGTAACTACTTCAACTTTCTGAACTAAGTGACGTGTCACTAGGGAAAATAAAAATAAAATGACCATTTCATGATTTAAGATCAAACTTAATTAAAGAACCTCAAAATTAGAGTGCAAAAATGTGTATGTTGTGCGTGTAAAATTTTTGGTAGAACCCGTTAATGACAGTGGTAGATTGAAGACATGGTTCATGACTTTGGGAATCAGTTGCAAGTTGCAGTGTGTTAATTCTGGCCTTGGCGTATATAATAGACGAGTTATGTAGTAGACACAATATTCTTAGAAGTTTAACATACAGATGCAAGAGCGATGCGCGTTGTACTGTATTATGAATTAAAACTTTTCTAGTTTGTAGTAAATATGTATTATAACTTATTTTGTAAAGTTCCTTATTGTTTTGAATTAAATAAATATTACAACTTAAAGTTTTAACAGTAAATATGCGGATGTATTGGTTTAACTTTTAATTACAATGTAAATACTTTTTAGTTTGCTATTAACCGATACTTTTTATACAACTCGTAATTTATTAACGACTCTACGATCTCGATGCATGGTGATAATTTTGATTGTATCTTGTTGGCTAGCTCAGGGAAAGACCGCTACGTTGATAGATTCTACAGAAAAGGCTGTTACAGCACAGCTATTGCTGCGTTAAGCCGTTGTTTAATTGAATTTACGCAATAAAAGGGAGTGCAAAACTAACGGCACGTTAATGTTAAGACTTAGTCTCGTGGGAGCTGTATTTTGTGGGCGAGACACATGTGTTCCGATAGGTCCGTACCTACTGCTCCGCGGCCAGTATCAATAACTCAAATGTCACTCTATGCTTTGACAGTCACCAGTTGATAATATTTGCCGGACCAAATTAAGTAGACGTTTGATTGACTGACATGTATTTATAGAGCTATTAACTTTTTTTTAAATACTTTTTTTGCCTATTAGTTTTTTTCTGATGGTGTAAAATATAGAGAGACATCTTGGTAAGTTGGTAAACATTGAGTTGACGCCAAACAGAGATAATTGAAAGGAGAAGCGCTGTATGCAAATAAAGAGGTGAAGCAGAATAATGAATTATGATTGAGTGTTAACTGATGGGTGATAAGTCTGCATGATTTATGAAATAAATCCCTCAAAGCACTTTTAAATGGATACTTAAGATAGTAGTGACGACTAATTGTTTACGTCTGCTTGTTAAATTCCTTTAAGCCAATTAGAGTAGAAATTGACCTCATCGAAATGTATCTACAAAGCCTGTCGTTAAGCAGTCGATTACTATCACATTAATTCGCAGTGATTAGGTGATGGTATCTTAACGCAAGTGGGGCGCACGCGTCACAGTTCATTATGAGTGCGCCCGCGCCGTCGCTTGCTCCACTTCGTTATACGTGACGAGCGTGAGAAACAACGCTTTTGAAAGTTTTTAATAAGCGTGCTAAATGTGTTATGGTTCTCCGTATTCCAGGTTCTATCCCGTTTCTAAAAGATTAACGCTAAATTTATTTTTGTCCCACTAATTTGAAAAAAATATACGCATAGCCCATTTATTGAGGAAGGACAAGGTAATTTCAATTTCCCGTGGACAGAGATTACAGAGTTACGAGAGTTGATTACTTTTACTTAGTATTATTTATTGTGTACTACTAGGAATATTTTAGAAATATTTCCAAATAATTATATTTATAAGTGATTATAAGGTGAAATTGGTTTATTTGACAGTAGATGAAATTGTACTTTTTTGGGTATAAATAATGAAAAAATTGGCTCAAGTACCCTGCCTCCTCTCAAAAAATGATTGAACGATCCTTAATGAACTGGCTAAGCCCTAAGGAAATAACAAAGAATAGGGTCCCGTTCAGACTACACGAAAAGTATTATGTTTTAAATAATATTTTTTGTTTTGTACTAAATAATTTATAATTTAAATTTGATGTTAAAGCATCAAAATCTTGAAAAATGTTTTTGAATTAGACTCAGGGAGCAAATTATTTTAATTTATACATTAAATTAATCGTACTTTAACTATCATGTGTAACGACCATCTGAGACGTTGAACTGAGATGTTGAAGAGAATTTCAATAACACAGGTAGGTTAAGCATAGATTAAATGAAAGAGTGGAATTGGGGCTTTACCCAGTACGTCACTCTTGTTCATCATAAATCTTGCTCGTAATTCATTCTTTCTTCTTACAAAAATTTAGAATTTAAGACATTTTTTTTTTATAGACTCACGCCTGTATTCCCCAGAGGGGGTAGGCAGAGATGTGCAGTACACCCACGTTTCGCCGGCATGTTATAAGTCCCAGTGCTGCTACTGAGAATTTCCTAATGGAAAAACCCAATAACACTTTGCCCGACCCGGGGATCGAACCCAGGACCTCGTGCTCAGCAGTCGCGCTTGCTACCACTAGACCAACGAGGCAGAATTTAAGACATACTTTACTAAATTAAAGTCCCTAATGAATATAATGTACCAATAGCCCGTGGTTATTCGGAAAAGGAATTTGATAAGAGGTATGAATCTAAATCTAAATCTAAAAAAAAATCTAAAAAGAAAAATATAATATCATCAACTATTTGATATATTCAAATAGTTGATGATATTATATTTTTCTTTTTAAATAATATTTAGAATCAGACTGCCGTGAAAAATATCCGACTTAATATCCAATGTTTCCTTGTTACTTACAATTCAATTACAACCTAGATTTTTGTCGATTATTTGACATTAAAGACATATAATCATAGCTAAAACTAAAACTAAAGGGTACGAATAACATTCGTACAAATTGCTATTTTGTCCAATAGAAATCCTAAGAAGTGACAGTTTAAATATCACTGAACTGTGAACTGGAAACAATTTGAAAATTTATACAATTTACAAAATACGTAGGTAAGTATGTAAAATTTCCTTTCTTCAGCAGTACAGTGTGCACTCGTCTTAACATTCGACTCTTGAAATGAATGTGAATTATTATCACAGTGACGACCCATACATTTTTAGCTTTTCGATTAAGTTAGGGCTCGATAATGAAGCTCGGATATACATGCTAAATTTATTAGGCAGCTCTCTTATCGGGTTTTTTATAAGCCATTAAATTATTCCAAGCACTAAATAAAGATTGAGAAAGTATACTTAATTTTATGTAGTCAATCCTAAATTTGGTGATACTGGGTGGTGGAATTCCTAATAAGTACATTAAATTCTGATGTCTGCTTCCTTTAATCATGATTTGCAAATGTTACCAGCTTATTCTTTATTAAATATTCTTATATGTAGCATGAAAGAGAAAACGCAATAACACTTTGCCCGACCCGGGACCTCGGGCTTAGCAGTTGCGCTTGCTACCATTAGACCAACGAGGCAGGTTAATTTAATTAAATAATAAAAAGTAAGTTAGTAAGTATTGAGTTGGTATAGCTTAGTGGTGCAACCCCTGACAGATGAAAAGGTCTCAGTTTTAAATCAGTATGCTCTATGCAGTATGTGTATTTAAACGGTTTTATTTAGCTTGACCTGTTTAATATTTGGTTTAAATTTAGTAATTGAAATTTTACCCCCTTCCTGTTGTCAGGTTGATCTGATATTTGGTACTTACCTTTAGTTCTGATGACAAAACCGTTCAAAGTAAAAAAAATAATTACTTATATTATTTAAATTAGTTATCACTTCTTTTGTGCTTTGGAAAACGAGTAAAGCCGTTGGTCCTGCGCCTGATTCTTTCTGGGCGAGTAGGATGGCCGTCCCATCGAATTATGATATAATTAATTAGAGGGAAACAAAAACCAGTGCTCCTGAGTAATGTGGGCAATATTGGGCATAGATTCAGTTTGTTCTTTTTTAGTTCTTTTTTTCGTGTGTGTATTTTTATTTTTTTTATTTTTATTTCTTAAATACTTATATTATGTAGCGTCTTGCGCAATATTGCGTGTAATAAATGATTTCTTTCTTTCTTTCTTTTAATGTCCTCCGTAGATGCAAAATCTCCGTTGAGATTGGCTGTTGTGACCGAAATTGGGTCAGGTGAACATAATTATTACTTTTACTATTACCCAATTTATAAATGTAGGTATGAATTATGTATATTCCTGTTTGCTTTTATCTGTAAAAGATGAACACATCTCTAAGCTACTTTATTATACGACTAGCTTCCGCCCGCGGCTTCCCACCCTGTATGTTAATAAATTGTAGCCTATGTGTTACTCTGATGTATAGCTACAGACCTGTAAAGTTTCACCAAAATCCTTCAGTAGTTTTTGCGTGAAGAGTAACAAACATCCATCCATATATATATCGTCAGCTCGTCACAAACTTTCACATTTATAATATTAAGTAGGAAGTAGGATGTACATTGTATAGAACTTTGTGTTGTATCGTGACTATCTCTTGCATGTTTGAGCACAGTGCAGTCATTAGTTTAAGCATCTTAGCATTTGGTGGTCTACCGGTCAATGTCGCTGTAATTGATGTAAGCCGCTTAAAGCTTACTTATGGTTTTCTTGCTTGATACAAACAATGACTCTATTCACTTAATAAGAGAACCCAAGGTTCACATTTTTTAAATAATCTATGCTCTGAAGGCTATGAATGAACAAAGCACATTTTATTAACTTTTCATATAAATAAAATCGAATCATAACGGTTCCTTGTCCGGAGTTCAAGTAAAAAATAATAGAGTAAAAAACGGTATTTAGGTAACAAGACTATCGGAGGGCCGTTCGTTAGCCTGAATTTCGTCGAACGGGAATCGAACTTGGGCCTGCGGCCGTCGTGGCCTGCCGTAGACAACGATCTCGCTTCCATTGTGTGCTTTGGAACTTGATAACATTCTATTTTACAGTAAAAAGGAGAATTTTAATGAAACTCTGGAAAAAAAAGTAATCTTCAAGGTGAAACTTATCTTGTTAGCTATTATGTTCTATTTTTGTACATGTTTGTTGTAGAAAAAAACTTTATTGAAAGAATTCTAAAAATCTTTTTAACACCATGTGATATTTGCACATAAGAAAATAAATACAAAAAACTTGAGACACCTATCTGAGTTCGCCTTTTTTCGTTTTTATAAACAAGGTATAATTATAAATCACATGTACCTATAGAACATAGATCTTTTTCTCAATTTCATGGTTAATGTTGTTGGCAATGAAAATGGGTTGGTTCCATAGTAAATGTTATTAATGATAAGTTCAATGACCCTCACTTCTGACTTCTCAATTACTTAAATTTCACCTTGTATGAGAAATATTGCAAATATATATCGATCTATAAAAAGTATACGATACGATTGTTCTGCTAAGTAACAATCAATCAATAATGACAAATACTGATAGCCAATTGATTCTGCATGCGGACAGAATAGGTACCTATTCATTACACTAATGGGAGTCTATTGTCAAAAGATAAGTTTTTTTCTCACAATATTGCTTTGCCTATCCATTAGAGACTGTCCAAACATAAGTCAATGGCTCTAGGTGTGTCCGCTAATAAAATATCACACTTCGCTATTATAAGAAAATATAAAAAAGTGTGTAAAAACATCAACGCAATGTCTTTTGACACCTCTACAGAAATGTACAATCATGGCGGGCTTTATAGATTTATGATTTCTATATCAAAAGATTTAAGATTTTTTGTATCATAAATAATATCAAATAGGAATTCATTTTGCACTTAAAAAATAATGATATAAGACGAAAAATAAAAAATATCAACATTCGTGCCACTTATTCATTAAAAATATATTTACTATTCAAATAAATTCATTACCAAAGAGTTGCGAACTATTCATTCTAATTGAAAAAGTCTACAAATGCATAATTAACGTTAGTAATAGTTAAAAATGAATAAAAGAACTTCACAGTTATTCACTTTAAAACTTGTACAAATATTTTGCTTATAGATTGATGGCGCTCGTTAGAAAGTTTGGCATTCTAAATGATTGAAGCTTGAAAGTCATTATTATTAATTACTGTATTATTGTTAAGTATCAGCATGTCGGTG
The DNA here is from genome assembly GCA_936450705.2 of Protodeltote pygarga. Lineage (NCBI taxonomy): Eukaryota > Metazoa > Arthropoda > Insecta > Lepidoptera > Noctuidae > Protodeltote > Protodeltote pygarga. Next base: position 6,885,102 of record OW388255.2, on the reverse strand, counting down.
TTCACCGACATTTTGCGGTGAAAAGATATTTAGCTGTCCAGGATGTTGGTCGTGCAATGTAAAAACTATGTAACATAACCCTTTTGAGACGAAAGTTAAACATATAAAAAATATTATGGTTTAAGAAACTAACTGGAAGGCTCAGCAAGTCATAAATAGATTAAAACCAGATGTTTATAAAACACAATCAGCTTGTATTATTACTAAAATAAATTCAGTGCCAACCAAATAGAACTAAAGCCGTATAACAAGGGGATAATTAGGTACCTACTATGAAATAAATATAATTAGGATTGCATGACAATCAAACGGATTTAAATTTGCGTGCCTTTAATGAGTGTACCTTGAACACTATTTATTAGTTTCTCAATTAAACTTAGGACGTGATATATGAGTGTCGTAAATGTTTTAAAATTTACAACCAATTACATTTACCAAATGAAGTTATCACAATAAAGTCAATAGTTATTCAAGTTATAAATCGTAGGGGATAAAAACCCCATCTATTTTATTTACCTTTAAAGTTGATTTGACCAACAAGTGAATCCTATGGGCAGGGTCTATTAGAATTTGTGAAGTGAAGCTTGTAAAGTAGAGCAGTGACAGCCTAGTAGTATGACCGTTGGACTGCCAAGTCAAAGACTTGTAGTTCGAAACCCAGGCACGCACCTCTGACTTTTCGGATTTATAAGAAATTAGAAATTAATTCTATCACTTGCTAAAAACGTTGAAGGAAAATACCGTGAGATAACTAGCACGCTTGAGATTTTTCAACGGTGTATAAAGACATGTCAGAGGCCTACGGGCGGTTTAAACTCTGACTCTTTCTTTCTTCTTTAAAAAAAAGCATTTCTTATGACTGAAAACAACAAACAAATACTTTTCATAGATATATTATAAGATATGTTTATGTTATGTGCATAGAGCTATGTATGAATGTACTACCCTCTCACAAAATATCGGCGTGAAAGAATAGTATTCGTACATACGTATGCGACATTTCGTACGGTCAGTGATGAGAACCGTAAGGCACTATCCCCTCCGAATTTCCCCTCCCGTTCTATAACCCTACACAGGGTCGGCAACGGACAAGTAGGTAATACCCCAGTATTGCAAGTCTTATTATGGAAATTGCTTACCACCATGTATGCTTGCTTGCCACCTTATAAAAAAACCTCTGCATAAAATTAAAAACATGCTACATAAACCGATACAGGTCATGTTAATAAATTTTAATGACTACTGATGAAATATTATATAAATATTTTGAATAATTTGCCACTAAAGTACAAAGAAAATATGTTAATGTCGCTTAATGGAAATTATTGTATTATAATTATTGCATTATACTAATTAATAATTAGCTACTATGGTGTGGTATATTATATTATGGTAAAGAAGATTTTATTGGTGACTAATAAGTCCGCATTACTTGGAATAAAACTTTCTATATAAAATGTATAAATAATAATAATTATTACTTCGTAGTTATTAATCATATTATGGTATCACTATGAAATTATTATAATATTTAAAAATAATATAATAAATGAACTGCTACTATTGTAACTATAATTTGATATTATAGTTAATAGCAAGCGTAAAGGAACGAGATGAGTTGTATCTGTGCGCAGATCACGGTACTAACTTGAAAGGGAGATTATCATAAAGCAGCACAGCGAGCAGTGTCGCGGCAGATGTTTGATAAACGCACTAACAATGCCACATTAGTATGAACTTAGAAACAATGTAAATTATGAAGATACCAACGAGTAATTCTTAGCCAAATCGTTGTTCCCAGTTGGCTATCAGCACAGCAAATGCCAACATTCCACACCACTATTGGGAAAACTAAGTCTTAGCAAACAAGAAGCATTAACCACATAATATAATGGTATAGATACGGATGATTTTTCTATCAACAGTTACAGCAACCAGCCACCCCGGGTTACATAGATTATGGCGTCACCCGGCATCAAAGATTACGATTGAAATATGCAGCAATATGCAGCAACTAGGCATTTATGCAAACTAGGCATTTGGTAGTTTTTGACATCACTCGGCAATATTGAGTAAGTAATTAATAGCAATATTAGCAAATTGCAAAGTAAGGTATTAGGAATTGCTCCAGATCGCTTGACATCGCCCGTGACTGATTGCGGCAACTGTCACCGGAAAAAAATGCTTGCTTTTAACTGCATTATTTCCGAGATAGGTTTATCTCAACTCAAAAGTCATAAACTTCATCGAGTACACGGGCAAGTCGCCGTTCGATAGCTAAACTGAACGAACAAATCGGCCGTGCAACCAGCAGATCTAGCTAAACTAAACACGAGTAAAAGCAACAATAGTCTCGCCCGACATGGAAAAAGTCGTGACCGACTCGAGCTCGGGTCAGGCAGGATGCTGCGGGCGTAAATAATGCCGACGTCCGATCTTAATTATCGCTCCATCGTTAGAGATGACCGACGGGCAGAACGAAATCGGCGAGCTAGTTGCGACATCGCTTCTCTGTCGGCTGAAGTGCCCCGTCATTATCGAACGGTGTATCGCCCACCGATAAATCGCTAGAACCACCTGCGAGACGACCGGTGTTATTGTACAGTTTTGGCAGCGGACATTATAATTCTTTTGTTGCTATTGCTATTATTTTCATCGCGATGACTCGTCAATTTAATACATTTAAAGATGGAAGATAATATATCGAATGATTTTAAAAGGATTTGATTTGAAACAAAAGAATATTTTGTAACAAATGACTATGGCAAATCAACATTATAGAGCAGAATTTATACAGGATACTTGAGAAGTTTAATCGTTATAGTGTTGTTATCAAGCAGCTATTGGAATTTGTGTCAAGTTATCTGAGGAAAAAAGTCAAAATGATATCTACCCAAAATATAAATGATATTATGTTCTCATTTGGTTTCAGTTCGTTAATCGTTAAGTGCTTTGTGTACGCCGCCGCTGCTCTCGCGCTGATCTCGATCCCCGAGCGACGCGACGGACGTTGAAAAATTCAGAGCTCGTGATTTTCGTTCGTGTACTTCATTTATTTGCACGGAGAAGGCGAATATTGTTTGCTGCACCACTCTCAGAGCTTTCCGGCTTTCACTTAACCTGTATCAGAGAATTAGGTTAATAATAATTTAAGTTATATAATTAACTTTTATTAAGAGCAGGAATAGCTTAAAGGTATGTCCGTTAAACTGCCAAGTCACAGATCGTAGGTTCTAACTCAGGCAATACCTCTGACTTTTCTAAGTAATGTGCGTATTACAAATTAATGATCACTTGTTTAAAACGGTGAACGAAAACATCGAAAGGAAACCAGTATTATATTATCTGTGCCAGCACACATGAGAGATCTTTCATAGTGTGTTATACCATGATAGAGGCCCACGGAGGATTACACTGTTACACTGACACTAAGTTAGGAAACCCTTTGATACAAAATACACTTTTAAGGTTAGATATTTAACGATCCATTTATCCAAAATCTACCAAAGAATTGTCCAGAGATTCAAAATAAAATAGCACAATTTTTTATGAATGATATTTCACTAAGCATGGAACCTAACAATATGAACCTAACTGTCACCTGAAAACTGAAACATTTTGTTATTCAAGTTTTTCCAAAAATACTTGAGACGCGCTTAGTTATTACGAAATTATACTATCGATCAGGCAATAATACGAGGATAGTGCCCTCGGGTGGCGAATTTAGGAGAAATTGAGGGTGCTTGCGTGCCTTCCCGCGAGCAGTATAATCCTTGCATGCATAATAATAAACGTTATTCAGCCAAATCATATAGCACGAGGGAAACGATTTTAAGATAATCAAAATACTTTCAAACTATACAGGTGAGAGTAGTTGATTCGTCATGAACTGGTCGTCTCTAAACTGTGTAGTCTGTCTCTGTACTGTATTACCGACGTGCAACGGTACAATTGAAACAGATCAATGTATGATATTCAACGATAAATATTTCTTCAATTCGTGTTAATGATTTTATTAATTGTGATTAATATTATTCTGATTAATTTGTTTATCAGTTAATTAACTAGGTACTGATTGAAGATACCATTATCAACATAAAAATATATCATCATTCCTGTTCCTGTGCGATCCAAATGCATACTACAATATCTCTACCAATTGTTAGATATTATATAGACAGGTATTATCGTGCAATCGGTAACGTAGTGGACATTATTTTCGGTAAACATAGGTCCGAAACAGTTTCGATCGATCTGCTCAGGGCAATGCAAATTGCGTCGCCTGTTATCGGTGCACTTTATCCGGGGTACTTTTGTGCATATTTTACATATATTTGTGGGGATGCGGCCGATAGCCGGTGTGGGCGGAACTCGCCGCCGCATGCTAATGCACGCGGTAACCGGCGCGCGCGCAGACTCGAACTTAGGTAAATTAAACATGATCATCCTTGCTAAGGTTGAGCTTATCTACCTGCATTATCATGTCATTAATGTGCACCTACCCTCTATCTAAGTATAACGCAGTAAGTATCATAAAAGAAATGTGGTACATGCGGTCAAGTTTAGTGCTTTTAACCAAGTCATTTTCATATCTAAATATCGTTCAAAAAGACATAGATCAAACTCGTAATACATAGACGCAAAATAAATAGAAGCAATAAAGATCAGTATCGCGTCTCTCGGCCACTAATCTCTGACACCATAACATAATTGTGCAGAGTCCCGGGGGGATAGCGGCCGCGCTGCGGTCACGAAGCGCTCTAAACATAGAGTCTAGCCCTAAACGATGCCACCATATCCGTCGGCCGACAACATCCACTCATAAGTTCGTGTAGCCAGCCTCACGGCTACAACTACAACATACATACCACACTGCACTGCAACGGTATTGAAGATTTGTCCAATGTCTACATCGCTATATACGCGCAGCAGAATGCAGAACACTGTTTAGATTCTTAAGTAACAATAATTAAACCAACGACAACTTTATTATATAGGTATTATAACTCGAAAGTTTTTTCCAATAAAGGCGACGAAATTATGCTCAGATATGAGGAAATATCTTTATTTGTCATTATTCCAGACAACAATAAACTTGTTGGATGAAATTAATAAAATCCATAATATGTATGTGGCAGAATGTCAATAACAGTCAGCTGGTCAGTAATGAATTGTAAATAATGCTTGTAGATCGGCGCCTGACATTCAAATTGGCGACGATAATAAAAACCAATACAATTTTACCTCGGTTAATATTGCTAAGGGTACTTATATTTTTACTTGGGCTGTTATGATATTATTGTAGAGTATCAGAATGTCAATGTTCTCTTAATAAAATTCTTCAATGAAGTTTAAACAGTTTTATTGCAAGCCAAAATTACATTAAAAAATGGAATGAGGTAATAAAAGGAGTGACGTAAAATTTGGAGGTAAACGACTGGAATGATTGATGTTCATAAAATTACACTGTTTTAAAAACGACAGAGCTGTGTGGTCATCTTCCAGATCTTAAGGTTCGCGTTGGACTGAACATTCATTATATATTGTAATTACTTGAAATTTTTTAATCTTGTATATTGGATTTTTTAATTATTTATATTTTTCTAGTCTAGTTTGCTAGTGTACAAGACGCATATTGTTATTATCGTTATAGTTCATTGTTGTCAACAAGACCTACATAAATATAAGATATTTATATTAAACATATTTCTAGTGGACAGCATGATTCTAGTTTGCGAACCTATGGAAACCGAGATATAAAATTGTGGGAATGTAAACTAGCTGCACTTTTTCTTCGTACAAGGCGTGATTAGACAAATGGTAGTCATTTATCGTTTTCTACACGTAATTTCCATTTCAATAATAATAATCTGTATAACTTATAGCGTGGATAAATCATATGTTTAGTTCCGTCAAGGCTATGAGCACTGTCTCGGAGTAAAATAAACAAAACTGCAATTTATTAAAATAATTCAAACATTAAAAAGAGAATTTGAGAATTTTAATAAAGTTTATATAAATCAAGCAGTCGTTTCGTGAAAGCCGAGATAACCAAATGATATTGATTTCGCTTGTAGTTAGTGACTCAGCGTGCTACCTCCTGACTACCTTAGCACTATTGTTATGCCTAGCGAGTTGTTCATGCCTGCCTTGATATCTCCTACTAATAGGTACCCCTCATCATTCCTGCCTACCTTCTAATGGAAACGCACTGTATTTTTATCAACAGCGGAAACATTCAGTTCTTAACACTTATATTCAACGACGGCATTCGTTTTCCTAAATTATGATAATTGCATAGGTTCTTGTTCAATCTAGTGATTATAGAACTCGTAGGTGTCAGTACATAAGACACTTAATGGGTTTTCACTAAGTATTATGTAAATGATATTACTTTTATATTCCTAATAGATTTCACCGATAAGATGTTCAAGATTTGAACTTGTCAATTTTTTACGTCTATTAAGTATGGATCATTATTCAACACACACGCGGTACAAGAAAACATCGAATATTTCTTATTAATCTAGTAGCGAACCGCAATCAATTATCGAAACTTGACTAATCGACGATCCCAATAAACCGACGTACTGTCATTTCTCTTCCCTTAATCGATTACTTCAAACATGAACTCTAGGGGGTCCACTAGCGCTTCGACGGGCTACGCGTACCTAACCTTTTTGTTCATAATAAATCTTTTTAGTCTTTTTATTATGAAGTACGTTGCGCTTGCTAGCCCAACCGTTTGTTGTTTATGTCCGCTACACGCCACTACCGACAGCAGTCCAGGCTGCAGTCCTATTTTGCTATCTCATACAATTTAATATACTGTTTGATTTTAAAACACTTTACACACTTTATGTATGAGATGCGAGCTGTCAAACGTTCCTCTACTGATGCCAGTTCTACCCAGCTACCAAGAAGACAATTAAATGTTCAAACTTTGTCATTTCCGTATTTTATTGCCTCCATTCAACAATTAATAACCCTTCTGGGAATTTGTTCGGTACCTAACAACTATAAAGTAAATGTTTACAATCGATCCCTACGGTTCTCATGCATTCTTATTTTGTGAACAATAAATTTTATTAACACGTTTCAATATATGTATTTCCTCGACAGCTAAGATCACACAATCAACGTTAATTGCTGCTTCTCTTACGTTAAACTTCGTAGGCGTCAGGAGTATAGGTTGTGTCTATGGAGCTTCTTATGACGGCACCTTCGTCCAGATACAAAGAAAAGATTGAGTCATCATAACAAATGCGTAGCCTGTCCTCGCCGGCCGAGAGCAGGGAACTCTCTACAATCGGCTTCTTCTTATCTGTGACGGCTCCGATCATTGTGTTCCGAATACTTCGTGCTTCACAGTACCAATGACGAAATACTGCTACGTTTTAGTCTTTTACTTTTCTGTCTTTGTTGACTTGTCGAGTTCTCTTCGAATGGTTTTTTGTAAAAGTTCAGCCGCCATGGTTGTAAAGCTTGCTTTAACTTCATAAATCTTATCTCATTCATCACATCAACTTAGAATTAATCACGTGGCAGCTTCATATAAGTTCTCTAGATTTAAAACAACAAAATTATATTTGCCTATTGCTTTCTTTAAGTCACTGTGAAAGTAAAATCTTGGATATCTCTTAATTTACTAATTAATTTTGATCAATATATAACTATATTCTGATGTAATCAATCTTTGCGAAATGCTATAACAAAAACTCATCAAAAATACTCCTTAAACATAAAGAATGAAAAAATGGGGACCAACAAAAAAAAGTTTAAATTACAAAAAAGGGAAAAAAACTGCTCCATTAATCATATTGATGAATGCACTTAGTATCACAGATACTATAACGTCGAATGCGTTGCGTCCTACTTGGAACATTATTTTTGATTTTCTTTCAATTCGACGCTTTCAAGTTGTCCGAAATATTTTAATAAGGCATCATCTTATATTTAGGAAAATGAAACATCATGAGATGATGTTTCGAATCGCGGGATTGATTGAGGTAAGTTTATTAGGGCCAGATTCACAGACTGCACTCAGATCTTGCTTGAAGAAAAGTAAGGTACCTATAATTTATCGCAGTGATAAAAAAAAAATCGATTGAAATGTGACCTAAAATTTATTTTTCTATAGGCGGAGAGCATTTATCTGTAGACTGATTCGCTGAATACTGAAAAGTTATACGCTTTAGCTTTCCAAATTTCTGATTATGGTTCATGTAGAAAAATAAAATTGGTTGAATATCGATGTAGGTGCGTATCAAAGAAAAGGGCCACAGGCGTATTTTGTCATCCTGTCCATCGTCTGTCGTCCATCGGCAGTCGGTTGGACAGACGGCGGTCAGTGGAGTCACACATTTGTCGACCAACTCGCTCGCTGGCTGCATTTTTAGAATTATTAATTTGGTTCGTGTTCTTATACTGTGTTAAAGTGGCCGATTTTGTGCCAACCTTATAAATAAAACATCACCAGACTTCTCTTGCGACTGTTTTGTTAAAGACGACGGTTGCTTAAATACGTTATTATTAAGTTGCATTGTTTTACTTTAAAAGGAATTGTTTTTATATCGCTGCAAATTAACGACTTCATGATTTTATAGCTTTGCATAATTAATTGTCTTTAATTAATCGTTCGGTAATATGTGCACCATTATGCTCATAATCTTTTTGAATTATTAACGAAAAAATTTTTCTTATAAGATTCAAATATTTTGTTACAGGTGGAAGTAGTAATTCTTGACAAGAATGACAGCCCTCCGGAGTTCAAGAACATACCGCCCGCTTACCTTGCATCTGAGGACCTGGCACCAGGCCAGCGCATCGCGACCATCACGGCTGAAGACCCCGACACTATCGGCAGCATCACCTACAGCATTCAAAACGATGAGCCAACGCCTTTCTCATTAGACCCACAAACTGGGCTTCTCTCTCTCAAAGATCCTTTGGACAGAGAAACGATTTCTGAGTACAAAGTGATCATAAGAGCTGACGACGGTGTACAGTTCACGGATGTAACAATTGTTGTTCAGGTTTGTTTACTTATCTTTTATTTGAGAAAACTATTGACACTCGAACTCGTATTTAGGTATCTACAGTTCTTTACGTCACTTACAAAAGTGATTTGAATATAATGTTCTGATGTAATAATACATCTTAATACATCTGAGATACACAGAGAATCTAAACGTTAACTTGTCCTACTACTATTATAAAGGCGAAAGTTTGTAAGTATGGATGTATGGATGTATGGATGTATGGATGTATGGATGTTTGTTACTCTTTCACGTAAAAACTACTGAATGGATTTGAATGAAACTTCACCACAATATAGCTTATACATCAGAATAACACATAGGCTACAATTTATCAACATATCATGCGGGCGAAGCCGCGGGCGGAAGCTAGTTTATAATATTCGGCAGACTGAATTATAAATATGTTTCTGAAGTTAATAAATTATTCTACACATTTTCGTGTATATTGCATGCCATAACATAAGGTATATCATAGACATCAATGCATATTCTGTATAAAATATATATATATATATTTTAGTAAACGTGGAAAATAAGCATAGGGCCTGTCTGATGGTAAGCGGTTACCATAACCATTGCCAAGTCGATGGCATTGTGTTGCCGACCCTGTGCAGAATTATAAAAGGGCAGATTAAGATAGGGGAATTATGAACGGGGGGGTTGCGCCCCCGGAACTTTTCACTGACCTAACGAAACACAACACTACAAAATAATAATATTAGAGGGTAGTACTACCCCGGTTGAGGTGGCCCATTCGTACATGGTACTACCACTTTACACATGGCATGTTGTATCCAAGTAATTTAAACCAACTTCAAAAAAATAATAAGTACATAACATATAAATCGTTTTGTTAGCGTTTGTACATAATATCTGCATGTCGGTCCATTGCCCATCGCGTCGGCTCTAATAAGTAGAACTCTTATCACAGTGTCTGGGTCCACTTGTCTGCTCGACGGATGACTGCCGATTAACTAATCATGGAACCTTTTAGATTCTATTTAGGATATCTAAGCACTATTCTATATTTTATTGACCATTACTTAACTAACTTAACTATACGTCATAGGGTATTTATAAATCTGTTAGTATTTCTATGTGCAAGTTAATATTATGCATGATGTGTTGAAATTATTTCCAGGTTACCGACACAAACGACAACCCGCCAGTTTTCAAGGAAAGTGCTTACTCTTTCGATATATCCGAAAATGCAGCGAGAGGTGTTATAGTTGGTGCCGTGGCGGCCATTGACCTCGACTCAGGACCCAATGCTCAGCTCACCTACACCGTCATCTCTGACTGGGCTAACGATGTTTTCTCGCTCAACCCTCAAACTGGAGTTTTCACTCTGACAGCGAAACTAGACTATGAAGAGGTAAGTTGTATCTAAGTAATACAGAGACAATACATTTTCAACAAACGGGTCAAATACCAAAATAAGAAACTATTCATGCAGATGGCGGGTGATACACTTAGTTCGAATCCGAGGACATAAATTAGTAGAATAACTGTATTTTTTTAAAGAACGACAACGCACTCTACGTAACATATACACGCAAAAAAAGAACTTTAAAGATAAGAGAGAGATTAAGGTCATGTAACAAATAAGTAACGCATGCGTGCTGCTTAAGTTTCGACGATCCGAACTGAATATAAAATGACAGCAAAATGTTAATTAGGTTTTTAAAATGATTGAGTAGTAAATGTATATTGACAATAACCTCACAGCGGGCATGCCAGAGCAGCGAGATACGGAGGCAAGAGTTTAACAGCACTCGTAAAGTGGCGCGACATCCTCGTAAAAACGGACGAAATGTGCAATTAAAAACACTTAAAATAGATTAAGTGATTACTGAGCTCCGTGCAGAATATTTGCAAAAGATTAAAAAACAAAGTTTCGACGCGCTCCCTAGACCTTGGCATATAGGATTCGGACTACAAAAACGTATTTTAAATAGGGCATTTGCAATTTTTTCGAATAATGATATCAGCAACAGCTTCGAAACTTAAGTCCTACTGAAAAGATATAAAGTCTATATTCGTATGGCCAGAAACTTGATATCCAGTTACAATGATGGAGCTGCCCTTCCATGTACTAAAATAGTCTGATTGATTTCAATCCAATTGTTGATCAGTAATCGGCAATAAATTACAATTGTAGGTATCTGGTAGTGTCATTGTATTTCAAGATTGTTATTTTAAAAAGTTTTCTTGTGTAGATTCGGAATTAATTAAAGCTTGATTAATTAGGCCGGTAAATTGCAATGTTCTGCTGCCACGATATGCGACCTACAATGTTTGAGCCATAAATAATTTAATCTACATGCCTTCAACATTGTCGAGAACTGTAAAAAAAAAAGTAGGTAAGCAGTATTTTGGTAGTTATACTTATAGGTCTTTCTCTTAAATGCGCGCAATATTTTATGAATCAGATTCTTAGATTGAAATATGCTTTGTAGTAAAAAAACATTATATATATCTAACAATCATGGAGGCATAACTTTTTAATTTCTAAGAATACTTAATAAAGATTATATTTTCATCTACTTTATATTAAGTACCTAATATCTATTCGTCGTTAGAGGTTCATGAATATTGTTCGCTTTCAACAATGTTGAAAGCTATTGTATGGGTGCAAATTAGTTTCACTGTACATCTTTTATAGTAAAATATTAATATTTCCATGCACAAAACAAACTACCAATATTGGAAATTGGCGCTTGTTTAATATTTTTTGATATTACTTAATATAACTAGAATAAATAGTACTTTGTGGTCAAAGTTTATTAACGTCTCATAAATCTATGTTCACGCAAAAATAATAATAAATTTCCCCTGAGAACATTTGTTATTTTTTCTAGAAAAATATTTGCCGTCAGTAAACATTATACTAATACAAAATAAAATAAAATAAAGAATAAAAAAATTCTTGCAAAATAAAATACTTTTAAAGACATCAAACACTTTTTATATTTTATGGGATTTTTTGTTCGTGACTCCGTTCTTTCCGGTCCTCTAATTTAAAATAATACTTGAAATGTAATAGTATAGAGGTATAACCGTTAGACTGCCAAATCAAAGGCTGTAGATTCGAACCCAGGCTACTGACTTTTCGAATTCATGTGCTTTATAGAAATCCCAATAATATTTTAAATGCGTTCCACGCCTAAACCATTGAATCGATCATCCTAAAATTTTGTATACACGTTGCCAGATGTACAGAAACGGACATAGGATACCTTTCATCTACAAAAAAGTGTACTGGAAAATAACAGATAGCGAATTCTTATGATAATAGATAGCGCCACCTGTCTTTCGAATTATGATTGAATACAACAGACAACTAGTTCATTATAATCGAAATTATCATCGAAGGAAACCAGCACACTTAAGAGATTTTTCAACGGTATGTGAAACCATGTCAGAGGCCTACAGTGGTTTAAACTCTGACACCAGGTTGTTCATCAACCATACGATAAAATAAGAAAAGGAAGCATTATACAAATACATATTTACCTGTAAGTAGGTAGTATATTGGTATTCAACATTCCATGGAGGTTGGAGATAAGACTTTTCAATAATTTTTGTTGCTCAGCTCAGGTCAGAGTTTTTATATTAATTTTGTGAAGGTACGTTGCAATTTTTTAAAATGGATAACTATTTATAGTGTTTTGTACCGATTCACATATGACCACCGCCCCTCAGTGCTCGCGGGCATACATTGCGGTTGAAAGAATTATCGTAACATAGATCTTGAGGAGGCCAATGACCGCCCGGCCTCTTCTGACGAGACGTCACTTTTTTAAGTAGTTCTAAATAAGATGATTAGTTTAGTTATTGTTAATATAAGATACGATAATCCAAAGTTTACATCTGACATAAAAACATGATTAAACTTATGTGTAGGCCATAAACTTGCCCAACCGTTAAGAGGTAGTTTAGATAAGATTATGGTACAGGTTGCTACAGAGTATAGTCTTATAGGCAGCAGGAGATGTTGTAGATTAAAAGTTATGAAGGCTCATAAAAGTCGATTCTTACCGGCTTCACAATGAAAAATGGCAAAGTCAGTAATGTGGTTTTCTCCAGATTGGCTCCGGCATACCTCTTACAAAAATGTACCCTTCGCCACTGATAAGGTGACATAGTAACGCATTCCTCAAAGCATAATTTTTTAGTTAATAATGAGCTTATTGGAGCTATTCTAAGAGACAGACAGACACACAGGGCAGGGACGTTACTAGAGCTGTGTTAGCCATGCCCAGGCACAGGGCGCAGTAATGACCATATCAGATCCAAATTTTGCGAGCACGCACTAGGCGCGTAAATCGGTAGTTACAGCACTGCAGACACACTACTATTTTTACTAGGTTTAATATCTCGTATGCATTTCTCATTTGAGCATTAGTTGGTGTCTTAATTATTGGCACAAGTTGGGTTTTACTAGTAGATAGGTAGTATTTTTTTTGTTTTACCTTAATTTATGTTAAACTGAGTATTTCACATTTATCAATTTATCTAGATGATTATCTTCCAGTAGTGTATCTGCATGATAAACAACAGACATTAATGTCTTTTCGTAAAAATAAGACACAAATAAGTAAAATTTATTATGGACCATGAAAAATATTGCATGTTGTAGATAATATACGCAATTTAAGAACGAAGGACAATATTGCCTTCAGGCTAGTAGGTATATAGTATGAAGCGGATCGACTCTGGCGTGCTCAATTATTATTGTTGACATTTTGGTACATTTTACTTTAATAACATGATTGTAATAAGCACCAATTAATTAATTTACATATATTTTGTCTTCTAATTTTCTTCAAAATAGTAAAACTAATAACTATATTAAATCGTTTTTTTTTACAATCCGAGAATGGTGCAAAAACATAGGAAAAAAGCAAAAACGGAAAATACGAAGGATTCGGGATGATATTATATAGGTAGAAATTTAATAAAAAAATTACTTAAATTAGAGTATTTAATTAAAGTAGGAGTAAGACAGAGGTATAAATATAACAGTTTATACTGTACAACAACAAGTTTTATAACAGTGTTTTACGATTTTCAGATAAAAAATTATTGATAAAATTATAATCTGCGAGTAAAATGGCTCAGACAGAAAGACTGACATTTTACTATTCGGCTCCGAAACCAAAAAAATGGCTGAAATATCTAATTATATTATTAAGTATGTAGGTAACAAAATTGAAAACGCTGTCTCGCAGACATTACGCCATGAATCGTCTGCAATAGACGCAAAGGCCTTATATATATAACAGAAATACTTTCAATATCTTTGTTCTGGGCAAAGCCAATATTTTTAAAGTACCAGTGGATACTTTAAGAATTTTGGCTTTGAATTGGCAACATGCTGATAAAGTGCAACACGGCAACTAGCGCAGTGGCTAAACGGTTTGCTTGCGGCTTTTAGATATTTTCTTAAAGGTGACACAGTAATGTTATGCACTTAGTTGTCTCATAAAATCTAAAATCGATAAGATGATAACTACAAAAGGTTGTAAAGTCAGTTTAAATTTGTAGACGGCAGCAACAGCATACTTCAACATTCAAGTACATGTTAACTGAACATGGAACAAAAAACAGAGATTGTACAAAGCAAAATATGCTTGAAGCCTACGTGAACGCTATATGCACTAACTTTTTTATTTCCACAAAACGCCCGTCAGTATAAAGCCTATTTAGCATGTTTTTGCGACAACCCTTCGCAAACGCCTTATTGTACTCATCAATGCTGTAGTAAAATGACAAACAAGTCGTTAAATTTTCTATGGACATAAATCAGAGGTCGTTTTAAAATTTTTTGGTATTAGGTAGGAGGGGATTTTATATTTATGTTCAGTATTTCTAAAGCATTTCAAACAAATACTTACAACGAAGATAGATGAATGTAATCGCTGTAGGCACGGGCGTAATTTAAAAACTTGTTTCTTGATCTTAAAAGCTAGAAAGACTATCTAAGGTAGGTTATAAATTTGACTTTTTCCATATTCCATGGGCACAGCTGATTAATTTCTTATACTTGAGCATTACCTGGCACAATGGATAAGAAACTCTGAGTCACTTGTTATGAGTCTGTTATTTGGCAGCCAGAGAATCCTTGTGGTTCCTTAACCATAAAGATCAAACTAATGAAAATACCTTTCCCAACCTTTTCCCCTTATCTTAGATCGCATGGTGCAACCATACTACATTTATTTAGCTGTCGCTAAATACATAGTAGCTTTATTAGGGTCGTAGGTACAGTGAGGCTTATGGGTATGGCTTATCGGTCAACGTTTATGGCTTATAGTATGATTTTATATTTACATGTATAGTCTAGAGCTAAATACTATCCATACGCTATGTTCCTTATTCCTTAGCTCATACGTTCAACCACTTACGCACACTAACGAGGCACATGAATAAGAAAATCGGCTCACCCGCTTGCGTCGTCTACGTCAGATTTAATAAACACACCGTAACAACGACATGTTATTACAATGTCAGGTCTTAGATATTCTACCTCTGGTCAGTGGTTCAGTATATACTGCTAACATTCAGAGCTATACTGCAAACTTTCGACTACTACTTGATGTCTTGATGTCAGTCACCAAGTTGCCATGTACTAAGCCCATATGTTGTGTTTTGTCACTAATGCAGAACTTTTTCGGTTGAGTGCCAAAAGAAACCCGTTTCATTGTTTTAAAAAACACTTCTCGATTTCTCGATACGTGCGTTTTACTCAGTCTAGATACGTGTCTCCAGCGCAGTATACTTATAAAAGCAGTGTTCGCAAGCCATCCGCTGCACTGCACTCATCAAGTCGGCCGGCCCCGCTAATTAGTAAAAACAATGCGCTGGGTACATTCGTTCTCGACCGCCCGCCAATTCCGCGTACCCCGCTAGAGAGCTGCTAATTTCATCCCGGTACAGTTTTTTCGCGTCGCGCATCATATTCGGCATTTGCCCGCTCGATCCGCCATCGAAATTAAGGCTCGAACAATGTCTGACAAAGCGGCCGTCCGCAAAACATCCCCGAGCCGGATTCCGCGACCACTACTTGTTTTTTAAATCGCCATCTTGCTCCACGATCCGCGAATGAGGGAGCTTGTCATAGCTGGAAAGTTTCGGTGTCCTATTATATGGAAAATCTGAATGCCGTCGTCATTCGTGAAATGTTACCGTCGTATATCGTGTAATGCATTGTTTTGAAGTCCACATTTCTTGTTCGCTATATACGACTTCGTCTGAGGAACAACCTTAAATACATTGTAAGCATTAGTGTAATTTAACGTTAGGATTACGGCTAACGAACTGAATAATTTATTACTCAGTTAATAGATTTGCTTCGATAAGCCTGGAGTAATAATATGGCTGCTACAATATTTCTTTGTATGTGAATGGTGCGTATGTTTATGTCACAGACAAAGACTTGTTAAAATGTTACATGATATTTGGAAAAGGATTACCTACACATAAAATTTTCTATTGTTTCAGACACAACATTACATATTGGTCGCGCAAGCGCAAGACAATGGCCATCCGTCTCTTTCTGGCACGGTCACTGTTTATGTCAACGTGATTGATCTCAACGACAATGCTCCAATATTTGACCCTATGAGCTTTTCTAACGAAATTTTGGAGGACGTTCCTATTGGGTCTTCAGTGGTTACCATTAGTGCTACCGATTTGGACTCAGGTAATTAAAATTTTGTATATTAGTTGGTGAGTTCATGATATTGATTGAACCATTTAAATTAATTACAATTTTATTTGAATGCTTCCAAAGGACTACCAAAGGTAAAGAATAAGACTTTAGGCATTCTTTCATAATTTATCCAAAACACCTACACGAGTTTCATTATTTATTAAAAATTACAGGTCTAAATGGAAAAGTGACGTATAGTATTAGTTCTGGAGACGAAGCCCAGGACTTCACTATAGCCGAAAATGGTACCATATACACAGCAAAGCTATTGGACAGAGAAACTCTACCGATGTATAACCTCGTCGTGACAGCTAAAGATATGGCCAAGCCTCCAGAGCCCCAACTTTCTTCAACCGTACAGGTACCTATTTCATATTTGTAACTGTTTATATAAAGTATACTAGCGACCCGCCCCGGCTTCGCATGGTTACGCTAATATGCATGTATTATACATATAAACCTTCCTCTTGAATCACTCTATCTATTAAAAAAAAATTGCATCAAAATCCGTTGCGTAGTTTTAAAGATCTAAGCATACATAGGGACAGACAGACGCGGGAAGCGACTTTGTTTTATACTATGTAGTGATTTTAAAATGTAACCATAATATTATAAAAGCGGCGCACGCTAATATATCAGATAAGTTCGACTTTCAAATTTAACTACTTCTCCCTTTTTTAGTGGGACCTTTGATTACTTGACCCATTTAAAACAAACAACAAAGTTGATTTACCGTATTTCTGCGAACTGTTTGAAATACGGTAAATTACAAATAAAATTATCTTTAGCACCATTTTCACAGGGTCGTGTCACTTTTAGAACGTTCTTACAAAATATTTTTAGCTTTACCCAATATTAAGTAATATTGGTTAAAGCTAAAAATCATCACAAGTAAACACATGCTGTATTACTATCTATTAAATTTGTTTGATTCAATAAGGTTGAGAATCGTTTAATTTTTATCATCTTGTTAATCCTTGTCTAATTAACTTCTAAAATGAATATCATGAGCTCAATAAATATATTAATATTAACTATGAATAATTAACTAAATACATTTTGAGAATATATGCATATCACTTAAAAAAACAACGTTCATTACGAGCCATTGTTGACTACACCTATTGTTGGATTCTACAATATGCGCCTGATGAGACTAGACGGAAGCATAGGATGCGTTTTAGTTTATTTAATTTACTGTATTGTACTTATTTGAATAATATGCGTTTTTAATATATTTTGCTCTCGGAAAAATATATTATAAAGTTAAAATGACGCTATATAATTTGCATTTCGTTTTAAATAAGACTTTTTACCTAGGTATTTAATCTTGAGGGAATTTAGTTTCATTTATCAGTTTGTTATTATCTTTGTATGTTTCGTTTTCACACACTTTTATGGCACGGTTTTATTGTTACAGGTTACGATACAACTAAAAGATGTCAATGACATGGCACCTGAGTTTGTTACACCCAATATAACAACTGTGTCCGAAAATATTCCACTGAATACTGTCGTAATGACAATAAAAGCTGTCGACAAAGATGAGGGAAGGAACGGATATGTTGAATATTTTATGACGCCGGATCCAGAAATTAATGGTTACTTTTCTTTGGGAAATGTTGATGGTATTTTACGAGCAACAGGAAAACTTGACAGAGAATTAAAAGCAAGTTATACAATAACTGTTTCGGCCAAGGATAGGGGTGATCCACCTAATGTAACTAAATCGAAAATAAAAATAAATATTTTAGATGAAAATGATAACAGTCCAGTGTTCGATCCTAAGCAATATAGCGCTTCAGTTCCAGAAAATGCAAGCATTGGAGCTAGCGTATTACAAGTAAGTATTTATAGATCTATTTTGCGATATGAAGCAACCCTCTAACTATATAATATTTGTGCTTTGATAAATTATACTTATTGGACATTATAAAATTTTCAGGTGTCTGCTACTGATATAGATGAAGGCGCCAATGGAAGAGTGAGATACTCGATTGCTTCAGGGGATGAAAATAGAGATTTCAGTATAAGTGAAGATACTGGTGTCGTTAGAGTAGCTAAAAATCTTAATTTTGAAAGAAAATCTCGCTACATGCTTATGATCAGAGCCGAGGATTGTGCTAAAGACGATGTTAGATTCGATACGGCTGAATTATCTATTTCAATTCAAGATATAAACGATAACCCACCCACGTTCCTAGATTCACCGTACTTAGCGTACGTAATGGAAAATGTAATTCCTCCCAACGGCGGGTACATAATAACAATTCATGCTTATGATGCTGATTCACCACCATTTAATAATCAAGTACGCTATTTCATAAAGGAAGGCGATGCAGATCTATTTAAAATAAATGCTTCGTCTGGGCAAATTTCCTTGTTAAGAACATTAGATCGCGAAGCTCAGGATGAATACACCCTAGCACTCGTGGCAATGGATACGGGTAAGTTAACATGAAATTTATGAAGATAATAGGACTTAATACCTTGTAAACAACAAAATGCTACCCTATGCTTGTTAATTATTATAAGGAAATATCCGTATCATTATAAAAACAAGAGATCAAATATAAATATGTGGTAATTTTTTTTTTTACAATTACAGGGTCACCACCACTCACTGGATCAGGAACAGTGAAAATTGTCGTACAAGATGTAAATGACAACAGTCCTGAATTTGAGAGACAAAGCTATAGAACCAACGTCAAAGAAAATCTACCTTCTGGGACTGTGATTCTTAGTCCGAAAGCTACTGACAAGGATGTAGGGAATAATGCAAAGATTCGATATAGTCTTCTCGGTGACAAGTCAGAAAGATTTCGGATTGATTCTTCAACTGGAGTAATCTCGACAAATGCTACTTTAGATAGAGAAGATTGGGATGTGTACTATTTAATAATAATGGCTCAAGATTCATCAACTACTGACCCAAGAACAGCTACTGCCAACCTTACTATAATAGTTGAAGATGAAAATGATAATACACCGACATTTGCCCATCCGGTTTACGAGGCACACATATCTGATCGTACCGTTAAAGGTGATTTTGTTTTTGGAGTTAAGGCAAGTGATAATGATATTGGATTGAATAAAAAGATTGCTTATGATCTGAAAGGTATACACCAAAACTTATTTACAATTAATAGAGAAACAGGAGTTATAAAAGCAAACGAAAATCTTATGAAATATAAGGATAAAAGTGGGCCCACGTTTAATTTATTAATAATTGCAACAGATGGTGGAATAATCCCGAGGCATAGTACGGCGGAATTGATTTTAATACCGCAGTCTGTGAAAAATTTCCCGAAATTCACAGTAACTAATAAATTGACTTTTACTTTTTCTGAAGATGCAACAGAAGGGGTTTTGGTTACGAGATTGTCCGCTACATCTCCAAAAAAAGGCCCAACTGGATTATTACAATATGGAATTGCAGGTGGAAATGTTGGCGATGCTTTAAGAGTAGAACCTATGAGTGGTGAAGTTTTTATAACAGGGAAAGGACTTGATTATGAAACGATGCCTCTTTATGAAGTATGGTTTGAAGTAAGGGATTCAGATAACCCTCCACTAAAATCTTTTATCGAA
Organism: Protodeltote pygarga; assembly: GCA_936450705.2. NCBI lineage: Eukaryota > Metazoa > Arthropoda > Insecta > Lepidoptera > Noctuidae > Protodeltote > Protodeltote pygarga. The sequence goes on along the minus strand of OW388255.2, from coordinate 6,864,753 downwards.
ATAGAAATCAAAGTAACGGATGCAAATGATAACCCACCAGTTATTGAAAATACTCTGTACAACGCTACTGTTTTAGAAGAAGAATATCCACCTCAGTTAGTCATTAAAATTGAAGCGCACGATGATGATTCGAATGAAAATGGAAGGATATCTTATAAACTTGTCAACGATTATGATGAAACGTTTAGGATAGATGCAGAAAATGGAGAAATTTATACTAACATAGCGCTAGATAGGGAGTCAATTCCATTTTATGAATTAATTGTAGAGGCTGTAGATCATGGAGTACCTCAATTAGTCGGTTCTTCAATAGTTATTGTAACTGTATTAGACAAAAATGATAATCCACCAAGATTTACCCGACTTTTTAGCGTAAATGTAACAGAAAATGCCGAAATCGGATCATTTGTCATAAGGGTTACTAGTTCTGATCTTGATTCTGGTCCAAACGCTAATGCTACATATAACTTTGTTGAAAATCCAGGTGACAAATTTATAATTGATTCAATAAGTGGAAATGTAACAGTAGCTCGACCTCTTGATAGAGAATTACAAGATGAATACATTCTAAAAGTTGCGGCCACTGACGGAGCTTGGCGTTCTGAAACACCTTTGACTATAACTATCCAGGATCAAAATGATAACGCTCCCGAATTTGAATATTCATTCTACAGTTTTAATTTCCCTGAATTACAAAAGAAAAATAGTTTTGTCGGACAAGTTATTGCCACAGATAGAGATAAACAAGGTCCTAACTCAATTATATCCTATTCTTTACAACAACCGTCAGATTTATTCTCTATAGATCCAGCCACAGGAGAAATATTAAGTAAGTTCAAGATGAATTACAAAAGAACTTCTGTCAATTCGTCACCTGAAAATACTTACTCTGTCATTGTTGTGGCTACTGATAACGGAAAACCTCCTATGTCCTCTGAATGTTTGGTAACAATAAATGTAGTCGACGCGAATAATAATGCACCTAAATTCAAAGATCACGAAAAGTTTGTGCCTGTACCAAAAGATGCCACACCAGGAGAAAGAATCATAAAACTAACGGCAGAAGACAATATGGACTTCGGAATAAATGCTGAAGTTGAGTACTATGTGTCCGGTGGAAATGGAACTGCGTATCTCACTATTGACAAAAGAGGCGGCTGGATTATCGTCAGCAAACAATTTTACTACCTAGGACAATATTACGTACTAAAAATAAAGGCTGTTGATAGAGGAGTTCCTCCACAATCTGATGAAACGACCGTAATATTTGTTGTAACTGGTGAAAATGTATACAGTCCCAAATTTACAGCTTTAAGCTACCAAGTAATTGTACCAGAAAATGAGCCAATAGGTTCGTCTTTTGTGACAGTAAAAGCGAGTGACGAAGATGAAGGTCCTAATGGTATTGTGCGGTACTCCATTTCATCAGGAAACGCTGGTGAAGAATTTCAAATTCATCCTATATCTGGAGCATTAAGTATTTTGCGTCCTCTTGATTTCGATACAATACAAGAATATCGACTTAACATCACTGCTAAAGATCTCGGCTTTAAATCCAAAGAGGCTGTTGCAACTCTGACGATTATTTTAACCGATATAAATGACAATGCTCCACAGTTTAACCAAACAGAATATATTGCATACTTACCTGAAAATTCTCCTGTAAATAGTTTCATATACAAAGTCACAGCGGTGGATATTGATTCACCCAAGAATGCCATCATTAAGTACTTTATAAACAATGATATGGCTTCATTGTTTCACATAGACGTAAATACTGGAGAAATATTTTCTAAGGAAGTATTTGATTATGAAGAAAAAACACTCTATACAATAGAAATAAGGGCTGAAAATCCGGATTCTATTATGCGTAATACTACTAAAGTCATTGTTTATATAACAGGAGTAAATGAATACTATCCTAAATTTAAACAGCCCGTATTTCATTTTGATGTGTCCGAATCTGCCGAAGTTGGAGCAAATGTTGGTGTTATTCAAGCGACTGATCAAGATAGTGGAGATGATGGAATTATATACTATCTGTTTGTTGGATCGAGTAATGATAAAGGCTTCAGTATTAATTCACAAACTGGAGTTATTCGAGTGGCTCGCTATTTAGATAGAGAAACACAAAATAGAGTTGTGTTGACAGTTCTCGCAAAAAATTCAGGTGGCATACATGGTAATGATACTGATGAGGCACAAGTTATAATATCTATTCAAGACGGTAATGATCCACCTGAATTTTTACGTCATTATTACGAAGCTACTATTTCAGAAGGTGCTGCTATTGGCCAGGAAGTTGTAAAAGTTCAAGCCGTAGATAAAGATGTACGTCCACAGAATAATCAGTTCAGTTTCTCCATAATTGGTGGAAATACAAATCAAGACTTTAAAATAGATCCCCAGAGTGGAGAAATTGAAGTTGCCCGTCAGTTAGATAGAGAAACATTATCCATGTATTCATTGGTAGTTGGCGCTATTGACACAGGAGTACCACCGCAAACTGGAACAGCCACAGTTAAAATAACAATATCGGATATCAATGATAACGGTCCTATATTTGATGTGTCTAACTTTGAAGGTTCCGTTTTTGAGAACGAACCTCCCAATACTAGCATCACGACACTTTCTGCAAAAGATCCGGATTTGCCACCTAATGGAGCTCCATTCTCATATGCTATAATAGGAGGAAAACATCAAAACTACGTAAAGGTGCACAAACATACTGGTGTACTTTTAACGACAAAAAAAATAGATAGAGAGCTGACACCTAATCTTGAAATAATTATACAGATAGAAGACAGTGGAAATCCAGTTATGAAGTCCAATTACACGATAATCATAAAAGTTTTAGATAGAAATGATAATCCGCCGACACCTAGATCTGCCCATGTTATCGTGTTTGCTTTTAACAACATGGTACCCCGAGGCAAAATAGCTGATGTAAAACCGAATGATCCAGATATTGTGGGAGATTATAAATGTAAAATTATAAAAGAATCTACTTCTGAAACTACACTGTCACTTCTGAATATAAAATCCGGATGCAATCTATACACTACCGCTGTGAAACCTGGACAGGGATATTCATTTTCAGTCTCAGGCAACGACGGTGTTCATAGAGATGTAGTGTCCTCAATAAGTGTAGAATATTTCTCTTTTGACAACAATACCGTTGAACAGTCTATCACATTAAGAATTTTGAACATGACGGCTTCAGACTTTTTAACTCATTACTACAGAAGTTTACTAGAAATACTAAAGGAAAATCTGAAGAGCAAAGAAAATGTTTATTTGTACAGCATAAATGAAATGACATTTCACTTAGATTTGACGATAGCTACAAAAGCTAATCATACGATTTGGAAACGAGAAGCGACAGAAAAATACCTAAAATCTAAAGAGTTACAAATAACTAAATTACTCAAGAGTCAAATTATAGTTCCTTACTTTCCCTGTACTTCACAACAATGTCAAAACGATGGCCTTTGTTCGGATTCAATTAAAGTTTTAGAAGACACAAAAATAACTGAAAGTCCTTCTCTAATCTTGTCTTCGCCTTTAGTGAAACATAAATACACGTGCCACTGCATAGATGGGTTTATAGGAAGTAATTGTGAAAAGCGTCAAGATCCTTGCTCACCAAATCCTTGTCGTTTTGGAGGCCAATGCCGAAAACAAGGTCATGACTTCACATGCACATGTCCTGCTCGCCGAGATGGTAAAACATGTGACTTAGAAAGAGATGATGTATGCAGCAGTAATCCATGCAAAAATGGCGGTTCTTGTAAAGAGAGCGCTGATAGAAATTCTTTCTTTTGCTTATGTCGCCCTGGATATCGAGGCAATCACTGTGAAGCTTTAGTAGATTCATGTCGACCAAATCCTTGCATGTATGGCGGAATATGCATAAGTTTAAAACCTGGATACAAATGCAGTTGCACCAATGGTCGCTATGGAACACACTGTGAAAGTACTACATTTGGTTTTGGTGAACTATCATACATGCAATTTCAATCTCTCGATGCATCAACTAACGATATTACTGTAATATTCGCCACTTCGAAACCAGACGCCTTGTTGCTATATAATTATGGTGCGCAGACGGGTGGAAGATCAGATTTTATAGCGATAGAATTGCTCGGCGGAAAGCCCGTGTTTTCATTTGGTGGTGCCAGGACATCTATTACTTCAGTCGCCATATCAAATTCAAACAAGAACCTAGCTGATGGTAATTGGTACAAACTTATTGCTACAAGAAATGGACGAGTAATTTCATTGAGTGTAGCTTCATGTACTGATCATGGAGATGTCTGCACAGAATGTGATCCAGGAGATGATTCGTGTTATGGAGATGACATTGGACAAGCAGGGTACGTATTTGCTCACATACATTTTATTAATTAAACAAATTAATTAATTACTTACTCAAATTAATTACTCAACTGATATGTAGGCATTAGTTCACTTCATTAAAGTTAGTAGGTTTAAAATAATGTATCTATTTCTGACTTTGGAACAAAATAATTGTTATAGAGTTTTGACGGTTGTTTTTCTTTCGTGACCGAATGCATTTAATGAATTTTGGCACAGAGGTGGTTTGTATATGCTACTTTTTATTCCAAAATAGTACAAAATATTTGTAAGAAGCATTTATGAATGTTTTCAAGATCAAACATCTACTTACGTACGTTATGTTTCAAAACCATCCATTCTATAAATAATTTCTCAACACAATAAATAATTTCCTTCCTTAAAAAAAATCAAATTTAATTTGTTATGAAAATAACTGTACTAAACATGTGTATTTTTTTCAGGACTTTGAATTTCAATAACGAGCCATTACTGATCGGTGGTCTTCACAAAGCAGATCCTGTTCTAGAACGGCCAGGACAAATTCATTCAGATGACTTCGTTGGATGTATGCACAGTATTACCATCAATGGTCGTATGTTAAATCTCACTAACCCATTAAAAACGCGAGGCGTTGAACAAAAATGCGAACGTTCAGAAAAAGGAGCATGCTACAAGAAAGACGTATGTGGCTCCGGAGTATGTTTGGATAGATGGAAAGCTAATTTATGCAAGTGTAAAGGGGATCTTATTTCTCCTGACTGTGGTGTTTCTCTACAATCAATATCAGTTGCCGAAAGTGGATTTATAACTTACACAATATCAGAAAAGCATAGAAGAATGCAATTACTGGAAACATTTTACGTTGGTAATACTGATTGGTCTAAGAAAAATAGCAAATCACTTGGAAAAGTAATTCCCAAAATCAACGGCCCAGCAAAAAGTTTATCATTATTTTTTAAAACACATAGAAAAGATGGCGTCTTGTTCTATTCGGGAACAGACAAATATTACACTGTAATTGAATTATTAGATGGAAAAATTTCTTATACATCCAAACAGAACACAATTGTAAATATGAGTCAAACAGAACAAAGCGATGTTTCCGATGGAAATTGGCATAATATTACTTTAGTGTCAATTGGTAGAAGTATACGTTTGTTGGTAGATAATAAAAATGTAGGCGAAGAACTTGATGCCGCTGGTGTTCACGACTTTTTGGATCCTTATTTGACTATAATATCAGTAGGAGGAATAAAACCGGAATGGGTAACGACATCAAGCCTAAAGAAATTTGAGGGATGCTTGGCAAATTTTTCAATAAATAATGAGATACAGCCATTTAGTGGAAACGGCAGCATATTTAGAGAAACAGTCCATACAGGAAAAATACTAATAGGTTGCCATAGTGCCTTTGGCGTCGGTGCAGCTCAAAACCATCCTTTACGCATTGGCATAACGCTTGTAATAGTATTCTTTGTTATTTTACTAGTCGCCATTTCGGTTTCAATCATTTTTTACCGGCTTCGTAAACAAAAGAAAGAAAAAGGCAATAATAGTTCGGCAAGTAAAAGCAATATGGTACACTCTAAGCAGAACGGAGGACCTGCCATGCTAAATGCACCAAATTTAATAGCGGGTACAAATGACAGCATTATGAATCGGAACCTTCACAACAATGACACCAGCCTCAATAGCTATATGTCAGAAAATGCTGATATAACACGAAATGTCGGCCATATCGTTGGTCCTGAACTGTTATCAAAGAAGTACAAAGATCGAGATATTATGAACATAGATCCACCCAGACCACAACGACCAGATATTATAGAGCGTGAAGTTGTAGGAAAAAGCCCAGCTCTTAGAGAAGACCATCATCCACCTCCACCTCCATCTACAAATACATCGCATCACACTCATGATCACCCTAGCGGTATGGATTTGAACTCAGAAGTACCAGAACATTACGATCTTGAAAACGCTAGCTCTATTGCACCTTCAGATATTGATATTGTTTATCATTATAAAGGATTTCGGGAAGCGGCTGGTGTCCGTAAATACAAAGCTACACCACCACCCATCGCTGGTTATCATCACAAACATCAAACTCCTCAACATCGCCACTCACCACATCATCCGAGTGGATATCCGTCTCGAGTACCGCAGGCGGCACAACCTCCTCCTCAACCCAGACAGCATCAAACTACACCATTGGCACGATTATCTCCAAGCAGTGAACTGAGTCAGCAACCTCGAATATTAACCCTTCATGATATATCTGGAAAACCACTGCAAAGTGCGTTATTAGCTACAACATCTAGTTCCGGAGGTGTAGGTAAAGATGCTTTACATAGCAATAGTGAACGAAGCTTGAATAGTCCTGTTATGTCACAACTGAGTGGTCAGAGTTCATCAGCAGGAAGGAAAACACCAAGTGCTCCACCGCAAGTACCCCAAGTAGTTTCCGTTGGTTCAGGCGCAGTAGGCCTAACAGCAGAAGAAATAGAGAGAATGAATGCAAGACAACGGACTTCTAGTTTGGTTTCTACTTTGGATGCAGTGTCAAGCTCTAGCGAAGCACCCCGAGGCGGAGGAGTCGGACATCACATGTCACATAGACATCATTCACCACCAGATGACAATAGAAGTTCTACCGGATCAGACGACGAAAGTGGGAACGATAGCTTTACTTGTTCCGAAATAGAATATGATAATAACAGTATAAACGCAGACAAGTTAGAAGATGTTAGAAGACAGAATGTAAGCAGTGGAAGTAATCCTAAGAAACCTATTTTGCCACCACCGTACGAAAGCTTTGATTCCTCGTTCCGTGGCTCGTTGAGTACTCTAGTCGCATCTGATGATGATTTAGCCCCTCACGTTAGTTCAGCTCTGTACCGGCAAGCAAATGGTTCTCCAGCATCAGCAGCCCTTGGTTGGGGACCAGCTGCCCTCGATTTATTCAACTGGGGTCCGAATTTTGAAAGTATGATTGATGTCTTCAAAGATATAGCCGAATTACCTGATTCTGTAAATGGGAGAATGTCTTCCTCTCTTAGACTGCAGAATGGCACTCCAAAGCCATCAGAAGAATATGTGTAAGATTGTAGCATAACAAAATGTACATATAGCTAAATGATTGTTTAAGATTTTGTAAAAAAAAATGTTGTGATCTTGTATCAAGGTCTCTATATTTCTTGCCATATATTGTTTATATGTTTTCTTAATAAGATAAGAATATGATAATGATTTGTGAATGTAATGTATTGAAACTTAAATATATAGGTATCTTCCAAATCATGTTCGCATGCGGATTTAGTGAGTAGGTATGTCAACGTAAAGGACATAGATGTTTGACAAAGGATATTATATTCACACGCATTAGTTCATGCTACTTAATAATTAATACGATAGACGGTGTTGTTAATCGTCGTTTGAAGCCAATAAAACACAAAAGTAAATTAACAAGATACCTATCTTTTTTTTCCAAAGATATTGGAGTTTCATATTTAAATGTTTATTCCGAACAAGAAGCAGATTTGTTTTTGGACTTTTAAGGCTTCGACTTGTAAAACCTCATTGTATATAATTGATGTAAATATTATTATTTCCGAAATCATCTTGTTTGTAAATATTATGTGTCAATGAAATGTTATTAGATCAAATTTTAACTCAAAAAAGAGCTCTGATTGTTTTGGTATATAATAAAATTGGAATTTGCTCAGCCGTCTTATGTAAATAATATAAATACGCTTATTTAATGGAATCAAGTAAATCCATGTGATAATGTTCATATGAACACATATTGATATTACCTACATTGACAGTCTCTTATTGGGGCGTAAATAACAGTCAGAGCTTTCATTCCTGTTATTGATTGTATCGCCATATTATATAGTAAAGTGCCAAATGACTTTAAATATTTTTTAATAACTGACTGATTTCAAAAATAAAATATAATTTAAATAATATTAATTTCATTTACTCTACCCTATTACATAAACTTACCTACTTCACATCGTGCTTTGAACTCTCATTCAATTATCTTTATTGGGTATAACACAAGCTTCGAGCTTCTAATTATACTCTAAGAACACAAGTAATAATACCTATGTATAGTATATACATTCGGTACAACGAACTATACTAAATATACTATAGAGATAATATTATGGCCTTCAAAAACGCAAACTAGTACCAAAGAAAATCATTTTTCTATGCATTTGCATCGATAGATGTGTAATGGCCATAGCTCTATTATGTAAGTTTTTATTATGCACACTACTATATTTGAACTCTACCGAATCATTTATCAGATTATGTCAATATTTATATGGAACCAATCGGAGAGTACTCTTTCGAACAAAAAAGTTAATGTTATTTTAACTAGTGATAATGGTTTCGAACCCTCGTAACCCTGAAATTTTATTTGGCAGTCCAAAGTAAGAATTAACAGAGTTCCAATTCAGATTTCATACGATATTTACTAATATTATAAAGTTTGTTGTTTTGTACGCTTGCTTTTCACGCGTAACGTACTAAACTAATCGTCCTAAAAATTGGCATATTATACGTTGTCAGGTGTACAGAAACGGACATAGGGTACCTTTCATCCAAAACAAAGTACTGTTCTCGAGAAAAACAACAATTACGTTAATAGATGGCGCCAAGTATCTTTCGAATCATAATAGAATTTTAAATTTAATTGATGTCAATTGAATTAATGATTAAATTTTATGTAGATAGTCTGAAGCCTGGAGAAGGATATAGGCTACTTTTTTATCAACAAACCACACTGGTGAAGCCGAAAAAAAGGCCAACAGCTTTACGTGCTTTCCGAGGCACGGAGTAAGTGATAATTATTTTATAGTATCATAAATTATAGTCATAGTTACTATAGTATCGATAGAATAGCACTATGTGTTTGTTCAGAATATTCGCTAGAAGTATAAACTGACATACATTATAATTAGAAAATGCATTACACATCGTATTACTTACTAACCTAACCTAACCTACCATTAACCTGTTTACGAAAAACAATGCTGTTTACGATTCCGGATATAGCAACAATATGAAAACCAGAAACACCAATGCCCTTAATTCACTATCAGCGCAGTTTTAAACAGTAATTAGGTACCTATAAAGAAAACACCGTAAAATACACCAAACGCAGATAAGATGATAATGCACGCTTGTTCCCTTACGACAATTTCAATGTTATTTACATAATAATTTGGAACAATACTACCAAGGAGTTGTATATCACAAAAAAAATCTTGTTAAATTTTGTTGAAATGTATTAATTTAAATTGAAACTAGTTTAACTATTGGTAAGATGTGTAATATTAGCTAATGCCGTATTGATAAAAATATTTTATGACTTTTTCAGGCTGGCAAGCTCTGTAGCAAATTTTAAATTGGTTTAGTAGTTTTTGCATGACTGACATCCTCAAAAATATTTGAATTAATTTCGAGAATGAAAATTATATTATTATTGCAAGCAATTGAAATAACTGGTTAGTGCCTGTTTCCTGCTGTTCTTCAGCAGATATTTTTTTGCAGTTGTAAATAATTGTTTGTCAAGACGGTTTTCGAACTGACTATCATTATGTGCAGAGAACTTTGGGAGCCTTTGGGTACTTTTAGTACTCTGTTGCTCACAAAGTATTCCGGTAAATATTGCTTGTATTTACGAAATACTTCAGGTGGTGGCTTTTAGATCCTGTTGTGGTAAAGGATGAAGAGTTCGTCAAAATCTTAAATATCGTAATGTCCATTTGAGATCTTGTATGTCTCAATTAGATCTCCCCTGCTATCGTAGCTGGGGTATGCGAGTACACTTTGATGGGAACAAACTTTGTGTGAATTTGAAGCATCATAGCTGGGGTTAGGACCCCAAATGTTTTTGTAACGAGATAGATAAAGCTTGGCTTTTGTGGTTGTTGTTAGGTATATGCTCTGCCCATGTATGATCCTCCATAATCTTCTTACTTTGACTTCCATTAGTTGATCGTCATTCGAGATAGACGGGGATCTAATATGACAATTAAATTGCATCAATTGTTACTACTATACTTACATTATACTTAATAAAATTTATAGTTTCATGTTTCGTGACCGACTCGGTTTAATGACTAACCATGTGTAGTAGCTGAGGCGTGCTTTACGTGGTGTTTCTTCGGTATATGGGAAAAGGCATCATTTTGACTACGAATCCATCTACGGTAGACCTCATCTGCCTTTGTGCTGAATATCAAAATGTTAACACCAAATAAGATAATTTATACGTAATTTTTAATTATATTTCAATCAATCTAGCAATTGATTACCTACAGAAGAAAAATTTTAATTGATGGTCCGTCAAACCTCTGTCATTTTATTCATCATTAAAATTACTAGTCCTATTTTACTAAATTATTATGCACGACAGCACAGACAGACAGTTCGAGTTATAACTACCTACTACTTATCAATAATTCGATTGTAAAACACTAAAAAAATAAACGCTTGTTGCAGTCAAGCTCATTTGGTGGTTCCTTGAAGTAGTGATAAGCAATGCTGAAAACGACACAGTTGTGTTGTGTACTCGTACTCGTATGAGTCAACGAAATTTTTAATAGGACATCCAACAGTTTTCTCTGTTATAATCAGCTGTTTGGTTGGTTGTGCGTGAAGTTTGGCAGCGCAGTTAGGTGCTTCAAAAGGTCTATATAAATATGTTAGTTGGCCCTTTCTGATAGTTGACAACTGTTTATGTCATCGTGATCATGTTTTCACTAGTTTTGTTTATTAATTTAATTTACATATGTGAGTATTCAAATGAACTAAATTTTTGCACACCTAAAATTTATTTAAGTGGTTTTTTGATTAACATGATTTAAATTGGCATAAAATGTAAGTTACCGTTTAATTATTTTTTTTAATGACAGTTTTAAGGACAAGCTAAGGTTCTGATTTATTATTCTTTCTTATTTTTGAATGTCAAACTAACAAAATAAAATCACAAATTCAAGACGTGTCATTTTAAATGAATAATATTAGTGAATTTTAGTAGCATGTTTGCTCTATCTTAATCCAAGTTTACATTATGAGCTAAAACAACCATGTCCAGTTGAAATGCGATTTAGCATGAAAAATTAAGAAAATTTTTAACGCAAGTCTAGAATCATGCATAGAATTCATGGTTTAAGTTTTCGTTATGCTGTTTCTTACACCGTGTACAGACATATAGATCGTCAAGAATGTGCTGATAGGAACATTTTTGGAAATCTTATGAATAGTCTGTCCAAGAAAACTCTAGTTACTTAAGTGCTTTAAGATAGCGTCCATCTAAAATCCATCCGATCTCAACTTTATTAACATCTAATTTAACAAATTTTGTTCGTTACTTGTCAACGCTATATAGCTTTATATAGTAACTTGGATCCTGTTCTCAACAGGATCCAATCTACTTAATAAATATAAGTTATTTTAGTTACCGAGTAATAGAACAAAATTTTGAATTTGACTTTGAGAATTTGAGGCAGTCAACGGCCATTGATGTAATTTAACGAGGTTAACAACCTTAGCATTAATAGGCAATTAACAAAATTAGACACTTATATTATAGTCGTAAAAACAAAGAGCATAAAAGCCTATTTATACAATAAATGCCTAGGTTGTTGATTGACCTCAAAAACAAAGGAAAGAAGATGAGGAGAAACTGAAAGGAGTTTAGATGCTAATCACTGATTTTCTTAAAGGCATAAATTCAACTAAAGCAGGCTATGATTGTGTATCACCACCGATGGAGTGTCCTAATGAAAATATCACATTTTGGCTTTATACTAGGTAAGTTCACATTATCTTCATGATCAAATCCTTATTATGAATATATTGAGGTACCTAGATGCAGATAAATCTCTCCGCCTGAGATTACCTTCAACTAGTAGAACTTTTAGGTTAAATAAGATTTTTTTTTTACGCAAAACAGTTTTGTCATCAAAACTAAAAAGCTATGTACTAAATATCAGATCAATCAGTCAACAGGAAGAGGTTGAAATATCGATTACTGAACCAAATAATAAACAGGTCAAACTAAGTAAAACCGTTTAAAAAAGGGTAAAAGCAGATATGCTTTTTTATTATTAACCTTTAAAACAGTTACAATGCATCTTATCTAAAAAAAAATCAAGAATCACTTAAATTTAATTATAGATTATTTCATATATATTATATCATAGGAAATTAATATCAATTATTCATAGATCAGTGAGACTGACGAATGTTTTTTAGTCGAATCTGGGTGAAACTTCAACGCTGGCTGTTAAAATCACTATGATATTATTATGATTTTAGTTAACTGTAGACAAACTAAACATCGAAAAGAATGATGAGCCAGTCAAAGATGCTTAGAATTGTACAACACAAGCTCACTATTAACCTTATTTACATCGGCAATACTTGCTATGTTATCCGGAACTGACTTCCAACGTATACACTACACTCCACACTCCAGTATAAACTGACATCTTGTTATACGAAGAGCCAGAGCGAGGTCAGTTCATACTAGTATAGCTTGATGTGTAGCCGTGTGTACTAAATCAAGAAAAACGTCACACAACCAAGTTTTAATAGAAAAGCATACAGACGTGAAAACTGAGCTTAGGTAACCTATTTATAGGCGCTGATATAATTAGATATAGATAGCATTAGCTTTTCTATTTTTCGAAAAAAAATCCAAACAAGTATTCGTTTTCTAGGAAGCGATAATAGGTATAATAGTATCTTTTAGGGTTATCTTAGCCACACACCAATTATTATTACTATTCTAATATTACTAGTGTGACTAGTTGTCACAATTTGATGAAGGTTCTGTGTCCCTTTGTAAATGCAATGTTAGACAGAGACATAGTATACACCATACAGTTCAATAGGCTAAAAGGTCCATACGAGACCTTTGCATATTATATGACTCATAAATTCAAGGGTGCGTGCTTTTGGTTCGAAACTGAGACCTCTAGAATTTAAAATTAACGAATATTTTTATCTCTTTTGATATTTTTTAGAGAAAATGAAGACAAACCACATCAAGTATTTGCTATGAATCCAGAATCTATAGAGTCTGCACCATGGGTAAAAGATGCACCTGTGAAGATTCTAATCCATGGTTACACAGGACACAAGGATTTTTCACCCAACACAGAAATAAGACCAGGTGATAATAATGCCCTAAAAACTGTAATGACTACAATGATTTACTATAAGGGCCTTCAAGAGTAATTTGGATTCCTGCAAAGTAAAGCAAAACCTATTTCACATTTCCAGCTTACATGAAATGCTGCAATTACAACATACTTTCAGTGGACTACAACCCTATAGCCCGAGAACCGTGCTACGTGGAAGCGGCCCGAAACACCGAGTTAGTGGGAATGTGTATCGCCCAACTCATCGACACACTAGTCCAGAATCACGATTTCAAGCTCCCACAGTTTCATATAGTTGGATTCAGTCTTGGAGGTCAAACTGCAGGATACGTCGGCGATTATGTGACCTCCGGACAATTAGATAGGCTTACTGGTAAATAATATAATTAATTATATGGTGTAATAATATAGCATCATCTGTAGGTACATTTGAAAAGATAAGTACCTACTGACAGTACTTGCCGCGGATATTATAAAATATTCACGCGTATTTTCAGTTGGGAAAGGTTGGCAAAAAAATATTATACCTACTAATTATTATGTGAGGATTGGCGATGCCATTTCGGTGCCTGTACAGCTGCAATGAGTTAATGTCAATGAGTTAGTAACTCTGTAAAAAGATTGCAAACAGATGTTTCCAGGCGTTTCCTTTAAAATGACGAAGGAAACGGAAATTGGATTGGTGCGGGCAGCGACGCGATAGCTCAGGTTCAGTAGGTAAGAACCACAGTAGGTACGGCTAGTGGGTTCAATCTCATGTCTTTTTCTTTGTTCAATTCCCTTAAAAAATATTTTAGAACAAAATCAAATTATCATTAATTTATAAATTTAAAATTAGTCCAAATTCCACAGCTCTGGATCCTGCCATGCCTCTGTTTGTAACCACAGACTCTAAGAAGAAGATAGACGTTGGTGACGCTAAATTTATCGATGTTTTACATACCAATTCGCTGCAGAAGGGAAAACTGGAGGCCAGTGGTCATGTCGACTTCTTCGCCAATGGTGGCATTACACAACCTGGCTGCAAAGAAACACGAGAACAAAGTTAGTGCATCAATAAGGATTTAATCATTATATAGATATCGGCTATTTATTTGAGTCTTTTGGGGTCGGCACGCAGGGATAGTCGGGGTCGAAGCACCAAGGTTTAGCATTGCCATCCAACGTGGTAATGCTATGAGCATTTTGGGGATTTTGCTCGCTAGTCTTTCAGATTAAGTTTTTCTGTTTTTAATTTAATTTTAGTAGGTATTAATTCGAGTGTGAGTAGTGTAGTATCACACCAGTGTTTTAATACCTAGTTGTGTACCGTTTCATATATTACTTTATGTATACTCATGCAAATAGCTAATTACATATCTTAGTAATATGGGTCATTTACCTTAGTAAAATTTTCTTGATTTTTTCTGGACATTTTCGTTGCTGCTTCCAAAATATCAGGATGTGTTCAATTCTTCTTAATATTACTGACGTTTTTGGACCTTTTTAACTTAGAAAAATTTAACAAACAAAAAGAGTTCACTGTGCAATAATTATGAACATGCAGTCGCTATATTTGCATTGAAAACTCCTTGGTCAATGCGAAGTGTAACTGTTATAAAAAAAGTTATTTTAAGTATAGCATTATTGTTATGAGAACTGTATCATGTAAACTAACTGTATAATAAAATAATGATTGATATACATAAATAACAATTTATCACTGTATTCAAAATTCTATATACTCATAAAAATATAGATCAAAAGATTTTCCAAAAAGAAAAGAAAAAGATATTATTGTTTGTTATTTTTTCACAGCTAAGTCCGGTTGTGACCACGCCAGAGCGCCAATATATTTTGCAGAGTCCATCAACACCGATGTTGGGTTCTACGCCACCAAATGCTACTCCTGGATCATCTACATGATCGGATGGTGCGAAATGTTTAACTCAACTGATGAAGTTTTATTTGGAGAATATGTACCTAGAGAGTAAGAGTTTTCCTATCATATTATAATGCATATTATTTTCTCTTTAGCCAAATAATGTAAGTTGTTGTATACTTTTAAAAAAATACGCAACAAATGAAGAATCTCCTCTTTTGTAGAAGTCGGTAAAAAATGGTCAAACTTTGCACGAATAACTACGTACACAATTCGGGTATATTTTACCTATTATTATACTTGTGTTATCTATTAGGTTTCTAAACGATAGGTTACTTTCTTCTTATTATCTTATAGTTGAAGAAACAATTTAGAGTTTACCATCCGGAGGCAACTGATATGGCTTTACACACCACGGACAACATCTAGATTAGGTATATGAACTTCATCACGATTTATTTCCTTCACCGTTTTAGAGTATACGTACGCGAGTGTGTAGCTTGTGGTCTTGTGGTCAAACCATTGATCTGCCAGTCCGACAGAACTATTGAGCTATCACTGATACTTAGACTAAAAAACGAATAATGAATATATATCGTTTATTAGCACTCAAATAATGCTTAAAATTAAACGGGACTAATTTAGACTGTAGTACATATTATTATATTTTTTTATTGTATGTTACATAAAAAGTAATATTTTCGTATAGTAAGTAAATACATTTGCTAAAATTTAATAGTAAATAAATTTATCATATTTTTAGCAATATAGGTATTTTTCCTTTTTGCAAGCTGCAACTATTAAATTCGTATTTAAAGAAAATGGCTGTCTTATCAAACTCCTTTTTGTCAACAATAGTGAAAAGCATTTCTTAGCAATTTACCAGTTCTATGATTAAGTGCAAACACCGAAACGCTTCCATACTTTCACCGAGACATAGTTTTCTTTACTTCAGACTTGCTTCCTTCTCGTGTCGATGCCATAATTGTTCCATCATCATTATTTTCCATAGACTTCCATTGTCAGGCGTATATCTCATTTGACGTTGTTATGTTTAGTAGATTCACAATTGCTCTCATATAAGTACCTACTTTGAACCATATTCATAATGTTGATAAACAATTTTCTGAAATAATCGCTTTTTCAGAAATTTATTTAATTTCATAATCAGAACTTTACGATATGAGTGTAATGTACAAGAACGTATTCAAGTATAGAAACATCTTTGTGTTGATTACTATTATTTAATGAATGTAGCGTCCCATTGCAGGGCAAAATCCTCTCCGAATTCTCTTCTACTTACACCTGTACAGTGGCATCTGGGATTAGTCTTTTAATCGCGAGTGCAATTCATTATATTAACTAATTACAATTTTATTGTTGCTTTCAGTGCGAAGGGCTTATATTTCTTCAGTACGAACTCTGAGTCGCCTTACGCGCGTGGATCTAATAAGAAGAGCAGAAGAAAAAGAAGCTACCGATACTTAAAACGAGGAATAAAACGTATTTAGAAAAAAAACGAATTTTTTTTTATTAGGATATAGCCAGCACAATTTGCAGTTTTTCCAATCAATTCACTTTGTGCTTTGGTAAACATATCCTGTAATGAAAGATTTATGCTAGACCATGCCGGGGCCAAATGGTTTAAAATGGAAGAGAAATGGACGCCGCACGCTTCTTATAAAAAGTGTGCAAAATGTTTACCCCAAGTCTCATCCGTACCGCGTTTATGCCTCCGCTCAGCCTCAGCACGGTCTAGCATAAATCAACCTTAAGTTGATTAACAAAGTTGGAGGCCACCCGTAGCGTGTGAAGATTTCTATTCAGGTCAAATGTCACTAAAATCAATTCACATATCTTAAAAAAAAAACGAATTTATTCTTTCATTATTCCAACACAATTTTTGTAACTTAATACAAAAAGAAATCTGAGACTATTGTTATATTTATAATCTTAAGAAAACTAAGAAACACCATTCATCCTCATGATCCACCAGTGTCGGCCTCTTATCAAACCAGATGCAGCTGAATATCGTTTTCCACGAAGCAACTGCCTATCTGACCCCCGCAATTAAAAAGGATAAAATATTCTTAAGTTAGGTACAACCTGTTGTTATAATTTTATGAGGACCGATGTCGGCCAGGGCCTATGGCTTAACATGCTTTCCGAAGCACGGAGCAGGTGATAATTAATTTATAATACGAACATAACTTCCAAAAGTCAGAGGTGCAAGGTGCAAACCTGAGATCTCTGGTTTGCCATTTAACGTTCATACCACTAGGCTATCATGGCTATTACGGCTTTCAGAAACAGACAGAGACAGAACAGAAAAATAGATTATTAAAGTTTTGAAAATACGCTCCTCAATTATTATCACTTATACACATTGTTTTTAACTCATTGACACTCCAAGAACGTACACTTGAATGTTTAAATACCAACCACCTCAGAGCACCTACTCAACGAGGTAATAGGTACTAATGTAATGAGTTCCGTCTTCCGTATTTCATGAATCTTGATAACCTTAAAACTCTACGTAAGCTAAATCAAAATTCATTTTAATTTTAGTTTCGATCCTTTCATTTATTTGCTACTGGCTGAGCCCAGCACGCGTTGTAATACCTCATACTTTTTTTTGAGTTAGGAACCTTACAGTACGAAGAACAGCCCACCGAAATTTCATCATAATCGGATCAATGATTTAGGAACGCTTAGAGCACAAACATACATAAATTATTCTTTTTTTATTTGATCTACTAAAAACGAATGAAAAAGTGACCGTTATCTCAGCCGCTTCGTTGTATAAGTTTTCCTTATATATTAAAGAATTACACAATATAGGATTTGAACTCAATAAAAGTATTACTCATTTACCCTACTCTGTGGGTTACTACAATCGAATAGTCGAGACTCGAGATGGATCAACACTCCTTACTATTTGTTGTAATACGTACTGATGAAGATAATACTGACGAAGGAATGAAACTATTTTAATTTCGAGGCTACACATCATATTATTATGACAGCTAAAGTACAGTCAAAAAATACTAGATATGTCAAAACAAAACATACCTCTTCATACTAACGTTTTAACTGCAACAATTTTGGTTTGCTCGTCTATCACGCAGAAACAGATCACCGTGATTTTTGCATAGAGATAGTTTTTTTATGTAAAGTGACTTTAAGAACTTTCCGGAAAAATTAGAACCACGGCGGGAGCGAAGCAGAGGGAAAAACCTAGTTACCTCTATCGTGTTATCGAACTCCGCAAATTAAATTCAAATATGTAACAGGGGTTACATAATATTTGAATGTATAACCTCTGTTATTGTTTGTTGTGGTTGTGGCATTAGTTACGGACCCGCTCTGCAACTACACGTGGATGTACGTACCAATGTGACTTTTTCAATGTCATAAGTATTTTTTAGTACGCCACTAACTAACGGTGAAGGAAAACATCGCGAAGAAACCTGGACTTAATAGGACTAAAATCATCAACACGCTAGCGTGGTGATTAATGCTTGGTCCTTCTCTGGATGAAAAGAGGTCTTGCCCTGCAATGGAACAGTATCAGACTGTTTTTTTTTTAAATATGGGTTTAACTCATGACGTATCAGGAAGTAAAAAGACAAGCGGAGAATAGAGAGAGGTGGCGATTGCTCCACCGACAAAAGCCTAGCTCTTAAATATAATAAGATGGGTATAATTTTCAGTTCAGAAACAATATAAGCCCTTGATTTTCGGGATGCTATTAACGTAGTCTGTATTTAAATATTTCCAAATCAAGTAACCGGACAAACGAATGGTGTATAATGACGGTGCAGACAAGCGGACATTTGATGTAGGCTTTCCCCACATCCTTGTCGCTATCCTCAAATCAATGTTGCAACACGTCGACAACGCAGCGTTCATGTTGCATCCATGGCCTTTAACCGCCATCCGCAAATTGGGCAACACTAGTGTGGGCTACGTTGCCTCAAGCTTATATACACACATCAAAAGTGTCTAGGGATCAAGCATTTTTATGCGGATTTCTTGAGATTGAGATGTGGCTTTGTAATAAATTTATGATTTTATAAATTTATATGGATCCTTTTTGGTGCATTTCATAATTTGAATCAGGAACTGTGAATCAAATTCGAGTAAAAGATGAAAATCAGCTGTCAATATTTTCCCTATAAAAACATACAACGCATTGAAGACATTATTAGTGCTACTGTTTCCCTACTACTGATTAAAACCAACGTTATTATGGAGCGGCGACGTCATTTAAGCAGGGAAGAAATGCTCAGAGCCGTGGGAATGATAGAAGCTGGTTCCCGGCAACGTACTGTGGCTTTAGCTCTGAATACAAGTCAGAGTGTTATCAGTCGACTTTGGACACGTTACCGAAGCACTGGTACCGTGGCTGAGCGCCATGGAGGACGGTATCGCTGCACCACACGGAGACAAGACCGATACATTCAAATCTTAACTCGAAGAGCTCCAACAATAACCGCCATGATGTTAGCCGTGAGGCTTCATCACTCTTCAGGGAACTTAATTAGCGACCAAACAGTCAGAAACCGCTTGCATGAAGTGAACCTTCATTCCCGAAGACCGCTACGGGTACCACCTATAGCAATGCACAATCGTAGGATTCGATATCAATGGGCTCTTGAACACAGAAATTGGGCAGAAGAACAATGGCGTTTCGTGTGCTTTTCTGATGAGTCTCGTTTTGGTATGAGACCGGATACAAGACGTATACGACACTGGAGAACCCCTGGACGCCAACAGCGATTAAAATCCTGCCAGGAAGTCCATCCTTATAGTGGTGGAACCATCATGGTATGGGCGGGTATTTGGATCGGCGGAAGAACTGAGTTGATTTGGATCAGAGGCAACCTCAACGCTCAAATTTATGCTGAGACGATTGTATCAGACGTCATCGTTCCTCTACAAGTGCAAATCGGTCCCTTATTTCAGTTAATGCATGATAATGCACGACCGCACACCGCAAGAGTTGTAAGACATACTCTCGCCGCAGCTAACATCAATGTCCTGCCCTGGCCTGCTCAGTCGCCAGACTTGAACCCGATTGAGCATGCATGGGATATGCTACAGAGAAGAGCTCTGCCGAATATGGAGGGTATCCCGTCGCAAGAAGACCTTTTTTTGTTGTTGCAACGAACATGGGCGGCCATTCCACAGCGTGATTTGGATGAACTCATTTTGAGTATGCCAAACCGATGTTCTTGTGTTCGCGGTAGAAACACGGATTATTAATTGTTTAAGTTACCCAATAAAATTTTAAAGAAAACTGTTATTTCAGTCTTTTTTTTGAACTTTAATGTTAGTGGTTCAAATGTCAAAAATCCCTTTATTAGGAAAATGGCAAATTTCTTTATTAATGCAAAGGTGACTTGGTTTATCGTTACTGTGACAAACGAAAACACTTTATTTGATGAATCCTTAAAGAAAATTTTAATTAATATCAATCAGGAGAAAAGTTATTGCAAAAATATATGTTGATCCCTAGACACTTTTGATGTGTGTAGTTATTACCCTATGTAATAATCTCGATATGGAGAAGGCCGTTCGAAGGTTTATGTCTCATGTTTTTTATTAAGTACAGTAAAAGATCAATACTTTTGTAGTTGGACAAAGATTGCTATGGAAAATATACTTAAAATGAAGATATTTTTAGTATTTTATGTATTAACTCAAGCCTATTTAATAATAATATATAATATAATATTATTAAATATATATAATATTTAAAAATGATTGTATCAAGTTAAATTCCCATCGATCTGTTAAAATATTTATAAAATCTTATACAAT
This sequence comes from Protodeltote pygarga, assembly GCA_936450705.2. Lineage (NCBI taxonomy): Eukaryota > Metazoa > Arthropoda > Insecta > Lepidoptera > Noctuidae > Protodeltote > Protodeltote pygarga. Next base: position 6,843,522 of record OW388255.2, on the reverse strand, counting down.
CATTCGATTAACTAACTCATGAAACATACCTTTATTATGATAATTAGGTATGATTATAATTACATTATGGGTCAAATTACCTATTAATGTTTTATTATTCTACCTAGGGTTTAGCTATATATTTGGCTTTGGCATTTAAGTTGTGTTGTGTATGTTTAAGTTGTGGTTTGATTATTGTGATGATATTTTTTTTATTATATTAGCTAAGTATGGACCGAGCCACGATATCGTTGTCTCATTTTAGCTCCGATATCCGATAAAAACAAATCGAGAATTCAGACTATCTATGAAACCATGAGGAGGCTAACTTCATTTTATTCTAATTTGCATTCGTATTAATAAAAACACTACAATTGCAGCATGCGTTGTCTCTATTACAAATATTGACTCACGCAATTACAATGTGTTTCTGGATTTACGACATTAAATTAAAATGACCACAGTACCAGTCCATTTAAACATTTTAAAATCTAAAGATCAGTAGGTAGTTAATAGAAGATTTAAAAATTTAAATTTTCGAATCAACTGCATAAAACGATATCACGCTTTGGGCGCGTCAGAGTGGAATCGAATGACACCTTTCTCTGTCTTTCAAGCAGCACGATTGCAGTTTTTTGGCCTTGCAATGTTTACGTTAATATTATGAACTCAGATCTACATCATGTTAAAAAATACGAAAATTATAGAATTATAAAATTATTCGAATTGTCTAAGTCTGAATTCATATCAATTATTGTGTTATATAATTTCTATTGTATATAAATATGGTGTATATTCCTGATATTAAATAAGTAAATAAAATAGCGCATTCAGCGTGAAGTTGATGACCACTGAGTCAGCGTGCAGTAGTCGTCTGACTACACGCACACACATCGGCGGGTGCTGACTGTAAGCCCAGTAGGTATGCAGTTTCGATACAGTTCCGTGATTGTAGTTGCTTTGCAGTCCCATTATATGCAAACCTTCTGCATCGACCCTGACTTTTAAATAAAGTAATCGTTTGTGTTTTTTTATTTAGGCTTTATTTAGTTATTTTTACTACAATTTTAATATTTTCCCCATACATAACAAATACATAAACATTTTTATAATGCATTTATGCATGCAATGCGATCACTAAAGTCCCAAAAATTACATCTATTTAGCATATAATATATCTGCAAAGTTAAACATGCACCTTTCTATTATTTTGTAAAAGGGCTGGATATAATTACCATCTAAGATTGTTCAATGTCGAAGAAAATTTCGATAGCACGGGATAGATTATAAATAGCTTTATAGGCAGAGCGGCTAGGGGTTTTACCTAGTATAGGTCGCGGGTTTATACACTGTTCATAATCGATATTTTCATTTGTACAAACATTTTAAAGTTTAGGATAAGAAACATATAATATAACACCTGTTTTCGACCCAGGGTAAGAACCACGCTACTAAACCAACGAGGCAGAAGACACCCTTAAAATTTTTCAGAATATCTATTAATGCAAAGCTGTTAATTACATAAGGCTAAGATAGAATAAAAGTGGGTAATCAATGTAATCATCCTACTGCCCTCGTTAATTTTTAAAACGTCATTACCTACTGAAAAAACTGAAATTACAACACGGCACGTATAAGAAGTACTTACCAGTTATCATAAATATTATAACTTATATAATAATTATACTTTAGTTTTTGTCAGAACTCTGCAAAGTCGTTTCGACTTATGTAATGGAATGCTTGCCTCTCTTTACGCAAACAACCAATAAAGCATTTACGTTTGGACCACGCTTTTTTTGTTGACATGTTTATGTATATAAATCATTAACTATCAATATTTATTTCATATTGTTATTTTTTTGTAAGTATTACTTTTTTATAATCTTTGTCAATTTTTTTTTATTATCGAGCTACGAAGGCTCATAGATAAATACCTTAACCTAAACATACATTTATTTAACAATATAAACTATAAACTTTTTATAAACTATACAGGGTTATTTGTAAAACACCAGCATCCTTTAAAGGGGTCATTATTTTTTTAAAGAACCTACATATTATATGATGATTAATAAAATAAGTATATTAAATAAAAAATATTTTTAATATTATTCGAAGATGTCTGTCACGCAGGAATTATGCAAAGAGTGACCGAATTTGCGATGTTCTCTTACAAAAGAGGGGAAGTAGAGGCGAGGGTCAACATCATGCAGACACTTTCGCTCACCATTCAGTACTCGCACGGAATACGCACGTGAAACACGCATTTATTGTCCCAAAATTAAATAAAAATAGTGAAGGCACAATAAAAATAAAATATCAAATGTGATAAAACTCTCAGTATAAATATTATAAATGATTTTAAGTTAAAAAAAACTACTGAAAGATCATAGTGACTCTTTACTATACTTACATGTAAAAAAAAAATTTTTTTTTAATGAAAATTATTGTAAACAAAAATGATAACAGGTGCAAAGTGGTTAATTTTCGTTGGAATTACTGTGCTACAAATATCAGGTCAGTACATAAACTAATAAAAAAATTGTAAGCTTTACTATAAAACTTTATTATATATTTATAATAAAACATCTTTAATAACCTGAGCCTATAATAATTTTACAACAATGGTGCAGTAAATATACTTGTTGGTTTCCTTTGCTGACATTACAAGAGAAAGAACAACGTTGTATTCTTATAAATAAATTAACTTCCTGACATTTAAATAAAGAATTTAGGGACTACAAAACACTATTTGGACTTGCCTATCCTATTTACTTATCATATCAAGTAAGTTACTTACACATAGAAAACGTCCTTTTTAAATGTAGAGTCATCTCAACGATAAGTACCTAGGTAATAATTATTTAATAATATTATATACCAATATAATTTAAATTATTAATTATGTCCACCTCTTTCTATTTATACCATACTAATTGTATTGTTTAAAAATATTTACAAAAAATATATGACCTAAAAAGGTAATCACGTTTCTGTATAAATAATATTACGACTACCTACGACCTACGTGCCTATTTTTGTTCTGATGTACTCAAGAAATGACAATGAGCTCAACGTTTCTTCTTAAACAGCCCCATAGCATAGTTTTCCTATACGTTTTCTTCAACAAAAAGACGATTTGTATCAAAAGTTAATTCTGCGAACATTCGTGAAATGCACTCATGTTGCAACGACCTGCTTGCACCGACGCACTACGTAACCTCCAACTTATTAATAGTATACGTAATTGCATAATAACAAGTTTGTTTTGCTGTTACCGGTTGATCAGTTTCCTCATCCGCGTAGAGATGCTGCGCGGTACACGAAATGATAAAACGTTCTCACATTTTTCTCTTTCTTTCTTAGGTATTACCGATCTTTAACACAAGTTCTGTTATTAATACATTTGCGGTTTTCATACAATCTGTAAGTACCTAATTAAGTTAGGTACCTTTTAACGATAATTCGGTTATACTAATTGCTGACTTACATTAAATATAATTATCTAATATTTTTTGTGAATTTTTTCAATGTTATAGCACATGTTAGCTTATTAAATATAAATATTTAATAAGAAATTTGAAAAAACAACTAGGCCCTAGGCTTAAAAAGAGATATGAAATTTCGACTGATTCTGATGGGATACGGTGGCTCAGCGGTTAGAGCGTCGGCACGGTACGCCGGAGATCGTGGGTTCGAATCCCATCCGTATCAGTTGTTATTTTCAAATTTCTTATTAAATATTTATAATATATTTAAATTAATATTAATTAATATCTCAGTGAGACATCAAGTCAAGTGCTCGTGTCGATAGAATTAATGTATTGCGATGTCCACCGATCTGCTTACCTACACCGCATGTCTTGAATATTTATTGCATTATTTTTCCTTTATCTTAGTCAAATGACTAAGATCTGATTATTCAATCGTCGATAACGTATAGTTGAGGAATATATTTGACATAATAGTGATGTCTATACACTAATACTGGCCCAGAGCGCCCAAGTTTGACTATTTCAAATAGAGCTGACGCGACGTCCGCCGTCTTAGCCCGGGTTTTCGAGACTTGGTGTGGTGAACCATTGTAAAATAAATTATATTTATAAACAATACACTTTGAATAATCTGATTATTCAAAATAGCATTATTGAACTAACCTCGATTAACCTAGAGTAAGTCTCGTGTTCGTGCCCACGGCCATTGAAACTCGACCGAAACGTCGTCGTCGGCGTCGGTGGTCATGGTGAATTCAATAATAATATTTCGAATTATCTGTGCGCGAACAGACCTGAAATAATATAAACATTATTACTATTCCTCGAAAATTTAAAATCGTCTATAAAATAAATACTTTGAAAGGTTATCTAAAGAAGAAAAAATCGTCCCTAAGAATTTCATCTTATTACTTTCAAGTTAACGTTTCAAGAATTTTATTTTTTTTAAAAACTTGGTTTGGTACACGTATTCTAATTAATTATTAGTAAAAATATAATATTTAAACTTAACAGAGACAAGTTAATTAAGTCAATATACTTATTCATTATTCAACACATTAATTAGTCAGATAATCTGCAAAAAACCCCGCAACTCGTGAACCGCGTAGCGTGGGCTAACATGAATGCAGGTGCCCACACAATGGTTACTTCCGAACTGTTACTCGACCGACATTCACGTTGCGTAATATTACTCACTCGACTCTCAGGCTTGCCCAATCCGGTTTGTTTATCACATTAGCCTGGTGAACGATGCCACTATACTTTTTTGTCAGATTGTCTTTAAGAAAGTATCATAGTGGAACACATGTTTTTTATACTGAGGCGGTGAGTCTCAGTTTTACAATTTGCTCTAAATCGACAGGTTTATCTAAGTTCGACAGTACACCGTCATACATCTCCCTAAAGCTGAAGTATACTTCAATTACTTGGTGGCATCAATTTGTTTATAGATTGTAAAATAAGTTGTTATTTAAGTAAAACATTCAGGACATTTTTACCAACCCACGATCCCAGATAATGGGATAAGGTGAAGGAAAGAAGAAGAAGATTCGAAGGACATTTTTTACTTTATAGATTTCAGCGTATTACCAATAGATATCAATTATTATCACCTACAATTTTATTACTAAATAATAATCTGTGTTGTGTCCTTGACAGTAGGTTACTTAAAACTATTGTCTTAATGTGAGCCGCAGGCAGACCTATGACCCAAAAGCTTTTGATGCATGATGTAAACACATATAAATACATGCTATTTTCTGTTTAGCTCTCAGTTGTATCTTTGGGTCAAGGGTATTTTGTAAATTACAACTAATTGTTAATATAATTACGAATATTAGAAATAAGGAGGCTGCATTTTTTATCCAGTGTTAAATCGCGAATGAAGATTATGTCAACCATTAATTATAATAGGTAATGTCAATGTAACCTATTGGTACAAAATAATATTGTTCGGGAAAACTACCTTATTGATTTTCTAACGTCATACGATATTTTTTATGCGGATATGCTAAATCTTTCTCAGTTGTAAAATAATTAATGATTTGCAAAAAACTTATGTTTTTTTTTTTTTATTTATTTATAGACTCACGCCTGTATTCCCCAGAGGGGGTAGGCAGAGGTGCAGTACACCCACGTTTCGCCGGCTATGTTATAAGTCCCATGTAATAGGGGGCGAGCCTATTGCCATTAACCGGGCACGATTCCAGACTCCGTGCTGCTAATGAGAATTTCTAAATGGAAAATCCAATAACACTTTGCCCGACCCGGGGATCGAACCCAGGACCTCGTGCTCAGCAGTTGCGCTTGCTACCACTAGACCAACGAGGCAGTCAAAAACTTATGTAATTACAAAAAATACAGCTACGTTCTACCCTGTACGAAAACGGGTAAAAATAAGATATTTATTTAAAATGCAAGATATTTACAATAAACTTATTCTAGCAGGATAATACCACGCAGGATTGCTCTGGTCACGCGTACTATCTACTAGACTCCGAGCAATTTCCTTATAGGTATAGGTGACGCACAATCGGACCCCATGGCCCTAAAGCTTCAACCCCAATCTGCTAAAAGATATAGCAACCAATAATATTACTATACTTTCGCCTATATTTTTTAATAGAAACATTGAATATCAATTAATATAATAAAATAACAATAATAATGAATTAATAATATCTGAAAAAAATTATTCGAGAAAAGTTGATGACCTTACATTATAACATCTTTGACTCTATGACCGTGAATAGGTACCTCTATTTCGCAACATGTTGTGATTGCAAAATAATTAATCAATAATTTCATGTTTATAATCTACGACCTTAGTTTTAAGCGTATTACCACATATTATGGGTAACATAAACTTGTTTTTGATGCATAATTTTACGTGAGAAAATAGTCTCTCACATACACATATTTACTTAAATTTTTTATAACTATTTCTTTAAATGTCATGTTCAGTGATGCTAAAGAAATAATTTTGATATCGATACTTATACGTAGTTCCCGCGACCAACTATAAGGTAAAATACAAGGAAACACTGGGGTGGTCCTAGCTGCTTAGTCTAGCACACCCTTCGACCACTCCAGAGCGGAGAGTCCATGACTATTTCCCTCGAAAAAAAAGAGGTGTTACTTAGATAAAGGAAATAGCATTTACTCATTTAGTCTATTGCTTTTAATTTAAGCGACATAATTCCTGCCACATGTTATTGCCTCATTGGTCAAAGTGTTGTTGGGTTTTTCCATTAGGAATTATAACAAAGCCGGCTAAACGTGGGTGTACTGCATACACCTCTGTCTACCCTCTCTCGGGAATACAGGCGTGAGTCCTACTGTGTCCTACTGCTGAGCAAAGCCCCCATGTCCTTCCAAGTATTCTTTTCCCGCGCTAACTCAGACAAGCCCTCGTGATAGGCGTCCAAATCATCTCGCTATGTTTTGTTACGTTATGTTACGCAAGAGTCTATGTTATGTTATGTTAATACCTGCCACGATTGAATACAATGAGCAAAGCTTTTTAATTATCTAATTAATACATGTCAGCTATCTTCAAAGTAACAGGCTTCAGATGAATAAAATATCAAATTATATTCACGGTCACGTTTGTAAAACTTGCTGATTTAAATACACCTAAAAGGTAAGAATAAGGCAAGATGGGTGGGGCAGAGTGGCAAATCTCATCCTTGTAGTTAGTTATTCTAATATTAATTTCAAGCTAAGCACAAACAACATTGATAATAATCATTGCGAAAGAAAACGTTTATGACTGGCACTTATTATGAACATTACCTGCGATCGCCCATGCGTGCATTCTAGTTACACAATATTCATCAATACTGTAGATACGTATGATGTTTTAAGAATCCAATACTCGGGAAATTTCTCAATTAACCAGTTTAGTAACGTTAAGTATCGGTGAGATAGCCTGGTGCTATGACCGTTAACTGACAAGTCAAAGGTCTAAGATTCTAACCCAAGTTATTGTATATGTTTTGACGATTTTGTAGCTGGATGCCTACTATCGCACTTAGCTGATTAATGAATGTGTTCATAGAATCTGTAGCAAGAAGGCTATTTTATTAAAATTGCGCTATTCAGATCGCACCATGCCAACTTTTCAGTTATTGTCGAATTAACGACGCAGCTCGCCATAACTTTGCAAAAAAAACACGTTTATTTAATATTATAATGCCTACTTTGGTACAGTCTCACACAAAATTAAATTGCGCAAAGGATACTTATTTTGATCATAATATTTGCACAGAAAGACCTTATAAGATAGGTACCTATTTCAATCCTTTAATATAACCACACCTTTCTAAGTCTCGTTGAATAGCATAATTATCTACTCTGTTAGGTTGACCGTACAGTGGCAACTATCACTTGAACAAATAGACGGCTTACTTGGTTTCGTATTAGTTCCACTCAGAAAGGGATACAAATACAAGCGATCGTGTTTTTAAAATGGACTTTACGTTTATGAAATTCATCACTCCATCACATTGTTGCTTTATGTTTTATACGAACAAAATGCCGCTCAATAAACCTGAATCTCGCCAATGCAACATGTGGTTACGATAAAATTGGTCGAGAATGTTATTTGGCATGAAGTCCGCCTTATGTAACATTTGCTTGTATACAGTAAAGTAAAAATAAATAATATGATAGCAACTCATTAAGAGTAATAGGGAAGATGCACTATTTTTATTTTTGTTTTCATTTTAAAGAATTCCATGTAGAATAGACCACAAATATATTTAAAAAATTAAAACATTGCAATTTATCCGAAAAAATGCTGTTTTAAATTGACAGTTTGACAGTTCGCGGGAAAACGGACTTATGGTGCTGATGACGTCACTCTTGTCTTTTACTGGTTCGCCGTTGGCTTTCATACTTTTGCATATTTATTTAAATCGAATAAAAAATAGTATTTACAAAGCATAGAATTTTATTTTATAAATTTACAAAAAATAATAACTTAAATATTATATAGTTATTACATTTTAATTTTGGAAATACAGCATCTATCCAGAATTTCTATGCAGCATTCATAACAGATAAAATGCTTTTATCGTATATACAAATATACTTCTTTTAATTTTTCAAAGTTTGTGTGTGCTATACAGAAAAGTGATATTTTCCTTATGCTGAAAAACATTTGAAGTTGTACTTGTGCCCAATATTTTGGTGTTATTTTATTGTCTTTCACATAGGAAAGTATGGTAGGTAGCTTCTGTTAAGGATATTTCACCTCTACTGTGTAATTTTCAGCCGTCAGGTGTTGCACCAAAAAAGGGTACTCGGCATTACGAAGAAATCCAGCTTCTTCAATTTTAATCTAAAATGCTGATTAAAATAATATAAACAATATTTATTACTACAAAGGCCTGGAACTAAACATGGTTTACTGACGTTTGGCAAAAAACATTTCCCAAAGTGACACTTGCCAAAGTATGATTCCCAAATTTTCATTTGGCAAAAAAACATTTGGCAAAACCATCTTTTCGCAATTTTACAGTAAGCAAAACTATTTTTAGCAATTTATTGTTTAGCAAATAATTACATGGCAATGTTTCATTTTACCAAATATTAGGTAGTCAAATATGGTTTGAAAAATATACTCTTCCCATTCCAACATAACCTCACTTTTTTCTCTAAGTTAAGGAATGGTTATGTTTTATCTCCATATCATTACTTCTGGGTGGTTTAAAAAAAAAACCCACGAAGATGATGACGGGGGCAATTCGCTCGCTGCGCTCGCTCACCAGCCCCCGTCATCATCTTCTAACCTAACCTAACCAAGTCGGGGTGCCCCCAAGTCGGGGTGCACCCAAGTCGGGGTGCACCCAAGTCGGGGTGCACCCAAGTCGGGGTATTCCGTTCTCGGGGTGCAAAATTACGTTCTATTTCACGAATTTGCGAGTTTATAGACGCGATTTTGAAAAAAAATTCGGCGCGTCTCCGGCAAAAAAAAATGATTGAGGGGGCTCAATCATTTTTTAAGAAGAACTGGAAACGCGCCGAATTTTTTAAGAAGAATAACGCCGTAAGAATAACTTCCCCCACACCTTTAGATTACACAAATTCTGGATGTTTATTTCTAAACCCAACCCAAACATCAGATTTTAATTTACAATTTTTCACCCTTATTAGAATTAAAATGTGAACGTACTTCCTTTTGGAATATTTTTTTTACAAAATGAAGCATTTGCTTAATGTATATTTGACTAAATAAAATTTGAGCAAGTAAAAATTTGCCAAATGAATATTTGACCAAGTGAATAAAATGCGAAATGTAAATTTGCTAAGCATTTTTTTGGGAAATGAAACTATGCGATAAGTTTTTTGGGAAGTGAAATTTGACGAAACATATTTTGGGAAACGGCAGGACCCCACTAAACATACCTAACTAATTATTTTATTCAAAATATTTAAACTAGAGAAAAACTAATGATGTTATGTCAATACTAACTCTAGGTAAACACCTGGAGTCTGCTTTGATAAACCCAACTCCCATTTTTATTAAAATAACGCAATTAATATTCCCATAAAATAATATTCACCTTTACAACCATAACGTCAAATAAGTTGTCAAAACAAGTGTGACGTCACGAAACGCTAATTCGTGTTTTAAAATACGTATTGTTTTAAGTCATTTTTAAATCGTAATAATTGTAAAAAAACAACAATATGTAAAATAAAAACGTTGCAGTGGCCTTTCTTTTATATTTTTTTAACGTTTTAATCATACAAATTCCATAAATATTACATCTGCATCTTCCCTATTAATAAATCTTCTGATACCATAGAATAAAAAAAAAAAAAAGTGTAACTTAAGATTTTTTTATCTATTTGTAATTTATCTTTAATGTAAATGAGTATGCTGTTAGTGTACTAAATAAAAAAAATATAGATACAACGTTAATTTAGATATTAGAAATAAGTTAATTTCGTTTTTATTTTTGTATTTGGCGAGGTTGGTGCACTATGATGGTAACATATTTTTTTTAAACCTTTAAAACCTATTTAATTGAAAACCTATTTAAAATTTCCGAAATGCCTTCAATTTTCAAATCAAATCAAATCAAATTTCAAAAAAACCAACGGTTTTAACTTAGCGTTGTCTATCAGTCACAATCATCATGGTACAGTTTTATAAGTAAAGATTGAACCATTAGATTATACATTAAATTCTTCTTCGTCGTCGTATGGTTGATAAACAACCTGGTGTCAGAGTTTAAACCCAGTAGGTCTCTGACATGGCTTTACACACCGTTGAAAAATCACTAAAGTGTACGTGTAGGTTTTCTCACGATGTTTTCCTTCACCGTTTTAGCAAGTGATAATATTTATTACTAATTCGCATAAATCCGAAAAGTCAGAGCTGCGTGCTTAGGTTTCGAATTTACGACCTTTGACTTAGCAGACCAACGGTAGAGGTATTAACCTCTAGGCTATTACAGCTTAGTTTACTTTATATTAAATCCTTATGTGGCAACACAATACACAATTCTGCAGTAAATTATCTACGTGTATAAAAATAAGCACAATTCGTCCGTTTGTAACAGGTACGTAAAACAGATATGAATGAATTGTAATTTTCAACCACTACTCTCGAGATCACATCTCACGACGCAAACCTTACGTACTCACACAGCGCGAAATGAGAACAGCGCATACAATATTGTTATTGCTATTTCTTACAAAATATCACATAGCTGCATTGCCAATGTAAATTAATCTCTGATGCAATGGTCATTGAAGGTTCTAATGGGTGAAGTTTAATTGGATGCGTTAACATGAGTCACAGTGCGATAGGTTACAGCGTGGCGACGGCGACGCTTTCACTGTGGAATCGATTCACTTGTACTTTCCACCGAGCCATCGATGTGAACTCGTAATCTGGTTCATTATGATTATGCAATCATTAGTGCACTTACTTTTTAATGTTTATCGTATTTTTCACTCACTGTATGTGTAGTTTTCATTAAAATCTGACAGATATAGGACTGCCTCGTTGGTCTAGTGGTAGCAAGCGCGACTGCTGAGCACGAGGTCCTGGGTTCGATCCCCGGGTCGGGTAAAGTGTTATTGGGTTTTTCCATTAGGAAATTCTCAGTAGCAGCACGGAGTCTGGAATTGTGCCCGGTGAAAGGCAATACAGGCGTGAGTCTATAAATAAAAAAAGATATAGGTTATGATATTAAGATGAATTGCGGAAAAACCATATTTTTATGTAAGTCTTGAATTTAAGTAAAAATAAATAAGTATTGAATTTGTAAATCTTACCATTCATTTTCCACATTATCTTACATTATCAACTTGAATGCCATCGTATGGCAATATAATTATCTCAAATCGTGTGAGATATGGTGACATTTCTCATACAATCATGTGAGATATATCGCCATACGATGGAGATTTAAGGTTCCATTCAAAAGTACCCAGTTTTTAGTAGCATTGATTAAACGGTATTCAATAGTTCATTAAGATTCTCTACGAATATGACACAACATTTTCCATATTTTCTAGGGTTGTCGAGGCCAACTACCTTAAATTATTGATGTGAAATACGCACCTTCTCGTCATTAACATAGAGAGGGAATAACTTATTTTATGCGTTCTACTTTAAATGTCAATTAAAACGATTTCAAAACTCTACAAGGAGAGCACTTGAAAGAACCCGATGGTCATTAAATTTCCATATTAAAGAGGTTTAGAAGTTCGGTATTTTGCGGGCAAGGTCTATGATTTAGGCAATTAATGGATAGTGTTGTACTGACTGAACGTTGCGCCTGTATTTACCTCCTATTACGAACGTTTATGCAGGGTATTGCGTAGGGGTTATTGTATGCACCAATACCCACAGAATATACTTACACGTTCAATGCAGTGATAACCTAGTAGTATAACCATTGGACTGCCAAGTCAGGGGTCGTAGGTTTGAAATCCAGGCACGCACCTCTGTCTTTTTGGATCCATGTGTGTTTTAGAAGTTAAATATCAATTGCTTAAATAGGAAAGAAAACATCGTGAGGCAACCAGCACACCAGAGAGATTTTTCATCGGTGTATAAACTCATGAGGCCTACGGGCGGTTTAAACTCTGACACATGATTGTTCATCATACATACGATTAAGAAGAAACAGAATATTATTGACAATAATATACCTACTTGTCCTTTTTGTATATTGATGTTGCTGTTTGAATTCAATTTAACAATTTAGTAAGTATAATACTACTATTTATTTTGTATTTCTGAAATATTATAATTATATAAAAACGTTTTACTAAATAAAAAAAAGTTTACATCAGAACCTGTACCTACCTTAACACTATAAATGTTATTAGGACATTATCTGCCTAGCCTTTTTCCAACTATGTTATAAATGTTATTAGGTATTAACTATAAATATTTGCTGTTGGTGTACTTTATGCTTATCAGAATTAATGACATCAAGTAATGCCTAGCTACAGATATTGTTATCCGAATACTTGGTTGAATTCATTAAAGAATGAGAAATGCGATACAAAAGACATGTCCTAAGTAAAGAATCGTTGTTTCAAGAATGGAATATTTAAGACCTAAGTACCCTTTCGTTTGTGCTTGAGGTCACTGCACTATAAGACCGCAAGTCCATTAACCACTTATTTGACTACGAAATGTCGTGTAGCGTAAGTTTTAGACACATTCCAACGTCGTTCGACGCCAGAACATAATTAGCTTGAAATCGCAACACTTGCACTGTCTAATGTCTTGTTAGGTAGGTATTTTGTAATTATGAATGCACTTCACAATATATTATTGAGCAAATTAGCGAGGCAATATTAACATATATTATGGCCACATTGCGAGATTTCTCTTTGTATTATACTTTATTTAAATATTTTAGTTTCTAGTATATGCCGAGTGGGCACTCGGCGTTTGTACACCATTATTTTAATAACTATTAAATAGGTACATTTATTTTATTTTATCATTCAGCATTCATTCATCAAAATGTCGTACTGCATGCTTTGTTATATAATCATGTACTAACAACAGTAAAAGTCAATAAAATACTTGGCAGTTGCCATGACAATCGATTCTCACGCGCTGTTAGCCGCCAAACGTAGTAACGTAGTAGCGTAGTAGTAATAAAATTAAATAATATTGAACGAAATGGAGGTCACACGAATTCTAGAAAATGACGTTAATTGAATGAATGTTACGACTACCCGAAATATATGACTATTGTACAGTATCAATGACGACCTCTCACGCGTTTGGTAATTTGATTACTAGTAATAAAAAGTTTATATTACAACCCAAAAAATATATACATTAATCACTTTATTATGTGATGCACAATTTGATAAGAAAACAATTAGGTATAATATTATAAATCTCTTATCGAAAATTAATAGCAGTAGTCCAAACTATACTGAATAAACTATACTCTATCTTAGTTTGGAGAATATAGATAAACAAATCTCATTTATTTTGTTAGAAATTCTGTTTGTCTGACAATCATAAAATAATGTCGACAAGTTATGCTTTGTTCCTTTCGAAATAACGGTTACCTATTACATAAATTCTTTTGTTCTTGTCGCAAATGACTCAATGAAAATATGCATAAATAATTGACACAATGACAGATTTGCAACAAAAGTTAGTACACACGTTTAAGTAATGACTTAGAATTGTTTAATACAATCAGAGCATGAAGTGCCTCCGTTTAACTTACATACTTACGACCTTCATATAAAAAAAAAAACTTAAATTAAATAAAGTTATAAATGTTTTAATATTTATCTTCTATTTATGAGAATGCACTGAGTAAATTATTTATAAAAAAACTTTCAATGGTTTTGTATTTACAAAAAGATTGACTTTACTTAAATTAAAGTCTTATTTTATTCATCCATTAAGGCTATGCATTCACCAATCAGTCTATTTTGGAATGACCTTTGTGAGCATTTAGCGTTTAATTTTTAAATAGAGCAACAATTTAAATTATTATGCATGGATTATTATTTCTCTTAATTTTTCAGCGTCTTCGGGTCAGTTTTAAAAACCAAAATTCAACAATAGTTAAAATCGATTCAGTACTTATGGCGCCAAGAAGCTGCAAACTAAAAAATATAGGTACACATAACCAAAATATTTTGTTTCTGTTTCAGTGGCTAAAAGTCAAGAGGCCCCTCCTCGAGAGAAAAAGCCGCAGTCAGTGAGAGATCTGCTCAATACAACATCATGCATACCACCGCCGTATCGATGTCCACATCCTAAAATGCAGTTTTATCTTTATACCAGGTAAGGAACAATACTGCAAAAATTAATTAGGTATTGTCACAGTTTGATAACTAGGTTTTTTAAAATTCTTATGTTAGGTAAATCTGAGAAACTGCACGAAATGCACCTATGTAAGATGTCAGAGCCTGCCCATTGAAATAGTTCAGTAATTATTTTTTCTTTTTAATAGTTACCAAAAAGAAACTACGCTACGATAATCGGCAGTAGTACCTACTAGTATTAAAATTTGTTGGGTTTTTATTAGGTATGGTTAGGTGTAGGTACTTGTAAAAAACGAATGTGCCTAATGTATTTTAGTACTAAATAATGCTCAAAATTGCATCTATTATAACTTTCAGGACAACCCAAGAAAAAGGTGAATTGCTAAACACCCTCGACAATGATTCTTTAACGTCTTCAAAATTCAACACTAAACATCCGACGAAGATCGTGGTGCATGGCTTCGGAGGTGGTCGGAACCTCTCGCCGAGCACTGACATGAGGAAAGCGTACTTCACTAAAGGGAACTACAATATTATCATAGTTGACTATGGATCACTTGTCAAGGAGCCTTGTCTGAGTCAGGTATGTTTATTTACGATATTATGATTGTTTAAAAATAACGTACTCAAGACTATATATCACAAAACTTTTGAACTGTAAAGAAATAACCAGGACAAACATCTAACATGTCATAAACATATACATAAACATATAACATCTGTCATGTCATCTATCGTCAGGAATTCAGGATACACATCTATAAACACAGTACTGAATGCACCGAGCGTATGCGTGGAATGCTTTAAATATGTTTATATACCATAACTAAAAAAAAACTGCCTCGTTGGTCTAGTGGTAGCAAGCGCGACTGCTGAGCACGAGGTCCTGGGTTCGATCCCCGGGTCGGGCAAAAGTGTTATTGGGTTTTTCCATTAGGAAATTCTCAGTAGCAGCACGGAGTCTGGAATTGTGCCCGGTTAATGGCAATAGGCTCGCCCCCTATTACATGGGACTTATAAAATAGCCGGCGAAACGTGGGTGTACTGCACACCTCTGTCTACCCCCTCTGGGGAATACAGGCGTGAGTCTATAAATAAAAATAAAAACTAAAAAAAAACTTCTTTAACTTTACAATTATGCATTCCATTTAAAACTTGTAAGAAATTGCCGTACACCTGAAAACCACTGTAAACTCTTACAAATGACTACAGGTGTATAAAAGACGAATTTATGCTTGCTAGACTAAGATTTATATATTTAAGTAACGGATAAATATATATAGTCTCTTAGACTTTAGGGGTTAGTCTAATACTAGTTATACTGCAAAATAATGCGTTACCTATACCACAAAATTATATTCTGCGACTTAAAAATCTGTTTTTGAGGTCTCCGCTTACTAAAGTAATAAATTGCTCGACTTATCATTCTCGTTTCTTGTTTATAATACTTGCATAACAGATAGGTATGTAATTGACCATATGACTTTATTTGCTCTGTCATCCTTGATGGACCATTGCAGATTCGATAGGTTACTAGATCATGTTATCTTACTAAAGTTGTATAATATTACTTGTGCCCTCATTTTATCCACCCGAGGTGTTGTTGAAGTCGAGTAAGAAATTATATAGAATACTTATTCTATGTCTACAATAGACTAGTTGTAACTTTTGTTTTTATAGCAATATTTAGAAGGTTTAATGAACGAACGTAGATGACATAATGACTTAACTGAGTAGCAAACAATAAGAAAGAGAAAGCTAACATCACTGCATTAGTTTTTTAAAAACGTCGTTTGTAATCTGAGACGCATTTTATCATTCGTAATTAACCGCAATAAAACAACAGGATTTATAAAGAGGTTTTAAAGGCATTTAAACGAGCTCATTGACATTTTAAAGCCTACTGCTACTGGAAAATTGGTAAACAAAATGTAATCCTACTTTGGTAAAAGCAAGAAAGGCCTATACTCAGTGAGTGAGTACATACAGGCTATGAATGATGACGCTGAAAGGCTCATTATGTCAGTGCCAGATCCAGTGAAGATGACCGTTGACTAGCAAGTTAGTTCTCAGATTCTAACCCCTTGGTTTGTACTTGAGAACTCTTATCTTCCATGCTCTTTCGACTTTTCGTAAATTATGATAAGCACCTGCTCCGTGCCTAGGATAGCACGTAAAGTCTTGTCGGTACAATGCCTGATCTCTCCCGACCGGACTATGGAAGTGACCCTCCCTCAGTTCCATAGAAAGTACATCTGGATTTGCGTAAACACTTGTGCACTAAAACATCTGCGTAGTTAGTTGAGAGTTAGTTAGTTCATTAGCCGCTGTGACCGAAATCAATCAGGAGCACAATATAAACTATGTTAAACTTTATGATGTATATAAAATTATGTATATAAAAATATGTTAAACTTTATGATGAAAACTTTCAGATAGAGTGGGCGCCGCGGTTTGCAGGTCTTTGTATAGCTCAGCTGGTGAATTACCTGCAGTACCACCCTGAAAAGGCTGTACCACCCCATAAACTACACACTATAGGCTACAGCGTGGGGGCGCATATACTCGGCCTTGTAGCCAACTTTCTATCTGAGGGAAAACTTGGTAGAATCACTGGTGAGTCCGATTTGGCTAAAAACTTTTCAGTTTTATGTTATGGAAGAAAATAAAAAATATTATTTTTGGTCGAGTAGTAATCAGAGAGACGAGGAGATTCACTAAAATTGAGTCCTATCTAATAATCTAAGACTAAAAAAACTAGTAAGTATGGATGTTGCAACAAAACAACTGTTGTAATAATTTCTTGGAATTTTTAGCGAAATACCACGTGAGTAAAGTCACGAGTCACGGGTGATTACAAATTTTCAAATTAAGACCAAATGAATTCAATGAAACCAGATCATTTAATAAAAAAAATCGTTTTCAAGATTTTACTAACACCAGATAAGATTTTTACAAGTTTCTGGTTATTTGAATGCAAGACCTGTATATAGGGGTTATTTGTAAAACACCGACAACCTGAAAAGGGGACATTAAACTCATCATTATGAACAACTTTTACTAAGGGATCAACCCTAAAATCGCAAAAAAAGTCCCTTAAAATAACCCTGTATGTGTTCAATCGCATTTTGTGCTGTTCAGATAATTTGATCACCGATTAGTAAATAGGATTTAAATACCAAAACCCGTTTTGTTTCTTCCTGATTCAAAAAGATTTTATACAACATTCATTTTGTACCTAATAAAGGGATTGGATGACATTGAAACAACTTACATTTCATGTTATAATTTGCCTGTTCTATAACAGGCATTATATAATTACATACTTGATGTAACATGTAATTATATTGAATAGATCTATCTATATATATCTAATCTATCCTTTTCATGACAATGCTTTTATGGGAAAATGCATGAGATAGATTTTATTTTTTAATGTAGACTGAGTGCCAATAATGCGTTAAAAGACGAATTATAAATTTGTTTTAAAAACAGAATGATTTAAAATTATGCTTAGTTATAAGTTTTAAATTAAAAAATAAATTCATAAAATAGAATAATATATTCCAGGTCTAGACCCAACTATATTGTTCTACATGGGCACCAACCGATCTCGTGATCTGGACTACACGGACGCCCACTTCGTGGACATTCTACACACGGGCGCCGGGATTCTAGGACAATGGGGACCTAATGGGCACGCAGATTTCTACGTCAATGGTGGTTCCAGCCAGCCGGGATGCGCACACGATACCATTTTCCGTAAAAAAATCTCAAATTACTTATTTTTACTAGATTATCCGAAGAAAATAAGCGATTTGAACGTAAGAAAAAATAATAATCATAACATTTCAATGTACTAGTAGGTATACATAAGTAGAATGGGTATATAGTATTTTTGTGAAATTTTTACATATATAAATATAAATATTTAATAAGAAATTTGAAAAAACAACTGATACGGATGGGATATAGTACTTATCATTTTAACTACATGCTGGAAGATGCATATTTAGTAGCCAGCTATTAGAATTATTGATCAAGTCATCAAATTAGTGAAGCTAATTTTAGCCACGGCCCATTGCTTAAGGTGCTACCAAGCGCGCTAACTCTTAAATTTATATCTATCAAAAGGTCACCTGTCCACGGATTGACCCTTATTGATCATTTCAATTATCATGTTGTCAAGTCTCATGCCAAGCCTACCTTTTCACGTAACTCTATAGAGCAATAGTTCAGGTTTTTTGCACATGCCACATTTTGCAGCGCCTCCTATCTGTGAAACTACAAAACTCGTATGTTTCTAACAATCTAAGTTTCTATTTAGTTCAACAAAATGTCATAAGGTAGCGCTGTTCAACAGAAAAACAGTCATGAATCATACGGGAGAAAGTTTTGGTTCCGCCAATTTTTAAAAGATGGCGCTTTATACTACATCAATATCCTGTTTTTTGTCTAAATTATCCAGGTATATACATATATTTTATATTTTAGTGATTGAAATATTGTGTTCTGTTTCTAGAAACTCTGTCTTGCGATCATACGAAGGTGACCCCGTACTTCATAGAGTCGATTAACAGTCGTGCTGGATTCTGGGCGGGTCCTTGTTCCAGTCTGTTCTCTTATCTTATCGGATGGTGCGAGCCAAAAGATACGGAATATGTGCTCATGGGTGAACATGTTAGCAACAAGTAAGTATTGTACCCCTGGGGATGGGGGTAAATCACATGGCGATAAGGTCGCTATAAATGTAGAATTAATATAATTGCTTATATTCAATTTACCCAAAGTTTGCTAAAATTTGTATTCAACTAATACAGCTAAGTTTTATAACTTGATTATTGGATTTAAGTGATGATCTATACACTCTGATCTGAAAATATGGGTTTAAAACTCCTCTGCACGTTTGACCTTCTTTCTTACCCTTTGAAAAATTACAGGCACTGTACCCAAGTTATATAATTCTTACGTTTCTGCCTCGAGTCGTGTATTTAACATAATCTATCAGCTGTTTTATGGTCAGTTGAATAAAAAAAAAATTATAAAAACAATACGTGCTTATTATTTAATAGTAAAAAGATGGGCATAGATGCTTATGCCTAGTGAGTGTAAACATTACTTTTACCTCTATTTTTGGGGTTTGGTATGATATACCCCTTCCGGGGCATCTCGTATATTATTTGGTTATTTTAACATTTAGTGCTATTAACATTTTTTATCGGTATATCTACCTAGTCAATTAACATAGGTACTTTATTTTACAGTGCCAGAGGTGTCTACTACGTTACCACAAACCCTAAGCCGCCGTACGCCAGAGGATTTCCGGGAAAATCGAGGCGGCTTCGATCTATAACTCCTTACAGTTGATGACTGTTTTAGTTACTTTAGAAAATTCATTACCAAAATATTTATAATTATAATAGCTGGCCATTGTTAGGGTTTTAATTAAATTTAAGATTAGTGATTTTGTGAGATTATTAAATAAAGAAGTGGATTTGTTTTACCATTTAGAATATTAGTTAATATACCTATTAGTTAATTTAATGGATGTAGGTGTTCGCCGTTTTTGTATCTGCTTGATATGATTTTGTAGTTGCTCAAAATGAGTGTAATTTATTACGTAATTTAAGAAATTTGTGATAATATTGTTATTTAGGATATTACAAGGAGTTTCAAAGGGGATATTGTTTTATTTTATGCATCTTTTTTATATTTAGACAGTCACACTCTTCTATTTTAGTCGTAAAAGGCTTACATCAACTTTTGCGATTAAAGTCTATGAAGTTCAAAAATGGAACTCTTCAACAAATCCATGACGTAGACATCTATCGCTTTTTTGCAGACATTAAATAAATGAATTCTCATATTTGGTATGGTCACTCTTTTTTAAATAGTTATAGAAATAACACAAACCTTAGTCACAGACCAGTCGAGTGTATTTCAATAAATCAATCTAACTTTTATATAGGTCAGACAGCTCGTAGATATTAGACAGCTCGTAGCTCTCCAAATACAGGTAAGGTACTTATAAGTAAAAAAATCATAACGAAGCTTGTAATACTGAATAACACTTCGTTTGCTGAATGTTTAGACTTTTCGTAATTACGATTTTTGAAATCTATAGCAAAACAAAAAGATACTATATTTATGTCAAATTCGATCTATTTCAACGTTGGTAGTCTATCTGTATCCTAACCTTGGGATCAACTATTATTTTTAGCTTCATATCGTTAAATAATTTTAAAATGGACAACTGGATGAATGGTAGGTAAATAAAAAACAATAGTAAATTTAAAACATATATTAGGGAAGATAATGTTACCATTTCAAAACGACTAATAAATAGGTAAAAGTTTAACAATAGTAAGCACATTTATTAGAACACACATTATGCTACAGAACAATGATGTAACAAATTTATAATTAGCTATTATTTGACATCAATCGTAAAGATGTTCACACGATAATGCAAGACAGCTACATAGTAGACATTCAAAGTACCTACAAAACCAATTTTGTGACCAAATAAAAAAAAACACACAATCGAATTGAGAACCTCCTCCTTATTTTTGTGATTTTTTTTACATGTTTATAGCACATGATAGCTTATTAAAAATTATAAATATATTTTTTTCAAATTTTCTTATTATATAATTAAACCTCCTCCTTTTTTGAAGTCGGTTAATTAGGTAATAATTTTTATAGGTCATACAATTTAAGCACTGATGTTATAATAAGTATAATTTTAGCTAGATAACTAGGCTTTAGAGCACAGTCACTCAGATTAGTAAGAGATAAAGGTCAAATCCGATAGTTTTAATTCTCGTAAATTTTAATCGTCATAGAACAGTAGTTGTTTTATTTAATACATTAACTTTTCGAGATGTTGTGTTGTTAGAAAGACTAATTATCTGGTAATTTAAAGGGTCTAATATTCCAATCTGTTATTTTTTAATTTTTATGTTTGTTATTTTAAACCTTTTTTACAGTGTCTAGATAATGCAAATCTAAGTATCCAGGTACCGGGTTAATAAAAATAATTATTTTTACGGCACTTTTTGTAAAAAAACGTTATGTCTTCAGCAATAAACAGGACATTTAAGGAAACAGGTTCACAATTTTTTTATTTACATTTTTTATCTCATTTCATTTACATTATTTACCTACCTTTAAGATATTTTATTTTTTACTTTTTACTCGTATTACAATTAACTAACGATATAAATTATTTTTCAGAATTATTATAGATATTGTTCGGATATACCTAAATGTTTGTTATACACGGTTACCAATATTTGTGAGAGAAAATCTTTTATAAGATGTTTTGACAAAGCTTCAGCCTTCCCTTCAGCCTGTTTAGGTTAAAGATAAAACTCACTCACCCAATAAAAGACATGTAGGCACCTACTTTAAAGATTTCTATGACATTTAATACAGCTTACGTTTACATTTTAAATCGTACAGGTAATATTCACCTGCCATATTTATCGATTGAATTCTATAGACAAAATACAAATAAAAAAGGAAGATACTTAATAGAGTAGTAGATGACTACTGTATAAAATGAATACTATTTCTATCACATAAAAGAGGTTTTAAAATTGATATAACATCTGAAAAAATGTTAAATTTGGTTTATTAATGCCGAAGTTATAAGCTTTTGATATTTTAAGGAACCGCTATCCTCTATCCGCGAAATGACAATCGCTTCGATTTTGATTGAGATCATATTTTGACGTTACGTCTTTACAGCTTATTTTATCTAAGCGTAACGTAGAAATTACGTCATAGTGGTACCTCTGTCTAGCCAACAATTTTTAAACTCTTTCTCTTCATTATTATATGATTTTTCGGAATTTGTATCATATTTAAACCTTCTCTAAGATAATATTAAATTTGTTTCAACAGGGGTTGCCTACCGGACATTTTTCCGAAGCCATACAAATATATAAAAGTACTTTTTTAACCTTTAAAATGGTTGTTTCCGCTGTTGTTAGGTACTCGGCACGAAATTGTGTATTAATTTTAAACAGTAGTCATCTACCCTTTTAGATTCTGAATTCAATTTGATATTAATAAACTAAATCGACGTATACTTGCAGTTATTTTAACATCGTTATTATTGCTTTATTTTCCATTTTAAAATTCAAGTAACAACTTAATATTTTTCTACTAATTTCTAAACAAATCAAATATGATTAATCGTTGTATAAGTTTCATAAGAGTTGTTTAAAACACATTGCCCTTCCCTATAAACGTTGATAGTTGATGCATCTATCAACATACCTTAGTAAAATTAAATACACCGTCAGAAAAAAACATGTTTCCACTTTTTAATAACCATAAAATCGGACTTGCACCTATCACGTAATGAAATAAAAATAATAACTTAAATACAGTTATTCTACGAATTAACAATGACATTCTCTTGCATTTTTTTAATTGATAAAAATTTATAATGCCCTTTTGGTGTTTTAAAAATTTACTGAAATTAAATGAACATTTAGAATAGTTTTAGGTATTTGAATGTTTTTCAGTATACATCAATAATGCCAAAGCGCATAACAAACAGCAGATTAAATTTTCTTATTGCAACCAAACGTATTATGATATTTACAATGACAATCTACAGTAACTGAGAATTGAGGACATTATGAACTCTAAATGTCATACTTCATATTAGGGAAAGTAAATTTACCTCCCAAATAACATCAATATTTACACTCTTCTGCAGTCAAATAAATGTTTTGAGTTTTGAGACGATACTACCACATTGTCTTAAATAGATTTAGTTAGATTATTATAACATTCTTATTAAAGGATCTCACCCTATTTATTGTTTTCCTAAAGTACTTATAATGATAAGCAATATTTACAACGCATCTACTAATGTTTATTGTCATCATCGCTTATATCTGGCGTCACTAGGCGCAATATTACAATTATTTATTTTAATTATTTACTAAATATCTCGCGTACCGTTTGCTCTACATTCTGGTTAAACACACCTTCCAAACATAATTTATAAGGATACTTAAAGTCGTATTACAGAACCTAATGAAAAACTCAAGTATTACTTAAAACTAGTTTTTGTTCAACTAAACTTGTTTCATGTAATACTCGAGTCTTGAGTCTAGTTTTGTAATACGACCCGTAGACACTCAGTCACTGAGCTTGATTTTTTTCTATGCGCATTTATGTGTGAAATGTGTTTTGTGCAGATGTTGTAATAAAGTATAACAAAACTCGCGGAGGCTACATAGCTTAATATTAAATTACCCACACTAAATTAGGTGCTTTCATGATTAAAGAATCAAAAGAAAATTTTAAGTTTTCAATTATGTTATTACTAACATAATAATATAATAACGATAATAAAAGGTGTAACAGCGATTATGCAAAATAGTTTATGAGGTAGACCTATTTATAGGTCTCTAAGATGCTTTTATAAAATCAAACTTTTTTTGTGATTTTTCTAAAGTAAAATTTATTTTTAACTTTCGCACAATTATCTGGATATTTTCCATGTATTTTATGTTATTTGAGTTTTTATAAAACTGAATTTCTACAAAATCTGGATGACTTGACTATTAACTAATTTCTTTGTTAATCTTTATTATATTATTATACTTAAATTATGTGTGTCCATAACATGGTCTTTACATTGTGACTTTAACGACAATAAAAGCCTTTATTTTACTTTTAAATTTTTCTGGAGTATACAACTACTTTAAATTTTCCAGTGATTAATCATGAAGACACATACCTAAATTATCATTATTTAACTACTTTATATTGTCAACTTTTATACCACTTTTTAAAATTTTAAGAAATTAAACGAGACAGGCATAAATATCGCATTTAAACCTAGTCGGCTCTACCTACTATTTACTACAACATATTTACACTCTAAATTGATTATAGGCCAGATTGAAACTAAACTTTTTGCTTACGACGTAAACATTAGTTTGAACATATTAAGTGTAAATTTAAAATATTTAAAAACAACAAAATTACACTTACGACATACTTCTTTTTACATCTCTATCTAATTTTGTATTATGTTGCCGAGCGTCTAAATAATTATCATTTTGTAGTGTTACGTAGCAAACATAAGAAGATAAGTAAACTGTTTTCTGTTAAAAAAATATCTTCAAAACTCATCTCTTCATCTAATGCGGACAAATAATAATTAAGCTTTAATAGCTACCACTATATAATCGAAAAAATTCAGTGTTAGAGTGAACACAAGGTTTATATGTTACCGGACAAACCCAGTTTATTTCAGACCAAATTGTCATACGCTTGTTAATTAGGTTTCACTAGTTTATCCTAAAACAAACTAGTTTGCCCTAAAAACCTTAGGCTAAACTAGTTTGGCCTAGGCCGAACTAATTTTGAATAATTATTGTAGTAAATAAGCTAAGTATATTCCTGGAAAAAAATATAAAATGAAGTTGCAATTTTATCATAAGCATTGATGGTACGAATAAACCAAAAGGTTCATACTGACAAAAATACTACTAATATCTTGAAAAAAAAAAGCGACACAAGTTATTTACAGCGTCGTTAATATCAGGACTTTAAAAGCGAATCCCTAAACATGAGTCTAATCAGTAATTGACAAATCAGTGCTTCTTTGCAAGTAATACCTTATCTACCTACCTACGCTAATATAACCTTTAATATATACACACGGTCGTTATATATATTGGTATATAAATAATTTTATTTCCGATTTACTACTTCACTGCATAGTTTGCTCATCTAGAGCACTAGAGCCTCGGCACAGTTAAAAATTATCTTGTAGAGCGATTTATATATTACTTGCGACATGGTCTATTTCTTTATGGAAAAAATCTGAATGAAGATAATATTTTGACAGCTAGAAATTTAGCGGTCAGTGTTTAAAAAAAGTTTGATTATGTAATATAGATATTCAACAAAAATTTGGTAATTATGAATAATAATTATGTGTATACTAAAATAACTAAGTCTCTAAAATTAAATTAAAAATATTTACAAATTTATACAATATTTATTATATTGACCACATAATCTAAGTACTTATATCCTATTATTTGTCAAAGTATTATATTGTCTTATTTATTGTTTTATGTACAAGCTAAGGGTCGCTTTAATAAGCATTATTGTCACCACAGCCTTATAGAGTGAGATCACCCCATTTAATTTTATTGTCCTAATATTAGCCTTATATAATATACACCTTATGATTTTATTATTTTCTTAATAGTATACAAAACAATGCTAATAATAACTATCTAATATATCACAATTCTTTCTAAAGTAAAAGAAACAAGAAAAATGATGTCTACTGAATACTTTGTTGTACACTGGCGAGGAAAATTGAACCAAACCTAACTTAACTTAAAGTGTAAAGTGAAAAGATTTTGTAAATTATTGGCTTCTATGTTTCCTCGCCTTCAATCCATTGATGACTTCTTTATTATTTATTTATTTGGAGTATATTACTTAAACAAAAAAATACTATAACTTTCAATTTTTAAAGTGCGCCTCAACAAGTGCGTGGGGGACCCGTACCCTTTACGCCATAGCTTTGGACATTGTGAAAATTACCATTAGAGACGAACTAAGTACATACACTATATTTATTGTATACCTTGACTTTTTATCTTAACAGTACTATGCACATTCCCGGCCAACATACATAAAATTTAATAACGAAACACTTTTCTGCCTTTTAAATATAAAAATATATACTTATGCATTCAAGAGTCTAAGGTCATTTTTCTAAATGATATATTTTTTCAGTGATATGCGATTACAAATACGTTTCATTCGCTAGCCTTCAATAAACATTTATAATTGAAACAAATGCTTTTTTGATAATATACTTGTAATTTGACCTCTTTCCGAGCTCTATGATTTAAAATCTAGCCCTGAATTGTTATTTTCATTCAACTATTAGCCATTTTAACTGATATCATTTAGTTAAAATAACAATAGAAGTTTATTTATATAAATAGATACAAATCACTACACACTCAAGTAATCCTTTCAAAGTTAGTCAAAGTATTTTACATCACAGAATTGACGGCGTAGAGATTATTTAAAACAACGACTTTGTTTTATACTATATAACTAAGTCTAGAATTTTAATGACTTTTTAAGAAATATTTTAATTTTTAAAGTAATCTGATATTAAAATATATTATAAAAATTAGTGACTTACGTGAATTAGAGACTAAAGTATGTTTTATTGTTTAGAAGACTATCTTTTTTGTTTTTATGTCGTAAAATTATTTTAAACCTTGTTGTTTTCCGAGTGCATTAATTCTATTGACATATATAGGGATGAAAGTTGTTCAATACTCTAGAACAGGGCTGTCCAAACTATACACCTTCGCGGGCTAATTAAATTTCATACAAAAGCTGGAGGGCCAGAAAAATATCTTCAGTTGCAAGACTGAAGATAAATAATTATACCAAGTATTGAGTACATGTTATGACAACGAATAATATTATCCAAACTATTTGTATCCAAAACTATTTTTAGATTAAAATGTGTATCGCGGGCCGCATGCGGCCCGCGGGCCTTTGTTTGGACAGCCCTGCTCTAGAATATTACAAGAGAGCATGAAGATGATGTTACAAAAATAAAGTATGTGAGTAGAGAGTAAGACTTTATTGAAATTACAAAAATCATTGCAGTCTTTTGCACACTCGCATTAAGAATGTATTTTAAAATGAGTATTTTGTAGATTTTAACTAAACGTTTTAATCGGATCTGAGATGATAATTCTCACCCATGTCCAACAAACTAACTCCTACGCTTAGGCCTATGTAATTTACTTTGGCTTGAAAACAGTACCATCTCCAACACAGAACATTATTTGTATATTTACAATACTTTAACTGACGTAAAAAATATTTATTTATTGTCAAATTAATTTGAACCAATCTGGAAAAGCATTATTGCATATTGCCAGGTTCAACCTGTCTATATCATTCGTTTTATATATTACCAATAACCATTAAAATTTATTATAATTACATGTTACAATAATACACAGACACATAGTAACATACAGAAGTACATATTATCAAGCCATGCAATCATTTTGTATTACCTACGTGTTTGAAATAAATAATGTAGGTTAAGGTCTATCATTAGGTCACCAAGCCTCCATGCCAGAAGTCCTGTTTTATTTTCAGTTAACTAAAGCAATTTAAATATTTACTGTGCTGTATAATTAGAGAAGTTGTGTGGTGTATGTGTGGAGTAGTGTGGTGTATATATAAGGTGAATTTATGAGTGATATGGACATTATATCTATCCACTCACAAATCTTATTTAATTTTGATTGACAAATCTAATTTTGTAGTTTTTAGTAGATTTTTTCTTTCATCTTTTGCATTAATATTTACTGTTAGGAAAAAGTTTAGAATAAAATTTCGATTTGTTATTTTGGTTTTTTTCCCTTAATGTGTTGTTTAAAATATTATATACTTAGCTAAAGCTTGCAAAAAGTTTCATTTTAAGTATTTAAATGATAACTTGAATTTTATTAATATTTTTTTATGATTATTATATTGACGCATTCAAATATTTAGGTAAATATTATTATTATTTTTTTTTTTTTATAGACTCACGCCTGTATTCCCCAGAGGAGGTAGGCAGAGGTGTGCAGTACACCCACGTTTCGCCGGCTATTTTATAAGTCCCATGTAATAGGGGGCGAGCCTATTGCCATTAACCGGACACAATTCCAGACTCCGTGCTGCTACTGAGAATTTCCTAATGGAAAAACCCAATAACACTTTTGCCCGACCCGGGGATCGAACCCAGGACCTCGTGCTCAGCAGTCGCGCTTGCTACCACTAGACCAACGAGGCAGGTAACGATATTTAGGTAAATATTGTATAATTAAAATAATAAAATTATTTTATTATTTCTTACTCAAAAAGTGCGCGTCTTAACGAGTGTGTGCTGGTCGCAGACATTACTAGTCGAATTATTATTGTCATTTTTTATTTAAATTTCAATTTAAATTTGAGCTATTACTCTAGTTAAAATAATAATAATTAAATATAGTTATTTAAAATTATTGTCTTGAAGATCACACAATACAATCATAAGTAAATTGTCCAAGCTATATCTAATTGAATGCGTACACTTTGTACATACCTTCATGGCCTTGTTGGCCTTGTGCAGTGAACAGCGTTATCGAATTTGAGGGTAGACTAACTTACTATGCACTAATCCGTCCGTTTATTTTCAGTCACTGCTAGCTAATATACAAAATTAATATATATTTGAGCTTAACACACCAATACACATATGGACTAGAAACATTATTTATTTAGATTCTAATACATCTCAGTAAGAATTATACTAACATATTTTGACTTTTAAATGCAGTTAGAAGTTTTATACCGCGGTTTATTTACAAGATAAATGAGTAACCCAAAGAATAAGTAGCTCTTTATATGTATAATGACGTGCTAAGATTACTAATGGTATGCATACATATACCTATTATGCATACATATATAATATCCGCATGCTGTGATATTCTCAAGTTATATTTATATTCGACCTAATATATTATCACATTAGTATTATGTGGGTACATGCTTACAACCTAATGAAATGACCTAAAGAAAAATAGATTTTCAGAAAAGAGTTCTCCAGAAAATTTAGGTACCTATACGAAATAAGAATGAGTAGATAGAATTATTTTTGGATTTTTATATTTTTTCATTTGGAACAGTAACCGCTTCACGAGCTAACTAATTACACTAATAGGCATATTTTGAACATTTTAGTACATATAAGTGTATTTCAATAACAAAAAAAAATACATGCATCAATATTCATAAAATATTCAGCAAAAGTGATATTAATATGGATTTACCCAATTTGAATATGCCTTATTTTCCTTATGAGACTTTACCTATAGAGGAAGGGGAACATGTGTTCTAAACAACCTAGTATACTTCTTCTGCGAAAACACTTCAAATGCTTAAATAAATGAAACGATTTCAAATTCAAACTATTTCCGTTGCAATTATTTACAATTTTACACTGGTTTTAACAATAATACATCCAAAGAAAGCACCATGAAAGAAAAACATAAAATAACAATTAAAATTAGTAACAAGAATGATTACATTACTTCCCTTTTTAGTAGGTATTAACATTTTATTTCAATGTCTACTCCTATGATACATATACATTTACGCATCCCATTAAACACAATACTAAATTTGAACAATTCAATTATTTCGTAAATATTTATAAACATTTTACAACAGTTTTATGAAACTTAGTAACAAGGACTAGAAATGTTATAGTAACCATTAATTTTATTAAGGACTATGTTATGACTTATGAGGCAAAACTAACTTTAAATTGATTACTAAGCTTAACCCATCAAGTGACAAATTCAAATATTTCTAATGTGATATGCCGATATAATTTATATACACCTGTACACGTACAAATGTAAATAAGACAGGTACGAGGGTAATTTATTACCGGTAAGATTAACTTAAACGTGTCTTAATTTGTAAAGCTAACTAAAACTTAACGTAAGTTAAACGTTAATAAAAATACAGTCGAATTGATAACCTCCTCCTTTTTAAGACAGTAAAAATATAACAAAGTGACATAGATAATTTAAAACAAATCCATGTCGCGTCAACGCTAAACGAGTAAACATACAAGCTAAAGATGAGATCATTATGTATTAATATCTTTTGTTTCTATAAAAATATAAGTTTTACGACGAATCGCTGTTATGTTAACGGATGACGGAGTTATGTAAAGTCTAATAATTATATTTTACTTGTTATGATTAAATTAATTAAAGATGACACATCAGTACAAGTGACATGAAGTAGGTATGTGGACGCTTCAACTTTCGTTTACATTACGACACTATCAACATCTGCCTTTGCGTAATTTTACCAAATTTAATATTATTCAGTTGCTATCGATTGATAAGACTGGAATTTATCCCCGACCTCCAATATATTTCCAAAAGTTATGAAAGGTCACGAAACTCTATCTAGTTTTAATGTAAGTACTTTTTTTTAGTCTACAATAAAGAATATTCTATCTATATATCTAACACTGTAATCAAGACGACAATCACCGATTAGCTCTATTCACAACTACAGACATCATACGTGTTAGATATGTAATATCAATATCCTCAAGAAGTTAACGTTACAATGAACATGAGAGAGGTAGTTTCAATATTTATAATTAAGTTTCAATTAATTTCGCATACAGTAATATATTTGTAATAAATAATAATACTTTTAAGTGTAACACGTGTGTGTCAGATATCTACGTCAATGTCTGCAGATGTAAATGAAGCTTTGCTGTAAATAGGTATACCTAGGTCAAATGTTACGAACCAGACAGCCAACTACTCAAAACGTGTTCCCAAAAAGCTGCAGTCCCATTTTACTGATGGCATGAACCAGCAGATACAAATCCTGTTCATAATCAATTTCTGATGTTTTTATTTAAATCATACCGCAAAACTAGATTGTCATTTAACTATTACAATCACCGATTTATAGATGTTAATATGTCGTAGTGTAAACGTATTCCTTGAAGGTTCGGTCTACTCGTTGTAATCTTCGTGTGCGGCGGGCCCATCGTAGTAGTCGTGCGCGGGCGGCTGCACGGGTTCAGCCTGGTAGAGCGCGCCCGACACGAACGGGTTGTTGGGCACGTGCGCTTGTGGTGGCGCGGGCCGCGGTGGAGGTGCAATCGCACCATACGCCGCCTGCCCCGAACCCTTCAGAGGGTCTGACGGTCTCTCCGTCTTTGTGTAAAAAAATTATATTATAGACTATTTCGAAGTTCAGCGTAATACGTCAAGTTTAATAATGCAATTGTGGGTCTATAGGTATTTAGTAGCAAATTGGAAGTTTAGATTAGACTAAATACTAATAGATTATGAACTAGTGCAAAAATAGTGTATACTCACAAACGTTGTTTCTTGGTCTAAGGCTTTCATAGCATGCGGTTCTTCAACAACGGTTTCTGCCCAAGGCTGTAATTCGCCAGACGCGAAGATCGCGTATATGGTGATGCCCACGAAATGTACTGTCGCACCCATCAGGAACACCGCGCGCCATTCCGTTATGGCTTTCTCTAGTTGATTCTAAATAAAATCGATACAGAAAACCTCAGAGATCTTTTATTTCTCCAGAAAATTTTCCCTTACTTTATTATGCTTAGCAGCCTGAGAAGGCTGTCAAGTTTTCAGATACCTATGCATAATAATATCTGTAACAAATATCTTGTAAGTTGGCAACAATGCAGTTCAGTCGTGCGCGATGTTGCGCGGCAGTAGCGATAATAAAGTGCTCAGCGCGACTCCACCGCGTGCCACGCATCGTCGCGCACCCACAATCATCTCATTGTATATTCCACAGGCGACTTCATGGAGCTCGATTTCCTTTTTTGAATTAGCCACGGACGAATGTGTTTTTTGTTTCGCTAGTTCGCGTCTGAAAGCGATACCTACGCTTGCCTACGCTTTATTGCAATGGGGGGAGTACCAATTCATTTTCTAATATAAATCACAAAATTTATATTCTTTTGAAAACGGAATATGAATAAGAGATTCATATGATTTTATTTTATAGAACACCGTATTATAATTGCGTTCATTGAATAACTTTCGTTTACGCGGCAAATGAAAACTTTTAGCAAACGATTGCTCGCTCGCTCATTAATTCAATGGAAAGAGTGATTCGGTGAGAGCGGTCGTTCTAGGCACCAAGCAATGGTTCAATGTGATCGGTGAATATGTAAAAAATCACGTCATTCCGTTGCTCTGTCAAAGAAGGACAAATCAAAAATACCTACTTCTGCTGTTTAATGTTACTTTACTTCTTCTTCTTATCGAGTCAAGACCCTATTCAAATTTTACTCGGCAATCAATTTTTACCAATATGTGGCAACCTCAACAGCCCTGTCCGTCGCCTCATTATCATTTAATAATCGTAATTAAGACATTTATATGAAATTAAGGGCCTCTTTCGCCAACATTCTTATAAATTTGATTTAAATGTCCTAAATATGATTAGTAGATGACAGAACAAATTGTAATTTGCTTATCATATGTATTTAGACGTTTAATTCAAATTAATAATTGGTGGAATTGGGCCTCAGAATTTTGGCCCTAATTAAGAAGTTAAAGTATATTTAGGGAAAACGTTGTTACTGTCACAGTGTAGGTACAGATAAATAATCTTACCTTTTCTTGCGTCATGTAATCGATAACAATTGGCACGACGAAGCCAGCGATGGTTCCAATTCCATTGGACAGACCCATGAGGATGGAGGCGTATCGCGGAGCGATATCCAGGTGATTGACGTTATAGCCAGAAATAGCGAACCCACTGCACGCCACACCAAGTGTCAGCTCTATTGTCGCCACGTACTGGGAAATTCAACATTTTATTATATTTGATCGTCAAAAGATGAACATGAAGATAAACCTGACCGTTAAAAATATATATATATTCTACAAATAGTGTTTTTCAAGACTCATATTATATAGTTTACAGGTCAGTTATTTAGCTAGTTGGAACCAGCATTTTCTAATTTCCTACTCTTGAAATACGAGCTAAAAAAAATCAAACATCTATGTAGTATGTAGAAAAATAAAGGCTGTTGAATCATTAAAAACTAACTTTTTTATTGATAACATTCAAGATTTCAAACTCATCAATAGCTACTAAACAAAAAAAAAGCGATTCAGAAACAGAAAACAAAATGGTAGATACTGAACTATTTTGTGTTTGTCTTGTCTTACCTTATTGTTGGCATAAGCGACGAGAACGAAAAAGAAAGCTTCCAAGCCAAATCCTCCACAGTTGAAAAGCTTTCTGACATTAGTAGTTGTCATGATATTATTTTTGCGCAAATAATCGGCTAGCATACCGCCAATAGGCACCAGTGACGTCATTATTAAATGTGGGATGGCGCCAACAAACCCAGACTGAAACGACGAAACACAATAAAGGAAGAGCCACTTAAACTTAGTCTAGTTTCGGAAACTTACATATAATAGGTATGGATTTACTGAATACAAATTTACCTCTGTGATCTGCATATTGAATCTTGTGTTAAAGTAGGACGACTGGAATATGACTAGAAGGCAGAAGTTCCACGTTCTGCAGAAGTTTGCTACAATAATAGCATACACCTAAAAAAACATAAAAATTTGTATAGCTATTAGAATCAATAAAATAAAAAATTTGCATGCTTGTTTGCAAGCAGAATACATAGATCTTGTACCTGTTTATTAACTATTAGAATCATGTTATTAAATAAAATAAAAAATTTGCATGCTTGTTTGCAAGCAGAATACGTAGATCTTGTACCTGTTTATTAACTATGTATTTCTTGCAAATAAACTTTTGATTGATTGAAAAAAGAAAAGATTATTTCACAAAAATATTAAAGATCACTGCTATTATAGTTTGGTGGCTTAGTATAAAATCATTCTCAATTCGGCATCCACGGCAACGTCGGCCACTTACTGGTGGTGACGTCGCGAACGCCCTCCAAGGCGTGGACCAGAATCCAGGCATCGGTGCCTGTGTGGCTGTGCCTAGGGACTGCTCAATGTAGGTCAACTCTTTGGCAGCGATAGTGGGATGCTTGCTGGGCCTCTCGAACACTAGCCACAACCAAAGTATGTACCTGAACAAAATAAAAAAAACCTAAATAAAATGTTTGTTGAACTGATTAATAAGATTATTTAACACTAGATTAGATATCTTAAATAATAGTATGTTAGAAATTAACATTACGAAACAAACATTAACCAATCAACTATATTTTCTTTACTAATAAAGTTTTAAATTGTTTACCAGATGACACCAGACACTCCATAGAAGTAAAATGGCGCCTGCCAACTGATAAAATCCGTAAGTATACCGGACAATGGCATGCCAATAACGATGCCAGCGTACGTGCCGCAGAACGCTAGAGTTGCAAGCCGCGAGCGCTCCAGTGGCGGCGCCCACATCCGCCAGATACCGTGGCAAGACGGGTACGTCACACCCTATAACAAATTAAACAAATTAAATATTTGCTAAATTATTCTAAATGAATCACAGAGAATATTTCTCTGGAGTCGTTTCTGTAGAATGAGGAACTATTACTATTATGATAACGTTATATTTATATCTAATAGGAAAAATGTAGCTGTATTAAAGAGTTCTATATTATACCCAGTCCCAATCTTAAAGATTTAATAGGATAGCAGTGGCATTGAAGAATCAACTAAGCTGGGATATGCGGAGACGAGCAAATACGTCGCCATGGCAACGGAGGGCCCGGTAATCCTGAAGAGGCTTTGTACCTCGGTAAGCGATGTCGACTATACTGAAGAGCGATTGACGATAGATACTGATCGTTCTACAGGCAATCATTGAAAATCGACCCTTTGAAACCGAAATAGGAAGTGCCAGTATCAAAGAATTTTTAAATCAATTTCAAGTTGGTTTTAAATTAAATTTCTTTTTACAGATCGGCTTTCGTTTAATGTTTAGATTTCTTTGTATTCTGATCTTCCTATTTAGTCTCAAGTCTTCTACGTACTACTTTATTTTTTTCCAAAATCATGTACCAGTAGTCAAGTCATTATTTTAAAATATATTTTGTAAGCATCGGAATGTCTGAAAAAAAGAGTTTTTTTTTTAAAACATATATTTTCTTTTATTTAATGAAAGGGTAATATCATTCTTACATGCATTCAATTTGCTAAAAGTACAAAATAGGGGAGTGTAAAATCTAAACGTGACGAGTCATAGGTATCGGCACGATCCGGGGCTTCAAAATTTGAGCATTTGTAATAAGCTTGATCATGCTCCGGCACGTTCCGAATGTCAAATGTCCTAAATTTTAAACGTGTGACATTTCACTCGTTACATGTTTCCCTATCGCTTTATTACTTTTACTTGATGTACATTGTACCTACTGTGATGTTTTGAACACTTATATTTTCAGTTACTTTCGTATTTTAGGTTATTATTCTCTTTAAAGTCTGTAGGTTCTAAAATGATTTTTAAAGTCTAATACCTTATTTAGTTATGATTCAAATTATGTTAACCTCTTATAGGAGTTAATATAACAACTGGACGAAACCCGGTCGATATAAAAAATTCATAATTAAAATGGTCTTTGAATATTAATTGAAGTAAATCTTCAATATTTGAATATTATATTTCTTTTCAAAGACGAGTGTCTATTGAGCAGTCACTACGTAGAAAACTGATATTCAGCTGTATCTGATTAGATTAAAAGTCCTATTCAACATGTTTGAGAATAATAGACTAAAAAGATTATTTGACTCACCTCAACAAATCCCTGAGCAACTTTTAAGATGACAACGGCAGCAGGGCCGACAGACATAGCTCCAGGGATAGCCATGTTAAATATAGCTGACGTCACAATTGCCGCGCCAAAGATCTTGTTAGCAGGGTACATGGACGCCAGAAAACCACCGGGAACTTGCGTGATGAGGTACCCCGCGAAGTATGACGAGTCTATCGAAGATTCTACGCTTACGGTCCACTCAAACGGTGCCTTGTCTGTTGAGTTTTGCTGCATCACAGAAAACATTGATGAAAAGTTAATCAGAGCGTATTTTCATAAGTCATTTATTTGTACAATAACCCTTCCTTGGCAGTCGGGTAAAAACAGTAAACTAGCTTTTTATAGTATTCAATTAGCGTCCACAAAATGGGGCGCCTGCTGGTGCTTACACTATAAAGAAGATACAATGCTACCAACTTGCGAGCAAGATGCTGACTATACTAAAAGCAAATAAAGAATAAAATCAAACTCGAATTCAAATCAAACCTTATTCCTTAATCCTTGCCTAATAAATTGCTGAACGTAAACATTGCTCATAATTTTTTTTAAATTGCCTGACATAAAAAACCTCAATTTTTTAAAAAACTGATAACACTCAATTAAGTCAATTTCAAATAAAAAAAAACTAAATCAAAATTTAAAAAAGTTCATCTGCTTGAGAGCTACGATGCCACAGATATACACGTTAAACTTACAACACTACTCTGTTTCGTCTGGGGGTTTAAAAAAAATATTAAGACTAAAGTCATAGTTTACTTACAGCTTGTTTTTCAGTCATCTTGAGCTTGGCCATACTCATGTTGCAGCGCATACCGAACATGATGCTGAACCCGAAACAGGCCAGCAGCGCCACTGTGTACCGCGCAGTCAGGCATGGACATTCCGCGCGCACGTATTTATCTAATATCAAATAATCATGATGATTTATGCACAGCTTAAAAAAATACTAATGTTATTGAACAAAGAGGCGGTACCTATGGGCCGTGGTGGAGGTCGATTAGGCGAGGGTGGTGTTTCTAAGTCTTCGCCATCGTACATCTGGTCGTAGCCCTTCTGATCAACGTGAAAGTTCTCATATTGAGTATTTCTGTAACAAATGAAAATAAGAAACAACTTTTTAACTTTGTATAAAGTTTTTAGCCTGACGTTTCAAAGGTTTTATACAAATACACGAAAGTTATCCGGATAAAAATTTGTTTCAATATGAACATATTGAAACAAATTTTGTGTTCGTGAAAACCTAAGACATTATTAAATTAAAATATTTTTATCATTAACTGCCTATTAAGTTATGTTCTAGATTCCTATAAAACACAAAGAACTCCATGATCAAAGTATCAACAAATATCTACTTTACATCCTTCATAAACTTTTTCAAGCAATTATTCTAGCATCAAATACCGGCTTATAGACTTTCAATTAGTTTATTTCACGTTATTTTGCGCTATTTTCTCTGTAATTGAAGTGGATGGGGCGCGACACACCTCGGAGCAGAAAATAAAATTAAAATGCGTCTGCCAGCTAATAGAACTGACGTGCAGGATCGCACCTGTGCCCCTTATAGGTACTAGAACGAACGATGGAAACTACTCGTATTAATAAATATCTTGATAATAGAACATTAATAAACGTTTCATTTTAACTTTTGATTCAGAGAAATTAATACACGATAGTTATCTATATAGTGTACAATTCCAAATTCATTAAAACTGCATTTAATTTAAATCTTACACAATAGTAAAAGTTTGAAAGAAGGCAACTTCTGTAAAACTTCTACAACTTCATGTCAAAGATTCTTCCTCCATTGTACAGTGCAATAGTGAGTGGAATATAGCGCAGTGAATCGGATGCTTTCTCAACTTTTATACTTCTATTGAAATTGTTTTAAATACTTTTGCAGGCCATTCAAAAACTTATTCGAAAGAAAGGTATTATTCACTTCAGAAATTCCAATAAATTTATTAGGAATCAACTTCTACTATAGATCATGTTGGCAATTTTTTATCAATTTATGGCAGTCAATATCAAATTCAGTACTCTACAGATTACACAACAACTCAACATCACTAAGTTTTTATAATGAGTTTACAATATTTTATGAGCAGATTTTTACTGCGGCCTCTCGGGCTAGCAGGGGCTGGCATGAGGCCATTAGTGGATAAATCGAATTAGTTGCCGTTGACGCTGCTCGACGCGATTCATTGTTTGCAAACTGATAGGCTCCACTGTTGACGGCTCGAGCTACGGGGACTTGATCGGAAAACCTGTAACTTTGTTAACATCCTGTTTAACGTTCAGTAAACCCTAGGTAACCTATCCCCTTGTTGTTTTGTTTTTGAGTGGAATTACAGAATGTACAAAAATATAGGGTAACCCAGTAAAATATATTTTATAAAGTATTGTAGTAAATGTATTAAAGTTCGAAATTGTTGTGGAAAAAAACGATTAAGAGCGGTATTTGAACCCGCGACCAAACTGGATAAAACACCCAGTCGCTCTGCCACTAAGCTATTCGCACGCGTGTGTAGCGTGACGTATGACGCGTGTCTTCAAAATTGTCTTTCACGTTCAACTATCTTAGATGGTAGTTACATTCACAATGACATTTATATTGACAAAGAAGTACCTACAAATAAAAACCAACGCAAAAACCTTAAAATTTAAAAGTCATTAAACGTAGCGGAGAATATAAATAACAACTTTTGGTTTATGACTGCGCGTAAGTCATCGGCGTGTAAATTCAGTTTTCCGCTGACAAAAGTAATAAATGTGGCTATCTGTCCCCGTCCCCCGTTTAACGTTGTTGGTAATGAATCGTCGCATAAAAGGCATAACCAAGTGGAAACGAGGCGCGATGCGTACTACCCGACACCCGACGACTACCGACCGACGCCCGACGCACCATATCGCCACGGCTCCCCACGCTAATGCGTTTAACTGTGACTGGACGAGATACCAACGCCGTCAACAGTTACGTTAGTCCGACACATCTGCAGGGATGTAGTGCTAATTGCAAGATTATGTGATTAAACGAAGGGTGAATAAATGGTTTTCGAGCACGATTTTAAAAGCTTCCAAACAAAAATCTTCCACAATTAAATATAGCTTAAAATTACTGGTACTGCACTTTTTTAATGTAATTATTTCAATATACAAAATCGGTTTGTGTAACTTTTACTATAGTTAATACGTGAACTAGTCCATGTATCATGGTAAAAGTTATACGGACTAACAAGTGGAGCCGACTAAAACATGTGATTATCAGTTTTGCTACCGTAGCCCCTTTAAATCAGCCCCTTGGCTTAGCGCGTCGGCGTCGGTGGCGCTTCATTGTGGCGCTAATGCACCCCATACACTATGTCTATAATTATGTGACGCAACTCTAAATGACGTAATTACTGTTTTGTCCCCGTTTGCCTTCGTAAAGTTAATGGATACTGTAATTTTAGAATTTAAAATATGCCTTTTGATTTCAAAATATGTAAAAGTCAAAGAGCTACCCATTTATAAAGCGAGGGAAAAATAAACGAAGTTCTCTAGTCAACTAATTTTATTTTTATGTATGACCACGCATTGTTTTTTAAAGTGTAATCTGATTTTGATGGTACTTTTTTATTCGATACGATTTTTACAATACATAAATTAATGTCAGTTCTTAACAGAATTTAACTATTTTATAATTACACTGAACTCATTAAACTGGATTTATTGTAAACTCCCAACGTCGGCGTTTTCCTATGCATAGTGCATAGAACACAATTTGGGACTGTAAATTAAATCACTGACCGAGTTCCATTTTGCAGTTAAACTTCTAAGGCAACTTTGTCATTTGGCACTTCGTCGCTATGTTCTTGATATTTGCAGAAATCCTGACTTATTACTAGAAAGGGTAAAGCTTTTAAAGAATTAAGTAATATATTTCACATACGCATCAACGCTTTACACTGACTTCAATGGAATATAATATAATGGGGAAATTTTACTGTAAAAAACCATCGAAGATGTAATGTTTAAAAAACATTAATAACAATAAATAGATTTCTTAGCATTAGCCATGCGTATATGTTTTCTCGACTTCTCGAAGACAGAACTCCTGGATCAGACATGAAGAGCACAGAGGGCACAAGACTAAGGGGGCAAAGAGGGGTGTTATTGCGTAGATCACAATATGCACTTGAACATTCCCTACTATGAATACCTATAGAAGTCAGGGCGGGAAGCGAAGTCTCCGTAATTAATGAAGACTCCAGATATGAGTGCTTCCTTAATTAACGCAAAATAGCGTTTACTATTCGAGTACCTACCGACACGGTTTAATTAATTTAATTTGACTGATTGACAGGTTTATTTTCTTCTATGTTTTCATATTTGTTTAATTGAAAACATATTTAAAATGCTGTCTTGTTAAATGCATAATAGGCTAGTATCGTAAGCATGACTGGTAAATATGCAGTCTAGGGTACAAACTTTGCTTTTAATTTTTTACCAATCTATTATTATTTACTGAGCCCAGATTGCATACGACCAGAATTTAAAGATTTAAATATTATCTCCTACCATTAAACATTTTATGTTACAAAATAATCTACATATTTGGATCCGACCCTGGCGGCACGCGCGGGTGGGGGTAGCTATTACACCCCGTAAAGCCACCCTCTCTAATTGATTTACAATTGTCGGTTAAATTTGTTTCCCGACCACCCTCTGCGATCACCGATCGCAAATGCATTTTGGGAACAGACTAAGACAGAGAAATAGACTAAAAAATAACCTATAAACGATCTTTTGCACGGTGGAACTAATTGGATGAATGGTTTTTCTATTGTGTCTCATTTCTCGACCTTTAATTAAATCAACATGACTGAAATTAAGTCATATTTGCTAAGTTACGAAAAAAAACATGTCTAAAGAGTTATTCAGTGCTAAAAAATGTTCTCCGTAGCTCGTAGATACGTAATTCAGTTATGCTACGATTTTTCGTAGCACTGCTACGAGACTACGACACTACAAGTTAGTCAAAAAATTTCAACCACCTTATAATTTATTATTTTACTAGGTGTGGTAGAATGGCAGACTTGTTTGTAGGTCAGTCTGTCAACGATCCGAAACCGTGGCAGGATAGTGAATAAAACATGTAATAAATAAATGTAACGTAACGACCTATTACATCTACTCTCACTTCGGTACCTACGTACTTATTTAGTGAGTAGAATTTAACAGACTATTGCTTACACATTGGATTTTTATTTTATTAAAATTAAATTAGAATAGTTTTAATCTTGTATTAAAAGTTTAGGATAAATTGAGCTGTTTAGTTTTTCAATACATTAATAATTAATGTATTGAAAAACAGTACAAACAAAAATATAAATTATTTATGTTAGTAATTTTTTAGGTTTTAGACTTCATAAAATAAATATTACATTTTTATCAATTCTCGTAATTATTTGTACAAGTATGTGACGATTTTGGTTCGGATTTGAGTTCAGAAAGTTCTCTGCCTAACAGTTGAAATATAACGTTTTTTTATTCTTTTTATATTTTCCACAAGTCTACAATTCCACACGTTCTCATATTGTGTTGTCGCAACGAGTGAATGCATTCATCGCAATGTATTTCTCAAGAAAAAGTCTATAAATAAATCAACTGAATGATCTCGCATTTCGACACTCGCGAACATAATAGAGTTATGACAAAAATGGCGACGCGGGCTAAGAAATATTACTTGGTGAACCCGAGACGCTTGTTAGCGTCTCCTTGCTTTTATTTATGGGCAGATTTATTTTATGGCCGTTCATGGATGTCGAAGAAATCGAATGAAAAGAGATAGCTGCAAATAAAACAATAATCGATTTGCGGCGCTGAGCTCAATGTGATGGAAAGTAACTTTACCGAAAAGTTTCATTAAGTGGTATTACTTTGATCTAAAGTTTATGCTTGAAGTACTTCTCTATTTATACATAGTAATATCCACGTCGGTTCAATCTCGTATAACTAGGACTGGTTCCTTATATTATAATAGTTTTAATAAATTTCAATTCAATTGACATTCAAGTAATGAAATTGCTACGATATAAGCATTTCTGATGAACGTGCTTCAGTTGAAATATTTCTATTTCAAACATAAATTTTATTTTCTCGCAACTCGCAGCGTACACAACAAATATCATAAAAATGGAAGGCAAACAAGACAGCGCGTTGTATTTGCTATGATATTCGTATTTGGCTGAAGGTTCTTACTCTCTTTGCTGGGGCCTAATCTGTCGGGCGTCGCGTACCTCACGTCCGGAATACGCCTCTATTGTTTCTTGATTTTACCGTCTATTTGTTTCTTTATTTTTTCATTTTTTGTATGAAAATGAAGCCTCGTTTCAAAAATATTAAACATTGTACACAAAAATTGTAACTTGTAGGTACTTATTGCATATACATATTATATTCACGACAGTATTTCGTTAAATCAAATGCAGGAGCCATAATCATTTACGACTCCCGAATCATCTAACATTTCTTCTATAAAATCAAAAAGATACTGACAGAACTATTGGAAATAAAAATGCAAAACAAAAAAGGGATAGCGATAACGTTCACAAACGATAGAAACAGTAAACGTTATCCGCGCTTACGACGAGGTAGCAGGCAGTAAATAAATTGAAGTGAATTCGCAAAGAAGGAAAATCCAAACAAATCCCCATTTAATCCTGGAAAAGCGTTCACAAATCCAGGTTAGTTGTAAATATCAATTACGCAGATACCCCGGATTAGGAAGTATAATGCCTCACGCGAGTATCGAGTGTGTTTGCAGGGGGTGAATTTGCACTTTAAGCGATTTTAAAGTTTCAATACATATGTATAGACGTCAAGAAATAATTAGCATTAACTCATGTCGAGTATACCTACTGGAACCCATTTATACATATAAACAAGCAAAATTTTGTGAAAAATATTTTGACATAATATGTGTATTTGACAGTTACCGTATTTGAAATAATAAACGATATAACGCAGTAAGGTAACTAATAAAATGTACAGTAACAGGCAATTGAATAAAATTCCCGAGGGTGATTTTTTCCTTCAAATCTAATAGAGCTGGGGACCGGGGACATTCATTGAAGACTTGTAGATAATTTTAATATTCGTGTCGCAGGCCCCGAGAGTCTTGTATCGATCTCATGTCAACCTTATAGACCTGTTATTGGGTCATAACATGTTTTAGAGCCTACGTCAGTTAACATGATTTGAAATTAAACATGTTTTTAGATAATAATAAGTACATTTATTTAAAGGATAAAGTGATTTCCATATTTATGATAAAACTAAAAACCTAAATAACTTAGACTTAGAAATAAAAGAAATTTTTGATAAAAATAATAAATTGCGTTAGTTGTTCAATAAAAAAAGGAATCAATAATTTGATTTAATCACTGATCAATTTTATTCAACATTCAATTATTTTAATTTCTAAGCTTAGTAAACTGATGTAAAAAAATATTGTATCGATTCTTATACATAGTTCTATCATAAAAATAAATTGTTCTACCTGTGACATCATAATACCGTCTCCTGAGACCTTTTTCAGAGGGGAACTGTGACATATGAAGACATAAATATAACAGTGGATTATTGTGCCGTGACGAGGGACAAGCGATTTCAAAGAAATACTTCATCGGATTTAACGTAAGATTGAACTAACGAAGCACTATGTTCTCGTACTGCAATATTACTGTGGTTTTAGGTGGTCACATTCA
Organism: Protodeltote pygarga; assembly: GCA_936450705.2. NCBI lineage: Eukaryota > Metazoa > Arthropoda > Insecta > Lepidoptera > Noctuidae > Protodeltote > Protodeltote pygarga. Next base: position 6,799,615 of record OW388255.2, on the reverse strand, counting down.
TATTAAATGAAGAAATCCATTATGTAAAAAATCTGTAGAAACATATACAACAATTTTTAAATTATTTATAAATGTTTTTTTTTTCAAGGAATCTATATTATTTTAACCTAACCTGCACGGTTTTTAGTCAGTAAGAAAGTTTAAAGTTAAACTTTATTCCCAGAAAGAAATGGTTAACGAATGATATATATATATATAGATATTATGTTAGAGAGAAGAAAACTGAGAAATAAGAGTGATGAATGGAGTATAAGAGAATATAAAAGGCTAACAAACAGAATAACAACAAAATGCAGAGAAGCAAAAAAGATGGATATAGAAAATGATTGTATCGCAATTGAGTATTATTTTAAAAAAGGCAAAATGGACGCTGCATATAGTATTATAAAGAAATTAGATAAGAAACACAAAATTAAAAGCTCAACAATTTTAGATGAACATGGGAAAATTTTATTAAATCAGGTGGATATAGTAAATAGATGGAAAAGATACATTGAAAGTTTATACCAAGGATCAGGATTGGATAATAAGAACATGGAAAAAATAACAGAAGTCGAAAATGATAATTTAGGTCCACCAATATTAAGAAAAGAGTTTGATACAGCTTTGAAATACATTCAGAATGGAAAAGCAGCTGGAGAAGATAAAATGTATATAGAATTAATTAAGAACGCACGTTGCTCTCCATTATTGGATGAAATATTTAATTTAATCCAAGCTATGTACACAACAGGTAAAGTTCCCAAAGACTTTCAGGTATCCAAAATAGTCTTGTTACCAAAGAAATTAAACACTATGAAATGTGAAGAATACAGAACACTCTCGCTTGTGTCACATGCTTCAAAAGTCCTTCTCAAAATACTACAACACCGAATGCGTCAAAAAGCGGAAAGCTGGATTGGTGCAGATCAGTATGGGTTCAGACCAGGGAAAGGTACCAGGGAGGCGATATTAGCTCTAAGGCTAATTATTGACCGAAGAATGGATTTAGGTCTCAACACGCACATTGCCTTTATTGACTTGGAGAAGGCTTTTGATAAAGTTGATTGGGAGAAAATGATGAAAGTCTTGAAGAATGCTGGATTAGATTATAGGGATAGAAAGATAATATTTGAATTATACAAAGAACAGGAGGCTCTGATAGAAGTAGGAGAGGAAAAGGAAAGAGCTAAAGTCAGACAGGGCGTTAGACAGGGGTGTCCATTGTCTCCTATAATTTTTAATATGTTTATAGAATGCGCAATAAGGGAAATAATAGAAAATAATCAGGGAGGTGTAAAAATTAATGGGGAAAGAATTCATTTTATTAGATACGCCGATGACATTGCTGCTTTAGCAGAAGACAGACTACAATTAGAAATATTACTTAATGGAATGAACAAGATATTTTTACAGACTGGATTAAAAATTAATATAAATAAAACAAAAACTTTGACAACATCTAAAAATATTCTTATTACTGAACCAATAAAGTTAAATAATGTAGAAATAGAAGTAGTGAATAAATTTAAATATTTAGGAAGTATTATAACAAGTGACTCCAGGTGTACACCGGATTTAGTAGCTAGAATAGCGATGGCTAAAGGAGCGTTTAACAGGAAGAAACATTTGATAACAACATTAAAGATCTCTAAAAAGAATAGGAAACGGCTCATCAAAACATACATCTGGAGTATAGCACTATATGGTTGCGAGACATGGACACTGACACAGAAGGACAGAGAGCGCTTGGAAGCGTTTGAGATGTGGTGCTGGAGAAGGATGGAAAAAATTAGCTGGATGGAAAGAAAAACCAATGAAGAAGTTTTAGATTTGGTAGATGAGAAGAGATGCTTATTAAAAGCTATAGAAATCAGAAGAGGAAAGATGATAGGACACTTGATACGACATGACACCTTTATGAAAAACATCATAGAAGGCAAAATAGAGGGAAAGAGAGGAAGAGGTAGACCAAGAAGAACATATTTCAAACAAATTCAGGAAAAAGTGAATGTCATGTCGTATCAAGAAGTTAAAGAATTGGCTGAGAATAGAGAAACTTGGAGGGAGCTCCACCGACAAGAGCAAAGCTCTTAAATAAAAAAAAAAAAAAAAAAAGAAAGTAAAATCGCTTAGAACATTCAAGAAAATTATAAGAGAACATTTGTAATTCTATACTTTGAGTTAATATTTATTATATTAATAATTCCTTGTTATAATCAGCATTATACACTAGTAAAGGTATGCTCATATACACTGTGTAACAAAAACCCTGTTGTTCCTCATAGTGACGTGTAGGTATAGGCATACCATTAATGTTTTTTTGTTCATAGTAAAGAGCTTTTTGGTATAGTAGTTTGTGACTGTCCCTGCGGCACGTTGAATTCAACTTGCTGTCTTTCTTTGGCTACAAATCACTTGAATTCACAATTCAAAATTCAAAATTTCATATTTTCTTACGTTTAAATATCAGTTCGAATGACGAATCTAACTGGATTTAGCGATTTTAGCGATATGACTGTCCATTGTACTTATAATTTACTTTATATTTTTAACATGCGTGTTTAAAAAAGAATTTGAATTTATTCTATCTTCTCGCCAAACGTAGGATCATAATCTTCCTAGATTTGACTATGATTTTTTTCTACTTTTATAATTAAGATGTTAATAATAGACAACAATAAATTCACACATCGTTAACTCAACACGTGCTGTGTTGTTCTTTTGACAAAAATCTTCAACCACATCAAGAAATACATACAGTTCTGTCGAGTTTATTTGAATTTAAACTAAACAGTACACTTATTATAAATGGTATTACAATAAATTGCTCAAGGGCCTCACGTTTCTGTAAAATTTCTTTTTGACTTACAACCGGATCTGCACACATATTAAACATTTTGGACATGATATTTCAGGTAATACATCTAAAGCCAAGATACTTCTATTTTATGAGAATACTTACATTATCCTCCAAAACATGTTCCCCGAGGATTTTCTCGGTGAAATCAACAGGTGATGTCAGAATTCACTCACCCAACTCCTTCAACAACTTACTACCTTATACTTAAGTTATAGAGTCCTTATTTCAAGCGCGTTTCTGGACAATTTGAAACACTAAGAAACAACCTGTGGATTTTGATTTAACACATAAATAAACTTAAGGGTACGTGATAAGAATTTTTAGTCCTTCACTAAAACACAGTAATATTCACCGGTTTTTATTGATTAACATTCAAAAACGCTCTATGTTACACAATAGAACGCGGTCATTGTCTCCAAAGTTCGGTTAAGTACAAGGAAAACGATTGATCAAGAGTAATTTATCGTATATTTTAACGAGAACGAAGAAACGGTAGTGATGTGACGGGAGCTGATATCAAACTAGCCAGAAATGCGTGCCACGCTCCCTCTGTCCTTACTCACAGTGATATTCTGCAATGACGTTGGACCTGTTGCTCATTTATATTTTATTAATTGTAATTGTGGCATGAATGATTGCTTTTTACGTCATAATATTAACTGAAGTCAATATTAGAGCTTTACTTTTAGTCCGTTTTTTTCTATAGTTTAAAATTATAAAGAAATAAACGAAATATTGAGAAGTAAAGTTAATAAATGAAAAGCTAGGTACTTATTTCTTTGTAGAAAAAAAAATCATGAATAAAAATCAAAACGAGTATTATAATAATATAATTATGATCTTAAGAAGCACTTCGTTTATAATCTTTAGGCTAAAGTTTCTCAGAGCTATTACCAGAGGGAACAATGTATCTGTAGATTTTTAATAATATTATTATACTTGACCTGATAAAGCATACTTATTTATACCTATACACCATAGAATCACAATAGTTTGACTTATACAAAATTAACATCTTATACAAGCTATAAGAATTAGACTACATCGACGAAACTTTCCATCACAAAATATTACATCACTTTTATTGTATAAAAGTAAGAATCACGCTGCGGATTGATCCTGTATTCTGGTGACAGGAGTGTATATAGAGCTAAGTCTTGTGCGCTAGAGCGAAACGAAACAGCATCAGAGCGAGAAAACAAAAGAGAATTCATTCAAGAACTGCTATCTTATTCTGCAAAAATTCTATTTCGATAATAATAATCAATCCTTATCTCTCCCTGTCTATCCTTAAGGAAATTCAATAAACGTGAAGGAGAAAAGTATAGTGCTGGACTTTACCATTTTCCTTTTTATTGCAGAATGATCCTAACAGTCTCGCGAATGCTCCAGATTCACAGACAATGCCCCAATTTATATCCGACTCACTTACTGAAGTCAGAGGAGATGGGGTGGTTAAAATAGGCAGGATGCTATAGTAATATGCATATCACGTTATTATTTCAAATAAAGATAAAACGATGCTATACTATGTTAAGTACTATAATTACACATCATGCGGGATAATGTACAGTACTAGTATATTGAAACACGGAATTGCTTGTTGCCTGCACCGTAAAACTTACGAATAACTTACGAAAAATAATAATCCCGCATGCGTGAGCAAATGCGTAACAATTTTAGAAACTCTTTTTATTTATTTACGAGATTTATTAAATAATAATCATGTCTATGTAACACAACATAATAAAAGTAAAGGTTACTTATTTTTAAAGTTTGTGTAAACAGTGTCTTTGAAATTTACTTAAACGTTGTCACTAAACAATAATTCACTAACAAGTAACTACACATAGTCTCTTTAAGGAAGTACTACTACCTAATTATTAAGGCTAAGTTACAATACATTCAGTGGAGTGGATATAAGTGAAACTTTTCGTGTGTTACGTACACACGACGCGATGAGGAAAGTGGGGTAAAAAAATAGTCTCACAAAGCCAATTACATTAAAACATTCGGCGCGGGACAAAGGGCGAGAGAACAATGGAGCCTGGAAGGAACCCGCGATATGTCTTTCAATGCTTTTAACTTTCCACTGATGGCGGCGCAGTGAGGGAAAAATGGTGACGTCCCGCGACAAATGCCCGTGAAATAGGGATGTCCCGCTTTTTATTATTCGATTTAATTTTGAATGTAAATTACTTACATTCGTTTTAAAACACTTTAAAATGAACGTTGTATTTATTTAACATTAGTTTTAACTCATGTATAAGTTATGTTCACATTTTTATGTTTTATAAATATTTTATGTTATTTTTAATTAAACTACTCTTTAGTTATTGCTATTAAAGACACTATTTCATTATAATTACTACACATCAGATAGATTGTCAACAAATTTGACGAGTTCCATTATTCCTTTGAGATATGTTACGTATATGTATAATTATGATGTTCTTATTATATTAAAAAAATATAAGCTTTATAGAAATAAATATAATCAGTCAAGAAACATATTAATATAGACGTAGGTACTATGAGCTTGACAGGACGTTTGAGTAAGTTGATTAATTCGCTGTAGGTACTGTCAGGAACCTTGAACCTAACTTAGTTATGATGAAAATGGAACTATTCACAAGATTTTATGTACGATCAAAAGGAATTAACTTGCCGTACAAAAGTCTCGTGAATGGAAATGAAATTTTATATTCAATTAATGTGCCACTACAGTTTATCCAAAGTATCCAAAAAAAATTAGTTACAAATTGTCGTGGGACGTAACCTTAAAAAGTTGTAATTCTATTTTTTCATATCACTTTTTAAAATTATTTTTATCGATACTACGCATTTTCACAGCCAGAGCGTCACTAATAAAGAAGTGAGACGTAACCAATGGGGTATCACGGCTTGGTTGCACCGCAAACTCATTTTATAAATCGTTCGTCCGCTCGCCCGGAACCACGCGTTAACCCTCCCTTCTAATGCACCTTCTTTTGTAAACCTGCTCTATAAAAAATCTACCTTCGAAGCTATATTTTGATTAAAAACATTGTGAACATGTCTAATGAAATTGATACGGAAATTAAAAGACATGTGATTACAAATGTATTATATTATTGAATCGATTCATACAAGTAGATACTAATATACGAAACAATGTCCACTATTACTGACATACAACATAAATAATATTTTCGTCACTTTAAGCTAATTCCAGATTGACGTGCAAGTTTTACATGTTGTGTAGCGCCAACACAAAACTTTAAATCGATAATTTTTAAAAGTGCAAATTGTTAAAATTTGCAATTATTTATGGGTCGTTAATAAGATTTCTTACTGTTAATATCATATTATATTTCACAAAGATTAAGTTCAAGGCATTGACTCATCAAAAGAGATAACTGTTATGAAAATACCGTGGAGACCAAAAAGTTACGAAAACAGACAGAAAAGTCTTCGTTTGTAACTGATGAGAAAAGACGAAAAATTCTTCTTAGATAACTGGTTACAAAACACAGTTACGTAGACGTCTGAAAGGCTTCAACTGACGACAATGATACTCAATCTTAATGTGCTCGATAAATTTATTTTATGAGATCTCATAATAGATAAAGGATATATATTTAATATTTATATATAGATATATTTCAGTCAACCCATCACATTATACTTTTATAGAAACGACCGGTCTCCTTCGCGAACCACTCGCTTAATAGACAGTATCAAGCCAAAGATCTTAAGTAAATCAAATCGCCCCATGAATGGCGAATGAGTCCAAGGCTTTTCACGGAGTTTTCTACAGATGACTATCACAATGGCCGGGGATCAAGAGAAACTTATCTCGGAGAAGGTCGCAAAAATGTTTCTTAATGCCTATTTAAGTTGCTTCCATTTGATCGTATCGCGTAAATGGTAAACTGAATGAAAATACTTTTCTGTGGATAATAATCGTATAAGTCACTCATAAAAGCCGTCTGGGTGATAATAGCATAAATTGTATTTATGATTTAAAGTAAAATGTGTGAAAATTTTTATATAAGTTTAAATTGCCCGCAAAAGCTGCTGTCTAGACATAGGATAAACTAATTAGGAACTAACTTAGGTACTGCTAACTTTATGATTTATAGATAATGCAAAGTACAAAAAGCAGTGACTATTCAAGAAGACTATTCAATAAAAACCTAATTGTACATTGTAATTCATCAAAGAACCTATAAATAATATTATGATGTACATTACTTTTTTATGAATCCTAAACACTCAATAAATTCAACCGCGGGTTATAAAAGCACCCAGGGTGTATTTTATGCGGATGCATAGCTACAAATCTGTTAGAGGCGAAGTGAAGCCGCGGTAAAACCCCTTTCAGATAGGCGAAACGTTACCAGCTTTGAAAAACAACAATAACCCTCACCATATGTATGTATAAGGATACGCAATATACTTTAAAAGTACGTCTACCATAGACTAGTGAAGTGATAGAGTCGGGACTCCTATTGTATGACGACGATTTCTGTGAAATTTCTTCGTCAGTACAAATGAACTGACGTAAGAATTGTTGAAGATTTTACTAATAAACTCACGAGAAAGAAACCAGGCGTTAGTAATTTATTTAGCAGTGCAAAAAAAGGAAATATTACTATTTTATCATTTTATTTTGAATTAAAAAAAGAATCTACTAAGGTGCGTTTTAGTTTTTTAACGTTATTACTATATTATTGAATTGACTACACTGCTCTGTGGTAACTGCTTACAACTCAGTCCTTTGATTTGCATACATCCTTGTCAGCGGACGCTTTGCGCATTTTATTAAGTCTACGCAACCCCTCTGTTTGAGAGCCACGCTATTTTCATGTTTCGGGACTACAAATGGGAACTCATTTAAATACTAAGCCTACATTTCAATACGATGCAATGTAAGTGTTTATTGTAAGATTGATGAATTCGTTGTAATTAATTTGTCTTAGTCAGATTACGCAACATTATGGAAAAAAGTACTATCATACTTTGATTCACTATTTCAATTATATGAAGTCCTATAAATACTTTTGCGATTTATGATGTCTTAAATAAGATTCCGCCATTGAATTTTTTAATTGATTCGTTAAATTGAGATGGCTGTATCGACACGAAGCTTTGCCTTTGTAAGTCAGTGCGGGTTGTTCAAAGGAGCGCCGGCAGATCGCTCAGGCTTCTCTTTGAGCGTTTCACTTGAGGGGTTTGCATGAAATAGACTCGATTGTACCAATACTCTTATTTGTTTGCCATTCATCGACTACCGAGGGTGCTACGTATGTAGAAATGCAATTTTGTGGTTTCTGTACGGTTTGAATGAGAACACATTTATTAGTTCATAGAATGTCCAAAGATGTCGTTAAATGTTTTAATTATTTGAATGATGATGATGATGATTTTCTATAAATATATTATAACATTTTTTTTCAAATAAATTGGAGTTAATATTTTTATAATTTTAGCTTTTAAAAACGTTTTATTTTTGTTTCAAAATTGTTTTAAAATTAGAGACACCGCGCGTCACCGTCAATTACATCAACAACTTAACTTTTACGAAGTTGTCGCCCCCGAGATTGTATTTTAGATAATGGCTCAGTAATCACGTCGGTGATTTATCACGTCGCTATCTCAGCCTTCACTGTCCATTAAGCAATCTGTGAGTGCAACCCTTTGTTGTGTACCTACATACAGGGAGACTGCGTGTCTGCTCGTTCAGTCACTGTAGTGTGCGGTGACGACAGTGGAATGCATCACTTGGTTTGACTATCCACGCTAACTTACATTCTTATAGGTATGTGTTTCAATGTAGAATTTTTGTATAGAGCTGAAATTAAAAAGCGGCGGTTGGCTTTCTTTGTTTTAAGAAATGGATGAAATATTATTATAAAGTTAAGTATCTAATTATCTATATTTAAACACAAGATAAATAATTTAATAAACGTTAAACTTTTAAATTTAAATATGATGATTTTTATATTATTTCAGGTGTATACTATGGTCGGGTCACGCACAGTAATTAACATTATTAAACTTATTGCGTGAATAATACCTACTTAGGTATAAAATAATATGATTGAAATTCGGAAATGTTTAATTAGTCCAATTCAGATGCGCAGAAGGAGAATCTCTTTACTGCTACGCGTATCATGGTGTCAATTTAGATTAGTATTTTTTTTTATTTAAACCTGCAACCGTTAAAGCCGGTCTGCCTACTGAGCTATCCGCAATCCTGCATAATAAAACTAAAATTGCAAACAATAATTTGCAACTTTAGTGGGGAAATCGCACTTTGTAACGATGTTACAATATTAACATAATTATTATGAATTATATTTTTAAAACGCCTTTTTTGTATTTTTAAAACGACTTAATTTATAAAACGTTTATTTAAAATATTTCCTGTGGACGACGAGTATTGTCACTTGCTGAGTGGTATTCAGCAAAGTTAGGGGTACAACAATTGACATGCATTAACGGTATTTCCGGTGGCGTTGGGCCGCAACCTCGTTACCGCCCGGAAATTCAATCGAGTGCTGAAACGGCTCTCTACATTAAATTGGAACAAATATTATAAAAATATTCAAACTTTTATTATCATTGAATGTCGCTAGAGATAGGGTAACTATAATTTTTGATAATAATTAGTTTTTTTTATAAGCCTTTGATATGTTTAAATATACCTACATAGTTTAAAAAAAATCTTATGTAGCAGTTTTTTAGCGTTATAGCAGTGATAACCTAGAAGTGATAACCTAGTGAGAAAAGAAGAAGCGGCAGTAACGTTATAAGCTTCACGCAACAGAGGTGAGCCCGTGGCCATATTGGGTAAAGCTAGACTTCGTACCGCTACTGATAATTTCCAAACAGAAAAATCAAGTAAGTACCCATTATTTAGCACCTGAAATTGAAATTGAACCTGGACTTCGTGCTTAGCAGACTTTGAATTGACGAATGCCTCTATGAAGTGTCAGTTACTGACTAAATTCATTGACTCATTAATAAAATCGCTAACATAATTATTTGCGCGGTACACTTAATCAATTATTTCCTTGCAAAAAATCTTTTGAGTAAAAGAAGGGCAAACCAACAAACTTAAATTCAACGAACCACTAAATAGATGTTAGTATGATTTCATTAACATCCACATACATATATGTCATTAATACAATCGAATACCATTACTTAGGGAAAGAAGTGCATTGACTCGTGCTAAACATTGTTTTCCTAGTGTGGGAAGGTTGGCGAAAGTGCAAAATTGCACGCACACAAGCTTACAAGCACTCGAAACGTGACGGAAGCGGCGTGAAGAGCGAGCCGTCATGATCTCACTCCTGATCAATAAGTCTTGCCAACTCAAATATTTGCACACCACGTACATTAGTGGAGATGGAGGCGCAGACAAAACGAATGTCGGCCGAGAGTACTTGTTCATAGAGTAAACTTAAATCAGAATAGACAGGTTTTACATGTAAATTATTATGTTCTTTTAATATAGTCTCAAACTTTCGCGAACACTCAACATAATGAAAACAACTTTTTAACGGATATAATTCGCGTTTTTATTTTGATAATACAATTCTGACGTTTCGAGTACTTTGCAGCACTCGTGGTAGTCGTGTAGGTATAATAAATTAACACACACATTAACAAATATATTATATTGAGTGGTTTAATGTTTTAATGTAAGCTTATTTGGATTTAAAAGTCTAAATTAGCTTACGTTTGAACCCCATTATTTATAGCCCACTCAATAAGTACCTACATATTATAAATAATTTACTATAAAGTAGATTTTTGTGTAATAGGGAAGATGCAGATGTAATATTTATGGAATTTGTATGATTAAAACGTTAAAAAAATACAAAAGAAAGGCCACTGCAACGTTTTTATTTTACATATTGTTGTTTTTTTACAATAATTACGATTTAAAAATGACTTGAAACAATACGTATTTTAAAACACGAATTAGCGTTTCGTGACGTCACACTTGTTTTGACAACTTATTTGACGTTATGGTTGTAAAGGTGAATATTATTTTATGGGAATATTAATTGTTTTTTTAATAAAAATGGGAGTTTGGTTTATCAAAGCAGGCTCCAGGTGTTTACCTAGAGTTAGTATTGACATAACATCATTAGTTTTTCTCTAGTTTAAATATTTTGAATAAAATAATTAGTTAGGTATGTTTAGTTCCAGGCCTTTGTAGTAATAAATATTTTTTATATTATTTTAATCAGCATTTTAGATTTAACGAAGAAGCTAGATTTCTTCGTAATGCCGAGTACCCTTTTTTGGTGCAACACCTGACGGCTGAAAATTACACAGTAGAGGTGAAATATCCTTAACAGAAGCTACCTACTATACTTTCCTATGTGAAAGACAATAAAATAACACCAAAATATTGGGCACAAGTACAACTTCAAATGTTTTTCGCATAAGGAAAATATCACTTTTCTGTATAGCACACACAAACTTTGAAAAATTAAAAGAAGTATATTTGTATATACGATAAAAGCATTTTATCTGTTATGAATGCTGCATAGAAATTCTGGATAGATGCTGTATTTCCAAAATTAAAATGTAATAACTATATAATATTTAAGTTATTCTTTTTTGTAAATTTATAAAATAAAATTCTATGCTTTGTAAATACAATTTTTTATTCGATTTAAATAAATATGCAAAAGTATGAAAGCCAACGGCGAACCAGTAAAAGACAAGAGTGACGTCATCAGCACCATAAGTCCGTTTTCCCGCGAACTGTCAAACTGTCAATTTAAAACAGCATTTTTTCGGATAAATTGCAATGTTTTAATTTTTTAAATATATTTGTGGTCTATTCTACATGGAATTCTTTAAAATGAAAACAAAAATAAAAATAGTGCATCTTCCCTATTGGTACAGTTCTACAAAACGGCCGAGTCGTAAAACGTTTTACTATTAAGTACTGGCCCAGTGCTTGGCTTCACATGAAGATGAATAAATAGAAAGGACGCGAGTCTAGGCTACATTTTTACATAAAAATAAAATAAAATTCTTTCTTCCACCAGCAAATAAACAAAATGTTTTTGTGACATCCAATTTTCCCTTGTGTTTTTAGGAACTTACCATAAGTCTGATTTGTAACTTATAATATCACAAAACAATTAACGCACTTCTATTGATATCTAGATTATTACAGTATTCTAGAAACTTAGTAACAATAAGAGATAGACTTAGTAAATCTCATCATAAATCTCGTAGAGTTTCACAAAACAGGGTCTGTAAATATTTATATACTTACACACAACATTATGAAGTCTCTCATTGAACATAGCTAATAAGAAAGTTTTCTAGTAGTCTTTGCCCTGAATAGTTTGGTAACATTGTACTTTATCCCACTAAGAGGGGAGAGCAGGCGCCTTAGCGTCTACCTACTGCGTGGCGCCAGACATCCACTATTGTTTTTATTAGACACTGAATCTTTGCACTAAACATCTATTTATTTGCCGCTGTCTGACACACACATATAATATTATAAACACACTGTTACTTAGATTAACTTACTTTTTTCTACATTGTATTTACATAATACATATATTGCAATTCTCATATAGATCTAAATTTTTGAATTTGTCAACAAGAAGAGTCTCAGTCAGGGTGCTACAAATTATGTAAACTATAAATTTCCGCCCGCGCCAATGCCCGCGATATGATATGTTGATACCTAATTTGTAGCCTATATGTTATTCAATTGTTCAAGCTATATTACTCCATTTTATATAAATATTTATATTACTCTGTATTACTAGCAATAATATCAAAATCCGTTCAGTAGTTTTGCATGAAAGAATAACAAACATCCATCCATATATTCTAACAAACTTTCACATTTATAATATATAAGTAGAATAGGATATGCTACGTGACTAAATAGAACCCAATGTGTTAGAAAATGTATAATACAAAAATGTTTATCATATCCGCCAGAACTTGATTATTTTAAATAATTAGTAGGTACTTATTCTCTTTAATTTATGACACTGTAACGGTTCACCAACCAGTCGATTGCTCCATGAACTGTTGAAATGTTGGTCAGGATTGGCGTAGCCGTAAAGCGATTCGCCTTCTACGGTTACTGTAGCGGGTTTCATTCTCCATCGGAACAAATTTTAATAACTAAGTGAACAGCTGACCACTCACTTAGTTATTTGTAACTACCGATTCTTGTGCATTGTAACATTGTGTGTCTGTAACTGCACCCACGATACAGGAGACATTTCTTCTGTGAAAGAAAACGGAGGACCGTTTTCTTTCAAATAAAAAAAAACTACGTTGTGGCAGTACCGAAGTATAGTCGACTTAGTCGAAATTAATACAGACCTAATAATTAAAACATTCACATGCATATAGCACAGGCAGCATGCAGTAATTTCGTATCAGCTCAGTTACAAAGAGCCAGAAATAATTAATTCCGTACAACTCAAACTACGTTCATTTGAATATAATACTATAGGTAGTATACACAAGTATGTAATGCAAGAGTGTCCTTTGAAGTAGGATTAATGCCGGCGGTAGGAACCGCCCCGTCACCCAGCAGCCGCGTCCACGCAGCAAATTAAATCTGTGTCCTTTCACAGAGGATTCTCATTATGACTATTTAGATCCCGTAATGAGTATACGTCAGGTCGAGGGAGATCTGATAATACTTTTTTTAATTAGCCCCTGATCTCATTATGATTTTTAACTATAGATACAGGATATTGGTACCGCAGGATCCCTTATACCTTATACATGGTTCGAACATAATAATTTTCTTTTTTTTTCAACTCCCTAATTTTAAGCCGATCTTCTTTCCCGTGAGTCGTCTATTATGATAAATCTAAAGTATCTATATATTTCATTTAAAATTTTGATGTAACAATGTTAAATTTTCTAAAAAAAATACAACCCGAAAATTTTCAGTGATTTAACGTTACATTGAACTGTAAACCATAAATAAGTTCTTTAACTTATTAATTACTTATTATGTTCTCAAAAAACTATTGGAGGCAAGAAGAAGATATAAGCTTCAAAACCTATATTCTTAACTGTACAATCTTTATAAAGTCTCTACAGAAATAGTTAATTAAATCATGATAATATTACAAACTTAACCTTCAACCATAAAAGCTAATCGATATAACGAGATAGAAATCAAAACAAAAATAAATAATTTATATTGGTAGCGGTTTATAAGATTTATTTGAGGATCTGTCGTCCCCTTGGCGCCGCGTCTTGCCGACGGCCGGCGGCCCCCGGGCGCCGCGCTGTCCCGCCGGGCAGACTTCGCGGCGGCACCCGATCTATCGATCCCGCGAGATGACGACACGATTAACTCGGCAGGGTTTACTTTTCTGTCTATCGTTTTCACAGTGCGATAATAACCAGACCAGACCAATCACAAGATATTTTGATATTTGATATTTATTACTTTTGCAAATACTATATTTTTCTTGTACTTAGCATAAAAATAAGAAACCCCCGTTTATCTAAACTAATATAATAAAGAGGAGAATGTATGTCGGAGGTAATCTATTTCTGAAATCTTTTGAAAACACTTTCAGTAATAGGAAGCTATATTATCCCGGAGTAGAAGTAGTAAACTATATTTTATTTTGATACTCAGCATACACAGACGTTTAAACTGGCTGAAATAATGTATATATAATGGCAGTAAAATATTTGAAATAATTGGCAGTTCGTCATAGGTTGCGGTATGCGATTAACCTACTGCACGAGTCTGTGTCGCAAGTTTGATTCCTGCACGACACATCTGTAACTGCATCTGCGATACAAGAAACTCTAGCGGGGACCTGCGTCAAAAAACTATCGATTCTCTATAAAAGGATAGTAATTGAGCATGTCCAACCGCACTAAGATCAGAAAAGCTGAAGGCTCATTAAATTTTCATCCGCAAACCCCGCGGCAAAGCTTTCATTCGCATGACCAATTAGTTTTAGTAACTTAATACTTTGACGTCAAACTTGTGAAACTCGAGAACATTCTAATTCAACATTGTATCAGAACAAAAGTTTACGTCAGAGCTGTCATACAGTGTATGGTCATTTAAACGTGGCAGTTTATCGAGGGCATATAGCTAATTATCGGAAACAAATTTTAACTTTTATTCATGTGTTTTGTCTTACTTGGAATTGTACCCAAACTTAGACGTTGCTAGCGAACCAATCGAACGCTCATGATTCTATGTCATGATTCTAGATCACTACAGTACTAAAACTTTACGCAACACCTGTAAGCGAAATTTTATTAAACCATTATTCATCCAGAGATCAATATGCGTTGTGATTTGTTCACAGTAATGATGGAAACGAAGGGTGTGTGAGGATATAAGATGATTTAAACTGCGGCCGTCTTCAAAAATATTTTTAACGATACCTAAGCAGGAAGTACATTAGGGATTGAAATTATCAAGATGACAAGTTGTTGTTGAAACCTCAGCACTAAACTTACCTACCGTTGTACACGTCTCGAGATACTGATTTCTTTACAACAACTTTGCTTGCTAAAATTAAGATTGTGCTAAAATTGCAACAATATAAATATTCTTATTTTTTCCTCATTCATGTTAAGAACTAGTAAAATATTTATTGCAACAACAGTTTATTTAGAGTATTTAGTATGCCTGTATCTTTATAATAAAAACGGTATATTTATAAAGAAATAAAGGAATGAATAGCTTATTATTGATATGGGAAGACGAAAAATGAACTCTTCCTGAATGTAACGTCCAAGTAAATTCCTGGTAATTGAGGAAATAATTATATTTCCTTTATTACTCGGAATTCCCTTATTATTATTAAGAACTCGTCAAATATTTATTGCTTTAATGGTTTATAAAGCAAACATGATACAGTTGCACTCCCGTGTTCTCCCTGATATAACTGATAAGTATCTAACATTCTATGTGACTGCTTTATTAGACTTGTGGCTACCCGATTTAAAACCTGTTATTTCTTTAATATTTTCATTTTGTATTAGCTTTATATAAATTAGAATCGCTGTGTCATGTTTTATTATTTCTTTCCCCTCTAATTTAGTACGATTTCACAACAGTCAGAATTGTCTAGCTCGAAATAAAAACAAAGTGAGCAGAGAGCAATTAATTTAGGGGTCCGTTGTGCAGCAGCGGCCTCTGGCGACGGACCAATCGACTAATTGTCGCGAGCAATATTCAAATGGCGGAAACAATTAGCGTAAGTGCTCTACACGCATTTAGTGTCAGGACCTTTTAATACCTTGGACTGGTTGCAAAATAATTTTGCTCTTAACACTTCAACAAATTAATAAAGTATAGATAATGTACTATTGTTATTTTGAGTCTTAACATGTTGTCTCTAAATAAATTTTAGGTATATTAGTAAATTCGTATTTAGTTTGGGTTGTAATTTGGTGACCATATTATTCAGAAACTCGCAATTAATAATCAAAATAGTTACCAAACTTCTAAATGAGTCAATTTATGATCAACCTTGCAAGATAACTTAGCTACCCTTGAATCGTCTAGACAGACTAACTAAAGCTAGTCAGTAAACTGAAATGCTTCACTTTGTCTGTATTATTGTGTATATTTTTTACAGAATATAAGAAATGAAATAAACATCTAAAATACGAAGCATAGAGTAAAACGGTCATAAAATTTTATTTAGTACTTAATGTCCATAAATTTAAAACACAAATTGAAATATAAATCCTACTATTAAAAGGTACTCGTACAGATCAAGCTCGGCACTCTACACTACAGCTAAATATTATGAAGTATAAAGTGACGGGTTCCTCCCCTTGTCAGTTCACTCTAAATCTCTTTTGTGTACAGCGATATCGCTACAAAGCCTGCTAATGTCTTTTAAGGACTTAGTGATTTAAACGGACTAAATAATGAACCGGCTACCCTTCTACTCCGGTCGACGCTCGGTATGCAATTTATGAGCTTAAACCCGTAGTTAAATTAAAAGAGAGACGCACATGTAAAATAATATTCGAGGCAAATGAAAAAAATGAGGCTAATAATACTAAGTTGTAAAAAAATAGAATTGGTATTTACTTTTAGAGTTGTACCTCTATACAAGGTAGAGATAACCTCAGAGAACAAAACTAGACTAAGTCTAAGTTACAAGATCAGTAGTAGTTCCGTATTATAAACCTACTTGGTTTAATTAATCAGGTAGGTATCATATATGTAAGAAGCCACCAATAAGAATTTCGAGATTTGCTATCAAGCTATAAAATTGGCTAAGATTTTTTTAAATCTAACACATTTTTATTACAATTATACAAAAACAAATATCTAATCAACATTGATTTGAGATGTTTAAATTTTCAAGAAAACAAAAGTTTTAAAGAAGAAAAGTTTTAAACTTAGGGGTCACCAAATGTTAGACTATGGTCCAGAAGTGGACTGGTGACTTTTTTGTGCGTTAACATTTTAAGTCTTGACAGCCATAATTTACTTAGCAAGCTTTATATTTTTAAAACGGGAAACCAATCAACGAAGTTAGTTTAAAATCAATTGCAAAATCTATAGTATGTCAAATTTCTCGTGTAGCATAAGCATACCAATAAAAAGTCGCCGAACTTTCAATGCACGAAAAAAGCCCTATAATATCAAATATCAATCAAAACCATTTGAGCCGATACTAACAAACTTTCGCATTTGTAATATTAGAAGGAAATAGATTCATATCTCAAGACACGCTAAGATTTGTGAACAAATCTCCGTAACAATGTACTTACGTGCTCGAAGGTACCTCACGTGCATTCGGAGCGGGAGTGTTCGCATGACGACACAAATCCGGATGATGTCTGTTTGTTATCAGCGCTGAGCACTCGACTGTACTCTAGGGCTGCCACCAGCTAACGCAGTAATCGCATTATTTATCGAATCCGGACCATTTGGTATTATGATCTGTTACGTAGGGAACTTATTCCTATTTATATTTATTTTATCCAAAACAACTACGTCGATTTTTGTTTATACTTTTTGTTAAATAGAGTTAAGATATGAAACCTAAAAATAAGACTATAACAGCAACCACATTTCATTATTTATTTCTAATAATTTTCATGAAATGCCGTTTCAGAAACGGGCAAAAATATTAGACGTAGAAGAATCATTGTAGCTACCGGAACGATATTTATTGATAAACCAGACATAGGTAATATGAGGCTCACTCAGAATCCACTTGTAGTTACAAGAAAAACTATTTTTTAGTGGATGGAGGCGAGGAACAACCGGATGGAGATGGAGGCGAGGTGTGTTGCTACTAAGCATTTCCAGATGAAAAATTCGAATACCACTTTTGCTTGTTTTGGAAATCAAACTCAGGACTAAAAGCGACCTCTTACTCAACAATAGTCCTTGGGACAATACAATATTCCATATTATTTTGATGATCAATATTGGGCAAATTAAGCAAACATTCGTTCAATTGTTAAAATATAATAAACACCAAAATTATTTAAGTATACAATGGTTTTAACAATGGTTTTAACAACGGTGTTTTAGCAAAAACGATGGCATTCACATACATAATGAATACACTTATGCAATTGTATTTTTATATTTTTTGCTATAACCAGTCATAAATCTTTTAAAGTAGGTGCCTGCCCAAACTATGTTTTTTGAACATCTAAAAACGTCGCCCCTACGTCATGAAATGCTCGTTAGAGAAAGATCGAGATTTCTCCGCCCTTATATTTTATTTCGATTGCAACAAGTATTATCCGCCTGTCAATATTATCGGCAATCGTCTTGCAGCTTCCAACTAAATTGCTTCAATTCCCCGCACGTTTCCCACCCATCAATTGTTTATTTTTGTTTGTACTCTTCTTTATGTTTTTAGCGATTATTCTCATAATCGATCAAAATGCGAAAAACAATATTTTTAAGTTTATGGAAGAGAAAATAGAGGGAAAACCTATTTTTATATCCTCACCGACAAGCTTTTTTTAATTAAAAACGGTTTTAATCATCATATTATTATGTTGTTATGTTACTGTTGTTGTAGTGTTCCTTTACCTACAGTTTTAAAATGTACGAACTGGAGGTTTTGAGTGACAACTTTGCGCTTTAGGTATTTCAATCTATATGATGTGTTCAGGTTAAGTAGTCCTAAAAATTGAGACCTATAAATAATAAACTTTTAGGACCCTTGTAAAAATGCCAACTTACTCCACAACTAAGCTAACTTGTTTGGGTTCAAAATCTAAAATATCTAACTAATCGAACTTAGAAGTGAAAAACTTAATCCATGAAGTGATATTTCGTCTACCCAACAGTACAGTGCAGCAGATTTTAAAAATTCACCATAACTTTTTTTCAATGTCATCCTTTTTGACATTGAAAAAGACACAGTGCAGGGTTTGAACCCACAAGCTTCATGTGATTGCAAAGTAATCAACACATATGCGTACACGAACAACCAAAAAAACGTGGCACCTGGTAATGTCTGTAACAAAGGAGCGGTAGTAAATGTCACCACTCAAAGCATAATAACCACTGCAGCACTGATTTGAATAAGCATAATCACCACTGCAAAATATGCTAAGTACTACTCTACTCTCAAGAGAAAGAATAAATAATCTTTATACTAAACTGATTACGTAACTTAGGTTTCGTTCACGACCTAAATGATGTAATCTTACTCTTAATCGTGAAGAAAAGCTTAAAATGTTTAAAATTGTATGTTCTACTGGTAGGTGGCTAGACTCTTGCACTAAAGTCCCGCACATGAATCGGCAGATTTTTACTCATAATTAAATTAAACTAGAACGAGTATTAATTACAGTAGTATTAAATTTATTGTAGTATTCAATATTTTTACTGCTTGTATGTACCTATACTGCTTGTATACATTAAGTCTTTTTTGAGACAAAGGCTCTGAAACAGCCATAACAGCAACGAAGTAGAGTTCCATTATTAAAAACAAAAAGCGGGCTTGTAATTAACTGTGTGTACATTTCTATGATTTTATATCTCTCCGAACCGCAATTCTATAATATGTATTCCTACAATATAAATGTACAAGTTAGTCGAGATAATGTTTTATTGAAGGAAATAAAATGTATTTTTAGAATTGGGTTTTATTTGGCAAAGTTTAGTATTCTTTTGACTTATACCGAAGCTTTTAATAGCTTACATCGTTTTCGAGTTTCTTAAATCGTTGCTAATAAGCGACGATAAAGACTCGTATCATAGCATGCTGAAACGAACGAACTCAGAGGTTGAATAGAGTGTCATAATTTAAGGCGGTGGTATTGTGTAAACCTGTAAATATCTACTAAAAACTTCATAATTATGAGTAGCTGAATACCGAGATCTTTAATTATTTAAAAAAAATTGCTTACAACAACTGCTTGAGTTATACGATGGTTCAATTATTGTTAGGTACTGATGCTTCTACGCAAAATGTTTACATTTTTACTGTGGCAAATTAAATTCTTAAATTTCGACTTCTTTGCCTGAAAATACGACACCTTCGTGATAACGTGGTACTTACGTAATACGTGATATCGTACGTACTGTAGGAAAGTAAATTGATACTACTTTTGGCTTAAAGTTTTCGTGTTTCAAGACACATTATTATTTTCTCTATTGTGGCGTGTAAGGTTCAAGGTTAAAATAGTTACATCTGACTAATGGGAACAAAATATAATTCAGTAAACACTTCTTTTCTTTTTATTTTTTTTATTGTTAAGGAAAAGATAGTTGTGACTAATTGTCCTTTACCGTCATGCAAGAGCACAAATTAAGTTTAAAAAAAATTACCCTAGGATGAGGTACAAACAATCAGAGTAAAGGCGGCGATAAAGTGATCTGAAGAGTTCGCGATAGTTTGCATCACATAATATGAAGTTATAAAGTTGAAAATGCGTCGAACTTCACCAACTTGTCGAACCTTTCTTAAAATATATCGAGCACATTAAATATCCAACTATACTAAAGACATGAAGAAACCTAGTCGAGGCGCAACGGATAGAACATCTACCCACACCTACCTATATGTGTCAGGGGACGTAAGGGAAGAAGGACCAATGCTGCAAAATGCAAAGCTCCTGCGTCAACACTGACAATGATGTCTAAGCAAGTTCATATACGACGATATGACCCTGACGGAACAATTGCCACGCCTTGGACATGGTACTGATTATGTGGGATCGTTACACACAGCCATGATGTACGGTGGCGTCTTTGGCGGCATAATTTTTAATACCACATCTTATTTTAATTTTTTATGTAGTCTCTATGATGCCATATGTATTTTTCGCTGTTTAAATAATAATGTTCTTTATTTGATCAAATACAGGTGGCCACTTGCCGTGTGCCACTTGTGGACAAAGATTGTATGTGCCAAGGTTGGACATGCTTTCCACAGCTGCAGCGCAGAAACTCTCGAGAATGGAAATATCACAAATGCATCCAGAAAGTCATCTCGTCCAATACCGCTTAATCTTGGTGAACAACGCAATGTACGACATACTACGAGCCTCACAACTTAGTAATGGTCTAATGTACTTATACCGCTTGCTTAATACTCCATATCTAGGTATACGTTAAAATCTCTCATTAAAAACTCCATATCTATAGGTAAAACAAATTCAATTTTTTTTATTCATGTAGATAATTTACTCATCACGATATTAGTTGCCAGTTTTAAGGACAGTCTCCTTACATCAAGAAGGTTTTAGCAAGAATCGTGAAGGTCCACATGATAGGACTACGTTTAGTAAAAGGCCCGTTACATAAGTGCGACTTACTTGAACAGAAGGGGTTTGTTGGCGAAGAGCCCCGAGGCCTTCTCCTTCGCGGCATTGAGCCCCTGCATGGTGCCGGTCCCACGTCCCACATCAAATGACACTCTTCACTAACACCTGGAACAAACACATTCTTAAAATGATTGTAGGATCATTAGCGGCTTAAGCCACCTTATCGTTGGCGAGGTTTACTTTTTATAGGATCGGTTTCTGTTTAAATTTGTATTTTAAGAACATCTTGAATCTACACTCTACTACTATAATACAATTTAATGTAAAATTCTGTCTCACAATAGATAACTTTTGATTTCCTCATTAGTATTACGTAATAGATCCTTGCATTACGAAAAATCAGATCAACTACTTGATTAAACATGGCTACCGTCATCGTGTTACATAATCACAGTATGTACTATGCAACTACCTATACATAGGTATATATTAAAAGCTATATACATCCATAACCCTATACAATTATATTGCAATACGACAGTATATGAACTTACATTTAGCAGCTTACTGAAAAAAGATAATATTATAACAATATAATAATGAATACTCACATTTTTCAGTTCCCTGGCGTAGCAGCTCCACCGTAGCGTCTGTCGATCGTGTAGCTCCCCGCGCGCCTCTATGCTGTAGCGCTACGGCTGCGCGTAGCCCCGACCGTCATTGGCCGCTACGTGTACGGACGTAGATGAACTCCGACCAATCGCAGCCGTTGCTGTAAAGGGGCGGAGACTGTCAATTTCTGAAAATTTTCAGCAGTTCCAAAAATATATACTATTGACGTCAACCCTAAGACTGTTATACAGATTCATGCACTAGCTCAACGTAAACGCTTTAGCCTCGAACCAAAAGTAACCCAAATGTATTTAGTTGCAATATTAAGCACCATTTAAAATGGATTACAAAATACTTTGTATAAAAATCAATACTTTTATTATTTTTATGTAACATAGCCTTAGTACAATGGTGTAACACCTTACATTTCAGTCTGGGCTACATCACAGAATCATTGTACAATTATTTAAAGACTTTACAGATTTGTCATATTTCTTTTTGCTTAAAACCTAATATTAATCTCCCTTTTTACTAAGTCTATCTAATCAAGGTACCCAAAGATGAAAGATTACCGCCAGCCAGTCAATATGAAGTAAATACTTCTTCTTCTTATCGTATGGTTGATGAACAACCTGGTGTCAGAGTTTAAACAGCCCGTAGGCCTCTGACATGGCTTTACACACCATTGAAAAATCTCTCAGGTGTGCTGGTTTCATCACGATGTTTTCCCTCACCGTTTTAGCTAAGAAAAGTCAGAGGTGCGCGCCTTGGGATTGAACTCGAGACCTCTGACTTGTCAGTCAACGGTCATACCACTAGGCTATCAGACTTACTAACTAAATACTTATTTAATTTAACAGTACAACCACCAATAATAAGTCTAATTAATTATCATCAAGAAACAGTTTAGCTCGAAACTGACTGATTTATAATAGGTTAAAAAATAAATTATGCTTATAGCGACCAAAATATTAAGATAATTAGTTTCAGTTTTGATGCCGTACCTACTGATCTTAAAAGATTGCGAAATTGTGACAGAAATACCGACGCAAAAAGGTATAAACTACGATACAGTACGAAAAGTACATATATGTTTGTATTTCCTTATTGTTATTTGGACTAATTAGTGATATTCACAGATAATACCCACAGACTCACGCCTGTATTCCCCAGACGGGCAGAGCAATACCAGACTCCGTGCTGCTACCGAGAATTTCCTAATGGAAAAACCCAATAACACTTAGCCCGACCCGGGGATCGAACAAAGGACCTCATGCTCAGCAGTCACGCTTGCTACCACTAGACTAACAAAGCAGTCGTTCAGACACTATTTGTTTATTTGACACTTTTTCGAACAGTACGCCTATAAATACTTGAATATTATGTTATCGCGTCACAGGTCAGCGATATTGCTTATCACTTGCTTAAAACTACTTTCCTTTAACATTGTAAGAAAAATTGCACATCTGAGAAATATTCTTGACATGTGTAAAACCATGTTGGAGGCCTACCAAAAGTATAAAGTCAGACACCAGGTTGTTCTTAAACCTATCGACAACAAGACGACTTACTCTCCAGACCAAGTTATTGATAACTGCCCAAATTCCGTGTAGTTTTCTAAACAAATAACAATAATTTCTAGACTAAATGACCTGATTCTTTAACTTCTCTAACTAGAAATCTTTCCATAAATTTAATACTGTTCAGATAACAATGAAAGCATAAGCTCGATAAGCGTTTTGGTTATAAGCGGGGCCGGTACCGATAACATGATCGAGGTATCGAGCCGACTTCATTTCACGGACAGAGGAGCTCGCAAATGAAGTTTCCCCGGTCCACCGCACCCGAAGCTGTGGGTCTCAGCAACCGTATCCCATCTAGGGGTAGATGCGGTACAGTATTCGCTAATATTCATCTCGCTTTCAATTCTTATATTTAGATTTCTAAAATTTTATAGGGTTCACAATGATTACGCAATTCATTGATTTAAAAATTTGCTGGTTTTTACACAATTTGAAACTAGTTAAAATTAAACTTGTATTTTCGGTGGTATTTGATAATTTAATAGTAAATTTGTTTATTGTGAAAAATTCAGCAGATAACATTAGAAAAAAAAATCTTGAAATTTTTGTATTTCATAAAGATTTGAACATGTATTTGAAATAAATTATTTTTTCTACATTGACCGAAATAGATGCTGACAAATAAACGTATCCGTTTTATTTATTTTGAAACTGCTATATGCTTGACCACGCACCACCAGTATGTAATCTCAATGATAAGTTCAAACGTAGGTAGAGTGATGAGCTTAGAGTATTCATAGACTCTAGCTCAGAACTCCACCTAAGTTTGAACGGCTACATAAAATTCATGGTTGAATATAGAATATGGTGACAGTATTGTGCTGTTGTATAGAAGCCTATTCTACAAGAAAAACTCGACTAAAATAGTCACGTATTTTTAGTCGAAATTTTCTAATTTAGTTTTAAAATTACTTAGTTAAATAGTGAAAGTTTCACTGTTTTACCACAAATCAGCGTAACCTCTTATATTTACAAAACACAACATGACACGATTAATCACAAGATAAACTTGTAAAGTAATGTATCTATGCCGTACTAGCCATCCATTAAAGTGTTCGTAGCTCCGGGCCATGATTCATATTGCTACGCTTGCTGAATAACGCGTTTGAATCAGAATATCTGCCTATCAGACCGTTTTAACTTTTTTATGGGAGCTCCTCTAAGCCTTTGAAATGAAACATATTTTTCAAATTTCTATCGACTGACAAAACTCATTACATTTTAGCTTGTTACACGAAAAATCCTATTAAAGATGGGTACAATGGATTTGACAACAATTATTTCTTTGGACTGATGTACTTTCATTTTGTTGTCGGGTAACTTTTTAGCATTTTTCCATCCAAAACGGAAAATAGCCAATAATATTGTTATTCTAGTATTGCTGAATGAATGGTAAACGACTTATATGTAAATTAATTTCGACGTTAAAGGTTTTTTATTATAGTTAAGTATTCGGTCCAAATTAAGTTAATGTTTTAATTAAGTACCTATTCAATTTCAACTTGTTCAACTACTAGTATTATACTACTACTAGTACCTATTATATTATCTGTGACAAAGTAAGAAAATAAGAATAGCGTACTGAAAGTAAAAAATTACTATTAAGTAGTTAGGAATTACGAATTTTATGGATATGGAATGTATGAATATTTATAAGTAATAAATATATCTGTAAATATAGTTAAGCGCTGAAATAAATTCCGCTTTCAAAACAGGACCACCCTCTTAGCACACGATTAATGTATATTTTTATACAGTGAAACATCAGATTGGGGTGGAGGCAATCCATTTAAATAGTTATAAAACCGCTGAGCGGGCAACTTGAATATTACAAGCACAAATTACGCTGAACTAATTGAATGTAATAAAAAAAAGTAACTTGACGCCAATCGTAGTACTAATCAGTGCAAGAAACTTCTCTAATTTACTCAATAAATAAAAATGCAATATTTCTAAAATAATAAAGTATTTTTTTTTTACGTGGAATGGTTTTGTCATCATAACTAAAGCCAGTGTGTACCAAATATCAGATCAATCTGTCAATAGGAAGGGATCAAATGTAGTAATATCGATTACTAAATTTGAACCCAAAAGATAAACAGGTCAAGCTAAGTAAAACCGTTTAATAACAAAAATGCGTAGCCAAATTAAAGTCTGTCTTTGTTGTTACATATATAAATACACACGTTTTGCGAAAAGAAATACCTACATTTATTAAGTAATTTACTTATTTGTTTAGATAACTAGGTACATGGCTTGGTTAGTGAGTTGGTCGCACACCTATCTGAGCTTAAGCTGCCCATAGTTTGCCATGAATTGAATCTAGTTTCTGAAAACGAGCTCTTAAAACTTTACTTCACAAACTATACTGGCAATTAATCATCACAACAAATTATTAAAGATAATCAACTAACTGAAACCTTGAAAGACGCCTAGCACAACGTTCATAAAGCATGAATCGACCCAAAATACAAGTCTAAACCTTAAGTAAGTACATTTTGTCTTCAAAAAAAGTCGTGCGTGATTTTATCGTCAAGTATTAGGAGTTGCAAGAGGCACTCAACAGTGATCGACCACTCGATACAGCGCACTCAGCTCTTATCGACGGCGAACGCTTACCGCTCTACAGTGCAGTGCATTCAGATGACCCTCCACAGAAACAATGCGACTTTCAACCTGTCCTAGTTATAGAGGGGAATGACATAGAGTCATTTTGAGAATGTTGATATCAGTGGCCAATATGACTCGAATCCGACTTCCCATTGAAAAATGGCACAGTCAGTATCGTCCACTGAGCATGTCATTGGCTTTTTTATTAGTCTTATAAATTTAAAGAAGAAAATAAAAAGTATAAAAGGTATAGGTAAGCCATAAACATTTTTTTAAAGTATTGATGCGTACCAAGCGAACACAAAAGTTTAAAATTTTTGTAAAAAGAAAAAAAAACGCTACGATCTGAAACCTACAATATACTCATTCTAGGGACCTATCTTTTGCAGTTAAATAGTTAAATATTTGTTACAAAACGTAATATGAGTATCATAATAACGCTTAACATTTTGTAAGTTTATACTGCTAACTGTAATTCAGTTATCTGAATATCATCAGCTAAAATAAACATTGGATTCTTAGTCATCTTGACTAAACGATATGACTGCTCTTTATATTACATGTGTTTGCGTTATATGATTATACACTGAACATGTTAAATCACAATTTACAATAATGTAACACTCAATAGTTAACAGATATCTACATTGTCGAAAATCGCAATTTTGTGACACCTCATAGCTCCTCCAAACGTACCTTTTTCCAGACGATTGCCTATCACCACCACTACCTGGGGTGACACACCCCTCTCTTTCGCACATAAGCCATACCCATCGCTTCGTCCCCGTTTGCCTTCTATTTATGACTTATTAACTCCTCTAAGGTATCATGGCAACCGCTCCCACGCCGCTCCACGATTTAATATAGAAAATTGTGAACTCAACCGAAAATAACTCGGGGCATAGTTTATTAAATTCTTTGGACCCGTGCCACTTATATTTTTTTATAAATTCATCAGGCCAGATAATTAATGACAAGTGACTGACGATGCAAGGACTCGTATCGTAATTAAATTATTGCAAAACAATATGCACCTGTAATTACATTGTAAACTAGTCGTAGGAATCAACTACAATCAGTAAAATGAGAATGCAGAAAACATTATTATGCAAAAATAGTTATACGTTTTTTTAAGGCCTGTTTTTTTATAATAATCCGATGCATTCTCAAATATTGGCTGTAAGTATCCATCTTAAGACTTAAAAAATATCTAATATTTTTTTTTATGTATTTATTGTATTTTCTAATTTTACTCTTTATCACAAAACACCAAACCACTAAAACTCATCGGAAACTTATAAAAGAAGAAAGAAAGCGTTTATGTTAATTTTATTTCGTATTGAATTTCAACAATGTAAAGCGATACGTCGGGCCACAATCCGTATCCTCTAGCGCCAGATTGCGATGTTTGCCAACCGATCGCTCCTTGGGGACGCGACTCAACCAGTTTTCGCTCACAAAGCAATAAAATACCCTTAAACCCTCCGATATTTATTGAGAACTGATAGAAAAGACCAAGTTGTTGAGTTATTAAATTTTTACTGTATGGAAGTTGTAGAGTAGATTTTCAATTTTTGGAAGATATATGTATTTGTTTCATGACTAATTATGGAAATCAAAAGATTTGATTAGGAAAATATCTAGTAATCAATGAAAACTAGATATTATCCTAATAAAATCTTCTAAAGAGGTTTTAAACAAGTTGCTATTTTTTTGCATAGGTCACTCGATACATGCGAAATGTAAAGTTTGAATCGAATTTCGGGAGTAGTTTTTTAACACAGCTGACTTGAAGATCAATGTAGGCAAGTCGTTGTAGGGTCAGAAGTCAGCACCCTTATGACAACTGATCTAAAACGAAAAAAAAACAGACACAAAACGCTTAGAATTATTACTAAAACTTTCACTTTCGCGTAGTCCGCCGGCGGGCGTCGAGTAACAATTGATTTATGTCATTTCTCGGTATTTGAAGTCAAGTAAGACATTAGTAGCATCGTTAGTCCAAGATTTTTCAAGTATATATTTTTTATTCAAATCATGACTTGCTTGGTTAAGAAATGAAAATATTATCCAGATTTGAATAAAGGAAAAATAAACGTAGATAGAATTTAGAATAAAGTGGTTCTAGGACAATAATTAATTTTTACGTAATTATGAACCTGCACATAGACTATTAAAACACTTGTGTATTTATCATCCATGAATAAAGCTGTTGGATTCCTTAATATTTTTATCGGTCTAATAAATTATAAGGATTTTACAGTTAGAATCCATTTTCCTTTTTTATCTTTTATCCCCCTTTTTACTTTTTTTAGGTTGTGTAGGAAGTCCGATATTTCCGATATTTTTTAGGTTAGAATATTTAACCTGTCGGTTAAAATAAAATAAAGAATTACGTGTTCAAGTTTTTTCAATGA
The DNA here is from genome assembly GCA_936450705.2 of Protodeltote pygarga. Taxonomy (NCBI): domain Eukaryota; kingdom Metazoa; phylum Arthropoda; class Insecta; order Lepidoptera; family Noctuidae; genus Protodeltote; species Protodeltote pygarga. Next base: position 6,770,795 of record OW388255.2, on the reverse strand, counting down.
CAAATTCAATGATAAATGTCACAAAAACTGAAACACCTAATTATTAAGTTTACTTTAACCGACATGTTAAATATTCTAACCTAAAAAATATCGGAAATATGGGACTTCCTACACAACCTAAAAGGGGGTAAAGTAAAAAGGGGGATAAAAGATTAATGCTTCGGATAGCTAGTGGATGATAAATAAAAAAGGAAAATGGATTCTAACTGTCTAATATCGGACTTCCTACACAACATTTTACACTCCCCCCGCCCCCTTTTAACACCATTATGTGAAGATTTATTTAAAAAATCTGAAACATATTTCCTAATTTTTGACCGAATAGCTAATTGACAAGTTTCATGTTTCAGACTTCAAAAATGACGAACTACCATACAAACTTTTAATCCCATTTCACCCCGTTGAATTTCGAAAATTCCTTTCTTATTCCTCGCATGAGAAAAAAATCAGCTTTCTGATCCAAGAGGCTGTGATGAGAGATGGGCGATGATGAGTCAGTCAATCAGGTCTTCTCTCAATTTTTTTGAGTGCAAGTATTTTCAGAGTATTACGACTAATTGCCATTATTATTTTCTTTGAACTTAGAAAATACTTTTTAAACAGGCGAGGCGGATTTGTATTTTTGTTTTTTTACCATCTTCTTCTTATCGTATAGTTGATGAACAACCTGGTGTCATGGACATGGACACACCATTGAAAAATCTCCCAGGTGTGCTGGTTTCATCACGATGTTTTCCCTCGCCGTTTTAGCAACTGATAATTAATTTATAATACGCTAACTTAAGAAAAGTCAGAGATGCGAGCCTTGCGATCGAACTCGAGACCTAGACTACGGAACCCTGTACTACTCGAATCTGACTTTTATGACCAAAATTTGATGTAGTTCTTCGGCGGGAATTATGTGCTTATTTTTTTTTCTGTAGTGAATTATTCATTCTTCATGCTAAAATAAGTCTGCAGTGAAACTAGGAAGCAGCATGTAACTACTTTTTCTTTAAGTAAAAAAATGTAAATAATCTAAAACAAATCTTCTAGAAATACTATTGTATTCAATTTTTTATAATGTTGTTGCTCGTAATCCAATGCTCAGACTTTTAATAAGCTTGATGAAAATCTATACCAAAAAACGTCTCAAATTGAAAGCGACCATAGTCCTACGCAAAGGAAAGAGACAATGTCGCATCTGATTTCCCCCTTTCCAATATGCATAATATCGACCGATGATACGTACATAGCGACGATTGTAATAAATAGCTATATACGTTAATGAGATTTCAGGTGAGACCAGACGGGCGGTGCCTGCCGGAGCCCCGCCCCTGCCAGCTTTTGTCTACCTCAAACCCACCCAAAATTGAATAAATTAACGCTAAATTTAATAACTCTATTAACGTTTTGTCGACGCAAACAACTCCTGACGTATAATAGTTGAAACGTTTTCAGGGGCGGGTTCGTTATTAGATTAGATACGTTCACTGTTTAGGGGGACGAAAAAGCTTTCCATACTGATTAATATCATGATCCAAATAAAATGTTTCACAAAACAAACTGATTTTATCTGATCTGAGTGCTTTGTGGACCAACTTTGTTAAAGGTTTTTTGTGTATCTAGATATTTTTATTATCATGGTTTCACAATTTTTTTAAACAAAATAATAACATCGTCTTCAAAACACTAAAAACTTAGAAATAACACATAAAAATTGTTAAACAGTCGGTGCCAAGGCTTAAAATAAGATAGTTTAATGGAATTTGGAACTCACTTGACTTGACACCGACTCCAAAACGAACTTTTTGTGTTATTTTTAAATTTATAGAGTCGTGAAGTCGGTTTTATTTCTTTGTTATTTTTTGATTTAGACCACAAACTTTTTGGAAGTATTTATCAGAAACACCAACAAACACAAATTAGTTGTTACAAGAGGTTTGCTATCGTCTGATGAGGAGTTCTGATCTGTATCTCCGAAGTTCATCGTTAGATTATGAAAATATTTATATGAGACTAGTGATATGCTTTCAAACAAAAAATAATTACTTAAATCGGTACTAATCAAAGAGAAATCGGCGAAAAAAATAAATTCGTATCAAATTGAGAACATCATATTTGGAAGTCATTTGATGAAGTACTTCATTTAAAATAATAAGTAATTTTTTAATATTCATTATACATTTTAGATTACTTTTTTACCTTTTTCCGTATAAAATATTTATAATTGTATTATACTCATGTTACTAACACTTACATTATTTAAATTGTTTCACGAATCTTAATTACATTTTACACTGACTGAATAATGCACTCAACTGCTTAACTTTTGGACTAACCAGATCTAAAAGAATCTCTAAATTAATGACCTATCTTTTCTTTGTTCCAAAAAACAGAGGAAGTCAAAAAAGCCATTTATATTTTTACCTCCTCTCTTTTAGTAACCAGTCAGTGACATCAGATACAACCTAAGTTTATCATGGGATATTAAAACCATTTTATTAAGCATTTATGCATGTTATGCAAACACTTACGAATAGCTTAGTGGCAGAGCAATTGGGGGCTTTTGCCAGTAGATCGCGGTTTTTATCTATATCTTGGGATCTTATGAATAAAAAATATTCAATAATAATAATAATAATGAAATGAAAAAATGTAGTTTGATAAGTCTCTGGCCATAAAATAAAATCGCCTGCTGATGATTTTCACAATCCTTTTTTGTTTCTAAACAAAAAAGTAAATAGTTAATTATTTCTCTAAAATTTATTTAATATTTAACTATTTATATATTTAAATGAATCTTAATTTTGTAACTTGAATCATTTTAAATTTTCACCCACTAATTAGTAAATATGTTTAGAATCAAAAATGTAAATTAGGACAAATGCACTTTAGACCAAAAAAAGTTTATGACGGATAGATTTTTATTGTCAAATTTTTGCTTTTTAATTTTAAATAAAGCATATAATATTTAGAAATTAATCCTACCCTACGGTGGTAAAAAATTGTATTTAATGTTTTATAATTATTTATGTAAATGAAAAATACCTACGAAGTTGTCAATTTGCAAACCCTCCGGCTGTATCTCAGGAGTAATTTGTAACTTTCTATAAAATTCATCCTAAATTGAAAACTTTTTAAATAATTCTATCATATAACCATTTCATAATTAAGTTGATAATATTGAATTTGATCATGAAATGTTTTTTTTTAAATGTATCTATATAAACATTGGATTTATTTACACAAACAAATACCAAATATTATTCAAGTTAACAAATTTAACTTTTTAACTTACTCCAAAAAGTTTATTAGTCTTACCTGAAAGAAGTAGTTCCAATACACGTAATATTACACCTACTAATATTTTTATACACATTTTTTAACTACTTCTAATAAATTTAGATAGACAAACTACACTAGGTATATGATTAATGTTTATAAGATATGTCATTAATATTAATTTGATATGTTTTGTATTGATATTCTTTAGAGTTGTTGTTGTATTATATACAATTTACTCTAATTCAATACGTAAACATTTTTATTGAAATGTTTTAATCGATATGCATGATATATGCAGCTCTAGGAATAGTCACTCCGGGGGGACATCACTCTTATGGAGAAATAACTGGTTTTTTGTTTAAAAAAAAAACACTACAAAATTATCGCGATAAGAAAGTGGAAGAATTACGGAATGTTGTTATGGTGAGATAGTGTATTTACCGGCTATTCCACCCTTAAGAGTGATGCGCCCCCGGCGGGCGCGCCACGTGACTGCCGGCGTTGCTGAAGCTTTGTGTTTACATCCCCCTCCTCACCCCTCCCACGCGAACTTGCCCCCGCAGCCAACCAGTCCCCACTCGTCATATTGTTCGCAATTTTACTGTTAAACAGGAAATATCCAATGTTCAGGAATATTTTTCTTCAACAAACAACTATGTACCTATATTCAATAGCAATACCGTACGAAACAATAATTCTCTTACAAAATGATTCAGTTTTTTTGGCAAATGTATGATAGTACAACTCTAATAACAAGATTGATTTCATAACAAATTGGGTAGATTGGTATACTACTATAATATAATACTAGCGTCCTATTTTTAAGGCTGTTTCCGTATAAATTGGAAAAAGTGGGTGTATAATAGCTATTTCATTACTTGTAATAATTTATTATTTTTTCTAAGCATTGTTTATAACACCTAAGACCGTGAAATTGGTGTACTTAAACGTTATCAAAACAAAACAAAAGATACATTATTTCCCATTAACAATAACACTAGCTACAATCACATTCGGAAATATTTTTCCGAGTAAGGACTGGACTGGAAATTGCGATAAGGGGATTGACGTCATAAAAACAGTCTTACCTTCACGCCGAACAAATTGGGAGAGGGAAATTATTTATTATAGTTACTACCCAAGTTACGACTATAATTGGGAAGATAAATAATAATTGGACCGTATTATGTGTACGATTTTTTAAATTATGGCATTAGTCCCGTTCACTCAGGCGTAAAAAAATCCTTTGTCACTGAAACTTTGCAGTGTTGTATTAAATCATGTTTACCTATAGGTAAAAATATTATTTAGAATGTTTTTTTGTCTTAACATCAAAATTACTGATATCTCTCAGTGAAAAATTGCTCCGTCCAAAATTCCTTTAGTTTATGTTAAAATATATTAATAAGAGTTACGATTTGAGTGGCAGAAATGTATAAATGTTTTGTTCAAAACAATTCCTCCAACAATATTTATATTTAAGTACTTATAAATTTATCTAAATCTGTTGTATGCCCAATTATACAAAAAATCTATCTTTTTGTACAAAACATAATATTTTTATTATTTTATGGACTGCGACTGGTCGAGTATATGGATAAACTAGCTATTATCCACGGCTTCGCCTGCGTGGAGTTCGGGCCGGGAAAAGAATATCCCATATATTAATCCAGGACATGATCTATCTGAGTTCGAAGGTTGATTATAATTCGTTCTACAACACGAAGATATAATTACAATACGAGAATACACGAACATAAGTCGGTAGAGCCGAAGTTTAAGGAAGTATTTAGCAAAAACCAGAAATGAGACCGAACCTAGATTTCTTGGCCAAAACAGAAACCGAAACCAAAACTTGGGTCGATCATTATTAATATTAGTATTACTACTTAGGAAGTAGGATTAAGTAGAATGCGATAGATGTACCCATTCCACTTACAGAGTAAATACGTTTACTAATAGTACAGTTATGTGATTGTATAATATGTAGCTTATACCTAGACATTACTTTCTGGTTGTAAGATCATATAACCGATAGCTGCAGTGCAAGCGTACAGCATAATTATACGACTAATGGATTTCCACCATTACCGGCACACGGCGACACCACTGCTTTGTCTGTCACGCAATCAAAATAATAATTATTATCCTGTACCTGCCGTTTATACTGCTGGGAATCTTTTAAATAATACTGCAGTTTAATTCAACTTGGTTTATAGAATTCTATATAATTATAATATATTTTTAAAGTTCCGTAGTAAACTAGGAACCCATACAGTTTCATCATGTCCGTAGGTCCGTAAGCGCTCGTAGCGGCTTTGCTACGAGTGCTACGAGATAGTCTACAATGCCGCAAAAATAATGAAAGCCGTTTAAGGATAATGAACTAGAAACTAAAATTTTATTAAAATTAAAGGTAGATATAATAATAACCATTATAACCATTTATAATGGTTTTTCTTTCTATATATAAGTATATTAACCCAAATCCTATAATTGTTGCAACTTGTCATTTGTGTACAACAACGTGTATTTGTGTATAACAATGGAAATTGTAAACCGGGTTCTGAGTGGTGGAATTCTAGTGACCCGAATAACAAGGGTTTAATTACCTACCACAGGCACCAGCGCTTCATAATTTATGTAAAGTCAATTAGTCAATAAATACATTTTATTATTATTATATATTTATTACCATCTCATCAAGAATCCCTGCATTTGAAGCATTTTTGATGTTCAATATGTCTTTACTTCAAAAGTTTAATTTTTAGACGAGTTTAAATCAAGGAGTCAATAGGTTGACGTTTAGGTAAAAATTAGTTCATTAATTATACTATAGTTATAATAGTTGGTCGCGTAGCAGCATTGTAGACTATCTCGTAGGCACTCGTAGCACAACCGCTACGAGTGCCTACAGACAGACACCCAGAACACTTAAAAGGATTCTTTCTACATATATAATATAGATTACTACTACTACTCTTTAGCTGGAGGCCTTTAGGTCTCGCTAGAAGTCCGGTTAATCAGTCTGAGCTCCCTAGAGCTATAACTGAGAGAGACCAAGTAGAAAAAAAAAACTACTACTATACTAGATGTTATGCATTTACAATTCGGTTTGTCAGTATTAATTGAGCATGTGCTCAATTCTGTAGCCCAGTTCTGGGCTGACACAATTTAGACTCATCATCGTCATCGACACGCTAAGAAAAAGTATTAATTTATATCACTAAATGAAGAAAACATACGATTATTATTATGTATTGTGTGACTGGTTGTTAAGTATTTAAGTATTTTATTCTCCACAAAAAAATCTCATCAGATGGTCTCGTTATTTAATGTCAACTTTATCTCTAATTAAAATCTCTGTTTTCTTTTCACTAATGAAACTGCACAGTGGGCATATCGGACCGTTTGATTAAATCCACGGATCCACAGCAACCCTTTTTTGCATCCTGCTGCGTTGTAAAATATCATAATCTGTTTTGAATATAATTTAATTTGTATATTTTGCTATCTTTTATTTTTTTTACGTTATTTAGAGTTCTTTTTAGTATTCTGTTTACATACCCTTAATAGCCCTAAATTAATCTTATTAGAAGTCACAGAGTGGTCGAAATTCTACCCTATTTTTTTCAATTTTTTATGGCAAAACAAAGAATAATAAAAATAATTACCTACTCACAAACAAAAGAGAAAATAAACTATTTTTGATTGCCTATCTATTATAGATAGATTAAAGATAGAATAAAACAGCATAGGTCTGAATCAGAGCTCCGAAATAAGTTGTCTTTGTGAATACACTTCTCTGTAGATATATATGTAATCAACTATACCTACTTATATTATAATTACCACCACTAGTCGCACTAAATAGGCAAAGTCCTAGGGGCACATAGGCTCTAATCAACTACCGAACAATATTTCCTGTTTTAATACATATCAATAGCTCTAATTTACAAACTTTATCGAGAATAACGTTTGTTTTTCCAACAAGGCTTAACAATATAATATTATAGATAATACCTTACTAATTAGGTACTCTTTGGTTTAAAGTCTCTTTGTTTCAGTTTACTAAGGGAGTACCTAACGAGGTAATAATACCGCCCCACGCTACAAACAGTTTCCGCGGAGCAAAGCCTCTTATAAGTTAAGCTGGTCTAATTGGAACATTGAGTGATGATAATAATGGCTAGCATTGCCTTGTTGGCTACTTGCCTACGTCACAAATCACAATAAACATGGAGACTATGAAAAAAAAATTAACATAAAAAAAAAATAATAACCATGGGATATAAAGTTATAAATATATGATTCGGATATAATGTTAAAAATAAATTGGAAAGTCTTAATTGCGTCCTAATAAAATTTAAATTTTTCCAGTGTTATATTTTACCTGTATTAGGTATTTTAGAATAGTTTAGAAACTCAAAATAAAACATACTAATAATATGACATATTTAAAATTGATATCGCTACAAACGGGGGAAATTTAATAAGGATAACTGAAACCAAGCTTATTATGTGTTATTACATTCATAACGGGCGGTGAATGGGCGCTTATTCACAACGCACGGAGACAGCCTGCGGACAAATCATTAATATGACCGGTATTCATCACCATGGTGGCATTGAGATCTAGTGAATGCTATCCGAAAATAATCTCAGTGGGGTTCGGAAAAATACCGGCAGGGTTGTGCGGAGTGCGGGGTGTGGGGGTGCGGAACAACGGCCTCGTTACGTCACTTCCGCCGGATGTCGCCTCCTGATGCATTGTCACCGCCTTTGGAGGGTGGACATCGATGTTTTTATTTTCATCATAAACATTAATATGTTCATTCGGCCATACTTTATTTATTACGATACGTTGCGCAGAACAAATCGGTTATTAGAAGAATTTATGTAATAGGTTTTGGTAGAAATAGCACCAACTAAGCATTTCTAAAAATGTATGAATTAAGGTACAGGTACTTGGGTTCACTTCTATTATTAAAACGTTTCTAATAACAACAATTCTATAGCAGAAGATGTAAACCTAAGTTAAGGATTTTGAACAAATTTCACCCATAGAAGGTCTACAACCTAGTGGGTATCTTCGTGAGCCTCATTAGCAATGAAAGTTGTCTACAACCACTACCACAAACTGCCTCAGCGGTAATCAAGCTAACATCTTGACGTTTATCCCGAAGCACCAATAATTATTACATCACAAAATAATTACGAGTGCTCAACGCGTCAGCAGCTGTCCACACTATGGGAAAGTAATAATGTGGATGCAACGGAGGTGTCTTTTCGGTCCAAGCCCCTCGGGAAATCACGGTAATCCGTGGCGTCGACGACGCGACGACTAAATCTCTGTCGATCGTAGTGCTGGGACGATGTGGACTTATCCTAGTGGATGTGATAAACTTATCAATTATGTTTAAAGTTTTTAAACATAATCAATAGTTTAAAGTTTGAAAATCTTTGTAGGCATAACGTTTTTAACGGAAATAATATCTATATTTTGGTGGTCAGAAATTACAACTGCTCAAAAACATCTACAACATTAGAAGATTTGCTTTTGGGTGTATGTTTTTGGGGGAATATATATTTTCTAGTAAAATGTGTTGTAAAATGTCAACAGTGTAACTACATTTATTTAATTGGAAACAGTGACAACCTAGAAAAGTTTTAAAAATACATAAAAACTACAGATCAAACATACGGTACTGAAATGTATAATTAAAAAAGGTAAATATTTAGATAATAATAATCAAAGTGCTACTTACACTGCGTGCACCGCACTGATAACATGACACCGAAATTGAAATTTTCTTTATTTTTAATTTACATACGCAAATCACTTTAACTTTGTCTATACTGTCTTAACTAATACAACACTTAAAGTAAAATAATATTTTTGTGTTATATCAATATGATGGAAGAACAATTTAAATTAGAATGAATATTACCTACACATTCTTTCCCGCAAAACTGCAGACGTAGAGCGACATGTAAAAAAATAAAAATAAAAAACAAAGCTTCGTTTTTATTCTCATCTCTAGTTAAACCGCAGCTGAATCCAGAGATCGCTGTGAATGGGCTCTGATGAATCATGCCCGTTCACATGGAACGATATAGCACACATTAGGGTCCCGAAACATAAACCACTATAAAGAGGGCTTAAATCGGCAAAGAGTTATTACATCCCTCATATACGAGACATTAGAAAAAATGTTTTAGTTCAAACAAAATATACATTTTATTATATTTTTTTAACCGACTTCAAAAAGGGGAAGGTTCGTAATTCGATTCGAGGTTATTTTTTTTTTCCGATGCCGATTTGAGTTAAGTTTTTGTCTGATGATGAACTTCGGATATTCAGAATAGAACTCCTTCCCGGACTATAATAAAACTCTCGTTAGACTAATTTCACTTTACTTGTATGCGTTGTTCACATGTTGTTCATTACCGACATCTGAAATAGTGGGGGTGAGAGGTATGTATGGCCTCCCCCTTTGAAGGTTATGTGCCAATCAAAATTGAAATGTTTTTTTCAATTTTGAGTAAAAGGGGAAGTAGGAAGCAGGTTTCAGATCAAAGCGCCTCATCCTTAGCTTCGGCACCGACTCCAAAACGAACGTTTTGAGTTATTTCTAGCTTTTCAGTGCTTTAAAGTTGGTATTATTTATGTAAAATTTTCTTTTTGTTACTTATGAAATATAATTAACATAAGGCATCGCTAAATTTTAGTTGTAAAAGTTAACTTTAGTGCCAGCAGCCAAAATGGGGTAATTATAAACTCCAGCATCAGATATGTCAACGTCAGTTAAAACATTGCAGCTGATAACGAGGGCTCCACTAATAACTGAGATGACAATTATCGAGTCGGAGACGACGACGACCAGACTCATAAGTCTTCATTACGCGCTCCCCGAAGTTGCTGGCTCGGCGAAACTTTCAACGCTCAATACTGGGCTTAGACTTGATCCACTAACGATGTCCACCCCTCTTTGTTCAGTTTTTCATTTTGCTGCATTGAAAACTGCATTTCATCGGATCGATTACATTTTGCAATCCTGAGCAATCTTTGATGTAAATACAACTACTTACTACGTAGTTAAATGTAGGTTTGTAGTAGGAAGTACTTAACTACCTTAATCCTACAGCAATAATTTTAGAGAAACATATATTATTTATCGACCAAATTAAAAAAGGGGGGGTAACATCCGTACGTACCGTTCAGGTTTATGATAGTCTGCCGTCGTTGTCCATCGCACAACACATAATATCTCAGGCGGTGACTCGACTAGCACTTGCGCGCGTTCTGTACCCAATTTTTTTTTTTTTCAATTTATTTTTTGTTTTCGTTCTATCTTATTCTCTCCGATTGGTTACGTAGATGTCATGTCATGTTCTGATGATGAACTACGCAGAAAGAGAACTGAAGTCCTTATCGGATGATGCTAAACCTCTGGTAATTAATTTCACTTTACCCGACTAAGACTTCCGCAAAAAACTGAGCGGCAAGATATTCATAGCATTACTTATACTTTAATATGTTTGTGTGGTTTAGAAAAGCAGAATAAAAGCCAAAATAAATGAAAATGTTAATAAAATCGAACAGTTCAACAAGCAAAAGATTGGCACAAGACAAAAAAATATCTTAAATCTATTACAAATATTTCACTGTCATAATTTATTTTATAAATAACAATTCATTAGTCTTCAATTGTTTTATTCATCATAAATATATCATATCATATTGATATACAATATAATTAATTAATTGGGTATTTACATATTGTTACATACTAAAAAAATAAATTCCTTAATTATACTAAATAAGACTACCTATCTATTATATACAAATCTAAATACAATAGACAATATAATTAATATATTATTATGTAGGCCAAAGTAGCCCATAAGCATCGAGGCCAGAGTTCAAGCTCATAGCAAGTTCATATTATTTAATAACCATTTTGGTCGCCGCGCTAGGAACTGTTACCACAACAGGGTACACATCTACCAAAATGGTTGTACGGGTGGTTACCAGGGCTCCAAAGAGTCTCCCAGTATCTTTATCATTATGAGACTTGTTTGTTATAAAAGCAAAGTTAAAATTTAATACATCACAACTGAGAACACTCATTAAAAGTGACGAATCATTAGGGAGCCCGTGACAATAGGATAATGTTACCCATTATAATTACTGCTTTTATAGAAATGAAATTATGTAGATGAGAGTAGATAGGTTTGACTTACGACCGGCTTAGTTTAAATAACCAGGAAGAATGTTGAAATAACAAATAAATTTCAATAATGTCTCATTTCTTAGAAATGCGTAAGAAAAATTTGCTTTGACTATACTTACATATAAAATTAGTTGATCAAATTTGTTTAAAAGTGTGTTTGGATGAAGCAGTCAACCAATAATGCTGCACCAATGTTGTATATATGTTTGGGTATAGTTTTAAATATTTTTTGTTAGCAAATTAGATGTTTGGTAAGTATATTATGATAAGCTTGAAAATACTATAAATTTGTAAAATCTTGAATCTTTAATTGATGTATTTAAGTGAGTGTACCTATGAGGCTGACTTATTCACCTTGTGGACAAAAGCTTTAACAAATAAATAGATAAAAAATTACAATCTACCTTTATATACAGACGGATGCAAGTTAGCAATATCAGGCGGTGGGCGGCAGTATTAAAACAGTTTATCTGCAATTTAAATAAAATCCCCTACTAAGCTAAACTTCACACACATCAACATTCGTAACGCGTATCCATCATTATCATATTGAGCGAGCAGTTGAAATGCGGAAGCGAGTGAATCGGCAGTAGCCGGGAGGCGCAACGATATTGCTGTTTGCCATCGACAAATATTTGGACGACCGAACTCCCGCCCCGCTACTTACTGGAGTTAAATCAATATTTAAATAATTTCAAACTTTGATTAATTTGCAGATACATTGTTTACAATGATATCGTCGGGCTGGGATTAGTGGCTGGATAATGTTATTGCATATTTCCAGGATAATTACTAGCTATGTTTGATATCTACTTATATCGTTATTATTTTCATCATATTTAGGGTACCGGAGCCAAATGGCAAAAACGAAAATATAGTTTCGCCATGTCAGTCGTCCATTGAGCCATTTTACTCACAGATTATCGATACTAGAAAGCTGAAATTCAGCATTTAAATATTTATAAGGCCAACAAATATATGAAATAAATATAAAAATTATTTTACGAGGCCTCCCGTACATGTTAAGTGGGGATTTTTTTTTCAGGTATTATAAAATAATAATTATTATATACCTATATTATATTTTATATAATTTTAATAGAATTTACTTTAAGGATGAAGGAAGTATTTTTGGCCACATTCCTTGAAAAAAATATAAAATTTTACATCTTCGCCAATTTTCCTTAATTATTCATAAAATATGCTATAAATTGATCAAATTGATATTATTGTGTCATCTGAAACCGACTCTCTCATGCCATGTTTTTTTTTAAATATAAATTGAGTTACATTTTCAAGACCTTCTTGACATTGAAATAATATAGGTATCGACACCTGCAATGAAAAACATCGTAACTAATTTTTTGTAACTTTTCTAAAAAAAAAATCAAGTTACGAGTAAAAATGTGAGTTACGATGTTTTAAATTACAGGTAAGAACGTAATACAACGTAACGTTTCATATATAGATAATTGACATTACAGACAACAAATTATTATTTAAGTATATTAAAATAAAAGTACACACTTTACATTCACATAGGAGATTGATCTTTGAGCGCCCTAGAATGTATATCACATGTATCACAATAATTAAAGTTAGACCATGAAATGATTTTATTAAATTTGTTTTTTTTTTACAATCACAAAACGTGGTTATCACTAATTATATAGCCCTGTAATATAATTTGTAGATGATCAAACATTGGAAAAATGGTGATGAACAATGATGAACCATATCACTCATTTCAACTTTGCATATTAAATGGATGAGAACATAAACGTTACAGGGTGAGAGCATGCAAGTACATCCTTCTAAACTGTGGCTATTAACCGGTTTTAGGGTATGAATGTTTTATGTGGCTCGGTGACACCCGGCTCCCCGGGGAAGGGTACACACAAAACTCTACTAGCACTTAATTAAGGGGAAGCTAAGGAGGGAAGGGAATAGATTTTAATTAATATTACGCGGTGATTCGCTATGTCCTTATTGTTTAGGCCAGATTGAAAAGTTCTGATCAAATAAGATTTCAATTATTGTTAGAACGTAAGTTTCTTTTGTACCTACTTTTTTCATTTTATTGAGAGGGGAAAATTCTAAATTTAAATTTATATTAATTTAAATTCTAAAATTCATTTTATGCCATCCCGCTCGATGAGGATAGTCGCGAGATAGTTATGTCGAGCTCTCTGCCCTAGAGATAGGCCCGGTAGGCGGCTAGCATATCAAAACCTGTCTACGTCACTAACTGGAACTACTGTAACTATGTCACTTGACCGAGAACGCATGAACGCTATCCGTATATTTCCACAAACGCCACAGACGCCAGTTGCCGGACCTTTCTTGGGGTTGGGTTGATAAACATCCACCCTCTGTCACGGCATGTAACGCGCCAGGATTGAAGGTGGGCTGTTACCACCTCCTTGAGGACCATAGATACAACACGACTCCGTGTCTGACTCCCAAGGTCACTCCTCTTTCCCTGCAACATCACCATTGCAATCCAATTGGCCGCGGATTCCGCGGAAAGTAGGAAGAGCGGCATATTGTAAATAGCAATCTTTTTCGACCGCCGCCCCGCTACTCGTCAGCCGACATTTTGTCACTACAACACTGCGGCCCGATCAGTCGTCGCTGTCTCTAGAAGTTCCATTTAGCTTCACCGTGGTCCGTTTTACCACAGCTACTAAGCCTCCCGTCACGACAGCGCGAGAAACCCATTGGGGCAAAAGTTTCTCTTTAACCTAGACATTGATGCATTAAAATATGTAAAACCTTATTTACCCTATTTACTGCGGCTCCATCCAAAGAATAAAGTTATTTTCGTATTTCATAAGATTGAGTTTTTAGCGGATTCCTACACCCATAGAAATAATATCTTTACCTACACCCTGTCAAAATGATATTATTTAGAAATTTAAAAATAATTACTTACCTTAGATAATAAGGCATCATACCTATACATAATGTAGGTACTTACTTACAGTTATTTTTTTATTAAACAGACAAATAATAAATGACTAAGTAAATATTTTACTCACAAACAAACTAACCAACTCACTTAATATTTCCGGAACTGGAGAAGTGTAGGAATACAGAGACAAAAGGGAATATTCTTTTAACAATTTAAATAAATTTTCACTAAAGAGGGAGGGCGCTCTCGTTACAAAAAGGAAAACGAGTGCTAATAAAAATGCCGGAGAAAATCGTACAATTTTAAAGCAGTGTCAAATGAATATTAGACACCTACGTAGGTACTTAAATATAGGGCCGGTAACAGGTATTTCTTGCGTTTACACCTAATCTTTACTTAAGATTACTTAATCACATTATATTATAATATCTTTCAAGAAACCTCTCTAATCTCAAGAAAAACGTTAACTTTATGCTGATGATCCCATCCTCTACTCAATGAACATTGTAATAGATCAGATAGGACCTTAAAGACCACTTTCTACGAAGAATAAGGTTTTCATTATCCGGTATTCGCAATATTTCATATCTTGGGTTCTCTCGATGATATCCTGTGAAAGCTGTGGATTAGTATTTAATATTGTTTGTTTTTAAATCGTTTTACTGTTTTTATATAAGAATATTTCAGCATAACGACGATACTTATGTATTGGGTAAGTACATACCTATTATAGTAATATCCTATCTAGTATTTAGAAATAATATTGTCTGGTAGGTATTCGAAACATTTTTATGATAAAATTAATATTCACAAGCGAATCTTCATGAAGTGGCAAATAGCCGGACCCTTTATTAGTAAAGCATCAGTGCAGGGCAATATCGGCCTTTCGGCCCCCTCCCATTAGACGTAAGCAAACAACACTCTCTTATCTGAGCAATATCGATCCTTAATTTCACGCAATCAATACTCGGACATACATTTTTATAACAAAACGAAATGTAAAACTATAATTATATTTAGGTATACCTTCCTTACAACAGGTATTTAACAACGGCAAAATTTTTCCTCTAAGGGTATTTAGCTTGAAAATTTTGAAATAATTTTATCTCTTGTCATAAAATATAGGTAACCTATATAAAAATCTGCGTTAGTCTCCGAAAAACTCGATGGCTCGACCGATAACGGGTAATGTCAGGACAAGGTTTGTATGAAAGAAAATATTTGGAAAATCGACTGTAAAAAAAAACACCTAGGCGACACGAACATTTTAAGAATATTTCATTATATTAAATTGGTGAATATGAATGCATTTTCATAAGTATATCTATCTACCTACCTACCTATTTTAGTTTACAACGACCACCCTATATAAAAGTCAACCTTTGCGATTCGTCACGCAGCCACACCACCATTAATTTCTATAGAAAAATACATTGGAGCTTTTACAGCTAGTATTTCGATAACATCAAAAGTACATTAGAGCCGTTTTTCATGTGACTGTGTGGTAAAGCTGCCCATACTGTGAGGTCATTGAAAAAGTGCGGACTGCCAAGTTAGAGAACTCGGGCTTAAATACTTGTGTAAATCAGCAGGCCCGCCGCTAGCTGTTTCGTCGCCCGCGTGCAATACCAATTATATCTATGACTTAAGTAGTCTCGACTCGACTCTAAGTTTGTCAAAAAAAGGATACCTAATTAATGTTTTAACAGATGTCCTATATGGCGGGGTTAACGTCATTCGGTCGATTTTTTTCCAGGCTATGACATTTCTTATTATACTTATGGTGGGATGGGTATTATGACAATGACTTAAATATGTGATGAGTCCCTCGATTTGCCGCCCCCCTGGGTGTGCCGCCCGCGTGCAGTGCACGCCTTGCACGCCCGCTTGCGGCGGGCCTGTAAATCAGGACAAATTAGAACAGACCTAGTTGCATTCCCTGTAATATTTAAAAAATATCTATCTTATTGTTTGGAAAATAAATATTGACCCTAGTTTATATATATTTCTTTATTTAGGAAGACTTATACAGCTCAACAAAACACACTAGCAACAATATATTGATCGGTTGCTACAAGTTACATTTATTTTTTATTGTCGATTTATTTCTAGCATTGATTACAGTCTAAATTAAAATATAGGTGTATAATATTTTTTTATTTCAATTCTAAATTATTTTAATTATAAAATTTTAAATTACAGGTAAGAACGTAATACAACGTAACGTTTCATATATAGATAATTGACATTACAGACAACAAATTATTATTTAAGTATATTAAAATAAAAGTACACACTTTACATTCACATAGGAGATTGATCTTTGAGCGCCCTAGAATGTATATCACATGTATCACAATAATTAAAGTTAGACCATGAAATGATTTTATTAAATTTGTTTTTTTTTTACAATCACAAAACGTGGTTATCACTAATTATATAGCCCTGTAATATAATTTGTAGATGATCAAACATTGGAAAAATGGTGATGAACAATGATGAACCATATCACTCATTTCAACTTTGCATATTAAATGGATGAGAACATAAACGTTACAGGGTGAGAGCATGCAAGTACATCCTTCTAAACTGTGGCTATTAACCGGTTTTAGGGTATGAATGTTTTATGTGGCTCGGTGACACCCGGCTCCCCGGGGAAGGGTACACACAAAACTCTACTAGCACTTAATTAAGGGGAAGCTAAGGAGGGAAGGGAATAGATTTTAATTAATATTACGCGGTGATTCGCTATGTCCTTATTGTTTAGGCCAGATTGAAAAGTTCTGATCAAATAAGATTTCAATTATTGTTAGAACGTAAGTTTCTTTTGTACCTACTTTTTTCATTTTATTGAGAGGGGAAAATTCTAAATTTAAATTTATATTAATTTAAATTCTAAAATTCATTTTATGCCATCCCGCTCGATGAGGATAGTCGCGAGATAGTTATGTCGAGCTCTCTGCCCTAGAGATAGGCCCGGTAGGCGGCTAGCATATCAAAACCTGTCTACGTCACTAACTGGAACTACTGTAACTATGTCACTTGACCGAGAACGCATGAACGCTATCCGTATATTTCCACAAACGCCACAGACGCCAGTTGCCGGACCTTTCTTGGGGTTGGGTTGATAAACATCCACCCTCTGTCACGGCATGTAACGCGCCAGGATTGAAGGTGGGCTGTTACCACCTCCTTGAGGACCATAGATACAACACGACTCCGTGTCTGACTCCCAAGGTCACTCCTCTTTCCCTGCAACATCACCATTGCAATCCAATTGGCCGCGGATTCCGCGGAAAGTAGGAAGAGCGGCATATTGTAAATAGCAATCTTTTTCGACCGCCGCCCCGCTACTCGTCAGCCGACATTTTGTCACTACAACACTGCGGCCCGATCAGTCGTCGCTGTCTCTAGAAGTTCCATTTAGCTTCACCGTGGTCCGTTTTACCACAGCTACTAAGCCTCCCGTCACGACAGCGCGAGAAACCCATTGGGGCAAAAGTTTCTCTTTAACCTAGACATTGATGCATTAAAATATGTAAAACCTTATTTACCCTATTTACTGCGGCTCCATCCAAAGAATAAAGTTATTTTCGTATTTCATAAGATTGAGTTTTTAGCGGATTCCTACACCCATAGAAATAATATCTTTACCTACACCCTGTCAAAATGATATTATTTAGAAATTTAAAAATAATTACTTACCTTAGATAATAAGGCATCATACCTATACATAATGTAGGTACTTACTTACAGTTATTTTTTTATTAAACAGACAAATAATAAATGACTAAGTAAATATTTTACTCACAAACAAACTAACCAACTCACTTAATATTTCCGGAACTGGAGAAGTGTAGGAATACAGAGACAAAAGGGAATATTCTTTTAACAATTTAAATAAATTTTCACTAAAGAGGGAGGGCGCTCTCGTTACAAAAAGGAAAACGAGTGCTAATAAAAATGCCGGAGAAAATCGTACAATTTTAAAGCAGTGTCAAATGAATATTAGACACCTACGTAGGTACTTAAATATAGGGCCGGTAACAGGTATTTCTTGCGTTTACACCTAATCTTTACTTAAGATTACTTAATCACATTATATTATAATATCTTTCAAGAAACCTCTCTAATCTCAAGAAAAACGTTAACTTTATGCTGATGATCCCATCCTCTACTCAATGAACATTGTAATAGATCAGATAGGACCTTAAAGACCACTTTCTACGAAGAATAAGGTTTTCATTATCCGGTATTCGCAATATTTCATATCTTGGGTTCTCTCGATGATATCCTGTGAAAGCTGTGGATTAGTATTTAATATTGTTTGTTTTTAAATCGTTTTACTGTTTTTATATAAGAATATTTCAGCATAACGACGATACTTATGTATTGGGTAAGTACATACCTATTATAGTAATATCCTATCTAGTATTTAGAAATAATATTGTCTGGTAGGTATTCGAAACATTTTTATGATAAAATTAATATTCACAAGCGAATCTTCATGAAGTGGCAAATAGCCGGACCCTTTATTAGTAAAGCATCAGTGCAGGGCAATATCGGCCTTTCGGCCCCCTCCCATTAGACGTAAGCAAACAACACTCTCTTATCTGAGCAATATCGATCCTTAATTTCACGCAATCAATACTCGGACATACATTTTTATAACAAAACGAAATGTAAAACTATAATTATATTTAGGTATACCTTCCTTACAACAGGTATTTAACAACGGCAAAATTTTTCCTCTAAGGGTATTTAGCTTGAAAATTTTGAAATAATTTTATCTCTTGTCATAAAATATAGGTAACCTATATAAAAATCTGCGTTAGTCTCCGAAAAACTCGATGGCTCGACCGATAACGGGTAATGTCAGGACAAGGTTTGTATGAAAGAAAATATTTGGAAAATCGACTGTAAAAAAAAACACCTAGGCGACACGAACATTTTAAGAATATTTCATTATATTAAATTGGTGAATATGAATGCATTTTCATAAGTATATCTATCTACCTACCTACCTATTTTAGTTTACAACGACCACCCTATATAAAAGTCAACCTTTGCGATTCGTCACGCAGCCACACCACCATTAATTTCTATAGAAAAATACATTGGAGCTTTTACAGCTAGTATTTCGATAACATCAAAAGTACATTAGAGCCGTTTTTCATGTGACTGTGTGGTAAAGCTGCCCATACTGTGAGGTCATTGAAAAAGTGCGGACTGCCAAGTTAGAGAACTCGGGCTTAAATACTTGTGTAAATCAGCAGGCCCGCCGCTAGCTGTTTCGTCGCCCGCGTGCAATACCAATTATATCTATGACTTAAGTAGTCTCGACTCGACTCTAAGTTTGTCAAAAAAAGGATACCTAATTAATGTTTTAACAGATGTCCTATATGGCGGGGTTAACGTCATTCGGTCGATTTTTTTCCAGGCTATGACATTTCTTATTATACTTATGGTGGGATGGGTATTATGACAATGACTTAAATATGTGATGAGTCCCTCGATTTGCCGCCCCCCTGGGTGTGCCGCCCGCGTGCAGTGCACGCCTTGCACGCCCGCTTGCGGCGGGCCTGTAAATCAGGACAAATTAGAACAGACCTAGTTGCATTCCCTGTAATATTTAAAAAATATCTATCTTATTGTTTGGAAAATAAATATTGACCCTAGTTTATATATATTTCTTTATTTAGGAAGACTTATACAGCTCAACAAAACACACTAGCAACAATATATTGATCGGTTGCTACAAGTTACATTTATTTTTTATTGTCGATTTATTTCTAGCATTGATTACAGTCTAAATTAAAATATAGGTGTATAATATTTTTTTATTTCAATTCCAAGAAGCTGTTTTTAACTTTTGAACATTGGGCTTTTAGTTATTAAACATTTTTTTCTGTTTTTTTTTTTGTGGGAAAGTGAAACGGAGAATCATAATAATTATAATTCTTTGTTTAACTTTCCCACAAAAACATAGACCCAATATGAATAACATTGTAATCTTTAATTACACGTTTGTACAACTTTATCACTTAAGAATTCAGCAAGGTCAGACTTAATTATACAACAACTGCAAATAAATAATAACCTATTTAAAAAAAAAATAACAATGTCACATTGAGTTACAATGTTATTCATAATAATGAGTGTCGTTAAAGACTGATAGCTATTTTCATGACGTCAGGCGAGATTAAGAAAAAAAATCATTTTGGCCTTGTAAGTAAGAGACGGATACAATGTTTGTTGTCCCTATCAGCTTTCTTTTTTTGATACCAGACCTACTGAGTGGGACAGAGTGGGTACAGTTTGGTAGAAAAGAGTCTGGAAAATTGGGGGCGCCACTGCCGCATTTCTCATACTAATAAGTTATTTGGTACTTACACATTTCTATGACGAATGTTTTGTCATCAAATATAATCAAATGAATTACTTTTAAGTTATTTTAGCTCACAAACTTAGTTTTCAAGATTTTTATTTTTTGTTCCAGCTGTCACCGTCTCAGACTCTTTTTTGCCAAGCTGTACCTACCTATGTGTTGTGCTACAGTAAAGTTATTACTGACGCTTGGCGAAAAATATTACCTACCTACTTGTTTTGTTAATGATACTAAATAAATTCACTATTTCTATTCTATTCATAGTCACATTGGTACATGCCAGGTTCAAACCCACACCCAGGCGCTTGCAAAGCGGGTCCGTCTCCGTAACCAATGCGCCAGCACGACTGATAATTATTATATTTTATTTTGGCTGATATTATGACAGGATTTGTTCATAAAACAAATAATCATTAATAATAATTGGACCTGTGTCCCCAGGCAAGTCCTCCAAAGGACCGGGTCTCTTTCTTTTGAAAGAGAGCCCGTGAACTTAAAGAGATACAAATAATAATAATATATTTACAAAATATCTATTAAAATCTTTGAATATAGCAATATAATAAAAGTAGGTAAATATATTTATTTTGATCGTGAAAACAACTCCATCTAAGAATAATGAGTAAGTTAACTTGTGGCCGCTATTTGTAAGTACTCGTCTTCATAGTCAGGGATACCAGCACTCGAAGTTTACCCATAAATCCTTGATAACACACATATTGTAATAATTATTACTTGTAATGATATTTTTTATTACGCGATTTCCAAATAAACCGAATACCTACTTATACTTTTGTGGACTCAACTCACTGGTAGAAAAAAATTAAAATCAACACAGAATAATCAGATAAGCACCAAAACATTTTGATTCTCACTGTGTTTGGATAAACGAATCTATAATTTAAAAAAATATAATAATGAAAATTTATATAACTTTGCGAAGTAGAATATAAAACATTAATTGGCTTAAACAAAATCCTATGGCAAAGAAAACAAATATAAAGCTTAAATTACCCATTGATATGGGTAATTCCTAAACTAGAAACCTTTGTGAATGATTGAAATGAACGAGCTTGTATAAATCTGGTGTTGCCATTTATAAAATCAATAAGCAGTCGACATATTTTAGACCTAAAACGGGTATAACCGTGGTATAACACTCGATAAACTTGTCGAAGTACCACGCTAAATAATAGTTAAATTCCACGCTACCAGACATCAATAAAATTCGATTTGTTTAGAAGTTTTTTTTCTTTTTTTTGCTTTAGTGTCCAAGCTTCACAGCCATACATCAGTATGGGTCTTATTACTATTGTTTGATAGATGCGAATCTTGCTAATCCGGATGAGAAGCTTGGACACCAGCACCTTATGTAGAGCCGCACTACAACGTAGGGTATTCTGTATACGAATATCTATTTCTTTTTCGCTGTTGTTCCGTTGTTCGTATCTGTTATAATGCAGTCTAGGTATCACTAATCACTCACGATTTGTCACGATTGCTGTAATTGCATTTTCAATGTAAGATTATGTATTCCAGTCAAAATATAAAAATTGTAATTATATACATATTGAAAAAAAATAGCAATCTTAAAAAACAATAAAATAATCAAAATACAATAGCTGAAGAAAGGAATCTTTGTCAGTGAATTACATGATGGCCAGCGATAATGCAGTACTGCGAACGCTGCAGCGAGCAATGGCCGTCAGGGTGATGAGAAGATACCGCACGATCTTCTTTAAGTCGGTGTCTCTACTAGATGATTGCATGCTTAATTTGATGGAAATTTTATATAGATCGACTTAAAGGAAAAATAAAAATAACTCAAAAATTTATAGTTAAATAAGTAACTATTGATGTCTACAACTTATATTATTAGTTCATGAACAGTTTTACTGAAAAGTCAGCTAAAATAATAATATTCATATCGATTCAAGCAGATCTAAATGTTACTTATAATTGTTATTTATAGATAGTTTTATTTTGTTTTTATTTTATAATACACATAGTATTATACCGATACGCAATGTTTTTAAAAAGATCATTGAGTAAATGAATTAATAATAAAGAAAACAAAATTAAAAAATCAGTAGAACTAGGTTGGCAAGAGTTGGCAACACTGCCCTGAAATTCATTCATTCGTTCATCCCTATTCCTTCTTCGTCGTTCATTTCATTCTGCTTTTCCCATTTTGTTGAGGTTCACAGCCGCATTCAACAGATTCCTATCCGTCGTTGCAAAAATAATTAAAAGAAGACGTTTGGAAATCCACTGCAACATTATTTAGTTATAATTGTTTCCTTCAAATTGTGGTAAGTTGTATAAATTCTATATGTTATTATATTAAAATTTCACATTGTAAGTTCTCAGAAATGCACTGAAATCGCCATGTTTGGTTTTTGCAAGCTTTGTAGTTTACATGACTTGATGACTTCTATGCTCGTTATGAGTAAATAAGTTACTGTTTGATAAACTTCCCGTACCTTACATATTGAATTTGTACTATAATCAATTTCCTTGTCTTATCAACAAACATATTGTTTGTTGGGGTACCTACCTACTTTACCTATAGCTACAGGGAGGTAGGTAGGTACACTACACATTTCGAAATTACTACTACTTACAGAGAACTTTTTTATATGCAGGTAGGTACCTACCTCTTTTCTGACACTAATTAAGTAATTCTAATTTGTAGCACCTAATCGCCTTAACAACACCGTTCATCAACTTTGCGACTTGCTTGTAGATAGGTACCTAGATACCTAATATTAATATCGTTAAAAGCCATATTACAAGTCATGCGAACTGCGAACGACTGATTTGCTGAGCTCGGCGTTCTTGCAAAGGAAATACGATTCAACATTCCCCATAACTATTAAATTACGTCTTGTTGTAGGTCATATTAAAGATCTAAGTAGGTATGCACTAAGCACGTTCGCTTTGGAAAATGGCGGTCGAACTGAAAGCTTAATTCGATCTCCCTTGAAAGTAAAATTTCACCGTAACTTCTACTTCAGACATTAAAACAAATTTGTTGTCAACTCATAACAATTAGTGGCATATTGAGAAAAAGATAGGTAGGTATTTTGCCTTTAGGATTCCTATATCATCCTTACATCCAGTAATTTACATTAGGTCTAATACAAAACAAGCGACATGCTGCCAGTACCAGATCAGCTTGACTTATCTTTAATTAGATGTTGGTAACTAACTCAAATGTTATACAACCTTGTACACAATGTGAATGAAAAAGAGCAACATAAAAGGTTTTAAGGATCAGTAGGCACTAACTTAACTAGCCCGGGCTGAAGTTACTTGCTGTTGTAAGCTGAACGGCATCGCAGTACACATTTCAAGGACATAATAGTGACAAGATGCAAGGTGGGGTGGTGGGGTTGTTATTAAGCTAGTGAGGAAATAAAGAGATGCAAATAATCTGAGACCTTAACTTTAGCCCGGGTTAGTAAGTTAGCATGTACTGTAATACAGGGGTGTGCAGTTCATATAGGCAAAAAGGAACTGCCTACCCTGACCGATACGATACTGATTCCTAATTAGTGAAATTAGTAGGATTTGTATGCACTGACTACAAATGTCAGTTCACACCCCTGCTGTAATAGTAAATGTACTTATTAATTGGTAAGAGAATGTCTGAGTCTGTTATTTATTGTAAATTATTTGTCACTATTTTATTTGCAATGCTGTTGTAAGTTGGTAAATGTATTCTTTTGTGCCATGCAATAATTCTACCATGTTGTTGACAGAAACTTTTGTTTTATAACTTGTTATCATTTTCAAAACTATGTTTTTTGTCAAATCAGTATCATACCTCTCATTATACATTTTACAATGCAATGCCACAATATAGACAATTGCATATCTACATAATATTATAATATATTTACTAAATAATACCTAGCTAACTGACTGTCAGTCAACGCATGGCCCTAAACCATTAGTCCTGATACTTAAAATTTAGATTACTCAGCTTCTTGCTTATTGCAAGGCTACGTTAGGGGGTGAAAAAGAGGTGAGTTTATCAGCAACTCTGAAACAAGTTGAAGACACCTTTAAAGCCCTGGTACACCATGACTTTAGGTTTTACTTATAAATACATATTTATGCATACAGAATTAACACTAAACAAAAATAAAAAATCTGAGCGGGATGAAAATGAAAGTCTGTCATTTACAACACTAGTGTTATATCATTGTAATCTTTGATTGATACTACTGTTTAGCAAATTTTCCTTATGACATGGCGTACATATACTTAATGTTTTTCTGCCTTACCACTTGCCTATTGACCACTTAGCTCTAAACCCTGGATAGACAAGGAGTGGATAAGTATAATGCTAGTAACTATGGCTCTGGTACTGACTGAAATTACAACTTACAATTCTTTGACCTGGCAGTTACAGTCTTACCTCTTTAGAGTTTTTAATTGGAAACACCTACACCTAGTAGGTATTAGAGGATTAATCATACAGCAGGTATCAATCGTTTATTTGAACTAATAATAATTATCAATTATGAAATTTAAAAGTTTAACTTATTGATAGATGTCTGAGCGTGGGAGAGGACGAGCCCGTGGGCGAGCTGGTAGAGGTGGTGACAATGCGGGGCCACCACCTCGTCGGCCAGGAGAACATCCACAAGGCCCCCCCCAGCAACAACAGCAACCAGGAGTACCGGGTCCTCGTCCACAACCTCCATCAGCCTGGGGCCCCCCTACTGTTGCTCCACCTGTTAGAGCTGGTGTCCCCACTCCAACTGTGCAAGCAGGCAGGGCCTCTCACAGGTCGACACCATCTACCCATCAAGAACATCCTGGTGATGTAGATGTCCAACAAAGAATGCAGAGCATGCAGATTGGTGAGTTACTATAATTCAAAATGTTACAAATCAATGTTAATCAAATGTGGTGCTAATTCTCTCGCTCGATTTAGACTCGCCATCTCTCTTTCCAACAGGGATCATTAGAAAAGGATAGCAGATTTTTAGAGCTGTCAAACTAGTAACATTTGCGTAATATCAACGAGAATTTAGTCGGCATGTAATAGGTCTCGTCTAATTTTACGTCAATTGCAAAGACGTAGACTAATTTGACAGCTCTAATTTGATAGTTCAATTTGCTGTCCTTTTTTGATGGTGTTTATTAGAAAGAGATATAGTTAGACTAAAATTAGTTTAGCGGAATGTAGTACAAGAGAATCGGCACCATTGTTAATCAAATGTTTTAAAATGTTACATTAATGTACAAAATGCCTTTTTATTTTAACAGGACAAGCACAACCGACTGCCGCAGGCGAGCCAGGTGCCAACGTGATCGGACGCGGATCGCGTCGAGGCGGTGGTAGGATACTACCAGAGCAAATGACCATCCTGAGAACACGTCCCACTACTATCCAATCAAAGAAAGGTAATAGGTATATCTGAATATGTATTGATTATAAGTGTTTCGCAACTTACTTTTGCAATGTTCAACCTCATTTCACCTTGTTCTAGGTAATTCGGGGGCTGTAATTGATTTGAAGGCCAACTACTTTACGGTACAAACAACTCCTCAATGGCGTTTGTATCAGTATCATGTTGACTTTTCCCCTGAAGAAGATAATACTGCGATTCGCAAAGGCTTGTTGCGTATTCACGCTAATACGCTGGGCGGGTAAGTTTTATAATTACTAAAGTTTGAAATTTTTGTAGAAAGAAATAATTGTTTATGTCCTTATTCCTTATTTCTAAAACACGGGGCAAGTGCGAGCCCGACTCGCACATCGAGGGTTCCGTACCAATTTATATAGGGAACTGATCGATATTTCGAAATATTATTACTCGAATTTCATTTTACCGAAAACTATTGACCGACATCTTTGCTGTTATGCATTTTTTACATATGTTGGGTCATCGAAATATCATGTGTCATAAATTATTTTACCGAACTATATTTCGCTGATTTATATAATAGCTGAGTAAACCGAAGCTGCGGTGGTGAACATGAAGCCATTACGTGACACTGTGTCACACACTTCAAAATTTGGACCCCGTTCCTTGCAGAAAGACCCCATTTTTCTTGTGATTTAATTAAAAATATTCAACTTTCAGATTTTTCTCATCTGTACAAATTAATAAAACTATTACAAAATTGTACATAAAGATTTGGTCACTCATACAATTATGACCGCGCAACGTTTATTTAGAGGTTTGGTTTTAACATAGCTTCAAGGAACTGTAGACCTGAGTACCTATATGGTTTTAATTTCAACTTGATACCTCCACGCGTTTCTGAGATAACAAATTATGACCGCGCATACCTCGATGATGTTTACTACTTTAAATAAAGAATTTTTTTTTGCCCCGGCTTCGCGCGGGTGCAATATACATAATAAACCTTCCTCTTCAATCACTCGAAAAAACCGCATCAAAATCCGTTGCGTAGTTAAATTATTTGTTATGAGAAGTTCCGCTACCGTCCGATGAGAAGTTCCGTTTTGTATCTCAGTTCATGAAAATATGTACGGGTCCATTCAGAGAGTATAAAGAATCACTTAAATTGGCCCAGTAATCACGGACTAATCTGTGTACAAACTGAAATAAAAATCGCATCGAATTGAGAACCTCCTCCTTTTTGGTAGCCGGTAAAATAGACTTAACAGGAATTTATATTCAGTGGACGTTTTGGGAGAGTGAACGTTTTGGGAAGTGTACGTTTTGAACGTTAAGGGATTTTTGCGAATGCTTAAATTATACCTAAAGCATCGATGTAAAAATTTTAACTTTTTAAACGAATCTTTAAATACACTTAACTAATCTCCTTTGCAAAAATAAATCTTAGTTAAAACACCTTATTTATTTTGTCTTCTTTAATCCCTTCATTTTAGATATCTCTTTGATGGCGCTGTGTTATACACTGTAAAAAGACTGCACCCAGACCCTATGGAACTCTACTCCGACAGGAAGAACGATGGGGAAAGAATGCGGATCATGATCAAGGTAAGAAAAGAAAAAAATTAAGCAGCACAGCACCTACTTTCGTCTGTACGTTTTCTATTGTCATTTGTTGTTGTTTCATATTATTTGCCACTTCAGAACTAAAAATATATTTGCAGCTAACATGTGATGTGAGCCCCGGAGACTATCATTATATCCAGATATTCAACATCATAATAAGGAAATGTTTCCAATTGTTAAACTTGCAACTGATGGGCAGAGACTACTTCGACCCTGCTGCTAAGGTATGGTTTATTGCTTTAGCGAAAAAAGTACACAAAACTAACCTAACTGCAAAGCCAAAAAGTAAATTTTATTTGAATGTTTACAGATTGACATTCCAGAGTATAGATTGCAGATCTGGCCAGGATACAAAACTACAATTAATCAGTATGAAGATCGTTTGTTGATGGTCACTGAAATTGCACACAAAGTAAGTACCTACCTTACATAACTAAGTAAATCCCAGGTTTGATAAATAGGACTAGATTTGATAGGGTAGTTTGAATTTTTAGTCTTGTAGTAATTTGTCAATACCCATTCAAAAGTCCTACAGCTATAATATCTTATATTACAGGTGCTCCGATTGGATACAGTCCTACAAATGTTAAGTGAATACGCTGCTACCAAAGGCCACAATTACAAGAAGATCTTTTTGGAAGATGTAGTTGGTAAGTCTCGTCTATTTTTTTTTCAGATTTCAAAACAAATATATGATAATTATCCATTGAAAAATTGCTTTATTGTGTTTAGATTAATTTCTAATATAGGTAAAACCAGATATGATTAGAAATCATAACGTTACAACTTATCGATATCCAATCTACTTATTACCCACATCTCTAGCGCGCTCTGTAAGCTTAACGAGTGCAAGCGAAGGTAGAGTATGAAGTAGTTTCCGTTGTACCCTTTTACGGAAAAAATTGCAATATTTACATAATTATATAAATGTACATGAACAAATTAATAAATATAATTTCTGGAAGAATGGGTAATTGTTTAACTTAAAATACACGGACAATTTAGACAACCTGCACGCGATTTGTAAGTTGTTCTGCTGCCCTATAGATGTAAAGTAAAAATTGATATTTTTTTTACTGACAGGCAATTTTATTTATTTGTTCAGTAGATAATTTAAATAGCCTTTTTTTGCGGCATAATATAGCCAATGTTTGTTTCAGGGAAAATTGTAATGACTGACTATAACAAAAAGACATATAGAGTTGACGATGTGTCATGGCAAGCATCTCCACGCTCGACGTTTAAAATGAAGGACGAAAACGTCTCCTACATGGATTACTATCAAAAGGTATAGCGGCTCATTAATTTAGTAAATAAAGAAATGAAATAAAAAATGTATTACAAACAGGATTTGGACCTAAACTCCACTTTCTAATCATTCTATAAAAGTTTGAACAGTGACCTCATTGAATGCAATAAACGTTTTTTTTAAAACACTTAGCCCGATAGAGGTATACATTATTATAATGCAATATTATAATCTTTTGGTCCATAACATATTATGTATTATACAGGTGACAGTGAAATTCGACCTATTCCTTGAAAGGCGTTATACTAGAGGTCATTTGAAACATATTAAGTCTAGTTAACTAGCGGTCAAAATTTATTTTATTTTATTTCTGAAATTACCAAGTTTTTGGCTAAGCATTTTTCTGTAAATGATCACTCATTTTTCAGTTTTCAGAAAAGTATCAATTTGTTTATTAGGGTGGAGTTGTTTTTGTTGTTTTGAACCGTCACGACACGGTAACCACCCAGTTTTGATTCCTAGTTAACTGGACTTAATTTTTTGCTAATGAATGATATATTTTCTCAGAAATATAATATCCGGATTCAAGATCCTGGCCAACCATTGCTCATATCCCGATCAAAACCACGTGACATCCGAGCTGGGATGCCAGAACTCGTGTATTTAATTCCCGAGCTGTGCCGCCAGACTGGCTTGACGGATGAAATGCGAGCCAACTTCAAGCTTATGAGGGCTCTTGACGTTCATACTAAAATTGGCCCTGATATGCGAATTCAGAAGTTATTGAACTTCAACCAACGCTTGGTTAGATGCCCAGAAGTAGTCAAGGTATGTAAATATATATTTAATAATTGAAGATAAATATAAAGTTGAGTGGCATATGTAAGAACCGTAGCAAGTGGCGTAGCTGTAGTTCTTAATGCCAAGTTCTTATTCAAGTTCTTTATTAAGAACTTGGCTTGGAACCGACTCCAGAATGTAAAGTTATTTCAAGCTTTTTAGTTTCTTTTGAAGTCGGTTTTGTTTTTTTTATTAAATTCCTATGTAGTTTCCTAGAACAAAGACGTCTTGATGTAATAGACATTGAAAAAATTATGATTTCTGCATTTAACATAAATCGGTAATAGGTAATTACGGTACATGATTTGGAATTGGTGTAGTATAATATATCACCTAGACGGTAGGTACGTTCTTTTAATCTATGGATGAAACCTTACTAGTTTAATATAGATCCTTAGATGAAGGTATTTATCATCTCAATTCTTAATCCGTTTAATCTTAAGTAGATCCTAAAACAAAGGTTGCTGCTATTTCTATTGTATCAATTCTATGCGAAGCAATTAATAATATGATTAATTAATTATTAATGTTTATATAAAAGTTCACTAGATGATGTTAGTAGGTGTCCGTTAATATAATTTTATATTAAAATAATATTGTTATAATCGCACCTACTTCTCATGAAAATTACAGAAAAAGTAAGTTGCATTTGCAGAATTGAATATTGTTCAGTAGCTAGGTATGGTTTTGTACAAGTTTTTAGTTTCCTTAACGGTAGCTAGGTCGCTAACGTCGTTCGTTGTCTCTCCATGTTATTTGTCGAATTCCGTGCTGACGAAGTCGCGGGCACAGCTAATGTATGTATAAATATAAAAATTAAAGTGTTATTTTTTAGGAAATGAGCGATTGGTCGCTCACACTGTCTCAGGAGCTAGTGAAATTTAAAGGCCGTCAATTGCCTGCTGAGACGATAGTGCAAGGAAATAATTTCCGCTATCCAGCTGGAGATACTAACGAAGGCTGGACGCGAGATATGCGGTAAGAACTCAATATCTTCTCAATTACCTGCATATTCACAAAATAATGCTTTTAAGACGATAATGATTTGTTATTTCCAGATCTAAACCACTTTTAGACATATGTCAGCTAGCGTCGTGGGTGGTGATTACGCCGGAGAGACAACGTCGTGACGCAGAAGGTTTCGTCGACCTGATCATGAAGACTGGCGGTGCTGTAGGATTCCGCATGCCCAAACCAGAAATACGTAAGTAACGAAAGTGATAGTTGTTTTTTCGAATGTACAATAGTGTTCTATTAAAATACAGGGTTATTTGTAAAACATCAGCATCCTTAAAAGGAGGGGTCATTAATATTTTTGTGAATTTTTTTACTTGCACATGATAGCTTATTAAATATAATTATTTAATAAGAAAATTTGTAAAAACATCTTTGAAATCCTATCCGTATCAGTTGTTTTTTCAAATTTTATTCTTAAATAATTAAATTTAATAAGGGGTCATTAAAATCATCATTATGAATAACTTTTACTATGGAAACAACCCTGAAATCGTAAAAAAAAATCAGCTGTTCCATACATTTTGTTGAGTCATATAAACATAAATGTATGGAACAGCTGTTTTTTTTACAGCATACAATAGAGAAGGCAGTTTCAGATTTTCTTTATCGGGGGACACAAGAACATGCCGCAAAAAGTAGAATGACCCTTGAGATAATTTTGTTCAAAAGATTGGTCACAAGTTCACACAAGCACTGTTCAGACATTTTATTATGAAGCTTGCAGGCACCTCATCTTCTCATTGAGAATGGCAAATTACCACTCTCTTGTGAAATTGTTAAGATGCCTATAGCTGGATTATAAACAATTACTACTTACAGTTATTTCATAAGAAAATTTGAAAATAAAATAAAAATTATTTCTTATGAAATAATAATATTTAATAAGCTATCATGTGCTATAACATGTAAAAAAATCACATAAATACTACTTACAGATTAAAATTTCTTTGGCTTTGACTAAAGTTTCGAAACGAAATAGTAACTAAACTTTTTAAATATATTACAACACAAGTCGAGTATCTGATCCATACTGTTTTTTTTAGTTCCCATTCGCAATGATTCTCCTATGGAGTACGCCAACGCTTGCGAAAACGCTATTGCAAGAAAGAACCCAGCTTTAATTCTCTGTGTCCTAGCAAGAAAGGTCACAGATAGGTAAGGTTTTTTTACATTTCTGATATAAGTGTATATTTAGGACATACAACATATTTGGCGAAACAGGCATTCTGCTATACTGACCATCTGATAGTTGGACGTTTTGCTAATTAGACTTATTACTCATTAGACGTTTCGCGCTATTGGATATTTTGCTACTTAGACCTTCTGATCAGGAGCGGGATAATTTTGGTTTTGAAATGATATGTGCAAGTCCAGGGAAGGTTTAAAAGGTGAGAAAATGGGGTAGAATAGGCGTTGAAGTAGGATAATCACGCGTACGAAGTCGCGCGCGTGCAGCTAGTAGTATTATATAGTTATTATTATTCTCAGATATGAAGCAATTAAGAAGAAGTGTACAGTGGACCGTGCTGTCCCTACCCAGGTCGTGTGCGGTCGTAATCTGACCGCAAAATCGGCGATGTCAATTGCTACAAAAGTAGCTATTCAAATTAATTGCAAAGTAAGTATTGTTGCCTTATCTATTTTATCATAGCATTTGACATACCCATTAATATACAATTTTAGTCATGTTATATAATGCACAATACTCTGGGCAAGCAAAGAAATCAATCCAACCTTTATACTTATTCTAGTGAAGTATTTATTGATAGAATATTAAACCGTATTGCTCCGATTCCTCACCTTTTATGGTGTAGTTATTATCCACTGGGGTTCTCGCCTTGTGGTAGGGGGGCTTAGTAGCCGTTTTATGAGATCACGGTGAAGCTAAGCTAAGAATATTTTAAAATATTTAATAATGCAGAGATATAATACATACCTTCCATAATTAACTGAAAAACAAGCTCGATCTAATAACCTTTCAAATTAAAAAAAAAAACTAAATTAAAATCGGTTCATGCGTTTGGAAGCTACTATGCTACAGACAGACAGTCATATCAAACTTATAATACCCGTCTTTTTGTGTCAGAGGTTAAAAATATAGCAATCAATTAAGTACCTAATCATAATGGCTGGTAAACTATTTAAACAATTTTTATAATTTTTTGCAAATTTACAGTTGGGTGGAGCACCATGGAGGGTTGATATTCCTCTACAGAGCGTCATGGTTATTGGTTACGACGTATGCCACGACACTCGCTCCAAAGAGAAAAGCTTTGGTGCATTCGTTGCGACTCTAGACCGTCACATGACCCGCTACTACTCAGCTGTAAACTCGCACACGTCAGGAGAGGAGCTCAGCGCACACATGGGTTTCAATATTGCCGCAGCGTTAAGAAAGTATCGCGAATTAAACAGTGAGTACTTGCTTATTATTCTTTTTTTTTTTGTTTTGTGCAAGACTTCGTCTTTGAGTCGTAATTTTTAATACTTGACGTAACTTAGCAAGGCTCGGAGTATTCAAGCTACAATGTGTCTCACATCATGACTGTACTTTTACGCGAATCTACGCGAACTTTCCCCCAGATCGCTTTAGATTCAAGCTGGCGGTACCTATAATGTGTTAAATAACTTACATACATATACATTGTAAAAGAAAAAAAATGCTATATTCAAGTTGAAGTCGTGGGAAGATGAATTTTCAACTCGAATATAACTTTTTTTTTTCTTTTACAATGTCTATTTTTTCAGATTTCGAGTAACCTCCAAAAATTCTTAAAGCAAATTTTTTAACACCACATATAAACTGCTAGGCTCATAGACGAAAACGTCTTAGCACCTCGTGGCTTGAAAAAAAAACGAACAAAGAGACTTGAAGTCCTATTTTAATGAGTCATCTCTTAAAATGTAATCTTCCAAGACTAGAAGACGCGAGTCTTGCACTACACCATGAGGAGGGTTTAACGTAACTGTTTGTATTTATTTCCAATACATAAAATTCATATTTTCTTCTTCAGAAGCTTTACCTGGACGCATATTTATCTACCGTGACGGCGTCGGTGATGGCCAAATTCCGTATGTCCACAGCCATGAGGTAAAACAGCTTTGACAAGTCAAGACATATCATTAGTTAACCGACATTACAACCTTTATTATACATAAAAATTGTTGTTTACAGGTAACAGAAATCAAGAAGAAACTAAACGAAATTTACGCCGAAGGCGAATACAAGTTAGCTTTCATAATAGTTTCAAAACGAATAAATACTAGGATATTCCTAGACCGTGGTGGTCGCACAGGTGAAAACCCGAAACCTGGTACTGTTATCGATGACGTAGTAACGCAACCCGAAAGGTTAGTTTAAAAAATATCCTGTCACACTTAAAATAGGTACGGATAATAATATTCTAATGCTTTAATGTTTTTACCTCACAGATATGACTTCTACTTAGTATCACAAAATGTCCAAGAGGGGACTATATCGCCGACGTCCTATAATATTATAGAAGACACTACTGGACTGCTTCCTGACCGAGTAAGTATAATTTATTTTATTTTATTTATAATAATTTATGTACACACACACTATAAAAGTAAAAGGTTAAAATGGAGATAGGTACAAAGGTACAGCTTATTTCAAAAGAAATCTCTTCCAGCAGACCTGCGAGAGGAGAATGTGAAAAAGATGATATGTAGACAAAGTGTGTAAAGAATAGAAATACATACACGACATACATAAATATATACTAAATTAAAATTATTATAATTATTATTTTGGAAAAGTTTGTTCTGAATAGTACCTGTTATTTTTAAATACTGTTTAATAATACTATTCGCAATAAACAAAGTAGAAACCTTGTGTACTAAATAAAATAATATATGCATTTAGAATTATTTTTTGAGAAATTTGAAAACACAACTGATACGGATGGGATTCGAACCCACGATCTTCGGGCTACCGTGCCGACGCTCTAACCGCTGAGCCACGTATCTCATCGGAATCAGTCTAAATTTCAAATCTCTTTTTACGCCTAGGGCATGTAGTAATATCTATCGGAATACACTACAAAAAAATGTTAGCCTTACCACCCTTATGACATAAGTTGCAATTCAGGATTTGTACTAAATCCTTATGCACTTATCTAGGATTAGGCGAAGCTATCGCCTTTATCGCAATCTTTAGATAGGATTTCATATGGAAGAAAGCAAAGAAATAATTATTTCTTTGCTTTCTGCTTCAAGCTAAATCTAAAATAAAAACTTCATTCATTCAAAATTGAACGAGTTCATGTCACTAGAACTTTAAACGCAGGCAACATTATTTCGCAGATTAGGATTAGCGACTGGCCGATTAGCTATCGGCCAGTCAGCTATCGCCACGATTAGGGTGCTGCCGCTGCCTTAAAAAGTCATTACAGATGTCGAAAACTTTATCGTACAAAAAATCACCTTATATTTTGTTGCTTACAGGTACAATGGTTGACATACAAACTAACACATCTCTACTTTAACTGCTCGTCTCAAGTGCGAGTGCCAGCAGTATGTCAGTATGCTCACAAGTTAGCGTTCCTGGCTGCTAATAGTCTTCACAGCCAGCCGCACTATTCATTGAGTGATACTTTATATTTCCTTTAAATAATTACGTAATCTCATACTTAATAAGGTTCTGGGGGGCGATCGCGTTATTACTAAACGTCTACAAATGCTTTCTGTAACGTTTTCGTTCAGTTGCGATTGTGATCAAGGTTTGATTTAATTAAGCAGATTTTGTTATCGCGGTAAAGATCAAACGTCAAAGATGAAAGAAACTTTGAAGTAATGTTCAAAAATTGTTTAATCACTTCACAAAAGTAATAAAACAATACAGTGATCGAGATTCGTTCCTAATGTAGTAGCAACAGTAAAAGCTTTATTAAAACTTTCGAATTGATAGCGGTCACGTTCCAATCGCGGCGAGCTGCATCTTAACTTTTTGTCAAAATAATCGTTAGCGAGATACGAAACGATGTGGTGCGATCAAATTTCAAATGTGTTTTAGTTCTTATTTTTTAACGCGATTGCCCTCCAAGTCACGAAGCAAATACTAAGAGAAGACGGCCTTACGGAATTTTGCAAGGATACAATTGACAGTATATGGGGCTAGAGAGACGTTACACTCCGTTCAGCTGTATATAGCTGAACTAAAAGCTTAGTCAAATTTCTAAACAAAACTTTTTAGCTATTTGCTACTACTAGCGTGACTAGTGTGGCTAGTGAAGGTTACAAACCAAGGCGGTACTTAGAAAGCCTACTGCAAAATTGTAGTAAAATAAGAGTAAAATAATGTACCTGCAACATGGTAAATAGAGTCAAACTACATGATAACAATCATAATTAATAATATTTATGTATTTTGCAGTTATTTGTTTATGAGATAAGCGCCATCTTTTGTTGAACAGAAAGTCTTTAAAGTCTTGAGAAAACTAATGTAACGGATGCAAAGAATGTTCTAGAAATCTCTTAATAAATTACGTCTAAAAATACTTAAACATTCCATTTGAACGTCTATCCGTGCATAAACACTTCATGTTTTTATATCAAGAAAACAATAAAAGTCTATGAACTTTGTTTGTTGTTTGTGCGCCAGGGTAGTGCGCGTAAAATACTGCAGTACTTGAGATTGTAAGCCACGCCCACTGTCGGGATAAGACCTTCAGTGCGCCGCCGGTTATGCCGTCTCCTCTATTTGCTTCGTGGTTCTGGTACACTATTCATGTGTTTACCTATTTAGATATTAAGTAATTTTCTAAGTAAAGTGGGACTGTTTAGGTTAAGTCGGCTTAAGCCATACTAGCGGACACCGCAAATTTGAGAATAACGCGTTTTACGCATCATTAATGAGTAAATAGATGTAATTAAGACTAATAGTACACATTGACCGTTTAAGCTTCATCATTTTTGTTTACTGTCATTTCAATAATTTTCAATGAAGGCTATGTTTTTCCGTTTGTAGGCTTAAGTTTTATAAGGGTAACCCCCTTCTTTTGTAGTCCCTGAAACCTATGTTTATTACCTCATTTAATTTTTTACTATTTTTTTTTAGATATAAGTGGTATATTTTCGTACCTTTTCTAATTGCTTTTTATTATTACCTCATTCAAAATTGTTTTGTATGTTGATTAACCTTTAAATGTTTAATTACTGTTAGCTACATGCTAGTCACACGCCACCGAGGGTAACATATATGTGAAAAGATTTATGTGCCATAGATATTACCCATAAGATCTAAAACATTTGGGGTAAATAATATCTATGTCTACCAGTATTTCTAATTGTCAAAATTGGCCATTTATAATTAAGTTGATTAGATTTTAAGTGTTATATGTTTAGAATATAATGACAAGTACAGTGAGGTTACTAAAGTGTGTTTCAACACAGCCCGGCCACAGTCGATTTCGTAATTTATAGACTTATCAATTAAATATTCTTAAATTGTTCTTGCAGTTCCAGTGAATAAATTAAATTTACCACAAATATATCTTGTTAAGAAAGCACTTGTTTGTGGCCGGGCAGTACCGTATACGTTGCAGCCCGTGTATATTTTCTGGTAATAATGGTTTATATTTTAGAACATTGAGCATCCTACCAAAAAATATACACGTGGCTGGCTGCAACGTATACGGTACTGCCCGGCCACAAAAAAAGAGCTTTTTTTAATAAAATATATTTGTGGTACTATCACAAATAAATCTATTCACAGGTACTGCAAGAACAATTTAAGAATATTTAATTGATACGTCTATAAATTACGAAATCGACTGTGGCCGGGCTGCGTCGATTTTCGTCGTTGGTAGATTTTCTTTTCGTGTGTAGAGATATGACCGGTAATAAAAAATGTAAAGATCTGCTTATTTTTATGAAAAAAGTGACTGTGAAGCTTTCATCAGCGTTTTTCACCAATCTTTTTTTATTACATCGTACCTACCTCAAAATTTTGGTAGTTTTGTACTTATTACATTTTTTTTATAATTACGGAGTTTGTTTTTTTTATTAACCTTATTTTTTAAAGTATAAAGGTCTTATCTTCAGGAGTAGGTACCTTTAGAATATACACAACATATAAGCACAAAACACCGAGAGTACAGAAGTAAAGCTACGTACATTGGGCGCGCGAGCAACGCACACATAGACATCGTTCACGGACACGAAATCTCAGACTGACTCGGAGTACTGCGCCAAAACTTGGCACGCGCTGCACTATACGCATCGTAATATTTTTTGTGCAAAAATGGAGCATCGAAAAAAAAGTTATTACAATTGTTGTGTGTTGAAATGTTTAAATTCGACTTTAAATAGTCAATTTTCGTTTTTTAAACTACCAGTTGTTTTAGAGACGTTAGTAGGTTTGTAATTTTATGATTAGATACGTGAGTAACACAAAACACGGTAGGTACCTAAGTGTTTATGATTTTTATAGGTGGGTACCTACCTATTTGCCTATAATCTATTTGCATTGTATTGTATTAGGTATCTACAAAATGAAAAGAAGTGTTTATCATAATAGGTACTGTTATCGAGAAAGAGTCGCACATCTTTTTACGTAACTATTTAGCTTTTTTGTGTGGGTCGCTAGGAAATAACGGTCATTCCCGTTCGGTAACACCACCCCCGTCGTCCACACTGTTGACGAGCGGGATTTTTTTTTAAATGGTGACAATCCTTCCCGATCGTTCACACCCCACGTGACATTGTACAAGAGTCAAAACCTAGAAAATTGATTTTAACCCGACTTTTGAATGGAGCGGGTTATTTTTACGTTGCCGCCAT
Source organism: Protodeltote pygarga (assembly GCA_936450705.2). Classification (NCBI taxonomy): domain Eukaryota; kingdom Metazoa; phylum Arthropoda; class Insecta; order Lepidoptera; family Noctuidae; genus Protodeltote; species Protodeltote pygarga. The sequence goes on along the minus strand of OW388255.2, from coordinate 6,732,070 downwards.
GGTTTAAAATCGCTTTTATCGAAGTAATGCGTTACAGAATCTCATAAAACTTGAAGGAAAAGCCTTTTGGATGATTATATACTACTCAAAACAAAATAAGAGCCACTCGTTATTTTCACATTTGAGTGTAATTTAATGAACATAAATTAATTATTAAGTAACAAAATATTAATGTTACAAACTCTTTGATATTTAACCTCTTTGATTTTGTTCTTAAGACCAAAAGGCTGGCCATCAATTTAAAAAAAAATGTAGTATAAAATTTTCTTGTTATTTTTTTCGTTTTTTCGTTAAGTTTTGTTTCGATTATATGGATGGTAATCTGGAGTATTCGTAATTTTAGTTTGTTAATTTGTTTAAATAACATCTTATGTTAATGTGCCATAAGTACGAATACATATGGACGCAATTACTGCAAGAAGAGCCGTTACAATGATCCATAAAGGAAATTTGGAGCGATCTGTGGCTTTTCACCTAGGTTTTTCTCGAAAAGCTATCCAAAATGCTTGGAATCGCCTCCAGAAGACTGGCAGTGCTGCAAGAAGACCTGTTTCGGTTACAATTCGCATTAAAACTGTTCATGAGGATCGGTACATCCAGTTAAGTACCTAACGAGAACGCAAAGTGACGGCTCTATAATTACAAAATCGCTTACGGTTGACAACAGGTACTCGTGTCAGTGACCAAACGATCCGTAACCGATTGCATGAAGACCAGCAAACTTCAAAACGTCGAGTTGTTCGAATTTCTTTGTCCAGGGTTCAACATGCAAATTGTTTAAGGTACTTCCGTCAATATTTGGACTGGGTCATAAGCCAGTGGAGCATGGAGCTCTTCACCGACTAGTGCAAAGTAATTTTTTTTAATGACGATCGACGCATTGGGATCTGGAGACGACGTGGCAAGCGATTTTTGGAAGCCTGCATTCACGAAGTCGATCGTTTTCCAGTTTTGGTGAACCCAGTTTTTTGGTTTGGGGTGGGATAAGTTTGCACGGCAAAACTGAACTCGCAATTTTAAATGAGGGTTCCGTAACTGCTCAGGGTTACATTGAGGAAGTTATCAGGCCTCATGTGATCCCATTTGGTCAGCGAATGGGTCCTGGATTCGTCCTGATGCAAGACAATGTCCGTGCACACACAGCTCAAGCAACCCAGTTTGTACTGGAAATCTCTCACATTCAAGTGTTGCCGTGGCCAGCAAACAGTCCGGACTTAAATCCGATTGAGCACGTGTGGGACCAATTAAAACGAAGGTTTAGAGTCGGTTCGCAAGAGGTGAACACCCAGCAGCAACTGATTGGCACTTCAAAAAGTGCCTGGGAAAGATCCCAGCTGAAAACGTGAAACATTTGATGAAAAGCATGCATTCCTGGCTGCAAAAGTGCATAGCCAAAAGAGGAAGGCATACCCATTATTAAAGAATAGAAAAAGAAATAAAAAGTGAAGATTTTTTAGTTTTGAGGGACTTTTGTTAAATTGTGTTTTTTATCCCAAATTGTAATTTTTGACCAAAGTTCAATAAAAATGTTAATTAATTAATTAATTTCAACAATAACTAGCCTAAACGGTAAACAATAACATTGCTTTACGTTAACGTAATCGAAATAATGAGAAAATTTCATAATTTTTATGGTATATCATAAATACGTAGTGGCTCTTATTTTGTTTTGAGTAGTATATAAGGGGCTGAAAGTAGTTGTAAAATTTTCATGGGTGCAAATTCATCAAGAGGTAAAAACACTTAGAAAATTTTATCAAATATCTTATTAATTTGTGTGTGTGGACTGAGTGAAGAAGGAGTTCTACCTTTGCCTGCACGTAGAATCACCAGGCGTTTGATTAGGCCGGACGAGAGTCCGGCTTGTCGAGAATAAGGAATAAACAAAATAAAAACATATTCACATTTATTAAATCAAACACACAGCTGTAGTTTATAATATTAGATTTAAGTACATTTACTTTATTGCAAGAGAGTTGGTATATAAACTTAAAGTTCCTTGTGTGCTGTCTGCGTATAAATGCGGATAGTAGGCGCTTTTGGGGATGGGTCTTCTTTCAGCAGTGGCAATATGAAGTGGCAGCCTGTATGATAATGAGCGTCCCATTCCTACACAGCTCCACCACCTATATATTTCAAATTTATATCCTACTATCATCTTTAGATATTCTAAATGAAATTTACAGAGAAAAACTTAAATTACGAACAGGATTTGAACCTGCCACCAACTGGTAAAAACCTCCAGCCGCTTTGCCAACAAACGTAGAACAAACGGTAACAAACCAACAACTTATTCTGTTTGTCTCAAACTGTAGTGACATCTACCAATTGTACGGCATATTAAAGGGCTTTATATTTGTGATGAATATAGAAAATAATTTCTATAGCACGAGCAGGATTACGAACAGCTCAGTTGGCAATGTAGCTTTTACTATAGGTCGCGAGGTCGCAATTTATGCAAACAGTTCTCGTAATCGATCCATTCTTTCTTTCATTTTTTTTAACCAGAATATCACTTTGATTAATATTATCACTCGCACCTGAATACTACACTTTACACTCATTTATTATAGTTTATTTATATATATTTTAGCAGTATTTTTAAAATGAAAGATAAAATAATAAATTAAATTCTCTAATTTCACTTGTCACTCTTTGACATCAATAATTTTGTTTCATCTTTATTTTTTCTTTATTTTGATCCATGAAGGTTTGGACTTTTACTTTTTATCGATTGAACTACTTACTGAGAATACAACCTCCAGCACGTATCTCCTTCATGGATCTGTTCTCCTAGTACCTACCAATAAAGTATACCTTTAGAAGTTATAGTTGGTATCTGTCGGATCAAACCTGATGTTTCAAACATATTTTTGGATTCCGTAGGGCCTTGGATTTATTTGTTTTTAGACATGGCGAAAAAGAAAATAAGACTTTTGGTGCATTTTCGGGTCATCAAGTAATTGGAATGCATCGTGTAAAATTTTCTATGCATAAAAGAATAATAACATTTCTGGAGAAAAAGCTTGTAAACTAGCAATCATTCGAGAGCAGTCGACCATGCGCACTAATGTTTACGCGGACTACGCCTGTAAAAAGAAATCTGCACAATAAACCTTTATAATATACATATAGATTACGTGGGCGAAGTCGCGGGCGGTAAGCTAGTTCATTGAAATAAAATCTCTGTTTTGGCAAGCCTTCTGCCGTGAACGACACAGTCATTTAGTCTGTGGTAAGGGTCTATGACTTGAAAGAAAAATTTTTCCTCCATGAACGAATAAAAAACAGAATTGTGATTGTCATTTTGAGACAAAAAGGGTAGAAGCACCAATTATTAAACCATAACTTTATTAAACCATAACTTTATGGCTTATAAAAAGAGGCGAAAAAAGGAGCATAGAAAAAGACTACCGAAACCGCAAGGGTGCGAAAGAGAGGAGGCAAGATGAAACTATGGAAAAACTGACTTTAAAACTGAACTTTGAAAAAAACTTTGGAAAAAATGGGGTGGGGGGGGGGCGAATTTTCAGTCTGCTCGGGAAGCGAAAACCCACGCTACCCCACTGCTAAAAGGGTGATGAATATACCAAACCTAAGTGTTGACGGATGGAGGAGCAGATGGAAACCAAAGAAAAGATGGATGGAGTTGCTACGGCTGATAGAGGAAGGAATGAAAGAAGAAGATATTTTGCGCCGACCCTAACGGGACTAGGGCGAAATAAGAAAGACTCAAACTGGATGCGTTGTTAGAGTAATTTTCTTAGTAAAGTACGTTTTCACACCTTCCTATTCCATCCGATCCTAATTATCGGATGAAATCGGAGAATGTATTACAGATCCTAATTTACATACAGACCATAAAAGTCTGTCATTTTTGGCGTGGAGTCCAGGCGGGAGATATCAACCATAGTTATTCAAATCCGGTACGCACATTCACATAAAGCAAAACGGTTCTCGTATCGCAGATACAAAGACTTATTGCGAAGTATAAGTACCTATGTCAATCGATTAATGTTTGTTTGAGTAAGGTAATATTACAATTATGTAATTTCGCTTGTACTATTATGGCCCTCATTAATAGAAATTATTTTTAATTTTACGATTTTTTGACCGAGTCTTTTGGCGGTTGTTCATTTTTTGGTGCCACTACCTTACTTTGTGTTTTTAGCTAAGAGTGTGTCTCTTTACGGAGCGGAAACATCTATAGGCTTATGTTTACCTGGTACGTCATACTTTAAAAAACCATGTTATTATTAAATTGCTTTTCTAGAATTTGCTAATTAAAACTAGGACAACAGAATTATGAAGGACGAATTTGTTTCCTCCATGGATGGTACAGTAACAACCATTCGCACTCTTCTACATTATTCTGTTCTCCTAGTAGTGTTAGGGGCCTATATTTACAAACTATGAGTACAATATTTTAGTGAAAAAATCGTCTGAGGCGGTGACAGCTGGAACTAAAAATAAAAATCTTAAAAACTAAGTTTGTGAGTACTAAAATAATATAAAAATGATTCATTTGATTATAATTAATGACAAAAAACTCGTCATAGAAATATGTAAGCACTAAATAACTTGTAATATTTTGAATTGTAGTGTGAAAAATGCGCTAGCGGCGCCCCCAATTTTTCCAGACTCTTTTTTGCCAAGCTGTACCTGTCTCGTTTTTATTCTTCCGGCAGGACAGAGACAATATTACGACTTTCTTACTGAAACTGTCAGTTATAGAACTATGTTGTCTACTCTATACATATATGGAGCGGGAACACCTTGAGCTTATGTTTACCTGGTACCTACCTACTTCAGCAATCTTACTTGGCAGTTTGCAAAAGTTTTACTTAATTATTATCTTTTAAAACTAAGTTTCCGTTTCGTCTGGAATTGAAAAAGAATCCGTCTATCTACTAACTCAAAAATCTGGAAATTAGGTGAAATTTTTCTAAGTTTTTTTACCTCTTGATGAAACTGCACCCATGAAAATTTTACAACTAAATTGGGGTTCCTTCATATCACCGAATGTATACCAGGAAGCTGGGCAGGCAGCATTGCCACGCTGGATGGCAATGCTGTTTCTTTGAGCAAAGAAACAGCATTGCATTCCCTACTCCCAAGGCTTTTCTAGTTTTAAGTGATTTGTTTCAAAGATTTCATTTATTTGATAATTAAACTAGGAGAAAAGGATTATGAAGATGCAAATTCTGCATTCGACATCTTCATGATTATGTTCTCCTGGTACTTTTAAGAGCGTAATTTTAAAAATCAATCTTGCCAAAGCCTTTTCTTTTTTTTATCTCAGAACACTTGATCGAGTCACCTCTAAAAAAAACTGAATCAAATAAAACACCCATTTCTTTAAGTCGGGGTCAAAAATTGAAATATTTTTCTACATTTGTGACTCTTAAACTAAGCAAGTGTGAACGAGCGGCAATTTCTGTCCCAGTCGTCAACAGTGTTGACGACAGGGAAAAAAAATTCCCGTTCGTCAACAGTGTGAACGACGGGGGGTGTTACCCAACGGGAATGACCCGGAAATAATGTACCTACTCGTATCTACTATCTACCTAGGTATTTAGTGCAAATTACTTTTACGCTAGTGAACCAATAAACCGTTTGCTCAATATGTATACTCGATGATATCAGTTTTACAATATTATATGTACCTACAATCAATCTAAATAATAATATACCTACCTACGCTCGACCCGCTCGCCACGGAAAGATGATGGAGCGGCGAGCGCGGCATCCCTAGCGCGACCGCAGAGAGTAGGCATAAAAAACGCAGTACATACATGAGCTTTACTTCTGTACTCTCGGTGTTTTGTGATATAAGTAACCCATTCTAACAGTTACAAAAAAAATTTTATTCTTAGTCATGATTGCCTTCCAATCGATTTCTGTGTTTACACTACAAAATCCATAGCAACGAGTATTCATTTAATCGACGGGTGTCGTCCACTACAGTATAAACGTACCTGTGTAATGTGAATTGCGAGCTTTTAATACAAAAAAAACGTAATGGATGACGAAAAAGGAAGCGAAGAAGCTGAAAACTGGAAAGTGTATGAAGCTTTGTGCAGCAAAAGTCCAACAGAGGTAATGCTCATACCGTGTAACCAATATATTTTATTTAACAAAATGTTTTAAATGGGAAACACTATTATAAATTTGAAGAGGTAACACTGTGTTTAACTAAATGTTTATGACACTAAACTATAACTTCAGTAATGCGTAGGTACTTGTCGAATTTCTTGATTCGAGTCTAGCCTAATGCTGCGTAATGCCGTGTAATTGTGAGTGAAAATAGATTTCGTTAACAGTTTCTGCAGGAGAATGCTTTCCAGACTCAGCGACACATTTTTTCCTAATGGGCGTCCTACAAAAAAATATAATTCCCACAGTAGATATGTCAAACGAAGAAATCCAAACCACATAAAACTTGTACGTGTTGATTAATAGTTTCTCTAAATTGTTAACTCATTCAATGCTACCAGAATTTTGAATTTCATAGCGATGCCGCCCTATAAAGACACGTGGACTCGCCAGGCGTGTCCTCTCATCTGCTACATCTGCTCATTTGGCCAATGTTCGCTCAGTAAATCGCGAGCGAGTAGCGACGAAGCGAATGTAACCGTGTAGCGACGGATCATGCCCAACTGTCCATTAAATAAATAGTTTCTTTCTCCTGAAAGAACAACTATATTTTGCGGATTAGTCGCCCGCGAAATGTATGAAGCTGCTAAAGTTATAAATAACATCTATAGGGTGCATTGATATATTTGTATATCAATGATAGGGTGTATCCGAATTCGTGTAGTTCCCGTAAACCTTAGGTTCTATTGCTGATTAGATTGACCCTGCACAGGTTTAAAGCTTGTATCAAAATTCAAAAAAAATTGTCTTGCAATATGTTTAGAGAATCTTATTATTACCCTCTGGTACGATTTCAATCAAAAAACAAGAGAAAAAACTAAAATAATAAAAAAAAATAAAGATATGCTGTTTCTTTCGCGGCCTGCCCCGGTCACTACGGACACCTACAGCTTGGCACAAAAGAGTCTGAGGCGGTGACAGCTGAACTAAAAATAAAAATCTTAAAACGTAAGTTTGTGAGTACTAAAGTAGCAAGTAGCATTCATTAGATTCTATTTGAAGACAAAAAACTCGTTAAAGAAATATGTAAGCACTAGATAACTTTTGTAATTTTGAATTGTAGTAAGAAGAAAAGTGCGCCAGTAGCGCCCCCAATTTTTCCAGACTCTTTTCCAAACTGTACAGTTTGGCAAGAAAAAAACTGGAAAAATTGGGGGCGCCACTGACGCACTTCCCATACTACAATTTCAAATAAGTTATTTGGTACTTACGTATTTCTATGACGAATTTATAGTTACCAATTATAATCCAATGAATCACTTTTAAGTTATTTTAGAGTGAACACAAAGTTAGTTTTTAGGATTTTTATATTTAGTTCCAGCTGTCACCGCCTCTGACTCTTTTTTGCCAAGCTGTACTTCAGCCGGCCGCGGCTGGGCAAAAAACGACCTTACCACGGCCGGCCGGCCCGCCGTTCGCTGGTAAGGAAAAAAAGTGCCGCGTTCTAATTTTTTAGTTTTTTAAAAGTTCATATTTTTAGGTCAGTGTTTTTAATTTAGTGATGTTATGACTTTCTGTAGGTACCTATGGCAAGTATAAAGAAGTTTTATTTTTATTTTTTATGCAAGCTAAAACCTGTGCAAGGCTAATCTATATCAGCAATAGAACCTTCCGTTTAAGGGAACTCCACGAATTCGGATAGGTACACCCTGAATAGGTACTATTTTAACTACGTAGGTAGCACCTGAAATTTAAATAAGTACTTATAATATTCTACATATCAATAATAAGGTGCGAACTTGACGGGTATTGTTCCCTTAAATGATCCTAAAATTGTCATGACAGTTAGTGGAGTAGGCCTACAGGGGAAACCACGGCAAAAAAAAAGCGCCGAGTACCTACACTACCTCACAGGTGGCGTGGAACTGTGTGCATATCATTCAGCTTTTGAAAAAGGTAGGTAGGTATGTAGGTAAGTTATTACAAAGTCATGGAGTACAATATGAAAATCGCTTTTGATTTTAGGCGTGCGATTAGGCATTTAGAGAGGAAGGCGTGCGTCTCACAAAATGTGATTATTCGGAAAATAAAATGAAACAATGTCGCGAACATTATTTTTAATCAATATCAATTTGAAAACTTTAATTAGATACAAACATTTCAACACGTCTTACTCGATGTGCTGCGATCGGTTCTTTCGGTTTAAGCGTAGAAAAAGAGATTTGGATCCAGGTAGGATTCGGTGGTTTAGCGGTCAGATCGTCGACACGGTACGTCGAAGATCGTGGATTCAAATCCTATCCGTAACAGTTGTTTTTTTTTTTAATTTTCTTATTAAATAATTATAGGTATAAGTAGGTATTTTATAAGCTAACAAGTAAATATTCACAAAATGCCTTCTAAAACTGCAAAGTTTGGAGCACAAACTACTAGGTACCTACTAGACGCACTGATTTTAATTTTACACGCACTATAAGCACTAATAGCCCAGTGGTATGACCGTCGACTGACAAGTCAAAGGTCTCGAGTTCGATCCCAAGGTCCTCTGGACTTTTTGTAAGTTATGTGCGATTTGAACCGACTGATGTTGGTAGGATACGGTGGCTTGCGGTCAGAGCGTCGCGTCGACACGATACGTCGAAGATCGTGGGTGCAAACCCCATCCGTATCAGATGTTTATTCAAATTTTCTTATTAAATAATTATATAAATAGGTACATTATAAACAGAAGTTTTTCTTGAATTGGCTTATGAAAAATTCTACTCGTCTACATATTTTTGCTCTTAGTCATGACTGTAGGTATACAACGAACGCCTTGTTAACATCTAAAGTCTACCTTTTTTTTCGTGTGGAAAACCCTTTATCTAAGGATACTCCACCACCAAGACCCTGTGATGGATGGGGTTATGTCCGTCCGATTCGCACGGACTAAAAACCACACCACTAAAAAGGTACCACTACCTGTAGGTATACCTAGGTACTTTACAGGTAAGTACTTACAGTAAGCAATAGAAATCGCTGACCATTATAAGCTTCCAATATTTCCTAAGTATTATAACTTTTTACCATAAATTGCTGGTTAGAAGAAAAAGAATAAAACAGTTTGTCTTCATTAAACAAATGTCGCTGAGTCAGTTTACCTTAAATTGCTAAACGCTTCTTCTTCTTCTTAGCATGTCGATGACAATCTAAATTGTGTCAGCCCAGTACTGGGCTACGAGATTGGCGCCTTCAGTAGCGTCCATCAGTTCCTGTAATGAACAAACGACAGGGCATGCAGGGCACGATATTAAGTGCCCCATCGTTTGTGGGACAGCACCACATTTGCACTCTAGGGCAGAGTCATCAATAAACCTCCACCTGAGCAGGTTTTCTTTGCTAAACGCTAATAACGACCAAATTAGGTAGGAATGTACATTAAATTATACAATTTCAAAAGTGGCTGAACGAGCAACGACGTTTTCCGATGGCTTCTCCATCCTTTAACATATTAGCGATGATCAAGCTAGAACATAAAATAGTATTAAAACATTTATAATAAAAGTATATGACTCGAACTGACAACCTCCTCCCTTTTTTACGTCGGTTAAAATAAAAATCTCGCAATATGCATCTACCTAAGAATTTGTTTTAAATTATGGATGTTTACTGACGTCTTTATACTTATGTCGTACCTAATGATGTTTAACGTCGCGTCGTAGTACCGAGCAGGTACGTAGGTAATATGACAATAATGCTCAGCGTTTTTCTATCATCTACCTATCTGTTCATCGACTTTCGTTGCTGACTGTTTCTAATGATTTTGAGTCAAAGTTATTCAGCCTTAATACGGTAAGCTTAAGGTCGATAAATACTTATACCTACCTAATAAAGGAATCACTAAAGGAGGGTGGTAGCGTGCATTGCCTCGTACCTCGCACGGATTTCTCGTAGCTATACGTACGTATTTATGTCTGACAGCCAGGTCATAGATTACGAGCTTTCGTTACAGAAACATTTCCGTATTATCCGTGACAACAATTCAACTCCATACAACAGCGCTCGATTAGATGGCAGCGATGACGTCGCAGCTATGTCACAATCCATCCAATTATCATGTCCATAAAAATTGTGATTTGGGGTATACTCCCTACCGTTCGTTTATGTAAATTTCCAAGTTGTGCATGTATATAGGTCGGTAAGTATATATAAGATATCGTGACTCTCGGTCGGTAAGTCTGTAACCGCGAGCCGTATCACGCTACATTTCAGCAAGAAGTACTTAACTTCACTAGTCGTCTTTTGCCCGTCACGAAAAATTGACTTAATTTTTCTGTAGTAGTGTACAAAAACTTGTTTATAATGGTGTTCTGTAAGTCTTTCTTCTTTACATCCTTCAGGATAAATTGATAAATAAAGCGATAACGATTATCTATAGATATTATTTAAATAATTGTTTCTAAGATTACATATTGACACACAATTTAATTTCATCAGATGGAGGCAGATGTCGGTAATGACATAATAACCAGTCTTAGAAGTGATCTCGCTGGTCTCCAGTACAAACGAGATAAGCTGATATCTGAAGTGAGCCTTAACAGTCATTACTTCTCGAAGATATTGCGTCATTCTGTAACTTATCTACGTTCTATGTGTATTGATTACAGAACAGTGACTTAAAAAACCAAATGTTATCTCGAGATCAGAGAATATTAGAACAGCAAGTAGAAATCGATCACCTCCGTGAACAGAATGCTCGTCAAAATGCTATCATATCGTCTCTTAGAAAGAAAATCCAAGACCTCGAAGAGATACAAAGAAATCTTCAAACATCACAGGGAAGAAGTGAGATTACGATACAAACTATGCAAAGAGATAACCGCTTCTGTGAAGAAAAGATTAAGGACTTAGAAAAAAAGTTACGTTCCCTTGAATTAGAATGTCATAGTGAAGAACAACAAAAAGAAAATGCTCGTTGTCAATTTCATGATCTTGTGCGACGGATGTCCGCAGCTTTGGAATCGGATTTTTGTGACACGGCTCACACTCATTCCCCTGAAAGCTTAATAATTAAAGCAGCTGAACTTGTCCAAGAAATAACCAGACTAAAAAATAAATGTTTGAATACAACAGAAAACCTTTCAACAGTCGAACAAGACCTAAGAAGTTGTCGAGATGCTTTAGAGAGATCTAATACTGACAAGGACTTGCTACAAAGACAAATATCAGCTCAACTTCTGGATATAGAAAGACTGAAACAAGATAAAGAATCACTAGCCGTTCAAAACAGAGTGATCGAACGTGAACTACACGAAGCAAGAGAAAAGTTATGTCATTGTTCTAAAAACTTGAATGTTGTAACTGATAATGTCAACCAAAATGAGTCAATAATAATACAGCTAAAAGGTAGGCATTTGTTATGTTTAAAAATACAAGTATTTATTCAACAGTGGTCATTAAAATATATATATTTTAATGACCACTGTTGAATAAATAATATTGCACTTTTCTTATAGAGGATTTGAGACATCGAGACGAGAAATATCAAAGACTTCACGCAGAATTTCGAAATACCATGGAGTCATTAGCCATTCTGCTTAGTTTACCTACACGGTTTGTGGAGGCACATGAAAGTACAATAAAAGATAGAATTAGGGAGATTTTAAGTGATAATAAGGACAAATCTGTGGTAAGTAGGTACCTACATACTAAGTAGATTTAATGTTTTTAAAATCGGTCGATAAGTAGCCAGCATCAGTGAAAGGTAGCCTATTTAACGCTACTCTCTAATGTGTTAGTTACATTGGACACTTCTTCTTATCGTATGGCTGATCAACAACCTGACCTATGTCTGACATGGCTTTACACTTCATTAAGAATAACTCTCAAGTGTGTCGGTTTCCTCACGAACCACGATTTCTTCCTTCACCTTTTTAAGCAATAGATAATCATCATCATCATTGCGTATGGCATTCATCCTGCGTGGAATAAAAGCAATAAATAATTAATTTATAATACACACATTATTTCGAAGTCAGGAAATCCGGACACTTCTTGATGGAGTGTAAAGCCATGTCAGAGATAGGTCAGGTTGTTGATCAGCCATACGATATGAAGAAGTGTCCTATGTCCTATCTTGTAAGGGAGAGTGTGTAAAAAAGAACCAGTTTTTAAAAGTGTAAAAACATTTTAGACTGATCGTTTTTAAATAAAAATGTTTTTTTTTGTCAATAATCCGTGTCAATAATACTCAAATAAAAAAAAATAGATAACAATGTAAGTAATCTGAAATATAGCTAATTTTAAAAAAGGAAAGCTACTCTTTCGATAGCTCTGTCAATAAAAGTGCTATCGTGTGCTATGAAAGAGCCAGATTCCACTTTGTTTTTAATATTTTAGCAAATATTAACTATATAATATAGCTGGTAATATTTTTAGCAAATAGACGCATTACGAGACAAGTTAGGTATGGAATCTCAGCAGTTAGGCAGGACAGCGCATTTGCATGATCAAGCTACAACTCGTGTGCGCATTCTGGAGGATGAGAGAAACATGCTGGAAGCCAAAGTGCACAAACTGGAATCCGAACTTAACGCAATGGAACTGTCTAAAGATAACTTACGCAAGGACAAGGCTAACGTGAGTACAGTTCCAGAAAACTTAAAAAAATAAGATTAATCCGTCTTAGTTTGGTACGTAAATTTATCTAATTTTACTTATTAGTTGTTAGTGATATGAGTTTGACTGGGACTCATATACTTTTGATTTTGGAAATAATAAATAGGTACACATCGCATACAGATCGATCGATGATTATAAAAAATCATTTTTGTTACAGTTTGTAGCATTCCTTGAACGTCTAAGCAGAACACTAAATATGGATGAATTAACCCAAGACATCGGAATAGAATTGCACACTGAATCTATCATACATCGTGCTGAGCAATTGGCAAGGCTCGAGAGCGATAAAATTGTCGACAAGGTAAGACGGTGAAGCTATCTGCTGAGTTAGGATCGCGAGAAATGCTCATATTGCGATGTACCTATGTTTATTACAAAATGTCGATTTAATTGTTGCTTTAAAGTTCTTTATGCTAATTTTAGAATTTTAACTTTGTAAAGAGTTAACTACAAAGACTTAAAAATTAAAATATCTTACTAACTTATTTATTCATAACTCTATGTTATACCTACGTCCTGTAGCAAATAAAATATTACTTATGTGTAGTTATGTGTTACATAGGATTACAGGTACAACTCATATTATAACATGCAAAAGTACGCCAGTACCTATAGCAGTTATATTATGTATAATATATTTGTAACCTGTACCTGCAATTGCTTTTACCTTCACCTTTACTGCTGAATGTACAGCAATGTTGCAACTTGTACAATGCGTCTGTCGCCGGTGTTTAGTATGTTTACCTGCTGTCTCTGTGTTAACTGTGTGTGTTTTGTGTAATAGATGCTATATTACGGATACTATGGCACGCTGCCGAGACTGCGCAGAGAAAGATCTTTCCATGATTTACCTTATCTTAAAGAAGTAAGATTTGCACTATTACCTAAGAAATTGGAATGATTGACTACATAGCTTAGGAAGTACTTACATATACTTAGTTACTTAATTATGCATTTAGAGATTCCACAAACAACGCTAATGTTGTTAATTAATTATACCTACTTGTGTATTATCATCAGCACAGTACAAGAAATTCAGCACATAATCATCTTCATCAACGACGTAATAGATTTTCTTCCATTTTTTTGCCATACTTCAATCTCAATGCGCACTGTCTTTCTAGTCAAAACAATTTCGCTACCTTGTAATCATCTACCTTCTTCATATTTGGTACACATTTTGAGTGAACCCTTATATAACCACATTAGTACTTGTAGAGGACGACAGACGAGACGACAATTTATTCACGCCATTAACTCGGTAGTACCAATAACACTAGGCGTAGGCATTATTTAAATTGGTACTGGATATTGAAAATAAGTTACCTATTATTTTTTTAAATATTTTTAATAACCAAGCTTTAATCATATATTATTTTTTAATAAGTTACGGCCATGTAATGCCTTAGAAAAATTAGAGGAAATTGGAAAAAAGAGATACGAGCATGGCGCGGAACTTGAACCCGCGACAATTACCGTACCCTGGCAGCGCTCTAACCAACTGAGCTATCGTATCGCTGCGCTCGCATCTATCAAATTTCAAGTTCCCTTTGTCTTGAGGAGACGTCTTGACTTGGTAATGTCCGTTGGCAATTTTTACAAATTACTTAACTCGGTGTTACAATTATTGCATCAGCTGGAAGGACACAGACAATAGCGATCCATTTAATCATAAATTGGTTTTTAATACATTTTTCAGCCTAGTAATGCCTTATGCTTGGGCTACACCCGTCTTAACTAGATAACTATATCACGCTATCTCTGTTGGACTCTATTGGGTTGATAAAGACACGAACACAACGTACTCGTAGATGTAACCCGAGCATTGGAATAATTAGATTTTTTTTTACCAAGCTTTTAAGTATTATTAGTAGGTAGTCACTTGTTTCTACAAAAATTTAATTCCATCGGATGACCGGTTTTAGAAAAAATATTTTATATCATTGATACTGTATACATCATTTTTTCTTTCAGCGTGCAAAAATTTAACAAAATTCTCTCGAATCTTTTTTAAGGAAAGTCAGAACAGATTTCATTCTACAAAAATTTGGAACGTACTTACCTAAGTGTTTGCATCGCATGCATATACCTTGCTGCATGCTTAATAAACATGATTTATTTATAGTAAAAAAAATATATATTTACTGATACCTTTTAGTCGATAATTTAAAAAGAGAAATTGTTTTTGCTATTTTATTTTAACTCCAAATCCGGTTTAATTGTAAAGTCCGATCAGAATTGGTCTGGGTTTTTTATTTCTATTATTTTACTATTTTGTAAAGTAGAGCTTGTTTAGTTATTACCCAATGTAACCTTAGCTGATTAAACTGCCAGTGTATCATGGTTGTACACGCGACGGCTGCGTCGTCCCTTGGATCAAACAAACGCACTACAGTCACGCGTTGTATTTTTGCATGACAGCGCTGATTTAGGCCCGGCGCCCACTAGCGGCACGGCACGGCAAGGAATTTTTGTATTACAGATGAATTTGAATCTTATTCAACACTGTTAATTCAATGATACGTCACAGCCTGCCTTGGCAATCTTCGGCACGTTGCGGCATGCCGTGGCATCCCAAAATGTAAACGCTAATCATAATACAATAAGATCTCAAATCATTTGCGTTTACTAAAATCCTTTGCCGTGCCGTGCCGCTAGTGGGCGCCGGGCCTTATCGACCAACTTGGGCTTATATAATCTAACATAACTTTATTGCATTTAAATATTTCTTTTAGGCAGAATATAATTTATCTTTACCTTTTTTGATACTTTAGACTGCTGTAGTGTACCAGTTACAAAGACGAATAAGAATACTAAGAGAACAACTGCAGAGGAAGGACTTACATCTTGACTTACTGCGACGAAAACTTAGCGTGCAGGTATGGAAGGTCCATCACATAATAAATCCTAATTTATAGCTAGCTAATTTATCTATCAGAAGAAATTCAATTTTCAATGTTAAATAGGTAATTTAGCTCTATTAGGAATGTATAGGATGTAGGAATAGGCTAATGCTACCTGCTTGTGTTTAATAAATCCGTTTAATAAATAGAGTTATGAAAATAGGTAGGTATTAGAATACTTTTACTTAGTCAGACATGAATAACTTGTTAAAATTCAGTACTTATCAAATAGGTTTTTTTTTTAACAAATATTTCGTTAGGATGAAAGTTGTCGCGTCCGAGCTGTACTGCAGGCGGAGCGCGATGAGGCAGTGTCTCGCAGCAAGAAGCTCGCACGACAATGTGACAAGCTGCAAGTTCAGCTGAGTGACGCGCGCGCTCAGCTCCGCGACCTCAACGCTCAACTTGCAGACGCAGCTGAGTATAAGGTAGCCTGTATCGTATTCGTAACGTTGTCAGTAGCAATGCATCGTCTTCTTCTTCTTCATCGTGTGGTTGGTGTCAGAGTTTAAACCGCCCGTAGGCCTGTGACGTGGCTTTACACACTTGACACGGCTGAAAAATCTCTTAGGTGTGTTGGTTTCCTCACGACGTTTTTCTTCACCGTTCCAGCAAGTGATAGGTTTCTAATACGCACATAAATCTGAAAGTCACAGGTGTGTGTCTGGGTTTCAAACCTACGGCCTTTGACTTGGCAGTCTAATGGTCTTAACACTAGGCTATCGCTTAATATCAACTAATCGAGATCAACGCAACGAATCACTAGCTTCTGCCCGCGTGCGCGCGTGGTATGATAAATAAAATTGTAACCTAAGTATGTGTTATTCTGATGTAGGTATAAGCTGCCGTATATTATCTATTCTACTGTAAAGTTTCATCAAAATCCGTTCAGTATTTTTTATGTGAAAGAGTAACAAACATCCATCCACGCGATCTATATCGGACAGTGCAATGCAGGCTTTATGACTCTTTTGACTAGCTCAAAAGTTTGCACTTAATTATAAAATTACCTAAAATAGAGCTAATAAAACCATACAAAATCTAACAATAAGTACCTACCTATCTAATTTAGTAAATCCACTTAGGTATTTTCTAGGTTTACAATTATGAGTAGTACCTAATGAAGTTTCATTTATAATGTAGGTACCTACATTAGACAGCAAATCACTGGTATATCTCATTTGCGTACAAGGTTAAAGTGATTTGTTTATCAGAAACATGATCTCATTTATTGAACTTTATAAATTGCATTCTGTTTCACATCATCACGCTTTATTTTACACTGCAATATTGTAGAATACAATAACACGTTTACCTATTTAGAAGAATACATTCCATTGAATTATTAAATTAGGTACTTCAGTTTCAATTTTGTTTAATTATATTCAAACGCTTTCTTAATCAAATAAAACAAGAGAGAATCAGATCGTATAACTACCAGTCACTACGCTGACGCTGACCCCATTCCGGTACCTACTTGTGTTCACGGAAGCGGGTACAGGTTTGTGGCTACCTGCCCTTGGAAATTAACAAGCCGCCAAGGCCTCTAACTCTAAGCTTAACGACAACTTCATTAACAGTTTGCTGAACTTAACATAGGTAGTCAAAATCAGATTACTTTGTTTGTATCTAACAGTTAACATCATTGGAACGCGCGCGCAAAGTGGAAGAGTTGCAGAAAAAGTTAGAGGAGGCGGAGCTACTGCGCCTGCGCTATAATCGCAAAGTGAACGTACTGAAGGAGCAGGTGCGCTGCACGGGGGAGACGTTCGTGCAGGAGCGGTCTACCACCGACCACCAGATCACCATGCTACGCGATGACCTCGCGCGCACCAAGGAGGCGCTCGCCGAGTGTCAGCGAAGGGAGGCACAGCTCACCAGCTTCAGGTAACACACATGGACAAAGGGGAAATGTTAAATAAATAATCAGGTTTTGTAGCTTAGTAGTAGTACACAATTACTATCGAGGAGGCATTCAAAGCCCGAGCCGCAGATCCCACTCCTGTGGCATATAATTGCTCTATGTTAATAACTGTCGTACCGCCCGAGTGAAATACAATGTTTTTCATCAAACTTGCAAGTAAATAAACAACATATAGGTAGGTATATTCTATCTAGATAAAGTACGACTATGGTGGGTTCGTACCAACCACGCAATACCAGGCGTTATCCGTACATGTAGGATATACCTATACTGTTTACGAACAAGTATGATGAACAATCACAATCATTTTCCATTCAATGTTACTGCTTTAATTAATATCTACTAATAACGAAACAAATCTAGAAGTTTAATTTTTTATGCAATTAGATCAAGGCCTCTATTCTAACTATTGTAAACCTATTCATGAATAGATACATCATTGGGAGTCTAAACGGCTCTAATACTTACTTTTTAGACCTTCTATCCCTCACTTTCACAATTGTTCTATCTTGTATTGCAGAAACTCGATAGCGAAATTATTGGGCATCCTGGTACCGGCGTCAGTGTCCGACTTCGAGATGGTGTCACGGCTGCAGAAGCTGATCGACGCGCACCACGACTTCACGGTGGTGTCGCGACGTTACGACGACCCGACTCTACTGCGAGCTTCGTCCCGCTCTCCGCCACCCTCCCGCTGCAGGACCAGGACGCCTGACAGGTATACCCTCGAATACTTATAGATAAATACATTCTTTGTAGTGGGTGGAGTCTTTCGCGTGATTTGCAAATTCCTTCTAGACCATCAGCACTCAGTAGATACCTGGATAGATGATGGTTCAGATGTGGTTGCAGGTCCCTACGCTACGACGACTCCGGGTATGCTGACCCTGCGTTCGACCTGGACGACGAACTGTACAAGGCGCGCGCCGGCTTGTGACATTCGAGACGTCGCGCTCGCTTTTAAACCTGAACTTATCCGACTAAACAGTAACATTTAATTCGGAACCGATACAGAAACCACTTCATACATGTGTACTTAGGCTTGGGGGAGTTTGTTACTTTACCTACTTTAAAATCGATCCATAAATGTTCCACGTTCAAGGCCACTTAAAACAAAAAAAAGCGAAACGGCTGTAATCTATCAGTATGATTATGAATGGGTATTATATTTGTATTTAATTCAATAAAAATTAACGACGCAATTTGTTAGCCCCATAAAGCCCCGCGATATTTAGAACGCGAAATTGATTGCAGCTTTCATAAGTCTTCTGAAACAACGAGGTAAGTACCTACACTTATATTTTGGGTTATTGAGACGAACCGTGTCATAAAAATTGCAAAATTAATCGTTTGCACATTGTAGTGACTCAAAGCTGGACATTACGTCAACTGTGGTATCTTTAGGCACCTTCCAGGCTTACAGAAAAACTCAATCAGCAACTAGAGCCATAACAGCCGATTTTCGCGGTATGCTTCAAATTAAGAATACTTAATAATATTCTTCTATCCCTAAACAACATACCTACCTACTTCCCTAAGTAAAAACACAGTATCTACATGCTTACATTTGTGGGTTAGTATAATACCTTCAAATACGCGTAGTTAGAAGTGGAGTTAGAC
Source organism: Protodeltote pygarga (assembly GCA_936450705.2). Classification (NCBI taxonomy): domain Eukaryota; kingdom Metazoa; phylum Arthropoda; class Insecta; order Lepidoptera; family Noctuidae; genus Protodeltote; species Protodeltote pygarga. Next base: position 6,712,867 of record OW388255.2, on the reverse strand, counting down.
ATTGTCATACCTATATCACCATTTACCACAAGTGCCACAAGTTCAGGTCAACAATGGCGAGCAAATGGCGGTTAGCGATCAGCTAATGTAACATCCTACTTTATAGGTTTCTTCTCCGAAATTCACTGTGGTATTGTCATGGTTTATGAGTATCTGTAGGTCATTTCATAAATTACCCATTTAAAAAGTAGGTATTTACTTTATACTTTGTTTAGTAAATAGCTAATAAAATTAATTCATTCTGCTGGCAGGCTACCTTCCCCGGATTTGTCCTTAAGTATATAGGGCGTCCGGCTGCGTCTGGGAAGGGTTACCTGTAAGAGTCAAAGATTTTTGTGTAGCCTGATTGATATTATTAATTAAAACAAATCTTTTATTTAAAAACTCATCCTGGCCACGGCACCGGGCGGTGGCGGCGGCGCGCATTGCAAAAAAACTGACAACGGCCGACGACGACCGAACGCTCCGATAGACACCCGTCAAAAGAAAAAATCTAAATTTCACCCAATTTTCCGGAATTTTTAAGGTTTCTGTCTGGAGTGTCGACAGTTTAGGTGATTGCGGACCTATTCTTAACATCTTATCAAAATCAGTTAAAAATCCATTTCACGGATTATGTCTATCATAATAATAGGTATAGGTTAATCTATCATTATAATGGTATTTACGAAAACACTAACTAATTTTTAAGTAGAAATCGCGTTAATCAATTCGTTTTCTACACAAGTTTTCTTGTTACGAGTTACATTGACATGACAAGACATTCATGTCTGCAAAAAAAGACTACCGACACAAGAATGTGATCGATCTAGTCATTAATCTTCATATTTTTATCATTCATTTTTGGTAGGTTAACAGTGGCTACTTTGTGTATTTGTGTGTGTAGTACAAGGAAGTATTTAATTATCGTAAGAATGTTATGTATATTGACTTTGTTATCCCTCCCAAATAATACTCGCAAAAAATTATGTTAAATCTCAGAGGAATAATATTGCTTAATCCTCTGAATGTTAAATAAAGTTTGATGATGCGTATTTAGTTAGTCTTCCATTTCTTTTTTAAATACTATTTAAATAAACACACTATGACTTTTTATTAGGTACATATATCTACTTGTTGTAACTTTTACTTTTAGAAAGTTTATAGATCTTGTTGTTGATGAAGTCTGTTGTCATGAAAAACAAACATCATGCATAGCACCATTAAAATTGAGTAAATATATGTTTCACTTCATTAGACTCATTTGAATGACATCTACTTCAACCGTGTAGTTTCTTGTAGGTACTAGTAGTTAGCAAGTAAGTTTTAAGAGAGATTATGTTAATAAATATGACATGTTATGTATAAAAAATATTTCAGGAAATATTGCTGTATATTGCTAGGAAATTAACAATGTCATCAGAATTTCTATATTGAGGCAAATAATATGGGTGTTTATTTTATTTATATAGATAAAAGAAAATATTTTTCTACAGTGCAATAACTATAATTTAAGGATGTTATTTATGATAAAGTAGGTACATCTAATTGTATTGAATGATACATGTAAAATTTAAATATTGAATTATCTGTTCTTTCGAACTAGGTATATAGGTAAATGTATTATTTTAGAGGATATCCTGAGGAAAAGTAAATGCAACTCATATTCACATCTAGATTTAAATTATTTGTTATTGTGTCAATCACGATCATAACATTAACTAAGTATAATACCTACTTCTATTTTTTCCGGCTACCAAATTGCGCTTTTCCTGTATGTATTTAATATGTATATTAAAAAGTAATCTATAATTATAATATACCTACTGTCCACCCATAATTACATATAAGGTCCATAACATATGCAAATGTAACCCAAACGACATTACGATTTAGTTTTATTAGTAGTAGTAAATAAATATGTACCTACATAATTGGAGTAATTGCTTTATTTATTAGATTTTTTCGACACACTAGATTTACCTACACGGTAACAACTAATTAACATAACCACTTAATGTAAGTTGACCTCTAGAGTCTAGTTGTTTGTTTTAAATGATTTATTTTTACTAGGGAATATAATAATGCAGGACTGCAGTTAGCCTTTCCAATGAGTGAGCGGAATGCATAAGCATGGATGACGCAACAGGAGTCAAACTATACATATATTTTATATGCAACCTATATATTTTTTATTTTTTTGAATACCTATTTTGACTCGATCAGTTTAATACATAAAAAGTGTCCCGCTAGCAATAATAAGTTCCATAGCCTGTATTAAATACAATTTTAGTTAGGTACTCATAATGGACGGACCCAATATAAAGCTTCATTGAATCAAGGAATTCGCCTCGGACCGGAGCAGGTGTTAACGCTCACTATAGATACACAATGCAGACAGAGATACGCTACAAAAATGCCAATTTTCTAGACAGTTGGTCTACTGCAGTTTTATTTATCTACATTTAACAACTAGTACTAACCTTTGTCATAAGTCCATTAAAAAAAGTTAGGAGGATCTATTCCTGAAATTAATTTATGAATGGAATGGGCAACTATTTACGATTTTCATGAACCCCCCAAAATTGAAAAATAGTGTAGGTAGGGGTAGGTATTATAAAATACTGTAGGGAATAGGTATTTGTTAACTTAATTTGCTGGAAATATACAAGTTACATATTTATAATGCCACTGAAAAACTGTATTAAATTTACACTAAACATAAGTCACATCACTTTAAGTTTTATAAACCTATTGACCCATATCGTACCTACACAACAAACACTAATCAAAAAAATATATAAATTGTGTTATTCCCGCTCGAGACTAGAGACTAGAGTTTGATTCAAACACATAATTTATTTCAACGTCGTTTAATCGTATCCACACGGTGTTTGAGTGTACTTTAGCTCTCGTAATATTTGGACTTCAGGTTACAAAGCATTTATGTTTGCGGCAAATTAAGTTTTATTACACAAATCATCAATATGGTTTCCTTTCCTCCAACACGTAACGTTTGAATCAAAATCTTTGACTATCTCGGGGTGTGCCATTATTATTTACAGCTTAAATATAAAAACGTAAGATATTTATGGTATGTATATTATCATAGTTACATAATAACTTGTTAATTAAGGGTCGACGAGACAGTTATCATATCAAATACAACAAAAATTGTCTTGCAATGGTGCAACTAATTCTATAAAAATAATAAGAGGGTAGTTTACAAAAAAGTTGACGGTAAAGACTGTGTTAAAATCAAGGAACGACATTTCCTAAGCAACCGCGGTAACGCTAGCTATTAGTGATTGAATTAATAAAATGTTCATCAAAATCGTTTATTGTTTACTTTTCTTCAGTTATGGTAAGTAATTTATATAAAGATTACGATATAGGGTGATTAATTTGAAAGTTATGTAGAAATAAATGTATAAGAAGCCTTCAATTTAGAGCCACGCGGTGTGAATTAAATTGGTCATGACTCGTGTGAATTAATTATTGTATGTAATTTTTTATAGTCATTATTTACAAGAACATACTTAATCTAATATTTGAAAATAAGCGCGTAGCGAATCAATTTTATTTTTTTCGAAGCGATTTTATATCTTCTGAGAGAATCAGTTATACATATTCTAACGTGAATTTAAACGTAAATTCAACCGTGCAACACCGCGGAGATTCAATTCGACATCACGAACAAGATTATATGTAGCACTGTTTGCAGGGTGGCTGGCGGCTTTTACTAGAAGATTGTGGGTTCCAATCCTTCTGGAATCGACCACAATCTTGCGTAAAAAATATTTTTCCGCTAAAATTTTATCTTGTAAATGTTGTATTATAGAAGTAGGTAAAGCTACGTAACTTATTTAAGCTCGTTCAAAGAAGGCGTTAGGAATTTAGCTTTGAATTAATAATAAGTACAATGGGTAAATTTTATTAAGAAAATAAGTAACCTAATAAAAAAGTAATTAACTAAACTCTCGTAATATTTATAATTTTACAGCGTTATCGCGAAATGTGCCACGATTCGCTGATCTCGACGATGAAGACCAGCATCTTCTCCGGGCAGCATACGAAACTCCTACTTACGACCACGACGAGTACCAGGAAGATGACGACCTCTCACTGGGCAAGCTGGACTTGCTTAAAGACGGATTGTGGGCTGTCAAAGCTAAAATCAAAGAACTGAAAGCTTTCAATAAAGCTTTGGTCGCAAGCTTGCTAACAACTAAATTGAAAGTGAAAGAGTTACTGGCAAGCAGCATGGCGTTGAAGAAACATCATCATGTAGATTATGCTGATAAGAAAAAACCTGCATATAATAATTACCAGGTTAGAATATCTGTTTATACTTATAAAAAGAATATCTATGTGTTGCTATGTCTGTATGATTGAATATTAATGGTAGGTTTTAATCTACCTACTTGTGATGATTGTCTCATAAATTGGTCTAATTTTATAATGTCCTCATGACCGAATTTCGGTCACAGCGGCCAATCTCAACGGATATTAGACAACTACGCAGGAGATATTATATTGCACAAGTGTGTGCGCAAACACAGGTGCACTCTCTATTCCCTCACTCTCATAGCCCGATGGGACTAACGGCCGACACGACCGGAGAGAAATTAGGCGTTGGCACGTAAAGCAACGTTTACGTGCTTTTCGAGACACAGAGTACCTACGTTATAATTAATTTATAATACGCACATAATTTACAATAAAGAGGTGCGAGCCTTGAGTTCGAACCTGAGACCTTTGACTTTCCAGCCAACGGTCACCACCACTAAGCTATCACGCCTCGGTCTAATGTTAATAAACTTAAGGAGATACATATCTTTAATATATAAAGTTAGTTATACATACATATATGTATACCTATATGTATATAGTTCACCCGAGCAGAGTCTGATTATGTTCCATTTATAAATGTCGGCATTGAACCACACTTCGTGTATTTTCGGCGAGACCGCAACATGAAATCATTATAGTGACCGCATACCATAAAATCTGTAATAAGTAAGCAATTAAATCGCCTTAAAATCGTGGCACACTCGTACAAGCGGAATGTGTTGTATACAAGGTTCCCTTCCGCGCATTAGATATTAAATATTGTTAAAGAATTAAACAATTCCGATAGCAACAACGAGTCAACGATTAAAAATACATTTACACAAAGAACATTCAGTCAAGATTATATCCTCCTACTTTTTCGAAGTTGGATAAGAACTAAGTGTAATCTTAACGGCCAAGCGCGGGCCGGGCATCGTAGTACTTTTAAATTTGCATTTTGCAACTTGATTAAGAAATTCCTCAGTGTTTTTTGCTCGACACAAAAACCTAACCATTACCTAATAACCCGCTTGATTCTCATGGGGATAATCAGAAGCTAAAGATGTCATGGGTTCTACATGTTTCCTTCCATTGCTTTGATAAAAGCATGAAATTAAGAACATTTTTACCCTATTATACCCGGATTTAATGATCTAGACTGAAAATGCAGGTGTAGGTTTCAGGAAAATACTTTTCGGTTTTACATTGTAACTTTTTAAATCCAATTAAGCTATTTATAGAAGTGCAAAATGTTTGCTCAGAACATACGTATGAAAATAGTTAATATCGTATAATGCATGTATTTATTTCCAGGCTCCTTCATACCAGCAACAATATGGGCCTCAGTACACGTCCCAGTCTCAGTACCCAGAGCCACTGTATGGACCAGCGCCGGCGCAGCAACAGCACGACCCTTACTATGGACATTGATTTTAACCCTCCTACAACCCCACAAACATACAAAATTCTCAATATTTTGCCCTTTATTCCTCATCTCTCTACATTCTTTACCAAAGAAAAAGAGTTGATAATTAATTATTTATAATATACATTATTTACCTTGCAATAATTTTAATATCATTGTTAATTTAATAAAATGTAAGTACCGTGTAAAATGCTCTTTGTCTCATCATAGATTAAGTCGATTCATGTTCTCGGGCCGTCGCCGTCGGCGTAACACGTCATAAGAAAGTGCATTAATAAAATAAATTCTTAATTGTTAAGGTCACCAGTACTGTTGAGTGGAGTAGTTGAACGCGGCGCGCGCGCAAGACACTCGTGTAGTAGAAGCGAATCGCTTTTTCGTGCTAAATAGCGAATCAGAGGACCTCGCTTAGTGTTACAACGAGACCTGGAGCCGCCCTGAACCTATATCTCACTCGCCCCGATGTGTTCCATATAGCTGCACCCTTATCAGTCAGTAAATAAGATGTTTTTGTTAGTAATTCCTGTCAAAGTGGACATGTCATTATCGATACAATAGAACTAACTGGTGTTAAGGTGCGGCGTTACCCTGATACGAAATGAGTAACAACTTGATATGGATTTTTCTCCTGGTATGACATCATTTATATTTTGTTCTTATAAAGATAAGTATATGTACAATGTAGGGATATCTATTAAGATATACCTACTGTTTTTTAAAATATATATATTCAATCGTAACAAATATACAGGGTTATGTTCGTTAAGATTTAGTAGATCCACTGCAATGTCGAACTTAGGGCCAACATACCAATGAATTAAGACTTTACTAATTATGTTATTGAAGTTATTTAGCTCATCCGTATTCTCAACGCGGAGCGGGTGTGGGTGCAAGGAAATGACGGAAAGTGTTTAATTTTTAAAACAAAATTGAATAAAATTATTCAAAGTTGTACACTAACAAAGTCGCGGTCATAAAAATTTAATATGTATCATAAAAATCTAATAATAATATGTAATAGTTATTTGATATTGCTATTAATTAATCTAATTAGTAATGCGTGTGAAAAAACGCAACAAGTTGTTTTAATGCTAGAAGCATAAACATACATAGCTGACATTTTGATTAGTGTTTTAATCACTTTTCAATGTAGCAAGGTTGATTTATAAAATGCAAATACAGTCACATACACATTTACAATCCCTATTATAATTATATTATATAATTCTGGTATAAAAAGGTGCATTAGGATCCTTTAATAATGATTTGACGAGATAGTTTGTAAAAATTCGTTTTGACATTCTTCAAAGAGTATGTTCTGATCGAGTGTGGATGACTGACTTTTATCACCGTCACAGTTGTTAAACTCTTATCAATCTACGTCATACATATGGACCAGACAGTTGAATTACGACCACTAGACCAGTCTCAGTGACAAAAATTCATCCCTCTACCGTCACTCTAGAACTTTTGAATTTAATTAATTTTAAAAGTTATTAAGAATTATTTTTTGTCGTCTAGATTCGAGAAATTAAACACAATAGGAAATTACTTTACGTGGCGCTGCGTTGCAAAAGATTAACATCAAATTATATAGGAATCTAATACATTAAGTACTTATCTTGTAGACTATAATATAGCAGAGACCCTACACGGATACACGTAAAGTAATAAAAATGGAAAGTCCCCTAGCAACAGTCAGGTTGTTGTGCACCCTTCGCAAATACAATGTAAACATATCACACCACATGTGATAAATGTCAGAGTGATCTTTAACAAACTGGATCGACGACGGCGCACACTAATTTCGTTTCAGCTGAGGGCGAAACAAGTCTAGAGCGCTTCCTGATCTTTTGTAGAATGGCATCAGGTAGGCGGGCACATATTTATGATCGTAATATTGTCTTACAGTCTCCAATTTATTTTCGATAATATCAGTTTATGCCATCAGATGACAAGCGTATTATTTCCTGCGATTAAAATAATAATATTGTAATTTACCTCATCTTAAATTCATTTTAATACAACTAGTTCTTACATGACAATAATTTAATTATGATTATTGACTTATTGTTTACGTTAATAATATGTACCACTACATAAAATAGGTACCTATATACTGAAAAAATATAGTGTTAAGTACTTAGAACTTATGAGTAGGAGGTATCTTCGAAAAATCTTGTACTTAAATTATATATTTACTTAGATTATAACTTAAACTAAGATCTTCAAAATGAACTTATTTAATCAAAATCAAATCAAAGATAATTTATTACTCGTTCGGCTTGCTGCTGTAATTTGAAAAATTAAAGTTTCACATCATTTCCGCTTCACTTCAACACATCATAATTATCTTAATAAAACAAGCGATTAAATAATCAACAACACTATTGTAATAATACTAAAATAATAGGAATTGATAAAGTGTTATTTGCTGTGGTCAATTTATAATCCCTGAAAATATAACTTTTCTTTTTAAAAAGACATCAACGCGTTGCACTACACATTTTTATATTTTTTTGAGTTTTCCTACGACTTGGTTCCTCTTGTCCAGTTATGAATCCTACTACTATTATAAAGGCGAAAGTTTGTAAGTATGGATGTATGGATGTATGGATGTTTGTTACTCTTTCACGTAAAAACTACTGAATGGATTTGAATGAAACTTCACCACAATATAGCTTATACATCAGAATAACACATAGGCTACAATTTATCAACATATCATGCGGGCGAAGCCGCGGGCGGAAGCTAGTAATGAATAATGTTACGATACGGCTGTCAATTCTTAATTTGTAACTTTTTCGTTACCTAATGAAAATACTTTCTTAATTGTTTATTTGTTTTCCCGTCAACGATTCTTTTTTGATATCGCTGCTACTGTAACAATGGAAAAATCAAAAGTTCGCGATTATCGCGTAATAATACTTATTGCAGTGTTATTTTAAATGATGATAAAGATGTGTAATATTTACCAGTAATGTTAAAGCCGATGGCAATGCCTGAACAGTAAAATACAATATTCTTACAGATCGGTATGCACCATCTTTTCTTTGTGCTCTCAAGTTCTTTATCATGGGTCAATTTATTTGCATTCGAGTTTAAAATACCGCACGATCTGGTAAATCAGAACTGGTTTGCTCGCCTCACCGTCCACTGTCTGCGTACCGTATATGGATAATAAATACAAAGAATTACTAAATAAATATCTTTTGAGACAAATGCCCTATGAGTTCATTTCTTATCATACATACATTATTGAACAGAAACCCATAACTCAACGAAATGCTACGTAGTACATAAGTATAAATATATCCAGAAAATTCATATTTAATACTGAACATAACGCAACCTGTTGTGAGAATTATGCATTTGACATGGATCTAGTAACTAATCTAGATAAAGTTAAGAACAAATTAAAGCTTAAAACACAAGATGTAAGTAGTAAGATACAGGAAACACAAACATAAACAACTTATAGTATATAGTGAAAAGGATTATAACTGATACTGTTTTTCCACTATGACCGTTATAAATCAATTTCTATATTGTACGAGTATGACTGACTGACAGACAACATACAGCCTGTAGGTAAACCAGTAGACCTAGATATTTGAAATTTAGAAGTAACATTTCTTGTGTACCCTTAGGAATGCAATATGGGAGTTTTTTTAGTATTATTCCTTGAAGCGGGTAAAATAAAAGGAAGATACTTTGTTATTCAAGTTGGTGTCGAAGTTTCAATTTTAAATGTTGTTTCTTTCAGCATTGATCTTTGGCCATAGCGTAACCGGTAGTACTTACATATAAAATTATTTCTATCGCACTGACATTCTGAACTTAAGGAACACATGACGTCGGACTGAACACTAAAATTTTATCGAAGTAGTATTCTGTCGCGTCGATGTTGGGTTGTATCGAAAAATGTGTATCGAAGTTCAGGATTACAGGCATTTTTAACTCAAGCTGCCAGTTTTGAGAGAGGTTGACTTGTAATGCTATAGTAATTACTATCACTATTTATAAATATTATAATGTGTACAGTGAGGTGACAACGACGTGACGCAGGTGCGATATAGTTACCACAATCGTTCAATTAGTTCGTAATATTTGCGCATTGTCCAGCGCAGTAGGCGGCCTTCGACAAACACTTTTATGTAAAAGAACGCCCTTAATGGTTCGCAAACTAGAATAAACTACAACTGACTGTAGTTTTTCTTGAGTTTGCGTTAAAAATACTTAGGTATAGTAATAAATTAGTAATTTAAATTTCAGTATAATTCTTAATTTTCTTCTTGAGATTTTGAGTTCCGACGCCAATATCTATTATCTTTAAATGTAAATAACTCTGTACATTGGTAATACATAACAGTGTTTTTTTTTTGTATGTATGATTTCAAATTACGTAGGGCCCAGCTAGGCAGACAAAATTTTCATGCTGAATTTCTCCTGTTCTGTTAAAGATACCTTGCAGGTAGTAAATGAATCGAGAGGTACATTGCCACAAGTTACGATCAGTATATTTTTTATGTATTTCAAATTTAATGCAACGGAGGGCCCCGCTGGATGGATGAGGCGATTTATTGCTATTTCTATCAAAATAGTTGAGGTACATTGAACAAACAAAGCATTGCCACTAGTTTTTTCGGTCTAGCTCGAAGGGCCCTGCTAGACCGAAACACATAGGTACAGACCTATTATAGACGTAACTAAAGAAACTATAAGTTCCTGGCTTACTACGGTACCTTAAAAATAGGGCCATAATATAGATATTTATCTTTTATAGCGCTTCTCTTATACCTTGATTGGCATTAAAGTTAGAATATTTCTTCTACGAGGATGATCCCGGTCAGGTAATTGAGGGTGCTTAGGTAATGTACCTAGCAGATGCTAAGAAAAATACCTACCTACAAACATTTCTACGTAATCCGTATGGAACCATAACGGAACGCTAAAAATCTTCCTACACTATAAAGTTATGTCATTCCTTTTGTTGACTATTGGCTGTAAGTCCAAGGTCACTTGCATTATCGTACAGTAGCTTGATAAAATTACATAATTATACCGAGTATTAGAACAGCCGTTGGTGCTTTGGTAGCAGTATATAGTTACAAGTAAGCGGCCCACAAAAACGGAGTAAATATTTTCCTTTAAAGTATAACTTGAAATTTTAAAAAACGTTACATCGTTATTGGCACATACCACAATATTTGTATAATGTAATCAGGAGGACCTTTGTAAAATATTTAAAAAAAATACTTTTTTATCTTTATTTATTTCTACAGAGTTTTAAATTATATGCCACCCTCATCGTGGCTTTCATGCAACCATTCTAAATAAAAAAGAACTTCTTGCCTAAACTAATAAGATTGTAAAAATTTTAAGCTTTTTTAAAGCTTGTAAGAATCAGAAGAGGCTAGGATACTATTAACCAAATCGACTTGACTATTCCATCGGAAAAGTTGGCGGCGCAGGGAAAGATTTACTTAAAAAACTCTTAATACCTACATATGTGCAATTGTGAATACATAGGTACATATTTTGCTCCTTACCGTACCTAAGTTAGTATTATTTCGAATTCTCGGAAATAACTCAATGTAACGTTGGAAAACGTTGACCTCGTTTATTTACCGCGTGTATTTATTTAATTTTCAAGTTACATAAATTGATAATGATTACTAATACCTTCAGGAAAATTAATCAAGTGGGCAATGTAGGTAGAAAGTTGAGATACGCGTTCGGTGTAGTAATTCTTTTAGGTAACTGTTGAGGCTGCTTCGGTACTAATCGGTACTTCAGTGTAGGTTCGGCCAGGTTTACCGATGACGCTAGCATATATGTATAATTTTCGTGCTATAATAAAAAGAGCTGCTTAGCCCGTGGCGACTAACACAGTACAGTAATAAAACTGTTAGAAAAATCTTTCCAATACTGTGACATTCTGTACCTATAGACGCATCTTACACGCATCTATATAATATAAAAGGCAATTAGGTAGGTACCCACTAATATAGTTTTAAGTTCTACTTAACAAATAGGTATACGACTATAGATACGTGTATTAATTTAATCTGAATACACTTTTTAAAATTAAAATATAAATAAAAAATAAGTGGGTCGTTAACTTTCCAATAGTCGATCAGGGTCTAAAAAAATAACAATGTGCATTATAATGATAATAGTATAATTATTAAGTAATATAGCACCTTACTAAGGTCCGATTTCACTAAACTTTTTATTTTTGAGAATAACTGTACTGAGAATTATTTGTTACATTCCATAATATTTACTCCTGGAATTACTTCGTTCTCCTAGAAATTGATTATTCTTAGAATAACCCCTAATTTACTCTTGAGATTTATTCCAGTTGGTGAAATTGGGTCTATGTTATATAGGTAATTTATCCTATTTAGGTAGCGTGAGCTTTGTATATGAATGAAAAGACTAACTGTACTTGAACAATTTGAATTATAAAGACAGTTTGTTGTTGCCATTGTCGGCCATTTGCGACTACGATCTATACCTATGTAGGTATATTTACGTAAGTACAGCCATTGCAAGGGCGTTTTTCATTGAGTGTTTATTATACATACTATGTAGGTACATGTAAGAATTTGATGTATGAATGTGGATGAGGCAAAAGGAGTATGAACTGTAGGAGATGGCGTTCTGTAGTTTCTGCCATGAGACGCCATGACGCCATGAGAAAAAGGCGTGAATTTATAAATGTATATAAGATTGTGTATAATGTAAATCTATTAGGATCAACGATTTAAAGCACTATTACATATACCGTATAATTATGTTTTTGTTCAAACCGGGCGGGCGATGGATGGCGACCGGCCTTCGCGTTTTTCACTGTCACGGCGCAGGCGCGTGTGTGGCGCCCACTTCGCGCATGCGCCAATACGCCCAACTACCATACCTGTAGGTACAGCTGTCATTATCAAGAACAGTTTATGCATAATTATTATTTTCTTAAACACATTTATTTTTATGTTCACGTGCAATTATTAGTAAACGTCAAGTATAGCGAATTACGCGTCTGAATTGCATGATCGATTATGTATTAATATTAAGTATATCTTCCTCTTTATCTACCAATGAAAAATACGAGAATTAGCCGACAAAGCAATAATTATGGCAAATGTTCACCTAAGTCTTTAGGGGGGGGGGGTAAATGTTTTCCAGAAAGTTCGACGAAATTAAATCTAATTTCACGCAGATCTGTATAGGTAGGTAATTACAGGTGCAGGTCTAATAAAATAACGCGTTGATGTCTAATTGACAGACCATTGATTTATGCTATAGCAAAATGATTTTGTTAATGAAACTATTTTAAAGTAAATGTACCTAAATATTGAAATAACCTATTCTCACATATTGTTTATTACTAAGATACAAACACTAGTTTACACAAGATCTTTTGCCTGGAATATTTAAACTGTTGTTAAGATCTAGTTTTCGAGTTATAGATAATCTAATTTACATTCTTTGAATTACAGGCAAAAATCATCTAACTTTTGTCTGCGTTTTCACCCTCATGGAAGTCGGACTAAAATAAAAAAGCTCTTATTTCTTCCTAATAATTCAGGACATGGTTTAACTGTGTGCCAAGCTTTATCCAAATCCGTTCAGTAGTTTATGCTTGATTAAGTACCTAAGAAACACCTTCACAAACTTTTCCTTTTTTCAAAAGTAAATAAAAATTAATAGGTAAGTACCTATTCAATTTCCACAAAACATTATTTAAAAAAAGATCTCTTTTTTTCTTATTTATTTTCTCTTTTTCTCTTTCTTTCTCTCTTTTCTTTTTTCTTTTGTCTTATGTAGGTACTTACCTAGACCTAGAAAAAATTTCGCATCAGAGACCAACAATGGTCAGACATCTGCCGTCATACGCCTTTATAACGCATAAATCCAATTTAATTACCTGTTTAAGTAAGAAGCTGATCAAAACAAATTGACGATAGATTGATATAAGAGCCCAAGAATCCTCTAATAATATTAATAATATTTACTTTTTAAAAGTAAACATTAAAAATCAATTACTAATTCTTATTAATATAATATTATGTATGTAGGTAAGTACTTAGTGTAGCACTATTTTTTATAAAGGTTACATTCATTTAAATTCGCTTTTAGATTTAATGTAAGGCTGATGTTTCTTCATAGCGGATTTTGGTTAGCTTCCGCACAGCTATTTGCAGTCCACCCATACACTTGCTGAATATTTAATACTAATGCTGCTACATAGGCTACTTATGTACCTAAATAAATATATAATACCTACTTATACTACAAAAACATATAACGGTATTCATTTCAATATACTTAGACAATTTATTGGTTCTGATTCTCTTGTAACGCTAAACTAATTTTAGCCTGACTATATCATTGCATATCAGAGCATTAGAATTCAGTGCACGAATCCCGAGTTGCCCTTTTTAATATAACCTAAATAGTATGTAATTACCAACATAATTATAAGCAATTCTACTAACAATCTATGGATGAACCATGTGCTCTGATACAGGTTTAAATAAATAAAAAATAAAACAATCTCTTTCTAATAAACACCGTCGAAAAAAAACAGAAAATTGAATTGTCAAATTAGTATACCTACGCCTTTGCAACTGACGTGAAATTAAACGAGATCTATGACACAAATGTGAAGCAAATTGACTAATTATTTAACTGCTCTAAAAATCTTAATGATCTCTGTTTCTAATGGTAGTTTCCAAACGTTTGCAAGAAAATTAGCACTCTTGATTGTTTATTTAGCTAAGTATCTACTACCAGTATAAACACCTAACGTACCTATGCTCATAGACGTTACTATAAAAACACGCAGTGCAGTTCTTCCAAGAATGAGATAAATATCACTTATTGTTAATATCAGAATTACCTATGATTTTTATTTACCTTTTCATCTTATTCTTTATCTATTGTAACTTTTCATCTTAATTCGCATTTTACCGAGTGCGACAAGCAAGTGATCAACTTTTTGTCAATGGATTCCGATGGATCGAGCTCAGTTTTTGCCTCATTATAATATTTGGTGGTACTACAGGTTAGCAGACAAAAAAAACTATTTTCGAATGAAAAACACATTTGGTTATATGAATTCTAATTAATGCTTAGTGGCCACATGTTGTGACTGCTGTAAGTGAAGGTTTTTGATTCCCAAATCCCAGGTAGGGCAGTGTTACCTATTCGATATTTCTATCAGCAACGCTACAAAATACCTAACCTTAGTCAAAAAGTATATTTTAAAGTCGGCGGTACCTAAGAAAACCCAAATAAATAATATTTATTACAAGGTTTACTGTAGCAGTCCATTTCATTTTATTAAGTGATTTAAATACCTCGAACCTTTTATACCTTTATAAGATCCTATCATCCTACCAAAATAGGAGCTCCATTTTTTTACACCGTTCAATACGTCCGCGTCGTCATTCCCATTACACCAAAGGCGGAAGTTCTGCCAATAATGCGCCATTTAGGTTATACCTACTTACATCTGTATAAATTCCAACAATTGAAAAATGATACAGATGACTGCATAGCAGATGCAATCATGCAACAGCTGATATATTATTAGCGAGGTGAACGAACCTTACAGATAACACTTATGATTCTTTTTTTTGTTAAATTTCATTTTTAAACTATTAAGGATCTTAGACACCTAACCTTACCATGGAGTTTTGTAATTGATAAAACATATAAAAAACGTTGCGCTTTATATGTTAACAATAGAAGAACACTTTGTTATCTGATTGCCAGTTAATGTATGAATTTGTTCGTAGTTAAACATTTGAATAATATCATTACAATTTATTTAGTCCAGTTGCATAGAGCAGCGGTCAGTCATTTAGTTCGATGGCAAGGACACCCACGCGGTCACTGACAGCGTCGCCAGCGCAGCCTTTGCGTCCGCACATGACGGCAATACACTCTTGTCACTTAGCCTTATAATTTCCGCTCTGGATACCAATAGGACACTCGTGAGATATAATATAATAATAAGTACGTACATACAGGTTTTTAGAAATCAAGTTGCCTAGTTTGGTTTGGACTGAAAAATTTATTACAATTTATTCTAAATAAATAGGTAAATTACTTTTTTCTTAACTTTGTTTTTAAGTTAGTAAATGTAGGTAGCTAGAACAACCTTGTTATTGAAAGCAACACGACCGCGGTCGTTTGCAATTTCCTTTGCATAATACTATTATGCGCAATGTCTATTGACCTGAAAGATATTTAGATATGATTTGATGTACCTAGGTACTTAATACTTGATTTTGTTATACCTACATGATATAGGTCTGTAAAAGATGATTAGGTACTCAAACTGTTTGTCTACAAGTAAACTTTCTTGAGTTTTCCTGAAGGGATAGGTAGATACTTAAGTTTATAGTTTAGGTAATTGTTTTTTAAAATATTAAAGTCAAATCAACAAAGTACAGTTCTATACCCACGGTGCTTAGTTACTGGCAGGCAGTTGTAAGTTAAAATAAAGATAAAACATAAGTCTTATATATTTGATGTACCTATTTGTTCCACTGTTTAAATTATCTAGCTAATTGCATAATTAAACAGAAATTATAATTTAAATTATTAATTTAATATTGCAATCAAAATTTTTGAAATCTGTACAACACACTCGAAGCTTGGCGTAAATGTGACATATTAACACGGAAATATATCGCACGGTGACAATATAAAAAAGTTACTTTGCCGTTCTGACCGACCAAATATGTGGATCTGGTTTTAATGTAAAGAAAACAATCAATAATACGTAAATACATCTGGATATCAAAATACCTCCTTACCTTCAAGTTGAACTTTCATTGTTAAGTCGTAGACTCTATGTATAATAAATCCGTGTATTAAAATCTCTGCATATACCTAGATAGGTAGGATACATCCATATACATATAGGTGGTTTAAACATATTTTTCTAGGGATCCATGTTTCCAACTGTCATTCACATCTCCCACGGTCAATCCATGGTATAATAACATGTTTAAATTATTAAGTAGGACGCCTATACCTACTTATTACTTTTATATTACTACTGCTGCCTATAATTAAGTGATGCTGAAGGCAAATAGCGCATTAATTCGTAAATGTAAATATAACGCCGCAAATTTTCGACCAATGACCTTAAGTACAATATGAAATTATAAGGTCGGGAAGGTATATTTATATCTACTATTAGGTAACTCAAACAAGTTACTATTAGGTAGCTACGAAAAAAAGTATCATAGAGCGTTCAATCGTCATAATTTAGGTGAGATGTTTGCGCCATTCGTGGCTCTATCGTTGATTATGTATGATAATTAGGTACATACTCATTCTACGGGCTTTATCAACAAACATACGATCAACGTTTTCGTACCACTGAAACCTGTAATTTGAAATAACATTGTTGCTAAAAAAAAGCATCTAGAGTTTTTTAAATTGCAATGTCTCAACATATTTGTGAAAATTTCGCCTTTGATTCACCGGTTAGAGCTAGGCGGTACTGAACTACAAAAGATTTCCTTAAATGGGTACTCTATTTCCTGTCATCCCGTGTTCTCGACTCCTAGTAGTCATGGACTTAATCTCTCGAGTAGTACCTACTTAGGTTCTTTAGTAGAGTCGTGCAAGTTGTCTACTTTATTAATAACGTTCTTTATCTACAGATCCATACATTTACCTTGATGTGACCAACATTTTTCCAGCCCACATTCCTCGGTGCAGTGTAGAGCGGAATGTGGTAGATGTGTTACGGTTTATGATTTCATGGCACAATATTATAATAATGACTTTGTAACTAAGTAGATACGAAATGTGTAAAGAGTAGTTACTGTAGAAAGATTAACTATTTACACCAAACATTAAACATAAGTAAGTATCTACATTCAATGAATGGATGCAAAAAGTAGTTACTAACTAAATGTGCCAATTAAATATGCACCTAAAAGAAACCTACAGCCTAGGTCATTTAGCTATAACAATGATAATTAAAAATGATAATTTGGTATCACAGTCATGTAAGAGCAGATGACGCAGATGTCGTCCCATACAAACTATTTTTTTTTTATAATTAGTATGGTTTGTTATCTTCATAGAACAAACAATAAGGTGTTATATTTTTTTTTGTTCTATAGTAAAAATCAAATAAATAAATAATGTTGCTATAATACAAACTATTTTGTTGCAGACCTTCCATACGTTTGCGGCATCGTCCCCGTTGCCAAATCAATACGATTTGGACGTTATCGGCATGGCTCAAGATACTATGATCGATTCCCCTAAAACATCAAAATATGAAGATTTACCTGATTCTACAGACGAAAAAGTTATATCAGTAAGAATAACTTCATCAGTAGCTATCGGACGCGGAAAGGGAAAAGATCATTACAGACATTCAGGTCACATGCTAGATCATGACCTACAAAATCCAACTAAAGTGTCTTCAGAACTACAATCTACGTCTATAATACCCAGAAACGAAGAAATTACTCAAAATCTTTCATCAGATGTATCACCAAATCTCGCAGGTGCTAATATAGAATATATAAAGCAATTACATGAAAAACAAAGATTAAAAGAACACAGTTCGGAACTAGTTGATCCGTTTGAACAAATGGAAAAAGACCACAGCGTTGATAACGAACCAGCAAAAACATTTGAAGAATATGCAGAAGACATCAAAGATATTCCACTTGCGAGAAAAGTTGCATCAACAGCGGAAACTAACCTATTTCAAGAGAAAAACACCAATCAAAAATTTCAAAATCCTGTTATAAATGATCAGGTGGATTTATATGGCCAAAAACATCATTCTAATATAACAAATGAAGCAATGTTTGAGCCTTCTATCGAATTTGGATTAAAAATCGATAGAAACAAAGAAAATAACGTAGAAAATCTTACAATGTCTTCCGTTGATCATCGAAAGTCGAAAGCAAAGGGTACCAGAGATATTGATACATTTGTTTCTAATAATTACCAAAATGACGACTCCGTAGCTGAATCTTCTATAAAGTCTGTCGAATTCACTAAATACCACCACGATAATATTGAAAATATTCCATCGACAGTAACTGTGCCACCAGCACATTCTCCAAATAACATTCAAACTTTACCTAATAGAGCATTAAACGTAAGAAGAAGTGATCCAAGATTAACAACTGTTAGTTTTAACATAGTACACGACACACCCAAAGCGAATACTGACAATGATTCAGTAAAGTCGTTCATACCATCGAGTCAAGTAGTTCCCAATCAACAACAGTTTTATGAACCGCCTAAAATTTACAGTCAACCGGCACAAATATATAGTGAACCAGCTAAATTTTATAGCGAACCAGCAAAAATTTACAGTGAGCCAGCTAAAATATACAGTGAACCAGCTAAAGTGTACAGTGAACCAGCTAAAATTTACAGTGAACCGTCAAAGTTTTACAGTGAACCTGCTTCGTTGCATCTGAATCAAAATGTTCCTTCAAGTATCGCTCCTAACTACTCCCCATGGCAAAGACAACCACAACGCCCACTTGGCAGCACCACTGTTAATACAACTCCTCTAACTACCGTCACAAATACGTTACAACAAGACAGCACTCAAATGGAACACCAACCGGAGAAAAATTACGAAGTAGACGAAAATATCAGTGTGTTAACCGATGGGCGAAGTCACGGCGTGCAACAAGAGACGAGTACAGAAAAATGTAAACAAGACAATTGTAAAGTAGGTTATGTTGTCGAAGGGCGACAATTTAAGAAATATAGAGTAGAAGAGAGGACGTCTGATGGCTTCATAGTTGGTGAATACGGAGTGGTGAGAAACGAGGACGGCGCGCTGCGCGGCGTGCGCTACACGGCCGACAGCGACGCCAGTCCGCGGCTCATACACGACGCGCTCATGAAGTTCCTACAGCTCAAATAGATGTTAATACTCGCACAATGGTCTTAATGAAAAATAAACGCACACATAACTTACTTGCTCATTTAATTAAGTTCTTACATAAAGTTATCATAACATGAATAACCAACAATAAAAGTACATTATTTTAACAGTTTACTATGTATTATAAAGACTGAATGATTAAATATAATACAAATCCATTATAAATCAGTTTAGT
Organism: Protodeltote pygarga; assembly: GCA_936450705.2. Classification (NCBI taxonomy): domain Eukaryota; kingdom Metazoa; phylum Arthropoda; class Insecta; order Lepidoptera; family Noctuidae; genus Protodeltote; species Protodeltote pygarga. The sequence continues at coordinate 6,692,989 of OW388255.2, read as the reverse complement.
ACCTTTTTCTTGTAAAGTGTGTCTGCTATTCGGACATAGTTAACTATTAAGCAACCGTTGTCCGTCTCAATCACAACGCTCACAAATATTTATGTAGTTAATTCTTAATTGTGATTTCAATAAACGGTAAAACAAGTTTGTTTTCGGCGGTGTTTCCGCAAGAGAAACATATTTTAGGCGCAGAGAAGACAATGGAAATTTTTTTCCGCAGACAGAAATGGCCGCTCCTCTCCTTCAGTGGTTGCGTGAACGTGTCAACGTGATCGTCTGCTCAGCGCCTTATTGGAATAAAATACGTAACGCGTGGCGCAGTCAGGTTCGAGCTTAGATTTCATAACTAATGTGTTATTTATTATTGTGGGTTGTTATAAATATGTATGAACACCTTTGCATGCGTACAATATTGAAACAATTTCTTAAAGGTACAGGAAAATTTCAAGTTCATCTCAATGACATGTATTTATAATTCTGGTGCCATTTATCACTTTAGATAAAATAATTAGTAATGCTTATATCTGGACTTCGCCTTTTTATGTATAATAACTTAATGAATATTGTATTGTAAATAAATAGGTATCTTAGTATACACAAAAATTAGATAAATATCAATGAACATGCAATGATGGTGTTTCATTTTTAGGGTACCCCCCGCGATCCGTCCATCTGTCTACTGTTTTTTTAAATCATAATAAACTGCACTAAATTTTTTTTACAGACTATGTACTACTATGGCTGCTATAACAACAAAAAATAAAAATAAAATAAAGTAAAGGCGGCCCCAAACAAAAAAAAAGGTTTTTTTGCCGTTTTTTTTTGTGAATTGAATTATATGTATCAGTTTATCATCTCCTGAGTGTGATTCAATTCTTGAGACTCGATATTCTTGATCATTCAAATTTAACACAAAAGATTAATTTCTCAAATGATTGACTTTCAATTATTATCTGTCGGTGTCAATAGGCGAAGTCCGCAGGGTGTGAAAAGAGCAGTGCTAATTATATGCAGTGCAGTCTCCACTTCGCCTGCAATTTACCGTACAAACAGCTTCGAAAAAAATATAAGAGGTTAATTTTAGTAATGGTTAGCCATCTACATTTTTTTAATAAATTTAATTAACACTTAACACATACAAACTTCAAATGTTCATTAGAGAGAGAATAGTATAGTATTTAGGTATCTACTTGTTAACAACAATGGCGTGTACTCAGATTTTATATTTTAATCATTAAACGACATAACTACGCTCATTAAATAAATTAAGTAACCCGATATAATTTTATAAAAATATACTTAAATAGAATTTGTTGTCGATATTAAATTTCGATATGCGGTTTGACTTTTTAATAGCCACTGGTCACAAGATTTGGGGATATTTAGCTGCACTTTATATTGCAACATTCAAATATGTAACAACATTGCTTACCCTATAATATTATTTTATAAAACAACAAAGCCAAACGCCTACGTGTGTATACATATAAATGCTTTAGCCTCAAATTCTGTTGCAGGTTAAATATATTTATATATTAATAAGTTCTAGAGAAAATTTGACAACAAATTTAACATGACAGTAGGTATAGGTAATATCATTCGATGAAATGTTGATAATTAATTTAAAAAAAACATATACATACCACTAAAAAAACGAAAACATTTATTTCACTTATAGCTAAAGTTGTTCCACTTCAAAAGACAAAATTGTCTGTAGGTAAGATTTAAGTAGGTATTATAAAAATCAGGGTCCAGATAAGAAAGAGCCACTATACCTATAGTTTAGGTAGGTATAGTTACCTAATTGTTCCTAATACGTTGTTATTATCAGTCAACGCTGTTCCAATAACAAGAAAGAGCCTCCCTCCATTCTCGCCATTCCTCTCGGTCATGCGCCAATTCAGGCCTTACATTCTTTCATTACATTCTTTCATTACATTCTTTATGTATCAATTTAGTCCCGCCACCTCCACGTCTTACTATCTTAGGGCACCAGTTATAAGATTTGCAAGCTTAAAGCTCAGATGGCATGCATACGTCTCCTGCTTAGAACAATCAGCTGTGTGGCCTTTTGAGTCACATCAACAATTAAGGTTTTGGAGCACAGCATGGTGTTTCGAACTTGATCAGTTAATTTAACACCAAGTATTCTGCGCTCCATCGCCCATCGGTGAACCTTTAAAAGTGTGCTCTGTAGGTCAATATCGGAAAAATACACATGTCCATGAGCTTTCGTTTCGCACCATAGGTAAGTTGCCCTTGAAGAGCTCCTTCATGGACTAGTAGCTCCTCCAGGCATTTTCTGTGTGTCTTTGACCGAAGCAATTATATTCCTGGACGTGTTGTATGATCTGATATCTACCCAGATATTTATTAGTGAGCTGTTAATCAAGACTTTGCCCTTTGATGTTCATCTTCTCTAATTTTGTGGCTGATAACAAAAATAGAATTAAGTCGTCGGCAAAACGTAGATTTGATCTTAAGTCATTTGTTAATTTAGGTACAATTATTTTTTCGTCGAATTGGTCGCCAGCGTCCGGTAGACCTCTACGGCACTGACGCGGGTCGCCCTGATTAACTAATGTTGCTGTTCCTAATGTTTGAATTTTCAATTCTCAGCCAGTGGGGTCTAACTTTACATTACTTACATAAAACTATAAAATAAATGATAATATCACCAACACCTCTTACTATGGGGGGTTTATGATTAAACACATGCCTATTTTATTATATTTAAAAAATTGGTACCTACTTAATCTTAAAATTAAATAGGTAGATATATAGTAGCATTGGCATTAAAACTAATATATAATAATTAACAATACACTGGCTTAACTTTAGCCTTGTACACAAGCTACAGCTTACCTAATCACTTGTCATGTTTTCCAATCAATATTACAATATCGGGTTGAGATTACATCTTTAATCTTTATTAAATTAACAGTAGTAACCTATTTTCAAATCCACTGGTAGATGATTAGTTAGGTATACATTTTAGCGATTAACGTTCTTAATTAATTTATCTTATATGAATAACTACATTAATAAACTACGATATCTTGTAACACATAAAGCAACGCTGACAACGCTCCGTGCAATAATTTATCAACAATAACCGCTGATGGAAGCACAACAAATTAATGGAACAAACGAATGATTTTCTGTCGGTGATGAACAAGAAAATGTTAATAAATATTTATAAGTTATATTGTTCGTAGTGTCATGATATGTGGGAGTGGCAAACACTACACCAGTTCAAATTAAATAGCACAGCAGAATGTCTCCGCTTCATTTGTGTTAATTCACATCGAGCAGCTTGCCGTGTAGTTCACCTTCACTTCCGTCACAAGTTAGATATAAGTAATTGTATTAAATTATTCATTACCGTTTAATACTTTTCAGTGCCACTGCCAAATGAAAGCAAGTACTATAGCAACTTAGAATGTGCTCATGCGCTTAGTGTTTTATCTAAATCAAACACCACCGACAAAAAATCAAAACGTTTGTCGTGGTCCTTAGTATATTTATAACTACTACTGCCAAATATTATCACAATTGTCGCTAATACAATTTGTGCCATAACTAAACCAACACATTGTTATATAATACCTAGCATTATAAAGATAAATATCGGTCTGATAGCAACGCAGTTGCACGTTGCACCTACCCCGTCCCAAGTCGTTTTAATTGTTTAATACGCTTAGCACGAACACACAACAATATCTTCACATCGCTGATCATAAATATTTGTACATTTACTAAAATAGAAAAATCGGTCTTTACTAACATATATCTAGGCGATTATGTACTTATGTCAAATGAAAACGGAGACCAGCAGATATAGGGTCGTAACAGAATGTAACTTCTACTTGATAAGAATTATATACTTAACTAAGTAGTTAGATGTTTAATACTTCAATCCATAATGCTGTCGACGCGCTTTACCATTAGGCACAGATGTATCTAACATTTTATTATTTTAGTAATATTAGGTACTTACTTCTGGTTTTTGCTTATATGTTCGAGATTATTACAAGATATATTATAGGATTATTCGATAAAAATCAAAGTTTAGCAAAGCTTTAGAAACATTAAATTTTGAGAAAGTGTGGCGAGATTTCGTGCGTTAACAATGAACTACTGGCCTCAGTGGAATACTAATATTGATTAATAAATATAGGTAGGAAGCTGCACACAAAGATTTTTTTGCACTACTTACTTACTTTTCTCAATTTTTCTATTTTGGTGCAGAACATTGTCATTAGTCTAAGTATAATTTTATGTATAATTTTTACTAGTCCCTTTATACTTTTTTAGTAAAAATAGGTCTATTTCATATTTTTAATTTTTTTGGCAGTGTAACATAATATATTTTGTAAAAGTAAAAAAAAAAACAGAATACGAAATATGTAAGTAAATTTTCTCAGTTTTGGCTTATTCGACCAAAGCGCCGAAGTTTCCCAAAAATAGGAAAGTTTCAGCTCGTGCTACACTTTCAAAAGTATTCTAAAATATATGATATTGAAATAGGGACATAAACGTTTGAAATAGGTAAGTAGGAAAAGTGAGTAATAAAGATTTGAGCGATCAGCACAGATGACTCCTAACTCGTGCAAGCCCGATTTCATTGCTAGACAAGATCCCATTATTGAAGTGACTTAGACACATTTAGTCGTAGTTCTCAGACTCCTGTTGCACCAGCTTGAATCGCCGAGGACTCTTCACAGCGATGGATCCATGTCCGTCTAGTGACAGTCGCCCCTTCATCTGCAGATATCTGAAAATACAACAACATCAACGTCAAACGGGAGCTCAACAATATTCTACGTGTACGGGGTCTTTGTCTCTTGTATTTTGTTAAGTTAGTTAGTTAATTCATTTTCATGTTATGATGTTTTTATACCTGTTTGTGTGTGTACATAAATAAACAAATAAATAATCTATCGCTATTACACAATTAATGTCATGAGTCCACATCGTGCAACTCCTCGTACCTACTTTTCGGATTATTTGCGTTGAAACATCTAAGTAAGAAGCTACATAACGTTGCCTAAATTAATTTATTTAATTATATGCCTATACCTTTTAATATGACGGCATACAAGCTTCGTCGGGCGTTGCTGCCACTCATCCAAAACCTCTTTTGGGGCTAACACCTGAAATAATATTAAAATATTGTCTTTTTAATAACTTTTCTAAATAGCTCTTTATGATCAAGTTGCTTGCCTGAAACTTAGGTAAAGGTACACTAGAAGGTAAGTAAGGTACTATGGTTTCTATGATATAAGTAAAATAGGCAAACATAAAATATTTAGTTCAGTACATCATTATCTCTTTTGTTTGTAAATCAATATATTTTATTGTTCAGTGACGAACTGTTATCAATAAAACAAAAAAAAATACCGACGGTCAAATTTCAACCAATGGACTACCTCTAGTACCTAAGTATAATCATTTAAAAAGTTGCTTACCTGGTCCCCTCTCAGTCTATCAAGAAGAGTGACGCAGATGACCGCGGCCTTAATGCCTGCATGATGCGTGAGCGCAGCAAACGCGAGTGATTCCATCTCAATATTCACGACGCCTGCCTTGTGGATGCTCTCCAAGTACTCCATCTTATCGGCCTCTGTGAAGTCGCAGAATGCTCCGTCCAGGCGACCTTGACCTAATCACGACATATTAGTTTCAAACTGATGACCTTCCTGTACTACAATAACAACAACGTCAGAAGTTGGTGTCAAAGCAGACCGAATCGCGAATTATTATCTATTGCGCCGTAACTCATTAAAAAGGTTCCCCTTTTAAATTATCTTGAGTTTCTCTAGTGTAACGCAATGCCGTGACTATCAAGATAAAGTTTGTTGTAGCAATAAACATATAACAATAACGCATTTCTACTAAGTTAGAAAACACTGCCGCTGATCACCTAACAAAGATTACTGGCATTATTATAATAAGTAGGTACTGCAACAATCTTTATAATTCCTCAGACAAATCTGCTGATTATAAAAACAATGTTTTTAACCAAGCTTTTATATTGAAATATTAAAACTAAACGGTTATGCAAAAATTTGTATCTGTACTGTTGACGTTAAAGAGTTTGTCTTTGTCTGGAGCTAATCCTGGTTGTCGATTCAGGTCATGCTTACCATGTATGACAAAATGTATAGTCATCGGAACTGAACCATCATGTAAAAACTAAACTCAGTAGAATAAGAGGAAGTCATTTTAATTGAAATTTCAAAATTCAAAAACCCTCGATACAGAAAATCTTTAATTTTTTTAGCTAAGGACACTCGATCAGATTACCTTTTAAATAAAAAAAAACTAAGTCAAAATCGCTTCATCCGTTTGCGAGCTACGATGCCAGAGACAGACATATAGACACACAAACACGTCAAACTTATAACATCCCTTTTTGCGTCGGGGGCTTAGGTCGGGGGTAATCATAAACTTGTAAAAAACAGAAATGGAGCAACAAAGCTACTTAAATACCAGAAAGAAGGAAATACTAAGGTACCTACTCTTTATGAGTAAAGAAAGCGTAAAAGCTGATACTAGGTTATATACTAGTATCCCGTTAGTACTTAGTATTCGTTGTTTTGCTATATTGTTGCTGCTCTCTAGAAGTATAAAAAGTACCTTCGTAAAAGTCGTACGTGCACATGGTTTTGCCAGTAACGGTATCATACGGGTCTTCTGGATCGGCCAGTCCCTTCAGCTCGCGTGCAAGCCGCTTGTCTAACTTCGCTGGCCTCTGAATGTTCTTGCCCAAAACCGTCTGAAATTAAGTATACATATTTGGGCGGAGGATGCCGGATGGCGCGACGAGGAGGGCCGACGGGCGACCGAACCGCCTCGTTGGTACACAGGAGCAGCAATTAAATAAAAATTGACTTGTGCACGAGGTTGTATTTTCACAGACGACACTGTATGTGATAGAAATATTACAGATATTTGGCGTATATAGGATAGGTACTTAATTATAAAATTATCGCAAACAAGTAAATTTGATTCGCATAATGCGAGTGGTAGACAAAAGTGCACCGGCTAGGCAAGCGCAATGCTGCCACACTCTAGCCGGAGACATTCTTACCAACATTGGGGTTTGATGGACATGGTGGTGTTTGATACAAAAACACACCGCTACGCCACACCATGGAGAAGGGTATGATTGGGGGCACTGTACTACAGTTGAAGGATGTTGATGTTGAAGGATGACTCTGACCATAATCCTAAACAATATCTTAAATTTATTTCTATCCTATATTCAAGTTAAAAATTCACCTTTCCATACAATCTGGCAACTTAGAACGGTGCGGTTTGTATGGGAAGGTAAATTTTCAACTTGATTATAATTATATAGGACTGATATAAGTAAAATATATTGTTCAGGATCATGGTCAGAGTCATCCTTCAAAATTTCCACACCCCTTTATAATATATCCTATACATATACCTACACCCCCTATATCTATCACATATTTCATTATTTTTCCACGCGTCGAATTAATTTAAACCATCAGTACCTATGGTTATGTAATGAATCAATCAATAAATTTTGAACTTGACTGACAAATAACCTATGGTAACAACTATTCTTTACAATTTAAACATTACTGATGCCTAACTAATTAACTATAGTTATGAATCATACCAGTTCGAGAACATTCTTCAGCGCGCCATCAACAGCCTCCTCGGATATGACGACGGTGCCGCCCTCGTAGCCGATGCCGCCGCACGTGCCGATCCTGAAGAACACTGGATCGCGCACCTTCGCGTGGTACATTAGCTTTATGACCTCATGCAGTAGGATGCCCACTGATGGAATGCCCATGCCGTGCTGCACAGAAAATTCATGGTTAATTTAGGAAGCCAGGGCATTGGGAGAAGAAAATCTAATATGTTTATCTGGGTATTTATGTAAACAAAAGTGAAAAGTCTTGATCTCGTAAGTACTTATAACTTTTTAAAGTTCAGCTATCGTATTAGCGTCGACTTCTTCTTAGTCATTAGGTAGGTGATTAGTTGCAGTAGTGTACCTAAGTGCACATACGTCTACATCCTGCTGATATTAATTATTAAAAAAAAAAAAAATCGACTACGAGCTAGATATAATCTGTAACCTTACGCTAGTGTACCTTCTTAGATACACCAGCGGCCCTGCAAACTGATTCGTATTAGTTATTCCACGGGCAGCCCAATCTAGCACGTAAGTTATATCGTCAGCATCAATAGTGACAATAGTGGAGTAATACCTAGCTAATACGTTGTACCTTTTTACGACAAGTTATACTTATGTATGTGTGGGTGCCTATAATAGCGGATTGAAATGGTATCCGATAAAATTGTAACAAGTAACAATAACCGCCCAACAAGTGAACTGCGGTGAGCCGAGTTGTTGATTGAACGATAACCGTTATAATAGGTACTTATTCAGCTCGGTCCCCGCGCAGAAATCGTTTGACTTTGTATGATGATGAAATGATAATGTCTTCCTCGATAAATTACTTTGTATGGTTAGTTGTTCGTTTATGAAACGTTGCAAGGGGTTCTCATATCTTTCTTCGAAACATTTAGATAGAGAATCATTTTCTAGAAATATGACTATGACCCAAAACGTGTTAATGGAGTTGAGTATGTGGCCCGGGTTACGTTAAAATTTTATTAAAGCGCCTATTGAAGGCTTCCAATGCGATTTATCGACTACCACGTGAAATGGGAGCCGGGGTCCGCACTAGACTAAAGTAAACGTCACCTAGGTTATAGAGTTATACCTCGGCATAAAAAGTGCAGCGACACCATTCAAGAACTAATTCTTTTTTATGTTTTGGTGGTAGGTAACACTTACGTAACGTAACGCCTTCGTTTATTAATTCAACTACATATAATTACGCCACTAAAGTGCAACAGCAACAATCGCACATCAAATTGAGAACCTCATCCTTTTTGGATTTCAGTTAAAAATTATGTAGTAGGTAGGTACTTATTCAAATTATATTTTTGAATCTCCACGTAACCATGTAAGAATAAAATAAATATTGGGTCGTTTTCCACAGTAAGATAACAATATATAATATACCTAATATGTCTAGTACCTACGTAGTTAAACGTGATCAATCACGACCTTATTTGCGAGAGAAGATTAAAGTTCGAATAAACGAATTTTGATAACATCATTATTTTGATGATTATGGCCAAGTACTAAATATAAATAAAATATAAATATTAAGCTAAAAAAATATAGTATAAAAACTAAAACCCGACTACTTAAAATCTAAAAACAAGCTTCTTAGATTTGAAATAAAATTCTGTAGTCGGAGGCCACCAAATTACAAAGTATTTACCCTTGGAAGATTATCTAGTACCTATTTACCTATAATACATTAAGGCCTCCGACTACAGAATTTTATTTCAAATCTAAGAAGCTTGTTTTTAGATTTTAAGTAGTCGGGTTTTAGTTTTTATACTAAGTATATTTTTTTTCAATGATTTTTAGTGGTAAAGAAACCAATAAAATTCATTTTAATCACAATTTTTTAGAATGTGGTAGTTCATAAATAGGTAGATTTCTTTAACTGTTAACTTCGGTTCAAACCTTTAGTCAATGTCATGTATTTTTTAAATTAAATTTATTTCAAAGGTGTCGTCTGCGACTTCGAGCTATTAAAACATGGCCTCATATATTTCTTAGAAGTATACATGAAAAGTAGTAAGAAGTACAGCTTGGCAAAAAAGAGTCTGGAAAAATTGGGGGCGCCGCTGTCGCACTTTTCACACTACAATTCAAAATTACAAGTTATTAAGTGCTTACATAGTTTCTATGACGAGTTTTTTGTCATTAATCAAATGAATCATTTTAATGTTATTTTAGTACTCACAAACGTAGTTATTTAAGATTTTTATTTTTAGTTCCAGCTGTCACCGCCTCAGAATCTTTTTTGCCAAGCTGTATAAGTACACATGAAACCTTTTTTGTGGGATATCATCTTATATAGAGTACATTTACCTAAAGTTCGAGGAAGTAAGTAACATGGAGTTGATAATACCTGCTCTAAAATCCCGAAATCATAAACATTACAATTAATTCCCGGGAAATAAGAAATTAATTTTACGTATAATTATTTAATAAGAAATTTGAAAAAACAACTGATACGGATGGGATTCGAATCCACGATCTCCGGTGTACCGTGCCGACGCTCTAACCGCTAAGCTACCGTATCCCATCAGAATCAGTCGAAATTTCAAATCTCTTTCTACGCCTTAGGCGTGTGGTAATATCGAACGGAATACATTAATTATCCGACTCAGTGTTCTAAACTTTGCAGTTTTTAGAAGGCACCGATAGATATTACCACACGCCCTAGGCGTAGAAAGAGATTTGAAATTTCGACTGATTTTGATGGGATACGGTGGCTCAGCGGTTAGAGCGTCGGCACGGTACGTCGGAGATCGTGGGTTCGAATCCCTTCCGTATCAGTTGTTTTTCAAATTTCTTATTAAATAATTTATTATATTTAATAAGCAAACATGTGTTAAAACATGTAATAAATTCTCCAAAATATTGATTTTACGTTTTAAATACATATGAACTAAATTATTATAATAAAAAGTCTTTATTATGTTTTTAGACATCGGTAACAGATAATGTAATACTTAAGTAGTTCGGTACTAAAACTGTTAAATTAATGAGTTTTATTTTACATACAAAATTAATTCTAATAAAAACTATAGGTCAAAATCCAGTCCATATTAATAAAATCCCGGGATTTAATTGTTATGTTTACGATTCCGGGATTTTTGAGGAGGTATTTTTAACTCTATGTTACTTACTTCCACAAAACCGCAAACCAACGCCATCTAGTTACGAAAAAGAAATCTCAATTTAATTAACATTATTTTAAAATATAATCATAATTTAATAGGCAGTGATGTGTAGAAACTTTAATTTAATTAGTAAATATTTATTGTTATGACGTTTTCACATTGTATGCAGTGTTATAATCACATATATTTATGATAGTCGTAACGGGTAGTTAGAAGCCTGATATTCTAAGAAGTGGTCTAGAATATATAAATAATATATACATATTCTGAATGTGCTCATCAAGACCTTCCATTTGATATCAAACACGATAAATTTACCTTAACTTTATTTTTTTCGAGCTGACTAATTTATTTTTAAAATCCACCTTATTTGATTTTACGAAATTTCATAAATCCTATAACCCGCAGACCATTAAGACGCATCGATAGACACCTTATTTATTGAATTACAACAAATAGTTTAGGAGCTACGAGGGAACAGATGAACAAACTTACATACATACATACATACATACATACATACATACATACATAGACTGCTAAAATCATAACCCTCCTTTTTTTTGTAGTCGGGTAAAAATATTCCACCAAATAGGTAAGATGGATGGGCTATGAAATCTAAATATAAATATATTATGTTATAACACTGCAACTGGTAGGTACCTACCTACTTATCTTAGGTAGTTTAAATTTTTAAGGCACCATAACAGATACTTTTACTTATAGTTTTTTAATTTTCTGTTTTGCAATAAAGGCCGCGATCCTCTGTCATCGCTTTTAAATTTATTTGGTGCAAAATTGCAATTTCTGTATGTTATAAGTGTTATAACTTATAATACTCTATCTATATACAAATATTTATTAGTAAGAGTTCTTAAATGTTACATAAAGTATGCTATTGCTATTAAATGTGAGAAAAAAACGATCAACCAGCTAGCATTATCCGTTTTATAGGTATACTATGGTAGGTAACTCTACCTACTGGTAGAGTTCATGTTCATAGTTACACTGAATGCGGATACCAATCTACAGCCGTATCTATTTGCGTTCGTATCACGCGAGAGGATGAGAGTCACGAGGCGACCACACACGTGAACCGCAAATGCTGACAGCAACACACCGCATTTCAATTCTTTCATAGTAAAGCAAGATTGACCTTATTTTTTATTAACCTGGCCTGAATGCACGCTGTAAGTCACCTGTACGTAGATTGTATGGAAAATAATTGTACCTATATATCAATTAGAAGATTTATTAGAAATAATCATTAATTCTATTCCTAATCCAAATGACATTTATATGGCGCTACCTACAGAAATTTCACCAAAACGCTGGCTACATAATCATTGTCTCGCTGCCCTTGAGCTTAATTTAAGTCGGTGTTTTGGTCACGTGTTGCGAACCACCGCGGTCCGCGATAGATGGTCCAAGCAAGTCAACCCTAATAGACTGAAGTCATTCCGTCGAATATGTTCCATTACATAAAATGGTCCAACATCGTGTCAGTATTTGGCAAAGGGAAGGCCGAAAGCCACATAGGCATACATTCGATTTGTTGACATATGATTCGAAATAAAATTAGAAAACCGAATAAAAGTGCAAAGCAATAATAATTTTAGAGAAATGACCTGAACTTTGCAAGAATTAATTGAATGGCGAAAAATATGGTTGTTGATTTTGTGATAAAAAATTAAGAGGGATAATGGTTAATTTTGGTCGGTAAAGTCGATTTCTTTAAGGAAATGTTACTGGTTTTTTTTTTCTGTGGTTAAATTAACCTACTTCACTACGACGGTGGGGCAATGCTTTACAACTGTATTAAGTATAACCGCAACATTTTTTTTTTCAAATAAGGAAATCATTATCAAAACAATCATCACTGGTGCAACGTGCAAATGATTTGTGCGGTCACAAGTGCGCTATTCCCACAAACAACTTTCAGTAGCACCTGAGATGAACTTTGTGGGCGAAATAACCATTACGATTTTGATAAACCTATAATACCAACCACCAACTGTAACAGTACGAAGATTTTAAAATGTCAATCCACAGATACCTACTGAAACAAATGATATCCCCCAAATCTTCAAGAAATAAGTGCTGAATTAAAGTAAAATGTTTATGGTTCAAAAGCAAATACTTACACTTATACACAGTACGGGTCCAACTTTGTACATAGAATATCTGTAGGAGAACTGGCTGATGTCTTGCAGCGTGGTCCCGCAGGGCAGCTTGTGCCCAATCTCAGCCATTATCGTGTATGCGAACTGCTCCATCCGCTTCGGAGTGCCTCCCATGCATACAAACTGCATATAATTAAATATTCATATAAAAAAATGCATGCACTGAATATATAACGAGTGATATGCCGCAGTTCATTAAGAGATTCATAACATAAATTTGTGAACCTTGCTACAGCAAAAAAAAATCTCATACAAGAATCGAAACCGCGTGACCCACAACATGGAATTTAGGTATATTTTTTAGAGTCTCCTCCTAAGACTTATTTTTCATACCTTCTGGTTCGTGTTAGTCAATAGAAAAACACTTACATACCTTAACATCGCCGAACATTTCTACAAGATCGTGTGAACCGCTGCCAAGTGCCAAGTGGTATAAAATATCTTGATCCATTAACTCGATGTTAGGATTTCGTAGACGTACTGTGCCATCAGGGTACCTGTTAAAGAAAAGATCAACCGTTATAATCTACTTACCTATTTTAAATAATATTAAGCACGTTCCTACTGGAAACATTACTTGGAAGGGTGCCTGTGTTTATATAACAACAACCTCGATGTTTACTTCGAGCTCTTGTACAATTTCAAGAGATCTTTTTATTCGCCTTTATTAAAACTTTACTTTGTGTAAACTTTACTCACGTTCCCCTCGCAATAAACCGTTTTTTATTATGATTCTTTACAAATATGTAACGAACGAATATAACGACGAAGTTTTTTTGTCGTTATAATTCGTCACTTATACTTCGGTAGGTACCTTTCCATGATACATGCCATACAATAAAGTTATACCTTATTTAATTGAATCCCTTTCCATGACAGACATAGGTACCGATCCCTTTCTTTCCAGAATTCAAAATGTTCAAAGTTTAGAGTTAATCGTTGTTTAATTTAGCTGTCTAAACATTTGAAAGAATCAATCACGTAGGTATTTAAAAAAGGTAATTATTCAAAAACAATAAATGTTAGGTACATAAGTAATGTTTTTTTTCAGTAATCAATCATAAATAATTATTTCACAACCTAACAGTTCCCCGATCTACTTCTTCCCGATCTTCGCCATTTCTCGTATCTTCATATTCATCATCATAATGCCTCCTGTGCGGATGATGGTAGCCATTCACGTGTACTGCCGAAGGTTGCCCAACGTGCATTTCGCATCCATTTTGATGATGAAACGAATTATTTGTTACTTCCACCTCACAGTTGCAAGGCATTTCTTCGGCAATCCAAGATTCTGAGATTAAATTAGAAACATGGATAAATCATTAATCACGTGTAAAATTATGTGTATATAATAAAATTTTATATTATTTTGCGTACTGGGCACTGTATTTACCTAATTGATAAGCATAGTAAACTTAATGGGTACGTATGATAACTTGATAAGTGACAAACATCTCAATATTAGCATTTTTTAAATCAGTTCATAACAAAGGTTATCGCAAAGCTCTTTTCAGCGTATTACTTATAATGATTACATTTGTTTGCAAACAATTTTATCAAGGTTAGCTGCTGATCGATGTTGAAACCAGCTAGTACTTGTTATGAATGTTGTGATCCAAAAACTCATTCGAATTCGATTCTTAGCACCCTCGAAGGCACGTAACAATGGACTTCAATTTGTCTCACTTCTCGATCTTTAAGACATCTCAATATATTTAATAAGTGAAACATATTAATACACTTACCTATTGATCATCTGATCAATAAGTAAGTAGATTGAGTTTTTGCTTTGTGACCTTTAATTATTTTCTTAACCAATCATTAAATTGATTACCTACGTTAACTTATTGATGAAAAAAAATGTTTAAATCACTATCAATAAGTACATTTTCCTCAGCTTAAGTTAAGTGCACATTAAAAAGTAAATAGGTTTACTATAGACTTCCATATTAAGAACTAATTTAAAATAAATTACTTAGTGCATGGAGTAGTTTAATTAAAGAAAACCAATTACTTACCCTGTTAAATTATTGAAAATATCAACACTTTGTTTTGCTAAACACTTTTGTTATTTATTAAAGTACATCACGAATTCACAACGAGAATAAAATAATGCGAGCTACTCCCAGCAAATGCAACGTAGTGTTTGATCAACTTTCCAAAGACGAATACTCTACTGACTGACTGTACGCGACCGCGACGGTTCTCATAGAGCGGCTTGCGAATCCACGAAAACTTTTATTGTAATGCCTTGCGATATCATAAAAAAAATACATCGTTCGAACAACAGCTGTCCATTGACTGCAGACACAGTATTGCGACGGGTCCTCATAAAGTAATACCTCGATGTATAGTGAATCATACATTTTAGTCACAGTCCCTGTGACTTCATTCATTTCTGGTAAAGGGCTACAATGAATGCATTCAGTAAATGGCTTACGGAAGTTATGCGATTCAGCAAATTAAAGCTGATAAGTAAGTTTAATTATGTTTCGTCGTAAAGGTATTACAGGTTGCAACTAATTGGATAGCAGGGTAGACCGGTATTAAAATAAATACTAGTCAGGGAAGCCCTATAAGATGGTATCATGAAAGCAACACTGGGTGCCATACAAATATTCCTGATGCATGCTTGTATATATTTATGGGGTTCTAAAAAGTTTAGAAGACTTAAACTGAGGTCTATAAAACGTACTTTGCAAGATCAGTACATTTCATTAGCAGTTATTTATACATCTATCTTCGAATTCGTCCGATTGCGTAGGTAATAAGCAAAATAGACGACTTAGCTCGGGTCTTTTAGCAGTTAACCTCGGACAATTCCGTAAATATTCGATGCATATAAGTATTTTCTAATATATCTACCTATAGGTAAGAAATAGGATGTACAACCGTAAAATTATACATTTCGAATGTTCACGGAGACCTTAGTGCAAAAAAGATTTTTATCCGTCATGTTTTTAGTAAAAAAAATATTTGCTAGTACTTTTCCTATCAAAAGTGCGACAAATTGATTGAATTGGTCACTACTAATTAATAGAAATATTATTCTTACACTTACTCAATAAACTATCAGTTAGGGTTAATTTTAAAAATCTTATATTTTATAGGTATATGTTTTACATGTTTATTATGCATAGTGTGTTGTTTTGAGTTTTTTATTAAATATTTTCATTTGAAAATCTTGTTTTTTTTTATCTAATCTAACACAGCTCAACATTTCATAAGAAACAATGGAATTACATGTTATAAGTATTATGAGTATGACGCATCAAGCCAATTACTGTAAATTGTGTGAAATCTAGGTAAATCCCTTGTTCATTTTTGTGACGAACAAGGATACAAGGACAATAATATGTTGAAAAAAAATATTGGTTTGTTCACATATTTTCTTGCCTTATTATGATTATTATATAAGTATAAATCAGCCTGTAAGTAGGCTTAGCATACAGTCCCACTTCTGAATAAAAGCCTTTTCTTGAAATCGAGGTGAGACGAAATAGCTGATGCAGGTACAACTACTACTCTCTATTACCTAAATTTAAATACCTAATAAAATCGCCGAATATTAGCCCTGCTGTATATTTTGCAACAAGGAAAATTTTTAAAATAATTAAATGCCAGAAATGGTCGAGAACGATACTGAAGCCGAATATATAATTTTTAGAAACTTTGTCTGTCTGTTTGTCTGTCACAGATTGGCGCAAAAACTACTGGACAGATTTAGTTAAAATTCGGCAAAAATATTTGTTAAATACCAAGTCAGGTGTTAGGGTACAAATTATCAAAATAATTATAGGGAATGAGTAGTACTGTAATAAGTAGGGTTACCGAAATGCACGCGGACGAAGTCGCGGGCGGAAGCTTGTCCTTAATAATATCGAAAACTCCTGTGGTATCAGTAATCAGTGAGGTCCTCACACTATATTAATTTAAAACAATTTGTAGGTGTCTATAAGTACATTTATCTTGGTATAGGGCAAGACAGAATGAAAGGCTAGAGACCCCGGGGCCTCATCAAGAACACCACGCACTCCACCATGCTAAATATTTCCGCAACGCCAGAAAGAAATCCAAATGGAAACACATAAATAGAGACCACAAATAACCACGACCACTCTGTCAAGAATGAACGCCTAACCATACAAATTGTACCAGTGTTTCCAATACAAATTGTATTGGAATCACCATTGGTGGTGCCAAACAAACTTCGTAATTTTTTATTACAAATGGGATTCTTTGGTGTAAAATAAATAAAATGTGGAAAACACCTTCGTTGTAGGTATAGTATATATATTTTGAAGATCGGATAATACTGATAAAAATAGTTTAAAAAAATAAGGAGCGTTTTCAAAAATGCTGTTGTGTCGATTTGCCACCCAACGTGGGATTTAATAAATTGTCATTTTAGTTAGGCAAAATTACGGAATGGATGGATTTCCTGAATTCATCATAGTGCAATGATTCTGTAGTCTTCACATATCTTAGTCAACCAATAGTCGCTTATCTGAGGTATCGTTACAATTGATAAATTATTTAGACAACAGTTCATGCTCTCTAACACCATAATTTGTGTATAATTTAAAAGATTATTGATTCCTAAAAAATATTATTTGCATTAATTGTAAATTACTATACATTGCTACTGTTACTATACTATACTGTTTCCTGCTAAAATCATGAAGGTAGGTCAGCAGCACCTAACGATTAAATTTTGTTGACTGAAGCAACAATCTTTACTGCAACACAACATAACGCGAATTCTTTTAAGTAATTTTAATAAGTAAATTATAAATTAAGTAAGTTAGTACGAATAAATCCAATTTAACAAGTAATTAGACATTGGGTAAGTACTTTTGTTTAGAAATCAACAACAATAAGTACCTAAGTACATAAAGGCAAATTATAAAGTTGCACTAACTTTACCTGCCCTGTATTCGTTTACCATGCAGTCACAAACTGTAACTACTTAGGTATTATAAAAAAAATCGATGAAAATCAGTAATTTCCGGATAACTGATAGGTAACAGTAACAGTTTACGATGTAGTTCTACTCATCGATTCACCTACTTTAAGTTGTGGCCAGTGACAGTCATTGCTAACCATCAGATTCGATACATGTACTGAATATCTACTAATAACCCTAGAAACAATTGAATACTCACTCGTCACGGAGTTCGTCTTTATCGAAAGACATGTTGTGTTGATTATTATATTTTAACAGGCACAACACGGTTTCAAGGAACGCGTTAGGCAACACACTATCAGAGTTATGAGTATGACCGATCGATGAGTGTAGCGATGGAAGCGAGCGGTGCGCGACTGTCTGCTATCAGCTACCGAAGGTTTTCCGCCCAGAGTCGGCAGGGCGCGGGCGGACGGTCAAAGGGCCTGCGCGGCCGCTTTGCGCGTAGACAACAATACGGACAACCCTTCTCTCTGCATCCTGACAACAGTGAAAACTACGCATTTCAGTTGTTTGCCTTTTTGTAATAGTAGATATAAGTATTTTCTAAATAACGAGACTATAATTCCAAAGTATGATTAGGCTACAGAACAATATAACTACATAGGTAATTAACTTTTCTGTACCTACTCTTCATTTAGCTATATGACCTACGATTCTTACAAACCGAGTAGTAGTAGATTCTTACTACACATACACGAAGAAAAAAATTGATCAACAAATCCCAATGATGTTTAAAAAATACCTTCATTGACAAACGAACGATTAATATCTATCGTTCGTTTGTCAACTGAAACAACTGAAAACTACTACCTACTGGAACATAAAAATGTTTGTTTCGGTGTCAGTGACAAGTTAAGCAGGTTCCAGACTAAAACACCTCATCCTATGCCTTGGCACCGATTCCAAAACAAACGTTTTTGTGTTATTTCTAGCTTTTTAGTGTTTGAAATCGGTTTTAGTATTTTGGATTATTTTTTTGGTATTTATTTTGTTCCTACCGACTTCCCATTGAAAATAATAATTGGCACAGTTAATAATACCTACTGACTGTGCCATATTTTGTTTTACTCCGGGTTGGCTCCAGCTTACCTCTTGGAAAAATTCACCTCCATTCTTATAAGTACCAAGGTATTTATAATTCTTAATAGTAGGTACTTAGGTACCTGAAAATTCTAAATTCATGACTTTGTCCTCTACAGGGCGCCATTTTCAATTTATTGTAATATCACTAGGTCTAGTCACTAGACTAAATCAAGAGGACCGATCAAGACGCTTCCAACTACCCCATTTATCAAACTAAAATAGGAGCCTTTTGGCAGGCTTGATGTTTCGTGATGACAAGCAAAGTTAAATCTATTTAGTAGGTACTGGAGCCGCTAGATGGCCACAGTGGTCTTTCTGCTAGAGGAATAATTTTCTTGGTATGGACAGGGCCGGAATAAGCAAGCGCGGGGTCCGTAGCAAGCTTTTTCAAAAGGTCCTTGATCTGCCATGGGTTCTTAAGTGGTAAAAAAAAGCAATCAATACCTACCTCAATACGTTTAATTGCCATCTGTTACAATTTGGCAGGTGATTATTAGTAGAGTAGATTGCATGCCCTGTTAAGCTCTGACAAATACAAAAAGCCAGAGATGAGATTGTCTGGCAATTTATATTTTATGTGAGACCCTATTGCGCCGTGCCCGTAGCAATCGCTACTCTTGCCACTGGGTATAGGAAGGAAAGAGAAAGTAAAAGAACTAAAGTACGAAGAACTTTGATCATCATCTTACTGAGGTACCTACGTAATTATTTAGGTATACCTAATAAATGCTGTTATAAAACATAAAAGTAAATAAATGAAAAAAAAAATATAGCGATAAAAAGTACAATATGAAAGCTGTTACCGCTAAGATACGACTCAACCCAAAAGGAAAGAATGGAGATACATGGACATCTTATGCAGAAGACAATGTCAAAACGCTTGTTTATAGGTCTGTAAACTAGTACCTATACACTACAACAGCTGGTTTTGTTATCCAAGGTCTGTAACAGTTTCCACAACAAAAAAAGGTTTGTTTGCATTTTACCTTATCACCTACATTCCATCGAAGCAACCCTGACTGCTAGGGTTGCTAGTTGTAGTTCCGTACATTATTGTTTAAAATGTTGTCTTTTGCAAACATTTTTATGATCGAATACTTGTAAAATTTCTATTCTTATTTATATTAAAATTAGTGATGTGATTGGATCTTTGTCTTGAGATTAATGATTATTTGCAAACGCCTCTCACAAATCGAGGTGAACGAAGTTATTTCTTACTTTACCACGCTTACACTGATTGAAGATAGCAGAGGAAGATTTATAATAGCCACCCGCTTCTCGGGTTCGATTCTGCGTCCTTTAACTTGGCAGTCCGTCGTTCATACATAAGGCTATTATTATGTACTGGCACTATTTTTAAATTATTTGAATACATAGTATGTATAGATATAACATGTAGTAATTTCAACTCTATTGCCGTAGCACTGTGTGCGTGAAGCATGTTACACGATAATGATTAAAATTATATAAATTTAAACACAAAAGATCGCACACGTCTAGTACACGCACACACACACCCGTGCCGTGCGCGCTCGATAAAATATCATTAGAACCTACGAGAGTACAATAGTACCTACACAGTACAGTATAGTATCAGTATACAAAGAATACCTGCATTTAAAACTTCTGCTTAATATTGAGAGAACAAAATAATACATCAATTAATGCTTGCACACTTTATTTCAGAATAATTAGATAAATATCAATACACGATGATAATTCATTTTGGCAAAATTATACAATGTACGTAATGTACCTAGATTCATAAGTATTAGAAATTCAAAGAAAGGTTTTTTTCCAAAAGTAAAGGAATGTTTCTATCTAATCGAATAATATAAACCTACGTTATGTAAAAGTCTGTGTTTAAAACAAAACTATCAAAATAATTAGATACCTAAAAATTAAAATATTTAAAAAAATATTGGGCTGGGAATAAAACTGAAGAATTCAATTAAATAAATGATAAAATATCTAATTAAAGCTTAATTGAGTAAAAAATATGCAGGTAACAAAATATGTTAAAATCAAAAAAGTAAGTGCACAGTTCTAGCTTTCAAAATCACGATAGCACTTAATCTATCTATAACAAATTCAGTCCATAAAAGCTTCATTTTAGCTTCTACGTTTATTGATAAATTCAAGTTGAAAGCAAGATTATGCTAAATTATTAGACTACTGACTAGTAGACAAAATGTACCTACAACTTAATCCTAGCAAAATACCTGCAACGGCGTTCTAATCAAGGGAAGCAATTCATGTCGAGTAATGAGATCAACCTCTAACACACCTACCAAGTTATTTGTATGTGATATTTCAATTTCATTTTTCATTAATTTCAAGTAACTCACATTTAAATCATTATGAAAACCGAAGTCCTGTTATTAAAAGTAAATTTCTTATTTCGCCAAATATTTGCGAAATTATCTGTAATATTTTTACGGATAACTTGGTAAGTCCGACCTCAAAAATGTCAATTTTACAACAAATTGTTGGAAATCTCAAGAAATATCTGCTATTCGAGTCCAGAAGGGCTGTTTCGTGTCGTCAAATCTACTTACACGTTTTTTATAAATTTATTTTTCTCCATTTATTGATTCATATCGTAACTGCAAACTGTTTAAATACGAATGGAAATTGGAAACACAAAAATCTATATGTATGGGTCGAGGCACGCTAACTCTCGCCCTTAAATAGTAGATCATACAAGTAAAGATCATCCAGCAGTGTAAATTAAGTTTCAGTTTAGTAATATTTTTTTATTTCTATGTATAACCGGCCAATTGCGAATTACATCTGCGCACTAAGGGTTCTGTACCACCACTGGATTAGTATTTTTTTTTAATTTTTGTCATTAAATTGTCATACAGACACGTCTATAAACAAAATATCAACAGACTAAAATGATGCATATTTAGGTACGGACCCCTAAAAATCATAAAATCCAATCGTAATGAAAATAATCACTAACGAACATCCAATAAAATCAAATTGTGATATTAAATTATCTACTACTAATAGGTACATCAAATTAATGATTTCACAGGTCTCACTAGTTATTTGTTAAAATTGAATCACAAGTTCTATATAATGATTAAATTCGAAGAAGAAAGTAAATATGGTACATTCAGATATTCTAACATCTCACACCAAGTACTTTAATATTACTGAATGTGTTACAGATAATACGCATTCACAGGATAACACAATCTAGCCAATAGGCACACGTGATACTGGTATAAGGTATTATTTTGAAAAATAAAAACAAATCATAAATTAACTCATTGTAAGGTCATAGTACAGGTTTTTTTCTGTTAACACAATACACGTAGTAAATGTCTATAACTTAAGTATTCGCATATTATCCGTGACACAAACAAGTACCTACACACATATTAAAACCGAATTAGATACTACTCACTGTTATAATAATATGACTTATGATTTTTTAAATTTATGATTTTAAACACATTGGAACTCGTATCAGTTTATATAATATATATAAGTTAGCCTCCTATGCCTTTACGTGAAATAAGATTTATTTTGCTAAAAACCAAAAAAATAACAAAATTATTAATTTATAATAAGGAATCCCATATAATTCTAAGACTTTTGTCAGTACAACGAATTAATCAACTACATACAACATTATTCATGATCCACTCAAAAATGGAAAGAGGAGGATTATCAGTATTGGAAGATGTCTTTTATCACAGCCTGATTACATACGCCACTCTATGAATAGAACTTAATAAATGCATTACCTATGTATGCGCAAAACCTTAAACACTTTCGATATCTTAAAACACGGTTTTCTGTTTTTAATTATCTAACTGCTTACAGTGATTCAAACTCACGCGCATGCTGTAAGCGTAAGTATGTCTTACTGTTACAAAATTAGTTTTATGAGGGCGTGACCACTGCACCGTTACGATTGAACGTTACGTTTCATAATAATTATTTTTATTAAAAATAACATCAATCCCCATAGATTGAGTATATACTTTAAGTTTTAAATTGTTGTAGAAAGACAAAATCGGTTTCGAGCGGGATTTTACCTGGGTAAAGCCCCTAGTCGCTCTGCCACTACGATATTCATAGCATAGCATGCATAAGTGCTTTATAAATATTACTTTCTAACAGTTCGTAAATGGTATGTAGTCAGACTGTAATAATAACAGAATGTAGACATACAAGATAATATTTTATGGTCCTACTATAAATTCTCTAAATCAGTCTGCGGGAATATTTCTGTTCTAAAATCAACTTGTACCATTTTAGTAAAGGTAATTTTTCCTAGGGAATATAGCGTGAGGTTCTTTATATGTCGGGTCAGGCTGGTTGCGATATCGTCGGGCGAGCCATACAGCAAATAACTGAAAGATAAATTTAATAAGTTTAAAAAAACACAATCTTATTCAGTCTATTACATAAATTGAACAAAAACAGCCATGCATGTGCATTGTGCAAAACATGCTTATATTGTGCTGAACTGTTAATAAGCACGCAAATAAACGTAACAAAATCAGAGTTAGACGTTTCAAGATGTACACAGCAAATATACATTATAAATATTAACACTCAAAAACATACACAGAAAAAGGATATTGATACATTTCTGTTTTTAGAAATAATTCTATTATTAATTTTAAGTTGAAGAAATCCCCAATCTTCCCCCTCCTAATCATAGCTTTATATTCCACACCTATGACGTCCATGCAAGAGAGGCGTGGTCAACCTTACATTTTTCCGAAGGTCGACCAAACCCCGTCATAAAACAATATTACGTATTATACTTTTTTTTTACTTCAATGTAACCTTTAACGGTTCAGGGTTGTTAGGTACCAGGCACGCCACTGCCATGCAACATGCTATCACACCACACACAATACTCGTTCAATTAGTTGTTATTTATATACTAATTAATACTAAGCATCTAATCACACTAATCATATCAAATTGGCCTATCACTAAACGGAAGATTTCTTACAGCTGAATTCCTTGTTATGGATATGTACCGTAAGTATATGATATACCCATGCATATTTCAAATAATTTTGATATTTTGAAAGCGACGATGCATTTAAACAATTGTAAACTACGTCAAAGAAATCATAGCTTATTTAAAAAAAACAATATCAAAAAGGATCAAGCCCTAATTTTACATTAATATCATCATGGATTAGAGGAGCTAGCCTTTGTGCATTGTGATTCTCAACTCGGTTCTGACGTCATAACGGTGCTTGACAAAATACCGCTGACATAATACCACAAAAAAACGATTTATAACTTAAAAAATATACGTATTTAGATTTATTTTAGAATAACTTTGTGCACGTAAAAAAATGTAACCATAAATTTAATGGTGGGGTACGTTTCAGTTCTTTATATTGCCACTAGATGGAAAATATACGAATGGGCGAGAGTAAAAAGCGATGCCCCGCGAGCGACTTTTTTTTTCTACGTGGTCTCTTTCAGTTACAGCTCTAGGAAGCTCAGACTGATTAACCGGACTTCTGTGTGAAACCTAAAAGCCTCCAGCTTAAGCAATAAAACTTAGCCTAAAGCAACAGCAGCTAAGGACACCCCCTAATGGGAATCCTATGAAAGAAAGTGTCACACATTGTTTTATTATGGGCTGGGTGCGCGATCACAGCGGCAACTAGCGGAAGAAAAATAAAATATCGTAATTATCTTTTGAGTTGTTTGTTTTATTCGATATTCGTATTTGATTTAAGTTTTATGTAGTCTTTGTATTTCACGGAAAGCGGTTTTAGTTCGCCGCCATTCGTTCTAAAATTGATTACTGTTTTTGGTATGTCGTGCGTTGCGGTTGGTTTTTTCTCTCTCGCCACCCATTTCGGACCCAGCGAATAGGATACTACAACAGCTCTTCTTTGTACATGCTCTGTATTCAGAGGAAACATTGACGAGCTATAGAAAATCATAAACTAAAGAAGCGACATGCGCACATCAATAAAAGTAACATGCAATCCAAAGCAAAACACCAATCCACCTCAAGTGATTAAAATCCATATCGTCAGATCATTCACAGAAATGCACTGGGGTTAGCTCGCGGATCCTTTTGGTTACGGTATCTCACTGTCAACCATACACCCAGAAACTGCAAATTAATCGTCCGATTGTTAGTCACAAATGCAAGCGAAGTCAATATCGTGTAGGTAGGTATGATATTAACTAATATGTACAGACGGAGTGCATTCCAATTTAACGTTTAATATCTATATCTATAATGCATTACCGAACAGTAGTGCGAACCTAGTGTGACTTAGCAAACCACTCAAATACTGACAGTTTTAGTGAGACTTAATATATCCGTCCCTGTCCTTCCCGGAAAGAAAAACGAGACAGGCATATGCATTGTCTCTCAATAGTCGGTATTTGCGTAGTTTGCAAACTCGTACTAGGAATTGAGATTAAAATGCATTTCTGATTTGACGCATTTCTGATCTGATGCAGCAACGTCAAGTTGGAATGTAGTAACTGACAACGTTTCATTTTTTTATACGTTATTTTATACGTTATATAATAGTAAATCTATATTATATAAATGAAAATGTCCTGACTAACTGACTAATCACCGCCCATCCAATACCCCTTGAGCTAGAAAGTTGAAATTTTGACATATCGGCTTATAAAGTGGATGTCTTTAAGAAATGATTTTGCGAACTTTTACCCTTGATGCGAGACAGGGGGTGGCAAAACTTGTTATACTTAAATAACATTCAATAAAATGTATGATTTTATTTATTTATAAATAAATAAATAAAGATTTTTAAACCATAAATGGTTTTTCAAAATTCAACCCCTAAAAAACTTTCAGTACTTCTCTGTCTGTCGTCAGTATCACTCGTTAATTATTATTGTTTTCATCTAAAATATTGGAATCTTTATGCAAAGGTACAAACTATCTCATTCCACCGTACAAATGACGTTATCACATTTTCTTTCTCGGAAATAAATCTTTAAAAAAAATATATTATATTAATATTTATATATTACGTATTTTTGTTTTAGGGTCGTGTCAATTTTGAAATGTTGTCAATCTGAGTACACATAGTGATCATTTTCACCACAGGTTTTAGTGACCTAACGTTAGCAGCTTCTAATGTAGTGATCATCTGAAATGCTACAAAGAAAGTTACAAATGGATGACACACGATGATATATCAGAAAAAGTGATGACAATAAAAACAATAATTTCATTCATGCTTATCGTTGCCCTCTATTACGTTATTCGTTGATTATATTTACATGCAATAATTATGAAAAGAAATGGGCAAAATATCCCCCAAAATGTAGAATAATCTCACAATTTACAAAGGTGCAGTACCTACAGTACAGTAGTCATTTTTCTCATTGGATAGCATACATCGCGTCACAATTAATTTCACTTTGTTTGTATGTGTTGGTTATAACCGACTCCCGAAAAAGGATATTAAATGTACACCACTTAAAATTGAAAAATAAAATTACTAAAAATAAAACCTTGTTTAAAGTCTGTTTTATTTTTTAGAAAAATGAAACGAAAAAATTTCCAAATCAGTCCAGGCGTCTTTGAATAATCGGAACATACATAAAAAATAAACGACGAATTGGGGACCTCTTTTTTTGAAGTCGGTTAAAAAGTATCTATGTATATGTTACTGGCAATTTGTAGTATCCGATTATATATTTTTTTTCTGAAAACATTACTCAACTTCTGCAATTTCTCCAATTCGAATTAAAATCAGATGCGTCATTCAGCATCACTCACGTTTCAGCGAGATTTTGTTGCGTTATAGTATTCGTAATACGTCTCGATCGTATACGTCGACATTAAGGTGAATAGCCTTTTTTTGAACATTATTTGTCATTATATTGATCAGAATTTTATTCCTCGATATTAATTTATAGCATTTAAATAAAGCATTGAATTACATGTATACAGAATGATATCATAAGTTACCTCACCGACTCTTTTTGTTTTCGAGATATTGACTCTTTAAGAGTTCAAAAAAAAACTTATTTTACTATACCGTACCGCTTCTTTGAACCAATAATTTTCATATACTTAAGAGTCATGAATTTATGTCTAAAATGAGAGACTCTTAATCGCCTCTCAAACCATATATATCACTCATATCGATAACTATTTTAATTTTGATATAAGAGATGATGCTACAGATTTGGGGACGGGATTTCGAACATTTCACCCATATTCATTAAAAAATGATGCTTAAATAGACTGTGTTATGGTACAAAACGTAAAGTATTGTAACTTTTCCTGATTACCTGCTCATAGAAAGTTAACTTGTTAATTATTGAATCGTATAGTAAAAAGTAAAATTATATATTATCAACATGCACAAATAACATACCTATTTAAATAAATTAAATTGTGTCAACAGTTGTTAATTCATGTTATTTTTCTTTCGAATAGAGATGGGTTCTTGCCGGGCCGAAACGTCCGATAAATACCGAGTCAAAATTTAGAAAATGATCATTTATACATATACCTACATTTTATTATTTAATACGACAAAGACAAGTTATTTATTTTAAGGTAAAAGTACTTAATAGAATACAATACTTTTAGCTAACTTTGGGGAAAGGGAAGCGAATTTTTGTAGTAGATACACCGCCATTTTGTTTTTTTTTTCAATGTGTCAGCGCTTGGAAAAAAATTGACGGCGGGTAGCTATACAAGCTTTCATACAAAATTGTTCTAACTCCTTTGTAACCTGACTATAAAAATTACGTTGATCATTGAGTTTGCTATAACGTTACGTTTGGATCCATGAGTTATTTTATATTTGCATTATTGTATGCTAAAATACTTTGCAACTGAGCGCTTATTCCTCTTAAATTTGTGAATACACTATGCAGTTTTTCCCGCAAGAACCCGTAACCCGTCTGTTGTGTGATGTTGCGGGCAAAGTAATTAATCCGGGCATTACTGCATTACTTTCATTGTCACAGTGAAATTTTAGTCGTTTTGGGACTATTAAGGTACGCGAAATGTGATCAACTTTTACTATTGGACCAACTCCAAAATACGAAAAGAAAAAACAGCCGCTCCATACATTTCAGTTGGTTTCTAAGTATTGCGGGCATAAGTTTATTGCGGGTTATAAGTAGGGCAGCAGTTTTTTTTAAGTTAGTCCCGTAGTAAAAGTTGTTTATATTAATTAATTTATTCGACCCCTTCGAATTGCAGGAATATTCCAAAATTTAAAAAATCGCTGTGTAATACCGACTTTTAAATAAAATGTACATTTATCAAATAACCAAACCGTAATAAATCAATACATTTTTGTTTAAACATTAACAATACAAATGTTAAGCTTTTTTAAATGCTTCTACTTATAACAAAGTTTTAATAGTACTGTCTACCGCAAATCAGTGTATCATACTCGCTCTACTGTATCGTAATAAAGGCGACCTCAAGGTCAAAGTGTTGCCACCGACTTGCTGTCGACTGTACGAGGACAGTTATTATACTATCTTTATGTGAAGTATTTGAACAATGATAAAAGTAGATAGTCTAAGTAAATACATTGTATTAAAATAATATGATATGAAACTCACCTCAGTGAAACTGAAAAACAATCCGATGCCGCCGCAAAGTTTAAATGCGTAGTCAATAGTCTCCTTCAGTCTCTCCATACATGGCTCGCATTGACAATGAAGAGGGTCAAACGCATTTCGGCAACAAGCTTTCTGTAACATTTAAATATTATGTATTTTAAGAAAAATAATTTTACGACGTACGTAACGTACAGATAAGTGATCAACCACCCCCAAGATTGTAATTCGTTTACGAAAAATCGAAAAAAAAATAAATAAAGCAAAGGTTTTTCAAATAGAAATGATATTAAAATAAATTTCAGTTGGTTTCTTCTATAAAATAATGCCGCTTGTGGCCAATATAATTTTAAGTTTTTAAATCTTACATCAACTAGTTCACATGAAGGATGCTCAGCAGTGCCATTTTCAGGAGTTCTACTCTGGAAGCCACAGCACTGGAATCTCTCCTGAACTTGTCCCTTGACGTCCATGTCTACTTTGTTCCAACCCTAACAAAAAATAGAGAATTAGATCAAATTATGTAATCGTAATAAATACCTTCTTATCCCAATTGTCCTTCTATATGTCTCTCAAGGCAAAGATCTTAGAAAAAAAATCGGTCTCTGGAATTGTGGCCAGTTTATAGCCATAAGTTCGCCCATTATATGTATGACACACATCATCATAATTATGACACATGCATGAGTCTGAACTAGACTCATGCATTTAAAAAAAGATTGGGTACCCATAAAAATTGTTGCTTATAATTCTTAAAAAATAATATTAGTACCTACATATTAAGTAAGAAGGCAACTGTACTACGTCCTAGGGGCCCACAGGCATTCATAGATGGGAACACTATTCGTGTTGTGCCTAGCAACACTGCTTTTTGCATCAAGCCCTCAATTTAGCTGCCTAATGGGAGTCACTTTAGATGTTTATTAAGAAAGAATTAGCTTTACGATCATTTGCCGATACAACTAATGGCAATGCCCCTTTTTTTTCTCTTAAATAATAAAAATATTATACATTTATACAGATATAGAGTAAGCTATTAAATTATTTACATAGGGCTGACGTAAATTGACGTAAATGATAAGATAACAAATTAAAAATAACATATGACGTGCCTATCTACAACGTGTTAACGCATGCGGAGAGAACACACAAAGTAAAATATTTTGTGAAGGAAAGATCAATAATTGCAAGCAGGATTCAAACCTGCGACCTTTAACTTGACAAAGTACATATAAAAGAACTCTAAATACCACTATCTTTAAATTCTGACTTTTTCTATTTTATATTATACAGTAATAGCCTAGTGGTAGTGACCGTTGACTGGCAAGTCAGAGGTCTCGGGTTCGAACCCAAGGCGCGCACCTCTGACTTTTCGTAAGTTATGTGTGTTTTATAAATTAATTATCACTCTCTGTGCCTCGGATAGCACGTTAAGCTGTTGGCCCCGGCTGTCAACCGTAGATCTTTGACAATCGTTACGGGTAGTCAGAAGCCCGAAAGTCTGACAACCAGTCTTACCAAGGGGTATCGTGTAACCCAGTATCCGGGTTGTGGAGGTCTGATAGGCAGTCGCTCCATGTAAAACATGGTATTCAGCTACATCCGGTAAGACTGGAAGCCGACTCCAACATAGTTGGGACAAGGCTAGGCAAATGAATGATATTATATAGTAATATATTAAATGGATGTAGGTAATATTATAATTTTAGTTTATTATAATGTAATATAACATCTATAAGACATTTTAACTATGTTTTATATTTTAGTTTACTCCATACACTACCTTTTTCTATATTATTCCTCTCTGATATTTTTTTGCATTCAAAGGATATCTATAAGAGGTCGTTTTCGACCACCCATTATACTAACTGATGTACTTTACTTCTGATTTTATATGGTGTAGGTATAATAAAATGTATTCTATCAATCTATGGCATCCACCATTACTAAAATGTTAGTTTTTGTAATGATTGGGTAATAAACATAATGAATAAACTAACAACATAATCAGTGTAACCATGTTAGATATAAGATTACAACAGCATTGTGATGGACTAATAAAGATAAAAAATAAACAAAACTGAAAGTATCTAAGTATATTGTGTTAGTGTTATGTATTTCATTTTCATTCTGAGATTAGAATATGTACATACATACATAGACTCACGCTTGTATTACACAGAGGGGGTAGGCAGAGGTATAAGCAGTATACCTATGTTTCTCCGGCTATGTTATATGTCCCATGTAATAGGGGGCAAGCCTATTGCCATTAACCGGGCACAATTCCAGACTCCTTGTTGCTACTAACAATTTCCTTATGGAAAAACCCAATAACACTTTGTCTGACCCGGGGATCAAACCCAGGACATCACGATCAGCAGTCGCTCTTGCTACCATTAGACCAACAAAGCAGTCATTAGAATCAAACTTCTAAAAAGAATCAAACATTAAAAGATTCAACAAAAAATATATCCAAAATGAAATATAGTCTTAAATACTATAAACTGTTCCACTGACCTGCCGAGCTAACATTTCCTGCTGGTCTGAATTAACAGTGAGGCAAGCACATGCTACTGAAAATTGAACCAAGAATAGCAGGAACAATATCACCATGTACTGAATCTAGAGTTAAGATTTTTATAATAATATATCTATACTTATAAAATGGTAACGTGACTGACTGACAGACAACGCACAGCCTAAACCGGTGGACCTAGGGACTTGAAATTTTCAGACAATATTCTTTAAGTATCGTAGGGGTGCACTAAGGAAGGATTTTTTGAAATTCCCCCCCTAAGTAGGTAAAAAAGGGGGAAACAGGTTGTATGTAAATCCGTCATTCTTAACGTTAAATGTACGAAACTTGGTATTCAGCTTTTCGGATAATAAATGAAAGGACGAGCATTGTTTTTTTTTTTAAATCTACCCTTGAGTGGATAAAAAAGGGGGTGAAAGTTTGTATGGAAGATTCGTTATTTTTTAAGTTACAGATGTAAAAATGAGTATTAAGCTTATTCGCTAAAAATAAAAAAGACGTGCATCAAAAAATTTGGATTTTTTTCCCCCTAGGGAGATATAAAAGGGGACTAAAGTTTGTAGTTATGAAAATCCGTCATTAAACTTGATAATTAGCTTTTCTGTTAACGAATAAGACAT
This sequence comes from Protodeltote pygarga, assembly GCA_936450705.2. NCBI lineage: Eukaryota > Metazoa > Arthropoda > Insecta > Lepidoptera > Noctuidae > Protodeltote > Protodeltote pygarga. The sequence continues at coordinate 6,661,192 of OW388255.2, read as the reverse complement.
GTTTTAGCTTTTTGATAACTCTACCCATTAGGGGAAAGGGGGGGGGGGGCGAATATTTTGTGTAAGAAATGCACGTATATCTCGATATTCAATCACTTTGGGAAGGAAATATAGAAGATAAAAGTTTGAATGAAATTCTGCCATTTTCAAAGTTGAAACCATGAAAATCACTAAATCAGTAGGTATACACGAGAACTGCTGAACCGATTGTTTTGGTAATTGATTTGTTAGATTAGTCTCCGCCTATAATAGAAGAATCGAAGAAAAATAAATGGAATTATACCCCTTGGGTATGGTAGGGTATGGGTAGGGTAGGGTAGAGGTAGAGTAGAGTAAAGGTAGGAATAGAGGGGTAGGGTAGGGGTAGAGTAGAGTAGGGTAGAGGTAGAGTAGGGTAGGGTAGGAATAGAGGGGTAAGGTAGGGGTAGAGTAGAGTAGGGTAGGGTAGGGTAGGGGTAGCGTAGGGTAGGGTAGGAGTAGAGTAGGGGTAGGGTAGGGGTAGAGAATCGTAGAGTAGGGTAGAGTAGCGTAGGGTAGTGTAGGAAAAGCGTAGAGGTAAAATAATTACGCGTACAAAGTCGCGCGGGGCAGCTAGTTATATTATATATTGTATTGGACTAAAACTACTTGTCACAAAGAATACTATTGTATGAGATTGTATTATCATTATCACACATATTTAATGCAAATAAATGATTTAGATTTGATTTATAACACCAAATTCTTATAACAGAAAGAGATAAGTTGTTAAACTGATTCACTGGACTGAACTGACAGACTGATTCCACTCCTCCATAGATAGGACTGCTTACTGTTGTGGTATTGACTGGTAAGAAACCAGTATGAACCTCAGCCTTTTGCAAGATGGAAGGTATCAATGTAGATTTTGAGCAATTTCAGTTGTAAATAAATTTACAACTCAAATTGCTATTTCATATACTACTGTTACCATAAATGCAATAATACATACATTTTAAATAGGAGTTTTTCATTTAATTGACTTTGGAAAAATTCTACATATCCACATATTATTGTTTGTGACTGTACATATTTCAGAAATATGAAAGTATTAACAAATGAATATTTATTGTAACAGTTAATTTCATATGAAACAATAGAATATAAAACCTTGAGACTGTAGATAAATATGTAACAATAACTTTCTAAATTATTTTACACACACATTGTAAAACTATAACACAGAGTTTAAGTCATTAATGACAGTGCTGTAATATAGATGAACTAAATAAATTACATTTATAATAATTATGTTGGTTTTAGAAAAGGATACAAAGAATAGCATAACCTGATGATGTTTCACGGCTCCAAGTAGTCCTAGCAAAGAAATCAGAATGAGGAAAACCCCACATGCCAGTATACCTCCAACAATAGGCAAGTTAGTGACCAGTGACGACGCCTGCCCATACACCGCCACTGATATCAGGATGCTGGCTACCACCTGACAAATAGACATTGTTGTTTGGACAATGATTACATTAATTAACAAAAATCTAAATGGCCAATTGACACAATCACATTAACAACAAAGATACTCCATCCCTAAAACAACTCTCTGGCCAGATTGTCACCTGATTGTTATACCATCCTCTTTGTGGATATAAACTAAAACCTTTGATTATTTAAGCTAAAACTTATGTGTCGATCTTAAAATTAAAATAAAAAACATTTTAATGTCTTACCACATAGAGCACGTTTAGCGCGATCAACGCATTTTTAGAGCATGTGAATCCTCCACACATATTGAATAAAGATATTTTACAACGCTCAAATCACTTCTTCATTTAAACTTAATAGCCAGGAAGTCCAAGGAATAAAATACCTTGAATAATTTATTGTTGTCAATATCCAAATACAGAATACATACACAGTACACACTATTGATTTTACTTTTTTCGAAAGCTCAAAAACTGGATTACAGATTAGTCAACCAGTAATCAGTTTTATGGCGAACACAGTAAAGTAAAAAGCTAACAAGGCCAATATCTTTCAATGATTATTGAATTTCGTCCATCGACAGAGATGTAATTGAACTATTTATAATAAGAGTTCCTCTGGCTCCTTGTCCTATGACAGGTAATCTGAATAATGAATAATAAAATTGGCAGACAGTGGCTGTCATATTCAGATCATACTTTTTTTTTTTAAATCTTTATTCTTGACCTGAATACAGCTTGGCAAAAAAGAGTCTGAGGCGGTGACAGCTGGAACTAAAAATAAAAATCTTAAAAACCAAGTTTGTTAGTACTAAAATACCATAAAAATGATTCATTTGATTATAATTAATGACAAAAAAATCGTCATAGAAATATGTAAGCACTAAATAACTTGTAATTTTGAATTGTAGTGTGAAAAGTGCGCCAGCGGCGCCCCCAATTTTTCCAGACTCTTTTTTGCCAAGCTGTACATGTGCTTCAGTCGTACACTGCTGCTGTCACCGCCTTAGACTCTTTTTTGCCAAGCTGTAAACATAAAAAAATCTACTTCACTGTCATTATGTCAAGTGTTACCAGTTCCATAAAATTTTTCCTCTAAGACTTCCATATTTAGGTTTTCATCGCTTCTAGGCCTTTTGGCTAAGATCAAAGTATAGTATCTATATCTAGTTAGGTTTTCCCTCAGCACCTAGCAAATTGTACTATGTAAAATAAAGCTTTTTTTATTCATACCTACAAAACCTATACCTATCCATAAATAAGTACCAAAATACCTTGTAATTTTGAGTTGTATTAAGGAAAGTGCGCTAGTGACGCCCTCAATTTTTCCACTTTTTTTGCCTCTTAACAAAATCTCAGACTCTCATTCTCATAAAAATGTTGTACCTTGGCAAATATTTATAAGATTTTTTTTTAAATTTCTCGAGCCATTTATTAATTTCGGGCGTCGACAGAAAAGAGATTGCGCGTCGCACCGCGTCCGTTCACCGCGTCGCGTCGTACGTCGCGTAGAGGTAGCGTAGGGGTAGAGTAGGGTAAGGGTAAAGTAGAGTAGGGGTAGAGTAGGGTAAGGGTAAAGAAGAGTAGGGGTATAGTAGGGTAGGGGTAGTGTAGGGTAGGGGTAGTGTAGGGTAGGGTTAGAATAGGGAAGGGGTCAGAGTAGAGTAGGGCTAGAGTAGGGTAGGCTGGAATAGGCGTTGAAGTATGATAATCACGCGTACGAAGTCGCGCTGGAAAGCATTTCACACATTTTACTTGCCCCAATATCGTATCGGCGACCGATACCGATATCGGATCGGATAATATGGAAACGCTCTAAGGCAGGTACAATACATTTTACTTCTTCTGACGGGTGCATCATATTACACCCGCCATCCGACATGCCGGCCGCCAGAGGGTTATGAAATAAATGGTGCTGCATATTAAAAAAAAATCTATATTGTATATTTACTTAGTCAACAGGTTGAGCTATATACAATAAATTATGACTAATAGAGATATCTACTTTTTTTAAACTTAACAGGTGAATTCAAACATTTTTAATATGCATTGACAAATTTTATAATACACTTTCAGAAATATCATTACTTTGTGTTAATGATAATTCTTTTATTTTATTTTCAAAGTACTGTTTTCTATGGACTATAGCAATTCGGGGTTGTCGCAAGCCAAAATTTTCATTGCCCAACTTACTATATTTATTTTCACCTTCTCTCCCCATCAGTTCCCTGAGAGCTTGATTTCTATTTAATATTTTCTCATAAAATATCTTTCCACTCTCAATATATTCAGGACCAAGTTCACATAATCTCCTGTCAGTTTCGGTTTCATAATACACTTCAGTCATATCTTTCATGAGGAAATATGTACCTGATGCAAACATGCCTACTATTATGTAGAGTATACCCCTCATAAGTGGAGGTGCTGCATATAAATTATATTTTCTGTTTACAATTTGTGATATATTGTATGCCATAAATAGGCATGTAAATGGATATGCAGCTTCATACATAACTTTGTTATTTTGTGTCATCATTATTTCTCTGCAAATAGCAAATTCTTGCACTTTTTCAGGCAATATTAATGCATCAGCTAACTTCTTACCAGTTTCAGATTCCCATTCAACTTTCTTATGATTCACCTGAAAACATTTATGAATGTATTATTAACTCAAAAACTCAGTTAAGTATTGACATTGAGCAAATAAGTAAGTCACAGAAACAGTGACATGATACTCATGATAATCATTTGTACATAGCACACTTTAGTAAGGCTAAGATTGTAGTGACATATAATGCTATGACTAAATAACAAATAAATAATAAAGTTGTATTTTTCAAATTCAAATTTTTCTTTTTCTTTATTTTTTTTTATTGTATAAAACCTAACTAACCTCAATATCATCTTTCTGTAAATCAGCTAAGGATTTATACTTGAAATTAATTGGAATACCAACAGCTACCCCAAATCTTGAATTAACACTACCTGAAAATAAAATAGACATCTAATTCTGTTCTGAAAGTACCATAAGTAACTTACTATTATTACCATCACTCACCAGCATGAAACAGGTCAAATCCAAAAACACTAAATGGTACAATCAGTTTTCGTTGAACATCTGTTATATTAAGCAGATCAAGACATTTAGAGTACCTATCACTTAGCTCCTTGGGTAGAGATGCTGGCTGACCATTACTGTTAATCAAAGTGAAATTCAATCATTTGCAAAGAATAATATTTATTGTTTGTAATTGGACGTAGTTATACAAAAATGTTCCAATCCACATGTCATGCTAAAATGAGTTAAATATACAGATCTGCGTATTTTTACATCTACTACTTGTTTCATTAATGAGGATTAATTATTGTGAAATTAAATATCAAATTTAGTCAAAACATAACCCACATTTGCCATAGTTATAGACTCCGAAACTCGAAAGGCTTTTCTCGAGTGGTACTCACTTGTAATAATGTACGAAACTTTTATACTTTTCCAAAAAAAAAGTATGTGGTCCAAATTTTGCTAAAGTACAGGCAAGTCCAGTGGCTGTAACTACAGCAAATGAAAACGAGCGACCCTTCTCAGTTATGAACCAAGATACCGGCCTACGCGTACTCATTTTAGCTACTTTAGCTTCACAAATTAATTGTACCGATGAAAGGAACTTTATTATAAATTATTCTATATATACACTGGATCTGGAACTGCTTACTGCAGTACAAGTAAACTTGGAACTGGAAGCACTTGGGAAGGAAAGGAAAAAAAATCAATCAATGTTGAGGAAAAAGGAAATTGAAAGAGATTTTTTTTTATATTTAATTTGACAATGACAAATATGACAATGACATAACATGACAGCAATGTCAAATGTGAAAATGTCAAGACAAAAAAAAACGTTACTATATTATGGTTGGACTTGACTCTACTAGACTTGCTCATTTAAATACTGAATTTATTTACTTTATCAAACAATTAAATTAATGTATTTATTTATTAGTACTTTGTCGCATAATAATTACCTTTTTTCTTTTTTTTTATTGTTTTTTATAGGTCACAATCGTTTTAGGATCTCAATCGACGTGGCGGGATCTACTAGTAACCCTCTTTTTCCATATATATATAATATAATAAAGGATAAAACAATGTATTATTGACCGTTCATAGCTTTGAGCTTACAACAGGTTCTAGCGGTTGTGTCGTGTAACACATGATACAATACTTGTTTATTAGACCATGGGGTAACAGAGGTTTCTCACATCACAATTCACAACCCATTTTAACTCAATTACTTTTATTCCATGGGCGCAGGCGCACCTTTAAGACGAGGCAGTATGGTCTTCACTTCACTTCACTTCTTTTGAATGGCGAGTGAAGGCAGTATGGTCTATGACTATATCTTGGAATGCAAATTGGAAGCACTGCATTGCATTGACATCTGTCAAGCTGCTGTCATGTGTCAACCAGTGGTGGTCGCCAGGAAAAATTTTGCCTTTGTCAAGAGGTCGTTGTCGAAACTTAGAGGAACGCAATCGTTTTTCCGACAACGCAAACAGTTGCAGAAAACGGTCTTCGTTGCAACTAATTTGAAGACGGCACGAAACTTGATTCGATAAGTTTCGTTTTTAGCCGTCTCATAAAGTCTCGTCGTCGGAACAGAATTGAGTTTTCGTCGAATGAAATATGCAGTTTGTTTTCGTTTTCTTCGCCGTGACGGCGCGCGGCGACGCGACGAGAGTAAATTATTGTTAGAACTGTTTAATGTTTTTAAAACGAACGCGAAACGAGGACGTGGACAACGCTCCGTCCTTAATTTTCTTTATTGTCGGCGACGCGACGTGGGAGATAGTTGATTCAAAGCTGTATTTACTTAGCCGTACGTTTTAAATAAATCGAAGACTGGTTTGTGCAACAAAGACGGTTTCATCGTTGCAGTACATAAAGCGGTCTTTGAAACCAGTTCGTCGTCGCAACGCCCACCACTAGTGTCACTATGTTGTCAGTTGTCACTGTCAAGTGTCAACTGTCACTCATCTGACACCTAACACTACAGTAAGTCAGTGAAGTTGACTCAAGTTTATTTATTTACGATTCTATTATCTAACGAAAGTAAAGGTTCTATTTTATGCTTTGATTAAAAATAAGTCATTTTATGTATTTACAGTGGATCTAAAATCACAAAATAGTGAACTGAAGAAACTGAAGTGAAGTTTATCGCTCATTACATTGTTCTCTCGATGCGATGGAGCCAAAATATTTGATTCGATAATATGAACAAGATAATGAAAGTTTTTTGAAAGTCTTAAGCTGTGAATAAACGTCACGATGGCTTTAGTAGTTAATGAGTTAAGTAATCTGCGTTTGGACTGTCTTGATCACGGTTGGGCCAAAGCTATTTACGACGCCGAATTTCTTGAGTTTGAGAATTTCCCGCCTGAATACGAAAGCGCGATAGAATCTTTGGATGTTCAGGCAACATTTAAAAAAATTATTAAATCTGTTAGTCGTTGGCTTAGTGCAGTCACCGAACCTGGAGAAGAAAAGTCTTGGGCGACACTGTCTCATCAAATACAACACCAAAAGGTTCTAGCTATTTTAGCATACTATATAGATAATGGATGCAAAAATATTCTCACAAAAGAATGCAGAAACAATGCTTTATTAGCATCTCGGGTTTACTACAAGCTATTATCAATCCCAGGATACAAAGCATATCATATTTATCACTCACAACTGTTCGCTCATTCACTGGCATGTCTCAACTTTCCTAAAATGATGTGCGAAGAAGATAATTTTTTTAACAGTAAGGAACTGACTCGAGAAGTAAACTTGGTAATTAATGAACTGAGACACTTTGTGATTGATTTGAGAGCTATTATAGAAAATTTACAACTTAATCCAAGTGACATGAATTTTGAGGATATTTTAAGTAATTTAGTAGAAGTAACTGGTGGCGCTATTGTTAAAAAGTCACATGTTGGTAAGTTTCTTTGCCCGATCTAGATTTTTAAATTTGTTCTTGATTTTTTTTTATTTTTGTGTTTTCCATTTTCAGATAAAGTAGAACTAGCAAAAATAACAATGCTTATCTATGAAATAATAAACATTTTATTATGTGATGCTGCTGGGGAGCCTGATCCTATAGCTATAAAATTACTTTTCAAATGTCTCCTTCCGAAGCTAGTTGCTTCATCTATGGATCATCGAAGTGCTGTAAGTCATTTTTGATGAAATCTGGTTTTGCCCTGAAGATCTGGGCTACTTTATAGCTACCAGCTGTTATAATTTAGTTTATTATCTTTCCAGAATACTGTTCAAGCATCATATGTGACTTATACAGGGTTGGTGTTGTCCAAGTATGGCAAAGCAGCAGTCTCAGGTTTTACAGTGCTTTTAGAACATTTGACCCATACACAGGATGGTTTGGTAAAAATACTGAAAGCTATTTAGTTTTAATACAATTAGGCTTATTTTTATAAAATCTGGTTCAAGCAAAGTATCTGAGATAGCATTGAGTGGCAATAAACTACCAGCAAATTTGATATATAAGATTTAAAAAAAAAATACTTTAGTGGCCCCATCTTGACATCCGAAGATCATTCCTTGAACAATAATCATTACCTCAAAATAATCATTGCTTTTAATTACCAGAAAATAGTATAAATTATAGAATATCAATGTTCATTAGTATATTTACAGACAAGAATAAGGCAACAAAACGAATTATAGTGAAGTCCTTTCATTTAATTTTATAAGGTTTTTAATCTTCTGTTTCAGGAACGTGCAGAGGTTCGGACAGCACGGGTCAATTTAGTCGTAGGATTGATGAGTCTCCTACCTCACAAATTTTACAGAAAAATGGTCAAATGGTTGCTTCAGTTATCCACTACATCAAAAATGTCACATCGACAAATAGCTATGGTAAGTTTAGTTAACCTTCTAAGTTTGTACTTTATTTCTATGTTGCATGCTTCTAGGTTATCTTTAATGTTTCTTTCTGCAGGAGATATTAGCCAGCTTGTTGAGTAATGACCCAGATGAACATGCCCAGAACAATGAAACTGCTAACACTAACAATGACCCAACAGGTTTGTATCATCGACTTTTTTTATTATTCTATTACATGAAGGTACAAGAACTTAAAAATTCTCATATTTATTTTACGTCGACAGCCTTCCCATTCACTGTTCTGCCAGTGTGGTTAACGGTTGCAATGCATCTTCGTATAAAACGCATGTGACATATCCAAACACTCCAAACATACTATCCATCCTTTTTTTGGATTATAATCTAATTATTAAAAATTAATATTTGTTTGTTTGTCTCCTATACCACTTATATGATTAAGCCCGCAAAGATTTATAACAAATAGACGAGTTTGTGTTCTTTGTTGTTGTTCGTGTTCGTACGTTCCTGTTCCAAAAAGCATTGTAACAAAGTATAATATAAATTCATTGTTAGTTACCTTTGGGCGATCAAAAGTATCTTTATCAAAAATGTCTTTTGGCCATTGAAAAATAGGCCATAGATGTTTTTCTTACAAAATTTAGCTGTAGCTGCTTTTTGTTGTACCCAGGTGACAGGCCACAGTTATACATGGGCAGCTTTGATTTGACCCTAAATTCCAAAATAATTTATATTCTACTAAGTACACTATTACTATTTTTTTTATTAGCTGGTGAAAATAATATGCAAACAACTGGATCACAACCAGATACAAGTCATGCAGAAGACAACCAAACAACAGAGACCCAGAATGAAGTTCCACAGAAATACACAGTGGTTACAGATGATGAAAGTAGCCAGGACAGTCAAATTCAAGTACCTGCTGAAGTAGATGTTAGTACAAATATTTTATGTATGGAACAGCTGTTTTTTTTTTGCGATTTCAGAGTTGGTCCCATAGTAAAAGTTGTTCATAATGATGAGTTTATTGACCCCTTTTAAGGATGCTTGTGTTTTACTAATAACCCTGTATAACACATACACTCGCTAAATCAGCAGACCCTCGTATGTCCGACATCTTGTCGAGGAGAGAGGTTAGAATGCGAATGTTTAGTAAAGGAAAGCAATTTTTTATGCTTATTCAGCCAGACCAAGAGCTAACGGAGGAGGAAGTAGCAAACCTCCTTCGCCAGCGGCCGCATACAGTACCTCACGCGGAGATCCTGCGCGCCGTGTACGAGCGCGTGCACGACGTGTCCAGCACGCTGCGCGCGCGCGCCATCGCCATCCTCGCCGACTGTGTCGACAGCGGCCGCGTGCCTATGATCAACGCTGTCAAGGTAACTTACTATAATAATCTTGTTTATTTATTCTTATACAAAAGATGCGCCAAGATGGTTTACTCCAAAAAATAGGTATAATAAATAATAAACTAGCCTATAACTGTCCCTCTGTAGGGCAAAGGCCTCTTCTCATACAGAGAAGGATCGAGCATTAATCACCACGCTCACTGCGTGTTCGCAATGTCATTATGTCAGACCATTATTGTCCGTTTCCTCACGATTTTTCCTTCACCGTTAGCCAGATGTCTTAGATTAACTAAGAAAGTACATAACAGCTATTCCAGAATAAAAACTTTCATGAGTCGTATATACCTATACTATACTAATAATATTAATTTAATATAATCAGTATAGTATAGGTATATACGACTCACGAAAGTTTTAATATAATAATATAATTACGGTTTAATTACCCGATTACCCGATTTTGATTACCGAACTCACATTGATTTCGCAAAGTCGTGCAATCATACTATTTTTGTGTCAGAATGGCGTGGTAAAAATCCTAGGCCTAGGATGGCGCTTAGGATCTATTGGTTAGTTGAAGCCAGTTAGTACCTATAAACCAAAATATTAGTTATTGCATTTTTAACTCATAAATAACACTGTGAAATTTTATTTGTTTGTACTGTAAACTCGCAGGAGTGGAAATGTGAACACGTTTTATGGAATTCTGACGAATGATAACCTCTTTTTGTAATGCGCGTGCTAGTTTCAATAGTGTAAGTAGTGACGTTCAGTCCTCCGCAGGAGCTGAACGGGGATGGGTCGGTGTCGCGCCTGCTGGCGGTGAGCGTGCGCAGCGTGTGCGACGAGCGCGCGGCCGTGCGGCGCGCCGGCGCCACGCTGGCGCACCGCCTGCTGGCGCAGCGCGACGCGCCGCCGCCCACATCCACCGACGTAGCGGTGCCTACATTTTACACTCTTTCTTAAACTAATTACTAACAAGTAACGACCTTTTAGTTGAGTACAGTCGTTTTGTCACATATGCCACAGTCCAAATTTTCTGGATTAAAAGTCCATATAGCACTTACCTTAAAATTATGGATATAAAATACTCATCTAAATTTTAATCACATGTCCATAGGCGAAATTAGACCAAGCCCTTAGAAACCCGTTTTAAAATGGAAAATTAATTTATTATTTGCAACAAAGTGCCATTTTTTCGTATCGATGTAGTTTTAGGACTATCATGGAAAAAGTACATTCAGCCACATTAAATTATAGAACATAGAATGGCCCGACGTTAATGATTGACGGGCCGTATGACATACGATGATTTTTACAACAAAATAATAACAAAATGTAAATGCAAATAATAAAATAAAGAAAATGGCGTTTCGTACCGCGGATATCTAATGCGCTTGCGTATTTTTTTTTTCTAAAACTAGCGTTAATCATTTAGCTTGCCATCCAGCAACTTAAAAAAAAAATTTTTCATATACAATTTTAAAACTGTACGATTTATAATTGATAAATCGAATGCTTAAATAAAAATCTAAAAGATTTTATCTACACTCATATCTTAAAGTCCGAACGCTTTCTGGCCAGAGCGCATGCGCGGTGAATAAACTATGTTCATAAACTACTTATATGTCACGTGGGCAGCGGTATGCAAATTACTAACGTCGCCGTCGGGCCATTCAATAATTGCATAAGTACCGCCCTTGTAACACAATGTACTACTGAACTTTATTACGCCTGTGTTAATGATTAACAATCTTATGCTTAGATTCTAGTGAATTTGTGCCGCGATGCAAGTATCCTGGTGCGATCGTCTGCGATCACTGCGTTAGGTGACCTGATGACGCTTCGACCAAGCGAACTGTGGATTGATGCATTCCTCACAGGGCCTATGCTTCAGCTCGCCGACCCCGAAAATAAGGTAACTAACCTACTTACCATTGTGTGGTCATTACCATGGAGCAAATACTAAGAGATGGCATAAGGGAATTTTGCAACGAAAAAATGCGTGACAGTTTGCGGGGCGAGGGGGACGTTACACTCAGCTGACTTCACCTACCAAGCTCCCCGAGCACTTGCGGTAAATAGCTGAACTAACACGTTTAGCAAATGTTTAAACTACGAAATGTTTTCGCTACATATTTACTACTAGTGTGTTTGGTGTAGGTTACGAACCCCAGAGCCAGGCAAGAATTGTGCACGCTTACGGCAAAATTATAGTAATAGTTAAAAGTAAATGTATGGCAAAAAATAAATAAGCTGTTCGATACATTTTGTTGAGTTATGTGAGCATTTAATGTATGAAACAGCAATTTTTTTTACGCGATTTCAGGGTTGGTCCCATAGTAAAAGATGTTTATAATGATGAGTTTAATGACCCCTTTTCAGGCTGTCGGTGTTTTTAAAATAACCATGTATATTTGAAAATCTTAGTACCTATCACGTGTGCTGATGGTATACAATATTAGGTATCACTTAGTTTACCGGTTCGGTGTTTTACAAAACAACCACATAATACTTACCTTTGGCTGCCCTTGAGGTAAATACAAGTGTACAAGTGTAGCCCCGAGAGAATACTTATATTCCTTTCTGCCACTCGAAACATAAATTAACATTTGTTTTAGAAGCAGTATCTAAAATACAAGTACAATATACAAGTCATTCGTACAAGTATTCGTTTTGTACAGGTGCAAGAGCAAGTCGTATCACTGATACAGCAAGTGTTGATCGACCGTCTGAGCAAGTTTGTGGCGCCGGGCTGTGACGACCCTCTGCCGTGGATGTTCCTCGGCGGCATCTCGAGACAAAATATGAGGCGACACTTGCAGAAAGCCTGCGCTATGCTGGTGAAGTCTGCCAGCTGTATCAAGTAATGTTATTCAACTTACTCTGTCAGGAATTTATTTCGATATTCAGATTAGAATGCAGCTTTATTAAGAGCTGCACTAATTTACCTATATTAGGTTGGTTGCAAATAATTTCATAGTACCTACAGAAAAAAAATCTTTATTTGTGATATGAGTTACAATAATTATATTAAATAATTTAACATGGGTGTGCTATAAACATGTAAAATCTTCTGTCGCCTGCCCTGGTTCCATGTTACTTGGGGTCGGCGCAAAATGCCTTTGCTATAAACATGTAAAATAAATATCACAAAAAAAAAATTGCTGCCTAACTAACTTGAAAGTTTTAAGCACCGATTGTTTGTAAGCACAACTTAATTTCTGATGAATTAATCGCCCAATGATTGTGGTATTTTTCCATGCTTATATGTATGTATTTCATTGTTTATCAGCCACCGCATAGTGGATATATTGAGCACACACTTGGGCATGTTGAACGACGAGAGAGATCTGCAATGCCTTATTCTGCTAACAAGCGTGGCGCGACACGTCGACTACTCCAATATTGGCTTCGTCCTCGATTACTACTACAAGCTGGCTGATAACGAAGAGGTAAAGTTTTTACTTGCAAATACTTCGTTAATTTTATTTGTAAATCAGTAATCCATAATGTTTATGTATGTACAGAACCGCGACGTGCGTCTAATGTCGCTGACGTTGGAGCTGATATGCTCGTGGTCGCGGTTCGCGCAGGCACACGAGCGGTCCGCGCTGCGCGACCACCTCGTGCGGCGACTTGCGGCCGCGCGCGATGACGGTGCTACTCTTTGTTATATCTCTAATATTTTCTAGTTTAATTTCTTTTCATTCATGGGTGCCTTTAAAAAAAAAATTCTACCGTAATCCCTGAAATTTGTACACCAAAGGTTAATACTAAACTTTATTAAAAAAATAGAAACTTATTGTATTTTTGGCAATTTTTAAATTGATTTGTGAATTTATATTGCAGGATGTAGAATACAGTGCGCCACGCTGGCATCTGAGTTGGATCCTGAAAATTTAACGTGGGCTACAGAACTGATGCAACTGTGTGAGTACTTAGAAATCGATATTTTTATAGTCTATAATCTTAAGTATTTATTTCTTACTATCTGTGTATTATCGGGAAGTAAGGATGAATAAGAAATCAATATAATGCACATGATTTGGAGTAATATTGAGATAGTTGCTCTCTTTCGATGCTCATTAAACGGCCTTATTGGCCTTAAAGTGCGCCGGATATACACTAATTAAATGTCGCGTAGTACGGAATACTACGGAAGCGTCTGAACGCAACATTAGATTCACCAAAGCTTACCTACGTATTTTACGCGCTCTTAATGTGCAATGTGGTGTGTTTATCAGCGGAGCGTCGCGCGGTGCAGAGTGGCGAGGTGGAGGAAGCCATCCGCGCTGCAGACCTGTCGTTGGTGGCGCCCACTCCGCCCTCGGCCGCGCTACTCACACTGTTCCTGAACGCGCTCAACGAGCCGCCGCCTGGTAAGTAGCACCGATATTGATGCAGTGTGGTGTGTGCAGCCTGCTGTATGATTCGTCGCTTGCAGAGTGGGGCGCGGAGCGCGTGGGCGCGAGCGTGGCGGGGCTGGGCCGCCTGTGCGTGCGCGCGCGCGTGGCGGCGGCGGCGGCGGCGCCCCCGCTGGCCGCGCTGCTGACGCGCGCCGCCGCGCCGCTGGTGGCGCGCATCAACGCGCTGCTGGCACTCACCGACATCTGCATCAGGTCAACATTTATATTGTAATCATTTTCATCGTGATGGTCTTTTCAAACTGCCAATAATTCTCCGTTTTAATCTGTATATATTTTTGTATTTTTTATTGATGAAAATCGTGCAAGAGTTCTAGAGAATATTACACGAGAAATTTAAAAAATATAGGTTGCCCAATTTTCAGCTTTACTAAGTATACAACGTTAGAATTTTGTGACCCGAAAGCTAAAACACCCCAACTTGAATTTGATTTCAAAGGTAAAAAAATACAAAATAAAACTGACGTGACGTGGTGACGACATCCAAAAGTTATTGTTACACGCAAACGCACCCAAAATCCGCGCCGGGCGCTTGACTTAGTTCGTTATACGCGCCGATTTTCGTAATAAAAATGGGTGTGCACCTTAATAATTTTTGGTATGTTTTGGGAAAAAATATAACTTGCAATCGATTCTGTTACTGATTCTGAACAAACTACTTTCGGTTTTCGGGTCAACAAATTCTAACGTTGAATACACTAAATAAATCAAAAATATTTTTCTTCATGTTGGTGGCTGGCAGGCTAAATGCGTTACATCATGTGTCAAAATTCTTCTTAGTAAAAAAATGCATGCGCAGTAGGTAAGCATCCGCAATACGAACCAGCCATTTTCTTTATTATTCATAAATATTGTGCGGTATTTTGTTATTTATTTACTTACAAGTATGATGAAAAACATTATACGTCACATGGGCGGTACGACAAATTATTAACGTAGAACCATTATTTATAATATAGCCCTCGCTTTCGACTCGGCCTTGTGAGTGTCCCTAGATAATATTATGGCCTTATAACACTATCTACTATTATTTATTGTGGCTGAATACGCATCAACTCTGCCAAAAAGAAGAAACAAAACTGACGAACGTCGATCCTATTATAACCATTGAATTATTAATAAAGTACCTCTATGTAATGAAATCATGAATAATATTGTGCGAGCAGGTACACATGCATAGTGGAGCCGCTGCTGGACACAGTATGCGGCTGTTTGTCGCTGGAGTCGCCCGCCGCCCTGCGTCGCGCGGCCGCTAGCGCCCTCACCAAGCTTTTGCTGGGCGGCTACCTACGATTACGTACTCCTCTCTTTTATCGGTATGTACTGTAATATAATAAAAGTTGCTACCTACAGTTCAAATTTTCTATTGGCATCACATTTTTAGTACTAAACTAACTACTATCATATAGCAGCTACAGCATTAATAAAGGACTAAATTATATCCATCAAGTTCTAGAAGAAGCTATACATGGATGACCTCATCCACTGTATTAGCACAGTATAAAGAGGTCTTCTCTTTCCCTACAGTAGTCCAACGAACACGTCTAGACAGAGCAATCGTGCGGGGTGTGTGGAGCGGGGGACGGAGGGGGGGGCGCACCGTAGCTTGTATGGAATTGTTGGGTCCTAGGAATTAGCGGGTGTCGCTTTTTATTTATTTGAATTTTAAATGTTGATTTCAATTTTTCAACGGGTGTGTTGATTATGAATACTTATGACATTAATTTAGAGATCCAAGATGGCGGACGCGAGTTTTTGAAAAACATCAATATGGGCATTTTTTTTGAGGTTTTCAGGGGTGGTGGTTAAGAATATGACATTTATTTTGAGATCCAAGATGGCGGACGCGAGTTTTTAGTAAAAATCAATATGGGTATCGTTTTCTAGGTTTTCGGGGACGGTGATAATGAATATGACATTTATTTTGAGATTCAAGATGGCGGACGTGAGTTTATAGTAAAAATCAATATGGGTATCGTTTTCTAGGTTTTCGGGGGTGGTGATAACGAATATGACATTAATTTTGACATCCAAGATGGCGGACGCAAGTTTTTAGTAAAAATCAATATGGGTATAGTTTTCTAGGTTTTCGGGGGCGGTGATAACGAATACGACATTAATTTTGAAATCCAAGATGGCGAACGCTAATTTTGAGTAAAAATCAATATGGGTATAGTTTTCTAGGTTTTCGGGGGCGGTGATAACGAATACGACATTAATTTTGAAATCCAAGATGGCGAACGCTAATTTTGAGTAAAAATCAATATGGGTATCGTTTTCTAGGTTTTCAGGGGTGGCTTTGTACTTGGAGACCATGCGGACTCTCAGATATCGATTTTGAAAGCAATCGGTCCAGTAAATAAAAAGTTCAAAATGGCGGCCACCTTTTCCAATTCTGACAACGGTTATGTACTCGGAGACCATGCGGACTCTCAGATATCGATTTTGAAAGCAATCGGCCCAGTAAATAAAAATTTCAAAATGGCGACCACGTTTTCCAATTTTGATAACGTGTTATATATACTTACAAAAAAAAACACTATAAAAACATATTTTTGTTTTTAGTCCTGTGTCAACCCTAACACTTTTTACGTCGCGACGAATGTCTAGACGTTGTCGGCATTTCCGAAAACATCAAACGCGTCGACTGACTATATGATGTTTAGACTATGGTATTAGCATGTATAATGACACTTGTAGGTTATTTTCAACTCCAAACTAAATTACAGTCTGAAGTTCGAAAATGGTATTCGTTACTGCCCTTTAGTTACTGGTATTCTTTATAATTTGTAGATATTGCGCGTTGTTAGCGGACGACGACCTCGAGGTACGCGGGCCGGCTGAGTATTACGTCACTTGCAGCTTGACCACCGATGCCATCTACCATCACTTTGTTGATTGCGTTCTGTATTATAACAATGTTGACACAGGTAATAAGTACCCTAGTTAATTTAACAATTACCAATTAAAATAAACTGCATAACGAAACTTCACATTAGTCATTTCGTGCATTGTTTAGGTGCCATTAGAAATATAATCCTACACGATTATCTTTTGTCCTAGGCTTTAATTCGTGCTTTTAGTAGATCGTAGACTGGTGGTTGGTGATTGCGTCCTACAAAAAGGATATGTCCACTTTTTGTATGGAGGCATGTCAATAAATGATCATCAGCCCGAATCAACCCTCCTCTACACTTTCGCTTTTGCCAATCTTCTCTAGACTGCGCACATCTTAATCAAATATTTTTTTTCCCACAAACTACATTTCTTCATAAACCTTTTAATTTAACCCCTCCTAATTTGAAAAAAAATACGTTTTTTGTTCTAGAAAACATAAAGTTTGACGCGCGTCAGTTGATCTACGACGTGATGTTACAGCGCATGTCTCTAGTACAAAAGCTAAATATCCAGTGTCGCCTGGCGCGGGAGGTGTTTGAAAACGCCGCTGACTTCACGGATGAAAGCGATGAAGAGCTACCACCAGCTATGAACGCGGCCTTATTAGATACTATTACGCTGCTCTGCGGACCCAGGATGAAATTACCTAGTAAATCATTTATATGTTAAACTATTGCCGTTCAGGGCCTGATGTAAGAATGAACCTTGCTTAGTGTTATAATAGTGTTAAGGCCACAATTACTATGGAGGCATATCCATAGACCGAGGCCAAGGCGAAAGTTTTAATGGCTCGACGTTAATAATTGTCACAATTATTAATATGAAACACAATTATTATTAGCTCTTTTATAAATTTATATAAAAACAGTCTATGAATATTTTTTTTGTTGATTATTCAAACTCTTTGCTTAAACTTGCATTCTCCTGTATGAATTTACAAAAATCTATTAAGTTATAGAGACGTATTTTAAATTTACCTTTCGCTTTGCAAATTTTGCAATGGTTTTTTTTATGAGCAAGTATGATGAAAATGTATGAACTGTAATACCTTTTAATACACAAATAACTTCAGTACCAATGGGCCTAAGGTGTGTCTTTTTAGTTTATCTATTTATTTCTTTTACAGAAAAACCGCAAAATACTGGCGATAACGATATTGACGATCTACAAGAGCGTATAACGACTAATATTGTATCTCACGTAAGTGTAATTAATTGAAATTAAAGATGTTGCATGAATATTTAATGTTGTAGACATGCTGCAGCAACTATTCCTCTGGTAGCAAAGCGGTGCGAGGTCACGTGTAAAAGGGACTCGAATGTTATGTTGGTACAATTACCGGCACGACTCCTAAGCACAATTCAATTCAATTAAGAGGGCAATTTCGCACATGTACGACTGAGCTAAATTATTCAATACTAAGAATAATAAATATTTCTATAAAGCATACTATGACTATTCAATATCTATTTATGAATATAAATTATTTGATGCATATAGTAATTAATTTTTATAATATTACTGTATTACATTATGTGTATCTTTACAATATATGATCATTACAGAAAATGAAACGTACAGTAGCAGAGGTGTTAGTGCCGGCAGTATTAAGACTGTACACGCGTCTGAAGCCTCGTGGCGGTCAAATCGCCACCTACCTCGTAGGCATTGCCACTGATCTACTCAACGATTACCAGCAAGAGGTAACTTGTTTCATCGGTTCAAACTTAGCTTATTATGATGACTTTATAGTAGTTATAAGTAAACAAATCATGGCATCGGAGCAAATAAATGTTGTATTCGTAATTCGTGTTCGTTAAGTTTCGACGCGATCTACATAATTTATGCAATGAATTTCAGATCGAAGAACTAATCGAAAACGACGAAGAGCTAGTGGAGCGCGTGCAACAGTTCCAAGAGACCATCGGTTCGGAGCGCACGTTCGGCAATGTCCGCAACCTGGTGACGACGACAGCGCCGCCCGAGCCCGACACGCCGCGCGCGCCACGCCGCCGCCGCCGCAGCGCCGGAGCTCCGCCGCCACGCAAGCGCGCGCTGCGCATCTGACACGCCGCCGCGCCCTACGGTTCACCCGAGCCTCGTTATTCGCTTGCTCCACTGCTTGCTGAACTTGAAAGTAGCCCTTTATTGGCTGAATTCAGAAGTGTGACCGCCCCTATATACGAATGCATTACGCTGAGCAAATAAAGTCTTGGTTTGCATAACCAGGGCCCTTAACGAAATACTAATTCTGTTTATATTGAACTAGCTCCTTCAAGTACACCCTGATTTTTGTATGCTATAAGTATCACCCTTAGTTATAAGTGTTAGAATACACGCAGTCTTGTCACGGTCGTTGTTTTTTGTTCTAAACACGTGCGTAAAAGTAATTCACGTGCGTTTGATATGTTACACCTTATTATAAAAGGAGTTGAAAATAATTTATGTTGAATTAATAAAGAACTATATAAATAAATACTAAAGAATATATTATAAAAAACTAAGTTTTTCAAAACATCACAGATTATTTGAATACATGTGCTATAGAAGTACAATCTTTTCATTACAATTGAAGGAAAACAAACTAAATAAGAAACCATGGTGTAAACCAGGCTATCATGTTTGAAGCAGTTATGGGATTCAAGGGGATTAATAATAAATCTTAACAACAAGATGCTACAGCCATGTATGAATGTGCTGGCTCGACCAAGGTAGTACCATCCTTTCAGAGTAAAATAAATCGTATTAGTGCTTTATATGATCAGTGAAGAGAACCGGAAACTCAATCCCCCTTCCTTTTTTAATTTCCACTCCACTTACATGATTCCGAGCAACGTCGGCAACGACCCATTTGATACCCTGGTGTTGCAAGCGTCGTTAGGTTATGGTAACAGCTTACCATCAGGCAGGTCGTATGCTTCGTTGCCCGTATCCCTTCCTTACACCGTGATCCTACCAAAATAGGTGCTCAAATTTTCACACTTCTTCTTTTGTTCGATCTTCTAAGATCCTTGTTTTATGAGTAAGCAGTTTCGGGTTTTAAATTTGCAATAAGATTATAGTAAAACATATTTATTTAATCTGTCACATAATTCACAAAATGTAACATATGTAAATAGTATTGTATTAATGTCATACATACAACAAACCTGTTTATTAATACTAATAAAGAACTGTATGAATTTACACCTCTATTTGACAAGTGTATTGTTTAAATATTTATACTAGACTTTAACTATATTTAAACATCTAGTTTCCATACATATAATGAAAACTCTCAAAACAGTTTTAAAACTTTCCATTCATTTAATTAATTATGCATGTGTACAAGAATAACAATATTAATAATAAGGTAATCAAACATAATAAATAATAAATTATACAACATTGCTTAAATTTAACTTATGTACTAAATCACTCTCATTTTCAATTTTAAATTCTTTTCTAAAAGTTTTTTTTAATAACACGTCAATAGCTGCTTCCTCTGTAATAAAAATAACATTTTTTTTATCGAAAGCAATAATTATAATTTCATTGTCAGTTAAAGATATATTATAGTAATTGAACTTACCTGTCACTTGTATAGCCAGTAATTGATGAACAATGTGTCTGGCAGTAGTTTTGAAAAGGTCACGACTGCTGATTTTTTTCTTTTTGTAATAAGGCATAAGCAGTTTAACCACAAGTCCGGCAAGATCTACCTTTTCTGCCTTTTTAGTTGTAGGCTCATTGTTTTTATTTATGTCATCTTTTCTTTTATGTTTACTATCTTTGTGATGTGATTTTTCAATCATGACTTTATCATTCTTATTTTTTTCGCTTTTATGTTCCTTGGTCTTCCTCTCTTCCTTCACTTTTTTACTTATACTACGTGTGTGTTTTGATACGTTTTTGTTCTTATGTTTAGATGGTGATGGGGGCTTTGTAACTTGTGCAATATCTTCTGGTTTAGTATCAACTGGTGGAGGTTCGGGTGGCAAATCTTTAAACATTTGAAGCTTTTGCAAAACTGCATCTGCTTCTAAACTTAATTTACGAGCTTTGTTCAAATTTGCATTCTCACTTTCCACTTGGAGCGAGTTAAAAGGACTATTCAATCTATTTTCTTCTGATAACGGTTCCAGATCTTTTTTCGAATCGCCAGAGTCAATTGTACCTTGATTTTCTTGATTTGGTTTCATATCACTGAGTATTAATGTTTCATCTGCACTTTTATTTGCTATTGTATCAGTACCATCATCAATAACTAATTCTTTTTCAGATTCACAATCAGATATATTTCCAAATAAAGACGTCGATTCTGGCATACTTTCTTGTATGGTAGGTTTTCGGTCATCAGAATCCTTAGAAATTGAATGTTTCGAATGTTTTTTCTTGTGACCTTTACAATCTTTTGATGTTTTGGTTTTTTTAGAGATTTGAACTTCACCGTCGCTATCAGATGATTCACCAAATAGAGCCTTTATTTTTCTTTTTGAAGTAGTCTTTTCTTTATGATGTAACTTAGAATCTATATCTTTTTTTATTATAACTTTGTCTTTATGTTTTTCGTTCTTTTTATTATTATCTGGTGTCTTATCCACTTCTTTATTTTTATTCGGTATACCTTTTAATGTTATATTAATCACCAATGTTTTGGAACCATTATTACTAGACACATATTCGGTTATACCTGTAGACTGTTTTTCGTCATCAGTATCTTTATTATCCTTATAACTATTAAAGACTTCGTCATCAATTTCTTTTAATTTGAGCGTGGTATCATTACTGTTAGCATGGTGTCGACTGTTATCATTGTCTTTGCTATCTTCATCAATAACAAGACTATTACCATTATCGTCACTTTCATCTGGTGTATCAATAGATGATGCTTCAGAAGACTTTTTAAAAAAGTTTTTAAGTTTAGTTTGAGTTAAAGGATCTCTTCTAAATGAATTTGCTTTTCTTTTTGTTTCTCTGTCAGCTTTAGATAACTGTTGCGCTTCATTTTTAGTTTCCAAATCTTAAAAAATGATAAAAACATTATTATTAACAAAAAATAAAATACTATTATCGATTTATACATATTAGGTATATTGTTTATAAATATCTTACCTAGTTGCGATGCTGTAATAAAACCGTTGTTGAGTCTACTTTGAGCTTTTTGTTGTTCAAAGTCTTTTACAAATTCGTGGAGTGTGTTTCGTTTTTTAGGTTCAAATGTTTTAAGTAAAGGACAAATTTCATCTTTACAAGCTTTGATCGATGATATCTGCCAATAAAGATATTTCATTACAACAGGAGTAGTGGTTTAGCCGTTGGACTGTCAATCCAAAAGTCAAACGTAGGCACGCATTTATGTGCATTATATTTACATCGCGAGGAAACCAGCACACTTGAGATATTGTCGATGGTGTGCAAACCCATGTCAGAGGCCAACAGGTGGTTAAAAACAGACCAGGTTGTTCATCAACCACACGATAAGAAGAATTAATAAAATGAAATTTTCCTGTGGACCATTAGGTCGCAACTGTGACTATTTGGTTTTGATAGGTTTTGATTTTGAGTACCATCTAGTTCAAATGTTATAAATATTGGGTATATCTATCAGGAAATTCTCAGCACGGCATCTATATGACACAATAGAGAGATGATGCTTTGTAAGTTCTATGTAATAAGATAGGACTTACTTTTAACATATTGGTGTAAAACACCTGTCATTTTTAGCCTTAGGGGAAATAATACATACCAATTTGGACATTGCTCGCCTGTACAAACTGATAACAGTGCTGCTTGAAAATGCCTCGTACTCCAATTCTACTGCACATTGTTCTATATCGTGCTTTGACAACGTCTTATCAAAATTATTAGCTTCCTTTGTGCTGTTATAGTTATTGCTCAAAGCATCGGTGAGTAAAGTGAGATAGCCGTCACGGTTGGCTACTGTTAGTCCGATTACCTAGAATAATCAAATATTTGACGTAACTAGCACTGATTTTACCAACTTTATAGTGTGAACATTATCTAGTAAAATACTGAATGGGATTGCCAAGTACTTTTTAAGTACCTACATAAATATTAATTTTGATTTTTCGATTATTATTGCAACTCTTTACTTAATCTAGCTGTATATGGATGCAAGGCGAGGAGTGAATTGGATCAGAGAGAATTTTAAACGATTTGTTCAAAATTCTATTCTATTGAGGCAATACGGTTTATTATTGTATGAACAAATTATTCGATTCTCGCCTCGTGCATTTTTAGTGAAAATGATCTCGATTAGCGTGGCGTGGTATTTACTAATTTTGCAACGGAAACATAGCTCGACAAAGCTCGACGAACCTTCATGAACTATTTATTGTATAACTAAATTTTACTGAGATGAGTAATGGTTTTAAAAATTGACGTCCCAATTAATTGACTGTAAATAAGAATACCTTGTTCCCTGTGCTCTCTGCAGCTTTACATTTAGAATATTTTGCGGATTCTGACTCGTTATTTGCTTTCTTGTCTTCGGAGCGTTTCTTCCTGTTGGCGAATTCCTGAATAATTAGAGACTTAGTTTCTTGTGCAATACGACGCCGGGAACTTTCGCCTTCCGATTCATCGCTGTCTCCTCCATTGCCATAGTATGATTCCGCTTCCCTAAAATTGGAATAAGATATTATTCATTTAGGTATCGTAAAGTTGATGTACTACCTACTGTCAGAGTTTTAAAGCAATGCCTTTCGTAGACCTTTCATTATTATACATTACAAAATTGCTTCAAATGGATTTTTGTTTAGGCAATTTTGATTTATGAAAACTTGTACCGAAACTGAAATTGACATTCTTGCTCAAACTTTGTAGTATTATTTCTCCTTAACTTGGCGATTCAGTGATTTTGTCTTCCATGTGCGAGCGAGAAAGCAGTTTTACGCGATAAGCGTCTTAACGCGATTAGTCTGTGAGTGGGTGACCATTTGTACATTAATCAATGGACACGCAAGACCACAATTGCGTGCTACTAGCTAGCGATATCAACGTGGGATGTCAAGATTTTACAACAAAAAAAGGTATGTCTTGAAACGCCAATATTGCTTGATAATAACGTGCGTGCACTGCCTACTTTCTAAAGCAAAGTGGAAGATAATTTTGATACAGCGAGAACGACTAGGGGACACCTCAACTGGCAGGGCAATTGATATTTGTAAAACGTAGAGTGATCAATCATGTTTTAAATAACTTGCTAGGTCTGTGATAACTGGTAAGACAGTGTGAAATGACCTTTTCTGGCCTTGGCGTCCTTCGCCGTAGAGATCGGAGACGTCCTGGTGCACGACGAGCCCGCCGGAGCGCAGCTGCGCGGACGCGGCGCGGCGCTGGTGCTGCTCCAGCGCGCGCCGCACGCTGCGCGGGTCGGCGCACACGTCGCAGCGGCGCGCGCAGCACGGCACCTCCTCGCCGAAGTACTCCGCGAACACTTTGTGCCGACACCTTTAACCAACGCGTTTTTAAGTCGTTTTTAGGGTTCTGTGCCCAAAAAGTCCAAACAGGTTATTAAGCACACATCGTCATTCCGTCTGAGTATCTGTCACACTCACTAGTCACGTTTATGGCATCAGTTTGAAATAGTGCATTGTATTACAAGTGCGGTAAGTAGTTATCGCACCACTTGTGTGACATACAATATTATTCATCTTACTTACCAAGGCAATAAACAAGAAAATAATGCACATTATCATTTTTTGTTCACAAAGATTATTTAAAAAATTAAATAATGTTTATTCTCACTTGATATCTTCACAGTATTTCACCATTATTTCGAAGCTCTTATAGGCAACTTTGCAGCGATTCTTCTGCTCGGGTGTTTTCGCACGTGCTACTTCTGTTTTGAGCAGGAAGTCAACGGCATTGCGTTCGCTGCGGCAGTAGTATATACGACAAAAAGCTGGTTTCCCATCACGACCCGCCCTACCAGATTCCTATATGAAAAAATATTATTAGGAATACACAAGATGAACAATAGTTTACAGTTATGCTTCCAATAGACGACGTTTTTTTTATGATTGTAAATGTGAAGATTGACCTTCTTTTAGCTGAACATCAGTAGTAACATTTAATGCACCTTGACACAATTTCTAATAAAACTGTTACCCACAGTTACCACTGATGCCATCAGTCACTATGTGCTGGAACTAAATCAGCAACTTTTTGTATAGCGTTCCTTATACGCGCTGTGTGCGACGCTTCCTATAATTTAGATCTGGTGTTTTATTACCTGTCGTACGTTGTAAACAATTTTGGCAAGTACTTATTAACGAAAAGTACATTTAAAAAAATATTTTTTACAAAAATAACTTCAAAGCAGCTAGAAATAGCACAAAAACATTCGTTTTGGAGACGAAACTCTCACTCCCTTTCACTTACTTTTTTAAGTCAAGTTATGAACAACACACACAAACAAAATGAAATAAGTTGTTACGAGTGGTTTACTATCGTCCGATGAGGAGTTCCGTTCTGTAGCTCTTGAAGTTCATAGGTAGACCATGAAAGTATATTATGGGACCAATTGGAGAATTGGGGAAGACTCTTTCAAACCAATAAGGATTACTCAAATCGGCATACTAATCATGGAGTAATTGGTGTAACGAACATAAAAAATAAAAATATGCATAGAATTGAGAACCTCCTCCTTTTTTGAAGTCGGTTAAAAATACATCTTGCATATTATATTTACCAAAAGCAATTTTAAGCTTAAACTCAGCTTTTCTATTTGGAAAACCCGTTTTATGGCTTTTTATCCACTTTTTTACAACTTAAGACAGATAACTAATATAAAACTAAATACAGTGTATTTTGTACAAAATTAATGTCGTGAAATTATTTGTAGAAGTCGTCTGTTGGTGGCCTTAAAGAAATTTTTATGCATTTTTCCCACATAATAACTTAATATTTTAAATTTGGCTAAGGCCACAGCTTTACTTTTTTGTCGGATGTTACCAATAAGAGTTGAACTTACTTGATAGTAGGCAGCGACGTTTTGTGCGATGCCCCAGTGAGCGACAGCGCGCACGCTCGCCTTATCCACGCCCATGCCGAACGATACCGTTGCACACACGCAGGGACACTCACCGCGGGACCATCTCTCTTGCACTGATATACGATCTGCAGTTTTCAAACCTGTACAAACAAATTTTAAAATATTTTATATATTCTCTCATAAAGTCATAATAGTAAATAATAAGAAAATATACTTCATATAAACAAATAAGTATCTGCTAATAAGACAGCTTTTACAAAGGTGAAGAAGCATACCTCCATGATATGCCAATGACATCAGACCTCTTTTAGTTAACATGTTAGCCAAATCTTCAGTCTGTTCTCTTGTACGACAATAAACAATAACAGCATTTTTATCTTTCTGAAATAAAGATATAGGACTTAAAAAGAATGATATCTATGTGAATATAAGATTCAATAAATGTATTTGTAAATACTAACAGGTTTTAAATTTTCATCATCTTTTAAACTTTTTTTTAAAAACTCCATCAAATGGCCAACTTCATCCTCTATGCAGTTTTGATATACAACATCATAAAATAAATTCCTTCTAAAACTAGGTGTTTTGTATTGTGCCACAGGCAACAGCAATTTGAGATTAGACAGGATATCCTTAGCAACTTCTGTACTGGCAGTAGCCGTTAAAGCCACCCATGGTACACTTTTATATTTTTCTCTGAGATCTCCCAACTTCAGGTAATCTGGCCTAAAATCATGGCCCCACTCACTTACACAGTGTGCTTCATCAACAACCAAATATGAAACTTTTTTGTATTTGACTAGATGCTCTATAAGAGATTTGAATGTACCAGTAGCAGCCTGTTCAGGTGTAACATATAAAAACTTAGTGTTGGGTTTCATACTTTTTAAATCATTTAATACTCTCTCCCGATCTTTTGCTGTCATTTTAGAATTTATAGATTCTGCATTAATTTTTATTTTAGAGAGGTGATCAATCTGATCTTTGATAAGGGCTAAAAGTGGAGAGAATACAATTGCTACTTTGTTGTCTTGCAACATTGCTGGTAGCTGGAAGCACAGTGACTTTCCAGAGCCTGTAGGCATTGATACGTATACATCATGAACACCTGTAAAGATAAATGGTAGTTAGTTAGACAACATATTACAATAGCAGGAAATTAAATAAATTTAAAATTATAGTTCCTTAATATGTACTAACAACAAAGTCCACCTGTAAAACACTATATTCTAGCAAATAAACAGAATAGAATTGAATTCAAATGTCACTAACTCACAATCATCAATCATCATTGAGAACAATTTAATTCTTTGTCACAAATTAAAAAGCCAAAATATTATAAGTGCTGTTAGTGTTAGTGATAATTTATTTAAAATTTTAAATACAAAGTCTTTACCTCTTGCAATAGCTCTAATAGCACGCTCTTGAAGTTCACTTTTGAATTTTCGATGTCCAAAACATTGAAACAATTTCTCTGTTACGTTGTCCATTTCGAAGGCTCTTCTTGCTCTTCGAACACTTGGAAAATTATGGAACGTATATTGTAAATACTTTTAACCGTGTTAAGTCTGACGGCATATTTTTCAAAATGTTTGTGTATATATTTAATAAATACGAAATTAAAAACAACCTCAAATTTTTTCTATCCAAATAAGTACGACATCAAATGACTGACAAGATGGACTGACATAGTCTGAAGTTTCACATTTACATTGCTGGGATTGGTGGACTCAGTCGATTGACATTAATGACAAACAACTGACAGTGAATATAGACTTTCTCGCGCGTTTTTTCCTTTTTTTTTCTCTTCAGTTCGTCCAACTTGAAAGAAATAATGGATGTAGATATTTTATGCATGTTGCATGCATCAAACGAGGAATCGTACCCCTGTTCAATGCAGGGAGCCTAGCAACGAGTAAAACGGATAGGTACAGCTTGGCAAAAAAGAGTCTGGAAAAATTGGGGGCACTGCTACTGGCGTACTTTTCATACTACAAATCAATGAAAATAATTATCTTCATGGTGTTTACGTATTCATATATTGTCATTAATTATAATAAAATGAATTACATAAAAGTTATTTTATTATTCACAAACTTAGTTATTAAGATTTTTATTTTTAGTTCCAGCTGTCACTGCCTCGGAATCTTTTTTGGCAAGCTGTAGTGTAAGTTTACCCCAAGCCGACCCCAAGATAGTTGGGAAAAGGCTAGGCGTAGGCGATGATGTAGTGCAAATTTGGGACGCTGCACACATCATCATCTGCTTAGCCTTTTCCCAACTATGTTGGGGTCGGCTTGCAGTTGAAATTTGGCTAGTGGCGCCCCCAAGTTTTCTAGACTTTTTTGCCAAACTGTACTGTAACTAACCAATTTTTTGTCGACAAATATAATCAAAAATATCACTTTTAAAGTTATTTTAGTTCTCACAAACTTTTTAAGATTTGTATTTTATAGTTCTAGCTGTCACCGTCTCCGACTCTTTTTAGCAAAGCTGTATATATTCTCGAATAATGTTTATACGGGGATTTATAATATGTTTTAAGCCTGTTGACTTAGGTCATAATTAGAAACCATGCGGTAAACCTTCACAATTACCTACTTTATCTTAATTTTTTTTTCAATTAAATAATATTTGCTTACTTTTACAGGTTTCCTGAATGCCGATATAATAAATTAGTGGATGAAAGCTGTAAGATGACAAAAAAAAATTGCTTTCTCCTGCTGAAGAGGTTACAGGAGTCAAGAGATTGGTGTAAAAGTGGAAGATATTCCACCACACATGTCTTAAGCGAGCGTTTGAACAATTAGCAGCACCTCTTTCAAAAGAAGCGTTGGATGCACGTCAGAGACTCTTTCTTAGAGAGCATTTATTTGAATTCTAATTAAACAAAGACAATTTTGATTTTAAATTATGTTTATTTATTGTTAAGGATCAAATTGAGGTACATTTCAAAAATGGGTTAATACCCTATTGTAGTTTGAGATGTATGCTAGTGGCGACCAGGCGCGGTCCGAAGGGGGGGGGGGGGTCACAAGGGACATGATCATATCTAAGATCCCCAAATCTAAGATCATATTGAAAAATTTATAGTTTGCTGACATCTAGTGGTGTTTTAATGAACTACGTACGATGGCCAAAATAACTTAGAAAAATGACATCTAGTTTACAGATACCTATTTTTTATTAGTGTAGTGAGTGACCCCCTCCAAAATTTCAGGCTGCGACCGCGCCTGGTGGCGACCCCAACTTTTCAACTTTATCTACTTCCTTAGTTAGTCTAAGACATGACTAACTGTGAAGGAAAATGAGGAAACCTGGATATAATAGTCTGAAATCGCCAACCCGCAGTGAGCTAGCGTGGTTATTAATGCTCGATCCTTCTCTGTATGAGAAGAGACCTTTGTCCTACAGTAGGACGACAGTTACAGGTTGATTCTTTATATTAATTGTTGTCCCTCGACGAGAACCGGTATCACAATCAATGAACATGATCATTCTGTCAGTTGCAGTCATTATGTCAATCGTCGAGCTTAAATAACAAACATAAACACGTTTAGTAATATACATATATTATATAATCATTTGCATATTTAGACAATCATTTTTTGTCATTCTAGATTGTTTTACATTTTAAACATTCTATAATTGATTCACTAAGCCTTTTGTAAACTTATCATAATTAAGTCTCCATGAAGTAACGCGATATCATTTTAATTGCTAACTTTATATAACATCAGTTCTTTCAAAACACATTTTCTTTCTCTCTCAAATATACATCTAGAGCAACTTTTAATACTTACACGAAATTGAAAATAATGGAAAACTAAACGACAATATTTTTAGCGACTAGACTCATTTCTCAGTCTAGAACTACTTAACATAAAATCAGTTCATAAGTAATAGAAACAAATTGGCTTTGGAATATTGCTTAAAATGCCAAATAATAAATCGCATTATGAATGCAAATAACTGCTACCTACATATTAGTTATGCAAGGATAAAATGATTTAAATATCGAGAAACTAAAATTATGAATTAAAATAAACCTTTATCTTACCTACTGGAATTATCATAATAATACGCTAAGCGAAAAGTTCGGAACTCTTGTTATGAATAGGTAGGTACCTATGGCGTGTACGAACGAGTGTGAAATTTGCCATAGTTAAAGTGAAATGGCATAGCTTGAGTTTGGAGAAGAAGGGCAGAGAGCTGAAATTTATATACATTACATATCCTTATGTCACAAATACATGCGAGATGTAGCAACTACCAGCGCCATCGCGCCATCTCTGAATCATATAAGTGAAATTTGCACAACAACTGAATATGTATTAAGGAGAAGAAGTGCAGAAAGTAAAAATTAAAAAAAAGAATTAAGTAAGGTCGAATTTCGATCACTGGTATTATTAACTTCTTGATCAATATTCTATTTACACATTTCTAATGCCGAGTTACCGCTGAACGAGCATGGACTTCTTCATGGCTGTCTGAGCATACGTCGCGGTCGGTCTTAATCTTAACATTGAACATAATTATATAATGCAAGGCCTTTGCGTTAAAAGTTTCTATGATAGCAATTCACTTTTTACTAAATAATATTTGGCTTTCGTTTGATACTAGATTTGATAACACAGTTTTAAAAAAAGCATAAAGTAAACGAATTATTTAGTGCGTGTTTGTCTTTTGAATTAAGAAGTTAAGGTGTGAATAAATGAAAAAGGGAAAGGCTAAAATACTAATACTCAGCCACGACGAATTACATTTGAAGTGGACTTTATTTTGATATCACCGATTTTTATAAGAAACTGGAAGTTTAACTGGTGTAGGTTAGGATCCGTATACTAGTCTGTATAAGTGTGAGTTGTGGTCGGCGAGCGCATCGTCGGGCGCGCGCAGCTCCAGCACGTGTCCGCCGCCCATGCACAGCACGCGCGCGCTCTCCAGCGCGCCCGTCAGCCGGTGCGCCACGAACAGCACCGTCGAGCTGCCGAACGAGCACCGGATGGCATCCAGGATCAAACGCTCCGCTTCGTGATCCAAATTGGCCGTTGCCTCATCCACCAGCAAAATCTTTAATTAAAATGTTTTCACTTCAGGTTTTCGAGAAATAATTAATATCGGTAAGCAATAGGATAGCAAAGCGTTTACAAGGTCGGTACCTTCGGCCTGTGCAGCAGCGCGCGCACGACGCACAGCAGCTGCGCGTGTCCGCGCGCCAGCTGCGGCGCCAGCAGCGCGGCCTGCAGCCCGCCGCGCGCCTCCACCAGCGCGCGCGCGCCCACCGCCTCCAGCGCGCGCCACAGCTCCGCGTCCAGGTACTGGCGCAGCGGGTCGATGTTCTCACGGATACTGCCCGAGAATATGAACGGCTCCTGTGGGATCACACCGATCCGCGACCTGCACAACAAGAGATATGTCATCGATATCGTACTCGGTACAGTTCCAACCACTTAAAGGTATGCAGGAGCTTGTATTACCTCAGAGCGTGCAGGTGCAGCGTGGAGACGTCAACGCCGTCCACCCGCAGCTTGCCGCGGCAGAGCGGCGCGAGGCGCAGTAGCGCGGCGAGCAGGGAGCTCTTTCCGGCGCCCGTACGTCCGACCACTCCCAGCTTCTCTCCGGGGTGCGTCGAAAACGTTACGCCGTTCAAAGCCATCGCTCCATCTTCGCGGCCACTGCATATATTTCATTCGTCAGAATAAAAATAAGACCGACATAACAATAACATTGTAAACGCTTGCACTCAAGATACCTGTACTTCAAGGAGACGTCATCAAACTCTATGACGCCCTGTGAGGGCCAGCCGTATGGAGGTGAGTCGCCGTCGATATGTTCACTCTCTACCTGTAACGAGACAAGTAATAGAACCTCTTTAGTTAAGCTTGCGTTTGCGAGACTACTGCTAAAAAATAACAAGATATTTAAAAAAAAGTGTTTCCCTAAAATATTGCATTATCTTAGTTACCAATGTTACTGACTGTGTTACTGTCATTAAATATAAATTTAAAAAACCGGCCAAGTGCGCTGGACTCGCGCACGAAGGGTCCGTACCATTATCTATACAACATAAGACACTAAATCATACCCTTTTTTTATATCTAGCAATTTCATTGCCGTTATTAATATCAAGGAAAAAACGGCAAAAAAATTGCGTTTGTTGTATGGATGCCTTCCTATATTTATTTTATTTTAATTATTTATTTTTAAATTATATTATATTCACTAACATTTCAAGCGTAACGTTGTTGCTGTTTTTAATATCGAGCAAAAAATTACGTTTGTACGGGAGCCCCTCTAAATATTTATTTTATTCTGTTTTTAATATTTGTTGTAATAGCCCAACGGCAAAAGAAATACATTATCTATGAAAATTTCAATTGTCTACCCATCACGGTTCATGAGATATAGCTATTATGATTAGTAGTAGTACCCGTGCATACAAGACACAATATGTATACAAAGTTTTATCTAAAATAAAAATCAACGTACAGACTTTTCGAAAAACATGGATATGTACCTTCTTGATGTACTCTCCAACGCGTTCTACGGCGATCATCTCTCGTTCTGTCTCGGTGAAGGAGTTCAAAACGTTACTTAACATTGACGTCATCGACAACGCGTAAGAAATGGCTAGACCGACGAGACCTGTACCAACACAATACAATGTTAAAGAACCTGTCATATTTTAAAGTTTATATAATTATATTTAAGCATCCGAAGCAGAAGTAACCACCACACATTTAGCTGGGTCTACGCCGTGCGCCAAACGATCCATTTTAGATGAGCGTTCCGCGATCCACGGCGGATGTACCACTGTGATCCGGCTTTAAGAAACTTGCGATCCTGCCGCACCGCCGATCCACTCCGGATCAATCGGCCCCGGCGACACGACGCGGCCAACAAGCGTCAAAGCACGTCAAAGCGCGTTTAAATGACCGCAGTCAGCGAGCGGGTGAAATGCAAAAAAATCCTAGAGTGGGACTTGATTGATTGATTATTAAAGTTGCTAAATCTTTTTTATGAGGGATGTGACCGAGAGAGTATACCACGAAGTGCGAAGAGAACAAGGTAGAGACTAGAGCTAGAGGTCGCTTCCCCTAAATAGGTGAAGTGGATGGAGGTGGTAGGTAATTGACTGGTAAATAATTAGAGAATTAAACATTCGATTTTTGAACCTCGAAAAGGTGAAAGTACGCTTATTTGTAAACTCACCCATTAGAATTGTTCAAATACCGATTTAAGAAGTAGAGAATGATCAAATAGTGCATAATACAGACATGCATACAGATAGACATATGCATAGTGCAGACGATACAAAACTAGTCCACGTAAGTTAAGGTAGCGATTTCACAGGTCGAAATATAATATTAGACAGACTGTTTTGGCTAAGTTTTCTTGTAGGCTGAAAATAGCGGAAAGTAAATAGAAAAAGAGAGAACATCTCCCATGTAATAGTTACCGGGGTCGGCAGCATGCAGCGTGCGCTGCAGCACGGCGAGCAGCGCGGCGGCGGCCACCACGGCGCCGGCGGCGGCCTGCAGGCGCAGCGCCAGCCACTGCGCCGCCGCCGCCGCGCACAGCGCCGCGCGCTGCCACGCCTCCACCAGCGCCGCGCCGCGCGCCGCCCACGCGCCGCCCGCGCCCAGCGCGCGCACCGTGTCCACGCCTGCCAACCCTTACATTGTATGACTTCTGGCCCTTCTCTCACAACAGACTCCATGAGTGTATTTTGGTGGATTCCATTTCAAATACAATTACAAAAAACTTAAACAATGTGTTAAATAGTTTTTGACCCAATATAGGAGAAAACTCACCTTCAAGAGTGTCATTAAAGTGTGTGTAGACAGGCGACAGCGTGACACTCTGGAGCCGCTTGAGTTGTCGCGAGGTGATGCGGTAGCGACGCTGCAGGCAGTAGTAGATGAACGTCAGCGGTACCACGCCTATCACCAACCACGGCAGACCGTAAATCGTCACCGCTACCGCTCCTGGCCAATCACAATTTACGTTCAACTAAACCGTATTACGTTAGGTGTGCAAAGTTTTATGCAAATCCGCTGCAACGGTTTACGTGCGATTGAGTAAGAAATATCTTCACATTCATAACATTAGTAAGATAGGGAAAAATGTGTGTTTCACTCATATAGGTATCTTACTTTTACATAAATTCATAATAAGCGGTTTAGACTTACCAACCAAAGAGAAGAACTGAGCCAACAATATATTTAGTATAAAAGGAAGTGAATCGTCAACTGTGTAGGTGTCTGAAGAAAATCTATTAATAATGCGGCCCAGCGGCGTTATATCGAAGAACTTCACCTTAGCCTAAAACAAATTATAACAAAATAGAAATATTTATTATCATGAACCGACACACCTGCTAACAACTCTATAATAGAAGTTAGAATAGGATATAGAAGTTCTTAAACTTTCATGTTTTAAATATTATTTCGGGTCTATTCGCGCACAGATAATTCAAACGAAATTTATCAAATTAGTTTTAAGTGTGTTGCATCTTAGATATTGGTGCTGATGTTGGTTGTTGGTTGTTGATGATGGTTACCACCAAGTCAGTTTGTGGTGTACCACTTGCCTTTCTCAAAATAAAAAAAGTATAATATTGATAGAAACATGTTTTTCATATTTTTAACATGCGTTTTAAGTTTGAAACTATTGTGTCTTGAAGTTGTAAATGCGTAGTTCGGTTTTATTGCAGTTAATTTTATTTGGACGCTAATTTTATTTCATTTGATCGCTTCATTTATTCAATCTTTTTTGGCTGTAAAATATTTTTTTTTATTTATAGTTATAAAGATACTAAAACATTTTGATACTTACCTTTATGATAACTTTCAATAAAATCTTATGTATCTTGGTTGCCGCTTTTACTCCGCCATAGGCAAATAAAAATGCTCGCATTATAGTAAAGACCAAATTCAATGCAGCCAATCCAAAGTACACTTCTAAGTAGAAGTTATCAGAATATGTTGGCGTATTATTGGCCATC
Organism: Protodeltote pygarga; assembly: GCA_936450705.2. Classification (NCBI taxonomy): domain Eukaryota; kingdom Metazoa; phylum Arthropoda; class Insecta; order Lepidoptera; family Noctuidae; genus Protodeltote; species Protodeltote pygarga. The sequence goes on along the minus strand of OW388255.2, from coordinate 6,626,149 downwards.
AATTCTTGCACTGTATATTGTTGGTTTTCTACATTGCCATAATCAGTAGCATTACTTAGTTTCTTATCTTTTATAAAATCTAATGTTGCGTTTATTAAAGTGTGTATCACATTATCAATTGCTAAAATACCATGATCCAATACAGAAGTTCTCTCTATGGGATGTTCTATATTTTCGATAGCGTGCAAGGATGTAGAATTTTTAGTATTGTTTTTAACCCAGTAGGTTAGCCAGAGAAACGTGAAGTTTTGAGACAGCTGCATGAGTATCAGAGACAAAATGATGGTGATAGTTAAGAACACTCCAACAGATTGCAGGTACATCCCGATGACCCACCAACCTACTGTTCCTTCAGACATTGCTTCCTGTGGGTATTAAATTAATGCGTTTTTAACAATTACATATTAGAAGTCCAATCAAATGATTTTATGAAACGAAAGGAACAAACAAACCTCGTCGTCCAGACTGTTCCTGCTAACGTTGTCCTGATCATCCAGCTGCACCTCTACGGGCTGCAGTGGCTCTTCACCTAACGACTCTGTTTCACTAGGCATGAACTCTTCAATGTCATTTAATACTGTTTCTGGAGGACCTGCAGATATGGAAATGCCATGATAAGACAAGGCATGCTCAAACTAAAAATAAATGAATGAAAATTGAGAGGAATTGAGAAGCCATTAAAAAGACAGCACATTGCAATTGACGTGAAATTAGACGAGATCTATGTATAACATGCCGACTTAAATTCTCATTGATATCAAGCATATGAGCTAAAATTCTTCTATCCTTTTCTAATGATCTCTGTTAGAAAGAGACATAGTGAGCCTAAATTATTAGTTTAGACCGTGTGCAAGAGAATTAGTACCATTATATTATATTTTTGATATATTTTTTAACACGTTATTATATTCATTGTCACTATTTTATACTAATTTTTTGTATACAATCGATAGATTTTGACGAGAGCTGACAATTGAAATTTCGAACTGCAACGCCAAACTGTATCCCCCGGTTTTGTTATCATTAGTTTTTGACTTGCCTCTCACTATGTAAGCAATTTTAAAGGTATTCACGTCAAAAAGTACCTTGTCTGACGACTCGTCCGTCCTGCATGATGACGGTGTAGGCGGTGCGCGCGAGGTGCCGCGGCGAGTGCGCCACGAGCAGGCGCGTGGTGTGCCGCAGCACGCCCAGGATGCAGCGCTGCATGATGTGCGCGCCGACAGTAGCGTCCACGCCGGCCAATACGTCGTCCAACAGGTACACTGACCAAATATTACTCTTACTGTGTGTACTCTTACTCCATTTATTACCTACATCATTTACCAAGTACTTACATTAAAGTATGCGAACTAATTGCTAGTGAACCATTTTTTATTTTTTTTCTAAGACAGGGGGTCAGGGGGTCTACATATTAAACTCAAACCCTATTTTATCATAATAATAAAACACCTTGTTTGTCTTGGTACACCGCCCGCGCCAGAGCGATGCGGGCGCGCTGTCCGCCGCTCAGCGTGCATCCTCCCTCTCCAACGTAAGCATTCCATCCAAGTACGTTCAAATCCTCTGTCAATACAATGATTAATTATTATAGATGAGAAAATTTAAAAATCCTCTATATCTATATCTCTATTTCCGGTAGTAGTATTTACACTTACCAGTAAGCGCACAAGCGTCGACCACGGTCCGGAATTTCACTTCATCATAAGGTTTTCCAAAAAGAATGTTATCTCGTATAGTACCGCGTATTAGCCATGGTTTCTGGGACACGTATCCAAAACCTAATAATCATCAAAATAATTAATATAAAAAATTTAAAGGAATTAAGTTTTATACGTTTTTTCACTTACTGTTAAGATTTTCTGGTATCTGAAGATCGCCATTTTTCTTCAACATGTCTCCTATAATAGCACGTAATATGGACGACTTTCCACTGCCGACAGCTCCAGTGATACCAATCAACTCTTCTTTGCCTATTTGTAAATTTATATCTTTTAACGTAAATGGCTCATCTGGCACTAAGTGTTCAGAAGACGAAGTTGAGTCACGTCTTTGTATGCTGCCCCTTGATAATCTCTTTTTAGATTTTCCTTTATTTTTCTTGGATTTCTTTGGTTGTTTCTTTCTCTTTGACGGCTTCGCCCACGCAAACGTCGCATTTTTGAATATCATTATCTTGTCTTCATCGTGGTTTTTATTGAGACGGTCGTAATATAGCTCCGGGTCCATGTCTGTAAGCTAATATTTTAGGTTTGTGTTTTTGTCATCATGAGCTTAGATAAAAATGAAATATTTAATACAAAGTCACTTACATCTAACAGCTTTTGGATGCGTTTAATAGATACCCAGGCCTCTGTTAGTCCATTCAGCACCCAAGGAAAGGCATTTAGCGGTGCTATCAACATGTTGATAAGTGCAACTGTGGTGAAAACCTGAAAATAAAATTATTGTTTTATAAGTTTGATAATACGAACGATTATAGCATAGCAATGACAGCACTGATAGCCTAGTGGTATGACCGTCGACTGACAAGTCAGAGGTCTCGAGTTCGATTCCAAGGCGCGCACCTCTGACTTTTCGTAAGTTATGTGCGTATTATAAATTAATTATCAGTTGCTAAAACGGTGAAGGAAAACATCGTGATGAAACCAGCACACCTGAGAGATTTTTCAATGGTGTGTAAAGCCATGTCAGAGGCCTACGGGCGGTTTAAACTCTGACACCAGGTTGTTCAGCGACCACACGATAAGAAGAAGAAGAAGAAGAAGAAGCATAGCAATAATTAAATTCAGGTATAGACGTACTGTAGGTGCGTCGAGGGTTATTCCTCTAAGTGCATGCGTGCCGAGGGTGAAGGCGGCCACGAGTACCGGCGTAGTCGCCCACAGAACCACACAGATCGCGTCCAAGTACTTGCGTCCGCGCAAGTAACGCAGTTCCTGGATACGCGCCTCTACCAAATATAAATATTACCTAGATATTACAAATATGGATACGAAAGTGGACTATATACACATTTCTGAAATATTTGTAAGAGATTAAGGCAAGACAAAAACACTGGGCGACGCATAAGAATAGAAGAGTCACACTGAATATTTTAAGGAGCAGATTTTCATGACAAGTGAAATACTCACCTGAGACCTTATTTATGAAGTAATCTTCCCACACATGAACTTTTACTGTTCTGATGCCTTTCAGCAAGTCACTTATCAAGCTGACGCGAGAGTCCTTGTGTTTCATCATCTCAGTACTTAGCTGTCCAATTTTATTTGCTATAACTTTGTTTATTGGAATCAGAATCACAGAAAATGCCACTCCGGCAAGAAATGATACGCCTACTAGTTGGTACAGTAGAAATAATGTTATGAATAACTGAAAAATGTATAATAATTTAAATTATGTTGCGGCATCAAAAGATAAATATTACTTTATACTATTAAGGTAGATTTTGAGGTACGCGATCGAAGCACCTATGCTCCGAAACGTCGCCGCCGGTTGAGCGCGAGTCAAGATAAAATAATGCTGTTGTAGCAAGCATTACTAAAGATATTACACACATACCTACCTAAGGATAAAGTATATTTAACGAAATATTATAGTAGTAAACTTGTATTAAGTTGAAACTTATTGAAAAAAATATTAGAATAGAATTTTACATTAAATCTTCTCTCTCACTGCCATGTCAGCAAGAAAGAAACCTTTTGCTATCTAGGGATGGATCAGTCTTGTGAGTTGTGAGTCTACTTGACTGACAATAAGGGTACCTACTCTATCACATTTCCTCTCTAGTCACGGTCTACAATTCGGCGCTATCTTTTCTCATGTTGCGTCTCGCTGTCGCTTATCTCGTTCGCCTACCCCAAAAACTACCTTTATAGCAACTAATTTCTACACTAGTACCTGTAATGGTATACTCCACAATGCGTGAAAACTTGGACAGGAATTTACAATTCTATCGGTGTCAGTGGACATAAAGTTTGTTATTTCACCAATCGAAAATACGTTATTAAGTTCTGTGGAAGTGACGCTAAGTGTTTTTCCAAGAATTGTGGACACTATTGCACCACGCATTTTCAGTCCAACTATTGACATCAACCAATTAAAATGTACATTAAATATAGCAGATATTAGAGTTGCTCCTAGTAAACTTCCTGCATATACATAACTGCAACAAAAAATAAATTGCAAATTTATTTAAATACATTTTTGTATCAATATATTATTCAAGTGTTAGTTATTGCAGGTTTACTTACCCTAAATGTTGATCAATACTTTCATCTTCAACAAATTTGATGAGATTGTTAAGTAGTAAAGGGCCTGCAAATCCAGCCATATCAGAAACTAATTTTAGTATTCCAATGCTATAAAACTGGAAGCCAAAGCACGTATGTAGAGCTCGTAATAATGAAACATTCTGCCGGCGCGAAGACCGGACTAGTACGCGAGTAGTTGGCGTCACAGGGGTGGATGCTTGTGGGCCAGTCTCTCCTGTCGCACCATAACCTACAAATAATTCCTATTGGGTTAAGTTCTAATTCGAATCAACAGTCTGTTTAAGGCGACTGTTCATCTTTCAGTTGGGTCCAAAACCTAAAGTGCCCGCCACCGAAAAAAAAATGTGTCAGCTGAGGAAATCTTCCTAAGCATTTTTTACTGAAGTGCCAAATCTCTAGTTTTGTACTACCATTCCTGTAGCCATTCTTAGCCATCCCTTTGGCGCCTTCTGGAATAACCCAATATTCGGGGACGACAGTTTGATGCCCATAGGTGTATAAAGTTGGGTGTTGTGCGAGTTGGGGTTGGGCTAATGATTTGAAATTCTATAATTCTTTCTACAGCCATGGCATATCAGGAGTCAGGCGCCAGAAAAATAACCCTAGATACGCCAATAATGAATTATTAAAAACTTTTAAGAGAACTTTTTATTAATCGATTTTACCTGATCCTATAAATGGTTCATGTGGTATTTCTTCATACTGCTGGTAATTGTCAACATTTCCTATAAGTGCCCGGTCCATCCGTGCTCCTACATATGAACAGCCATACTTAGCAGGTATATCAAACAATTCCTCTGGGTCATTTAGTTTGTTCTCCAAACCTGGAATATAATAATATTTTTAAGTAAAGCCTGAAATAAAAAGTCCAGCAAACTAAACCGTGTATGTTTAGTTTGCTGGACAAAGGCTTTCTCCAAGGATTGCCACTATGTCTGATCCTGCGCTAATGGCACCTAATAGTTTCCCGCATACCTTAATAAAATCATTAGTCTGTCAAGTAGTGGGTCAATCCACTAGAGCTGTGCAAGTGTTTAAAACTCACTGTAATTGTTATGATGATTAACGATGCTGGCAAACTAAACGAAATTAGATACCTAATACACATTATAATGTTTAAATATGGTTTCATTGTTTACTGAACACTTTACCTTTTTGTAGAAGTGGATCTACCCATGTAAATGTTAATCTGGATAAACAACCAGCTCCTTGCATAGCTGTTCCAAGTATACCTTCATCCATATGTGGCAACAGTGGTGTGTACTCGCTCTGTAACAAAGAGTGTGTAACATTACCTATAATTATAATCTATTATAAACCTAAAAATTGATTTTAGTTTTATATCAGTGCCCTCCAGCACCCTGCATATAAACGTCAAGGGTATTTAATCTTTAGCAATACAACTTGTCGTCGATAATAAGTAGTGAATTAGTGAAAGATAATGTTGGATAAATATGACTCATGTGGTATGGGCCAGAACATATTTGTGAAATGTTGGTGAAAAGGTCAAATAAATTTAAAAAACAAATGAATCGGAAATCTTAACAATATAGGAAAAGCTTTTCCAAAATGGAAATACTTAGATGTTGCTACAATGACATCATCTGCTTGTAGTGATGTATCTCTTGTACAGACTGTTCAAACCCATATTGTAGACCTTGAGTCACAAATTTACATGAATTTGAGCCCTGCATTTGATATGTTAAAATTGTTCACTGATTTTATTAACATAATAAAATATAATTTTTCATTTAAAAAATTGTGGCAAATATTATTATTACAATAGGATAAGCATAAGAAATATAATAAATAGCTTATGAATTTTACTTACATGTGAATGTTGAGAACCAACGAGGCATGGTGAATAGAATGTAGGTCTTGAATTACTTGATGGCAAAAGTGTAAGGAAATACAAAACATGGCAGCAAAGTGTAGCAATATTGAAACCTATAGTGGTACCAGTTAGTATGTTGCTCCGAAGTCCAATTATGTTGACTATCACTGCTAAACTCCACATTAATAGTTGGGAGGTAGGACCACGGGAGCTTTGCCCCAATCGATGTTTCAGTGCCAACACATAACCGAAATGAAACAACCACGACAAACATGATGCTCCTGCTGTGAAGTAGTTGATGGGGTATAACACAAAACCTGGTTTTGTGATAAAAACATACAACTCAATTATAGGAATAAACACAAGAGCTAATACGATAAAACTACGAAGCACTAATACTCTTTCTTGTATCTTCTCACGGACCACCCAGTCTTTTCTGTATCCAACATAGTAGCCTGATATTATTGCAATAATAAAGTAGACAGGTATTTCTAAAAATAAATTCTGGAAACACTGTCCGAAGTCTTTTATAACGTCGTTCCATGGTCTTAGGCCCTGAGGACCACACATATCTTCCCATCGCCACTGCATTTTTATATTTTACTTGATAATACTTCCAATCATTAATAATTATATTTTGTTGATATTTGAAACATAGTTATATACAAATTATTTAACACAAGGGTTTAGCTTATACGTCCCTTTGCATCATTAAAAAAATAATAAGACTGTTCAGGGACTTTTCCCGTATGTAGATAAAGTGCACAAACAGCACAATAGTAATAACACAAAGTTGAAAAATATGCGCAAGTACAACTTTTATTGTGACAGATAGTTACTCATTACCACTCATTGCTGTCACTGTCAATGTCAAATAGTGAAATAAAATATGAATCACCGGAAGCGCTGAATAAATTATATAGAGTGGTAGCAAATGAGTAGCAATAGCAAGCAAAGCAATGATCTTTTAAAGATCAATGATTGGTAGTCAACTTGTACAGCTGTTATAATAAATTATATACTGTAGCATGGCATAGCCGCCAACCATTTTACAGTTTGACAAAAAAGAGTCTGCAAAAATTGAGGGCGAAGACCTTCTTGGGGTTTACGATGACCATAAGTAATGAAGATATGACTATGTCTATGGGCGGTCTATAATCTATTTCTTAATTTTTTTATTCTGTTGGTTAAAAAAAGTGTCAGTGTCAGTCAATTGACTTGACATTTAAAAAAACAATTGGAATTGGCTAATGAATCTTAAATTAAATTAAAATAAAACTTAAGTAGCTGAACTGAAGCCACTAAGTGTTAGCTTTTAAGTGTTTACTGTTGCTGTTCTGTTCCTTGCTATAATGGAAACAATTGAATTGAACAACACAATTGGGTTTGATGAATATGAAATTGATGTTGATCCCATCAATGATATAATTGATTATTTAGTGCGATGTGCTAAAATCTCATTTAAAAACGCACATGTGGATGAATCTGAAGTTAGAACTAGTGAAAAAATTGCAATTGCTGGGGATTTATACAAGCGATCACCCACTGAATTCTTGATACAATTTGGCAAACATCTTGCCCCACATCACATTGGATATTTCGAAAATTTGCAATCTTCTGGCGATGATAGTTTTCGGGAATGTGTAAAACAATTAAAAACTTACCATTCCGAAAGGAGTAGAAATAAAAGAGTCAGGAACAGAAGGTATATTGCATTACAAAAACTTCAGAGTGGAACAGATTATTTTAGTGAAAAACAAATGATGTATCGAAATCCCTTACTTTATGAACAGCTAGTTGGCCAGTACTTAACTGATGAAGAGATTAGAGAACGAGATGGTGTTGACAGTGATAACCTAACCTTTCTGAGTATGATTTTAGATACAGTTGATAGAAATGAAATGAGGGAAATGAGAAATGAGCAAAAGCTTGAAGAAGACTTAGAATCCATGAAAATATCCAACACTGAGGAAAGCAGTCAAAGTGAAAGCTTTAAAAATAAAAAACAATGGGGTGATTTTGATACTCCAGATACAAGACCCAATTATATGCCTGAACCAAGAAAACAAAGTATGATCTCTGCTCCAGAAAGAGATTTGCTACGGAAGGAGTTTTTGCAAGAAATGTACAGTAGTTTTATTGAGGGAAGGGATACCAATTTTGATTATAATAATATAGATAATAATGAGCAATATGATGACTTACAGCAACTCTCACAAGATGCAGAGGACCAATATTTTGATTCAGAATCCAATGATATAGAAAGTCTAGAGGAACACATGAAACTTGTCCAAGAATATGGAAGAAAGAATTCTGATTGTAATGATAATGAGGACCCTTTAGATGAATTTATGAAACATGTCTCTAATAAACATAATCTAAATTAGTGATCTGCTTTTTTTTTAAATGGAAGATTAGTTTTTTATTCTTGGAATAATGATTTATACCTTTTTGTGAATAATACATATACACAAGGTGTAGGGACATGGTAACAAAAACTTAAACTATCAATTTAGCAATTCTACACTCCCAGCATCAAAAATTTTCGCCACATTAATTATTATTTTTTAAATGTATAGACATTTTTATAAAAAATAAACCTGACCCTTACTTACCCATACCCACTCATACACACACAAAGTTTCAACAAAATTTGTCCAGCTGCTTAGAAGTTATGCCGTATGCGCGTATCTACTACATTTCGGCGATTTTTAACCCCCGACACAGAAAAAGAGGGTTGTCTATATGTCTGAGTGTCTTTGTAGTTGTCTGTGGCATCGTAGCTCTTACGAAAGGACCGCTTTTTTTATTTGAAAGGTGACTTGATAGTGTGTTCTTAACAAAAAAACAGAGGTATTTGTGTCGAGAGTTTTTAATTTTATATAGTATAGTAGCGACCCGCTCCGGCTTCGCACGGTTACGCTAATATGCATGTATTATACATATAAACCTTCCTCTTGAATCACTCTATCTATTAAAAAAAGCCGCATCAAAATCCGTTGCGTAGTTTTAAAGATCTAAGCATACATAGGGACAGACACTGTAGTGATGTATGTAGGTATAGATAGTAAAATGTTATGAGCGGGATCAAATCCCTAATATAGGGCCTTCGAATATTCCCGAACAACACTAGAAATTACTAGAAGGGCCGACAAAGTTCTAGTAATTTCTAGACTCTTCTACTCGCTACGAGCTGGCGCTAGGAGCGCTGTAAATGCAACTGCGTACTAAACATTATTTTTTACGTTGAGATTGTTAGCAATAATGCTTTTGCACACAATTGAATAAAAACGGCTACAAAATTAAGAAAAATTTGACGAATTTCAACGCTGAGGAGTCTAAATAATGTCTAATGTTATAATATGTTTTCGTTACGATGCAGGCACTCTGCTAACTAAACTATTCGTATGGGAGCCCGCACTCTATTTCCTCGACATTCAATTACCTTAAGTATAAGGTGGTGTTGGTGACAACTGACTTCTACCACCGTCTTTCTTTATAATGTACGTAGCCTGTCTGTATGCTACGTAGTACTCTACATAACAGGTTGGCATACCAAATTTTGCAACAGTTAAAATCAATGAATGAAAAATCAATAAATTTAAGTATCAAATATATTTTTTTATTATAAGTACCCTCAATTAATCTCTAAAGTATACCTACTAAAAAAAGACCGCACAAGTGCGGGTCGGACTCTGTACGGTCCCGTATGATATTAATATAATTTGAATCAATTAAGTAATAGCATTTTGCATAATTAAGATAATTCATTATCTTAATGATGCAAAATACTTAATTAAAATTTTATAGTTTTATATTTTCTTCTCGAAAAGTGTAAATAACTGAAACTTTGTTATAATTTTCCTACTATTAAGAATTATTTCAGATTTTGTGAGCCGCAAACTTCGGAAATAGAGGGAGGATTTTTTAAAGCAAAAAGTTTTAAAAATATAGGTACCTATAAAAATATGTTTTATTACCAAATCATGATATATGTACAAATATCTGAAAAAAATGTCATCACCACTTTGCATGAATGAGAAACAAATTATTTTAATTACATTATAAGTACATGTTTAGATGTAGGTACCATTTCGTGTTAATTAGTACTTTTCAACATAACGCGGAATCCCCGGAATTTTGTCGCAATCATGTAATGTTTTAGTTATCTAAAGTCCAACCTAGTCCGAAACACCGTTTAAAATCACTCCCATAGCAGCACGAGCATAATCCAACGTAACTCCTGTAACATCTATTATTACAATCATTTTAAGATTTATTTGGAGATGTTGCACAAGTAATGTGAGCTTGTATAGAATCATACGCAATAGCTTTTCTATCTATAGTTGTAGTTAATTAATCGTTTCGAATACTGCGTGCGTTTCACTACCACTGCCGGGTCTACCTAACGCATGTGTTGTTGTGAACTCTTTCTAAGGAAGCGGGCGATGCGGTGCGTGGAATGCATACTGAAAAGTAAACTGCGAATTTCACATAGGTAACATACCTACACAACTACCTACATAGTAAATAAACCTATGTAGGTACCTATACGTTTTCATTCTGTTTGTTATTTTTATTACAAAGTAATTATACCTAACTAACTGGGTCATATATTAAAATACTAATGTTACTGTGATATTTCATAGCTGGCCCGAGGTAAGAGCTAGTGGGCGGCTGAATCCGGTGGGTATGCCGTCCGCCTTGCCCTATGTAGGGACGAAGGCCAAAGAGCGATGTTGAGGAACCTGGATGTCCAGGACAATTTGAGCGGGCCTACAACTTCCACTGGCCACAAAAAAAGGTTCTCTAGCTTAAAATCGAATCCAAAACCTCATGTTGCAACCTGATTTTGTGTATTTTCACCCGGCACCGCGCGCGCCGCGCCGGCCATCGCGTCGGGCGGCCCGGCCACCTTTGTTGTCTTGTCACAATATAATGGCTAACCTGCAGTCTCATGTCACCCCATTCTTTATCAACATTTGCATACAATGCAACGAACTGGTGGTCCCAAAAACATACAAACAAAAAACCAAAACGCGGTATATTAAAAAATACCCAAGGAGGTCAGTCCAATGAAAATTAAATTAGGCCCTGGGCTGTTGTCCTGTTATTTATGTAACGTTAAAGTTGAGCACTTTTTATGTAAATAGGCATTAATAATGATGTTGAGATATTGTTATCGGTCGTTATTACGATCGTTCCGTATCCCGTTCCCATTTTAAATGGTAATTTAAAAAAATGAAAGCTACTGAGACTTTTCGGAAGGTATTCACCAAAGCATTAGTTGTAGTGGCAATAACATGCAACGTTTATCTATAAAAGGTAAGTACCTGATTGTATTCGAAAGAGATAACTAAATGTATAACGAATTAATTTACAATTTCGGAAAATTCTTGACTCTTACTTTTGTTTAATTTAGAAGCTTTCAGCTAGAAAGCTATGAAAAAGGTAAGATACTGCCTTATGTACAATGCATGTACAATGTATGTCATGTTCAAATATGTTATGCTGATCCTTATGTACAATGTCTGTATTCGGTGTTTTATGGCCAGGCAGGGGATCTCGTGGTAAGTTCGGATGAAGCGCGCACTGTATGCACGTGCGCTATGAATGGGCGCGCGGCGGCAGACGCGGCGCAGACGTTGTGCGGGACACGCGCACAACGCGTGCGTTATAGTGAGCTTTGTGTATAGTGTTTCTTGATGCGACCATCGGACAAGATGTTTCCGGTGAGTTGAAATTTTATTACAAAATAATTTTCGGAATTCAATTATATTTTTAATTTATTACAACCGTATCCAGTTAATACATCATTTAATAATTATATATAATTGATTTATTAGAATCAAAATTACCATTTTTTAAAAAATTAATGCTATTTTCTGATTGTCTGACTGTCTTAACTCATTGATAAATCGAAATTGGATTAGGAATTCACTAATCAACTCTACAGTGGCAAAGGCTCCATACAACTTTTCAACAACAACGATTCGTACCGGCGATTCGTCATTGACAAATGGCATAGTCAATAGTATCTACTGTGTCATTGGTTTTCCTCTAGTTTGGCTCCGGCTTAATTCTTACCAATTAAAGTTGACTCTGTACATAATTTATTAAATCATAATAAGTACGCTGTTATTGTTTCGATGGAGTACAACAATAAAAACTTTAAAAGAAGAAACGAATACGTAGGCACAAACATTAAATAATAAGAATCAATTATAAAATGCTTGCAGTAGGTTACAACTAACCAACTATAACCTACTATTCAAGAACCTAAACATTTGGCGTACAAAAGACATCAACGCGCGCAGTGACTCGAATGAAATAAAAGTACTTACTGAAATTAACTTTAAAATATTACCTACTTTTTGTGTTTAAATATTATTTTTTGAGAACATAAATATATTAAGATTTTTAGTTATACCTATACTTTAAAAAATAAAGTTTTCAAAAAAGTTCAAAACAGTCTACGTCAGGGGTGGCCTTGATTAGACCCAATATAATCTACTGTTTACTAACTAGACTCTGTGGGATATACGAATTACATAGTACGTGCTACATGCTTCATGCTACGTTTACAAATAATTACTATTATTAGGTATATTAAACTTTTTTTTAAATGTTTATTTATTTAAAGGATTTAAGTACGCATTTGCGACTATGTCAATCCCATTTAAACTTATATTTTTCTTTGTCTTGCCGCGATCGATTGGACTTATAGTAGCTGCGACCGGCAGGTCAATCACGATCGATGGGTTGGCCACCCCTCGGACTGGTCTGTCTACGTAATACCTTTACCCCTTGATAGAACCTTTAAAAGTTTACGTAGGTATTTCTCAAAGATGAAAAACATCCTAAAAGTAATGCAAGAACCGGCAAGTTAGGTATATATATTTTAAGGGTCGAGTTTTCAATGGAAAGTGACATAGTGTTAATGTAATCTAAAATCTGTTTTTATCTACACTTGAATACCAGTTCAATTTAATTAAAGGGTTCACTCCTATGCGCTCAAAGTCGTGACATGACTGCTAATAGAGAAATAAATGGAAGAAAAAAAACCTATTGCGCCGACCCTAAATAAAATTAGGACAAGGACAGAAAGATGGCAATGATGAAAAGTTAAATTTAATAATTATATAAATTATTAAAATAATTTCCATGAGCTTGAAGGATTTTAAAATGCTACAAATATAAAATGTTATATGTATTGTTATAAATTATTCGTTATATAGGTAGTTGCTATGATACTCCCTATATGGAAGCTTAATATAGGCTGCTTGTGAACTTGTTAATTACGTTGAGCTTATGGTCGATTTGTGATGGATGAAGCTGTAATCTATATACCTACATTTTTATATTTTATGACATAAAAAAATCAAACAAAGTGACAGGCTAATAATAACGAGAATATTCGATTCACAAATAAAAGATAAAATTGAACTATTTTGTGTTTACCTAGGGTTTCGTAATGTTTCCTAAATTATTTTGCGCAACATTTCATTTTGCAATGAATTCTTCACAATCTACTAATTTTTAAAAATAACTTCTTTCGCAGAGACTGTTTTTGCAAAGTTACATAACGTGTCACGGGGGTCAGGTTGGAAACTCCCTGTAGATATGGTTTTGCGGATCACTAAGGTCATTTTGGAGTTCACTGTCTGTCGGTACGGGGTCACGGGCTTTCATATTGAGGAGTAAGGTACTAGGGATAGAACAAAGTCGGACCACGTAAAGTTGGGGTGTCCTAATTGCAACTGACAGCGATTGCCCTACAATAATAATACTAAAGTAACACAAGCAAAGATGGTATTGCATGGTTAAGTCTGTTAGGTTAACCAAAGTCGAGTATACACTAGGTTAGGGGTATCACCCATAACTTACGCAAAGGTACGCAAGGTAATTTCTCGCACTCATGAATTCCCACTTCCAGCAACTTTTTATCTCTGGTGTGCTTCCAATTCCAACCCGATCTCAACTTCACTCGGTTATTTAAGTACACTTGACTAACGGAAGAAGTTAATTTATGCTTAGGTACCTACTTAGTTTATAACTTTATTTATTGCTTCAAAATACGTTACATTCAAGAAAATTAGTCTTTTGAGTTATAATACCACTTGAAGAAGGCATATTTTTGAGAGCATCTGAAGTAGTAAAAGATGTAGGTACTATCAATGTGATTTTACCTAATGCTATGCACCATTATGGATCTAGGAATTCTTAAATGAGTCAATTGCTACAAATTAAATTTTGTTTAGGCAATTTTTATGTATTGTTGTATTTTTATACTGGTTCCGATCCAACTGGGTTAACTCCATAACCTGTTTTTTATACATATAATATAGCGCGATAGCATTTTAAAGCGATTGGTGCCTTAAATTGTATTGGCAGACTCATCCTCCTAGTTATTCCTACGCTACGGAGCGCCTGCCTATGTGACCTCCGTAACCCAAATTGAAGCGACTTGATATATTGAAGTTATATATTGAGGTTACTGAATGACTCCCTATATTGATTGTCAAAAATCTTTATGATATCCGGGCCAACGGCTTAACGTGCTTTCCGAGGAAAGTACTACGTGCCTTGGGTTCGAATCTGAGACCTCTGAATTGTCAATTTGTGCCTTTAAGCCTGGACCTAATGGACATACCACTTATACTAGACTATCACTGCTTCTAAATTGTATCGGCAAACCAAATTAGGTAATAAACGCCAATTCTTTGCGAGGAGCGGAAGATAATTTAAAGATTTAGGCCATTTCAACATAGCAGGATCTAATGATCTATATTACAATAAAAACTTTTTGGATATTCATGTACACTTTGTGATCTTGGGCGTTCGGCGAGCATTACGTTGACAAGTGTACAGGACACTTCGTGATCCTGATCGTCCGGCACGCATTACATTGGCAAGTGTACAGGACACTTTGTGATCCTGATCGTCCGGCACGCATTACATTGGCAAGTGTACAGGACACTTTGTGATCCTGGGCGTCCGGCACGCATTACGTTGACAAGAGTACAGGACCCAGGTCACTTTGTGATCCTGGACATCTGACACGCATTACGTGGGCAAGTCTTCTTCTGCCTTCCAAAGGCATCGAGCCGCACCGTCATCACCGTCAGGTCATCGACACATAAAGCGTGTGAAAGTGTTATTATGTTTCCTTCTGCACCCACACGCCACGAGCTTGGAGCTTGGTGCGCAGGCGCTCTGTCGATGCCGTCCGGACACTTCTACCCACTTATCTATCAAAGCCTAATGTATAACCAAGTAATGTAGGATTTCGTTTGACAATATTTTAGAATTGGCACCTTTAAAATTGCTTACCTACTTGATTTTATTTGTAGTAGTAGCAGTAGGTGTCAAAGTTTCGTGCCTTGCCCAGTAAAGGTCATTAAAATACAAACGCTGAAAAAAATATCAGTTTTTTTCCAGTAATGTTGAGAAACTAGGGAGGTAATTTGTTAGCCGCAGTATTTTAACAGGATAGGTCATATAATAACGCTCATGGTAGGAACAGTAGGTACTGAAATATCTTTTGAACTATATATAAAAACTAAAAAAGAATAATTAAGTGATGGCCTAAATTATAAAATAAAAATCGTGAAACGTCGCGCGTCGCGGAGGGCGTCACTCATTGGGCGATTGCTTGCGTTGGCGTCAAATCGCCCGTGGCGCCACTCGGTCTGTGCGCCCGCCGCTGTTCCCACGCCACCGCCCCGCCACCCCCCGTACCCCCGGTTACTCCCCGCCTCTCGCGTGAATCAACGTAAACTTTATAAATAAATGCTTTAAAAACTTTCACTAACAAATATACGAGTTTTTGGAAGAACATGAATAATGATTTATGCCTAAAAGCCCGCTTAAAATATATAGGTGCCGTCGATTGTGAACCACGATAAGATAACAGTCAAACGAACAGAGAAACTTTATTTCTTTAGAACCTAAGTATATTATACGCGTGATGTATAACGTAACATTAGGTAACGATAAAATAAAAGTTGAAGATATTGTGTCGAATAAGTAATTATATTGATTATAGTGTGTGTTCGTCACGCGATGTATCGTCCCGCATACACGTTAGGTGCGTCTCATTCACGCTCAGTACGACATACCTTTACCATGGTTTTAATCAACCAAGCGTCGGCATCGCATCATTCCAACGACATTGATTTTACGGATACGTAGGCTGCGTTACGTTTTTATGATTTGACAGATCGATATATGGTACCTCAGCATGGTTGCAAGAGGTTTTTGTTTAGCTTCAGTAAGTTTAGCTTGTTCGCTCATGTGGTGTAAATGATGTGTAATACGTAAAATCAACATAAAGCTGAGAAAGATCAGGTCGACATTAAATTTAACACGTAGCAGCCTAAGGAGCTTATCCATACCCTAGATTCTGACTGAGTTTTGAGCCAAAATGGCAAAATGGTCTGGCACCTGTTTCAGAAAAGTGTTTTCCTGCGCATGCTCAGTTAACGGAATCAGCTCTCCACCGAGGTTTTCCGCGGGTCGTGGTTGGCCTACCTAAAGGTTACAGCGCTTACCATCAGATACTGTTTGTTTGTTTGAACAAAGTATTGGCATAAAAAAGTAACAATATGCAGAATTTGATTCGCAGAGTAAAATTATAATTTTTTTGGGCCGCCTCCTACGTGCCTACAATTTTTGAATATAAATTCTCATAATAAATTGAGCTCCTAAATTCAGTTGTGAGAATTTATGACTTTGATCCCAGAAGTGGGTGTTATGTTCGTTTTTGTTCCTTATAGGAGTGATAAAAGAAAATATTTTGTTATACTGGGCTCAAATTATAATAAGTAGTAAAAAGTAACATTAAGTACTATTTATTATATTAAACTAATTAAAAATTTAAAAAGTATCTAGTACAATTTTTTTTTTCATTTTATATATTTTATGTAATCTAATACCGATATCTAGCATGCTTGTAAAGTTTCGCTCACTAACTTGATTTAGCTCAGTATACCTACATGTTGTGTGCATATACCTTACGTTTACAAAAACCCGCATTAAAGTCGATTTGACCGTTTTTTAAATAAATGGTAAGAGACATAGTTACAAATAATAATATATCTCCGCCTACCTTCGTTATGCATATAATAAACATACCTACTTAAGTATGTAATATCTAGCTCTACCCACGACTCAGAATAACAATATATTATTCAAGTAAAGACCTGACAAATTTGATTTTGAAACGGTTATCAGAAATAGTTATAAATTTTTATACTTAAAGCATTTTACATAATTATATTACGCAATGCGAACAATAAGTAGGATTTGTATTGAACCCAAAAGTTATAAAGCTTCAAAAGGCATTTTATAGAACAGTCGTGTCATGTGTCTTTATGTGAAAATAAAATAAATAAATAAATGTGTGTGTAAAAGCGTTGGTTTAGAATTATTTTATTGTTATCTCTACAATTTTTATTAATAAAATTTATAATAGGCTCGCCCCCTATTACATGGGACTTATAACATAGCCGGCGAAACGTGGGTGTACTGCACACCTCTGCCTACCCCCTCTGGGGAATACAGGCGTGAGTCTATAAAAAAAAAAGGATTTTTAAATCAATTATATTTATTTTCAATAATAACAACCTACTTACCTATAAAAAATCCTTTATTTTTGATAATACCTAAGTATGCTTTATAATTCGGCCAATCTGGAAATCATTGGGGGGGGCCTATGTTCAGCAGTGGACGTCTTATGGCTGAAATGATGATGATGATGATGCTTTATAAAAATTGTAGAGATAACAATAAAATAATTCTAAACCAACGCTTTTACGATACTCCTAAAGAAATAAAATAGGATACGTTTACTTCTAGAATTCTATCTAGTATCTAGGTAATAATAGTAGGTAGTACAGTACAAGTAAATAATGCATGCGTTTATATTGGTATCCGTATGCAGCATCGGCGGCACCGAAGCCTAACGGAATCTGTGTCGGAGACAGGTTCGAAGGCAGTTTTATGTCACGTCCATTGTAGAGGTGTACGTAGGTAATTCTTGGTACCTACATCTATTAAAATTAAGTGGGTAGCCATGCTTGCTCGTGTCTGTGTACCTAATAGTTTGGAGTATTTCCGTCTCAGTTAAAATTCAACAGTAAATTCTAGACAAAATGTTTGGTTTATTGTTTGTTGAGCAAATCTGAGATTGTCGTATCTGAAAAGGTGTCAAATGTGAAATGGCTCTAATACTAACCCTATTAATAAATTCGAGAGTAATACTTATTCGAGTACATATTTAACTAATTTATAGAACTTAGTTTATTATTGCTGCTGAGAAATTAAAACCCTATGCACATACATAAACATCGTTTAATTTCAATAAATAAATACGATCTATATGCATCTAATATTACTTATGGCCGGGCTGTCGGGCTACACCTATGTCTTAACACGATAATTAACGCGTTCCTATCTTTATCAACCCAATACTGTCCAATAGAGATAGCAAGATAGTTATCGCGTTAACACGCAGGTGTAGCCTGAGCATTACAGAGAGTACTCGCAACGGATCTGCGTATTAGCGCATCAAAAACACGGGGTGCTTATCGGGCTCTTTATTTAGTCTCGGTTAATATACAATATACCTATTTTAAACGCGACTTTTTCACGAACAAAATCATCCCGCAGGTAACTTCATTGACTCATACTGTAAGTTACTATAAGGCATGGACAGCAACCCATAGTGCCCCTGGATAAGTTTTGATTTTAAGTAATAAAAACAAAAGCCCTTTAGTTAGAAAGCCTGTTCCACTCAACGAATCTATTGTAGAAGATGTAGGTACATAATTATATTGACATGGACCAGAACAGAACCCCTCTAGTAAAATCACACAGATAATGGCAGTTTTAAAGCGGAAACATACTTATACTATTAACGCAACGTTTTAGCAAGTTTAGGTCTTAAAAAGAAGAGAGACGGATTTGTCTCACTAAAACTGTAACTATTCGCGTAAAACTCGTGATACGGCTACATGGTTCTAGCTGTACCCCTAGTAAGAGTTTACAAACTACACAACAGTTTAGCAAAGAATATTAATTATTACTTGGTCGGTTATATCTGTCTAGTTTTTACTCTTTACTTATCGGGAAGGATATAGAGATAGGTATATTACGTATTTACGTCTACTAAAACTGTCAGTATTCGCATGGTTCAAAAACTCATATAAGTACCTAGGTATACTGTTCGCGTACCTAACTATATCAGGCTGTCAGTTGGCTGATGTAGTACCTATAATAGGTTCCTACATATTATGTAGATGTAGTATGTAGATACGTTAGATATGCCTCGTAAAACTTCATAGTTCATTTACCTGTACCTAAGCAATCTTGATGATCATGACGGACATCACAACCGGCTAACTGTGAGTTGGACACACGCTCTAAAGAGGGTTCCGTACCATTCTTATATTCCATTCTTATGTTCAGAGGTTTATGTTGGGAACAATATGAGACGACTAAATGAGAAGATATAACTGTCGTGAGTGTAGTGCGCCCCCGGTTGTTCGCTCGCTCATTAAACTCGAGACCGTGTCAGCCACCAACCACATTTAGCGTACCTAAGTCCGTGGTGATGTTACGCAGTTCATCACTGGACCCGTATATAAAAATCTGTTGGTTTATTAAAAGCAGTGACAGCCTAGTGCTACGACCGTTAAACTGCCATGTCAAAGGTCGCAGATTCGAAACCCAAGGCACGCACCTCTGACTTTTCGGATTCATGAGCGTATTATAAATTAATTATCACTTACACACAAAATATCGTAAGGAAACCAGCACACCTGAGAGATTTTTCAAGAGTGTGTAAAGTGTAAAGCCATGTCAAAGGCCTACGGGCGGTTTAAACTCTGACACCAGATACGATAAAGAAAGAAAGAAGACTGGATCCGTGCACCACATATTCTGTAAGAGAATCAGCTGGTACCTATTACGGTTAAAAAGATATAGCCTTGCGGCAGACAGACATCGAAAGTCGGATGGACAGACGATGCGGACGTGGGCTTAGTAACAGAGTTCCGTTTACACCCTTTGGTTATGGAACCCTAAAAACGTTAACACTTACTATTTTATGGTCATCTTGCTATCTTACTTAACATAGATAATATGTGAGCTACTTAAAAATATATTTTGGGTGATTCTTTGAAAAACTTTAACATTCCTTACAGTAATTAGAATTCGCGAACAGCAAACTCAAACTTTAATCGGATTTAATTACGTCACGTTACTTTTATTAGGTAAAATAATTAAATTGAAATTCTATTATTAAATATCTTAATAATATCTATAAAAATTAAGTAGGTAGATACCTACTTAAATTAATGATATTTTAAAATCATTGTTTAATTATTTTTTTTTATTAATTTTGAGCTGCAAAGCCCTCTCGAAACGTTAGAATTTAATCCGTTAAATCTAATCCAAACATATTTCAAATAATATTTCTACCATCTCAGCACCTTACCAGTTTAAACAGGGGCGCAGTTTAGGTTGTTATAATTAATAATAATATAATTAAAGTAGTTAATAAATATAATTGATTCTTTCTATAACGGGGAAAGACATGATTAATTTTTACCCTGCTACAAAAAAGAAGGGTTATGATTTTAGTAGTCTTTTGGCAATATTTTAAAGAATGGCCCTTTACTGAGGTAGTGTATAGTTTTATGAATAAATAAAGGGATAAATAAAATGCGGTCAGCTTTATCTAAATAATTCTATTATAATAATCAAATTAATTCTACTATTTTACTGTACGTAGGTACTTATAATGCTTTTCTTGGAGCGCTCTCGAGGGATGCAGTGTGTAGGTACGGCACAATAGATTAGATATTATGGTAGATCATTTTTTTTTTCTTTGCCTAGGTTTGGATGGTACGTTATATTCCCGAATACGACGTATTTTAACAGTCGAGCCATGTCGAATCGTTGACGAATTCTGTAAGTTTACTTACCTATCGATGTAGGAAAACTTACGTACAGAACCTTAAACCTTAATCTTATGTAAACTTAGGTACAGGCTTCCAGACTCAGTAAGGCAG
Source organism: Protodeltote pygarga (assembly GCA_936450705.2). NCBI lineage: Eukaryota > Metazoa > Arthropoda > Insecta > Lepidoptera > Noctuidae > Protodeltote > Protodeltote pygarga. Next base: position 6,604,964 of record OW388255.2, on the reverse strand, counting down.
TATCGACTTATGTTAATATTCAGAATACAACGCTAGTCTTTGTACAAATCAATCAACACCTCTGTCATCAATGTTGTTTTCACTCAGCAACTTGAGCAGCACGGTGGTTAGTATATAATTTCATTCAGTTAGTAAAACCAGAAGACTCGGTTAACCACAAGTCTGATAAAACTAGAAAAGGAAAGTTAAGTATGTGTTTGAACACAGAACAAATATTTACTGAACGTGCCGATTGGATGAGCCGGACAAAATTGACACAAATAATTATCTCTACTCGTATCTTTTCGGTCATTTCTTTATAGAGCAAAGTTTAAAGGAAGACCTGTAATAATTTAATATGTTACTATTTGGTTCCACCACCAATAGCGACCAAATTTATGTCATTGGAAAGTTCTTTTCATGTAGATTCATGTCATGAAAGCCAGCTAATACTGTTTTAAAATACAGTTGTGATGTAAATTGTTATTTTTTTTTACAACATATATAGAGCTTTACAATGACAGTAGGTATTTTATATAAAATTTTAGTATAGAACTTAGTAAGCACCTACAGAAGCGTTTTATAATTTCGATAGAATTTAATTGTAAATAACCTAGTAGCCAGTATTTCGGTATTCACCAAATCCAAGTACGATAAAAAATCATGCGTTAACGCATGATTTTGTCCACACACATACCTACCTAGTTACCCACAGCTAAATAGAATTAGAGAGCGAAAGGACACATTGGATAAATTAAATGCAAAATACCTTAATATGATTCCCGTCAAGTAGTTACCGTGCGCGTTAGTAATTCGGCGCACGCGCCGCTTTCACTGGTGTTGTGTCCATTGTATCCTGGTACCTCAGGTATTGTAGGCTTAGCAGTAGGTCTCATATTTCATTGGTTTTCTAATAAACATCACATCAATGAGAACTTGAGAAGCAACCGTTTCGTAAATTCACTTGTGCCTACAATACCGATAGTTGATATTAACAGACCTACATTTATTATCAGGTTGTAATAAAAATCATACATATGCCCTTTATCCTTCTGACTGTGTTATTGGTTTTTCTACAGGTTGCCTCCGGCTTACCTCATGGAAAAGTTCACCCTCCTATTACAACTACTCTTCTAGAGACACATATTCTATATTAACTAATCAGAACTTTAAGGTATTATGCCATTAATTTTAGTCGATCGAAGCCGACCACTCGATTTTAATTGCCCCACAACTTCAGAAGTCACAACATCGGTCGACGTCAAATAAAATCAATTGATGTCGATTTTTCTAAACTCTTGCCATGATGATAGACACTCACGGATATACTAATTTTTAATAGACAGCGGAATAAAACAAATAAAACGAATTAATCAATTATTATTCTAGCGATTAGGCATTAGTACTAACTTAATGCAGAAGTCGGTGTTTTGCCTGTAGTTTTTACAAAAAACTGGTGCGGACGCGCAAAGGGCAAAAAATATCTGAAAAATTGATCCTTTCAAGATTAACCCTTAGAATGACCCTTTAAATGGTCAACGCGTTATCATATATATTATTTGACGTCGATCAGCTGCAGAGAATTAGCACCATTACCTATACTATACCTAGCTAGGACAATTATAGCGCTACACGCTCAATAATTAAAAATATTAATTAGACTCAGCGTGTTTCCATAGTATATGTATACCTAATTAAATATATACTTTATAAAATGTTTACCCTAAAATGAGGTTAGGTATTTGCAAACCTGGGACATTTTGGAACTATGGGAACAATATTATTGAAATACTTCCATCTAATTTTATTCTGAAAGAATGCACAATGTCAATACATAAATATGTATCAGTTGTAGAATCTGCTCAGTTCTCTATTTAGATTTTAAAATTCTATAGTACCAAATAGCCCTTGGTTTACAAATAGCCCCATTTTATCAGTATGTATTTATAGGATTATCTTGTTTTTCAGCCGATGTTGAATCAGTAGATTCTGCAGTTCTTATGTTATTGCAACTGCAACCATTGATTATAATTAAACGAGTTCCATTTTTTTATGTTTTTTTTTTTTTTTTTTTTTCTTGTTTATGGCAATCTGCTGATGACTTCAGATTATATTAATAATGAACGAAAAGTTTTAAGCAAACAGTTTGACAACTATCTTTTTTAAATAGTTTTTTTTAAATGAACGACTTTCTTTTGTACAAGGAGCACGCAACGTTTCTTTTCTTTCTTTTAAATATAATCTATTTTACGAACTTTGTTGTTTAATTCACTAAGCATATTCGAAACACTGCATAACGATAATTGAGAACAAGGAAACTACTTGTACTTACCCGGTTTTGTCCATAAAAAGCCATTGAGGTCAAGTATTTCGTATACCTACATAAATAAAGAGGATGGTTATAATATTAAATTAGCTCGTCTTTCTTCCAGTCGAGGCAGTCGGCATTTTAACGAGGTACTCTCATGCCCAAAAATAATTCAGGTCCACTCTAATTGGATGAAAATCATGCCTTCAATAGTATGTGTATGTGACAAAAACTAAAATATTAATTAATCATGATATAAGCACATTACCGTCCTACCGCATGAGTCGCACGACACAGGCTTGTCTCAGCAATGAGATTATTAAAGAGTGCCCGAGGCCTGTAACGATTGATAGACTTTATTACCACAGTCTGAAACGTCCAAGTCATGTGGTTTATAGTTATTCACTTTTTAGTTATGCACCTACTTAATGTTACCTCTATAAGTTACACGGTCAGTCCAGAGTCCCAACATATTGATTCGCGAGCTAAACGACAGAGTCAATGGCAAAATTCTTGGGAAATTCAACAAAAGTTTTCTTTAGCACCTGCAATCTAACGTCTTTTTTATAGCCTATGTAGCAACGAGTTTAATAAAACAGCTTATAAGTAGGATTATATTTATTCATTATCTTTACTATTCCTACAGAATATCAAAAAACCAGCGTCAATTTATGAACGTCAATTAATATGACTCAGATCTGCCGATATATAAATTACTTCTGAATTGATGACTAATGTTATAATTTGACTTCTTTATATTTAGAGATAAAATCAAATTCCAGCTTCAAAACTAGCCATCAAACTTTTTTATTTAACAACCGAATTAATAAATTATATTGTTTTTTCATGTCAAAATTAGCAATAAAAAGCGCAAGACTGTGCGGAGTGTGCCTAATGCTCGCTGGGAATGAGAAGGGCGCGACCGGCCACTTGAGCTATATTTGGAGCATGCAACGTGTATTTGTTTACATTGTTGACACGATTTAGGAGTGCTCTTATTCAATTATTTGAAAAAAGTTATGATAGTGGTTATGATACGGATTTGTACTACTCCTACTAATATTAATTAAAGAGTAGAGAATATTAAAGAGTCGTGATAGCCTAGTGGTTGTGACCGTTGACTGGCAAGTCAGAGGTATCGGGTTACGAACCCAAGGCGCGCACCTCTGACTTTTCGTAAGTTACGTGCGTTTTATAAATTAATTATCACTAACTCCGTGCCTCGGAAAGCACGTAAAGCCGTTGGCCCTGCGCCTGATCTCTCTCCGATCGTGTCGGAAGGCCGTCCCATCGGACCATGAGAGTGAGGGAATAGAGAGTGCACCTGTGTTTGCGCACACACTTGTGCACTATAATACCTCCTGCGTAATTGGCTAATCTCCGTTGAGATTGGCCGCTGTGACCGAAATTCGGTCAGGAGGATATTAAACTAATATTAATGCTCTTACCATTCAATCTTCTGAGGCGGATCCAATAGGTTAAAGAAGGCTAAGGCGGGAGTGAAGCGAGGCGGAGCGGGCGCCTCTTAGCCTTCGCGTTAACTTTTTTTAAACCACAAAAAGAAACTAACTATAAAATTTCTGAGATATGATACCTAGTTCTGCTTTTTAATAACTATTGATATGAAATGTATGCCAAAAGACAAATCTGCCTGTGAACTTTCTGCGATATACCTAATGGTTAAGAAAGAAGAAAGAAAACGGGTCTTATTTAGCACAAACGAAATTAATCAGTAATAGGGGGCGAGCCTATTGCCATTAACCGGGCACAATCCCAGACTCAGTGCAAGTACTGAGAATTTCCTAATGGAAAAACCCGGGGATCCAAAGAGAATAAAACCGCGGGGATCGAACCCAGGACCACATGCTCAGCAGTCGCGCTTGTCACTCGTCACCTGTCCATTGAGGCAGTCGAAGTATAATTATTTTTGTATATGATATTTTTCAACATATTGTGTAATTAAATACATTGATATTAATTCTATTTATTTATTTACAGATACCGCGACATATCTTTTTGTTACTGTTCTTTGTAACAGTCTCATCTTCTCGTTCTTATTCTCCCGACTTGGCTGCGGCTGATGCGTCACCGATTACCCAAATAGCAAATATAACATGTAAGTACCTATTTAAATTCACACGAAAAATTTATATATGTAGGTAGTTGTTTAGTATTGCAATTAAATACTGAATACCTTTATTCCAATTTCAGATGAAGCAGAAATAGAAAAACAAGGCAGCTTAACGTCAATATTTTCCCCTCGTATGGACTTTGAACAATGGAAGCCATTAACTGGACGAGGAGACCCTCTACGCAATGATCCGACATACGACTACGAACCGCCAGTTCTTGAACGAGTTCACTATTGGGCCGAAGAAACTAGACTAGAACGAGAACATTATCCAGAGAGAAAATCAGAAGTACTTATGCTCGGTGTCTCTTCTCGTAAACCCAGTGTTACCTCTCGACAGCCGCCCTTACCACCGCGACGTCACGTGCTTCGGCCTCAGCAATCTAATAAGTACGAAGATTACACATACAAACTGGGCAATCACTATCCAATGACAATTTTAGTTCCCCCACCACGTCCACCACCTGGTCACAAGCTACCGCTGTTCTTTGTTTCTGAAGATCAACCCCAAATAAATAATAATATCCAGTCAGAAATGAAGCCTCATAGCACGCTGCATATTGTGCACAAAGATTCTACTAGTACCCCTGAACACCAAACATCTACATACGCGCTACAAGAATCAAATTTAATCTATCAGTCTTCAACGACCACTCAAAATTGGATAACCGATTTCAATCAAACAAAATCTATAGCGGATAATGCAGTGAGTAGCGATTACGCCGGTTGGGGACCAACGACCCCGGTTGACGATAACGAAGCTGCAAATTTTACTCATAACTTAATTCTAAATGATCATGTAGAATCATCAAGGCACCCATATGCATTCTACAAGCCAATGTTGTCAGAATCACCACCTCCTACAAAGATAATGCTTAACTCTTTAATTATACCTCCTACGTTTATTCCGACTGCATTACCAACAACCACACCAGTACCATCAACAGCGGCTTTTACTCAAGTGACATGGCCAACGGAACGAACCGCTGAAATGTTTGAAGTTTCAACAGAAACTCCATTAGAAACAACGACTGAAAAAAGGAGCACAATTTTATTTCAACCAACACCAATTACTACCACTTCGACAACATTGGAATCAAACTTGTTTGATATGCTTGGACCGATGATGTCTATGCCAATGGTAAACGGCCCAGAAAGACCCGAAGATAATCTTTATGCCCATGCTTCTGAGAATGTTCATATATTTAACGAACATAAAGAGGATGACGTACAAATTGAAACAATGCAAACCATGCAGCCGCCACCACCAGCTAAGCCCGCTGAAAGTTCAACAGCGGGTCACAAACAAATATTTCATGTAAATTCGGTAGTTAAAAATAACAAACCTGCCTTATATACACATGGTCCGTACTTACACATGCGTTTTACAACACCTATACCAACGACCGTGGAAGAATTTTCAGAAAATATAAAATCAACAACAGAGACATCGGTGCCGATGTATCTAATTATACAAGGGCACTCCAAAGTTAAAACTTATGGTTCAAAACCTAAAGTTCCAGAAAATAATGACACTATTAATAATGAGATTTCTAATCCTTTAACAACTAATGAAGTTAAACATCTTCATCCAATAATTAAAAAATCTGCAAAGAAATTAGATTTAACAAATGCAAATCTAAAAAATAAGGCTAAAACTTTAAGGAAATTAATTGATAGTGGTGTCGGATCTATTGAAATTCAAGAAACTGATATGGGTATAAAATATGATGTAAGTGATGGAAGCAACGTACCAGTTGAAATATATAGAAAAGGTATAGTTGACAATGATGAAAATAATTATTCATCATTTAGGAAGTCTATCAAAGAAACACGAACAAAGCGACAAATTGAACTTGAAGACTTACTGCCGTTTGATGAAGAGGCTATTGAAGAATATGTTTACAACTTTTTAGAGGCGAGAAAAAATGAAACAGGTATTACCGGACTAATAGCGCAAGCTGTGACTAGTGACGCGGCCTCAGCTGTAGATGAATTAGAAAATGACAACAGTGAACAAGAAGAGGACAGGTGAAGAATACATTTTAAATGGTTTCAGAGGTCTAATAGAATAAATTACGTAGCACAATACCAAAAACGATTTTGGTGCAGAAATTTTATATTGATTTTTGACATAAAAAAAAGTAGATCGATCCCACCGATAGATCACCTTACTCTACTTATATTAAAATAAAGTAGGTAACACTCACCCCATAGCTTCGCGATTCGGTATGGTATGTGTTCATACAATATAATCGTAGTGGTAAATTTGTATTATTTTCTATCGAAAAATGTATATATGTATGTACCAATTTTCGCACATATCATAAATTACTAATTCAATTAAGTTTTAATTGTTATTCCCTTAATAAAATAATTTTGGCAACATATTTTTCAAATATGAAAAAATACGCGTTCCTCATAATGTAAGTAGAAAAATGTAGTGATTTATTTAAAATATTTTAACTGAGATAATATTACAATCGCTATAATATAGGTCAATCAACCAAATGATATGCTACAGAAAACAGTGTTATGATTTAATTTCTTTGATTGAACGGAATAAATTATCTACTTATTTGAATTTTAGTAACCTACTTACTCGTATGTTAAACTTAGTACGTATTTAGTAAGCATTATTTATTTTAGTATTAAGGAAAACATTATACAATTATACCTACTTCCGTTTTATATAACTTTCGAAGTTTTATTAACAATCCACACTTATTAATACACTACGTATTATATCAGAATTAATTTAATCAATGTTAAGATTGTAATATTGCAGCTTATATAATTTTAATATTTTCTAATTATGTAGGTTTAGATTGATGCATGTCTACAAAAAAACACACGTGCGACCAGCGGACGCGGCCCACTAACACACACATTTCTTACCATCCTTTTCGTAGAAATAGACAAGAGACACCTTAGATAAAGTGAAAGCCGCTTATAAACCCATAAAGTCACATTTATTGCAATCCAGTGTAGCCTATAAGGAGTCTTCTATGATGGAGGGTCAATGGCAGATAAGTGAAATAGCATGGACTGTGTTATCTACAAGTAAACGTGATAATTACGCACATTTTATATAAATATGAGGAGTTTACAAAATAATGACGCTTGCAATTATGTATAAGATCCATCTCATAAAGTATTGTGTAGAAAATGGGGCGACGCTAGGTGATGAGTTACACCAATCTGCTTGACACAAGCACACCTTGTATTCCGCTTCGGGAAGTCTGAAATTATTTCTTAGTGTTATTTAATACAATATGACTACCTACAGCTCTGTGCGGCTATTGAGCGACATGCTCGGGTCAACGTCCCCGGCCCCGTGGGTCGGTCGGACAGTGTTACTCAGTTTTTTATATTAATATACAAATTATTTTAGGGAAGAGAAGGGAAAGAGTTATTTTTAGAACACACTATCATGCCACATACCTAATTATAACAAGCAGGGTTCAGTCTAGAACATGACTGACGCCAAAATTTATTTAAATCTAAATACCTAGTTAGGTAGGTACTTACATAAAAGTTTCTAATCAAGGTTAGAGTAGATAGGAAATATCAGAAATAGCACATTTTTCCTAAATCTCAAATTGCGTAGGTAGGTTATAAGAAATTGAGAAATTATTTTATTTTTATACTTTTATCAACTGTTCGAAGATAGGATCAAGCTGGTGATCATGGATCAATAGCCCTAGGTTATCGATCCTGTCAAAGGTCGTAGGTTCGAAAATCGAAACCCAGAGTTTTTTAATTTATGGGCGTATCTATCTAGATGTACGAGTATATTATATAAAAATTAATAGCTGTTCGTTTGTCTCACTTAAACTCTAGAACGGCTGGACCGATTTGGCTAATTTTGGTTTTGAAATATTTGTGGAACCCCAGGGAAGATTTGAATGGTAAGAAAAAGGGGACGGGTAGGGGTAGACTAAGGTAGAGTAGGGTAGGGGAAGAATAGAGGTAGGGTAGAGATAGAGTAGGGTAGGGTATTAAATTATTACTTGCTGAAACGGTGACCGAAAATATCCTCCACCAGCACACCTGATAAAATTTTCAACGGTGTGTAAAGCCACAACAGCGGCCTATGGTTTTAACTCTGTCACCATGTTGTTCATCAACCATACGATAAAGAAAGAAAGACTCCGAATGTGGTACTCGTCGCCCCTAAAACGACACTCTGACCCTCGTTACGTCAATAAGTCGACTCTTACTTAGTTCATATTAGCTTGAATTGTCTCATGTAAATCTTGATTGACAATACTAGGTAGGGACATACCTTTCTAGTTTACAAGTCATAGCTCTAGTGGGTATAGTCATAGATCGAGGTAGGTTATCATCTCCTGTGGGCTGATAGCATCCTCGCTGCACTATCCATGAATGGCGCGCCCGCGCGCTCCACGACCTCACGAAGCACATCGCATTCTCTGTAATTAAATAAATTTTTGAAGGTACCTTTCATATGGAAATAGACTTAACGTTATCAGAGTCTCTTTCAGGAATTTATGATCATAAACACCTCCTTGACAGGTAATCAGAAAATTCCGAGTGCTGTTAAATATGAATGTCGTTGGCACGAAGTCACCTCCACAGCGGGTCCAATCTTGTTGAGTCGACGAACAGTTATAACAGAGTAGTGCCTCATTTGTGTTAAACAAAAATAACAAAATCCACAATTTTTTCAACAACATGTGTGTGCATACTTAAAATCTGCAGCAATATTACAGTCACGGCTGTGTGAATGGAAAATTTAAGTCCTTTGATTATTAGTTTAAGTCTTATACTCATAAAGATCTAGACTCGTTATAAAACGAGAAGTTTTTCATAATGTATGTCAACGTGTATGACTATCAATGACTATAGAGAAGTTATGACAAGCGGAAGCCATGAGCTGAATGACACTTAAGTAAAAAGAGATCTAATTTGGTAAATACTAGGTACATGACAACAGAAAATTTTTTCCTCTAAGCTAGGTACTATAGTCTACGATTAGATTAACATTCATATTCATAGAAACGTATGTTACTATTTATTTACCGTGATCCGTTCTCCTAACTGACCACCTCAGTAAGCGAGGAGCTACTATTACGGATCATGAAACTCGACAGGAAAAGTGGATCAACACATTAACCAATATAAACATGACCTATAATAGTAAATAGGCATGAAATACTATCCGGAAACTTAACAAGCGATCCACCTCCACCACCACAACCTAGTCAAGTCACTGCAAACCAGATAGCACATCAGCTTCTTCTTAGTGGAAAGTCATCAGGTCGACTTGCAAAGGTTCCAAAACTGAATGATGGCGCAAGCACAAGCGACCAAATTTGTAAGCCATTCAGCCAGACTGATATTGTTAGGTCTATAAAGTGCCTTAAAATCGGCAAAACTTCAAGAGTGGATAACATATCTGTAGAGCAAATAAAACACCCGGCCTTGCTGCTGTGTCATGGTTGCTGGTCTTTTTCAACCGCTGTCTGGAATTCGCTACTATACCTCGACTTTGGAAAAGTCAAAGATAATAGCAATACTAAAACCAGGAAAACAGACAATCCGAAAAACTTAAAACTATTCGAACGATTGCTGCTGACCAGGCTAACAAACGCTACTAATCCAGTTTTGATCCCGGAGCAGGTGGGTTTCAGACCGGTTTTAATGCAACCGGACGCTGAAACACACAGCACATAGGGAACGATTTTGAGATGGGGAAAGTGACTGGAGCGTGGGGATCTCTTTGCTAGCGATCTCTGCTGGCGAATACGCATGTCCTGTGTAGGGCCAAAGATAGTAGATGGATACATCATGGCATAATAAATATTACCAATCGAGATGGGATTAGTAATTGGATCGTAATAGTCCGAGCGGTTACAATTTCTTACTTAGCTCATATCTTTGACTTATTGTAATAAATAATTGTTATATTTATGTTTTACTGGCTGCCAGGCGCGTCTTTGTACTGTGATTATACTTCTATGCCTATTCTACCTTACCCTACCCTATTCTACCCCAATCTACCCTACTCTAGACTACTCTACTACTACTCTGGACTGGCGCTTAGCACGGGCACTAAAATCTCTATACCTACATGAAAATTATCTAAGTAGAAGTAGAAGTAGGGGAAGTCCGGGCATAATGGATAGCCCAGGCAAAGTGAATACCCTCAAGTAAGTAAGTATAGTGTGGGACGCGCGAGTTGGAGCGCCGATCTACAAAAAAGTGACTGGTAGTGGTAGATGCTAGTAGACGAAGATCGGGTTAAGTGGGTGAGGCCTATGTTCAGTTCAGCAGTGGACTAATACAGGCTGATGATGATGAGATTGTAACTTTGTGTACAATGTTATGACCGACGACACAAAAACATAAACATACATTATTAGCATTATTGCCATGACCCTCCTGTTTCGGGACACAGCTGATCTTGCCTGCAGATCAGCCTTCGTATTGACGTTACATTGCTATTGATATCTAAAGTTACTTGGTTATCTAAATTAGCGATTGCATGTAATAAGTCGTCCAAAGTAATTAGTATAAGATCGATGTAAAATTTCAATGCCCCTGGGCCTTTTATTATTTATGATTGCACTGTGATAATATTAGGGTGCATCATCATCTGCCTAGCCTTTTCCCAACTATGCTGGGGTCGGCTTCCAGTCTTACCGGATGCAGCTGAATACCAGTGTTTTACATGGAGCGACTGCCATCAGACCTCCACAACCCAGATATTGGGTTACACGGTACCCCTTGGTAAGACTGGTTGTCAGACTGTGATAATATTAGGGTGCATTGTACAGAATACCTGAACCTGTGTGACACTTCGTAGTCAGTGAACATCGTGTTCGTGCCACAGTTATCCGATTCGGGCCGAATAGTCCTGTATGTACTAAAGGGTCTTCCCCGTAACGCAGGAACGTGAACGTGCCGTTGTAACACAATAATGGATTACACTTATGGATAATCACAACTATATAGAAGGTGAGCAGTAAAATCATTTTAAAATGAGGGTACAGTTGATTTTTTGACATTACCCTAACATTGCCTACTGGATGTATAGTGCCAGCCAGTGATGCTGCATATTGATTGCCTCTCACCTGTTATGTACCGCTCTGCATAAAATTGTGACATTTGTAAAGTCATGTCAAATGCATGCGCAATTCGCATGAATATAGGTACTTACTTAATTATAACGCCAACAAAATTATGGTAAAAATTTCAAGGGGGCCGCCTTCCAAACATAGGCATGTTAAGTGAGGATGATATTTTTTTAGAAAGAAACTAATAATTAGTAGGTACCTATAATTTCAAATAATCTACTATAAGGATTAAGAAAATATTATTAACCTACATATTTTTAAACTTATTAACTAGTTTTAACTTCTACTTAAAAATTAGCAAAAAATATCCGTCCGTCCCCTATATTTCCAAAGCCTGCGGGCCAAATCTGAAATAAATCTCATAATGGCTTGTTTAACTTTCCAGGAAAATGAAGTTTCAGATATTTACACTTTTCGTAAAAATACTAAAATCTGGGCCTTTGGTTAGGTAGGTACCTACTTAAATAAAGTGTTCGTAGAGAACATGAATTTTTTTAAAGTGTATGCCATCAAGTAAAACAGATATTTTAGTTTTAATAATGTATTTCGTAGTTTTCATAAATTGATAACTATTCACTATCGGTGAGGTAACAACTCTTGTAGAACCATATCAACGAGCTACAATTCTAAATTCACAATCTAACTGATAATTTGAGGGTGCATCCAAAACATCTTATGTATTTCCAAAGGAAAACTCATCATAATGCGAATAATTACAGATCAAGTCAGTATTCAACAGATATACACGGTGTAATTAAAATAATTCTAATTTTGTTCAGAATCTAATATTAAAAAGTTGTTAAAAATATTTTTCATCAGAAGCCTTTGATGTAAACTTGGTAAACATGTGTCCCCATAATTTTAAAACGCCCGAGTGCTAGTGCTGCTAAAAGTTGTTAAAATTTATCTTCGACAACTACCTACCTACCTATCACGAAAAATAAAATATTACCTACTAGATCAATATTTTTTTCTACTGTTGGCGTGTCTGAAGTTTTTAGTTATTTAAATAACACCGCGTATTTATGAATAAAAACTAAATATTATATTAAGAAGCAGTTATTTGGGGTAAAAGTTAACATAAAATTATAATAATGTAATAATTATGTTCACATAGATTTTATTGCTCTGCATCTGTGAGTTGTGTTGAACGCACCCAGCACGCACGCAATCACCGCCGCTCAACTCTAGGCGCATTTCCATTTCCACGCAAATAGCCACAATACATTCATTGTAACGAAAATTTTAGTGTTGTAGCGTTCCTGTTCTCACAATCATTCTTTGGACCCAAAAATAACTAAATACCACATTACACAACACATATTAACATAGAAAATTTTGTTCTCTTGAGAAATATCGATGAACTATTAAATCAGCTATTCGACTTGTAGGTATGCGTGCAAGAATCTATCAATTAATATGCACAGAACCTAGACTTAATTTAAAGTTTGCAAAGATTTTTATAATAGGTACATATGTATTGTGTTTGGCGACTGAGCGATACATCGTTAATACATGTTAAAAAAAAGATTTTATCATATAAATTTAAAACTCAGTATACAATCCAAACAATTAAGAGGCTATAAATCAAATTAAAAAAATAAAACAATAATATATCACAATGTAAAGTCGATAAGTTTACAAACTTATTGAAAATCAAAACATGACCTATGCAAATTTCCCGCTCAGCCTCAACCTCACTTCTAGATGTATGACACTAAGAATAGAAAGGCATATCAATGACAACAATTAATTTTGTTTTCTTTACTTACACAATTTTTTCTCAAATGTCAATTTGTAAACAATCTTGGCAGATCTTTTAGAAGAAAATGTTGTTGAAAAAAAAAAACAAAGGTTTTTTTGGAAGCAACTTTATCCAAATAAAGTAGGCTCAACATTACATTTGATATAACTTCGCTGTATTATTTCAATGCATTTTTCGTGTAAAGGATGTGTCAAGATTCTCTGACTTTAGAACATGTAAGAAAAAAAAATCCGACTTATTTCCATCTCGCCACATGTTCTAACGTATATATTGGAGTTGTTTCGCCACTAACGAATTTTTAACAAGTTTAGACATTCGAATTAAAAACAAACATCTATAATATAATATCTTTCATCACTGTTATAGTGTTATCATAGCTTTATTTATATGATAATCAAAATACAGAATCACAGGTCACAAATTTTAAAACCAGCTAAATAGGAACTTGATTACTTGAAACAGGGACCCATCTTTTCTATACATACTGGAATATATACTGAAAATAGATACTGGTTCCAGTGTCGCATATTATATACTGACGTATAACGATCGATTATTTCATATTAGGAGCAGCTAATTATTCAATAGTTTGTACCATGCTCCTTTTATTATTTTCATTGTATCACTACAATAAATTCTTTCTTCTTTACCCACAATTGGGTAAATAAATATAATACCACAGTTAATCTCATGACTGTTTTGACTATACTTTTTAGTACACACGAAAACTCAATTTTTAAACCAATTCATGAAATTAGATTTTTGGCGAAATGATAATAAGTCAAAAATGCAACAGTAACGTAACAATTTCGTTACGCGTATTTTGTTCATTTTAAATGCAAATTTATATAAACATTTTTAACTAAGATATTTTTTGAAAAACAATCAGTTTACCACTTCAATATGAAGCAGGCATACAACTCACATAAATTTTGTAATTATCAAATAGATATTAAATATGCCAAGAATCGCTTAAAACTTTTATATTTACAATATTACACTAAGTAGTTCTTTATTGTAGACATTTGTGATACTTCAACGTTACATTTATTTAACAGTTTAGTAAAATGTTGTGTCCATTTAGTTATAATCATGTAATTTAAACTGACATTTATAAATACAGTGCACCTAAAAATTACATTTTATTAAGAAATGAAATGCTGGATGTAAAAAGCAGTTTACTAAAATGATTAACACCATAATAGTTAATATTTTATGGATGCGTTATAGGAGTCGGCGGCGGCTCGTTACCAGAAGTCCACAACGAGAATACCATCTGGCACAATATTTTGATAAAAATCGAATAAATTGTTAAGTAAAATGATATGACACATAAAATAATAAAATTCCAAGCAGACTTAAAGCTTCAAAAAATAACAATTTTGGAACGGAACATGGCAGATATTAGATATACATTGAGAATAATTTACGAATTATATACTGAGCTCTCTGGCTAACTTGGACGGCCAGGTTTTATTCTCGTTGAGTATGTGGCAAGTTGTGTGACAGAGTCTAGCTCACAGTCCAATCCAGTCCCCAACGCTCAGATACCTTCAGTTGTGCTGCAGCCGCATCCTTCAGAGAGAACAAGTGTGTCATCTCCAGTTCAGTTTTGGCTAGTGAGATGGCCTTCTCAAATAATTCTAAGGATCGTCGTAGGTTTCCTCTGAAAATAATTAAATACATATTAAATTCAGAAGTAATTAAAAAGGTAAACTAGACATATATTTATTAACATTATCAAGTGAGTCGTGAGAGTCGTGATAGCCTAGTGGTGGTGACCGTTGACTGGCAAGTCAGAGGTCTCGGGTTCGAACCCAAGGCGCGCACCTATGACTTTTCGTAAGTTATGTGCGTTTTATAAATTAATTATCACTCTCCGTGCCTCGGATAGCACGTTAAGCTGTTGGCCCCGGCTGTCAATTGTAGATCTTTGACAGTCGTTACGGGTAGTCAGAAGCCCGAAAGTCTGACAACCAGTCTTACCAAGGGGTATCGTGTAACCCAGTACCTGGGTTGTGGAGGTCTGATAGGCAGTCGCTCCATGTAAAACACTGGTATTCAGCTGCATCCGGTAAGACTGGAAGCCGACCCCAACATAGTTGGGAAAAGGCTAGGCAGATGATGAACATTATCAAGTGCAATTAATTGGCACTTGATAATAAATTGATGGTAAATTAGCTATGAGCTGTTAAACTTATGTACTCTGGTTACATTCATTACTTTTAAGTGTCAGTTTTATTTTTAAGAAAAATATTTTTGATTATTATTGCCTGTTATTTATAATCATTACAGTTTTAGTTTTAACCCGATAGAATAGACCATGTGGATCAAAACTGACGGCATTTTCTGAACAAAGGGTCTACCTTCTGTACATAGGAGTTAATTTTTATTTTATTTTATTTTCCTGTTGATAAATTGATGTCTACTTTCACTCAATTTCATATGTGCACTTGATGAAGACTTACATTTAATACTTACACATAATTAGTATCCTAAAACCATATGACAATAAGGAAGAAATTGGTAAACATAGAAACAGTATTTTTTTACTCTTGTTCATTAAAGACGAACAAAACAACAACATTTTTAAACAAATGTAGAAACAACATTATTTTTGTTGTGAAATCAAGGATTCTATGATCAAAGAATATGATAGTAATTTTTTACATAACACCATTTATATTTCTTTTTTTTCAAGGTAATGAAAGATAAAGCTTCTAATCTGATTTCTTATTGGTACCTGTTTGATAAAACAGCTCAATGATAACAGTGGATAAAACAATAGTAAAAGAAACTGATCATTGTAAAGAAATAACATGTAAGATAAATGATGGGACAAGTAACTACCTATTACATAAGTTACATACATATATTTTATTTAGCTTACCTCTGTACTTCAATTGTGCCCAATGTCTCATATGCAAAGTCACATTTGTCATCCATTTCAATGGCTTTGTTAATCAATTTCACAGCTTTATCAAAGTCTGTGCTCTTCTGCAGTTGAACCAGACCCTTGTGGACATACAGTGTAGCATTGTTGGGGTCTACTGAAAGAGCTGCATCAAACAAAGCTTCAGCACGGCCCCACTCCTGCTGGTCTGATAATACTTGAGCAAACAAGATGTATGCCTCAGCACAGCGGGGAAACCGTTCCAGAGCACGCTCAAAGTCAGTTCGCACTTGTGTCAGTGCACCAACATTCTTATTAATCTGTGCATGTCTGTAATCAGCATAGCATTTCTGAATATAAGCAATGGAGAAGTCTGGATTCAATTCGACAGCCTTAGCAAACTCTGCAGTTGCCTCATCCATGCGCTCTAGCAGCAAGTAAACTTGTCCACGGTGATGATAAATGTCCGAGTTATTAGGATCCAACTGTGCAGCTCTAGCAAAGTCCTCTAAGCAGCGTTCGGTATTTTCCAGTTGTGTAAATAGTGAAGCACGCTTGATTAGAGCATTTACCTTTACTTTAGTAGCTGCCCCACTCTCAATGACTTTTGCAAGATCTGCCTGGGCTTCATCATGTCGTCCTAGTAACAGATAAAATGTTGCACGGAGCAACAAAGCTTCGTTTTTGTACTTTCCATCAGCCTCTTTCAATTCTTCAGAGCATGCATCAACAATAGAATCATAGTCTTGTGCATCAAGGGCTTGCTTAGCCTTAGCAAAGCCACCAGTGGTCTTTTCATCAAGCTGCATCTTAGTTATGGGATCCTCAGAGAAGGCAGAGAAATACGTCTTGATGAAGTGTTTGGATGGCATGACTGGACGACGTTTAGCAAGAGCTTCACGTGCATGTTGCCTACCCAAAGCTTTTAAAATTCTATCAGCATTAACAAGTGAACTCTGTACTTGAAATCTTTCAAGGATGCAAGCAGAAGTAACATCTTCAAGGGCCAATACAAGATCTCCACTCTTTTCAGCTGCGCGAGAGCGCCTCAGAAAAGCTTTAACATACTTCTCATTGAGCTTTAAGGCAAATGTACAATCTTCTTTGACTTGCTCCCACATTTCGCGTTTCTCGTAACATGCAGAGCGATTCTGATAGAAAGTGGCAAGGTCTACGGGACGATCCGGAGGGCAGGCTTCGATCGCTTCGTTGTATAGAGCTATTGCTTTGTCATATTCTCCAGCATGGAAGGCCCGGTTTCCGGCACCCTTCAGTTTCATAGCGCGGTCGATAGCGCTCTCGGCAACTTTAGCATTATTATCTTCATTATCCAATGAAATGGTAGTCTTGGCTTTCAACTCGGATACCTTTTTCTTTTCAGGATCTTCTAATCTGTTTCTAAGATAAAGGTAACCTAAACCGATGGCAAGAGGTGCGCCAAGAAGAATTGCTAGTTGCCATTTAGGAAAAGGTGTACTGCCTGTAGACGCCATTTCTTCAGTAAATTTGCTTCAAGAGATACAGAACCAGAAACCATTCACCATTAAGTTAATCACTAGTAAAATATCGTAAATACAGAACACCTAATTTTTAATTTTCTTTACCGTTCTTCCCATTTCATTGATGTCTTCACGCACGAAGGCAAAGCAAAACATAGACAATCTTATGACATCTTAACTTTTTTTTTAAGCAATGAATCATGTGGAGTTTCTTTACTGCCAGTTAGTCTTTGTGCTGCGGCAGAACGCGTGCTGCCCTTAAAAGCAATTAACAGATAGAATATCTAGCTAAACCAGCTAAAGTTAAGCAAAAGCCTTTATTCATCACATACGTCTTTATCACCTGGAGACAATTTTGATTGGTTATTTGACACTTTTCAGAAAAATAATTTAAAATATTCATGATTGTGTATTATTAGAATAAATAAATGTCTCTTACAGTTTGGCAAAAGAGTCTACAAAAATTGGGGGCGCCACTGGCGTACTTCACATACTACATTTTATTCAAAATTACAAGTCATTGGGTTCTCACACATTTCTATCACGAATTTATAATTAAGTCAATCATAAAAGTTATTTTAATACTCACAAACTTAGTTTATAAACTAAGTTCACAAACTAAGTTTCAGATAATATTGTATGTTAAGATCGGAGATACTCTATGATTAGTCGACTCACATTATTTTCATAAAGAACAAAGAAGCCACGAAACCATGGAGTTTCAGGCCAGATTTTTCTCCATGAAGGATAGCAGCGGCTTAGAGGTTCTTTCTTATGCTCCTTTTTTACCAAGGTGGTAACACTGACAGTCAACTGTCAAGTGTCACTGTATCTTTTTGTGTCACTGTCAAGTGTCATTGATCATGTCATCCTAACAATTTGTCACGCTTCTCATATCGAGAAAAAAATTATTGAATTTTTTCTTGAACTTTAGTCGTATTTCATGTAATAAATTATTTATTTAACTGTGCCAATGTATGAATAATACATATTTTTTATGGTTAATTTGTAGTCTTTGTGTTAGTAGTACTTAGTAACCCTAAAACCATACAAACTTTAATTATCAAAGCTTTTGTTATACAACTTTTATTATTATATTACGAATCACCAGGGCATCTCAGTTAAAGTTAATTAGGTTTATAAAAGAAGATGTTTTCTTCGAGGATAAGATATTTTGTGAGTATGCATTTTGGAGACTATAGTTTCAAAACTTATTTTAAACTAATTATTAATATTATATTAATTATAAGACACGATAGAGGCGCTTTGCTTTTTGCGCTTGGTGTTGATTCGATTCCCGCAAGGACTAAATATTTGTGTGATGCACAAATATTAAATTTAGGTCTGTGTGTTTGTGCAGTGTGAAATTATATGTATGTCTGCAAATCATGCCCGAGACAGAAAAAAATTCTAGCGTGGAGTAACGATTTTAAAGAACAAAAATCTTTGTTGTTATTCAGATGAAGCTCAGTCAGCCTCTAAGGAGCCGTTACCATGTGAACAAGTACACCTTACCTGCAGTTCAAAGTGAAGTCAGAAGATTTAAAAGTGACCTGTATGAACCAGATTATTTGATAGTAAGTATATCAGGAAAAAAATAAAAAAAAAAGGGAGGTTTGGAGGAAGAAGGGGGAGGCCTTTGCCCAGCAGTGGGACATTACTTAGGCTATATAAAAAAAAAAGGATATCAGGTACATACTTGGAAGATTTTTCATTTTAACTGAACTGCAGCAGTAATGAGACACTTTGAAAAATTTATCATTATGTTCCTATCACTGTTGAATATCAAAGGTTTATAATTATATTATTATTAAATACAAGACTTTAAAATTTAATAATCAAAATTTAGACTCATAACATATAATAGGTCACATACGTCTGTAATTGTGTTATATGTTTTACAAAAACTCAGTTTATTTATAACTTATTAAAAGCTTCCAATCTTAATATTGCAGAGTATGGAGCCAGATGAACCGGTATATGATTGCCTAAATTTGCAGTTAAAAGGATATGATTTTGCTCTGTTGGAAGCCTGTCAGAGCAAAATACATAGATATGCTGAAGTTATGGGCGTTCAAGTTGATGAATGGTTTGTATGATATCTACAGTAAAAAATAATTAATCACATTTTGCCAGTAGGCAATGTTATTAAATGCATAAAAAATAGCTATTATCTCTAATATGCGATTTTTGTACATATTTTATATGATTTATATGCCCGGGAAAGTAATCTATCTCTCTTATATCTGGAAAGTAATAAAAAAAAATCCGAAACCTCCGAAACTCAATATTATGACTTTATGACCCAGAACTACTGTTCTATGACTTTTCGATTTCAAAGCATTTTTTTATACAAAAATATAAAAACACTGAGATGGTTGGGGTTGACCAGATCGGCGCAACTAGTACAAACAGCACAACCGGGCAGTGCGAAAACTATAAGTAAACCTAATTTTACTAATCTGTTGAATTTTGGTCAAACTTTAGAACAAAATGTTGTTCAGAATCATGATACGAAGTTCAGCACTAGGTTTTAGGTATTCTTTAAATTTCACTGTAGGTATACATAAATAAAAATGAAATGCTGTTGATTTGTGCTAGTGACCGAACGAAACAAGATTTTCCAACCAAACCGAAACTAAATATTTGGCTTTTCTTCTGAATTCCCACCATCGTCGATTAGTCGATCCATCGACCATCGGTGGTCATTCCACACTGTCTCGCTTCTGACCTCGTTTATATAATGATCGATCGATTATAATATTTATAATATAATATATATTATAATATTTATAATCGATATCATTTTAATGATGTTTGGAAGCGGGAAGCCATCTACTGCTGCATCGAGTACATAGCTTGCCCGGCCGGTCACACCTCCAATGTGTGCTGCACCCGCACCGTGTCCTCGAGCCAGTTCTAGCAGTGGCGACAGCGAGGCCATTGCTCTCGACGGACGGAAAGAGGAGCCTTAATAATAGAGTCCCCTTAATACCACTTACCCTTTGGATATGGAACCCTAAAAACAATTAGCATCTTAAGTATGATTTGTGGCATAATACCTACATTAAAAATTGCCCAGAACAACACCTTCTTTCTTTCTTTCTTACAAATACTTCAATGAAAGATATTTTTTTTTCAAATTCCAATACTAACCAGCATTAGGAATCCTTTGGATTTTTCTGAATAGATAGATAGTTGTTTTATTTTATTTGTCAGTTGGGCCACACCAGCACAGCAGTTAAAAGTCCAAAGATTTAAGCCAAACGGCACTGCAGTAGATGCAGAGTATCATCTTAATGTCTATGAGAGGAATGTGCAGGTAATTTAATAGAAATGTTTTGTCAATTATTGTTTTAGAAATATTTACTAAAATATTATTATTCACGTTAAACGTAGTATAGGACGCCCTCAGGCTAGGTGGAGTTATCTTCGCAAGGTGGCTGGCACGAACTGGATGAGAATAGCCAAAAATCGTGCTCAATGGCGTGCAATGGGAGTGACCTATGTCTAGCAATGGATTGGTATACCTATACCGTTGTGATGATGAATTATTCACGATGAAAGCGATCGATCGATAGCGCGACGATCTCGATACCTACTTTCAGGAACGACCGGTGGAAGACTGCCAAGGAAAGAAAAAAGTAGAAAGATTTGAGGGTGACCTTTGCTCAGCTGTAGGACAATACAGGTTTAAAAAAACATGGTGTAAGGGACAGCTTAACGAAAACTTAACCATAGTAGACTAGATAAAGTACATGATCGTCATCGATCATGTACTCCCCAGTGTTTAAATTTTTTGTTGAGATTGATACCAATAATGATTTTTTACATACACGATTTCTTTTTTTTTTTGTCTCTCTAGAATCATATACTTAATTCATGGTTTAAGTTTTCGTTAGGCTGTCCTTACACCGTGTTTAAAGTACTATCTATGTTAATAATAACTATGATAAATAAAATCTTGTTGATTCTGAAGTAAGATTCAAAATTGGTTAACACAGGTAACGGATGTACCAGCGTGGGCTCTGGGCACGTTATTACGCGTAGCTCGCGCCGTGCTGCCCGAAGGCTGCACTTTGCGTGTTCAAGAACACACAATCGCTCACGAAGAGGTCCGATATGTGCCCGATAACCAACTCATAGATCTCAAGCAACAACTGCAAGACATGGGCGGCAGTCGCGCTGAAAGGAAGAAGAAAAGATAATGCCACTAATTCTTTATCGTAGATAATACCTATTTTATCGTAGTTGTTGTGAATAATTAATAAAAGTGTTAATGTTATGAATCCTACTTTGATTATTGAAGTATTTTTATTATTTATTATAATAATATTTAGTCTACGGCCACAATCCGTTTTTTAGCCAAAGCAAGTGGGTCCAGCTTCCAATAAACCACCTAATCCTACGTCTGACGCGACGGGGTGGCGATACGGACTCCCAAGGTAATTAAGCAAAGGTAGAGAAAATAGAAACGTATTAAGTGATATAGTTTACTCACTAAACTGAAATATATTTCAATGTAAATTTAAATATAAGGGACGCCCTAAATGTAAAGTAGGGATGATATATTTTTTTCTTTTTTTGGCTTGCTTTTTAGGGTAAGAAAAATATTTTTTTAGTCGGTAGGTAGATATATATACTATTTTTCCATTATTCCTACTATTTTTTTCGACCAAAAATGGCCATAGTAAATAAAAAACAGGCCTAAAAATCTGAAATAATTCTTAATAATTTTCAGATATTTACACTTTTCGTGAACAAAAATATAAAACTGAAATTTATGTCCCTGCCTTGTTTAATTTATTATTCATGCAAAATGCTCATTTATTAAAACTATTATAATATCTTATGGAACTTTTCGTGCGCGAGTCCGACTCGCACTTGCACGGTGTATATAGATTAAATAAAGACAGTTAAATAATGACTAAATGTAAGTACCTACCTACTTAAAGAATTCTGTTTGTCTTGCGTATTTTCTCACTGCTTTACTCCATTGCGATACAATGATTGTCAAGAGTGCACCAGATAGGTAGCATAATTGCACATGACGCAAGCTTAGTTGAAGCAATAAGTATTTGCAATGTTATATGATTAATAATGTGCGTTTGTGTGTATTAAGTAAAGTTAACTATGTTTACCAAAATTTGAAGGAATGCATATGAAAATAATAGGTAGGTACCTACCTAAACATCTACATTTATGAGTTCGACATAAATAACTTTAATTAGTAAATACTAGATGGGCTCCTTTCGGTACGTGAGCGTAATGGTAGTACCTATAACTAGTGAACGAAGGTCGGAAACAAGTAATGTCCATAACTTTAGATATTTCGTTAACCACCTACATTAACGCAAAAAGCATTCATTCATGACAATCATGACCATGGTCATTGTTATTAGCGATTCTTTTGCAAAAATCACATTTAATAAAAATTAAGTTTATTTTCTGTTATCATCTGCCTAGCCTTTTCCCAACTATGTTGGGGTCGGTTTCCAGTCTTATGTGATGTAGCTGAATACCAGTGTTTTACATGGAGCGACTGCCTATCAGACCTCCATAACCCAGACACTGGGTTACACGATACCCCTTCGTAAGACCGGTTGTCAGACTTTCGGGCTTCTGACTACCCGTAACGATTGTCAAAGATCTACAATTGACAGCCGGGGCCAACAGCTTAACGTGCTATCCGAGGCACGGAGAGTGATAATTAATTTATATAACGCACATAACTTACGAAAAGTCAGAGGTGCGCGCCTTGAGTTCGAACCCGAGACCTCTGACTTGCCAGTCAACGGTCACCACCACTAGGCTATCACGACTCTACGAAGTTTATTATCTGTTACTAATTAAAATAACTAGAAACCCTGAAAAACTTATGTGCACATTGTCGTCAAGAACATCGATTTGCTAGAACATAACAAATATACAACAAGAATTTCTCTACCTATTCTGACGAGCATAAAATGTGAGGCCAGTGGTCCAACAGTAAACTGACCAACAGAATGATTGAAGTTTCAAGGTCAAACTGAGGCGCTATGGTAGGGGGGAGACCGGGTAAAAAAGTATCTAATAGGTATTCACATTTAAAAATGTCGAGGGCTCGAGGTTTTTAGAAAAATATTTAATTCCTCTTTATAAAAATTTGGATAGATAATCAGGTGTAGAACTGAATATCATCGAAGTACTACTCTTTGTACCTACTCATTATGAGTTCATCCAAATCACGTTGCGGATTGGTCGCTGACATCTGTTTTACTTGTATTTGATTGGTGAAAATGTTTTTCTGGTTTCTGTACTGCATCCATATATGACAGAGCTCAATTCAATGGGATTTAAGTCTAGCGATTGAGCAGGTCGTGGTAGGAAGTTGATAAAACCTGCGGCATGTGTATTTGCAAGACTGACTTGAATCTGGCAGTGTGTGGACGTGCATTATCACATTTGACAGAAGATTTAGATCTTATCATCTGTAACAATAGTCGATTCTTTACAATTTAAATGGATTTATTTTAATAGAAATTAACTTTCATAGTCTAACTGTAACTTTATGTTCATTTCATTCAGACATATTTAAGTAGGTACATACCTTCCGATATAAATTTACATTACATCATTTTATTTTAATAAAATTCTCATGTTTTTGATAAGTTCTCGATCAATTTTGTATTTACTGGAAATTTCATTGGTTTCTATTTAAGACTAAATGTTACATAACACCATAATGATTATAATCCTTGTTGTTGCACCAATTACCTACCTATTAATGTTGTAACTGTAAATGTTGTGGTTATTTATAATTATTGCAGCACTGAAATAGTTTGCACATTAATGTAGGTACCTATAATATTACCAATTACAGGGTTTTGTAATGTTGATGATCTAATAAGAATCTTTTGACCGAAATTCAAACCTATTCCATTTTCAAATGACGAAAATTACTAAAAAGGTCCTTAGGAGTTACAAATAATATATACCTAATAATAATATGGCTAAATAAATTTAATTTATAATATATTTAAAAAAATATATTTTATATGTACTCCAAATGAATAAAAAAATATGGATAATAATTAATCACCAACAATAACTTTGTAAGTATAATAAATGTAGCGTGTTAGATTCTATCGACACCGTTTATTTTTATTGTTACCCCAATCATGGTATATACACGATAACACGATATAAATGGAACATTTTTATTGCATTTTTTCAAAATCTTGTCGAAATTTGTCTGATATCGAAGTATTACTTATTTTGTTATTGCCTTGCGTAACGATTGACCCCGGTCCACCCCATCTCGATGGTTCTCACGATCACCAAGGTTTAGCAGCGTTTGATGCGGTCAAACCGCGGATGGGTGACTATACCTACTTTTGGCGATTAATTTCGATCCTGTCTACGGAACTCAAGACTGGGCCCCGGTATTAATCTTATATCACTGTACAACTTTTGTTACAAATGTTTCTTATTTTATGTTATGTTAAATGGTGTGCAATAAAGTATACCTACATATATATATAAATAACTAAATAATAAATTCCAACAGCGAAAACGGTTATTTCCAATAATCAAATTTCGTCAATTTTGCTATGTCGGCAATATAATTTATTCATGATTATAATATGTATAAAATAAAATATTTTTATTAGCACATAGTTACAGTAATAAAACTATAGAAAAAATATTAACAAATATTGCACTAAACAATAATTGGTAGGTACTTATAACTTTAAATTTAAGTTGTGAGTGTAATCTACACTAAATTCTTAAAAATCTTTTAGAATTATTTACCTACATATACAGGTTAGAAGTTATTAAAAGTAAAAATAGAACCTACTCTGTGATATTTAAGTAGATAGGTAGTTATTTTCTCATCACGATACTAGATAGCTACTACTACCTACTAGGTACCTATCAATCGACTTAGTGCCTCTCATAATCATTTAGGTACAACCACGTAATTATCGCAATAGTCTCAATTGCGTTATATACTAGAAAGATTTGTACTTGTTTGATTTTGGCATTACGTACCACTACCTACGTCACCATAATTTGTGGTTAAGCGCACCACGCACCGCAATTGACTTGTCTCCATAGAGACCACAAAATACAAGTTACTCGATTTGAGTTTAAAGGTTATACGGAGCGTAAATAATTATAAATAACTTCTTAAAACAATTCCTTATACGGATCTAGGCAATATAGTAGGTGTAAGACTTACGTGCGACTTTGTCCGTTTTATATTTTCATCCTCGACCAATAAATTTCATTTTCGCAACATCTTTCCTTTGATTATTTATATGTCACTCTATCTAGACTATCTACCTATCTATCTATCGCGACACTCTATCTAGACATATATATAATCAAAGCATCTTTCCGTGTCCGCAATAAACGGGATTAGAAAAATTAATTTTTAAATATGACTGTAGTACGTACCTACGATTGGTAGTTCCTTAGATTAGCGCATTCAAACTATTTAGCTTTATTTAGATATAATATTTAGTAAGATGAAAGTAAAACTTTTTACTGCTTAGAAGAATAAGATGGTTCGGCTGGTTTGCAACTCTGGGCCTGTGACAAATTTTGTAGTCGATAGGTATACAGTGATAGCCTAGAGTGGTATGACCGTTGGACTGCCAAGTCAAAGGTCGCAGGTTCGAATCCAAGGCGCGCACCTCTGACTTTTCGTAAGTTTCGTGCGTATCTATTATAAATTAATTATCACCTGCTCCGTGCCTCGGAAAGCACGTTAAGCCGCTAGCCCCGGTTGTCATAAAATCTTTGACAGTCGATATAGGGAGTCAGTACCTACCCTCATAAAACCCTGGCAACTAATCTATAATAACTTTAGAATATCGTATCCGTTTGGGTTGCAGGGGTCAGATATTCCGTAGAAAACTCCGTAGAAAACTGATATTCAGCGGCATCTGGTTAGATTAAAGCCGACGCCAAGATGAGGTATGGCTTTAGATCCTTACGAAAATGTGTGGGGATATATTCCCCCTTTATCGTTGCCATTATTAATTAATTATAATAACAAAACGCTTGTTTTCCTATAATATTTCGATTAATTCCGAGTAGGTACCTATATAAGGTATATTATGCCTACAATATCTAACTCCTGGGGTGTCTTCTTAGCTCCATATTTTCAGCAAAAACGGGTGCACTTGCAAACAAAGGTGCGGTGTGTCACCTGAAGGTAAGTGATCGCCGTTGCCCGAGTAAGCACCTAACTTAACCAAGACTTGACCTAAACTGTTTGATCCGATTATTTGTAGGTATGAAGGTGCTTATAGATTATCCTTATTCCTCAATTCCTTATGACTACACCAGAGCTCTCCATGTCGAACGATCTTCTGTTTGACCACGGACAGAGGTTTGAAAGTTTTCCCGCAAGGATCTCTGTCACCCACCACATATTGTATTATCGTTGTGTCGGTGAAGGTGACGGGTTACGCGTGTACCACTTGTTCAAAATATTATAGGAGTCGTTTCATGTAGACGGTCGAAAGGTGTCATTTGACTTTTAATTCTCCAGAATTGAGACGTTTGTATTGTATGGCGCGGCAACCAGGGAATGCCTAACATTGTCGCCAGCACCACATTTCAAATGCATTGATTCTGTTTGGAATCCGTGCTTTTAGTATCAAGGTCAAGTACAGAAAAATAGGGAAGATCAGGGTTAGCATCAGCTTTACTTTGAACCTCCCCAAAACTTCTGCTCTTATCACTTCACCGTCTTTGCAATCTTGGCTCTGCTTCACAATCACCACCCGCAGTAACTATGGATCCGAGGTAGACAATCCTCTATTAAGGTACTAAATAAATACTATAGAAATATCCATTATGTACTTAATGTTGGTGTATTGCAACAGCGCTAAACTACGTACCTATGCGGTCGGTCATTACCTATAAATTACCTAATTATTTGTCATCCTACCTATCCATGACCTGAGTACGCCCGGTTGCTATGTAGTCTGCTACTGGCGCTACTGCTAAGACATTCAACGTCGGTATTCAGGGTACGTAGGTACCTAACTCTGACCAGCCTCTGTAAATACAGCGACGCTGGAGGTCCTCCACTCTATTTTTATTTTGACCTTGCACAATACCAGATTTCCTAATCTGATCTGTCGAAAGGCATGATGTTCATTGAACGAGTTATTCTATTTGGAACAATTGAAATGGTAATATCAACTAATTCATACTGTACGATTACCTAACAGAAGAATATCAACAGTGAATCTTTCCGCACTAATTGTAAGCATTAAAAGCTAAGTGTGGGGTAACATTCAATAAGCAAAGCAAACGAACATATCTTTTGTACTTGAACTTGTACTGTATGAGCTCAAAGCTGTTCCATAGCTTCCGTCAAGCTGAATATAATATCAGGCAGATTGATAATTATATTATTATTAGTTCTTTCTATCTCTAACATGCCATCGTAATTAATATGGCCTTGTATTGCTAAATTATTTTAGATCATTATTTTAGCTACAGTAGGTACTTACTTATTTACCAACACCACTTTAGTGTTAAAATAAGAATACCTATATGAAAAATATGCTCAATGCTCACTTTGAAGAGTTTAACTCATGTAGGTACTTGATTACTCAATTTTTGTTACGAAATCTGCCACACGACTCTCGAGTATATTTGCCGGATGATCCATTCCACTTCTGTCTGCAATGTTCCGATTTGTGTAGGCACTCTCTTCCTTCCGGGTCAATATTTTATGTAAGTCTGAATGTAATTTTATTGTATACCATTATATACTCGTAAAAAGGAATATTTTATGCTAGAAAAACTTGCTGTAAATCTAAAATTACGGTCCAGGGTGTAATAGATTGTATTTTAATTCATGTCGTACGTAACATGCAAGTATAAGCAGAGATTGAATATTCACCTCTTTTTCTCAGTCGTATGATATGGATGCTTTACTTTGGTCAATCAAAAACAAACAATACTTTACTGTTAACTACCGTTCGGACAACGGTGACCAGGTTATTTAACTACCTCAACGAAGCAGCCAACGTGGGTCAGTGGTAAATTCACCATATACCCACCGCAAAAACAAAGCCAGATTCTATTCTAGAGGTTATACGCAGACCTCTGCAATTGGTATATTAGGATAAGAGGAAATGGTTCTAGTTAATTCAACTTTGAAATTGAAATTAATTTGAATTGAAAATTTTGAATTGAGGAATTGAAAGAATAACACAGGGTACCGTTGAGAGTGGTTGGTGAACGTGATTCACGCGAGATTCATATGTAACTCCGAAAAGAGTTTTGGAGTTTCCGCGAACATAACTATCGAACAATGAGAGCATTGTAATACAAACTGGAATAGGTAGGTACTTGAGGTTAACTATCAACTAATCCAGGAATTTTGCTCCTGAAACTTACGTCCACCTAATATCGTTCTTCGTACCCATGATACATACCTACTATTTACAACAATTAATAAGTAGGTATTTGTACCTGCCCTGTCAAAAGTACACTTAGTTTATAATTACTTTAAACTCATTAAACATATTTTTATTTTTATTTCTGGTCTATTCGCGCACAGATAATTCAAAATAATCATTAAACATGTTCATCAAACATTCATTAAATACAAAACATGTTCATTCAATTTTAAATAATGTGCTAGAATTTTATCTTTATTCATTTTGCAAAATTTAAACAGTAAGTTGTACCTATATATGAATGAATTTAAATTTATGTAGGTCCGAGGTACATTACACACCGTACACAATATGTTTACAAGTCTTCACTTAAAACTAAAAAAATGGTTGACTGTAAAGTCGGTTTTACGGGCGAAGATTTTACGTGACAACGTAACGTTACCGAGCGTTACGTGACTCATCGTAACGTTACCGAGCGTTACACTTTTTCATAAGTGACTCCCAGCCGCAACCTAATTTAAGACGTTGTCACGTCAAAATATATAAGTAACTATTCTATTTATTTTCAGATTAGTGGTTGTACATCACCTTGAGACATCCAAAATCGCGACCATCCTGCATTTAGTTGCGTAATTACCTTTTACTCGAGTATAAAGCCAACGATGGTGAAGTGTTACCGATTCTCTCATCGGCATCATTTTGTATGTAACGTAACGACGCGACTGACTGTTATGAGAGTTATGACCTTTTTGATACATTCACTAAATTGCAACTTGAAGATCTTAATACCTATAATATGTAATTTACTAAGCTTATTGAAACAAAAAAATTGAGTCGTGATAGCCTAGTGGTGGTGACCGTTGACTGGCAAGTCAGAGGTCTCGGGTTTGAACCCAAGGCGCGAACTTCTGACTTTTCGAAAGTTATGTGCGTTTTATAAAATAATTATCACTCTCCGTGCCTCGGATGGCCCCGGCTGTCAATTGTAGATCTTTGACAATCGTTACGGGTAGTCAGAAGCCCGAAAGTCTGACAACCAGTCTTACCAAGGGGTATCGTGTAACCCAGTATCTGGGTTGTGGACGTCTGATAGGCAGTCCTCTCCATGTAAAACACTGGTATTCAGCTGCATCCGGTAAGACTGGAAGCCGACCCCAACATAGTTGGGAAAAGGCTAGGCAGATGATGATGATTGAAACAAAAAAATACGAATAATTATAAAACAACAATAACTCAAAGACTTGGTAATCTTACAGATGCTCATAGCGTTCTTTTGTACTTACAACATGTTAACCCGATAATAATTAGCCACCTTAATACCTAAAATGTGGTGTAAATATATGTTTTGCAGGGGTTAGGTATATTTTAGAGATACACGGCTATGAGATAATTTATTGGTCCAGGACCAGACACCACAAAAATTGCGAATTTCTAGTTTGCTTCATAATAGAATAACGACTAAACTTGTTCTAAGTTTTGTCTGGATTTCATAAAATACTAACCATTTATTGCCTCACTGCGTGTATAATGGAAAATATTTATAAAATAATTACCTCAATAATTATAATTTTCTGCTGGTCAAATGCAAATACAACGAATAAAGATCAAAATTTGCATCTTTGTCTGACGAAATTTAGGTGAGGCGAGTATTGTGGTAATAATAAAAAGTTACAACAAAATATTTTTAATTAACTACGTATTTAATCTTTAATTCAAGTTACTATTGAAATGTTGCGGTGAGCATTAATCGATTAATTATTTTCTTTCCGATATTATTTAATATCGCTATCGGAATAGTTCAAACCAAAAACCGGTCGATCGGATTAATTACTGTAGAACATTAACACACCATACTTATATACATCCACATCTATATCTTGTTGTAAGTGTATTAACTATTCTCTATAAAATTTGTAATAAAATAAATCAGCCTGTTTAGTCTAGGTTTCCTCACAAAGTCCATCTAAGATTAACTAAGAAAGTACATATACATATAATGTATAACATGCTAGGTTCGGACCACTACATATCTCACAACTCAATTAGGCACTCTATACAAATAAGAAGATTTTTTATTTTTATTATTAACTTCAAAGCCCCCTTACACTTTTTTGGAAGTCGGTTATTAACAACAAATACATACAGAATGAAATTGTTATACCTACGAGACGGAGAGGTTTGCTATGGTTCAATGAGGAGTTCTGTAGGAGTTCTCGAAGTCCATAATTAGATCATTTATAGGTCAATTGGAGAGTAGGTAGGTAGGTAGTAGGTACCCTTTCGATCAAAAAAAGAATTACTCAAATCGGCCCACGGTGCATTTGGTGTACACACATAAAATTTGAAAATAAATTTGAACAATGTTTTAAATTCTAGATATTACACTCCATGTGCGTTAGATATGTATGTACGAGTATGACCATGTAAGTACATATCTACATCTTCAAAAGTTACGTTTCACATTCATTACCGGCCATCATTGTGCTATACTTACGTACAAATTATAGCTCCCAAACCAAGCAAATTCAATAAGACGCAGTTGCGAAATCAGCCTACAGATCACTTTTGGTTGCCACATATTGTGGAGATGAGAACCTTATGTACATAATAAAATTAATGTTTACACGACTGCGGCCTTCTCAACTTAATAATCTCATCTAACGCATCTTGATCTTGATGAACGTAACTTTTGCTACAACAATTTAGAATCCATTTCCGAATCCGTCCTTCTATGAGTTATTCTAAAGTGTATGTGTGTTGTTAATTGATGGATTTTTGTTAAGATTCATAACAGCAATTAGTTAGATCACGAATAGTGTAGGGTTCCGCAATAATTACCATCTTTTAATATTAAGAATATTTAAATAATAAGAATACCACCCCGCGTCGCGTCTCGGTGTGAACTGATCCTTAGACACGTGTGGCCCACCGACCACCGTAGACCACAACACCATTTAACATCAAATAGAACTTTATAATCATTATTAAAACACGGATGACTTGAGGATTTGATTATTTGTATGAAATTAAAACAGATAATAATTCTCACTTATGTTGGTTTCTCGCATGGAAGAATGTTAAACATGGCATAGTAACAATAAAACAAATAAAAATAAAGTCCAATTTCGACCATTGAATGGACCACTAGTTAATACAAATATACATTTAAAATATAGTAACTTACAGATATCTGGATCAGGGTTCAAGCTACCCGGTAAGCTAGCGGCAATCAAGGTTCCAGAGAGCAGAACCTCGATACTATGCGTGCCGTGTCTAAGAGTACCGCTGTCTGATCAAGGCCTTAATCCAGCCATCAAAAGAAATTCTCTTGAAGTATTGATCTTGGATATTAATTCAATGACAGCTGAGTCCACAGCCCACATGTAGACAAACTTGGGGGCCTTTAGCTGTTTATTTTTCTTGGCAATTCAAGGGTCTTAAGGGATGGTGACATCAACCATCATTGCGCGGCGCTCTGCTCTATCTTTAGCAATAATACACCTGATGATAAACCGATCTCAGTACAAAATGGCATGGCCATTTTTGAGAACTAGGTAGGGTGTATTGCTACCGGTTAATTATAATATGGTACTTCTGAATTCACGAGATGGTATCTCAAAGCAAGTTGCAGGTGAATTATTCTATTTATTCTAGACACCAGGTAGCTCTGCGCTAAAAGCATTTTTTAAGTTTTATTTTTTTATTTAAAAAAAATCGCGAGTTAGTGCATAATTATTTTTAAAGAAAAGACATCAACGCGTCAAGTTACACCCGTTGTCGTTGATGTCTTATGTTAACAAAATTGCAAAATCGTACAAAATATTGTAAATGCGAAAATAAGTTTGTTTGTTACCTTTTCACGCCTAAACCACTGAACCGATCATCCTGAAATTTTGCTTGTACGTTGTCAGGTGTACAGAAACGGACATAATATGGTATATTTCACCCCGAAAAAAGTACTGTTCCCGAAGAAGACAACAATAACGTTCTTATGATGATGGCACCTCATACTATCTTTCGTATTATTTAATGTTGAACATTCCACGCGGGCGCAACCGCGGGCGGGAGCTAGTAATTTATAATTCGATAATTTACACCGAACAAAAGGCTGACTGCACATTTGGTACTATTTATCAGTTGCATTTAGCATAGGCAACTTGAAACATGTTATAAAGCAACTTACGAGCTACTGTCACATCGCAAGTGGTCATCCGTATGCGAAATAAATCAAGTAAAGCGACAGTTCCTCGATTGTGATTTGTGCCAATGTGTAGTCAGCACTCAGCGGTTTCCTAATCCTAATTAGTTCTCCACTAAATCCCTAAATAACTGAAAGTTAGGCCCAAACTTTTAAGTTCTTTACTCAACATTAAAATCTATGGCAGAGTTAACAGTAACAGGGTTTTTAACTAAATGTCTCCACGCGCATCGGTCTAGAGATCAAGCGTCGCTAACCACGAGGTCGCAGGTTCGATAAGTGTAATTCAAATTTTCTATGTGGATAATTATTGAAAATTGGAACAATGCCTAAACATGACAGCGGGTTCACTCCCGGGTACTTTTAAAAAACAAAATCATCTCTTTAATAAAGCGAAAGTTGTAAGCACCTAACATTAGGTAGTGTCGTAATGTATACTATAGTACCCTGCTTTTCATAATGTATGATTTTGTGTGACATCATAAAATTATCATTGTAATCCGTCAAGCATTGTTTACACACAGAAAGATATCATTTAGACCAAAGGTCCCCAAACTTTTTTCCCTCGTAGACCACTTGGCGTTATATTTTGTTTTGTGTGCAAATTTAATAAAGTTAAGTTTTAATTTTATTTTCGTACCTGTTAGTCAACAAATATTTTGACAATTTGTCCACGGACTGAAATTACCGCGCCTCTCTTCGCCATTTTTGGTGATATAGTCTGCCAAAATAGAACCCTTTCTTGTAGACTTCCATTTAGTGCATGAGATCACCCTCAATTCGTTTATGGACATCGACCTCTTGCAGTTCGGTATCGACTCATGGGGTCGATATAAACCACTTTGAGAATCACTGATTTGAACAGTCACATATTATATATATGAGTATTTTCCTAATATTATTTTCTATCTTTTTTTTCACCTTGAATTGAATAGTTTTAAAATGTTAATCTGTGTTTTATCATGAAATCTTCGTGGATGTGGCGTCGTGGTTACTAATGTTACTGTCTGCAATTACACCATCACACGCAGTTGAGTGCAAATTGTAATGTTTCACGTCTCGTCGCAACATACATACAGTTTTATTATTGTGTTGCTATTGCGATATTAAGATGTCATAAAATTACGCGTTTATATATCGTTAAGAAGACTGCATTAATGATCTAGTGCACGAAATCCCAAGTTTTCCCAGGTTAATTGCTGATTGCTGATTTTTTTAAAGGTTGGTAAGGTTTCCAAGGTAAAATTCTCAGTTGCAGAAGGCAGCACGCGTCTTAGAATGTGCCTGGTGCCTGTAGAACTCACAGGGTCGAAAAGCGAGAGTAAAATCAAGTTCAGTTGTTATAGTATAACTCCGGTTTTTGGGTCGTGAAATAATAGAGATATATAGAACACAAAAACTTGTAGATATAATATTAACCATAAATTAATCTCTCATTAACACTATTACCTACCTCATTGGTTATATGGTATTGCAAGTATAACAGCTGTGTGCAAGATCTCTGCGATTCGATTCCTAGTTCTTTCCAGTGACCACCCGGAGTTTTGAATAGGAACAGTGCCCAAGCCCCATAAATAAAAAGATGACGATCCCCTATTACAATCACCTCTGGAAACCTCTGTCCATCCTATTGAAGAAACACAGGCAATGCAACAATAAATGTTGTTTATAAATAAAGTCCAGAAATTGATGAACACGCAATCTATGCTCTAGCTCTATAAAGATATAAGATTGTTATTATTTGTCCAATAAATCACTTAGAACTGTTGTCCGTCTGTCATATATTATGTGCATGCTTACAAATGCAAAGGTTAACATTACGGTAAGCTTAATATTCACTGTCCTTAAACACACCTTAAATACTTTTGAGGGATTCCTAGTAGGTTATAACTATTACCATAACATAGGCAGTTATTACCTGGCTACTGTAGCGTTAAAACCTATAGAGGCGTAATAGCCTAGTGGTAGTGACCGTTGACTGGTAAGTCAGAGGTCTAAGGTTCGAACCTAAGGCGCGCATCTCTGACTTTTCGTAAGTTATGTGTGTATTATAAATTAATTATCACTTACTCCGTGCCTCGGAAAACATGTAAAGCGTTTGGCCCTGCGCTTGATCTCTCTCCAGTCGCGTCGGATTGCCGTCCCATCGGATTATGAGAGTGAGGGAATAGAGTGCATCTGTTTGTGCACACACTTGTACACTATAATATCTCCTGCGAGTTGGCTATTCTCCGTTGAGATTGCTGCTGTGACCGAAATTCGGTCAGGAGAACATCATCACTAAGCTGTGGCGTTAAGGTGGCATATAATTATAATAGTAGATAGTAGTATAGCATCAGATTGACCATTGATTTATTACGCTCTTTACCTACGGTAGTACACTACCAAGCGACCTATATTTTTTTCCTTTTACTAAACTGATCAGTTGAGTCCAAAGGATTTTAAAAAGGGTTGTTCGTAAGGCCTAAAAATTGCCCGAAAAATAATGTAGGTATAACAAGTTTTAAATACACTGTGAAGTTTAATCAAAAGGGAAGTTAACTATTGTGAATGTTATAGAATAAAAATTGTCTTTTAAGTTTCAGTATTCCATTAAAAATCAAAACTTTAACGATACCTACCCAGAACTATTGTCAGTGTTTATAATAAAGCTGAAGTTCCATTTGTGATATTGGCCCCGATTCTATTGAAAAAATCATCTAAACTTAATTTTAGTGTAGATTTTATATGTATAAGTTTAATGTAAGTAATATATATTTTACTTGCATGCATGACAAAAAAGTGATTGAACAAGCCGTTCGATCGTTTTTTTGCTATACGTTTCTGCTGCTCTAAGATGCTGCCCAAATTAGTTTAATAAATGATTACGTTTATCGGTCTTTTATCTTTTATTATGTCATACGACGTGCAATGATACACTAAACGTTAAAATTAATTTTTACTATAATATGACATCCCTAAGTTTTTTTAATAGTTTATTGTCGGACTTGTGTGGAAGGAAACGAGAAAAGTTCGCTAATATTGCCCACTCTTTTTATTACGAAAATGTTTACCATAAACATATACCCATTACCATGAATGTAACGTATTTATACGAGTCATATATCGGCAGAAATACCAAGACGTGGGTATCTAAATCAAAAATTTTAATGGCTATACGAATAAATATATGTGTAGCCATTAAAAATATAACTATTTGTAAGTACAGTTTTCTACAGAAAACATGAAACGGGATCGATTTTATTTAAATAAACGGCATATGTGTAGCTCAATTTATAATGTAATTCTCCAAAAAATTGTATACCTACCAGAAGAAGATCTATGAAACAGATAAAAGTCTGTGCTATGTTAAAGCTATGAAGCAACAACAACAAAAGCAACAGTAGGTATTAATATTTTCAATCGGATCAACAATAAACAGGTAGGTACCTATATTACATTTAAAAGAACATAATGACAGCCTTGTGATTTGAAGATAAAGCTGCCGACTCAGATCTCGAGTCAGGTCACGGGTTCGAATAATTGATGACACTCACAACGAAATTTAAAAATGATGTAAGTATGTATTTAGAATGTTCGCAAGCCTGCACCGGAACAACAAGACTGGCATTTCTATTTACTACGAAACCCACTAACCCGAATTAAACGTCATAACACCTATCTAATATCGATTTGATTATAATGTAGGTAATTAAGTCGAAACAAATCATCGTTCATACATCTACCGAATTTATATTTTTGCAGCTGTGATGTCACTCTGTCGTAATCGTCTATTGTGAATCGCTACTACATCTAGGATTCTAGGTATACTCTATGATTAGTACAACAAATAAATGTCTAACCATGATCGATGACTATAACTTCTTGTCAAACTTATTATTAGGTATATTTACTGACCGCCAAGGCCGTGACCACGAATTTAGTTCGAGGTGGGGGAGGGTTGAACCCAAACACCTAGTATAAACTGATATATCTTCCTATTATGTCGGTATCTAAGTATGATTCGCTATTTTAAACTACTCACTTAGGCACATGTCTTATTTGTACTATTATCTATTCTGTGATCTAACTTAAAAAATATCGCATAATAATAGGCACTTTTACCGCATATTCTGCCCCTTTAGGTGTTAATTTTTATCTGTACTTACCTAATTGCTGAAATATCTTTTTTAACGAATATGCCATATAGCATTTCACTTCGCTATCTTTAAAATAACAGATTTAGTATAAAACTCACATCCCTTTTTTTAAGATCATACGTAAAAGCTGAAACATGGTCTTTCTTATAATCTTTAACAAGAAAAAAATACTTAATAGATACGTATAATCATTTAATAAGAAATTTGAAAAAACAACTGATACGGATGGGATTCGAACCCACGATCTTCGGCGTACCGTGCCGAAAGATTGATGATATATTTCTGTTGCCGCTGCTATAACAACAAATAACAACTAAAAACAGAGTAAAATAAATATTTAAGTGGGGCTCCCATACAACAAACGTAATTTTGTTGCCTTTTTTTGCTCGATATTAATAACGGCAATAAATTACCTAGTGTCTGTTTAGATAATGGTACGGAACCCTTCGTGCACGAATCCGACACGCACTTGGCCGGTTTTCTTTGAAGTGCAGTGCTCACATACAGTTCACACTATTTCACGTGTGTCCGACACGAATGTCTAAAACTTATGATTTTAGAGTACTACAATAGAGTACCTATATGATAAGGTATAATTACCTATAATTCATCGACCTTGCTACATACCTATACTAAGTTTGATCATATGTGCTAAAGTCCTATTATTTTTGTTAAATATACTAATTAAAATAAGTAGGAAGGTACAACAATATTATTTGAAAATTAAAAAGTTGGTAGGTACCTACCTACCACCCCATCCCTAACTAAATTAATTTTCATCACACTTGCTCGTAAAAAGTGCTAGTGCATGCTTAAAAAGCGAAAGGTAAAATAATGTAAAATCCGAACTTAATAGTTTTTTCAAATCCGTACCGTAAAATGTAGAGTGAATACTCGACAAAAAAAAACATTAAATTAACTATTGTTTTATATAAATAAAACTAGCTGTGCCCCGCGGTTATATCCGCGTAAGTTCCGTTCTTGTGGAATTACCGGAATAAAAAATATATGCAGCCGAACATAGAACCTCCTCCTTTTTGAAGTCGGTTAAAAAGCAGCCCTTGTCCGAGGTCCCATCCATCTCTATACCAAATTTGATTAAAATCGATTCACTGGTTTAGGCGTGAAAACGTAACAAACAGACAGAGTTACTTTCGCATTTATCATATTAAAATAAGTTAGGATTGTGATAATGATTATGACAATGATGACTACAGAACATATATTTAGATTATATTTCATCGTCATCATTAGGTACTGTTTTTGTTTTAACCCGGTAGACCACTTAGGTCAAAACGTGCGAGTCAAAATAATCAACAAGGCACTCGTTCAAATAAAATATAAGTACATAGTAATAATTAATACGCTATAACCGGCAAATGCAATTTGAAGAACCTTCGAGTGTTAATAACAAGTTTTAATCATCAAATAGTACAGTATATCACCACATAATTATTTATTTTAAGTAAGGCTGAGATTTTTAACCTTGTATTTAAAAGCTTAGAAGATACGTGCAATATTATATTGCCTTCTAAATTGTATTAATCGAAGATGCCATAAATTGAATTAGGTTGAACATATACATTTTTTTCGAAGCGAGGCAAGACCTGAAAAATGCCACCCACGCCTGCCAATATTTTTACCTTCATCATCTCAGCCATAAGACGCCCAATTGTGTATTCGTTTGCCAAGCTTGAATTTGCCAACGGGGCACCGCACGAGGTCCAGCTTGTTCAAATTTGAATTAGTATCTGTATTTGAGACACTCGGGCCATGGAGCCTGAGTGCGAGTGCTCTTTTCCGGGATATGGAAACCAGTTACGAAACCCCGGTTTCCTAGACGGCCGAAGCGATCGCAAAGCCCCTTGTTGTCGCTTCACGTGACCAGAGGGCTGACTTATTTTTTTTGTCAAAGAATAAGTATTGCAATTCAACGTGGCAATGCTGCCAGTCTTCTGGGCACTTTGACGGATGACAATGATGCGGAGGAGTAATTTGACGCATAATAATATTATCCTTTTTCTTTTAATTTCTTTTTTTCATTAAGTAGGTATATTAATGTTGTAATCTATACATATACTATGAGTCGTGAAAGCCTAGTGGTATGACCGTTGACTGGCAAGTCAGAGGTTTCAGGTTCGAACCCAACGCGCACCTCTGACTTTTCGTAACTTATGTGCGTATTTTAAATTAATTAT
Organism: Protodeltote pygarga; assembly: GCA_936450705.2. Taxonomy (NCBI): domain Eukaryota; kingdom Metazoa; phylum Arthropoda; class Insecta; order Lepidoptera; family Noctuidae; genus Protodeltote; species Protodeltote pygarga. The sequence continues at coordinate 6,565,337 of OW388255.2, read as the reverse complement.
TACTTGCACCGTGCCTCGGAAAGCACGTTAAGCTGTTGGCCCTGCGCCTGATCTCTTTCCGGTCGTGTCGGATTGGCATCCCATCGGACTATGAAATTTAATAGAAAGTGCACCTGTGTTTGCGCGCAGACATGTGCACTATACTATCCTATTATCTCCTGCGTAGTTGGCTAATCTCCGTTGAGTTTGGCCGCTATGACCAAAATTTGGTCAGGAGGAAATTAATCTAAGCCTTTGCTAAGCTACCTTTTGATTTTAATCTACCTAATTGCATTTTGTATGTAATACACATACAAAATACAAACAAGTTTGAAAATTTGTAACATAGTATGAAGTTTTTAAACCCTCGACACAAAAAGACCTCAATTTTTTTTATCTTAGAACACTCTCGATCAAGTTTAAGTCAACTTTCAAATGAAAAAAAAAACAATCAAAATCGGTCCAATTGTTTTGGAGCTACCATGCTACACTAGATAGACCACGCGTCAAACTTATAACAACCCTCTTTTTATGTCGGGGTTAAAAATAGTCTTGCTTTTTTGATATGATGATCTCACCAAATAAAAAAGTCTGAAGATGTCTTTAAAGCTCAATGGGTTCAGAGTGATATCGGTGATCTAAGTCCGGCAAGCCGCAGCGCAGGGACAATGGGTTGCGTCACTGACGGCGCAGAGCAGCTTCCGCTCGCCTCTTCACGGCTCTCGACAGCGACGGCCGCGAGCGCAGCACCCGCGAGTGGGAGATGTACATCACATAGGTATATAACGCGATAACAGCGACCCCTCAGCATGCAGTTTGCTCTCAGCTTCGTCATGAAGGTAATATTTTAACTAACAACTTTTGTGCACATTTAGGGTATAGCAAACGCTATTTCATTATTTCAGAGATCTGCCCTCAGTACTTAGTATTAACCGTAATAAAATAATAACCACGCTTTAAAGTATCTCTAGGTCAATCAAATTACCATCTATTATTTTAGGAAAGTCAAAATCTAATTTAAATCATTAACTTATCCTTTGATAATAAACATTAGAAGTTCAGGATGCAAAGGACCTTATAAATTTAAAGAACTTTATAAGATCCTTTGTATCCCGGCGATGAATTTCCTATTGTGTCTCATTCTCTTCAGTTCAGTTCTCGACCTTGTACCTACCTAAGTAAGTACCTACACATAACATAACATTTGATATTAGTAAATAAAGAATACCATATAATGTAATAGTAATTACCAAAACTCCTTTCTACTTACTATCATTTTTTGTGAACATTAAAAAGCCCTCTATGTTTAATTAAAATATAAATCTACTTAAAGATTAGAATTTTAATCAACACTAGAAGGTATTCATTTAAAACAAATACGGACGGACTACGCAATATGACTTACTTACCTACAACACGGTGAACCGATGCGTGATTACGAATGGCTTATTGGCAGAGCTACCGGGGCTTTACCCAGTAGGTTGCGGTTTCAAATGTAATGGGTTTTTTCTTTCTACAAAAATTTTAAATTTTAGTGTTTATAAATAAATACTTATAAATGTATATGTATTTATAAGCGTAATTACATACCTAATATCTTCTTCCAGGTGTTCGTGTGTCTGTTAGCTCTAGCGGTCGTCGCCGCCAAGGCCGGCTACATCAGTAGCGGAGGGTGGTCCGGTGGTGGCGGCGGCGGCGGCGGTGGATACGGAGGCGGCAGCGGCGGCTGGTCTGGCGGTGGCGGCGGCGGATACGGCGGCGGCGGCGGTGGTGGCGGCTGGAAACTTGGTGGAGGAGGAGGCGGTGGCGGTTGGTCCGGCGGCGGCGGCGGTGGCGGTAGCGGCGGACGTAAGCTACCAGTCTTCTTTACTTCCTATTCCTATTACCTTACAACATTAACTTTATACCTACTATTAATTCGGCTGTCGTTACCCTATTAGATCTCATTGGAGTCGTGATAGCCTTGTGGTATAATAGTTGACTGTCAAGTCAGAGCTCTCAGGTTCGAACACAAGGCGCACATCTGACTGTGTGAAGTCATGTGCGTGTTATGAATTAATCAATTTATCACTTGCCTCTTTCCTCGGAAAGCACATAAAGCTCTGGTCCTGTTCAGGTTATGCGCCTGATCTCTTTCCAGTCGTGTCGGATTGCCAACCCTTCGGTCTGAGAGTTCGAAGTCAGAGTGCACCTGTGTTTACGCACATACTAATTGTGCACTATAATATCACTAAGCTAATTTCCGTTAAGATTGGCCGCTGTGACCGAAATTCAGTCAGGAGGACATTATTGCGTATGTATTGCGCTGTTATACCAGCAAACAATAATAACATTCTACAAAAAAAGGTAGATACCGGCATTACATCTAGTTTATCTCCTAAAGGCTTTTCCTCCATTTCGTCTACTATTGAGTTAATTCTAATTTAAATGTTTTGCATAATTTCATACATTATTTTATTTCGTTTGTGAACAGAAGTGAAAATCATCAAGATCATCACTACTGGAGGAGGCGGTGGAGGCGGCTACGGTGAGCATCTATTTAATTACTAATTAATTACCTATAATATCCTACATATCAGCCAGATTTTGCATATTAGAATAAAGTTGTAGCAGTAATAGTTCGTAAATTTCGGCTCACCTGACCGAAGAAGTACCACGCCGTCAAAGAATACCAGTGCCGGCGGGCGTCAAGTAGTAAACTAGGCTCTGTGCACGCTTAGGTACTGATAAGTTTCTGTTACCTTGCTTGGCTTGACAGATCATTCATAAAAGTTCTGTTCAATTTTTTAGTTCAAGTAGGTACCTAGTGCCTATCCGTAGACTGTGAAGCAGAGCCTTAAACTTGCGATTAGTATGGCGAATGAGGATTAACCACCTTAAAATGTAACAACTTAATAAGGACGCCATCGGCAATACTTTGGACACTTCGTGTTGTGATTGTTGATGTGCCTATCATCAGGTGACTCGCACGCTCGATTGCTGTCTGTATTATAAAAACCAAGCAAGCAAACAAGCTACAATTTTTTGTGATTTTTTTTTACAATTTTTAGCTTATTAAATATAAATATTTAAACAATATAAGCTACAATTGCTAAAATCCGTCCATTTTATGGGAAAAGGCACATATTGTACTGAGTAGTGAGTAGGTGCTATTCTGAGTGTAGGTTAACATTCGATTCGCTTAAAAAAAACGATATAAAATTGTTCCCGCACACCAATCCGTTATTATAACATAAAATGTGATAACTTTATTTGTTGAATAACTTTATTACGGGCCAGTCATTTGGTAGAGTTAAGTGAATACACTAAGCCATTTTGCCCTCGTTTTAATGGACAACTCAAGGACTAGCCTGTTGTGCCTGTGACATGTAAATTATATCTAGTAAAATTTTGCTACAGTAGCTTAAAAGTATAATTAAAAGCAATTCATGAGGATGGTTATTGTAATATCTACATATAATTAAGTATAGTGAGTAGGTACGAATATACAATGTCTACTTGGAGGTCGTCATCGTCTCTATCGTTAGGGTCAGCTATTGCCATTCGCTCAGCGGCCGACATTAAGAATTTCGTAACTACATTTAACCTGAACAATGTTGCTTAGTTAGTTCGTTGTTTTTGTTATAGGTATGTATTTTTATCTTAAACTCATTTAACAATATAAGTTGATGGGTACATTATTCGACCGCTCATCAAGGTTTCGTATTAGGCTTGAATAAGATACTATTATTTTTATATAAGCCATTAAGTACTATAGCAGGCCAAAGGCCAAGCAAGACAGATATTTCAACATCATAATTATGTTACTATCAAACTTCAATTATATATTCGACCAAAATAATGGATAAATAAGTAAAACTAATTTCACATAGACGAAGTCGCAAAGATATTATGTATATTTGCGTAGATTAAATACTTTGTTCCTAAGTACATGTAGGTTACATCTACCTTTGTTAATATACCTACATATATAATATTTTTATAATTGTCATCATCTTCCTGCCCTTTTCCCAATTTATTTGGGGTCGGCGCAGTATGTCCTCTTTTTCTACACATCTCTATCACCCGTCATCTCAGTAGTCACTTCCTTTCTTACCATAATATAATCCTTCACCCAATCCATCCATCTCTTCCTAGGTCTGCCTCTTTTCTTGTATCCATCTACATCCAATCTTAATACTCTTCGCACAACATGATTTTCCTATCTTCTCATCACATGCCCATACCAAGACAGCCGGTTACTTTACAGTACTTACTTAATTTACATAATATTTTCATAATTATGAACTGTTTAAATGGTTACATATTGTTGAAACTCTAGGCGGTGGTGGTCACGGAGGCGGCGGCTGGTCTAGCGGCGGCGGCGGCGGTTTCGGAGGCGGCGGCGGTGGTTACGGAGGCGGCGGCGGCTGGAAGCTCGGCGGTGGCAGCAGCGGCTGGTCTAGCGGTGGTGGAGGCGGCGGCTGGAAGTCTGGCGGTGGTGGCGGTGGCGGCTGGAAACTCGGCGGTGGAAGCAGTGGTTGGTCCAGCGGCGGCGGTGGTTTCGGAAGCGGCGGCGGTGGATACGGAGGTGGTGGCTGGAAATCCGGCGGCGGCGGAGGTGGCGGCGGCTGGTCCAGTGGCGGCGGCGGATCCTCCGGCTGGTGGTGATCTCATTCCGACTAAATATTGATTATTTCTGACAATACAGTGATACCTCCGACTTAGTAATTTTAATATCTTTGACCCTTACCTACCTATTTTACGTGTAAATAGAGTTCTATATTTTTGAGTCGGCCATTATTGGCTGTGTATAAACCAGTACGCATTCAGTTGGCTGGAGCCGCTAGAGGTCAAACCAGGACAAAAAGTACCCTATGTATTAATCCAGGACATGGTGTATCTGTGTAACAAGTTAACCCAAATCCGTTAAAAGGTTTATTTACGCCTGATCGGGTAACACAAGTCCTATTAAACTATCACATAGGTAGGTACCTAACTATAGGTGCAGTAGTAAGTAGGTAGATAATAGGCATGGCTATATATTGCCACAAATGTTTGTCCGGACATCACTTAAAAGAAGCTAGACCGATTTTGATGATTTTTTTATGTTTGAATGGTTTATATCGGTCATTCCCGTTCGGTAACACCCTTCCGTCGTTCTTACTGTTGACGAGTGGGTTTTTTTTTTGTGTTGACATTCCTTCCCGATCTTTCACATACCTCGTGACATTGTACAAGAGTCAAAATTAATTTTACCCTGACTTTCGAAAGGAGGTTATGGTTTTATGTTGCCGCCATGGTTTAGAATCGTTTTTATCGAAGTATGCAATATAGAATCTCATAAAACTTGAAGGAGAAAACTTTTGAAAATGATATTATAAGAATATGTACGTATAGGTATGTATATGTATGTATAGGTACGTTAGTACCTACCCTTTTTAGACTGTGATGGCGGATGAGGTAGGATCATCGATAAAATAAACAAATAACTGCAGTGCGAGCATGGATCTTCGGTCGATAAATTTAACGATTCGATAAAACTTTTAAAGATCGATGATCATATTTCATCGATGTTTGGTAGCATGGAATTTACTTCAAAAAGTATAAAGAGTGTTATAGACAGTGACGGGATTACCATATAAATCGACAAGCCTGGCTAGTGGATTGCCTTAGAAAATAACCAACAATACCACGATTAATATTTTTATTTGTACAATAAATCTCCAAATCTCTCCAAAAATCTTATAGGGACTCCAACATATCCTCCTAGCCTTATTATTCCCAAACTTTGTTAGGGTCGGCTTTTATCTAACCAGATGCAGCTGAATATCAGTTTTCTACGGAGCGACTGCCTATCTGACCTCCGCCTATCAAAATAATCACCCATGACCCAGGCCTAGATTTTGCTTTGTTTCTTTAGTTGAGTTGAGTATAAGTTATGTAAGTTATAATATGGCTAGGTCGCTAGGAGGAACTAAATTATTTAATAGTCCTTCTTTGTGGTATGGTCATTTACAAAATTAATGCAGATTAATATAAGGACAAGAAATATATGAAGTCAACATAAATTAATTAAAATAAGAGAGGCAAAATTTAAAATGCATTTCTTTAATAAGTACCTATCACTACATAAAAAAATTAAATAGGCACTAACGAACCAAAAATTTCAGTACACTTAATTTTAAAGTATTTTAAAAATATATTCAAATTGATCATTATTTTAACTCGCCGATCACGATTTATACATTCAATAACAAAAGAAACCAATTTCCATAAAGGTGCAGTATAGGTATTAGGCGACATTTTTCTGGCAGCAGTCGCCGCGCCTCGGAGGTATCCGAATCACGCGACATCTACAGCTTGGCAAAAAAGAGTCTGGAAAAATTGGGGGCGCCGCTGGCGCCCTTTTCACACTACAATTCAAAATTACAAGTTATTTAGTGGTTACATATTTCTATGACGAGTTTTTTGTCATTAATTATAATTAAATGAATAATTTTTATGTTATTTTAGTACTCACAAACTTAGTTTTTAAGATTTTTATTTTTAGTTCCAGCTGTCACCGCCTCACTCTTTTTTGCCAAGCTGTACCTACTAATTCGCTACAATCGGTAACGTATTTAGCCGTATATTGAGCGACATGAAGCAACTTTAAGCGGCTACGGCCGACGGCAGCATATCCATTGCCGTACCAGAATCTACGGGAACAATGTAAGGGTTGTTTAATGCTTTAGCCTGGAAAGAGCAATCTAGCTCTTTTGTACCGTATTCGTGATTTTATTGTTTACCTAAATTTTAGGTTTTACTTTTGATAATTCAAGTTTTGCACCAGTCCCTAAAAAAAACTAGTTTTATTATAGGATATTGCAGACAAAGCATAGTAAATCTGCATCTTAGATAATTCAAGACTACTGCACCGAATGACAAAAAAATATCTAACCTTTTTTAAATACATCTTACCCTACTCTAATTCTTGACATGTGGCGCAATTGCAGTACCAACTGCAGTTTTAAGGGATTAATTCACCTTGCGGATTGCCACCGGAAATAATCGCTTAGTAACTGCCCTTGGTGTCGTGGTTCATGTACACACAGCTACACATTAAACTATATATTACCAGTATGAACTAATCTCACATTGTATTATAGGCTTTTTGTACAAGATGTCAGCTTATACTATACTGGAAATGTAAAGTTTGATGTGTAGCTATGTGTAGTGTGTGTTGAAGTTAGTCATAACAATAAATTAACTAAAAGGGTTTTCTTTTTAACAAAATCAGGGGTTATATCATTTGTATAACTTAAAATGAATAAGGTTGATGAGCCACCTCGCCACAACAAAGCTACGTCTTCACAGACAGACGACAACATCCTTCATATAAGTCACTTTTTGACATATTTTTTCTTTTCAGAATTTTTTTTTTTCATTCTATTGGGATTAAAATTTTCTTTTTCTGACGAATCAGTACTAGTAGGTGTGAGTCCTCGAGGTCCACGCCTTGGCTTTGTATCGTGCTCTTGAATGTTTACTATTTCACCTAGGATTCCATATTCTCTGAAATGAAAGTGTACATTGAAAGTTTACGAACAATGATGAGCACTATTACTATACTTGCGATAAGTATGTTTAAAATTAAAATTATTTTTTAAAATTGATAGTAATCGTGTCGTTTATATAAATAAAAATGTTGTATATTTTCGCACTTTACATGCATATTTTCAGCATTTTTATGCATCTTCGAAGCTAGCATTTTCGAGCTATTTATGTTGCATATAATCCAGTCTCTAGATATTACATATAAGTTTATTGTTAGGACTATGAGATGCAGTAATAATAAGAATCTCACTTACGTTTCATCACATGACCTATGAACATCAACTTGAACTGGTAATGGTCCACTTTCATCTAAGTCCATATCACTGTCTGATTCTTCAATTACTAAACCAGTATGGACATTATTTATTTTATATTTATTTACATTAATTTTACTCTTATCAGCAAATACATCTTCACTTAGAGTACATCTGCTATATCTTTCTTCAACTTTTGAGTCAATAAGTTTATTATCTTTTCCAATAATATGACTCATCTCATTTGTTTCATTTATATCAGTTTGAGTTGAAATAGAAGTCTTTGTATTATTAAACTGGATATTATCTTTAATATAATTTGAAATCTTAATACTAGTGGTGAAACTACTATTATCAATGGTTATGTTCACTTCTTTATACTCGCCAGACTCTCTACTTGCAATTTTATTACAATATGTACATGTCTCTGTAATGTAACTTCTTTTATAAAAAGGTACTTTTGTATCATGAACTTCTTTGTTTTGTAATAAATCAGGCTTTGATGGCGTTTGTTTATTACAATCTAAAGATTCAACAGCACTACAATTTAAGTAAACCACTGAGGTAGAATCAGTTGTTTCATTCTTATTGGCTTCAAGCACAGCAAGCCATGCATTTGTGTCTTTATCTATTACTATTTCCTGCGAGTCATCTATTACAATAAGATCTTCATTTTCCATAAATATGCCACTTTCATCTTTATCACATTTGTTTTGAATTTCACTCCATACTTTATAAGTTTGGTGTAATCCTTTTTTAAATCTTTTTGAGTTACTATTACATTTGTTAAGTGTGTTTCTATTTCCACCTGAAGGGGAAAGGCTTTTGACTGTAGTTTTAAAATGACACCGTTTTCTATCAGGTTTCGGCAAGATTGCATTATTATCTATTGAATTTTTACCATTATTATCCCTAATATTACTGTGCAATTGTGAGTTCACATTCAAATCTCTAAATGGTTTTCTCATCAAATCTTTGTCATTTTTGTGGAGCCATTGTTGCACACAAGTAACAGAGGTTTCCATTATATTTTCTTTAAAAGGTGATGTTTCTTCTCCAGGAAAATATGTCAACCTCTGATTTTTAGATTTTTTGTTGGAGAAACTTGTACTTCTTCTTTTATTCTCATACTTTGCGGGAGCTTGAATACATCTTGGAAACAATTCTTTTTCAATTCTTAGTTGTTCAGATAATCTTTTTTGATTAAACACTGAAAGAACATTTGGAGAGATCAATTATTAGAAGATTTATTAAACATAATATTAAAGTGCATATTAAGAATCCACTATTATATACCATCTGTGTGGAACAAATCTTGACAAGCTTTCAGAAGATCTGAAGCATTTTTTACTCTCTGGGTCAGTGCATCATCAAACTTAGGTGGAGGACTAGTTATTTGTGGTATTGGGATACAAATCTGACAGACTTCTTTGTCATTAACACAATGTACACATGCAGTATGTCCACAGGAATATCGCATTTGACACCCATCTGCTTTATCACTGTAAACAATTATATTTAACTTAAATATACAAGACTGAACAATAAAATATATTATACACATAATGCTAATAATAAAATAGGTACTGCAGTACTCTTTCTTTATCATATGGTGATGAACAACTTGTTGTCAGAGTTTAAACTGCTTGATTGAGATTTTGATCCCACCCTCATATAGCATACAGGCTATGTTGTAGACCTGCGGAAGTGAGCCTACCATACCAGTACTAAAAGAACTTCTGAATATCTACTTGATAAATCTAGCCTAAAATACAAATAATATTTTCTCTAACTTAAATATCTGTATGAGATGATGTCATTGCCCCCCAGTGGGATATTACAGGCTGCTTTATTTATTTATCAAGTTAGTTGTTATAGCTTAGTTACTTATATGAATATTGACTGACAAGTGAACAAGTCAGAGGTCTCAAGTTTGAACCCAAGTTTTGAGAGTCGGAATTGATTACTATTTAGTTTTATTTTTATTTACTAAACATATTTATAAAAGGTTCAGTTTTTTTATTAAATACCAGATGTCATAAGGCTTGTTACTGATTAACAAGTAGCTGAGTTCGTACAGTAATGTTCCAGAATCGGACCAACCAACAAACGTGGCTTATAGAAAGTCAAAGTAAAATGCGGAAGAGGACTAACCATACAGAACATCTTATGTTGTCAACTATGTTTTTGACACAATCAAAAGTATGACCAATATTCAGATTATTCATGACATCTGTTTCATTTTCCAAAAATTCTTGCATTTATTACAAATACAAACAGTCATAAGACAAGAAAACGATCATGAAGCAAACAAAATTAAAACACGGGCAACAAACACAAAAATACTGAACGTATGATAATGGCTGACTGACACTTAAAAAGTTGACAGTGACAAGTTGACAACTGACAGCTAATGATTTTTGACGGGTAGGCATAGTAATGACAGTCAACGGGTAATGATGATGATTTATGTCATAGACAAGCGGTGGCTGGCTACTGACTGAGACAGACTAGACTCTATCAACTCGGAAAAACACATTGTGCATTTCTAGTCATTTTTATTCACTACAAATTATGCACTTTATTCACGTAGACGTAAACGAACACAGACATCATAAAAAAGTTTGTGTAAACGACGAACGATATTGTTGATTGTTATGCCGGGTACTGACCAACTCGACAAAAGTTTGATCAAGGGCTGGCTGAAAATACTTATACCATCACCACAACGTAATCACTAAAAAAAACTATCAGTCAAAGACACAAATCAAAATACAAATAAAAATAATTTTATGCCGGCCGAAATAATCTAGATTGATTTGAAGTTGTATTAAAAATATGTAAATTAATACATTTATTGCCATGGCGTTAATGGATTATAAACACTACTTCCCCATTGATAGCATACAAAAAGTATGTGATCTTTTTGAAGAACAACTGCGCAGTGAAAAGGATGTAGATTTGGCTCTGTTTTCTATTATTGTAGGAGCTGTTGAAAACAATCTGACAAATATTAAAAATAGCGACAAAGAAATGAATCTAGCGGCTAATAAATTTGTGAAAATGAAATTTCCATCAGTTGAATACGATGAAGTAAAGTCCCTGCATGAGCGTTTTGTGTCACTGATGCGTGGAGGCGTTGATGTGAAACTGTTGAACGGGGTATACGCAACCCGAGATCTGGTAAAGAGAGTTGCCGATGTGGTTTGGAATTCCTTGACTCGTAGCTACTACAAAGATCGCGCGCATTTGCAGTCTATTTACAGTTTTTTAACAGGAAATAAACTTGATTGCTTTGGTGTAGCTTTTGCGGTAACTGCTGGTTGTCAGGTGCTTGGTAAACAAGATGTTCACTTGGCCTTATCAGAAGATCACGCTTGGGTTGTATTTGGCAAAGATGGTACGGAAACTGCTGAGGTGTGTATTATAATAAATTTGGTACTTATTATATTTTAAGTAATTTATCAGCTGCTAATATATAATACAAACTATAATGGTATTAATTAATATCGTCATACCTTGCTATTGTATATTCCATATGATTCAGCTGAGTTGCATCAGCCATGGTCACTGGGGAATGTAGTATGATATGTTATAATTATTAATACTACACAAGGTATGTCACAATTAAATAACCGTTTAAAATACAGTTTATTCATGTGCCATAGTCTCAAAATTACAAATTCAGTCAAAAAATACTACTAGTTGCTAACATGTTGCAATAAATGAAATGTTTATGTCCAACAAACCATTTTAGGTAACCTGGCATGGCAAAGGTAATGAAGATAAAAGGGGAAGGTCAGTTGGGGATGGTGTGTCAGCAAGGTCTTGGCTCTATGTTGCTGGCAAGCCAGTGATCTGTACTCGAGTGATGGAACTTGCTGCATTAGTCTCTTCAATAAATCCAACATTAACACCAAGTACAGATGTTCATGAAATTGCACAAATGCAACATAAACTACTCTGGTTATTGTATGATAGTGGTAAGTACAACAGCAATAGTCTAGTTTTATAGTTTTATTTTATCCTTCACATGTAGTGATAGTCCCCAAATTGATAACTATTGATAATTGATACTTAGTTTAACTATCCACTTTGTTTTAAATATTGTACCTTATTTTGCAGGTCATTTGGATGCTTATCCCATGGCTTTAGGCAATCTTGGTGATTTGGATGAATATATGAGAATTGCCAATTGTTCAGCAGAAGCTGATGTTGATTTGCCTATATCAAATGAAATTGATAATCTGCGATCTGATGGAAAGACAAGGCCTGACTCTGCTTCTCTTTATGCCCAAGCTATTCGATCTTCACGAACTAATTATGAGGATAGGCATGTTTATCCATATACATTCCAAGGAGGTTTCTATCATCGGCACAAAATGTATAAAGAGGCTTTTCATGCCTGGGCTTGTGCTGGAGATGTTATTCGACAGTTAGTATCTTTTTGTATTTAAAAGAAAATTTAGATATGGTAAATAATATATCCTAATATTATTAGGATATAGTTTTTATCTATTTAGCTTGGTATCGCATGGTATATCATATTATGATAGTAATTATGAAAAAATCCCCTTTCAAGTTCCAAAGACAGTTTGCCAGTACATATCTGTAAATTTAGTTTAGGTTTCTGTCCCACTTAACTGTCCCAGTTAAAAAAGACATCCTTTATATTTATGATAATTCGGTAAAAAGAATAATCTGAATAACTCCTTAAAAGACCTATATATAATATTCATGCAGCTCAAGGTACTTCAATTTAAATTTTACAGTTACAACTACTCTCGTGATGATGAAGAAATATACAAAGAATTTTCAGAAATAGCAAATGAATTGATACCTCAGCTGATGAAAGCAGAAAGTTCAGGACATTCAGCCAGGTCTATTCTAAAGGATCCAGAGTGCTTTGCATCTTTACTAAGGTTTGTCTTAGGATTTTATCATTTTTATATTACAATTTGTAAAAATTAATTATCAAAACATGTATTACAAGTTCTATTATATTCACTCTAGATTTTATGATGGCATATGCAAATGGGAAGAAGGTAGTCAAACTCCGATTCTTCATATTGGTTGGGCAAAACCTCTTGTAAGCACAATATCAAAATTTGATGCAGAAGTAAGAGCTCAAGTTCATATTATATGTAAAACTGATACGGATGAGCACACAGAACCAACTAAAGGTTCAGATAATGCAGAAAAGGAAAGTGACAATGACCAATGGAACAATAACTCTGATAACACAGAGATGAGTGTACGCGAACAGTTAACGGCAGCTGTAAACAGTCGGCCGCGTGTCGCACTTTACAGCCACAAGATGGCAGCACTACGACCTCTGCTCCTTGCCGAAAGATTGAATACTCATGCGTTACAGCTACAGCTAACAGCGCAAAGTCAGTTACAACGCCCGCAGGCACCGACGAAGAGAAGAGACGACGACGATTCTAACCCCGCGTTACCGACGGCACGCGCTAAACGAGCTCGGCGTGAGCGTTGAACAAGTTGATAGTTGTTTGGAACCGAATACGCTTCTCTGTCAGACTGGTACTGATGTACCCATACATATAAGTGAAGTATATAATGTATTTTGTATTATATGTGTTCTATTCCATTGTTAATATTGGTGTGACTTAATTATTTTATGACGGCACTTTAGAAAAGTTCTCATAACGTTAGCTGCTGTATTCTGTGCTTAGTTGCCATATACCTACCGTCGTCTTTTTCTATCATCACAAACCTTCGACTTAAGGCTCAATATTCATACCGAGATGGCAGCGCCTACCCGACAACGGCGGCAACTGATGTCGTGTGGCCGCGCGGACCGTCAAGCTAGACTTACGCCTTTAGCACACTGTAGCGAATGCGAAGTAGTCGGTGGAACGCTATCTAGCACGATAATGGTTTCGCCGTTTCACCATTATTATTTTTTTGTATTCATAGCAATATGCTAAAGGCGTCAGACTTCGTAAATCAGTTTAAGGACAGAAGAAGCAAGGCGGTCGCTAGTTTCCTTACCGCGACCCTTCAAGCGTTACTATGTATTTCAATTTTTCAATTGCGAAGATAAAGTTTAAAATGAAAATGTAAATTCTATTAAACCTGCCTACCACCCTGGCGGTGCCATTGTTGAATAATTGTCCTATACATTTATGTTTTGGGTGATAATCATGTATTTTTAGAGGCTACTTTAAAACTAAATATTCGAAGTATTTATGAAAAGGTTAGTAAGAAATGCTTATATTATTCTATAAACAAAAATCTTCTTGATTAAGAACTTTTGTCATTACAAGAATCAACACAAGCTAACTAAACCAACATTAACATGGTACGGATTAAACATTTTTAGATCGTGGGTAACAACATTTTGGAAAGCTTTTGCAATAGTGTAGTGGATTTATTTCAAAGTAGAGCCTCTCCGCCGCGCCGTTATAATAAGAAAATGAAAAAATTCTTCTTCTTACACTCTAAGGAACATTATGGTATTATAAGTATATTTAGTTACGTAGGTACGATTTATTTATACGTCTCGATCCTAATTCTGTGGCGATGTTAACATAAGATAGAGACGTTAAATCCTTTACTAATGGCATAAGAGTAATAGGTATAAGTGTGGTTTTCGGTTTATCATTATTTAAAGCAGCAACGGATTAACGTGATTTTTTGCTTTATGAGTTGTTTTTGGTCCAGTAAAGATTGACATACGTTGCTGGACCAGGGTACTTTTATCCCGGAAAAATTAAAGCCACAGAAACGAAACCACTTGAAAAAGCTAGTACAAAATAAAGTGACAAGATGTTGTGTCTACATAAAATGTAGCTGCCACTCCAGAATCGATCCTATAGTATAAGTATTTGTATTATGGACATAAAAAGTGATTTAACGGGCATTTTTATTAGTGCCAATATGATAAGGGAATGTGATTATAATTATTGAAAATATTAAATTGCCCTACTAATAATACCTACCTACTATACATTTACTAACCCTTACTAAATGGGCAGACAGTCGAAATTTCCTTTTACTTAGGGCGACGTCAGCGCCGTCAACTGATGCAACTCATCTAGAACCAGTTCTTCAGTTGTACGATCGATAGCGCTAGGTGGCTTCAGCACCGTCTATCGTACAACTGATGCATTTCATTGGGCGACTCATCAGTTAACAGACTCTTTGCTACGCGCCGCTCGACGACGCTTAGGGCCGCTTTGTGTTTAATATACATTTCAGCCGCTGTATATTATATAAAATCAACTTTCAGTAGGTACCTACTCGTCGCCGCCATTCCGGCTGTCTGCGCTTACACTAAAGGGAAATTTCGAGCTTGGAGATAGAACGACTGGGGCATTTACCATGAAGGCCGCAGCTTCAAATACTTTTACCAATTACCAATAGTTTCTTTACAAAATATATTTCAAAATAAATTCATACATTTCTTGTTTTTGTTTGCACATCTTCATTGTGCACTGAATCATGTACTTAACAATGACCATGACCACTTGACCAGGTAGCCGGAATAAAGGTTTATACTTACTAAATAAAAATTATATGAATTTATTCATAATAGATTGGTATCCACTACGCCCCAACTACATCCGTAATGCCCTTGTTAGATTTATGGCTTCGAATATAATGCAACCGAAAATGGAACCTCGTTTTTTTTCAAAAACCTTAATATTCAGATTTCTATATTATCTAAGAATTGTGTTTGTGACATTAATGGCCATTGTTGCACTGGATGTGTTAAATGTGGTATAGCTTATTTTACATTTCACGAATTATATGTATTATAGTATATTCGATCTTCTCATGATCACTCATTTATTTCGTTTTAATTATTTTTTTATTTTAAGTTAAATTTAAGGTAGGTATCTACCTATATGGTATTTTATGCAGGCACCTATCAATTGTAGTGGCATAATAATTTACTTTTAATAGGTAATTTACTTTAGTATCACGATGAGATACTACTAGATCAGACTGAATTAAACCACCCACAAATATTACTAAGAATGCATTTATTTATTTATATTTAGATACGTACTTATACATAGGTATAGGCGTATTTTTTGGCTTAGGGGAGGCAAATCTGAAACCATAGGTCCAGGGGGGACAGACAGCTGCCCTTCCTGCCCTGGGTGCGGTCATGGATTTTTTTTAAATATTTATTCATTCATTACATTTACCTACGTTATACAGATATTATATTGATCCAGCGTTCACGCGTGATGCGATGACCAGGAGAAATAGGGGTTCATTGTTATTTAAAGGTAGAAATATAATGGTAGGACTTCAGTTTTACTTCTTCTTTTTTGTTATTTGTCTACTTGTAAATTGTTGGTGATTACAATAAGTAAAAAAAAAGTACCTATGCTCGACTTTTGAGTTTCATAGGTAGGTACGGTACGTATCGTGAAATTAATGTCACAATATTTTATGACTTGAATTTCAATGTCAGTCATTACGTATCATCTATTTAATTGAGTCGTGATAGCCTAGTGGTGTTGGCCGTTGACTGGCAAGTCAGAGGTCTCAGGTTCGAAGCCAAGGCGCGCACCTCTGACTTTTCGTAAGTTATGTGCGTTTTATAAATTAATTATCACTTACTCCGTGCCTCGGAAAGCACGTAAAGCTGTTGGCGCTGCGCCTGATCTCTCTCCGGTCGTGTCGGATTGCCGTCCCATCGGACTATGAGAGTGAGGGAATAGAGAGTGCACCTGTGTTTGCGCAAGCATTTGTGCACTATAATATCTCCCGCGTCGATGGCTAATCTCCGTTGAGATTGGCCGCTGTGACCGAAATTCGGTCAAGAGGACATTATTATTATTATTATCATCTATCTTGGTACGTACCTATCTTGGAATCGAACGGGGCCTAGTACGAGTTTGCAAACTATGTGAACACTGATAGTTCTAGTAGGTACCTCCTTCCGGATAAGTAAAAACTGGACCCTAGGTATATTGCTTCTCACTAAAATTGTCTATATTCACATAATTTGCAAACTCGTAGGTACTAGGCCCCACCTTTACAGTTCCATCATTCGACTATCACTGCTAACTAACCGTGCACGTGTAACGATGGACAATGATGAAGCTTAACCCCAATTTCTCTTTCATATCGCCGATGCGCCAATTGATTGACAACACTATATTTTATAGTAATTTTTAAAGATTTTAGGCATTGTGTATAGGTTATAAAAAAATAAGTAGTTTATCATGTTGAGGTTGTATCAAATTATACATATTAGTCTATTGTCTATGTAGTCTGTGCCTTTAGTAAAATAAATTTATTCCGTTGTCATCCCTTGCACGCGTTGTTTCATTTTAGGATAGGTAACTTCCTGTATTTGTTCCTTTAGGTACATAATTATATCTCATGATCAAGGGTGGGGGGGGCTAGTAGAACTATAGAGGATGGGAAAGTATTATACGTGCTCTTAACTGTAAAAAAAATATAACTTGTAGACATAGTAATTAATAAGAAGTTGAACAAATTATAGCAGCCCCTGTGCCCCCCCCCAAATCAAAATTAAGAAAAGCCATCCTTTCTTACTTTGTTGTTTATTAATTGTACTTAAGTACTTCTTTCTTTCTTTGTACTTAAGTACTTCTTTCTTTCTTTCCGTATGGTTGATGATCAACCTGGTGTCAGAGTTTAAACTGCCCGTAGGCCTCTGACATGGCTTTACACACCATTGAAAAATATCTCAGGTGTGCTGGTTTCATCGCGATGTTTTCCCTCACCGTTTTAGCAACTGATAATTAATTTGTAATAGGCACATAACTTACGAAAAGTCAGAGGTGCGCGCCTTGGGATCGAACTCGAGAACTCTGACTTGTCAGTCGACGGTCATACCACTAGGCTATCAGTGCTATATACTTAAGTTTTTAATTTCCCTTATGCCTTCATTCATTGGCCTATTCACATCTATAAAAGATGATTTAAGTATGCATGCCTTAGTGAGAATATATTTAACAATGTAACTTGTTAATATTTATAAATGAATATAGTCATTTTGGATCGTATCTTGTATGTACACCTTGGCAAAAAAGAGTTTGGGGCAGTGACAGCTAGAACTAAAAATAAAAAATTAAAAACCTACAATAAGTTTGTGACTACTAAAATAAGTTTTATGTGATTAATGATATTTGATGCCGATAAATTCGTCATAGAACTAAGTAAGTCCTACCAAATATCTTGTAATTTTGAATTGTAGTATTGGAAATGCGCCAGTGACGCCCTCAATTTTAGCAGACTCTTTTTTGTTTTTGTACCTAGATAACACGTCGAGAGGCGGGATGTGTTCTGGAAAGTGTTAATATAAAATATACAAGTTATGTTGTATATATTTGTATACTTACATAATTCTATGAATAATTTTTTGTCATCAAATTAATCACTATTTTTGTGATTTTTTTACATGATAACTTAATAATTAAAGACGAGGCGGTATGGTCACAGACCTTAGCCGATCCTAAAAAAGGGCGAAGAAAAAAAAATGGACGAACTGAAATAAAAAAAATGACAATGACATTCGTTACCGTGACATTTCACATTATGTGACAGACAACATGACAGTCAGTCAGACTGTAACTGTTATGCGATGGAGCCACTAAAATAGAAAATTGGAATTAATTAGATTGGAAGTCAGACTGGAACGGTTTCTACTCATATAAACTCTGTGTCTGTGCTGGATTGTAAATTAATTATCTGAGAGATTAGTTGTACACGGTTATGGTTATACGTTTGGTAAAGTTTGTTTAGATACACGAATAATAGATCCACTGAAGTGACTAAAAACTAAAGCTCTAGTGTTTATGTACTGTATACTAAATTACGTTTACTATCACTGATTTACACCTAAATACCTACCAAGGTGCTCTGTACTGTACCACTGCTAAATCGATGTATTATTCAGAAACAATTAATCCTCTTAAAAACTGAATATGAATAGTGTGCAAAGTGATAAGCAAAATAAACGATATCGTAAAAAATATAAATATATGAAGATGCAAATAAAAAGTCTTATTCTAGTGAGTACTTTGTTTTTTCTAGTCTTACTATGCATGAATGAATACTTGTGAAATTTTTCAGTATGTCCCTATGATCAATGAATTTAATTTTAATTATGTAGGTATATTACCAAATTATATGGTACCTACATAAGATATTTAGGTACTTGTTTAATGTTTTTTATCCTTGACCTTGGATGTAATAATAAATAATTTAAAACAACACTGACCGTGTTGGTCAGAGTGTTGTTTTAAATTAAATATTGGCCCTGCTACCAGAATGTAATACTTACATACATAGACTCACGCCTGTTTCGCAGAGGGATAGGCAGAAACAACGGATTTCCACTTGCTATAATCCTTGCATTAAATCTCTTTTTCCTCGTTCACTCTCAGAATGTAATATCCTAAATTAATAATATAAATGCGAAAGTAACTCTGTCTGTCTGTCACATTTACATGCCTAAACCACTGAACTGATTTTGATGAAATTTAGTTTAGTGATGGATGGGACCTACAATAAGAACATAGGCAACTTTTTATTCCGGTAATCCTACGGGAACAGGAATTATACTGGTAAAACCGCGGGTCACAGGTAGTGTCAAAATAAAAATGTTTTTATACCTCTTTTCAAAAAAATATTATATGCTGTGTACCTAATGTTACTTGCAGTTTTTGTGGTGGTATATGTACATTTAATACTTTTTACAGGAAAATGCTGCATTATGTGATGAAGTGGCTAAAGTTCAAGAAAGTATATTAATAGTAAAAGATGAAAGAAGATTTTTACTTCACAAACTTATGGAATATGAAAATGATAGTGAGATCTCACAAGCTTTTTATAAAAATGATGCTTCAATAACATCCAATGGCTCAAGAAATAAAATGAAGAAGAGGCAAAGTTGTGATGACACAAGATAATAGAAAAGAGTATGAAATATCAAAGTACTTATACAGTGTGAATCTCCATCAAGTTCACATAAATATGGAATTGATTAAAAGTAGACATAAATAACAATAATTTATAGTCTGAAAAAAAAATCTTAAAAAAAAAAATCTACACATGAACTCACAGCAACGGTGTTTGTAAAGGAAACATAGAAGTTTTGTCCCAATTTGAAATAACATAAGGTAAATATCAGGCAATGATGATGAAATACAATTAATTTAAAAAAAGTCTGCTTTTATTACTAATCCCCATCAAATCCAGCAATAAAGCAATGAATGTGTCTAGAGTGATTTTCGTTGCTGAGTGACTCTTGGTATGATTGGCTGTTTTCCGCAGGTACACATTGTAGCGTGTATTCTGCGTTTTTTTTTTACTTTTTTGTTTTTTTTCTGTTGATTTTATGTCTAGTTTAACCTTATTTTATATGTGCAAATGATAGAGGTAATGGTGCCTAATTGATCAAAATTGTACTAAAGTACCTAGGTATTGTAGAATATTGATTCCATACTTTTAGTTAGATTCTTAATAGCCTAAGTAGTGGTACAACGGAAAAAAAAATCCTCTAAGGGTACAACCGTTGACTGACAGGTCGGAGGTCTCAGGTTCGAACCCAAGGAGCGCGTCTCTGACTACGTAAGTTGTATGCGTATTAAGTTTAGGCGCATTAGTTAAGTGCAAGTGTTTTCAAATGTCCAGTGGTCGTAAATTGTCCAGTTCGCAAAATGTCCCAATTCACAAATTGTGCAATTCGCAAAATGTCAAAGTCGCAACTTGTCCAATTCGCAAAATTTGTTCAGTACTTACTTAAATTGACCAAATATGATGGGCTTATTTCCTTTGCCTGTAGGTATAATAAAAATATGCGTTTGCGTTTCTGTCTCGTTTACGTTTCGTTTTTTTTTATCGTTTTCTGATCACTATCACTACATAGTAGGTATAAAACAAAGTCGCTTCCCGCGTCTATCTGTCCCTGTGTATGCTTAGATCTTTAAAATTACGCAACGGATTTTTAATAGATAGAGTGATTCAAGAGGAAGGTTTATATGTATAATACAATATGCATATTAGCGTAACCGTGCGAAGCCGGGGCGGGTCGCTAGTGTTTTAATAAACAACAAACGCAACTATGTATATTAATACGATACTATATCAATAAATACTTACTGATATTATTACTTAATTGTATTCTGTTCTGTTATCACCCCATTGCTATTATAAATTATTATAACTTACTTTGTGCCTTGCAAAGCACGTAAAACAGTTGGCCCTGCGCCTGATATCTCTCCGGTCGCGTCGGATTGCCGTCCCGTCGGACATGAGAATTAAACAATAGAGAGGCTGTGTTTACGCACACACACTTGTGCACTTTAATATCTCCTATGTAGTTAGCTAATTTCTGTTGAGATTTGCTGTTGTGGCTGAAATTCGGTCAGGAGGATATTGTAAGCTTTACAATTTTATAGTTTGTTATTTTTATGTTTAACATACAATACAGCTGAGTATTCTATTCTGACAAATAATGTAAGTTATGGCAAAATGTAGGTATATGTATGTAAGATTCAAGCAGTAGTGAAAAAAACAATGAAAAATTATTACAGTTTATTAACTTATTAAATTATTTTTATCTTTCTAATATAGTTATCAAAACTAATTTAATCAATTTCTTCCTCCTCATCTGCATCATTAAAAGATAAAAGCTGACGACTTTTCTTTTCTTTCAATACTTTTGAGTTAGAGTTAGATTCTCGTTTCCTTTTAGTGTTTGCTGATTCTGTAGATTTCTCTTTTGCCTTAAACATTACTCGTTGAGACAAGTCTGCTTTTGTTTCCAATTCCTCTTTTTCTATTCTTCTCTTCTCCAAGTCTGCTTCTTCTGCAGTTAAGTCACCCTCTCCCAAAACTACTACTTGTGGCTGTTCACTATCTTCATCTTCAGCAAAATCTTCCTCTGCATTCATTAGTTTATCAAACTTGTGATTACTATCATCATAGCCAGCTTGTTTCTTAAACACCTTAAGAAATTCTGGATCTTCAGGTTTTATATAACTAATATTTCTTTTCTTATTCATGGTAATGATAGAGTGGTATACCTACTCTTCGAAGAGTGGTGTATTGAAACACCTATTTACAAAAGTAATAAACACATACACAGTTTAGATTAAACAATTTTCATATTATTAAATAATAAGGCGAGTCCAAATGGTTTGTATAAATTTATATAAGGTCCGACAATAAATTGTTTATCTACAATTAAATAATATTGGCAAGATGTATACCTAAACAGGAAGTACGAAATCTAGATCTAGACTACAATATTGTCTTCACTTCAAGCTGACATCCACCTGACATTTGACAATAAAACCAGTGTTGCCAACAAGTTTAACATGAAATCTGATAAACAGCAGTTGAAATTTTACCAAAATTATGACAGGTACAGCTTGGCAAAAAAGAGTCTAAGAGTAGTAAAATAACTTCAAAGTGATTCATTTAAATAAATTTGATGACAAAAAGTTCGTTAATAGAAATACATACAAATAAGCACCAAATAACTTGTAGTTTTTAATTGTAGTTTGATAAGTGCGCTAGTGGCGCCCCCAATTTTTGCACTCTTTTTTGCCAAAGTGCTAAAAAATAATATTATTTGATAAAATAAAGCTAATCTTAGAGGAAACATTATTTCGATTCTTCTTCCAAGAAGCTAATACTGCTAATAGTGAAGTGACAGACTAACAGTACTCTGCAGTGTTGCCACCTTGTTCTAATGTGTGTCGATCTAGCGGGGGGGGAGCTAGACCGAAAAAACTAGTGACAATCTTAGAGTCTACAAGAAATTATAGAGTGATAACGTCAACAACATTGCCTTGTGCGGAGCGTGAGCAGGTCTCACCATTGAAATGTTAAAATGTCATTTTGTTTTCTAGTAATATTTGCAAAATTTAACACAGCAGTTAACCATGTTATAAACTAAAATGAAACTTTTCGCTCGTGGAACCTAGTTGAACCACAGTCGATCGAGGTATGATCGCGGACGGAGCTCGTGTCGCAGCCGCGTTGTTTATACCCGTGCTCACGGTTCATGCTTCTGTAAGGTTGCTCTATATTTTCTCATATACTCTAAGGTGACAATGCTTTGTTTGCGAAAGGGCGTAAGGGCGTTGTAATACATACACAAAACTTTCTTCCATTGCAGCCGTGGCAAAAAATTTAGAAGCACATATCATGATGGGTATCATTTAAGGGGCCTTACTCTTTAACTTTTAATAAGAATATTAAATAAATAAATATTTTCAAGACTATTTATTTATTTCTTCATGCAAAATAGTGTTAATTGATATTTTATTGGTATGATGGTATGAATATTACACGGAACCCTAGTCCGACTTGCACGTGCCCTTTTTAAATTAGTACTTATATTTTTTTTATGCAAGCGAAATCTATATTAAAGTTAAATAAAATTCCATTCAAATGTTCATTTCTTATATTTAAAAATATATAAGATATACATTCTCTTTTTGAGAATTTTCTGCCACGGCAGCCTAATGACATCATAGGTACACCGCCCATTGTATTTTAGAGCCCAGTGACTCGTTAGAAAATAAGCATGTTAGGGTTAGAAAAAAAAAATACCGCTAGTAACATAGCCTCAATGAGATTGACAAATAATTATTTGTAAAAATTTATCGATAGTGATAAACTGTAACGTGCAAGTTTATTTGTACCACCACCTTAATAACATAGTGACTCGATCCTAATTTTAAACAGCATATTAGATACCTACGACGTGATAGTGATTACGTTTTTTTAACCAACTGAGAGGTGACACAAATCACTCAAAACCCTTTCATACTATTAAGTTTGTTTTCCAAAAGGTTCAAAAGCGTTGGTTTGTAAATAATATTTTCCAGACATATTTCTGTACACACTTTCTCCCATGTAGCCGTAGTGGTCGCATCGATTTTCAACAAATTCTACCCAATTTTGACATTGATACGCTGGAAAAGATGTTGGGTATCTGATTGACTCCGAAAAATAATAAAAGGATCGACCGTGACTACAGCCTTCTGTAAAAAAAAAAACAAATATATTTTTGATAATATTTGACATAGATGAAAATAAGCAGTTTGAGTTGAGTGAGTTACGTAATAGGTTTATACCAACCAAAGAATTTAACAATATCTTCACATCCGGGTTGAGGTGCTACTCCTTTATTTGGGTAAAAATCTGTTGTTCCAATTGCTGCTTCAAAGCCTAACAAGCCTCCACATGTGTGTATGACGTCTACAAATTCAGCGTCAGAGGAATCTAATTTTGCGGAGTCGTCTTGAGGTGGATACTCAAAAAATGGTCTAGCCGGATCAAGACCTAGAATTACAGTTCTTTTTACAAATAAAGTGAAATCACGCATTGTTATGGCTGTAAAATATGGCTTTGGTGTCCTTGGTCACCCTGGGATCCTATCATTTTTCTCTCTTTAGCATAGAATAGCTTAGAGGAAGAGCAACAGGGCTTTACCCAGTATGTCGCGGGTTCAAATCATTTTCTTTCTACAAAAAAAAACAAAAAAAAGTAACAGGTCTAAATTACCTATGTCACCATCTCTTATTACTTATTTGCTACTTACCCGTAACTCTATTAACGGAAACCTTAGTTTTGGATGCTGCTATTCCCATAATATGAGCACCAAGGCTATGTCCAATTAGATGTATTAGTTCTCCAGTCACATTATATCTGTAATTTAGTTCATTCAAAAATGAAGCTATTCGTGCTCCAATAGCTTTAGTTTCATTTGCTACCCAATGGTAAAATATAGAATCTGCAATAATGCTCCAGTCCACAGTGATTATATTAGCATTTTGTGTCTCTATATACGCATTTTTTATACTGGATACTCCTTCTCTATCTGCTGATGACCTCCAGCCATGAGTAATGATTTTGAAGGGCATTTTAGAATACATAACATCCGATGCAATATTTTTATTACGTTCGTCCATCGGTTTTCCGCGCTCATCCAATAAAATGTAACTCTCTGTGTCGTTCCTAAAGTGCAAAAAACATTATAACAAAATGTTTACCTAGGTTTAATATTCTAAAAACAAAATTAATGTATGTGTTTGTGACGTTTGCGTCATATTAAAGAGAAGCAGTGTGCGATCGCTTATCTGACTATATCTAACTCAATGGAAATCAACTGTTATATAGAATAGTAATAGTGATTTTAAAATGTAGGTAACTGTCCGAATACACTATAATATATGTCATGTGATAACATTTGTGCGACTATTATTATAAGCAAACTAAATAAAATATTTAAGACACTTACTTAATATATAATCTAAACTCAATATCTTCAGCCATAAAAACCCGGATCTCGGAAACATCATCTTGAACCATTGTTAAATTTAAATAGTGTAACACACCGTCGTCATCCGGGAAATACATCCATTTAGTACCATAATCATCACCATATATATTTTTAAGATCATAATCATTAACATTATTATGTAATGAAGAACCTGTATTAATTTTAAGAATATTTTAATAGGTAGTATCAGCTATATTTAAAACTACAAATTTTAATAAAAATCAAACATTTATAGTACTAAACTTACTGATGACAAAATCAATTAATGCACAAAAAATATAAAAACAGATGATACTAAATTCCATTTTTTCATAGTTCTTTTGAAAATAACATTTTAAATAAAACTTGTAGCTTATTATACACTACTTAATTATATTGAATGATTCGTTTTTTAATTGCAGTAATTAATTAATTTAACTGTACAATTAGCAGCTAAATGCCGATTTAACTAATCCAATTTAAATTGGCTTACCTACATATATACATTTTTTCTACAATGATTATGCAACAAAATACCACGCTTAAAATGTTGAACCTTAAAATAAAATGCTTAGATAAAATTTATTAAATTTTAGATTTATTAATAATTAAATAAATAGAAGTTATGTCGAATTTCGACCACTGATTGGGTTACTTAAAAGGTTAAATTGCTTTCGTCACTTGCTCGCAACCTACATGAAGCGTCCTATTATTTAATTAGATACTCGTAGCACCATGCACCACCGGCATGCATTACTCTTTGATTTCACTCACAATATCTTGTCGCGAAACGCACAAATTCCATCTTCATCCGCAAAAGCTCAGCATTAATTTTTTGCGCGGTCGCGGATACGAATTTTAACATCATATTATGTTTCTCAGTAGCATCATGCAGTTTGAAACTGTAGGTATCCAATATGTGGCAATAGGCTCACCTCCTATTACATAGGACTTATACATAGACTCCTGTTACATAGACTATAATAAAGTTAAATGGCGATAATTGGGCGTGTAAAACTCTGTTTTTTTTTTCGGGTAAATTCCAGTAGGTGCTTATAATGTTTAAGATAAATCTATCGACTTTAGGATGGTAGCCACATTATGTAATATACTAAAATTGTATTATTTCTTGAACTATTATTGGTGAATATCGTTCAAAAAGTTAATTATGCGTTACTTAATTTATGCATAGATAAAGCGTTCAATAAAGTCGTGACCGTAAAATAATGCCTCTATAAACTATGTAGGTACCTAGGTATTTACTGTCTGTGAATAAGTTTAACCTATTATATTATCTTTGTTTCCATCGTTTCCATGGGCCTAAAAAAAGAACAACCTTTTTCCAAAAAAAAACCGACTTCAAAATACAAAAAGCTAGAAATAACACAAATCGATCGTTTTGAGGTCGGTGCCAAGGCTTAGAATTATTAGGTAGTTTAATGTGAAACCAGCTTTTCTTGGCTTGAAACTCTAAAACGAACGTTTTTGTGTTATATATAATTTATTTTTATAGTAATTTCCTCTAATTTTATTATATTTTAGAGATTTTTTAAATCCTACCTATGAAACGTAGCCATCGCGTAATATATATAATATACTAGCGACCCGCCCCGGCTTCGCACGGTTACGCTAATATGCATGTATTATACATACAAACCTTCCTCTTGAATCACTCTATCTATTAAAAAAAAACGCGTCAAAATCCGTTGCGTAGTTTTAAAGATCTAAGCATACCTACATAGGGACAGACGACGCGGGAAGCGACTTTGTTTTATACTATGTAGTGATAGTGACACCGGAAAATAAAAAAGTCGGTAGTTTGAGAGAATTTAATGTATGATCGTTGTTGTTAAACAGAGGGCATTGACATAAAGTTTAGATAGTTTAACCGAGATCAAATAAAAAACCCGATAAACATTTTATGTGCTTTCATGCATGTAGGAACACTTAAACGCGAGTACCTACTCTATGCGCATGAGTTGGAGATCCGTGGCGCATAGGTACTTTATTTTAGACTAGCGACCCGCCCCGGCTTCGTACGGGTGCAATCAAATATAAACCTTCCTCTTCAATCACTCTCTATTTTAAAAAAACGCATCTAAATCCGGTGCGTAGTTTTAAAGATTTAAGCATACATAGGGATATAGAGACAGAGAAAGCGACTTTGTTTTATACTATGTAGTGATTTAGCATCACTTTCATAGTCTAGAACTACCAGAACTTTACATCGCACCGTTAATTACATAAGTACCTACACTAAGTGGCCTTAACAGACAAAGCACTTAAATTGCTCATTGAAACTGCAGACTTCGTTAGGAAAATATTTTTTAAATCTGACCAGAAACTACTAAAGCGTCGTTTTAACATCCGTAAACTGCTATGGCTGACTTATTCTAGACTTACGCCATCGCTACCGCTGGGACCAGGCGTTCATACACAAACGGTACTAGTATTGGCGGCTTGACTGACAGTGTCGTTCAAACAAACAAGCGGTAGCGCCGTGGGGGTCAGTTGTAATGATGCACTTTCGGATCTAAAGATTTTAGACCATGTTAAACAGAGATAACGTCGGTTTTAAGTAGTTCTCTTTCTAGACCGATATTTTGACTTATAGCACATACAGTTTGGCAAAAAAGACTTACAGCTTGGCAAAAAAGAGTCTGGATAAATTGAGGGCGCCTTTATCCCACAATGGCCACCCCATATACCACGACTAAAAGTGACAAGATACTTGATCATTTTAGTCTTCAATATTTATCAAGTTAAAAAAGTAAATTGAACATATTTAAAATTAAGAAAGATTTAAACTTTATTTGTAATAGTCATGATCTGGTAGTAGTTATTGTACAAAACAGTAACCAAATTATATTTAGGAAGATTGTACATTGGCGGCAATAACTACCTACTTATATGTAATATAAAGCTTGGTGGCTTACTCTGTGGGAGATCTAAGTAGAATAAGAAAAATCTGACAACGCAATGCATAGTCCCATAATGTAAGTACGTAATCGCTATCATTCAGACTCTTGAGAATGGTCTTCTCAAGAGTTAGAATTATAGCGAGCCTCTCAGTGAGTCAGTTATGGATTGTGGATTATGATAATAATTCTTCATTATCAACAAGGGAAATTAAATAACATGTTTCATTTTAGATTTTATTAAAATACAAAAAATTCAACGTCATCACCATCAGCCGGAAAACGTCCACTGTTGATCAAAGGCGGGGCATATTGAACGCCACAACGAACGGCAACTTGCAACATAAATTATAATCACCAAGTTCTTTCTTAGGGCGACCTTTTCGGTGTTTTCCAGGTGTCGAAAAAATACTCTTACTTTTTTCACCTTCATTGATAATTGCTCTGATTGTATTTTCAGATTTACCTGAAATAAACAATAATAACTCTGTATAAATTCTATTCATATGTTTCAAGTATCAATTTAAACAGTTTAACTACACGTGATTCGTCGAATTACAAAACATAACCTCAATAATTATTTGTACACAAGACGACAAAAACTGGTGGTATAGCTATCAGAAAGTAAATATAACGGCTTAATTACATTCTAGAAGAAAAAATGCATGGACTTTACCTGCCATTCGAGCAGTTCTCAGGTTAACATTGTCAATTTCAGACAAAATTTGTCCGGCTTTGCTTTCGGCCAAACATCTCAAGAAAACTTGATATTTAACAGATCTTCCACTACTGCGAACGGTTTTATTCATTACGAATAACTATATCAACTATTATTATGTAAGAATATCACACACAATTCACACGAATCTTTTAAATTTTAAAGAAAATTACTCGCAATACGTAAAGATGACAAGGAAGCTACTTGTAGTTGACAAATAAAACAGTGTTGTCATTATTATAATTTTTTAGTTCCAACTGTCACCGCCTCAGACTCTTTTTTGCCAAGCTGTAAGCACACATTTCGCACAACACACAGAAAAAGCATTTACAACTATTAATTTATATTCTATTGTCAACTGGTAGTAGTAACATTCTACCAAAATTATCCAAATAATTTTGATCAAAATCAACAGCACTCGTCGCACGATCTTTTCGAATTCCCGTCTTCAATTTCTTTACGGCAAACGGAGCATAGACAATAAGAAGGATTTTTATTCAGTTCGTCCAACTTACATTGGACGGCCCGGTCATAATACAATAATAACTCTTCGTCAAAATATCTTTTTATTGTCATCAGGAAGCAACGATTATCATGGTAATGTCCGTCATGAGAATGACGGTCATGATCTTGGAAGAATTATCGTTATACAGCTTGGCAAAAAAGAGTCTGAGGCGGTGACAGCTGGAACTAAAAATAAAAATCTTTAAAACTAAGTTTGTGAGTACTAAATTATCATAAAAATGATTCATTTGATTGTAATTAACGACAAAAAACTCTTCATAGCAATATAAAAGCACTAAATAACTTGTAATTATGAATTGTAGTGTGAAAAGTGCGCCAGCGGCGCCCCCAATTTTTCCAGACTCTTTTTTGCCAAGCTGTACTTATTATAATACGCAAAAAATTTTCCTCCAAGGTCGTGATGATGATTGCGTATTGGGATAGGTATTGTACTTCCTTTATTGATGTTATGGATATGGATTCATGTCAAAGTAAAGCGGTGGCTACTTTGCGAAGACCTAATTGGACAATTTGTGTCAACTCGGAAAAACACATTTCGCACTATTTATTTATATTCACTTTAGTCAAACTAAATGACTAAATCTGATAATATTATCCAAATTTAGATCAAATTAACATATAATAAATAAATAAATAATTTATATTTTCGCAAATTAAAATCAACAACGCTACATTTCGCGTCATATTTTTTCGAATTCCCGCCAAAATGTCATAAAACTGCAATGTGACTGGCAATGAAAAGTAGACTATGTTCCGTCATCTGTGCTACCCAATGGCCAGAGAGAGAGAATTCTAATATCAGCAAACATCATAATTTCAATAGGTATAGGATACCTAAGAATAATAAAATTAGACAACATTAAATTGTGCTTTTGAAACTAAAAAACAAACTAAAAAATTAAATAATAACCATGGTTATATGTTTAAAATAAATAGTTAGAATTATAATTATTTTGGTAAAAATAAAAAAACACCATCTAGCGCTTGGTATTAGCAACTCTGGGATTATAAATAATTATAATTTGATTAAAATATATATATTGATGGTGTTTTCTAGCATGATATCAAGCACTAAAAATAAAAACTTCTGGCGTACGTAATCTGATAAATTTATAATTTATTTACTTTCTTCTGAGATACCACCATGCAAATAACAAAGTAGGTATACATTATTACACTAGCGTTTCAGCTACCACGGACCATGGGACTCGGTTCAACAGAGTACATTTTATATTTTTAATATTGAGATCTCTGCTGAGAGCAGATTTTATGTTGGTGGCCGGTAGCCCGGTAGCACTACTAGGGGATCGGACAATTTTTCAGAAAGTATTTAAAATTACTCATTATGGATTTATAAAGCTATGAAAATTTTTTTTTAATCAAATAAAGTCATTTAAGTACATAAAACCATGTCCATGATATTATCTAAGGTTATTATTTTAAAAAAAACCGCGAAAACGCTACAAGCGTCACACCGCGATGCGTGACGTCATTCGTTCGTATTTAGAGGTTATGTTTATTTTTGAACTTGACTTGTTATGATTCGAATGACATCCTATGCTGTGATTGGTGTTACGCTTGAAGTTTAGAACAGATTCAAAAGATCGTATTTTATTTATTGATTTAAAAATATAAATCATTGATATTTCCCAGAAATATTTAATGAGTAATAGTTTTATTTTATTAAAAAATTTTCTAAGTTTCGGATTTTTTTGAGATTATTGTCCGATTGCATAGAAGGTCCATATCCACACACCTGCCACCTCTCATCAGTCATCTCAATCCATCCATCCCACAAGGCTATTCGTAGTCCATCCCGTAGGATCCATATTTGAATCCATCCAGTATTCACTTTTTTATGTAGGTACTTTATCTAAAATATTTAAAAATAAGTAAGTAAAAATATTACCTACGATAAATTTCCGAAAAAAAATTGCTCTGCAAATGATTTCTGTAGTGTATTTTTTTTATTATTAAAAAAATAAGCATAGACAATATGCGTGTAAGCTAAAGCTTTTTCAAGCTTCACGAAAACAACGGATTAGTATGTATGGTAGGTAGTGCGTTAGACTGATTGCGCCGCAAATTATTTTCTCGGGTAAGTTATTCTATTTGTCATTAACTCCAATTACTTTCTACTGTTTCATAAAGAATTAAGTAACAATCGATTTTACCCCTCGAGCAGTGTACAAATCTTAGCAAACATGCTCAGTATCTATGCGGGGTGTGTGCTCTATATTTTCATTTACAACTTAGAAATAGATCAAATTATTACATTTTTCATGATTGTAATATTCTTTGTAATCAAAACAAGCGAAATAGTTTCAGTTTGTAATGTTGACCATATTTACAGCTCTGTTTCTATCAATGCATCATGAAGAGGTTATAGTTAGTTTAGTCCTTCCTAATTCAGGAATTGTTTTTTTCAGTGATACGTATGGTGAGGAATGAATGTGGAAAAATTATCAGAGTCTTGATTTCATATAAGGGAACAAAATTTCAATAAGTTCGTATCTAACAGAATGGCAACTTTAGAGCAACAAGCTTCTAAACTTTTGGATTTTAACCAGAAATTGGACATCACTCTTCTTGATAACATTGTTGGATGTCTTTATTCAACTGTTGGAGAACAACAGCGAACTGCACAGGAGATACTGACAGCACTCAAGGAACATCCAGATGCCTGGACTCGTGTTGATACAATATTGGAGTATTCACAAAATCAGGAGACAAAATACTATGCCTTACAAATATTAGAACAAGTTATACAAACAAGATGGAAAATACTACCAAGAAATCAATGTGAAGGTATTAAGAAATATATAGTTGGTCTCATCATCAAAAATTCATCAGATCCAGTTACTATGGAGAATAATAAGGTATATTTAAAAAAACTCAACATGATTCTGATCCAGGTGTTGAAACGAGAATGGCCTCATAATTGGGAGACTTTTATAAGTGACATAGTAGGTGCATCTAAGACAAATGAAAGTCTCTGTCAAAACAACATGGTGATTTTAAAGCTTCTTAGTGAGGAAGTGTTTGTGTTCAGTACTGGACAACTGACACAAACAAAAGCTAAACATTTAAAAGACACCATGTGTTCCGAGTTCAGTCAAATATTTCAACTCTGTCAATTTGTCCTTGAAAATTCACAAAACGCACCATTAGTTGATGCTACCCTCCATACCCTCTTGAGATTTTTAAACTGGATTCCACTTGGGTACATATTTGAAATGAAATTGATAAGCACACTTATATTTAAGTTTTTGAATGTACCAATGTTTCGCAATGTAACCTTAAGTTGCCTGACAGAGATTGCTGGTGTGACTGTAAGCAACTATGAAGAGCAATTTGTTGCTTTGCTTGTGCAGACTATGGAGCAGCTTGAAGCAATGCTACCACTCACTACTAACATACGTGAAGCATATGCTGCTGGTCGTGACCAAGAGCAAGTATTTATCCAGAACCTTGCTTTGTTTCTCTGCACTTATTTGAAAGAACATGGGCAACTCATTGAAAGACGGGGATTGACAAACACATTAATGAATGCTCTTCGATATCTCGTTTTGATATCTGAAGTAGAAGAAGTTGAGATCTTTAAGATTTGTTTGGAATTTTGGAATGCTTTAGCTGCAGATTTGTACAAGATTGCACCTTGCTCCCATACGTCTAATATGTACACACTAGGAAAAAGTGTTGGTAGAAAAGCATTGTATTCAGATGTGTTAAGCAGTGTTCGCTACATAATGATCTCTAGAATGGCTAAACCTGAAGAAGTATTAGTTGTGGAGAATGAGAATGGTGAAGTTGTGCGAGAGTTTATGAAGGACACAGATTCAATTAATTTGTATAAGAATATGAGAGAAACTTTAGTTTATTTGACACATTTGGATTATCAAGATACAGAACGCATTATGACAGAAAAACTGCAGAATCAAGTGAATGGCAGTGAGTGGTCATGGAAAAACCTGAACACATTATGCTGGGCTATTGGGTCGATTTCTGGTGCAATGATGGAAGAAGATGAAAAGCGGTTTCTTGTTGTTGTAATTAAAGAACTTTTGGGTCTGTGTGAACAGAAAAAGGGCAAAGATAATAAAGCTATTATTGCTAGTAACATAATGTATGTGGTGGGGCAATATCCCAGATTTTTAAGAGCTCATTGGAAATTTTTGAAAACTGTTGTGAATAAACTTTTTGAGTTCATGCATGAGACCCATGATGGTGTCCAAGATATGGCATGTGACACATTCATAAAAATTGCTATTAAATGCAGGCGCCATTTTGTCACCACTCAAGTTGGTGAGGCTTGTCCATTTATTGAAGAAATCTTAAGCACAATCAGTTCCATTATTTGTGATTTACAGACACTTCAAGTGCATACTTTCTATGAAGCAGTAGGGTATATGATAAGTGCACAAGTGGATCAAGTAGCTCAAGAGCAGCTCATTGAGAAATATATGCTGCTCCCCAATCAGGTTTGGGATGATATAATATCTCAAGCATCGCACAATGTGGATATCCTTAAGGATCCAGAAGCAGTGAAACAGCTTGTGAGTATTCTTAAAACAAATGTAAGAGCTTGTCGGGCATTAGGACATCCATATGTTGTGCAGCTGGGCAGAATATACTTGGATATGCTCAATGTTTATAAAGTGATGTCTGAAAACATCAGCCAAGCCATCGCCTTGAATGGCGTAGTTGTGACCAAGCAGCCTCTTATAAAGAATATGCGAATAATAAAGAAAGAGACACTTAAATTGATTGCCAGTTGGGTATCACGCTCTACAGACAATAGCATGGTATTGGAAAATTTTATTCCACCACTTCTAGATGCGGTTCTTTTGGATTACCAAAGAACTGCAGTGCCGGATGCACGAGAACCTGAAGTTTTGTCTTGTATGGCTGCAATTGTCTATAAGCTTGGAGGGCATATCACTTCTGAAGTGCCAAAAATATTTGATGCTGTTTTTGAATGTACTCTTGAGATGATCAACAAAGACTTTGAAGAGTATCCTGAGCACAGGACAGAATTCTTTCTGCTGTTACAGGCAGTGAATACACATTGTTTTAAGGCATTCCTAAGCATACCTCCAGCACAGTTCAAATTGGTTTTGGATTCCATTATCTGGGCATTTAAGCACACAATGAGGAATGTGGCCGACACTGGTCTTCAGATCCTTTATCGATTGCTGCACAATGTAGAGCAACATCCACAAGCAGCGCAGAGTTTCTACCAGACTTATTTGTGTGATATTTTAGAGCATGTATTCAGTGTGGTCACTGACACATCTCATGGTGCTGGGCTCACAATGCATGCTACAATATTAGCATATGTGTTTTCTTTGGTGGAAGCTGGGCGAGTTACAGTGCCTCTTGGACCTACACCAGATAATGTGCTCTATATTCAGGTAAGAATATGTTTCATTTTGATAAGTAGGGCACACCATGCACGATCAACATAATAATGTATAGACAAACTTTGAAAGTGGTGCATACTTCTATGGTGTCCTCTTCGTTCGCATAATATTGGTTGTCCTAATTTCGATTGTTATAAAATGCCATAAAATTCGCATAATAATAAGAATAATATTATGTATAGTCATATCAGTGTATTTTGGCATAATTTCAGTAAACATAAATGTAATTACGATTGATTATGACAACAAAAGTTATGGACGATAAAATTTTGTCATACATGTAACATAATTATATGGTACACATATAGTATGTAATTATATGTATAATAATGGATAAAATTCGTTATTCGGTATAAATTTTATGCCAAATGAAGAGTATGCCAAAAAAAATGAAAATTTGAATTAGAGCTTCGAATATTATGCGACCAATATGGAACTGTTACCTATACCAAGTTTAAGTCGACCTTAGGTTGGCACTTCGATATACAATATCGTTCACTTCGATATTCGATTTAAATAGAAATTATTCAAAATAATTATCTAATGATAAGAATGTTCTCTGACCGAATTTCGGTCACAGTGACCAATCTCAACGGAGATTAGCTATCGACGCAGGAGATATTATAGTGCAAATGGGTGTGCAAACACAGGTGCACTCTATATTCCCTCACTCTCATAATAGTCCGATGGAACGGCCATCCGACACGAACGGATAAAGATCAGGCGCAGGGCCAACAGCTTATCGCGCTTTCCGAGGCACGAAGTGATAATTAATTTATAATACGCACATAACTTACGATAAGTCAGAGGTGCGCGCCTTGGGTTCGAACCTGAAACCTCTGAGCTCTGTCTTGCTAGACAATGGTCATACCATTAGGTCATCACGATTCACGACTCTATCTAAATTTACATACTAAATTAAAATACATACTAAATTTATTGTGACTCAATTGTTAGGTATCCTGTTCATCTGCATTGGCCCTACGGGGTCCGTGTGCTCTATATGTCATAATTGTCATAAATTTCAATTTGTAATGCATGCTAATAAAATAGGTATGTGATGTAGGTACATGAAAGCCGGATTAAGTAAATAATTTCATTTACATATACATACAGATATTATGT
Organism: Protodeltote pygarga; assembly: GCA_936450705.2. Lineage (NCBI taxonomy): Eukaryota > Metazoa > Arthropoda > Insecta > Lepidoptera > Noctuidae > Protodeltote > Protodeltote pygarga. The sequence goes on along the minus strand of OW388255.2, from coordinate 6,529,521 downwards.
GATGTCTATCAAAATGTTAATAATGTAGAAAGCTCACATACTTTAACCTTGAATGAGTACCTACATTTAATTGTCACATCAATGAGTACATTGAATGTCTAACTTCGAATATACAGCGTGTAACAGAAGTCCGAAATAATACTTAAGGGCATGTATGTATATCATGAAGAGAATCACCTGTGAAAATATTGAATGGAAAAGAGGCATTTTTTTTTTCATACAATATAATTCTTTCGATTTCATTTTCTTCAATAATGACAGATTTAATTATCCTATGCGTGCTTAGTGCTTACTTAAAGAATTTATTGACGGTAAATAACCGGATTCGTGATGAATTAACCTTTCAACTGATGCCTAGGGCCGAATTTAAAAGATTTTGGTTAAATCTTTGACCGTGGTTTACTCGAGTATTGTTTGGGGTTCAGTTCCAAAACCCATGCTCAAGGATTGTGTATAGGGTACCTTATACGCCCTTAATGTATTATTTCGGACTTCTGTTACACGCTGTATAAGTAATAGATTTCCCATACAAATTTTCTCACCCAATGTGAGCCACAACCCTGTGGGGGAAGATTTTGTAAAAAAGCTGAAACATATTTCTTAATTTTTTATAGAAAAGTTTTACGTCGAGACTTGAAAATTAAGGGATTTCCTATACAAACTCAAACTACTCTTTTTATGAGTAATTTTTTCAAAAAAGTTGATACATGTAATTTTTATTTCTAACCGCAATAAGAAATTACTTTACACGTGTCTAATTTAAAAATTACACGTTTCACAAATCATTCAGTTTTTACAAACCTTACCAAAAAAAAAATATATATATACCTAACCGTTTAAGAGATCCAGCAAACAGTCAAACATTTCCTCTGCAGAATCTTGAATTTCTTCAAAGTCTTATCACTCACTAATTTCATTTTTGCACAGACATTTACACACAGCGGAAATAGTGTATGTTGAATATCTCAACTGGACGCACAAATTTAAGACTCACAAAATTATACACACTAATTATTGCCTACTCAAATAAAGAAATTCGACAACATAGTACCGTTGCGAGTTGGCACTTGCTAGAGTAGGTACAATTAATGTAACTTATCAAACTAAATATTCACAACTCCGTCCGTGTATTCCGTCTGAGATGGTTGAATGTAGAAGAGAATTTTGATAACGCGAGCGAGATTACGAAAGGCGCCCGGGGCTAGGAACTCGCGGGTTCAAATCCTGCTCGTAATCAATTTTCTTTTTAAAAAAAATCGAATTCAGTGTTTGCATAGTATGCATAAATACTTTATTTAAATGTTTATGTATGTAAGTAGATCTCGATTTTTTACCGAAGAATAGTTAATTACTAGAAGTATTCAGTATTTTATATTTCCAAGATAGCGGTTTAGCGAGGCTTGCATCTTAAGAGTTAATTACTTAATTTTCTTATAAACTTTCATCCTCTATTTGTCCTTTTAGGGGGAATTCTTTAGTGTAGGTATTCTTATGTTAAAGGTAACTATTCAAAATTTATAGATTGTAGATCCAACGGTTTAGGCGTCACTTACACTCATTACTTATACTCATTAATTAATATGTAATTTCTTTATCTTTTCAGGAATATGTGGCCAATCTTTTAAAAAGAGCTTTCCCCCATTTAACAGATAATCAAATCAAAATCACTGTTCAAGGATTGTTCAATTTGGACCAAGACATCCCTGCATTCAAGGATCACCTGAGAGACTTCTTAGTTCAAATAAGAGTAAGTTGAACATTAACAATGTTCTTAAATTGAATTGAAATGTCCTTAGTCTAAGTAGGTATGGTTTTTCAATAAAAGCTAATAGGGATTTAAGATTGGATTCAAATTAAAAAATATTACACGTGATAAACTTTCTAGTTGATTAAGCGATAGTCGTGTGAATGTAAGGTGAGCTATAGATTAAGTCAGGGCTTCTTGAACTTCGTTTTACTGTGATGCTCTTGGGAGTTTGCGACGTATGCCGCTCGGGCCATGACCCCCCTGCATCCCCCACGCTACGCACCTGGGTAATTTGAGGTAATGCCGCGGCGCCCCAGGGCATTGCGAAGCACAGTTTGGGAAACCCTAGATTAAGTAACTTTATTAAGTATTCTTCAGTATACAGGTATTCAGTGGACAAAATGTACATTTCTGGTGAAGTTAAATTTCCTAATAATCTTTTAGAGATTACTTTTTAAAATACAATACAAAAGCCTTTATTCAATGACCAGTTATTTTTGCTTAAAACTAATATAAATCATGAATTTAACATCAGTTCCCGTCAGGTTATCATTCACTGACTTCCACCTGTCTGTCTGTCTTGCGCTGCTCTTCTCCATTCTGGAGGGAAGTCATCTTCCCATCTTTTCAATTGTCTTTCTGTCTCTGTGTATATATTGTATCTCTATTTGTATAGATTGTAGGTAATTAAATTAAAATAAGAAATGGATATTTTTATTTATAATATACTAGCGACCCGCCCCGGCTTCGCACGAGTGCAGTATACATATAAACCTTCCTCTTCAATCACTCTATCTATTAAAAAAAACCGCATCAAAATCCGTTGCGTAGTTTTAAAGATTTAAGTATACATAGGGATATAGGGACAGAGAAAGCGACTTTGTTTTATACGATGTAGTGATTATCTCATACATAAAGATTTTAAAAAGTCAGTGATGCATGCTTTGTGTATGCAACTACGGCTTTTACTGCTTTTATTATACTCCTATTCTGTGCATTTGATTCATCAAAAAAAAATTGATTACAGGAATACACTGGTGAAGATGACAGTGATTTATATCTAGAAGAGCGTTTGTTTGCTCTTCGTCAGGCGCAAGAAGAAAAGCGAAGAGTTCAGTTATCAGTGCCCGGCATACTCAACCCTCACGAGTTGCCTGAAGAAATGCAAGATTAATTGTAGTGAAAATCCTTAGAAATGGTGGCAGTTCACAATTTAGTTTGGATAAAAGTCTATATTTGTAATTGAATGTTGAGGGTAATATATTCTCATTATAATAATATTATGAATCATTTCAATCAACACTTGAAACGGGAGTCATGTAATCATAAATAATATATTCTCTGCATCTGTGAATGCACTGTCCTTAGTAAAACTCTCGCAAATTTCGCTGAAGTCTTTTTAAGCATAATTTAGTTGACGTTATACAGAAGCCTAGTTGTTCACTTGTTTAGTTGAGCTAATGGTGCTTCCACACAGTAGTTATTTATCGTTACTTAACACAATAACGTTAATGTGTTTACATTTTGCTACAATTTGATGTTAAATCTCGTGATAAAATGTTATTTAAGAAATGTTATAGAATGGGTGGGAGCACCATAAAGCAACTATTGTGTTGCTACATCGGTGCTCCCAGGTGACAGTTGTTTAAATTAACTAACAACCCAGGCAACTTCTTCACATCAATGTTAAAATTTTAATACGACTTTTAATAATTAAGTTTTTTTTTTTGTTCTTCCATGCAAAATAGTCATAATAATTCTACGCGCAGTCGCAAATAAGGAATAAACTAACAGTGCGATACGAAATGCGGGAGTTGGGCAGGTGCGGGGGTGGGATGAGGATGCACATTTGAACTTGATTTAATATAATTTTCGGCCTTCAGTCGCTAGCTTTGACGCGCTTTTTTGGTAAATGTATAAATATAAGATTGTAAAAAGTCGTAGAACTAAAGTTGCCAATGATGTTAAGAAGCCATGTGTAAAATGGTTATTAGTTAATTTATATTAACCCTGTATTAAGTATTTTATTTTTACAACAATAGTTCCGTATAGAACATATGCTAAGATTGTTTATTGTTAACCTTTAAACAACAACATTATAATAAACAATAAAAAAATCTATATAACATTTTAAAGCTCTTTTTGCTACACAATAAATAACTAATATTTGTTAGCAAGTGTTTATTGATGTGGGATAGCATAAACCTAACTCCTAACAAATTGTAGCAAAATATAACTGGTTTTAGATGATGTTATAGTGATATTTTACGGTATACATCTGCTGTATGGGAGCACCATAATATATAATGGTTGTAGGTTTAATAGGTAGGTACTTAATTTATAAGTCATACCTTTACGGCAAAATCTTTGTGATGCATAACATTTTTAATTTATAAAGTATGTTTTTTATTCATATATGTAGTTGTTTTGCTAGGATTCTTAATGCATTATAATTATAATTGAATCTGTTAAGATTGTTCACAAATAAATGTGGGCTATTGAAGTTGGCTAAGCAAGGCATATTTTGTGGACTGTTGCCATTTATACTGGTCTGGTCTATATCTTGTGCCTATAAAATAATACCTTATTATGACAGTTTGTACAGAGGACCGCTTGGAACAATGTAAGATGATGAATGCAAGTGAAAAGGAAGTAAACCTTTTCTATGAAGGTATATTTTGCAAGCACAAGGCTGTATTGGGCCTTTTATAATTATAGGCAGGAAATCATGCATCCATTTACATTGCTAGAGAAAGTAGGATATTTCTATGTTTTTAAGTGATCTTTAAAATGTAGGTAATGAAATCTCTGTGATGGAAACCAGTGTCGGAATTTCAACATATGCACTGCAGAATCTGAGTATTACTGAGTAGATTCTAGGAGAACTTTATAAAGTGACTTGCTGTTAGTAATATTTTTTATGTTTTGTTTAATGTTGTCGAAACTAATTTCGGAATGGTTTGGGAATCAAAACATTCAAGGTAAGGTTTCCAAATGCATTTTGGGTCCGATTAACTGTCAGTCTTCAATTTTGTGTTTCAAATAAACCATTAAATATGACAATATTGTTTTACTGTTTCGAGCTTAGAATATCTGACCATCCGTGATCCGACTGGACTGGCGATAGGCTTTGTTACCACCTTGTTCTTTAAAAAAAAAAGCTAGATTTTGTAATTTGGCTCTAAAGGTGATAAATAAAAATATCCTTTCATTTAACGAACTTGTTTTTTGTCATTAGGTGCAGAAGTCTTTAATTATGATGCAAGATTTCCTATTATTTTTCTGTAAAACAAGCTTTTTTTCTAAAGTGAAAGCTAACATTCGCACACTGCGAAAAAGGGCTAGATTGCTCCTTTGGGCCTAAAGCATCAAACATGGAGCTAAACTACAGTAAATAGTGCTAGATCTAGCCGCAAAAGGGCTAATATGGCATATTGGTACCTGGATGAAAAAGTACCGCGCTGAGGTTGAGGTATCAATTTTTAACCGACGAAAAAAAAACCGGAGGAGGCAAGTACCAAATAACCTTAATGTAGTATGTGAAGTGCGCTAGTGGCGCCCACAAATTTAGCACTTTCGTAAATATGATCACGTGTCCACATACAGATCTCAACTAAAATGGCTGAATATACGCCAGCGGTTGGTTTAATGCTCTAAGGCCAGCGTAGAAGTATGCGGGTATAATATGGTGGGCATTGACCACACAGTTTTGACTGGGTTAATTCCTATACGGTTCTGACCTTGGAAGAATGATCAAAGGATCAGACAGAAAAAAATTTCCTCTAAGGTTCTGACTATTGACGAGCTATTGACCATATAAAAACAGATAAAATATCTAGACTTGGCCCGTGCGGTGGTCGACATGTGGGATGTGGAGTCAGTTGTCATTGTGCCAATCGCGAGAGTCGTTCAGTCCATGGATTAATACCCAAGAGCCTCGCTCGTTAAATGGCTGGATCAAGGGCTTGACGCAGAGGGCGGTACTTCTCTCTCACAGACATATCTAGAGCCCTGACCACCGGTAGCTTGGACCCTGTTCCTGATACCGGTGGGCTACTATATTTTATATTGTTAAATGTATATTTATATGTTTTATATAAATTTAAAAATGTATTTTATATGTATTGTAAACAATGAATAAATGAAATTAATATCTTATAACTCAATGATAATAATTAGTTCCGTCACAGTTTTACTATAAGTTCGCTAAATCTATAATTCCATTTCTTACATGTACAGCTTGGCAAAAAAGCCAAGCAAAAAAGAGTCTAAGGCGGTGACAGCTGGAACTAAAAATAAAAATCTTAATTAAAAACTAAGTTTGTAAGTACTAAAATAACTTAAAGGTTTAAAGATTCATCTATATTTGATGAGAAAAAAAATCGTCAAATAAATATGTAAGTACCAAATAATTTGTAATTTTGAATTTTAATATGAAAATTGCGCCAGCAGTGCCCCCAATTTTTCCAGACTCTTTTTTGCCAAACTGTATTTTACCTATTGTATGTGTAACTTAAAGTGGGTGCAAAATTAAATGGTACCTATACGAGAATTGTACATCTTCGAAAATTGATAATGCGAGAGAGTATACAGCTTGGCAAAAAAGAGTCTGAGGCGGTGACAGCTGGAACTAAAAATAAAAATCTCAAAAACTAAGTTTGTGAGTACTAAAATAACATAAAAATGATTCATTTGATTATAATTAATGACAAAAAACTCGTCATAGAAATATGTAAGCACTAAATAACTTGTAATTTTGAATTGTAGTGTGACAAGTGCGCCAGCGGCGCCCCCAATTTTTCCAGACTCTTTTTTGCCAAGCTGTACCTGACAGTTCGGGTATTTACTTTTTATTGATCAACTGTCCCATCATAAGATTAGTTTGATAGCACAGACTTACAACGTGTTTGATAGTTTCTTCGACATTTCGCAACTCGCATGTCGCAACACTAAAGGCTAGCAAAATATAAATGTCATGTCATGTCATTAGAAAAACCAATTTCATGGGAAATGATCAAATGAGAAAAAGTAGTCTTTGCAAATGCTAACTACATTATATCAAGCAATAAAGCAGCAATACATTGTTATTTAAATATGGCAGATAGTGATAATAACAGTTCTTCTAACAATCCTCCTGAAGACGCCTCCACCGAAAATAGTCTTGTTGAGGCAAATGGATCTTCTGAAGATGCTGTTGATGTAAGTGATACATTAAATTTATTGTCATGAAATCATCGGAATTAATTATATTATTATTAATTGTTAGGATGCGTAATGGTCCAATTGTTTCTTCTTTTGGTTAAGTTGTAAAAAAATCTAACCTCATTTACTTACGTCCTTGCTAAGCTTTGAAGGCCAAGACTTGAAATTTTAGGGATAATTCATTTTCTAAATTTATGTAATGTCTTTTTAGATCAATGCCCAGATCGATGAACAACGCCGTCGAATGCAACCAACTAAAATGGAGTCATTTTTTGCTATCACAAAATCACTGATAATTAGAGCATTGGTGGTTTATTTTATTACATCTATGTTTCGACAACCTTCTGCACCAAAAACTGACCTAAGTAATCCTACTGGAGCACCTCGTGTCCCTGCTATTAATATGTTTGCCAATGGAACTGTATTAGACATGTATTGTTATGTATCTGAAAGAGAATTTTATTTAAATTTAGATGATTCAGACTTAGTTTGGAAACATTCAGGAATTGTTTATGGAGATTGGCATGATGGACCAAACAATGATGGTACTTTCACATACTCTACCAGTATTACTCCTTCGGATTCCTTGAAGAATAATGGTTCAATTTACCTTCATGTATTCATAGTACAAACAGGAAAATCACCAGACTCTAAAAACAAACAAGATTATGGTGGCCCATACATTACATATGGGAAGAAAATGCTTAACAAGTTTAAAAAGCTACGCTATCTCAAAACACATAATTTATTGACAGGGCAAACTGAAAAGTCTGCTGAAGAAATCATTAAAGCTGAAACACTCAAAGAAGAAATTGTTTCACACTGGCATCCAAATTTGACCATTAACTTGGTAACTGATCAAACCAATTGGATGCAAGGCAGTGTTCCACCACCATTAGATGAGTTCATCTTCTTTTTGCCTGAAGGCAAACAATACAAACCTGCTGTTTTCTTAAATGACTATTGGAATATGATGCGTGACTATGTACCAATCAATAAAACTAGTGAAATTCTCAATCTTGAATTAACATTTCAACCTCTAAGCCTCTTCAAGTGGCAGTTGTATACAGCTCAAGCAATGAGAGACAAGTTGAGTATGTTCTCTGCATTAGGAGCTGAAGAACAAGATGAAGAACAGGACACAGTGAAAGAATTGCTTCTTGACACATCACCCTACTTACTAGCCCTTACTATTAGCGTGTCAGTTTTACATTCAATATTTGAGTTACTTGCATTCAAAAATGACATTCAGTTCTGGAACAACAGACAGTCGCTTGAAGGGCTCTCTGTTAGATCAGTATTTTTCAATGTGTTCCAGTCTACTGTAGTATTGCTTTATGTACTTGATAATGAGACTAATGTCATGGTTAGGATCTCATGTTTTATTGGTCTACTGATAGAAGTATGGAAGATTAACAAGGTTATGGATGTGAAGATAAATAGAGAAGAACGCATATTTGGAATTCCAAAACTGAGTTTTACTGACAAAGGATCTTATGTTGAATCTAGCACAAAGCAATATGATATGTTAGCATTCCGCTACCTTAGCTGGGCTTGTTTCCCCCTTCTGATAGGATATGGTGTTTATTCCTTGCTGTATCAGGAACATAAAGGATGGTATTCCTTCGTCTTAAATATGATGTATGGATATTTATTGACTTTTGGATTCATCATGATGACACCTCAGCTGTTCATTAATTACAAATTGAAATCAGTAGCACATCTGCCATGGCGAATGATGACATATAAGTTTCTCAATACTTTTATAGATGATATCTTTGCATTTGTTATCAAAATGCCGACTATGTACCGTTTGGGCTGCTTCAGAGATGGTAAGTGTTGTCTGTTTTATTGTAATTTAATAATATTATGAAGTTGAGCTTATTCTTACATTCTGTTTTTTAAGTACTTCTGTTACATTGTTACTGACTGGTATATTGTTAAATTCTGAGAGTTGCTAATAATAACATTATTAGCTGCTGTGTATTAATAGCCAGAACTGTTTGATATTTATTGGCCATAAATTCTAACCAGAATTAATACGATCACAAGAGTAAGAGGTTGCTGGTACTAGAAATATCTGTAGTGGCAGACAGTTTGTTAATAATTGGATAGTGCCAAACAAAATTGTTCCAAGTGCTAGCTAGATTCCGTGCGAAACAATGCATTAACAATTGCAAAACTCTGGAGGTGAAAAAGGGGTTCGAACCTTTGTGGCATAGCGGGCCGCCGCCATTTTGTTTTTTTTTCAAAGTGGCGGCGCAGGATGAGACTAGTATATTTGGATAGAGGACATTTTCAACAAGATTCAACAGAAATTCAATAGATTTTTATTGAACACTACATAATATATTATAATTAAAACTACCTATATATTTCTAAGTATATATATATAAGTATATATTTATATGCTTCATTAATAAATCATAAATCCAATTTAACTGTACATTCAGCATCAAATAAATTTGAGCTGCCAAATTAGTCATGTCATGTGAAGAACATAAGTTCAATTTTATGTTCACAGACACAGTATTCAATTTGTTCTATGCCATTAGAGTGTTCAAAATATTGTATAGTATGATTAAGAAAAGTCAACATATTCTTATCATCTTAATTTTTAACAAAAATGCAAATACCATTCATGGTAAAGACAAAACACTAAATAAAAACCTAGTATTATATTAAAGACCACTTCTTTGTTACAGACATAGTATTCTTCATCTTCTTATATCAGCGCTGGATCTACAAAGTTGACCACAAGCGTGTCAATGAGTTTGGATTTTCTGGTGAGATGGAACAAAATCAAAAACAAATCAAAAATGGCGCTCCTGCGATCACAGAAGCAGAGCAAGAACCTAGTGACAAAAAGAATGATTAAATATTTAATTTGTAATATATTTTAGGTAATCTCTACCTCAAGACAATCACACTAACTAATTTCGAGTTTTTGTTTCAACTCTTAAGGTCAAGGCAGGCGATTCGCAATTCAGAGTGAGTTTCTTACTGCCACATTTTCAGATGAAATTCTTGTTATGCCGCCGTCTTAAAAACCAAATAATAATATATTGATTATTTTGAGGTAGTTTAATTAATGTTCTTTCCAAAAATGGAAGGTATCTAGATCATATTTGATTTTTGTGCAAATTAAAATAATATTCGGAATGTAGACAAAATTGTATTACTATTCACTACTGCTATTGGAAACTTAAATGTGTATGTATAAGAAAAAAGCTTTGATAAAACAGTATAAGTACCTAACTATTTGTGTATGTGTAATAGATAAATATTTTGTGTCATTGTGACGGTAAACGCATATTTATTTCACGTTTAGCTCCTAAAATGTAGTTATGTATTTCAGTTCTACTTAAATATGTAAGTATTTATTATTAGCTCCTGTATCAACGTTGCACTGAGGAAGAAAGAAAACACATCTCGATTTTGTTAGTTTAAGTATATTTATTATAATTATATAATTTATTATGCTACAAATTCTACCTACTTGTAGAAACTATTTTGTTATTGTTGACAAACTTGTGGAAAATGATTTATTTTTGTTAAAAGTAATGTTTGCAGTAAGGTACTTACTTACGCAAGTCTCAGGTGGACAGGGTGTAAAAAAGATACTTACTGTTAAAATGTAAAAATATCGTATACCTACAAACGATATACTAACATTTAAAGTTTTAATGTGACTGAACCAATAGCTTCGTGTATCAAAGGCGTTCTATACCATCAGATCTACGAGTCATTTTATCAATGGTTCATCAGATCTACAAGTAATTTTGTCAATGGTTTATTAGATCAACAGCTCAAAATTTCAGTTTCCGTATGCAACAGAATAACAGATTAATGGTACAAGGGAATCAAACATAATTTTCATGAATATTTCAATATAATTATTGTGCTTGTATCATCATCATCATTTCAGCCATAAGACGTCCACTGCTGAACATAGGCCTTGTATTGTGCTTGTATTAGACGACCATAATTATAATGAATAAATAATTGCTTTACCACTTTGACAAAAAGTTCCATCAAAATTAAATGTCACTAAGTGAACAGTGTGTTCAAATCATTCAAATGACAACGTTATCAAAAGCAAAAAATATAGACTTTGTTGTTTTGTGATATGCAAACGACATCCACTCTAAGGGTGGTAAAGCAATGGTCGACTAAACATCCCACAATTTACCTTTTGAACTCCAAAAATGCAAGACAAGACAAGACTTCAATAATTGTATACCTACTTACCTAACTAAAATATCTATTCAGGTAGGTATAAAGTTTTCTAATATGATGGGGTATGAGTTATCATTATTGATAATAATATTATATTGAAATAAAAGCTAAAATGACTAATATGAGTTGTTTATCGTATTGTGCCACTACTGTATGTACCTACATATATCTTTACACCCTGTATATTATTGGTATGGTAAGGAAAACAAATGCCACGAATGCATCTGTTTTCCTTTTGCCATTAACAAAACTTGGTCATATTTAGAGTACCTACACCTACTATAACTATATGGAAGAAAAATTGTTGTCTCTAAGCCTGATCTTTTGTTTCTTATTAGGCGGTATTTTTAAAGTACTCATTTACTTATTATGGTTTACCCGTCAAACAATTAATTATAACAAATTAGGTATAACAATTAAAAATTAATTGTTTCAACGCCCAGCAGTTGTTTTGCCACTCGGCCGGTGGACATGGTTATTCGTATAACGGCATGGAGGAGTTTTGGAAAGCATGGTTAGGCACTCACCTACGGGCCGATCGTAGCAGCTGGTGTAGTTTAACCCTTTGATTATATATTTAACCTAAAAAATATCAATTCGTACGGTTGTTATTTAGGTAGGTACTTACATTGTTATAAACATAACTGTCGATAATCATTGTAATAAGTCAATGTGTATTGTATTCTTTTAAAAATAACTTAATATGAACAAAAATGCAAACGTCATTATTATCTGGTAAGTTATGGCTTAGGGACTATTTTTCTTTTAGACTTCTTAAATAGTCCTCTAATTGTGACCTAAATATTAAGTTTTGTTGGTGGCAAAAGAAATTAGAAAAGATGCCAAAAAGTTGCATTGATTTTTGTAGGTTTACAGCTACCTATTGAAATATTATTTGATTAAGTATGGGTTAAAAGACATTTCGTGTTATATATAATCGATCACTTTAGGTTTATTTAAATTGATGTTTATCAAGTTAAGGTTGTGTGGTATTCATTATCATCGATTTTCTGATTATTCTTGAAACATTTTCGTGTTTTATGTGTTATTCTTTGTAATAGTATTTTAGAAAATCTTAAGAATTTAATTTATCTATAAAATCTAGTTGCATAATTTATCTTTAAAATCTAGTTGCATAATTTATCGTTTATGGATTGTAGCTCTTGGCAAGGATTGACCGGTTATTTGATTCTCTTTTGAGTAATAGTAGTAAGTAAAATAATACTTATTATTATTATTACTCTAAAGAGAAAGGTGCAACATGCAGTGATAGCTCTAATTTCCTGCGTTAATAGCAGAATGTAACTAGTGTCGTACTAAAAAAATATCAAGATTAGCTATGTATGCGTTGTCTTATTTTTATTCACGGTCTGATAGCAGTTGATACGGTGTGCCTTGATGAAAGTAAATATTTATTTGAAATTAAATATAATAAAAAGTTTTTTCTTGAAGGTGTCGACATACATTTATATTCTTATTAAGGTTTTTATTTATTATCTAATCAATTTTGACCTCGTCGCAATTTGTATAGGTACTTTACTTCATCATTAGTGATAATTATATTTTCGTTGCCGATTAACATACGCAGTAATTATTTTCTTGCATTGGCTAGTTTTGCCCTCTGATAGTTAAAATTTTAAAAAAAACACTAATCGTTGCGTACAATATGTTTTAAATGAATCATGTAGGTACAATCCGAAAAAAGTTTGAATGCGAACAATATACATTTTGTTTTTTTAGGATAGTTAGTTATTCGCAACGTTGGTAACATTTCAGAATTATTTGATATAGTTGCTGAGGTTTCGCCATTAATTTATATCAGCGAGGACAAAACTGGACAAATACTTACACGATATTTTTCTTTTAAATTTTGGAGCACAATATGAATTTTGTTATTGCATGACTATTACACATTGTAATTATTATAGTTTTAATATAAATAAATTCGTTGTTTCAAGTGCCCTATTTTCTTTTTAGAATCACCTCTTTCAGCTACCTAGTACCCCTAGTTTGCAGCGCCGGCGTTAGAGCCACTGACCCCCTGGACAAAAATATTTTGGCGCCCACATCATTAAATGTATCTTTTAATCCTTTTAAAAGGTAAAGTATCACGTACTTGGGTTGTATAATTAATAAAAAGGTTGAAAGAGTGTTAATTTTTTGCTGGCTTAAACAGTATTGACGGTATGGAGCACGAGGGGTAAGAGACTTAAGACCTCGGCGCCCCTGCTAATTTGGCGCTCTATGCCGTCGCCCTACCGTGCCCCCCCCCAACACCTTAACTGCTAGTTTGCATACCACGCGAATATTTCGTCTCACCATAAATTTCGTGTCATGCTCTGTCATTTGTTCGGTCTTTCTTTCTTTACTGTATGGTCGATGAACAATTTGTTACCAAAGTTTAAACCGCCCTAGGCTTTACACACCGTTGAAAAATCTCCGGTGTGCTGGCTTTTCCTCACAATGTTTTCTTTCACCGTTTTAGCAAGTGATCATATATCAAGTATATAACATACGCACATGAATCCGAAAAGTCAGAGGTAAGTGCCAGGGTTTCGAACCTACATGACAGTCAACGGTCATACAGAGTGGGTGTGTAATGTATGGTATATAATTTTCATATGCTATAATATCAACCAAATTCATATGACCTAATGTTTTATATATCATATAATCTTCATGTAATATTATAACATTTAGTATAACGTTCAATTTATATAATTTTCAATATGTATTATATTCTTTTTATATAACGTTCATTTGACCTAATTTTCATATTTAGGTAATGGTCACAGTTCTAACCTAACTCAAATGGCACCTAACCAAACCTTAAAATATTCTATGTATGGTGGGCTTGGTCGACGGAGCCCCGCACCCCGGGGCGCCTACTTCTGGGTTGTTTATGAAAAAAAATTACCATAAAGTGGATGGCGCCATCCCCTTCTAACCTAACCTGTCCGAGTCGGGGTGCCCTAAAGTCCAGATTGCATCCAGTTTCTCCTTGTAAAAGATCTTCTAAATTATATTAAAATTACTTAGAGATTATGAATATTATAGTAAATGAATAATATACTAAACGAATGTTATATCAAATGTGCATTATAGGAAATCTTGATTATATCATAAGAAATTAAGTAAAATGAAATTATATCAACAATTCATTATCTCAACTGATCGTTATATTAAACAAAAGTATATCAACTGAAATTAGGTCAAGTGAACGTTACATTTTTTGTTATTACCTATATCAACCGTTACACACCCATACATAGTAGGCTATCATTGCTACCGTTCTTCTGGGTTGTTCGGTTTAAAAACTCTTATTAGCGGTATAATAATCTGTTAGCTCGCTTTGTATAGTCGACCATAAAATTGCTTTACCACTTTTGAAAACTTATATCAAAATTAAATTTCACTAAGACTGATGGCGGGACGAATTGGACAAAACAAATAGCGACGGCCCACACTGGCTCTGGATCGAAAGACGTGGATATCAGGGTAGAGGCCTTTGCCCAGCAGTGGGAAGATATGGGCTGACAGTAACAGTAAGACTCACTGTTCAAATTAAACACACCATGGAGGAAAATTCTTTTTCCCAAGTTTCACACGCAATATTGACAACGCTATCTATCACTAGTGCCACTTGGTCTAGTAAGTAAAAATTGTTAGTTGTTTTGTCATGTATGCAAACGATAGTTAAGCTATTTTATGGTTGACTATACTTATTTGATCAATGTACAGGGAACTGTGTAAAAACGTGGTAAAAATTGTAGAAAATAACGAATTCGACTGATTTAATAAACACCATTTCAATCATTTTACATACGACCAATATTAAATTAACACCAATTACATAACAAATTACTGTCTATATACATACATCCAGATCAATAAAATTTAAAAAATAACTAGATGTTTTTTTTCCTTCATGTTTTTAGTTTTTCAGTCGGACTATCATTGTTTTAACAATGTCTTGCAAAAGCTAGATATTGAAAACCCTATTTAAAATTACGGATACCTATGTTATACACGATAAAACTGTGTATAATACATAAAAATATAATCATCCTTCATTCTAAATGAAATTACTAAACAAAACAGTAAATACATATCAATAATATAATATAGCCTAAATGGAAACAGAACCTAGAGAGAGATCCACATAATGATGAATTTTGTACAATTTTTTATCACAAATAAGATTATAATATCTGATACACTTAGGTACCAAAGTTTATTTTAAATGCATTTTACTGTTAAAAATTATGAGAAGGAATGACATCCATGCAAGGCTTGTTCTTATACCAAAGTAGGTGACTATGATTGATTATCTGTTTGGGCATCCGGGGGCCCAGTGTCCGCCCGCCCCGCATCGGTAGCAGTGTCCGTAGCCGCCGTAGTACGCGTTGGGGTCGCCAGGGATATCGATGTCGAGGCGTGGTGCTCTTCTACGAGGTAAATTACTTCTGGATCCTAAATATTAAATAATATTTTGAACATATTTGAAGAAATCACAATGTAGACCAAATACTCTGTAACTGAAACCACTTTCCTTGATTTAAAGACTTTTATACAGAAGGTGAGCCGCGGTAGTTAGCACAATTATCTATATTATACTAGCCCCGGCTTTGCACGGGTGCAATATACATATAAACCGTCCTCTTCAATCACTATCTATTAAAAAAAACCGCATCAAAATCCGTTGCGTAGTTTTAAAGATTTAAGCATACATACAACGTTTTATACTATGTAGTGATGACACCTCACCGCGTCTATTTTGTGAAACAACGTCACTCCTTAAAAGTTAAGGCTGGACTAAATTAACCTTATAGGTACAGACATATATTATCAGTTCAGTACCATTTTCTTTTCTGTTTGTGAATCTTTTTTTAAAGTTTAGTAGCTAGAGTCGTGCTTTAAAGTGTCATCAATAAAATCTCTCTCTAAGGAAAAAACGGTAGATTTTGGGGATGAAACTAAAAACTGGGATGAAAAATGTAAACCTATAGTTAAAACTGTTGTTAAAGTTAAACGGTTGACAACACTGGACTAGAATGAAAACTAAGAATGGACCGCGGTAGGTGTGTGGCGATTGAACTGGTTTTAATTCTGCCCGCTAAGAATCTGGCTGGACCAGAACAAGGGACGTGTAAGCCTGACATGCCGTATCTACTATAAACCTGGACTGCTTACTCGGTCGGCTTATAAGTACTGTCTGATTCGTGTCTAGGACAACTGGAGCCTTAAATGGATATATTATTTTGTAAAATAATTGTTATTTACCGATGTAACATAATAACATTCGTTTAGAAACGACTGCTGAAGCGTCTACGACTAGACAATAGACAGAATCCAAGAGTCTATTTTTAAGCTAACTTTATATTTAATTATTTCAATATCATACATACTGTTCGAACCGGTTGAACCGTCAGCGGAGCTGTCTGAGTCGGAAGCAATGTCAGATCCACCGTCAGAGTCGGTCTCCGTGTACCGGGGTGTAATTGGGAAGGTGACATATTCGTAGCTGTAACAAAATAGTTTTTAGTTTTTCTTTAGTGCTACTGATGTAATGGGTGCCATAAAGATCCATGTCTCAATCAGTACACTCTTGAATCATAACTGGCAAGCGTCTATCTATATGGTAATCTCTTACCATCATGCAAGCTGTAAGCTTGTTCGTCACTTGTGGTGTTCGCACGTAGGGGTTCAGATTGATTTATTATAGAATTTGTTCAACTAAACGCATTTTTCAACCCTTTCAAGGAAAACTAAAACAAGCTTTCAGATATTTACACTTTTTGTAAAAAATAATAATTATAAAACTGTAAAATTTATATCTCTACCTTACTCTTAATTATTATTGCAAAATTCTATTAATTGATTAAAATTCTATTATAATATTATACGGAACCCTACGTGCGCGAGTCCATTTTTAAGATATCTGGTAGATAGTGTCTATTTGTAATCTATTAGAAGGCCTTTATAGTCGTACTTAATATTTAATAAAAACTTACTCGTATTCGTCGTCCTGTTCCTCCTCCGCCTCCTCGATGTCCTCGGAGTCACTGAGGTCGGAGTCATAAGAGCTGTGACTTCGGCTGAAAACAGTTAATTAGTGATATAACACCTTGGCATGATTTTGTTGCAGATTCAATCAGCTGCAAAGAGAAGGTGAGCCTTTCTTTATTGGTATTACATTTTCTTGTGGCCTTACTTTTAAAATCTAAAACCATTCGCATCTATTACAAACGATGTATGGCGTAGTAGCCAAGAGACGTTTTTGGTAGCTAAACAAACCAATGCGAGAGTCACGTCGCCTACCATAGACCTGACCAGAGAAGTTTGCGGTGGTTGGGGCAGAGCCGCCTTCGTAAGTCATTTCTGTCTTTGAGACTGTTATCCCGTTAGTTATTTAAAACAAGATACTCCTGGCGGTAATAATTTCGCACAGTTGGCATTAATAGTATTATGGGGAATCTGAGCTCAATTGCTAAGCAAGGTTGTGATAAAATGTTATTGTGTAATCAGTGCTATTCATAAAAATATTTGGTAAATGAATTCTTACAATTCCCTTTGTTAATATTGAAGAGTTAGGTAAATAAGCATACCGTCTGGTGCGGGCGGTGGATGGCCGTGCAAGTTCCGACTCGAGTTCTGCAACCAACACAGCTTCATAAATCGATTCACGTTATGCCAACTTGCCCTTTAATTTGTCACAGATCAAATAGTTATAGTGACTGATTATTTCGCATAGGAGGAATCTTAACTGGCTTGAGTTGATCAGTACAACTTACGTATTTGATAAATAAAAATACTACCTACCTAAGTCAATACTAATTTTATTTTTTTCGGTGCGGTGTGTTCAGGTTCTAACTAACTAGTTCTAAATTTGTTTGAATGCAAGTAGTATTCGCAAATCAGACGACTCAGGTTCGAACGTAAGGCGATATACGGTAATATAATATTATTATGTGCTCCGTGCTTCGGAGTGCATAAGCCTTTGGACGTCCGGGTTTCATGAAGATCTTTAGCAGTCGATATAGGAACTTGGGAAGTTTTCTCACAAAATCCTGACTAAGCTTCGAATATCAAGTAAGTTTTAAGCTTAGAATATCACATCCCTGACGGGTCAAGGTCTGATAGAAAATTGTTAACTGACTGCATCGGGTTAGATTAGATGCCGACCGCAACCAAATTTGGGAATTTAAGTAAATAACTAATGAATGAAATAATAATTACAAAATATTTTTATTTAATAGGTCTAATACAATAGGCTAGATATACATATAACAATTAAAACTAACACAGTCACAGAGGACTATCGATATACGCTAGATAGGTTTGTTTGTTTTTTGAACTTCTAACACTTAGACCCACTATTCCAATATTCTTAATTTGATTTTGTTTTAAACACAAATTGTATTTATCCAAAAATATTTAGATACTTATAAATATTTTATAAGAAATTTGAAAAAAAAACAACTGATACGGATGGGATTCGAACCCACGATCTTCGGCGTACCGTGCCGACGCTCTAACCGCTGAGCCACCACAAATTAAGAACTTAGTGAAATTGGGCCTTAATATTATAATATAGGATGTGTTCCAAATATTAAGTGTGTGTTCCTCACTACCTAGTGACTAAATAAAACCCTATTTCGATACCTATGTTCTAGCTATACATAAATATATGGAATACGATAAAAAGAGATGGTAATATGGCAAAAATACATATTTCATCGTCATCGCCTGTTATTGGCAATAATTACTGTTTTTTTTTAACTTGATAGATCACTTGGGTCAAAACTTCTCTTCAATATTTTCTTTTTGAAAAGGGTCTGCAGTAGCTCATAAAAAAAAGTTTAACGTGATTAATATATCCATGCTTTTTATTATTATGATTTTTTTGTATTTTGCTCGACAGTCAATTTATGCCTAGTTTCAGTCAATGTCAGTGTTAATGAACACATTTTAAAACTAATGGAAATGTTTTTTTTTTTCAAATGTTACCTATATTTTCTTGCACCTAATTTGCTTTACGCTACTGCACAATATCAGTTCAGCGCTTGCTGCGGCGGGCGGTGGAAAATGAGTACAGACAGCGAATTTAATAGTGGTAATTTAAGTAATAACATGAATAGTATTAAACTTAAGTGTTACTTAATTATAGTGCACAAGAGCGGTACGTATGAAATTACTATCGAAAGGGTAAGTATTCGAAGCCCGAGCTGCAGGCGAGGAATATAATGGCCCAACGGTAGTAATTATCGTACCGCTCGTGTGACATACGATGTTTTTATCATACTTGTAAAGAAATAAACAACAAAAAAGTACCTTTTTTGTAAACAAAATGGCGGATTCTTACCGCGCATAGCTACTGCGCATGAGTATTAGTCTTTTTACTACGAAGAATTTTGACACATATGATGCGCTTTCAGCCTGCCAGCAAGTAATATTTATTTTATAATTTTTTAACGATATTTGATCTAATAAATGATTAAATAAAAATCTAATAATGTAGTTCGGTTTTTTAAGCATGAAAAAATTTGATTTCTCTTAATTTTGTATAAGACGACAGTTAATGTTCTTTTAGTTTTTAGTTCCTTTAGTATTCGAACTCTGCTTTAAACTTACATTATTACATACAGTATGGATAAAAAAATACTATTACGGTATATTTTCAAGCATGCAATAGCCCTTTTTACGAGCAATTATGATGAAAAATTATTTAATTATTTTTTTTTAGGGATTAGCTGATAGGGAAGGAAGACGCTGCATCAATATGGATTAACAGCAGAGTGACTATTTTAATAAATACATTTAAGTTTTGGTACTAATATTATCACCTGAATAATTTAAACATAATTGTTTGGAACTGCTACTGCTGTTGTATGTTTAGACAGTAAGTTCTGTAAGTTTGTTATGTAAGAGAGACGCTGAAATTTCTGTAGATAACTTAATCTATTCTGGGATATTATGTTATTGGAATTTCCAACAAATGTCCGCAGAGTAAGGTAGGAAATCATATTAGCGACTTTTTTAAAAGCTTTCTTTAGCCGAAAATACTCCGACAATGTGTAAGTTCACCAATCAATTCAATACCTATTTACTAGTGTTAGATAATTATTAAAAACACAGATACCTAATTATTCATTATAATTATTATGAAGCTGCATTGTTGACACAATTCCCGTAAAATAGATATATGCTATATTGTACATTGTATTATGAAAATACTACCAACCTTCTCTACTTTCTAGAATAGATTTCCTTTTTTGTTTCATTTCTTCACTAAGATTGCCTACCATTTTGTCGATAAAGGAGTCTAAAACCAAGCTTTTGCATTCTGACGTAATGGGTGCTCTGGAAATTATAGAAAATTAATATTGTAAAGACTATCTTTGACTCGGTCGGGACTTGAACCCGCGATCCCTGGCGTGCCGTGCCATCGGTTTACCAGGGATCGCGGGTTCAAGTCCCGCCCGAGTCAGTTGTTTTTGCGAGTTTCTTATTAAATAATTTCATAATCATGTGCATAAACATGTAAAAAATATATCTTTGTCTATTAAAACAAAGATGTAAATTAGCAGCAATTCATCATACCTGCATATAGGGCAATCCTTTTTCTTTTTCTTCCACATAGTAATGCAATATTTGCAGAAGGTATGGGAGCAGTTGAGTGTGGTAGCTGATACAAATAACTCAGCACACACACTGCACTGTAGTTCACTTTCCATAAGCTCCCCAACTTCAGTCAGTATTATTTGCTTAGAAGATCCTTCACCAAGATGTTCAGGGGCACAGAGGTTCTCTAAAATTGTGTTCTTTTCTGTTTCAACTGATTGCAACTGGCTTTTAACCTGTTAGGATTTAGAAAGAGAATTTTTTTTTTTAAACCGTCCAAGTGCGCGCCCCACACCATAGCGTCTCACCCTTTACCAATCTTTATTATTTATTCATTATACTTGCTCGTAAGCAGATATTTTTATGTGGCTGAATGCGTATCAATGGTGCTAGAATACTCATTAGAAACAAGACATAGATAGGCATCCGCGGTATGAACCCACCATTTTTGGATATTTTATTAACATAAATATTAAAGAGTAATTAATTTATTCCCTTGCCAGCATGATGAAATACATTGTAGTATGTCACATGGGTGGACAATTACTATCGACGGGACCATTATATTCTTCTCCTGCGGCTCGGGTTTCGAATGTCGCCCTCGTAACGTTTACGTTACAATTTAGGCTAAACTTTAATCAGACTAAGTTTAAAGCTTATTTGTAATTCCGTCTAAAGACGATTTTATGGTCAAGACAAGATTTTACTATTCTTCTTTAAGTTTAAGTTTAGTTCTTTAAGTTATTTGTATAGTCGACCATAAAAATGCTTTACCACTTTTGACAAAAACTTCCATAAAAATTAAATTACACTAAGACTCACTCTCAAAATTAAATTTCACACGAATTGATGACAACGTTATCTGTCACTTGGTCTTGTAAGCAAAAATAGACTTTGTTGTTTACCTGTTAGGGTATCAGTCATACAACATATTATATTCTGTGAAACTTTATAATCAGACGATGTTGTAATAGGGGCACGTAAATGTTGGTACCCTTTGAGTATGGAACCTTAAAAATAAATGAAGCCCGCACGCAATTTCTAGTTACCACATGTGGTGTACGAACGGCGATATGATGGGCTTGACCGCGCGATTGATAGCCGATATTTTATCCAACTGGTTGCTGACAAATAGATAATTATCATGTGGTGACAAGAAATGTGCGGAACTTGTTTGTGATTTGTAACTGAAAAGTTAATATCTGACCTTTTCAAGTTGCTGCTGTAATGTGCTAATGACTTCACTAGACTGTTCCGCCTGTTTTTGTATTCTTTCTGCTGCCAGTGCTGCTAACTCTGTTTCTCTCTCTGTCACTCGCATCTGTTAGTATATAAAATTAATACAATTTTGCAATCAAGTAAAAGCTATAATTATGTTGTTCGGTAAGCTTAAAATAGGATAGGATTTCCTATCAGGACTTTTCAGTATCAAAGAGAAGTATGGCAGCGTCAAAACAAAAAGGCTTACATTTTTTACACGCAGACACGTCAAACTTATAACACCCCTCTTTCTAAGGTAGGTATTTTCAACAATTTTGTAAAAGCCCTTCAAATGTTTAGAGGTTTCGATTGTCTTCTTGTCTTTTGTACAGTTAATGAAAATTACTGAATTGATTATAAGGAAATGGAAAGAAATATTAGAGATAACATTTAGTCTTTATTTAATTATAATCCGTTTACTTTATCAAACGTAATTATAATAATTATAATTACGTATATAGAATTGAAGAAAGACTTGAAATTATTTCAAGTCTCACTGGTGGTCTCAATTATCACTGGTGCAAAGAGTAAGTAACATCAATAATTGATATTAATACTCTTTTTCCATACCTAAAAAGTATTTAAGTTATTGTTTTCTATACTCCCACTTTTATTTTAAAATAGCATTGAGGAAAATTTAAAATATTGCTGTGTCAAATCTGAACCTCTAGTAAGAGTTTGTGAATCATGCGAATACTGACAGTTTTAGAGTAATATATCCATCTCTGTCCTTCTCGAGTAGTAAAAACGAGACACGAAAATTACTTTTCACTGAAACTCTCGGTACTTGTGTAGTTTGTAAATTCGTACTATTGAGACCTCTGACAGTCAACGGTTACTAAAACCAGGGACAGAGAATGATTGTTATTGTCACCATCCCACATGACGGGATCCTCGTAAAGGCATGATTTAAAAATGTATAAGTATTGCATGTGTTTAATTAAAGGGAATAATAATTTTTGCATAGAATTATGGTATTCTGATAATGTAGAAATATTGTTAGGTACCTACCCTTAGTTCTTCAAGTGATTTCTCTGCATTTGTCTGTGCTTCATTTAGTTTATTTTGTATTTCTTCTCTCTCCTTCATCTGTAATTAATTTTAAGTTCACACCAAATGCTTTAATGCTCACAGTAAGAGTCCGCATGTTTAGTGTCAACATACATTCAAAATATTACTTTATAATTTGAATTGCCTTTTAGGATTATATATTGTGGCCTTTGCATCTATTGCAGATGATTTATGGCGTAATGTCTGCGAGACAGCTTTCAGGAAATTACAACAATGAAAATTATTAACTATTCTCACCAATTGTTCCATTTTAATTTTTTCTTCATTGCTAAGTTTTTTCATATGTTCCATTTGCTCAGCAAGTAGGTGCTCAGCTTTTAATTTTTCTTGCTCTGTTTGTTGTACTTGATGTTCAAGATTCATCTTTATATTATTCAGTTCTTGTTTCAATTCTATTTCTCTCAATCTTTTTTCTTCCTCTAATTCTTTTAATTCCTGGAATTAAATTACCTACAGTGTTAAAATATTGATATATCTATCTCTAATATATCTATCTAATAAAGAATGTAATTGTTTATATTCCTTCCTTGGTGACCCTAAAGTGGTTTCGCCCCTGTGGTTCTAATTTAACCCCACTGCAGGGCCACCTACCGGCTCCAATTCTGAATATAAACCATTCAGGGACCCACTCAAAGACACACAAATATTTCATCAAAATAATTTCAATCATCATTTTTGACAAGAGGTTGTGACATAACATAACATAAAAAAAAGGAAACAAGTAATAGAAGTAGTTTAGGTACAATGGGTATACAATAATGGGTGCCTTTCTTTCTTGCTAAAATCCATCTCTTACAGCCAACATATGGATTCACTGCATAGTGATGATTATACAAATTAGTATAGAGTTGTGCATACCTTTTCCTTGGCTAGTCTAAGTTGTTCAGTCTCATGTTGAAGTGTATTAACAAATTCTTGTCGTTCCTTCAAATGGACTTCTTCCTGTTCACGAATTTTAGCTTCTAATTTTTCCAGCATATCTTGTTTTGAACTATTTTCGCGACTAATTTCAGATAAAAATTCTTCCCTCTCTTTCATCAATTTTTCTTTTAATAAATTGTTCTCTCTCAAAAGTTCAGACTCTGTTTCATTGTGTTTCTGAATTTGTTCCTAGAAATGAAAATATGAATATGTATCAGTAATGTAGTTAATAAATAGTAATAAAACAATTAGTTAATCTAAACTAATATTATAAAGAGCTAAAGTTTGTGAGTTATTAGGGGGTAATATCTGGGTCTACAGAACTGATTTTTAAAATTCTTTTACATAGAAAGCCACATTATTTGAAAAATGATTACCGCCTAACAAAGTGGGCACAAGTTAGCTAGTATGCAATATTTTTTTAATGTCTATATTCTTTATGGAGTGGAGTGAATACCTACAGATACAAAAATATAATCACTGATCTTTCACAACAAACAACATAGAATTTTATTGCAAATCAGTTTAGTGTAGAATTGCTATAAGTCAATCTTCTTCTTCTTTCTTGTATGGTCGATAAACAACCTGGTGTCAGAGTTTAAACCGCCCATAGGTCTCTGACATGGCTTTACACACGGTTGAAAAAGGTGTGTCAGGTGTGCTGCTTTCCTCACAATGTTTTTCTTCACCGTTTTACCCAGTAATAGGTAATTAATTTCTAAAATGCACATGAATCCAAGAGTCAGAGATATTGGGGATTCGAACCTTCAACCTTTGACTTGGCAGTCCAACAGTCATACCACTAGGCTGTAATTGAATTAATTAATGTAATTGAATTTTATTTATAGTAATAAATATTACCATAAATAAAATTGTTGACATAACTATGTGTTACATGCATGAGCTTTAGTTTGAATAAATTTATGATGGTACCATGAGTTCACTAATTTTCTCCTCCATTTCATTTTTGATGGCAGCAAGTTGTAAATCTCTTTCCTCTTCAAGTATAGCTTTCTGGCGTTCAACTTCATTCTTTTCTCCTTTCAAATTTTCTATTTGAGATGCAAACTCGGTCTCTAATTGTTGAATTTTTCTGTTCATATCTGTTTGCAACTGTTGCTTTAATATTTTTGACGTAGTTTGCATTTGTTTAGCATTTTGTATCTTTTCCTCAATGTGTTTTATTTCAAAAGTTTGTGACTCCTCAAATTTCATCTTTACATCATTGATAATTTTGTGGTCCTGACTATCATCCATTTTCATACGCTTACTTGGTATTTCAAATACATCATCTGATGAATCTGAGAACTTATATACAAACTCATCCGTCTGTTCCAATGAAATTATGTCTCCATCTGATAATGTTTTCACAACCCCTTTACCTAGTTGTTCTCCATTGATTTTAATGCCAAATGTGCTGTTATCTTCAATGCTCCACATAGCTTCATTATTTTTTTTGAATATGCAGTGACTTCTTGATATAGATATGAATGGTATTACAACAGAATTCTTTAGTCCACGACCCAGGGAAAACTGGAGTTATAATAAAGTTAGTTATTTAGTTTAAAAAATAAAATAAATTAATAAGAACTCTGAAAAATATACTTACGTTATCAGAGGTTATGGGTATTTTGAGAAGATTATTAAATTCTGATTTTAATTTTTTACAACAAACTAGCGATGGATAAGTTTCACTATTCAGCATTTTGTGGGAATATGCACAATATTGGACAGAATATTGTTCAAATCAAAGCACCTCTTTATGAACGATTATTATTATTTAAAACAGAAACATACTACATAATAATTATATTCTACATAATATTGATCAATACCAATCAATAACAAAATTAACGAGCTAACGAACGAAACGAATGATCAAAACACAAGAGATGATTGAGAAATGAGATTATTCAAAAAGTATTTATCTAAATATATTTTTACTCTCTCAACTCTACCCAGCTCTACTTTTAAAACTCTAACTTTCACAGACAATGATGGAAATAATATTTTGGTTGTGGCATTACTTGCTAATCGTGAGTGACAGCTGGAACTAAAAATAAAAATCCTAAAAACTAAGTTTGTGAGTACTAAAACGTGATTTATTTTATTTGATGACAAAAATTCGTCAAATTTAATTGTAGTACTTATGAGAAGTGTGCCAGTGGCGTCCCCAATTTTTGCAGATACTTTTTTGCGAACCTAAATTTTCGCAAATAAATAATAAATGGCTTGGCAAAAAAGAGTCTGAGGTGGTGACGTCTTAGAAATTTAACTTGCAAGTACTATGAGAAGTGCGCTAGTGGCGCCCCCAATTTTTCCAGACTCTTTTTTGCCAGACTGTAACACATTATACTCCTTTCTTCTGCCATATCAAATGGGTATACGATAATAATGGTCTCAAAAGGAACGGCTTTGATAACAGCGGTGTCCCTCTCGCACATATTGCCACAATTATATTATTCTTCCGGATTAGTAGTATTAAAATAAAATAAATGATAAATTATTGAAAATTAAGTTAAACGTCTAACTTTCAGTATCAAAGTAAACATGACAAAATATAGTACTTGCTGTATAATATATTTTTCTTTACATATTAACGCTTTTTTTCATTAATTATCCATGTAACGTTATCACGATAGACGAGCTTTGCGATGTTAAGTTTTGAGCTATCAAAATGATTTTAATAGCTCAAAAGCCTTTATAAAAAACTAGTGTCTCACAATTTAACATCGCATAAGGTGCAATAACCACTACAAAAAAGAGTCTGCAAATATTCAAAATTACAAGTTAATATTTGGTATACTTACTTACTTATTTCTATGACAAATTTTATGTCATCAATTTAATTTATGTCATCAATTATAATGAAATTATAACATATTAGTTATTTTAGTACTCACAATTAATTTGCCACGAATCTATCTTAACGAAAAATATAGGGTTTTTTTTCTTAAGTAATCGGGTTTCAGTTTTTTGACTTTAATTTTTATTTGACACTACCTATTTGGTGGATTAGTCATGTTAGTTTAACGTACTTATTATTTATGCACTATTTTTTTTCCTGTTTTGTTGGTACGATTTACAGTCATAGAAACAAGTAGGTAGGTATCTATCTGTGGATTACCTACAAAAATATTTGTCTCGTGCGGGAATCTAACCTGCGACACAAAGCGCAGAAGGCGAATCGGTTAACCATTACGCCAATCGTGTCATCAAAATTATTATTATTCATTATCAGCGAGAAACATCTGCCGTATTTTCTCGAGAAACAGATCTTAAGCTCATGCTAGAAAACCCAACGTACAAAAAATTCAAGGAGTATATACAGGGTGTATCCGAATTCGTGGAGTTCCCTTAAACGGTAGGTTCTATTGCTGATATGGATTATAGTTATAATCCTAAACCTATGCAGTTGCATAGGTTTTAGCTTGCATAAAAAAAAACAGACCAAAAAATATGAACTTTACAAAAACTAAAAAATTAGAACGCGGCACTTATTTCCTTATTAGCGAACCTATAAATCCTAAAATAAGATTCAATCATGGGTAACCACAACAATGTTATCTTAAAAACAATTTAAAACAAGTGAGCAGTTTCCTTAACGAAATCAAACTGCCACGACTTTGACAGTTATAATAGGTATTTTGCAATTATTTTTTTTTGTTGTTGGCTTATTAAATATAATTAAGTATTCAATAAGAAAATTTGAAAAAACTACTGATTCGGATGCGATTCGAACCCACGTTCTTCACACGCCCTAGGCGTAAAAAGGCGTGGTGGGCTTAGCGGTCAGAGCGTCGACACGGTACGTTGAAGATCGAATCCCATCCGTAACAGTGGTTTTTTAAAATTTTCTAATTAAAAAATTATATTATTTTACAACTATTTTTAAATGAACCAATGATGTAATGTTCTTTTGAAGTAATACAGTTGAATAATGTTCATATTTTTAATAGTAGGTAACTGGTAAGTGCCAATAAATCCGCCAACAATAAGTCAAGTTATCCTATCTAAACGTTTCTAAAGGTTTCTTCTAAACTTTAAAGCAAGCAAGCACGAGAGAAGGTAGGTAGAAGCTTCTTTTACGGGATGAAGAGCCGACGAGAGTGAAAGCATATTTCGGGGTGGATAAAACGAATAGATAGAGGTCTTTAATATAAACGAAGCAGACTTTAGTACTCTCGAAAAATGCAAGCGTGGCGGGTGGGTACACACTGAATTTTTAAAGCCCCGGCAACGTTCGTAACTTGTTGGCTTGCAGAGACTGAAATTTTGCGTTAGTCGCTTTGCTTTTTCTTTTTTTTAATACATAATGTGGAAGTTTCTTACTTGTGAGTTGAAGTGTTTTAATAGAGTTAGCGAGCAGGTAAAGCTTATTCGATATTTTAAATAAAAGCCCAAAGAGCACAGTGTAGTTAAGAGTTTTTAAATGTAGGTAAGAAGCTTCGTGGTTTTTTTCGAATTTTGTGAGAAAACGAAACGTTTGATCGTGATTGACACGAGAAATAGATGATCCTATATAAGAAAGGAAAATTTTGGATGGGATTAGAATCCTCTTGTTTAGTAGAAACGTGTCTTTTGGCAAATGTCAGATAAACTACAGGATATAGAAAATGATGGACAAACTGGAGACTTTAGAGAGTTCAGAGACGTTTAACCTAGCGTGATCGATTTAATCTACCTTCTCCTTTTTCTGCCTTTGTCTAGTAGAGGCCCATGAGTATTCCGTTAATATTATAACAACAACAAATCAACAATAGCACCATTCGCAAACTTCCACACAGAAAATTCTAAAGTAGGTATATAAAACTATAGTATAGGCTGGCCCGTCCCTGTTACATGGGACTTGTACAAGCCGGTAGGTCCGAATCGTGCAGCCGGTAAGTTGATAAGACCTACCTAAGTTTTTTAAAGATAAGTTACATAGATCTAACCTGTATCCTTATTGACGTCCACTGCTGGACATGTTTTAGGTATTACCTGGATTATGGATAAGAGATAGGTACGATACATTAATAAGTTAATAGTGTTAATACTTATTTCGACTTTCTTATCGCAAAACGATCGCAATGCAATTATTATGTTTGGTATCGTGAAAAAAATAAATGAGTTGTGTTGTCGGGCAGCGCGGTGTGCGGCGCGGCGGCGCGGCGTGGCGCGGCGCGGTGGGCAACGACTTCACATCGGCCCTCAATATATCAACGTGGACAGGACGAAAATTGGACTGGACCCTTGTTAATGTCCCGTACTTAGGCCCTTCCGCCCTTGTTTCTGATTATTTATTTAAGACCTATTGATACTTACACCCAACAGAGGGTAAGTACACCAACAAATCAATGGTACAAACACAAACTTTCGAAAAGGTGTGTAGTTACTTACTACAAAATATAAACGATAGATGTAAGTAGGTACATACTTGTTAGAGAAAAAACCACTGATAGTCTAGTGGTACGACCGTTGACTGGCAAGTCATCATCATCTCTGACTTTTAGGATGTTATGTGTGTATTATAAATTAATTATAAATTACTTGCTAAAACCGTCGTGAGGAAACCCGCACACCTGAGAGATTTTTCAACAGTTGTACGGGCGGTTTAAACTCTACACCAAGTAGTTCATTAACCATACGATGGAGAAGAAAAGGAAGAATGTACCTATTTAATTTTACACTACGAATACGGACTACTAAAACGCTACCAGTAACGCAACTAGATGTAAAAAGTGCCGTTGCTTAGCTTTTGTTTAACTTATATTAGGTAATGATAGATTTTTTAAATAAATATAATGACTTCCCTAAAATTCATCTAGGTATACCACTTCTAGTCTTTAAAACAACAGGTTTTAAAGACTAGCCAAAAATTTTAGGAGGTAGTAAGTTCCACGAAGCTGAACAACTTTCCCCAAGGAACGTGGAAATCTGAAAATCGAAAATTGACCTTTAAATTATACTGACTGGCTGGTCAAATGACTCAAGTTTTTATGGACGTGCTTGTATAAGTAGTATACTATAAGTACTTACAATTTTATTCTAAGTATGCAGGCACGTCGTAGTGGCGCATTGGTTACGGACCCGTTTTGCAAGCACGTGGGTGTAGGTTCGAATCTGGCATCATGTACCAATGTGAACTTTTCAATGACATAAATGTCACATAAGACACCGCTGACTAACGGTGAAGGAAAAGATCTTAAGGAAACCTGGAGTTTACAGTCTGAAATCGCCAACACGCAGGCAGTGAGCTAGCGTGGTGATTAATTGTCTATCCATCTCTGTATGAGAAGAGGCCTTGGCTTTGCAGTGGAACAGTTACAAGCTGGTTTATTTATTTATGCAGGCGCAGCAAAAATAAGTTGCGCGTGGTAAGAAATTTGCTAATGCTTTAAAGTCGTACAAACAGCTTATATGCTTATCATAGATGTTGTTAGTACCTATCAACAGAGAGCAATTTGCTTGGAGATCATTTTAGTGTAAGTAGAATTTGAAGGAGGCATATTGAGATACAGTTGAATAGATCTGCGCACACCTGCAGCAGCGTGAGCTCTTTATCTGATCTTATTAAAGTCGGCAGGAAGCCTCCATTCCGATCACGTAGACAATTATTCGACTAAAGTGTGCGGGCTTGAATCACTAACCTCAGCGAACGGCCAACTTTTACAATAAATCCATCCTGGTCTCGACACTTAATCAGTCCTCCGATAAAAGCTTTAATCGAGAGTTAGAGAAGGTACCTACTAAGACGCACTGATTTTATTCCAACGTTACTGAACTAAATTAAACGAGGAAGCGTCTACGATTACAAACTCAGCGAAGTTTTTATTCAATGAGGTTGACTTAATCTCGTTTTGTGTATAATGAGGTACTTTCTCTACGAATAATAATCTAGTTATGATAATTAAATTTACAAATTCGAAGCGTCAGTAGAATAAAGGTAGAGATCACAGTAATTGGTTTTCAGTGCCTAATATTAACATTAGATACTGAAACAAGTAAATCTACCGAGGGTAAAAAGTAATTAAGTTATAGAAATTGAAATAATATGTACACGCTATACCTAATTAAATAATGTAGCTATAATTTCATATTATACCACAATTTATGCAGTGATAACTTACTGCATTGCACAGTGGTACAATTGTCGACCGCAAAGTTTCATAAGTTATGTTATAAATTAACTCCTATCACTTGCTTCGTGCCTAGGAGAGCTGCGTCTGCCATCTTTCCAGTCATGTCGTAAACTATGAGAGTGAAGGAACAGACAGCGCACCTGCGCTTGCGAATGCACTTGTACGCTATAGGTAATACACTAAACTCTTGCGCAACTGCGCAAAAAACTATTTGAGATTGAGATTAGCCGCCTTGACATAATCCTATCCTTTGTTGTATGGTGTACAATAAAGATTATTCTATGTATCTATCTAACCTAAGACATTACGAATTTATAATATACATATTTTTAAATATACTGCCATCATGGGGATATAGAAGCTACAAAAAGGGTTCCAGTAGTAAACATTCAAATAGTATCCTATACGTTTAAGGTATTTCGACAATATCAGTCCAGATTTAAGTATGTAACTGGCTCTAACAAAGTCCTATCATTCCACGAAAATTGGCGTGTAAAACTTAAAACTACCTACTACCTAACTAGTACCTACAGGTACCAAATTAATATTTATTGTGTGTGATCAGTCACATAATACATACCTACAAAACTTATATGCCGGTAGATATCCCTAGTGCTTTAAAGCGGTAAAACACATTTACCGTGGAATCGAATATTAGTGGGGCTGGGAAATTGATAGCCTGGCCAGGCTTTGTCGCTTCTTAAGCCAATTCTACGCAGTTAATTTCACTTAACCGAAGCCATTATTTTATTCTCGTCTCTTGATTTTATTTGCCTACTAACTTTTGTATTGCTTTGTGTGGACTGGTTTAATGGCCGAATATATTCTGTTGTTATTATTTTCTGATAGTTTATCTTTTATTTACTTACTTTACTTACCTATTTACTTTAAATGTTATTATGTGAACTTTTGCGCATAAATGAGTTGTTCTATAACTGTATTACTGTTATATTACTATGATCGTATCAGGAAATTGACTAAGTATCTCTAACTCTCTAAAAAACTCTAACTAAATAAAATAAAAGTAGCCTCCGCTCCCATTGTGGTCGAAACTCAATCCGAGGATCAAAACGGGTATTTTTTCATTCACAGCCTGTCTATGAACGTGAAAATCCACTCAAAACTTTAGTTAATAACCTACAACTAATAAATTTCAGAATCTTGGTAAAGTTCGCGTGGCCCCGTCGAGTCCATTTTTGAGTTTCAAAGTTTTATGGGAAACCTTGTCCGCTGCACATTGTTTACGAACAAAGCGAGATCTCGTTCAGTTTCCGATACGAGCGCGGATCGAGTCCGCCATTCGCTTCCAACTTATCCGTCTTTGTTCCACCAACTATTGATGCTTGATGAAACTCTGTCTGCCCAGTCTTCCAGGTACGAGTTAGGCTCGTATACTTCTGTATCTGTCCTCGTTTTGAGTGCCGTGTAATCTGTTATGATTTGTTTGATCTTGAGAACAGAAACTTGTGCAGGTCTAACAAAAAACAAAAACCGGCTTCAAAACCCTAAAAATAACACTGCACACAAAAATTACCACTTAAAGTTTTAGTGGTTAATTTTGTGTGTGTTATTTATGTGTCATTATTATATTATTATTATTTATATGTAATTTGGAACTCTTAGACTTAGCTAATGTTTAAATTTTAAACATTAGCTAAGCGAGTTAAACATTAAACCCGAACTGCGCTTTAGCACCGATTCCTTTTCGGAAGAACTTCATCGTCAGATCATGACAATATTTAGGTATCTAGAATTGGGATCAATCGGACAAAAAATAATGGCTGAAATCGGTCTACTAGTCACGGAGTAATCGGTGTACAAACACAAGAAAACGCATCGAATTAAGAACCTCCGGTAGGTAACCTCAGTACGTTCAAACCACTGAAATTTTCATAATAATCAAATTTTGGTTTGTACAACAACAATCTCAATGAAGATTGGCCATCGACGCGACGCAGGAGATATTATAGCACACCAGGTTCACTCTCTCTCTATTCTCTTACTCTCTACTCAACATTACATCCTATATAAAAAATATGATAAGTATAATTTATATATGACTATTAAACTCATATGACTACATAATATTATTCCCACTAATTGTTATACGAAAAATAAATATGCCGAAAATTGTATGACAATCGAAATTAGGAGAATCAATGTTATGCGAACGAGAAGACACCATCCTAAGTGTGTTTGCGGATTGCTAGGAGTCTTTCAGCTGCATTTTAATGAACCTATGTCGTTGTCGTTACTAACATACTATGGGTTTATTGCCGGAAATAAATGTTTATTTAATTTAATTTAATATTTCAATTTCTTCAAATATGTTTTCGACTTCGTATTGCACTTGTATAATCTGCAATTTGCAGGCAGTAGGTTTACTACAATGGGTGACTTAAATAGATAGGCTCATATTTTGATAAAATTACCACAATTTCATACATATGTAGATACAGGTACGATTTTATGTTCTGTGTAAAGCAACGCTTTTCCAGAGAGAAAGACACTCTCATGTGAGCAGATGAGAGACGTGATTCAATTTGCATGGTATGATGGACGGATTACACGGTGAAAGTACTCGTCCCTTTGCCGGGACAAATTGTGTCGGAAATAGAGTGCTGTTACATTAGTAGCTAGTATAATTTGAATGTCTTTAACATTAGTACAACAATTTCAAAATCTCTAAGACTACTTATTTTGTCAGGTTTGACAAACAAACATGAAAAACAAAATCATTTTTTTTGCGAATATATTATGTAAAGTACATAAATAAAGGAATAAGAATAACTAAGAAGAGTTAGTTAGATATAAAAAATGCAAATATTGTAACATATAAAAGTTTTTTATTTAGTTCTATTCAGCCATTCAGCGTGCAATGTTTTTATATTATGTTATTATAATAACATAAGACATACATATGATACGCATTAGCCTGATAGCCAGCAACATAAAAAAACTGAACCATTGCTGAATGCAATCTTCTTATCTACCGAGTTTCTCCGGAAGAGGTTGCGTTTGCCCTTACCTTTATAAT
The DNA here is from genome assembly GCA_936450705.2 of Protodeltote pygarga. Taxonomy (NCBI): domain Eukaryota; kingdom Metazoa; phylum Arthropoda; class Insecta; order Lepidoptera; family Noctuidae; genus Protodeltote; species Protodeltote pygarga. Next base: position 6,495,296 of record OW388255.2, on the reverse strand, counting down.
GACTCTATGTGTCAGTTCTCCACGATATGCAGTGATAACAACAGATTGTTTCACCAATTTTTAAACAAGATAAGCATTTCTATTGCTTATTCGGTCTTTCCAATTTGAATTGCACTATAGATAGAGACTTAAGAATTTTGTAAGAAGGTACTCTTTACGTCTATAATAACTAATAAGTAATGTGTTAGTAAAAAATAATGTATGAATAAATATTAAAATGTAATTTTTTTCTACATAGTGTTTCCTGTACCTAGTAGTAAATATACCTATATGTATATTCTTGTGTGCACTTATTATAAAATTTTTATTTAATATTATTTATAACAACAGTATACAGAGTGTATCCGAATTCGTAGAGATCCCTTAAACGGTAGGTTCTATTGATGATATATATATTAGACCTGCACAGGTTTTAGCTTTAGGTAGGTATAATATCTATAATATCAAAAGAATATTGTTGAAGAACTTTTGTAAAGAGAATATAATGTACCAAGGAAATAAAATTCACTTCACTTTTCATAAATAATTTTTATTTTAATAAAAAAAAAAAGTATAATAAGTATATAAATATTATTATAATTTTCCTTGTTTTATTATTTTGCAAAATTAATTCCGTAAGTACCTGTTACGTACAAATTAACCAGAAGTGATTTGAATCACTTTTGAGGGCTACATTGCAGCCTTTTCCCAACATTGTGCTATACTAAATTACAGTATCCACGGTGATAATTTATAAGGAAATTCTCTGGTAGCGGGACAAAAAATGTGGTCTATACTTGGGACCCCACCGCCCCGCACCCTACCCACTAATGAAGGAGCTACTCTGTTTGTCAGTGTCGAGTTACATGCCGTCATTTTTGTAACAAAAAAAGGGGTTGATCAAATCATTTGTCAATTTGGAACGCCGAATCTTGTCATAGTATAACATCATATCAGCGGTGGTCACTACAAAGCCTGTTTTAAAAAATATATCCAATTATTATAATTTCTATTTTATATGAAACTAATATTAAAATGCTTTGTCCTGAATGACTGATTGACTGACTGACTGATCAATGCACAGCCTAAACCGCTGATCGTAGAGATCTGAAACTCCAAGTTTCAGTTCAAGTTTCAGATCTGCAACTCTACGATGGGTGTGTTCTTTGTATGACGTAGGCATCCTATAAGAATGGATTTTCCAAAATCCTTCTTCCTTAAGGGTGAAAAACGGGGGCAAAGTTTGCATGGGACAACGTGATTCCTTAGTCCAGGGGTTCCCAAACTTATTATGTCTACTGCCGACTTTGAGAATAAATAATTTTTTAGCGCGCCCATTTTTTCTCCTATTTAAAAACCACTATAATTTCAAATTAAAATAATTAAATAAAGCCTCTATACAACACCCCGATTTTTGGCCACGAGGCGACGTTATCTCCCACTTTGGGAAAGGCTGCCTTAGTCCAATCTACTGCAAATTTTGCTTAGACATTCGTTAATAGAATTGATGGAAGATGTCTTTCGTATTTTATTAAACCTATCGCCTAATGGAGTTAAAAAGGAATAGAAAATGCTGTAGATTTAAATTAGTTTGGTGCTATGCAATCTTTAAAATTAGAAAGTCAAATATAAGAGAAAGAAAGAAAGAAAATACTGGACTTGCACAAGTAGGTACAATAAATATGAGTAACAATTACAGAAAAACTAGAGAATTCCTGTACGAGGCCAAAATAGGCCCTATCTCAGCATAATGCTGCAACAGAATTTTTAAAAGAATATTTAAATCGGATTATAAATCGAAATTTCAATTTTATTTGTTTTTGGATATTTGAAAGAAAAACTTACCTTATACTTTGATTTTCCATCGAAAATTCCTTGGAAATCTCTTAGATTAGCGAATATTTGCGAATTTTGTAAAAGTTTGTAAGTCTGCTTATACAATGACACTAAAAGTAGTGGCATCGATTCAATCTGGTTTGTTTTTCTCATGGGTTTCATGTCTCATGGGTAATTTGTTGATTTATCATTTGTCTAGGTACCGAGATTATCCTTATTAATTCGATTGAAATAAATAAAATCTGTACAAATTCTATAGTCTACGTGAACGAAGCGACGCGGAAAAAGCTAGTCCCACTATATTTTTACTGTTAAACTCTAGACTAGAGCTCGCTATACACATAAAGGGGGTTAGGCGTGAATTGAGAGTGACGTGCTTGTCTCGACGTTAACACAGTGAAGCTTAAAATAGACAGAATGATAAAGTGTATTTTAGTTTTATTCTAGCCTGCAGAGTACAGCGTACCGCCAATGTGTATCATATAATTGACACGTTGAAGTAAGTTGCGAAGTTTTTATCATTGGTACTATTTTTTTAGATTAGTGCTTCGCTTGTCCCCGTAGAATTTTCATCCGCTTTTCGACCCTCTTTTGGGGGATTTTGTTTTCACATCCTGAGACATGTCTATATCAATTTTTAAAGAATAAGCCGAATTATATATTTTAACTACATTCCAACTCAACTACAAAAGTTGCAAATTTTTCATACAAACTTTCACCCTCTTTTTACCCCACAAAATGTTCCTAGCATTTTTGAAAAAGCTGAAACTATTTTACGTATTTTACAATTTTAACCAAAAGCTTTTGATCAAAAATTTGTTCATATCATAAACATGCGACTTATATAAAATAAAGAGTTTATCTAACCACTTATGAAACTATTAGACAAGTTAGGTGTTTATAACAATCAAAAACTTACTATAGTAAAAATTACAATAGTAGGAAACATGTAAGCCCGCCGGTAAGTCAAGGCGCTAATGAACCGCGCGAAGAACATCGTACTAAAGACTTTGGAGTGATCTTGGGGTGGATTTTTTGAGCGTACCTTCCCTTGTTCATTAGTGTAATTAACTTATGCCGTAGGTACCTATTCTTCTACAATTCGTTGCGGATCCCCGGAGGTTATTAAATTACTATTCGGCTTCCAAGAATTATGTATTAGGATTTTATATTTCTGAAAGAAATCCTCAATGTTGCCAACATCATGCCGATTTTCATTATCTTTATCGTATAAATCAGTTATTTGATCTTCAACCTCCTTTAAATTTACGGTACGTAGGTAGGTACCTATAAGTGCTCCTTATTTTAATAATTTAGTAAATCCTAACTCCAAATACGTAAACTTTTGCTATCCATTGACGATTGAGTGTTAGTTAAATTCGACGAGTCTTTTTGGCTTATATACTTAGTAACAGAACTTTTAACCAAAAAATTTAACTAAGTAGTACTTACCGTAAAATGTTGGGTATACCTTGAGCGATGCTCCTCCGTTCGAACTCCGCTGCAATACGTTCTGCAACTTTTTAGGTTTATTTAGATAGAACATTAGAAAGTAGGTAAATGCAGTAAAGAGATGTGGTTATTTATTACAACTTGATTGTGAAACTTCCTCGAATGCAGCCTAAAATGTAGATAAGAACTTTCCACCACTTCAAATGGTTTCAGGTAAAACGAATGTAACCTTTTTAGTAAACTTTGCGTTTCTGCAGAGACTCAGACTTAACTTTTAAAATAGTGTTGTTAAATCAATATTTATTATATTCTTTTATTTAAAAATCAACTCACACAGTTAGATTACAAAATGCTAATTGGTAGGCGCGCCGTCCACATGGTGCACAAGTTGAATTAGTTTTTGTAGAGGATGCTGTGCGGGTCGTGGAATGGACGACACGGTGCGGGGAGGTTCGGGAGTCGCAGCGCAGGCGGAACCACCCTCACCTTGCCTCAAATTAATTAAAATAATTCGTTGAAAACGTCACGAATCTACCAGCTTCCGCAGCTTGTTAGTACGCTCTTGTTGCTTTGAAAACATTAAATTCCAACAGATCTGTGTGGAGAATTTCAGCGTTTAATTCTCGTAATAAATTCGTCTCACGTCGTGTTTTGACATATGACGGTACCTATACAATAAGTGTAACCATCTTATACTGTCATATCTGCAATGCTAATAGAACACTTCTAACACTATTGCAGCATAAACGATACAGACAGTATTTACTGTTGCTGTCGATTTCGCTGCAGAATGTATTATACCTAAATTCTTTACGGCTTTTTAAAGAACATCCAATAGAGTTATGTACGTGCTTATTAACGTGCTGTAATTTACAGTATACGCTGCAGTGCTCAAGAACGAGTGCTTTTACATTTTTGCGCTTTTATGGCCACGGGGGGAAAATTCATTAAAATTCCGAAGTAGCGTCTAGGTACTGTTGAAAGTGGGAAGATACACCCTATTATAAGTTTAAACGAAAGTTACTACCTCATTGGTCTAGTCGTCGGAAACGCGGCTGTGAGCTACTGGTATGAGCTAGTTTTATGTCCACGTCGCTTGTGTTTCCAGATTTATTGTATTTATTACGTGGGAAGGTTATTTAAACTTTTAGATAGGCTCCAAAAAATAAGTGAGCTAAACATTTAAATACAGTAAATTGTAAGTAAAAATACAAAATATATATTTTTTTGTGTAAATAATTGTATAACAATTTATATCTTGCTTTGATTTCTTGCTAGGAATTTCTATCTTGGCATAATATTGTTAACATACCCGGACTTGAGACGGACTCTTTCTGAAATTGGTAATTTTACAATTAATATTGACTTATACATATATCGAACATTTCCAGTAGATACTATATATGTACACTGCCACTGCGCCAGCTATGCACTGCATCGAATCTATAAATATTCAAATTGAATTGCAAATTAGCATTAAATAATTAGCCTGTAAAAACCTTTTAACTTTATTCCATTATGCTGCGTGTGAGAAGATGGATAGCAGTAACTTATTATTTAAATCTATGAAACGCTTAGCTTTCGTCCCTATTTATATATTGACATATTATGATAAACTTACACCTATTAATTAGGTAGTGTTTATCACGAATTGCATTAATACATTTATCATTTCCGAAAAGAGTTCTATATGAGAGGAACTCTAGTTGGTATGGAATGCACGATTCTGCCGGCAATTTAACCATGTAAGTGATTGCCTGGCCGTGTATACGTACAAGTATTCCTTGAGATTTTCAGGAGCACTTGAGAAAATGTTATTGCGGGGTCACGCATGCCGTGTCGGGGCATGCTGCTGCAATGACGCCGTCGACCGTGTGATGACCCGCACGTGTCCCGCTGACACTAACAGAAAACAACTAGGTACATCCGACTACTCTACATTCTGCTTGCCGAGCAAAATTTTGTTAGTAGATACCGGTAAAATAGGGCGATTCGTAATTTAGGTATCTACCGGGTAAAATGGGGTTGTTAAGTATATTCAAAACTGAGGTACCAAAAAGACAAAACCCAATTTGATTATGTTACGAAAAACATAGAGCAATAGCATCATATGGAATATTAAAAAATATAAAGCAACTCGTATCTTGAAATTTAATGAGAATAAGCCTTAATATAACTGGTGTGTCATTTCAATGATTCAATGGCTTTTCGTAATAGACAGACAGGGAGATGAGATGATAAGCCAGATAAAGTGATAAGGCCCTTTTCCCGTACACCAATCTGTGTGTGCTCAGTTTTATCTGAATTGTTCTGTCACCAGGCTTTTCAGTCTAGTTTGATGGAGCAGCGATTTTAAAGCAATTAAATGACGCCATATACCGTAGTGGAATTTATTTTAAACGTACAAACAACAAATTGATTAAACGGAACCCTTTTTCCATTTTGAGGAAAGGAACCCCAAAAAAAATTACATTATTTTCAGCAAAAATGCTTGTGCTGAAGGAACTATAGTTTCTTAGTAGTTTGTCTTTATACAATTTATAGATAATTTAGTTAACTGGAAGGCTTGAAAGCTTGTAGCTTGTTCAGGTGCTTGGCCTGGAGTGAAACCTCGGAAACGGACTAGTTGTAAATAAGGCAGTGTACACACATATAACTGTGCTATCGTCGCCCGCGCTGTCCGGCTGTGTCGTTTTTACGCCGGAACTGTGTATGAGTTACCGAGGCCGCCGTATCCGGTAGCCCCAGCCTTTTATTATTTAACATACATGAAGGTATTTTGTGGTGGACAAAGTTTCAATAGCCGAAATAGGTCAAAACGTTTTATGGGATTTTTCTTTTAGAATTCGTCTTAGTGTGTGCAGGTTGTCGATCATCGAAAGTTGTCGATGATTTTTTTCGCGAATTAAAATTATGGTCAGTTTATATTTTAATTAATGAGGTAGGTAACCTAATAGAAACTTCTTCTTAAGTAAATATTAACCAGATTTTATTTTAGAAAATAATTTATTTTCTCTTATAACATCCAATTTGGTTACCATGTATTAATAATACACTTAGTAGATGTTATAACAGGGATATTGATATTGACTGTATTTAAAATAAAACATTAGATCAACTTTAAAAAAAGACTACCTAAGTAACTATTAAATTTAATACAAAGTAAAAGGGGTTGAAAATCCTTTTTAGATAGAGACGGCTGCAATATAATATAATTGTCTATCTATATCTATAACCCCTTCCAGAATATTTTAGAATGCTTATAATTTCGGCATTCAGCGAATGAATGAATGAATAATTTTATTTCACACAGCATACAAGAACACAAACAAAACAACAGTAAAAAAAAGAAAAATAATTTTTAATAAAATAATTTCTAGTCATGAGATTTGTGTCCCACGCAAATAGGTCCAAATAGGCAATGCACCAAATAGGTCTTCGGATTATGTCAAGTTAGGCAACTAGGTATCGTATTATTACAATAATATGTAGTTAGCATAGTATAACAGCGTGCCACTATGCTGATTATTTATTCTATGCATATGATTGCAGTTAGTGTAGCCAGCATGGTAATTTGGTATATGGGATTGATTATATTAATCAAATTGGATTGCATTATTCCAACTTAACACCCGGCTTTGGTGCACGAAAATTATCAAAGCATTATATTTGTTTATTAATTAATCTGATATTTATGCATCTGTTACCTATTGTTGGTATAAAAATGGTGAGAGATGTTTTCGATGGTTTGTGAAGCCAAGTTAGAAGCCTAGACCGGCTTAAACTTTGCCAGCAGGTTGTTACTTTGCCAGCAGGTTGTTAATTAAATATAATCGATCTAACTAATTCCCTTAATCGATTTAAATCGATTAAGGGAATTAGTTAGATAATCTTCATTTTGTATAAAAGTAAAGCCGAGGTTGTAAATCTTCTTTTTTACAGATTTATTAAAATTGTCGTGTTGTTACACAAGGTAGTAAATAAACTAAGTAGTGAAAACGGTCCGCAACGAGCGTTCTACTGAGATCATTACGCTGCCGGCCATTCGTATAAATATCTGTGGCGGAAAAAGTCGCGCCCGGATTAAGTTGCGTGTCGTAAATTAAGGTGTAGTTACGCGGGCAATTTTTTCCGGCGACAGTTGCAGTAACCATGATTATTAACTAAGAAAACTGACCAATCTGATTAGCTGCTTATTTGTTTAAAAAATATGTTAGGTAAATAATAATATGTAAATTATTATATGCTTTATTTTGAGAGTAAAAGAACCTACTATTGCTGCTGATAAATAAGTACTTCTTCCAAGCTATAGTTGCTCTGCTGAATTGATCGGGTATGGATGAAGTTGCTTTATGTGGCTTATTATGTTTCAGCGAAATATTTGAATTGTTATAATTATACTGCGTAATTTTGCGTAAATTTATAATCTGCATCGTCCCGAGAATGTTGCAGGCGATTGTCGCCGGAAAATCCGTCCGTGTAACTGCACCATTATGAAAACATCCGCATTATATTTCACTGAGAGCGTCATGAATTATGTGCTGTTAGACCGCACCACTGTAAGCTATTTTGAATCAGGCGATGCAAAATGTCTTTCGTAGGTAGATTACGGGATTCTTTCCCCACGGCAATATAATTAGTAAAGCTTCTTCATAATCCCTTTATTTTATTTTAGCGTGGCGTGGTTCAGAAAAGCCGTTTGAAATGTGTTCTGTTATAAAAAATATTACGACTACCACCACTAGTTAGTAGTGTGAACATCAACTATACTTATAAAACAGTACACTGCGACTGACTGAACGACAGACAACGCACAAACTGTTAGTTCTAGAGACTTGAAATTTGAAGGAAATATTCCTTGAGTACCCTAAATATGCACTAAAGAAGGGTTATAGGAAATTTTGCCCCTAAGCAGATAAAATATGGATGAAAATTTTGTAATCCATGCGGTCAAAGTCGCGGGTGAAGCGATAGTTAAGCCGTAATTATTATAAATTATTATACATATTGTAAGAGAAAGTATTCTGAATAATCATTCAAGATAATCACGTAGCGGCCATTACTTTAGGGTATAACTTTTAAGCGCCTGATTCTTTTATGCAGAAGATCTTTTATGCAATCGCACTTCGTTTGCCGCGTTTGCGTTATCCAAACGCACTTCGAAGGTCGCGTCTGCCACGCAAAGAGATAGGATTAAAAACTAATTAAGATATTTGATCTATAACAGAGAAGCAATTTAAGCAAAATACAATCCTATAGAGATATGCAGCAGGAGCAAGCCATGCCATGGGCTTTGTGGTTGAAGGTGAATGTTGCATACCTATTGAATCCTGACACCGCAAGATAAAAATAAGGCAGTATTTTTGTTTTTTTTTTATTATTACTTTTAATAAGTTATTATTACGTATACACTCAGTTGCTCCGTTGGGATTTAAGTTGAGTTTCTGAGATTTGTTTTGTAACCTAATTGCAGTGATTTAAGTAACGCGGTTGCTAAAGTAGCCAGCACAAAGGGGCTTAAGCTGTGATATAATCTTAAGAGTGGCATTAAGTTGGAATATTACAGGCACTATTTCTCTCCCAGATAAGGATACTGAATTGTTTAATTTAATTTATTAAAGTCTTGAGAGATTTCCACGAGGAAAAAGGTAAGTTAATACAAAAAGTATTTTGTAATTAACAAAGTCTCCTATGAGTTAAAATGTTGTAATTTTTTCTTTGCATGAAAATGTAGTCTGAGTTATTAATGTGTGTAAGAGGTAAGCCGGGGGCCAAACGGGTTTTTTTTTAATGTGAAGCCGGTAGGAATCAAGTTTTATGGAGCTTTTGCCACTGATGTAGACGTAATCTTTTTGGCTATTATTGTGAGGGTAATGGTCGAGGGTGGGGTCGTGGTGGGGTTTAACCATAACTCTCTTACCTTGATATGGGAGGGAAGGGGTCCCAATAGCAGGACAACGTAGGTTGATTTACTGTTATTATTATTTATTTAATTTTTTATTGCACACATATCTTAAATAATTACACTGCATTTTTAATGTAACGGAATGTACAAAGGCGAGCTTAACTCACAATTGAGTTCTCTACCAGCAAACTTTTAAGCGATAGAGGTTACTGGTAAAATTTGAGGTCAGAGTCAAGTGTAAAACTTTAAATAATAAATTACACAATTACTGTTGCGTGTGTATCTTGATTGTTTTTATGAAATAAAAAGTTACAATCAGTATTTTAAAATATCTGTTTTGACGCTTGACGTCTTAGTTACCCTGCGACCACGGAGACTTTAAAGTCTTTAAAACGTAAAGTATTAAAAGACAAAAACCAAATTGCTAACTAAACAGACTGATTCGGCATCAATTATTCACTCTCTCTCTCTGTAAAAACAGAAAAGTGTAAAGGATGCCTCGGACTGCGTTTGTGAACACTGTGTGAACAATTTACGTATCTATAACTATATAATAATGCTTCTATCTTTTTAGTTAGCAGTACGGTTTTTTGTTTTTTAATAATATTTATTGATTTAAATCTTTTTAGTTTTCGTGATTGAATTAAAATAAATTCCCATGAATTTGACTTATTTATTTTTAGCAATCCAAATTTTTTAATCATTATTTTAAGTGATACAGGGGGATGTTATACCTCTTTGGAATCTAAAAACACTAAGATTAATGAGACGAATCAATTAATAATATTAATACATTTGGAAGATTTGAGGAAATAAAGAATATATGCGCGTTGTTTAGTAGAATAACCGTCAAATCGTGAAATCACTCAAATTTGGAGTGATTTTTGGTGCTTTACTTTTTTGCGATTTGATGGCTTCTTTTTTTATGAATACGGATTGCAGTATATCAAACAAGTAAAATATAAAATAACCTCCAGCTTTGTTCAGGAACACAAACCAGCGCTGACTCTTTCTGTTTAACACTATTACTGTTCAGTGCCTTGTTATTGTAAGGGATCATTCTTGTTCTATTTGGGACAGTCAGTTAGTGTTAATACGCATTTTGCAGTCATTTCATTATTTTGTATGTCTCTCTGTTCTCCACTCTCTCTAGATTATAATTATATAATAAATTAACCAGTCTTAGCTGTCTAAAAATGTTTCTTTTTATCTAATAGTTATTTAAAACTAAAATAAAAATGAACTAAGAACGAGTACGAAAACGTTTATATATTTATAGCCGGTCAGTTATCTACTGTAATTTTCTTATATTACCTCAGTTATCTGATTATATTGCAGAAAAGCTTTTGAATTAAGTAGTTTTATAAAAGGATGATGGTTTTTTAATTTTATCTAGAAACTTTTCCGATGTTTAAATGGCTACTACATTCAAATGAATGTTTTTCAGTAAAAAGAACCCACATTATTTAAAGCTCACACAACAATATCGACAGTTGGTACCACAACGATCCTAGCTTTGGCTTATTCTGCCGGCGCATTTATTGCCTGTTTGCGCGACAAACCCCCGCAATTGCAACGAAGATTTTAGGGTTTCACAAAATGGATTCTTCTTATCCTACCAATGTTACATTACAGCTCCCGTACAAGGAGAGAGAATACATAATGTTGCGTAAACACCGCCACAAAATGTAGATAGTTCCAGAATGTTATGCTCTCCCAAGAAAAACGGTTATGACAAACGTTATTCACGCAACACGCAATGAATTACACCGAACGTCTACCAAAATCATGTGCTTTGTTTTATACAATATTATTTTTAGAGAACCGATGAGCCTCGTCTAATTTCGACAACATTGACATATAATCAATATCAGAGTTATGTGGGTGTTCAATAAACTTAATTATATAAAATATTGAAGTGCTTTGTACTTTACAGGTCCGATTAATTGTTTGAATATAGTATGAAGTAATTAGGTATATAGTATAGGTACCAGTAGATAGGTATTCATTTTCCTCTGACAAATAAAAATGTCTTCAAGGCTTATATTAATAATGATAAATAATAATATAAATCTAATTTTATGCTCTGTGAGTGATTAAGAAAACAATTTAAAATGACGTTGTGTATATCCTTGTTCCATATAAGCTCCGGGGATTTTAGAGAGCTTGCTCGGATAATTAGGAGGAGCGCTAAAGACGACGTTAATAGATCTGTAAGATTGATGGTGTGAGTACAAAGAAAAACACGAACTCATGCATCAATCTGACAACGACGACGTTTTTCCACAATTTTGGTTCGCATCCGATTTTGTCAGTACGTTTCCTTTTGCTAGTGAAATGTGAAATATGTAGGTATAAATGCTGTAGATACTGAAACATCAATTATTCATTTTTATTATTCGTGTTTACTTAGGTATGATGATGTGTTCACTGTTCAACACTGTTCAACACTGTTAACATAGTGCCGAGTTCTTTTCCCAGGTCAAGCAAAGCTTCTGCAATTTCCATTTGGAAATTTTAAAAAGCGGTTTAGTGACCCGTTATTATAACATTACAAATTAGTGAAGTTATATTTATGTTTTTACTTGTTTAAATTAATTTCTCATAGATATTTCTATCACGACATTTCGTGGTGACGAATTTCGTGGTGGCTCATTGGTTAAGTTTGGCGGACCCGCTTTGCAAGTACGTGGGTGTGGGTTCAAATGGAAACCTGGACTTAATAGTCTGAAATCGCCAACACGCTGTGAGCTAGCGTGGTAATATGCTCGATCTTTCTCTGTATGAGAGGAGGCCGTACCTACCATACAGGCTGACTTGATAATATTAGAATGTAGCTATTTGTTTTCGCTAGAATAACAACGCTGTTTTGCATAGATTTTTTTGCGTAGTGCTGCAACTACTCAAAATGATTGCAGCTTTGCTACCATGATCTACCTTCGTGTGTAAGAACACAAAGCCGATGAAAGCAGGGACAATAATCAGCAGAAGGGTAAATCTATCAATACTACCACCATCGTCATAATAGGTATTATAAGAATCATAGAAAGTGTTTAATGCGTTTCTGTACTTCTATAGCTCTTCATTTACAATACAATAAAATGATTGAATAGGTACGTATCGAGTTAAAATTATCCCCACTACTTATATAAATAATATTAAGTACGATTAATTTCGGGTTCTTTGTGCCCTATTGTCTTTTGTGCTGGAAAATAGAATAATTATCTCTTTGAGGTTATTATTTCTGATGCAACGTGTACGTACATTTATATATGTGTATGTGCCTTATGAGAAGAGGCCTTTGCCCTACATTGGGACAGTTACAGGCTGATTTATTTATTTATTATGTGCCTTAAATTACTACTAACACGCACTCGTTATAGATAGTTAATAGGTTTTTAATTATTTTATCATTGATTTTCAATTATTTCTTGGCCCAAATGTAACAAAAAATTAAGAATTTATGGTTTCCCTGTTACAAAAGAAAAGTCGGGCCTACCAGTCAGCAATGCTCTAAAAACACTTGGAACGCACTTTACCGCTCAGGTACTCGATTTAATTTATACTCTTAAGATGTTTCTCACGGCTCACTTAATGATATTTTATAGATCAAGCATTTTACTTTGATTAAAATTTGCTTTAGCAATTTTTGTTCCAGATTAATCATTTAATTTTGTATAGGTAACTTCACATCCAGAAAATTAGATATTATGTGCGTGTAAGTAGAAAATTTGTTAGCGAAGCAATTTACTTTCTACACGGAGATATAAATAAATTAAACTGATAAAAGTTCATTCGTGCGAAGCTTATTTAAGACTTGTCGTATTGAAACAGTAAACAAGGTCCCTAATTAATAGAATGACAAAATAAACAAAATACGTGCCGGTTTTCATGAAGGGCTCGAGTGCCGCAATCAATGTTTGAATGTAGACGCTTTGGTTGTGTTTCTAAACATCGATGTTGACCTTATACGATTTATGATATAATTAGGTTTTTAGGGGGGTCTCTAATTTAATTGCAATTTATGATTTCATTAGCAGAAAAAAATTAAATAACCAAACCAAGGTAAACAAGAAAGGTGATTAGGTTGGATACGTTTACAATGTGGTACCATGTAAGTAATATGTAAAAGAACTTACTTTATGGTTTAATTTTAGGTTGAGCAACCCATTCAGATTAAAATAGTTTGTTTCTAACCAAGAGTGTAAAACCAGTTTTTTTTAAAATAATGATAGCCTAGTGGTATGACTGTTGGCACACCTCTGAGTTTTCGGAAGATGTGCGAATTATAAATTAATTATCACCTATTCCGTTCCTTGGAAAGCACGGTAAACCGTTGGCCCTACTAGTGCCTACTTACCCTCATATAATCCTGTTATCTGATCTAACTTTAGACTATCGTATCCCTTTGGGTAGTGGGGGTCAGATAAGCAGTTGCTCCGAAGAAAACTGATTGATGGTTAGTCGATTTAGTTAGATAAGAAGCCGACCCCAACAAAATTTGAGAAAAATAAGGCTCGGAGGATGATGAACCATTTTATATTTTTGGAGGAGCGGTATCTTATGTCTTACCTACTTACCATTTTTTGTCGATTTTGTTATTTACCATGAAGTTAACTGCTTTAGTATCCGAGATTAGAAAGCATAAAATATGTGCTGTAATTCGATCAGTCCTCAACGAAGATAGATATCAGATCTGATTTTTCCTTTTTGTCAACCTCAATATATACAGTCGAATTGTAGTAAAAAAATACTGAAAATACAAAACGCATAACTAAGTGCAGCACCGGCTAGCAATGCGGTATTTTAAATCGCTATACAAAACAATATTACATTACATTTTATAATATTGTATAAATGTAAAAGATATACTTAGTTAATTATATGTATGTAGAGTTACACGCGTAATGATGCCTCAAACTTGTTAATTTACGGGCGTTACCGAAAATAATTCATAGAGATATCAGTTTCACGCTTCGTTATTTTAAGTAAATGAGAACTATTTCGTACCCAGGTAGGTGCCGGAGGTCATTAGTGTCAAATGTCTTGAGTTGGCAAATTGAGGAAAAATCACGAGTAACGAGCATAAATAATGTAACACTATATTCGTAGTCCGTGAGACTACTATTTTATTTTTGCTTTTAAATGTTGCTTCGCCTAACAAACTAATTATTTTTCTTTGTCAAACGTTGTAGTATTTGAAAACATTTCAATTAATAATAATATTTATAGTGTCTTTATCTAATTAAGTAATTAGCTACTAAATATTATCTTAATTATTTTTTCTTCTCAAGAACATGCGCAAACATGAACGTAAATAGATTATATTAAATGAATATAAAAGAAAATGCGTACTTTCACTATGATTTAACTTTTTTGCGCTATACGCCATATTATCTTTTAGCCATAGGTTATTGACTATTTCTAGGTTACATACTCACATACTTTGAGTTACGACCCTTTATTAAAGAGGTTCTTAAAGATTATTTTCCTGGAAAAACTACTGGTCCGTGAGAGATCTGATGCAAGGAGAACTTCCAATATCATAAAAAAAAGACTCATGGATATGTGCGTTCTTCCCGTTTAGACTTATGGAGCCCAGTCTAGGTCTTTGCCTAACATCCAAAAGTCAAACTCAAGGTTTGCCAACGTGCGATGGATCACATTATCCTCAGTGTTAAATTAACAGACTGTGTTCAAAACACTACACTGCGCTCTAAACCACGCATCATTGACGTAGCTCAAAAGGCCGCAAATCTGAAGTAGGAGTGGGTCGGCCACATGAAGTATCTGTTTCATGGTCGGCCATGTCTGTCGCATGCCTGATGAGCTGTGGGCCAAAATAACTACTAAATGGAGCCCTGATGGCTGATACCTATAGCAAGACGGCGCATCGCAGCAGACCACGCACGAGATGTCGGAACGTATTAGACAAAACCAATAGCGACTGGTCCACACTGACTCTGGATCTAAAGACGTGGAAATCAGAGGCCTTTGCCCAGCAGTGGGATGATATGGGCTGACAGTAACAGTATTGATCTCATATTTTCTCAGTCAGGGCATAAGAAAGATTTGTCAAAATTTGTCGTCGTAATAAATTTCATCGTCCGCCAATTATTTATATCGTGACAGGAAAATGAGACTCGCCTCCGGAGAACATTTTAATTTATGGATACTTTAGACCCAGACATTGTTCTATACTTCTTAAAATGAATTTTAAATGGCAGTAAGTATGTGAATATTAAAAGTTTTTTTAGAAATAGTAAGTAACTTTAGAGCATGGAAAAACATCGTAAATATTGATAAATATACTTCCACACATTTCACATCAATCTCTGTAGATTTTTTAAGGGCTTTATATTCAATATTATTACGGCTTTAATGGCTTGTTTTGTGATAGATTATTACGTGTGACGTAATTGAAATAAGTAGTTGTCATTTTTAGGGTTCCGTACCCAAAGAGTAAAGACGGGTCCCTATTACTAAAACTCCATTGTCCGACGGTGTGTCACCAGGCTGTATCTCATGAAATAGCTAGACAGTTGATATTTTAATACTTAGTATTCTTTTGCCGCTATAACAGCAAACAAAATAAAATAAATATTTAAGGCAGGCTCCCATACAACAAAAGGATTTTTTGATGTTTTTTCCTCGATGCTGTATAAATAATGGTACGGCCGGAACCTTTCTTGCGCGAGTCCGTCTCGCACTTGGCCGGGTTTTTAAAAGTATTTGTATCATACCATCGTACAAAAATACTGTGACCATTTTATTGGATAGTTCTAAGATTTATTTTACATTAACTTGTCTGCACTTGTGTTTACTCAAACTACATAATTATTTGATTGCAAAGTAAAATTTTTGGCCATTTTCTATTCAGTATTTAAAAAAAAAATGTTGTGTACATATTTATTTTCAGTGTAAAGAAAACTCTTATTTATTCATTGTATAGTTTAAAATGTAAATGACGTTCTAACTTTAAAGGGATTTCAATTTATTGTAAGCTAAAATGTTCTGTGAGTTTAATTTTACACAGAAAAGTTTAGAATGTGTTGAAACAAATATATGTATAAATATACTGGAGTTAGATCAGTCTGTCTAGTCTGGATTGCGCATTTGTATTGATATTTATCGGGTCCCAGGTGCAGCCTCATCAAGAGAACGATCAAAGGTGATGCTCACTCGACTCGTCTGGATCGAAGTTAGACGACAAACTACGTCCTCATAAATGCTTTAGTGCAAACGACATCAACCGCTCGGTGCGAGCGTTCAGCTTCATTAATATTGAATTTAGTTGTAAAGATTGCCTTTCTTGGGATCCTGTAAAAGCGTATTATCTTCACAATGATAGACTTGTCATTCTGTGTCTTGACTTTTCTATGTGATTTATTTATACATAAATTTGTCATTTAATTAACTGTACACCTTAAATAGGTAATTCTTCTGAAAAAAAAACCTGTTCTATATATTTTATCAAGTATCCGCAGATTTTTTTCACGATGTGAAGCTAGCTAGCCAAGATCTATAACAGTTGTTGTTTATAATGATGAGTTCAATGACCCCTTTTCAGGTTTTCAGTTAATTACACCGTGTATACCTACATTTTTGTTGGTTGGTAGGTACTGTAGGTAGGGTAATTTTTAGAGCTTCTTAAACCAAATAAAAAAATATTTCACAAATAGAGAGGATACTAAATCGAGATCCATCGAATTCGAAATCCACGTAGACGAAGTCAGGGCTAGCGAAAGCGCTAGTCCGTTAATATAGGTAAGATCTCTGTCGCTCCTAGGCCTAAGTAATCAATCCTCAGGTCCGTCAAATCTCATTTAAAGCCTAAACCTAGTTGTGACCTCTGTCCAATAATTCTCGGTTAATCCTGTCGGATTTAATTTGGCTAGTCAAACGTCGAAACTCAATTTAATGACATAGACATTTAACTATAGTTACTAACTAACTAGTTATTGTATTACAAGTTTTGTGCTCTATTTATATTGGATATGCAATATTTTACTTGCAACCTCGTCTAAAAAAGAGAATATTTAGAGTAGTTTATTACAAATTGGCCAATATGTGAGATTGAAATAATTCAATAGGTGCCTGATAGGTGATAATACCTACGAGTATGTACCCATGTATAGATACCTAAAGATATTAGGTTATGTCAGTCTAGTCAGTAAATTAATTATCACCTGCTCCGTGTATCGGAAAGCTCGTTAAGCTTGACCCCGGTTGTCATGAAGATCTTCGAAAGTCGATAAAGGGAGTCAGTACCCTCACAAAATTCTGACCACTAATGTTGTCCCTTTGTGTTGCGGAGGTCAGAAAGGAAGTCTCTCCATAGAAAACTGATATTCAGCTGCATCTGGTTAGATTAGAAGCCAGTAACTAAGTATATCAAAGGCCGTATATAATCGAAATAACAGAGTGGTATGTGTATCAAAATAAGGAAAGTTAACAGTCATTTAACGAGATTTAACAGTCATTTAACGAGTGTTAACTCTTTTTTATACAATATTGAGCAATCGTCAAAAAGCAATTATCAAAATGAATTAATATAACACAACAAAAAAAAACAGAAAAGTAGCTTTTTTTTTACATCAGATATTGTGCGCGTTTAAAATATCATTTTTAAAGTGACAATATCACCGTGGACGTCCAGTAGGTACGGCATCACGACACGATATCTCAGGGAATTAAAATGTATGGAAATAATATGAAGAGGCTTTTTAATTTTCGTCGACGATACCGTTAGGTATAATTTAAGGAACTAATTGTGTTCATTTTAATAAATATAGCGTATACATCCTACTTATATTATAAATGTGAAAGTTTGTGAGAATTTATGGATGGATGTTTGTAACTCTCACGCAAAAACTACTGAACGGATTTTGATGAAACGACTAAAATTAATATTTATCATCATATCACGCGGGCGAAGCAGCGGGCTGATGCTAGTACGATATAATTTAATTAATAGAACTAGTTAGTACAAATATGCCCATGCCTATAGGTCTATCGAGGAATTCGAGGACAAAATTAAATTAAATAAAACGGTTCTTCAATAGGAAGCGGTAGTTCGACTTGATAATCGAAAATAGTTCAAAAATTTGCATGAATCATCTTTTAGTTTAAAACTTATTCCTTCTAAATATTTCACTTTTAGTAGCAGTGCCTTGGGTTGGAATTTGAGACCTCTGATTGCCATTCTAAATAATCTAATACATCTTAATAAAACTAAATCAAAATGCTAGACTGCTGAGCACGAGGTCCTGGGTTCAATCCCCGGGTCGGGCAAGATTTTCCATTAGGCAATTCTCAGTAGCAGCACGGAGTCTGGAATTGTGCCCGGTTAATGGCAATAGGCTCGCCCTCTATTACATGGGACTTATAACATAACCGGCGAAACGTGGGTGTACTGCACACCTCTGCCTACCCCCTCTGGGGAATACAGGCGTGAGTCTATAAAAAATGCTAATAAAATGTCGATCTGTATGTAGGTAAAGTGTACAGACAACATCATACTAGTGTTATATTATGTAAATGCGAAAGTGTGTTTATTGATTTGTCCTTCCATCACGCAGCAATGGAGAAAAGGATCGACGTCATTTTTTTTTGCCAGAGAGAGTTTAGAGGCCGGAGAGTGACGTAGACCTTTTTGTTTCGGAAAAATTAAAACCACGGGAGCGAAGCCGCGGGAAAAATCCTAGTAATCAAAATAGTCGATAGCCTGAAAAATTAGCAAATTACCGATTAGCCATTATTGGCTTTTTTGGATTCGAAAAGCCTGATCTTAGATGGTGGGATATGAAAATTCAACATGGGTGTCATCTCCATGGTTTTAAGAGAGAAAAGGGTTAATACGAATATCATGTTAATTTTGGGATCATTAATTTTTTGGTTTTTAAAGGTGCTAAACGCAAACATCGGATAATTTTGTAACCAAAATGACCGACATAATTATTCGTTATGACGATAATTATAGGAGTAGATTAAAATCAATTTTTATCTCGTATTTAATTGATTAGTCCCATGTAATATTCCATGAATCATGATTATCAAATTTACGTATTAAAAATAATTAGCAATTTACTGTTAGATATATACTGTGATTTAATGTTACATATAGACGTTGTAATACTATATATAACAATAGTTATATTCAATTCAGATATTTATCAGTGAGTTTTGATGTTGACCGTACACCAGCTACTAAAACAAAACTATGTTAGGTAAAGCGCACATAAATATTTTGTGTAATATCAATCCACGTTTTCCTCATAAGGGGAATTGTAATCGCGTACCTGCAGGTACGTCTTGCGTAATGGGTTTTTTTGTTTTCTTTCCTTTCGGTTCTCAGGTGGAGCTTTTACATTGTTTCCTAAAGAAAAAAACGGCCCAGAGTTTCCGGTATATGCGGGTAATCGTAACAGTGAATCACCACTCTCACCACTGCAAAGGGCGCGCTCCCTGCCCATGCGGTACTTCATCGTGGAATTATGACTTTGGTACGTGCTCGATATTTCGGATGAGATAAGAATACCGTTTTATGTGTATTCGTGTCACAGCAGACCAAATTACTGTGAATAATGTAGTTTATAGTAGGTATTTCCCTGAATGTCCAACTTTGGGTAAACGTGTGCAGTAAAAACACCAACAACTTGAAACAATTTGCGCGTCCAACTTTCACAAAATAAACGCTTAATTAACGCGTTAGGTACGCAATAAAAGAACATGTGCGAAAATTAAGCAAATAAAGTACAATCATGATACCTATTGCATCATGTGCGGATATTGTATAATGCAGCTTGTGATAATAATAAAAGGTTAGTCTTTATGTTAGTAATGATTGATGACCCGTGAATATTGGATAATTTCATGCAGTAGCTGTTACTGGTAAAAAAAAAACTAATTTATGGCATAACATTTTAAATCTCGGTTTTTACTTTTATTATTGTAGGATTCTTATAAGGTTGCCTCGAAGAAATGATCAGCAATGAACTTGCTATAGGTTGATGATGGGATGAACATAATTATTTTGATTTCGCTTTATTTTTTAAACCTTGGTAATATGTAATTTTAATTCATTATTGGAATAATTTTTTGTTTGAATAATTATGGGTTCCAAAGCAAAGTGGCAAAAATGGACCCCGTGTCCGAGTGTCTATTCGTCTGTCACAGACGCGCAGAATATTAATACTATTCTCTCCCTCTTCAAAATTTCTAAAATAATTTTCATGCTTAATATACTTTCCAGAAAAACTAAGATGAAGATGCAGATAATATTTCAGGGGGGATCTCCTATACATGTAAAGCGGGAATGTTTTTTCCCCGGTAATACTATAATGGCTTTAATTAAAGCTTGCTTTAAGAATTAAGAAAATATTTTTTACATATTTTCGGGCTTATTAATTTTCGACTGATATCTACCTAAAAACCAAATATCCACCCGTCTCCTTTATTTCCAAACTGCTTGGTTATCGACTGGCTATTAGATTCTATTATTCTATTCCTGTATCCCCAGCAAAATAATTCCTAGTATCAGATGGTTAACACGAAACATCACTTTCGTCTACGACCTCGCAGTTAACCAGTTTTTAATGAGTTAACTAACTTAACCCTCTAAAGTTCAAACCTCAAGGGAAGTGTCCAGTCGTCGAGGTACTTATTTATGCTTCCCTTTACGATAGTAGCGCTTTCAATATCACTGGATTACCGAGATGTTTTCGGACGTAGTCTATTGGCGTGTAAGTAATGGCTCCATGTTGATTTTATTGAGGAGGTACAATATAGAAAATCCTTAACTTTTTAGTGGAATGAATATAACGTTTTTAAAACCATGGAAAAGTTAATTACTAATTTATACCTAAATGTGAAACGCAGCAAGCGAGCAACAGATCGACGTGATTTTTTTGCATAGAGTTACAGGTACCTAGTCTATGGACCCGAAAACGACATAGGAAATTATTTTTAGGAGAAAAAGCGCGGGAAAAAGATAGTTACTTTATTAAAATAAATCTTTTAAATTTTGCGGAACGTAATCTACACCAAGAATAGAGTACTTCGCTCCGTGGCGTACTTCACTTTCATAAGTTCATACTTATGATACGTTCAGCAGACGTCTTCTATCGCTCCATAGATCTCAACCAAGTAGTAGCGGACATCAAAGTTCATACGTTGTCGTTTATCCAAGAACATTTCTCGTATTCCAACTTGTACCCAAGTTTAAAGATGGATATAAGTTGTCTGAAGTTTTACTTATATATCAACCTTTAAATTCAACATATTACTGCTAAACATTGCTTTGAGCGGTCCCCAGTCCCTCCCAACACGAGTGGCTGCAAGGGAAATGAGTACGAAAATAAAGTTCAATTTTGTATACTGTACGCTGTATTGCACATGAAATACGAAATAGAAGATGATTTAGTAAAAGACGTGAATGAGAGTAATTAAGCATTTTGATAAACATCTACTATGCAATGTATACCTAACTATGTGATGTAGAGCTTGCTAAACTAATGAAAACGAAAATATAATATATTTTACATAATTTTTAGGATCACTTAAATGAAATAATACCTAAATGCCTGCTTTCACTTATGACATTTTAAGTTAAATGTTCAATTAATTAGTTACAAGTCTATATTTGTTAGGATTAATATTTTGTGATATAGGTACCCTAAGTAAAATAATAATATTAAAGTTGAGCAGCAAGACGAGCTCATTACCACTTACGTAAACTGTGCTGTATTTTTCATTTCAGCACAGAATATAAATAAACAGGCGCGAGAAGAACAATAACAAAAGGTATTTGAGTCTCGTAATTTTGAATTTCAATATTTAATTTATACTGAGCTTAAATTCGTGCAGGCGGCGATTTAAAATTGTATCTTATCAGAGGATGACTGTTCTAAAATGGGTTTGTTTCTGTTTACTGTTTAGTTAGCTCTGTGAATAAGTTACATAAGTGCAGAGAGGGCCAGTGCCTTTGAACCGACAAAGAGCAGTAGTAAACAAGAGGATTTAATGGTTATGGAGCAGTCGGTGGCGCTAAGTGAAAATGAAAGTGATTCCCGGGAGCCCGTTAACTCCTCGGAATTATGACGAAAATTCTTGCGTTCACGTGTCCCCCACCGTTTGTGACCTGACTACATCGCTTTTACGATATTGTTACGTTCATTGCCCTTTTACATTACGGGAATGGACTCTATTGGTCTATTTTGTGGCGGTTGATCGTCTCTACCGTCGAGGATGAGTGGTGGGACACTTTCAATGCCACTTGTTCGATACGCGTGGTTCACGGGCCTTGTTTCATGTTGGTTACATATTATTACCAAATATGGAACGTATAATATACAACTGGGTTTTATCCTTTCGTGTTAAGCTTGTTTTTATCGTGAAATTTATCTGTTACACGGCGTAAAAGGGTAGTAACTTGAAGTTAGAATATTTTAAGGTAGTTGTTTAAATACAATATGTAAAGAAACCCCTGCCCCATCCGGAAGGGGCATATAAGTACCGTATTGACATTATCAAAAAAGATAAAAAAATAATATTAAAATATGAATATATAAAATGCTATTGTTATTTAAAATTGTCTTTTTTAGTAGGACTATGGAAGGTTGTTTTTTCGTTGTAAGATCATAAGATAAACTGTTAAGGAGGGTTATTGGTCAATTCGCACGAAAAGCGTTCGCACGAATTGTGCGAATGGACTCCTTAAAATATTAATATTATTTCTGTAGTCGAATGGCACGAAGACAATTTATTTGTGGGCGAATGATCCCCGTGCGAAAAAAGTAGTAGGCTAATGGCACACTTGGTATTTAATTGACCAAATTCAAGGAAAAAGTACAGTACTGCGCAAAAGTGATTGTTAAATAAAATGAACGGTACAAAAATAATCAAAAATATCTTTATTAAATAATAATTAAATAATATAATGTATACATAAGTATCTTTTTAATCAAATTAGTTTTTATTTGCTTTATCTAGGATGTATGAAGTTTCTAAATAGGTATTTTTGATAGAATAAATGCAAAGAAATGTAAAGTAACAATTTGAAAACAAATCAAAAACCCTTTATTAGAAACAAATATCTTCAAGAACAAGTAGTTACAATACAACAATCAATATGAATACTGTATTAAGAAAAATGTTACTTGCAATATCTATTAATAAAAAAAATTGGTATTCTTACTTATTTCAAGTAACTTCTGTATAAAGTAAAAATATAATCCTAATAAAATAATATTAAAGAATCAAGTACAATAATAAAATAGTTTTTTACCATTATTGATACAATATCTAAATTTACATAATAGAATTGAAACAAAAATTACTTTTTTGACAAACCCAAAGAATGAAAAAAAGTGTATTTAACACTCTGAATGAATAAAAATACTTTTGAATTGTATTAAAAATCACAATTATTATTAGTAGTTAGATATAATAATCTGTAAATAAAAAAATAAAAAATCAGCCTGTAACTGTCCCAATATAGGGCAAAGGCCTCTTCTCATACGGAGAAGGATTGAGCATTAATCATATGTAATAATAATCTGTACTAAATAAAATTACTTATAAAATGTAATGTTTTAATATAATTCAGTATAGATAGTTTTTTCTAAGTTTAATTTCAAGTTTTCACGAGTCTTAGCAGATATGTATAATAAATACACTATTAGCACTTCTTTTAAAAGAAAGTTGTTTTTTTTTTAAAGTTATAATATAAAAAGCAATTTTCAGGTTAAGCAGGATTTTTAGTTAGCCTTTGAACAATAATATATTTTTCGTGTAAAAGATGTGCTAAGATTGCCCTAAGAAGTAATAACAAATATTGTTATTTATATATAGACTTAAAATGAACAATCACTTGTTTAAAAATGAAATATTTTAGTTGAGAATATTACTATTAAATAAAAAATAATAGATTTTTGGTTTTATCACAATCAAAATCACAGTTATTAGTAACTATCTAATACAAATAATTTCAGTACTTAAATACGTTTTTATCAAATATTTATTCATTATCTTAATTTTTGATACTAACGGGCAAATCAATTATTCCAGAAATAAATTGCCTAAGAATATCTTCAATTCTTTTCTGCAATCTTATCCTCTCTAACAAGTAATAACAAAAGTTAAACATTTTTAAATAAAGGAGTAAAATCTCGTTTGATTAAAAACGCACTTTATTATCTTCCTGCCCTTGTCCTAATTTTGTTTAAGGTTGGCGCAATAAGTTACAAATGCACTTGCAAGTTAACGATCAAGATCATGACTAATAAGTTTTTCGATATTTATGTCCATGACTGTACTTTGACGTTTTTTCTTCATTAAAATACCAAGTGTGCCATTAGCCTACTACTTTTTTCGCACGGGGCTCATTCGCACACAAATAAATAGGATTCGTGCCATTCGACTACAGAAATAATATTAATATTTGAAGGAGACTATTCGCACGATTCGTGCGAACGCTTTTCGTGCGAATTGACCAATAACCCTTAAGGAAAGCCTAGGGTCAGCAAAGGTCATATTTTTTTAATAATATTTATATTGTGATTTGTTATATTGTTTTGTATAACGACTAAGGTTATGGTATATTAGGGTATACATGCAAAGGCAATAAAAACAATAATCAATTCGTATATCAAGAAATCATGAGGAATGTTAATCAGTTGGAAACCTTTACATCGTGTAACACCTATTAGAACAATAATAATTAAAATAAATAAAGTAAAGTTGGTGTGTAATGCGTAGTGGTAATGATATTTATGATCGTTGACTGGCAACTCACAGGTCTCAGGTTTGAACCTAAGGTGCGAACTCTGACTTTTCGTAAGTTATGTGCGTATTATAAAATAATTAGATATCACTTACACCAAGCCTCAAAAAGCGCATAGAGCCGTTGTCGGTCCAGCGCCTGATCTCCGTCTGGTGGAGATTTTTGGTCTGATAAATGGCAATGTCTGAGGCTCATCTTTTTGTCATGGCATCGAGTAGCGGATTGTGGGATATTAAATATTTTATGCCAAATCTTGGGATATACGCATGTCGTTATCATTTCCACGCTTAGTAGGTAGTACGACTATTTATAATGATTGCTGTAATATATTATAATAGTTGTATGTAGATATAATGAGACCAGATTGGTCAGCCATTTTCGTTTCTTCGAAACAGGAAAGAAGAAGAGTATGAAGAAGTAAGAATATTAGTACCAACATAATTGAATCTATATCAATGTAAAGTTAATATAACGGAAAATAGGTTTGTTAATATTATTTGTGAACACAAATTGTTGCAAATAAGTCCCTCGAGTAGTTTGGGTTGTAGTACCGCTCGATATTACGTAGTTTCGATTTTAAAATCGTTCCGCTCTGAAAATGTTCTCAACAAAATCCAGCTTTGTACTTCTTTTTCTTGTGTTAAAACGAAGTAAAATTTTAAAGTAGAAGTTGAGCTTCAGAATGTTGTCTTCAAAATGGATTTTTTGGTTGACTTCTAATTTATTTTATATGTAATTTGAACTCTTTTCGCTTCGCGATCACAATGCTTACCTTATTTTTATTATCCATTGTGTAATTCGTATAACGAAGATAATATGGCTAAAGTAAACCATTAATGTCATTTACGAAAAAAATAAATTTGTAAGCAGTCCTCTGACTTTCCATACGTAGGTAAAGATTGGTAGGTATTAAGCAGAATGGTATTTAGTAAAATTCCATTTACCACATTTTAGGCACAACGTTTAAAACACGTTTTACTTTGTAGAGACAGATTTTTTTACTATATATATTTGATGTCTTATTTTTCACTTACTTAAGCTATTGTGGTGATCATTAGCGAAATTAACAAGTACCTTTTTTAATATAATATTAAAAAAGGGTTTAAATAGGTACCTACTATGGATATCCGAAAAGTAACGCTAATAATCCCATTGTTAATTTTTACTATAATGCATGCTTTCCCGAATGGCTTTGAAAGAATTTTTGGCCTTATACTAATAAATTATACTAAAATTATAACGGAAAGAGTTACTTGTACCTACTTGTAAATCTATAGCTAAAAATTCTTTTTTTTGCATCCACTGAATATTTTGTTAGAAAATCAGTGACTAGGTAAACTATCCTTAAGTGCTGATATCAGCGATGGTACTGGGATATCAAGCAAACCTCTTTTAAACAGTTTATAAAATAAAGAAGCTTTGATAATTGAGGAGTAACTCATAACTGTCTTTTCCATTTTTCATTTGAACATAATTCATTCGTCGTCAAAACTGGCTGTAGCCATCAACAACAACGAATGAAACAAATATTTTATAACGAAAATTCAAAGATTTGTTTCGAAAAACATTCAGCACGGATATATACGAGTATATCAACTGTACTTATGCAGTTAGGAAAGTATGCATTTTTGGATAATTATGCAATTTATGCAACTTGGACCTATTTTTCTTTTGTAGGTGGTAGAGATTTTTTTTGGGAAGTCTTTCATTTATTTCCTCACAAACTTCTTTTACAGTGTCGATGGTTGTATGTCCGAATCGGGATTAGTATCTACTCAAGGTCAATAAACCTGCCATAAATCTAATAAATATGACTTAAATACTTTACATAGGGAATGCAAAATTTACTAGAAAGGTATGAATTAAATAAAATTGTTTGAATGTAACGAATAAAACGGAATAGTCTCGTAATAAAGAAGAGGCAGAGAACTAAAACTTTACTTACTGACTCACCTAGTTGCCTTACCATAATGGTTCCGTTTTCGCCTCTTAGGTTCAGAACCCTAAAACGTCGTTAACTTAAAATACAACATTCACTCGCCACCAATATGTGTATTCAGTATTATAGGGGTGCTTTCGAAATGTGCTACAGAGCCCTTTTCCCAGGTTTAAGCATCCAATCTTTGCCATCCACTCTTGGAAAATCGTTTGGAGGGCAGCGCGCCGCGTCGTACACTACGCGAGTTTAGATGCTATCCTTACTATGCAATGTAGCAGTTTTGTCTCAGTGTTCGTTCTTAGAGGTTGGTTTCTGTGCGATGAATGCTTTTAATATTTGATTTTGAAGGCTCCTTCGGTTGGTGCTGTTGGAAAAAGTCTGTTAAAAGTTTATTATTTATTAGGTAGAAGATTTTGAAAGCTTAAAATGGCAATATAAATTTGCTGTATCTCAGCTCAGTAGAAAAAAATAATTTTTCATTAGAGTTAACTAATGAAATAATATAATTATTCTTGTTAGGTAATACGGTATGTTTGCAGGTAGGTCATGACGTATGTGAACTCATAAATAACTGTTAGTCTGTCATATGGCTAACCATTATAACTGATAACTACGTATGTATACCATGCGTACAGCATCGGCTTTCATGTAGGTATCAGGACTATTTTCTTACTCCGTAATTATTCGGTAATTAAGTAAATACAAGCTAGAATAATTTAACAACAGAGTTCAGAAACTTATAATGACTAAAGCGCTACCAAAGTTGAATTAAAACTTACGTGTATTTGCCACGAGTAATATTATTTGAGAGCATTTTTTAACCCCCGGCGCAAAAAGACGGGTCTTATAAGTTTGACGTGTCTGTGTGTCTGTATGTCTATGTGTCACTACGTCTGTGTGATTGTCTGTGGCATCGTAGCTACCAAACGAATGAACCGATATAATTATTTAATAAGAAAATTTGAATTTTTTTTTTTCATATTAAATAATTATATTTAATAAGCTATCATGTGCACATGTAAAAAATTTCACAAAAAAAAATAATGAACCGATATTGATTTCGTTTTTTTTATTTTAATGGTAATTTGATCAAGAGTGTCTTTAGCTATTAAAAATGTGGTTTTCTAATGGTATCGGGGGTTTGTAAATTTATGCTTATTTATTAGATAGTAGTGGATATAATGTCGTTGAAACTGTAGTCGGTGATCGCCACGAGTGCAGCCATGAGTTCTCAACTCTGCGGTTGAGAACTGTCTACGATTTCTTTAAGGGTGGATTTATTCGAGCTTAAGATGCTTCGGAAGGTGACGTGAATTTCATAAGCCCTCTCTAAACGTCACGATTGCGTCTGTGAGTATACAAAACTTCTAACATTACACTTATTAATATGAGGCTAATTAACATGCAACCTTTCAGAGATATGTGCCAAGCTTTACGTAAATGTATGACTAATGTATACGCTAGTGTTATGAATGACCGGAGTTTCTTCTTCAATATCGCCACAGCGAGGATGGCCCTTTCCTAGCTCTAATTGCATGTTTATGCAAATTCATATTCCCAACCTTACTATCTGTTTAATATTACATTCCAAGCATTTTTGCGCAAGTATTTATCTACAAAGGTTGGAATAACGATGTGTAAAATAATTTTTAATATAATATCTATTAATTGTAAAGGTTTTTTAATTTTTGTTTAATAAAAATCTAGAATCTGGTTTGCTATTTTCTTCGAAGTAGTTACTAAGTACAAAAACGATTTTTTAGCTTAGGACCTGTCCTGGTTTAGGATGGTAACTTGAATAAATTGCAATGGTACTTATTTAAACTCAATATGTACGAAAAATCTTTAATTTTAAGCAACTGCGTTATTGTAAAGTCGAGCGCAAAGAGAGCATTTGTTCCAAAAAGCAAGACTTAAAATGCGCGACTGTACAAAGCTCAAGACGTAAGCTCCAATAAGAAAAGCAATTTCATAAATACGAAGGGTGACGAAATATTCAGCTTTTCTGATTGTTTTTAACTAGAAGCGTCGTAAATTGAGCTTGGCAAATCACTTGGATTAGAAGTATTCAATCGTCAGAGTAAAAATTGTTTTGGTGGAGTAATAGTTACTCGACTTGATAATATCCTGAGCATTCACCACGCCATCGCGTCAACATTAGAAAAAGTCACGCTGATTTCGGAATGCTTTTTATCAAGTAAAATATATTATTATGTAACACTGGAGACCTCTAGAAAAAATTATAAATATGCAATTTTATACGAATGTTATGAAAGTTTGAGAGCCTTCTACTAGAATCTTCTCGAAATATGCAGCATTTTTAAGCAAGTGCATATTTGAATTTAAGTCGTGTTACGGAGAGTGGTATAATCCCAGTTTATAAGAGTTAGTGTTATTACGGCCCGTAGAGACGGCAACGCTTACAGTTCGTAGAGGTTTTTAAAGGATTAAAAGCAACCGGCCCGGAGTTAGTATCAACTCTGACCTATTTATTATTAAAATCCTTATACTTTCACCCCATTATAAGTCAATATTTGTATTTCTAATGGTAAACAATTATATATATGTAAGATAATTATTATAAATACTTAAAGCTCCTCATTTAGACATACTTACGCATACCTAACATTATCTTTCAAAATGATTTGATAATATCCCACAAAAAACCATAATAACACCTCTGCCAGACTCTAGGAAGTACACGGGTGAGGCTGGCATAGGCAAGTGTTTTTGTTATCTATATTAATCATGGTAATATATTATGATAAATGTTACAAACGTAAATGTAACTACTATTGTTCGCATTGTGATAAAATTTATACACTCGAGTACGTTTCAATAACATGTATTAACATCTAGCGAGAATTCGACAACACTATCCAATTTGAAATAGGCGGCCGACAGTGAGCATAATTGCTTTTCTAACAGGTTCACGATAAACCACAATTTTGCTTCGTCCGATAAAATATTCTATATCTGTCTATTTGTCTGTGTTGTGAAATTGTGACGGGTAATCCTTTATTTATAATTACAAGTCATCAAATCGAACCGCAGTTATCAAGACCTATAAAAATTCTATGATTATAGAGATATAAAATGAAGAATGAATAATAATAAACCAACAAATCAAAGTAAGTTCTTCATAATTTTCTATTATATTTTAACGTAAATATATTTATATAATTATTATTATCTATATATATATAAATATGAAACCCGTTTTCCGTTGTCACGACATAGCATGAAAACGGCTTGACCGATTTGGCTGATTTTGGTCTTGAATTATTTGTGGAGATCCAGGGAAGGTTTAAAGGTGAGAAAAAGGGGTAGAGTAGGGTAGGGTAGGGGTAGAGTAGGGTAGGGTAGCGGTAAAGTAGGGTAGGGTAGCGGTATAGTAGGGTAGGGATAGTGAAGGGTAGGGTAGGGGTAGGGTAGGGTAGGGGTAGTGTAGGGTAGGGGTAGTGTAGGGTAGGGTAGGGGTAGTGTAGGGTAGGGTAGGGGTAGGGTAGGTTAGGGGTAGAATAGGGTAGTGGGTAGAGTAGGGTAGTGGGTAGAGTAGGGTAGTGGGTAGAGTAGGGTAGGGGTAGAATAGGCCTTGAAGTAGGATAATCACGCGTACGAAGTCGCGCGGGGCAGCTAGTTATAAATATATTAGCGCGACTGCTGAGCACGAGGTCTTGGGTTCGATCCCCGGGTCGGGCAAAGTGTTATTGGGTTTTTCCATTAGGGAATTCTCAGTAGCAGCACGGAGTCTGGAATTGTGCCCGGTTAATGGCAATAGGCTCGCCCCCTATTACATGGGAGTTATAACATAGCCGGCAAAACGTGGGTGTACTGCACACCTCTGCCTACCCCCTTTGGGGAATACAGGCGTGAGTCTATAAATAAATAAATAAAATAAAAATTAAAAAAAAAACGAATTATCATTTGATTTTGTCTGTTTTGTTTGTTTTATGTTTATAAATTAATGTGTCTTGTACCTCGTCAAATAAATAGGTATCTTTTTTTTTCTTTAGATACGTCGAAACGAAAGTTTACTGGCAATACTAGCATAATTATTATTTCTTTTTGGCTAAACACCAGAATGCTACTTCTTGTAGGTGAAGCGATTTTCACTTGCCCTATTTCGCGCCGGTGCAGGTGTGATGATAAAGCCGATTGTAGGTTCTTATTCTATAATAATGTGATTTGTTTAAAAAAAATATGATTTAGGAACCTTCGTTGCCGATCGTATCATCCTTTCTGAACTGATAATCTTCTTCGCATACGTAACTCGTGTGTACTAAAGTGGGTCTGAGTATGTAAATTGAACATACATTAGGATGAAGGAAATAATCAAATAAGTCGAACATAGTGCAGTGTCGTCAGTTTTTGGCTTCGTCGCTCCCACGTAAACTGTTCCGTGATGGTAATACTTATTTTATCACTGAGATTTTTCCCAAGCCTTTTATTTTATAGCCTTCAAGGCTTTTGTGTACACGATACGGTTCCATCAAAACGACTTTCATTTTGTATCTGCGCATAAACCTATACTGATCGCTTTACTCAACGTTCACAAAAACTGATAAAGGTAGTTTAAATTCATTTAATAGCTAGAACATTGATTTTGTTCAAATATGTGACAGGAATACTATTATTAAAAAGTTAATACTATTATTATACTTTATGCCTATGTAGTAAATGTAGTTATAGTTATTGAAATTTTATTTAAAACACATTGTAACATACCTGTTTGTTGCTCCAAATAAAATGAAATAAAGTAAAATAAATAATAAAATAAATCAAGTTAAAATAAATTCATTAATATGAAACTTGCTTCCACCCGCGGCTTCGCCCGTGTGGTATGTTAATAAATTGTAGCCTATGGTTATTCTGATGTACGTATAAGCTTTTATATAAGCTTGTATATGTATTGTATTATTTTTATATAATAGGTAAGTATGTGTATTGTAGAGTTTCGTCAAAATCCGTTTCGCAGTTTTTGTTTCAAAGAGCAACAAACATCCATTCATCTATACATCGTTACTAACTTTCACATCTATAATAATTATAATTAGTCGGATAAGATAGCATACTTATTTTGCGAAAAATTTTTAGTAGGTTGTACTGTTCATTAGTACCTAATCTTTATATTATTTCTTGAGTTATTGTTATTAATTTATTTCGAATACTTGTACAAGTGACTTCGCTGTTCACAAAGCGCATGCTACGAGTGTCATCATCAACTTCATGAACGCAGCCACATTTTATTTGATCCAGTTTCGTAGCTCACTAAAAATGTTCGGAAAACATGCGACATATTTTATTTGAAAGGCCGAGAGAAAATATAATGATGTAGTATCATGTTCACCCCACTTATAAATTTACATTACAAATCTCATTCATTTTATAAATGAGATTAAAGTAGGGCATTACGCATAGCTACCTTTGCTAAAAAAAAGTAAATCGTGAGATGGTAAAAGTATGTGTGTCGGGCTTATTACCTTTCGACATAAAGGACCTGAAAATTGGCAAATTATGTCTCTCTCTCACCCTCTATACCCGAAGTCAATAAACTGAAATAATTTTAATAATAGCAGGTTTGATATACCTACCTTTACGGAAAACTAAAATGAAGTTTAGACTTGTCGTGAAAAAAATTAAAACAGTAAAAATTATATCTCTGCCTTACTCTATCACTATTTATACAAAATGCTATTAATTGATTAAAATTCTATTATGATACGGAACCCCGAACACTTACTCAGTTTTCCTGGTGCAGTTACAGACATTTAATTTCACAAGCACAAACACCATCACCGTATCAAATCTGTCGATCAAACAAATATTTGCAAAAGGCAAATCGCCTAAACACTACGTACGTCGTAGTGGGCGTTGTATCGTCATTAAATAAAAAAGAAAGTTGCGAAAAGTTTACAATTCTAAAACTTTAAATTTAAAGTACAATAATTATATCACGCAAATTATTCTATTTACTTCATTTTCGTTTACATTCATTATGTTGTATAGTTTTGACGACCGAGGATTTACAAGTTAGATGTATTTTATGAGGAAAATACGGCATCTTTGTCGACTCTTCACAATTTTCCTTTTCATTTAACAAAATAAACTTAATTGCCATATAAATCTTTTCTTGCTTAGGCTACACTTTTCTTCGCTCAAAGGTTTTCTTGTCTCTCTTTAGCATTACTTAGATGTTTCTTGTATTTTTTCTTATATTAAACTTTTAATTATTTTGTAATCCAGTGGATTTCTTTTGTAAATGTTTTTTATAAATATTTTTTGTCTTGTATGTGAGGATACGAATTAGTAACTACAATTTAATCTCGTTACTGTAGGTCTTTAGTGTCTTAATTTTTAGGAAGTAGAAGTTTAGATTGCTGAAAAAAACTTTTATTTTTACTCGCTTTATTAAGCTTAGTCACAGATAATCTACATAAGAAAAAAGTCATTAAACTTGTAGAGTAGGTACCCGGCTTGTTTGTCGTTCAAAGCAAGCGAAGCATCGCGATCGTGCTGATATTGCAATCCCCTTTGGTACCCTTACAGTGTCAATATTGCATATTAACTTTTTGTAAGCTTACTAGCCGAGTGTTTAACACGTCAAGGGTAGCAGAAATTAAATTACAGGACGGCTGATATGACATTTTTAATGAAACTCTTAAACAATGTTTGGTGTCTGACTGTGTTTCTTTTGTTTAATAATGTTTTTGTACTCACTAGCTATTTTGTCGTCATGCAGCCTCCTTTACCTTTACCCAGTTAGGTAGACTTGGTCAAGGATTACACCGGCCAGTTTTATTTGGACGTTGTTATTGGTATAGATGCAATATTTATTTTGATTGTTAATCATGTATAAGTATAAACATTTTCAATTCAAGAAGAGTCACTAAATATCAAGTAGAATGTATGATTAATGAAATTAGTAGACCTAATTATAAGATATTATGATACAAAAGAATGCACCTTGAATCCCATATAGGTACTGACACTGACAGCTACCAGCATACAACACAGTAAACAAGTGCAAACAGCGATACTAACAGCTATTGCCCGCAGCAAGCTACGCCCGCGCCGCACATTTTATTTTAAATTAAATTAAAATAAAATAATTTTATTTCTTTTTATTTATTTTCTACTTGACGGTTTTTACGCCTTCGTACACCATACCGACTATCAATACCATACCAACACCGTCTCAGTCACTGATGACCTCGGAGTTCGGCGTCAACGACCGTTCTACCCAAAGGACCACAAAACAACAACAATTAAAAAAAGTTACAAAAATGTTTTCGATTCCCTCTACTGCCTATAGAGTACCTAAGTAGTAAAGTCGTAAGGGCATTAGCTATAATTATAACTACGTAAATAATGTAAATATGTTCAAGAGTAAGTTGTACACTAAATTCACACTTGTCTCTCTGTGGGTAGATTCACAGAATAGCTAAAATGTAGGTGTACACTGGGTAGATTCCCCAAGCTACGATGTTGGCAAACCTCTTTCGACCACCAAATTAAAAGAGCTATACATATAGAGTAATATAGATATAACAGGCATGGCGGGTAGGTACCTGTAGTAGGTATGTATGTAGGTTACCACAAAACGTATTACGTATTATGTGCTAGTGTGTGTTTTCTGCTGCGTTGTGTGGTTTCTCTCTCCTTTTAAATTATTGTAAGTACTATTGTTATGACACTGGTTAATGAATATGTAAAGTTTAATTAAACTGGATTTTTTTTCAAATAATCAAACATGTATGTACTTTTGTGATAATACTTTTTTTTCTTTCCAAGGTATTTTATTAGGTATATATTTAGTAGTTTTTATTGTTATTCTACTTTCCTAAACCTCTCCTTGAGGGTGGGTACAGTTAAAAACATATATTTCCATAGTACACAAACACCCAGAACGGAACAAATATCTAATGAGCATACAAATATTTGTTCCGTACGGGACCCGAATCCGCGAGACCAAGAGTAGGTAATAGGTACGCTTAATTGCTACGGCCGCGACCGCGGCGGCGCGGCAGTCGCATCGTCATTCTTCCACTAAGGATATATTTATATAACGGAAAATTAGAAAAGTGCTTGGAAGTTGAACCTTGCAATCAGTAGAAGAATTAAAAAGAGAAGTAAGTCGAAGAAAATTCGAACTGAGTGTGGAATTTTACCGGAAGGCCACCGGAAGCGGTTGCCGCAATCGAGGGGAAAAGTAGCTCGCTCCGGGACGCTTTGACCGGTCATTCGTACTACTGCCTTTCTGAGATTTTCTGTTTAAAAAGTTTTTTCAATCGTAAACATTTCTTGTATTACGCCAAGTTGTCATGTTTGGTTAAAATACTGGGGTTTGCAAAAATGTTTTAAGAATAAAAATGTTAAAGGTAATAATGTAAATGGTATGAGAAGAAAAATGTTACTTGTTACTACAACGACTTATTAAATTGGTAGTGAATCGTCGATGTTGTGTGAAAGCACGCCAAGGGGTGAATGCATAATATCTACGTGAATTAACAATACAAGATCCTCGTATTTAACTGATCGAGGTTCAGATATCTGGGATTGAGAGATGTTGACGAATATGACGGCAGAAGGCGCTGGCTCGTGCAGATTCCAATCTAGCGTCAAACGGGACGAGACGCGGGCACGCCGCCTCACCCCTCGGCCACCTGCCCCACCCACCAGCTCCAGCGGTTCATTATGCAGCCGCCCACGCCGCGCGCCAATCACATAGCATCGCTGCGATATTGCCGTCTCGCTAGGGATTTCAACGATGTTTGTCGATTACTTGGAATCTCGGATGTTTAGCCCCTTACTTCGCATATTATAGTACTTACATATAACTGTATCTTGGGTTACGAACGTAAATATTATGCCGGAACAATTTTGCATTTAAGTATAATACACCATACCTAAACCATTTGCCTAAATGCAATTATTACGCAACGCACGCGTATTATAACTTACAATAATTATGATGAACCCATTGTATGTGTAGGTGCCTAGTATATAGTTCCAAGATTATTGTCTGTAAGTGAAGTAGAAGCTCAGGATGATTAATTTATAACGTTTTCTAATTATGTGAGTGTTAATATAGAATCTAATCTAATCTGGCATTGATTAAAGTCGTATCAATTTCATAAACAGAATCTGTTTTTTTTTGTCTTATTTATTATTTAATATTCACCCATCTACGACAATTCTAAAGGAAGGTTCTGGGTACCTTAACCTTTTTAATTAATTCTGAACATTGGACTGCCTTTTGACAAAGAAAATAATTGTTAGGACGGTCGGAAAACTGTAGGTATGGAGAGCGCAGCGTATTTCAACGTAGCTCGAAAAAGAAAAGGCTTATACTCAGCAGTAAGTGGATACAGCATGAAGTGATGATGGTGATGTTTTCTATAACCACTCCCTATATTTCACGAATTTTCATCACTATTTTTCTTATGATAACAGAAACCAATTCATAAAAGATTTACTTATCGATAATTTCAGATAGTAGAAGCACAACACTACCAATATTACCTGTTCCTAGTATAAGAATAATCCGGGTTGGTCGTCATTGTATGTTGCACGGACGACAGTAAGCCTCGTGGCTTGTATAACGTCTTTGGTATGGTCGACCGAGTCAGCTGTACTATTCCTAAGTATTTTTTATTGCACCAGGCAGGCCGCGGTGAATATAA
Source organism: Protodeltote pygarga (assembly GCA_936450705.2). Classification (NCBI taxonomy): domain Eukaryota; kingdom Metazoa; phylum Arthropoda; class Insecta; order Lepidoptera; family Noctuidae; genus Protodeltote; species Protodeltote pygarga. The sequence continues at coordinate 6,458,715 of OW388255.2, read as the reverse complement.
ATGCAGCGGCCAGAACCCTGTGCGAGCGCACTCGGCGGCGTATCTGATAAGTTATTTCCGTTACTTTGAGACGACAAGTCATGCCGGATGCATGATTTTTATTTATAATGAGGCTTGAATATGACTTAGGTAACTTAACATAGCCTTTTTTGTTAATAAAGGATTGATGTTTTGGTATAGCTACTACTTTATTCATTCAATTCGTTATTAAGTAATTGGGAAATGATTTCTTATTATTATAAGTAAGGTTATGTAGCACTTTGATAACCCGCAGTAAGGCTGATCGAATAAAATTAAAATGTATATTGCTGTGACATAATTCCATTGTTATGGCTATAATAATACAAAACTTTATTAATATATACTTAAGTAGTTATATACAAAGCTAGACGTAGGAATTAGAACCAGTTTCGGGTGAGCGAGTAGTAACAGTGCCTCAATATTTATTGTCACTTATTGGGGCCATTGGTAAGTCTGGCATTATTATGGAGTAGAAGCAGTGTGGAGCCGACGACACTCGGCTGCGTGTGGGAGTAACATTCACACCGCATCTTAGGGTTGTCTCCGTCAAACTAAAATAAAAAATATTTTTCTAAAACAATTAAATTACAATTTTTCGTGTTATTTATTAAAACTTGTAGGCAAGCCAGTTTAGCCTAAAAATGTATAATAAGAACGCTATGTTATAGATGAGACCCATGACTATTAATATAGGTTCACAATATAACGCTATGGGTCACAATATGGACCACATGTAACTGAACAATATATGGGTCACACACAACACAACACAAGAAACATTTTTCGCTCGGTAACATTGTTTAGGACATTTTATCTCGCGCAGCAGCGTGCCCGTTGCGCGTCAAACTGCGGAACATTTCTCGATAGTTAGTTCACGTGCCTTGAATTAGAAGTTCGGCTGCCACAACATGCCTGATAACAACGGCACAGTTAAGATGATAATGATTGTTATAAAGAAACCCTTGGCGCTCGTTTTTAATACATTTGGTAAAGGCATGCCATCCCCACCTTCGTGGCGGGTGAAGAGAGGGCGGCAGTAAGCAACCCTAACCGCACCAGACATTCCAACACAATTTCCCTTTTAACTCGGACTCGGCGGCCAGTGTTTATCAATGGAATGATCTCACGGTTCGGGCTCACACAAGTAGTTTATTTATTTAGCATATTCATTCGACAGGTACCCGGAACCCGGCAGTTGTCCTGTTATTTTATTTGTACCATTATTCGGGAATTAGACCCTTTTTTTATCTGTGTGGATGCTTTATATTTTGAGGAATAGGAATTGCCGTTTAAATTGTTTATGGAAACGAGCTGTGTGTTGAAAAGTTTGAGAGGAGCTTTTATACTTTTCTGGTCTCTTGCTCCTATAGGTATCGTGTGGTTGGGCACTTCGATAATGTTGTTTTGATAGCTTCTGCAATCGCCCGATACTGTGTTGAAGTAGCATACAACCTATAATGTTATTTTATCTTTCAGAGTACACAGTTCTACTTGATAAATAATATAGGGTATCCACTCGTTCCAGTCTATTTAAAACATTTTGATGTAAGTTGGTGGTACAACCTACACTTATACAATTATTTATTCCACGCAAAATTATTTTTCCTGTATTTCCTGATGCATTTTAAAAATCCTTCTGTCAACAGGAACACTGATGAGCCTGAAGGCAGACATGTTACAAGTTCGTCCCAGTTACCTAACCACTCAATGAGTTGAAGCTGGATTCCTTTATTCACACTGTGTGGAATATCAACGACATTGAATATTGTACCAAACTCAGTTCTACATGTTACGAATGAGTACCTATACAATTCAGTCACCATCGTGTTCTATGAGGCCTCATTGTGTGCGACATATCCTGTCTTGACGTGTTCGTAAGTCTTCGCATGTGTGAGTCATATAGACCACATCGCACACAGTGTTATGGCGCGACATGTATTAACCTGTCGATTCAACCTTGTTCCTTTGTCGCTGTGGTTTATCGCTATGCAAACGAATGAGCTTTTGTGGCAATATCACTGACTCATAGTACCTATTCATTACTGCGTACTATTCGTCAAATATATACAAGAGTACATTCAGGATGTAGATTCTTATTTATTTTAGATAGAGGTGTTTACGAAGAGAGATAATATTTTACTTTGAAAACATTACCTACGTAATCTCTACAAAAATATCCCTAGCTACAATGCTACATATTTCAATAATATTTTTAAATCACTTTTGAAATTTAAGGGTCTTCACAGGACCATTTACTTTCATTGTGTCGTGGTAACCTAGTGGCATGATCGTTGACAGGCAAGTCTCAGAGGTCTCAGGTCTCACCCAAGGCTCGCACCTCTGACTTTTCTAAAGTTACCGGATCACTTGTTCTTTGCCTTGGAAAGCCGTTGGTTCTGCGCCTGATCTCTCTGCGGTCATGTCTGATTGCCATACCGGCCATCGGACCATGAAAATGAGGAAATAGAGAGTGCACCTGTGTTGGTTGTTGTTGTGTTGACGTTGGTGTGTTGTAGTTGGTTAATCTTCATTAAGATTGGCTGATGTGACCAGTGTTACCAGATCCGATTTTTCAAATATCGGGATTTAGATGAAAAAAAAAAGCGAGACAGAGACGAAAGAATCGGGATGCGGAAAAAATGTATGAATCTCATTACTCAATTGGGGTTGGTTATTTTCAAGCTAAATCGGCTGCTAAGATAAAAAAGCGGGACTGCCTTCCGTTTTCGGGTCTCGGCGGGACGTGTCCAAATAGGGGTTGAAAAGCGGGACTTCCCACTTAAGGCAACACTAGTTGTGACCGAAATTTGATCAGGAAGACGTTATTATTTTACACGACTAATCACTAGGTACAGGATTTAATATATGATGAATAAATAGGTAGGTATGAAAATGCTTAATCTATTTACTTCGAGATTCATATATCTACCTGAAAGTATAGATGTAATCTCTAACAGACTACGCTTCTGTATTATTTTGTAACAAAAGAAAGTAAGCAACTTATTGAAGACATTTAAGCTCCTTAACTTGCATGTGGAAATCCAATTAGCGAGATAGCTATAGTAGCCTGCAGGCACTTGGCAAACTTGCTGACTTGAAACGAACTATGATTTACTTAGATTGATTGACTAAGGTATTGCTGATGCAGCACTTTATGAAAGATTTATTCTACGTAGGAACTTAAAATACCTGGCAGTTCATAAAAAATATCGTTAAGTATCCAAATATGAAGCAAAGCGCATTTGTTTTTTTATAGTTTTAAAAAACAAATGCAAAACAAACAGTTGATTTGAGAAAACATAATGTAGGTACTACCTACTACGCTTAATCTTAAGAAATACTTACAATACGAAATATGTAAAATAAGTAGAAGGTAAAATGTTTACGAACAGTGAAATAAACTAACACAACATGCGCTTGTAGGTAACTACGTACCTACCTACTTCAGCTTTTTAAATTGAATGCACGAACTTGTATGAAGTTGGGCGCAGGCAGTTAGTTAATTATAACTAAGGTTTTACAGCTGCTTTGTATGAAAAGGCTATTTATTACATTATAGAACAGGAATGCTCTACATTTACCGCAGTGTAAGTTTGTTGACGCCCGTGCCTAGAGGGAGCCGAGGAGGGCCGGGACTTGGGACAGTTGCGGGCCGCCACGCGCCGCTCTCTGTGCCGGCTACATAACTTAGCTAGGTACGTGAAATTCGTGAACTATCCGACACTGACCACGCGTGAAGTATTTGTTAAATATGCACATTTGCTTACAATGTGTCTAGCGGGTTACAAAGTGCACTAATGTTTGGAGTGCCGCGTCTGCGCCGTAATGAACAAAATGGAATTTTGGGTTTCATGCAACAGAATACAAAAATAGCGATATCATAAGTTACATACATTCATATCTGTAAACCATTGAAGTTTGTTTGTGTAAAACAGAGTAGTTTGTGTAATTAGGGTAGTAGGAGTTACAATAGAACTACTTAAAATTTAATACTAAAACCAGGTACGTCTGGTATCATAAAATACGTCTTTTGAAAACGTTTTAAAGATAAATATTAGAAATGTCATCAGAAAGAGATGTTATAGAAAGATTATGATCCACATTCTCTTGTTCCAATTTTGTTTTGTATTAAAATTACCCTCCTCCACATCCTTTAGTTACTGTAGTGCCTGTGTAGTCATAACTAGTACCTTTATACAAACTTCCACATACACATTGCATTAGCCCAACACACCAGTCAACAATGTAAATTAAATACCTAATTGTTGTTACCTATTGTGAAGCCTCGCATAGCGCGCAGGGTAAGTAATTCTCATAAATTACCTGCACATTTCGTTGGTACGATTCCTTTGCAAATTTAAAATTCCTTAGAATAACATTGAACAAAAAGTAGGAAGCGAATGGATTATAAATACGTGTGATGTGAAGGATGTTGGTTTTGTCCCCCCTGGTTGGCCGGAGCTCCCGGGCCCGCACCGTGTGCGCGCCGCTTGTGTTCACAATGAGAATGGCAAACAGTCGTGCGGTGACGTATTTGGTGACTGACAAAGCATAGAAATGCTTCGCTGTCGAGTCTCACCGGTACCCGGCATGGCATGTCAAGATTTTATAAAAAATATGACATTGTTTTGATTTCATTCAGTAGGCGGCGGGCACGGCGCTGCGGAATGAAAGACATTTATTTACTCAAATTGATATTTATATTTAATTGTTTTATAAGCGAGCGGATTGGCTAAAGTCAAGCTTATTCAGAGGGTTTATATTATTCTGATTCAGAATTATTTATAAGTCTATTTATTACTTTTTTATACTTATTAGAATATATACTATTAAACTGTTTATTATAGGTCGTACATATTTCAAATGATACAGGTGAACTATGTGGTAGCTAGGTATATCATTTGATTGATTGACAGTTTAAAAAATCCTGTAGGTGTGATAATATAATGTAAGTGTACATAATACTCCGGTATAATCAGATAGAAAAAGGTGAGGGTATGACCCAAGTTAATGGGATAGGAATGGGTGAATTGGGTACAAAAGGAGCTAGGTAATTGGGGTGAGAGATTGAAGCTGGGTGCTTGATAACGATGTTCGGCGACTTACATAACTTACATACTTACATGTAGAATGGTTATAGAGACTGCTGCCTCCGTAATTCATATTTGTAATCATAATAATATTAGCTAAGCTATTTTGTAAAGTCCTTCTGTGCTCAATATTTTCTACTGTGAGGTTTTCCACAATTAAATGAGCACTAATAGGTACACGCTCCACTACCGTTACGGTCGAAAGCTCATTCTTAAAAAACAATGTGAGCTTTAGTTATTTTAACAGCTTCTAACATTTTTGCTTAATTTTTTACGTTTTGTGTACGTGCAACATCACTTTCAAAGGGGTCGTGTCATAAATTTAATATTATTTAATGTCAATTTGTTGGGAAGTATTTATATAATATAACTACATGGTCCCCTAGATGTTCGGACTTCTAAAAGTACACGCATTGTTTGACTTTTTCCTTCAGTCATATTTATACATATAGAGTACTAAACGCTGTCATAACTGATAAAATTGATTCCGGGATGGGAAATTTAGATACTCCAGTGAAATTAAAACAAAGAGTAATTCCGACCGTCATTGGAATCGAGAACGGGAAAAGGGAAATAAAAATAAGGCGTAAAACGTTGTCAAATCTGTCACCGACAGTCAACTCATTCTATTTTAACAACAACAGTGCGCATTTATTTTTGATTTTCTATTTTCTAATAATTTAAAAGCTTTTGACGGGAAATTAGCATTTTTAGGTACAGTTTTTTTAAATACAATATTACAGAAAATTTTCAGAAACTTAATCCGTTATTTTAATAATAAATTTTAATAATACTCATAATTATAGGTACACCCCTTTGCTTTAAAGACCTGCCAAATTTTAGGAGGTAATAAGGTCCATGAACATACAACATAGGTCGAAAACTCGAAATCTGAAAACGAAAATTTAACTTCTCATAAAAAAGTGAGTCATGGACCTTATTAACTCCTAATTCGTAACTAAAGTTTGTCAGGTGTTTAAGTCTGCGAGTAAAATTGCTGTGACAGACAGACGGACATGACGAAACTATAAGGGTTCCTATTTTACTACGGAACCCTAAAAAAGAAAGTATTTGTAAACTAGGTCACACACAATAATACGTATCATTGCCGCACAAGTCTCTATGTCAATAAAGTTTCTCATTATTAATTTATCAGATATTGCTAGCAAACATTAAAATGGATTTCTCAATATAGAAATGAATTAAAGTTATTATTGATTACTGCCTTAAAGTATCCTAGCTTTGACAAACATGCAACAGATCTAGAGAGTCGTATTAGCCCCCTAATATACTCGGAAACCGTTGTTGTACAATTACATGCTTTGCCCATAGAGAGTGTAGAAATTTTGTTAATAAATAATGAATTTTAGAATCCTAATTATATTGAAAAGAAAACATTTCAGCTGTGTACCGAACACGAGCAGTAGGAAATTAGTTTGTCTAATAAATAAAAATATTTAATATACTAATTACACAAGTGCTATTCTTGATATAAGATTATGTTAAAAACTTAAAAGGGTATACATTACCTTTAGTATATGAGAGTTAAGTCATATTGAGAGAACAATCTAAGAAGTCCATAGAATAAAATAAGTCTCTAAGCCTTATCGTACTAGAGATTAAAACAGTTCCTTGTTTCTTCTTATTTTTGTAACAATAGGTACATTAACTTGTTGTAATGAATATCGACATAAATATTTGTACAACGGCAATTAGGAGTCTATATACTAAGGTATGGCTTTGGTTACCCATCTACGAACATGGTGTAGCGTAGACTAAAAATACCAATTAGCGCGACAGTTAGGTACTTAGGCACAAAGTCCTCTGAACACTGTCTTACTAACAAAACACTGTCGATATTCACCACGATAAGTCATTGCGTAATTCCTATAAAAATAATGGCTAATAAGAACAAAAGAGCAACCGTCATATCTCTGGAGGGTTACGGCTTAGAGACTTATTTTTTTCGTCTATGTAATTCTTAGATAGACTTTTAATTATTAGGTATTATTATTGTTTTACCGGAAACGAAATTTCGGTTAAGTTTCGTTTTTGGGGAAACCAAAACAAAAATTATGCCACAAAACATTGCATACTTGAATACTTCCAATATGACTTTCGTTCGTTTCTTCAAGGACAAACTAACACCCTTATATGTTGAATAAATTCAAAGAAAAAATATTTTGTGAGGTATCCTATCAAGAATCAAATATAAACACCATTGTCTCACTATCTTAAGTATTAAACCTTGACATAAAATGAGGGCACTGACTGGACTTTATACTCCCTGAAAAGCCTGAAGTGTTATATAACGTTATTCTAATAATAATAGTAACCCGAGAGCCAACCGGCATAGACGTAAACCTCCTTTTAATAGCATAAAGTAATAAAGTCTCTTTTCTTTACACTATAGAATCGCTTGGTAAGCCGGGAGCTAATAATGATTCTGAAGCGAAACGGTATTGAATATTGGAATAAAAACCTAATAGCTCGTGGTTGTGACTGTTTCTGTTTTTATGGCGGAGTGAAATATAAACATTCTGACTTTTGATTTTCAGTCTTTTTACGCATATTGTTTTTGTTTTGCTGTGTATCCGACTCTGTATATTTTTTTTCTCCTACAATCTTACTTTGTGAGTTGAGGGAAACTTCGATGTGTGTTCCATTAAGAACAATACAAAACGAGGTATTAAAGGCGGTACTTTGACAGCATAATAAGAGTTTATACCTCAAAAAATATTGAAGTAGGTGGCACAAAGAGAAAAGAAACATGAATTTGTAGCGTATACTTTCATAAACACTGGGAGAGTTGATGTAATGATAAAAATGGCACTAAAAAGGCAGACTTCTAATATGTTGGTTTAGAATCCTTCTATGAGAATTTAAACCGTAGAGTCTAATATAAACTTAATGTCTTCAAACAATATTTGCAGTTAGTCGTCACCTTAATGTTGTTGCGTAACAATAACATACTCGACGCCCTGTTACAAATTAAAAATACCTCCGAGATTGCGTTACGCACGCACAGTCCCTGAGAAAGGTCCGCTTGAATGTTTCTAGGCAGGCAGCAGGACTCAGGTAAGAGTATTTTATCTTGAAAAGGTTTCTCAAGTGAAATAATTTGTAAGGTCTGCTCTACATACTCTATTGATATTCATGATGTTGGTTAATGTAATCTGATGTTATGAAGTTCAACAACCTGAATATTAGTTTACTTATTTTGGTCGATCACAGACATGAGCGCTATTCATGATACACATACCTATGGGTACAACCTGTCTCACGTCCCGGACTGGGCATAAAGTAATTCCAACTTCATTAGCATAGCTTAGCTAGCATATCTTAACAACACCTTGTGGTTTCCCGATTGGGAAACGTTATGCTACTATTGTTAGGAATCCTCTCGTCTATAACAAGCAAGTCTTGTAGAGTAAAATGCAAATATCCAGCACAATTCCGTTGGCGGGCGAGCGACGCCGAAGTTATACCATGCTTTTTAATTTACCGAGTGCCGCCATTACCGACCTTATCGTGCCAGTTGCCCTCAGATCTGAAATAGGGTGCTCTAAAATTGCCTTCTTATTCAGATTATCCTCAGCATGCGCCGATGTCGAAATTTAGAATGTTATGCGTCGAACGGCAGTTATTGAGCCTTAATGGGCTCGGGACGGCCTATCTAGCGTTATTTGTTCCCGTCCGCTTGTCGTTAAAAACAATGAAATGAATTTTGTTCCGTCATTACCGAAATGAAATAGAAGCATTAGTACAATTGTAGAGCTACTTGTGAAGATCCCGAACGAATCATGTTGAGTTATATTCATGATGAAAATATAGGTAGGTATTAACAAGTACAAAAAATAAATTAAAGTTCTATTTATACTTAAGAAGTTTATAGGAGTCCAAAACAAGTAACATACACTAGTTTTAATTGATTAATATGCGAGCGTTAAGCGTTACCTTATGAAAAACATTGAATAGTCTAGCGATGTTATTGCTCTTGATTAACTTATCATGATAAGTAATTCCTAAGTAGTCCTAATTGATAATCGAAGATGAATTTAGAGAATTCATTTAGATAAAAAAAAAATTAAAGAAAAAAAAAATTAGGAAGTTTCAGTTTTTTTATGGTTAAACACGAAAATTATTAAGAAAATTATAAATTTATTATATTATTACCTACATAGGCATGTAGAAATATTTCTTGCTGCACTGCATAATCTGTTTGCATAATGTGCTTCCAAAGCGCGCAGTTTCCATGTTTCATTGAGTTTTCTAAGAAAATCTTCAATCACAATAACCAACTACGTCAATAACTCATAACTAACATTTTCCCTTTGTCACAACATTGCTTGTGTTAGCTTACATCCAGATGAGATTGAATGTCCGTCCAATTACTGCGAAATACCGATAATACCAACAAATGAGAGAAAAGAGTAGTACCTGGACGCCCGAACGCTCGAACTGTAGGTACGTCGCGCATGTAAACAAAGTTTCTTCAAAAGAGGTTGAATAAAAAAAAACTTGATTTTATGTGTTGAAAACCTTTTATGGTAGCCCCATCACCGAGTTGGACTAACACTATACACTCGGTGTGTTTCCCCACTAACCTCTGGGCGGAAGTACGGGTTTTAGTTGCGCATTCACCGTACTCCCGCGCCAAAAACCATCTGGTTGTTAGAAAAAAAATGCCCGCCAAAGTGTATTTCGTGTTACATAATTTATGTAACATAACTAAGTTATAATTATATTACCTATACCTACATATATTATTATTATACATTAATATATATTTTTTTTTTATATAGACTCACGCCTGTACTCCCCAGAGGAGGTAGGCAGAGGTGTGCAGTACACCCACGTTTCGCCGGCTATGTTGTGTGTAAGTATAGGTTCGAGCCTTTTGCCATTGACCAGTTCAGTGTTTTGGCCCATTACCCGGACTCCGTGCTGCTACTGAGAATTTCCTAATGGCAAAACCCAATAATACTTAGCCCGACCGGGGGATCGAACCCAGGAGCTCGTGCTCAGCAGTCGCGCTTGCTACGACCAACTACCAATAAGGCAGTCATTGTTCTCCAAGTGACTTCAATGGCAAAAGCAAATGGCAAAAATAAACTCTTTCGGTGATGTTTCGATATTAAAAAGAGTGAACGGATGTCACAAGCGCATAATTCACTATTGAATTGAAATCGAGCCATGAGTTCTTTTATGTTATTGCCATTCTTGTTCAATAACATTCTGGCCCAGTCTACTTAACTTAATTATTACCCTTACTAATTAATGCACTTACCCTTCCATAATTCTCAAAAAAAGCTGTAGGTATCATACCATAAAAATATTTAACTAATTGTGAGCAAAAAGGTTAGTATTGGCCTTTGAGTTCAGTAGTTCATTGAGCCGAACAATAGCGCGCACTAGCAGTGAGTTTTTAATAAGAACGTTAAGGTACCTATGTTAAAAACTTGCTACTCAATTTTGACCCATTTCCATACATTTCATATTGATTTTAAACTTTGCAGACTTATTCAAGTATGATGACAACTTAATATAATACTAGTGGCGCTGGCGTCAAACTTTGAACTAAGTAGATGAGGAATTCTAGTGAAGCTAAAATTAGGAGTCGCTGCTCCACTACTGTCATAATTTAGTTTATACTTCATGAAACAACCCTACCTGAGCCATAATTTCAACTTTCGCAATTCGTGAGTTCTTGTAATTTTGAAATTTAATATTTTATTAGGTTAATATGGTTTGGATTATAATAATACTGTATGATGTCAGTAATTAAGGGCCTCATTGTAATTTCACACCTTTCGAAATATACCTATTACTTGGAAATGTAATAAGTATAGCAACGGAACTTATATATTTAATTTACCTATTTGGTGTTCCTGACCTCCTATTACACAAAATTATATTCCCCGAAAACCCACGCGGATCATCCACGCTGGCCACGGCTTAGAGGCGGCGTATTAGCCAGTGAGCCCCATTTCATCGGGGTCAAATCCTTAATCCGGCCTGCCACTGACAATTTTCTGACATATATCTGATTCATTTGCTTGATAACAATCGAAACGGACATTTCCAACTACTGGTCTTCAGATTGGTTGTCTACCTTAATATACTTTCGATTATTTCGATTTATAATTCGATTAGTGTTTTTTATTGTTTCACTTTTTTTGATTTGCCCGAAAACACAACTTCCATATTTTCAATAGAAAGAATGTAATATTTATGTTTGTATTCTAATTACAGACGATTTGATTTCCAACAAAACATTTATCTGTGGGTTCAAAAGTCCGATTTATTAATTACCCGTATATTTGTTTTACCGAAATGTTGGGCGGTCAGTAGCACTTTGGGTCGATGACAGGAAATTTGCAGGGAATAATGTAGATGCGATTAGTACAGGATTCGAGGAAAGCAAAGAGCTCTCGGTGGCCTGGTAAAGTAATAAACTAGATTATTTTGACGATCAATGTTTTATTTTGTGGCATGGAACAATCCACTGTCGGTAAAAAAGAACGTCCCACATACTAATAATCTTTTAATGTAAGCTATGTAGATAACTATAGCAAACCCAGTACCTTACATACTTTTAAGTCTGAATAATTTTGTTTTTATTTAAAAGGTTGCGTTCCAGAGACTTCACATTTATAATTTACTAGCTTCCGCACGCTTTGCCCACGTGGATACATTTTTAACATAAATGGCTTCCCCTCGAAAACTTATACGTAGTTGGAAATTTTATTCCCCATGAAAAATTAAATTAAATTATTATTTTTAATTGTAAAGATAACTTTGCCTTTCAAAAAGACATCAACGATTGATACGACTCACCTTTTCTATTTTAAAAGTATTTTCCTACGACTTCTTCCTTTCTGTCGCCGCCGCGCCGCGTGCCGGCTAGGCGGCTGTCCTAATGAATAGTACGTTTTCTATCAATCAGTAAAAATATGTTTATAATTGATGGCGTAACTTTCACCTGATGAACAATCAAACAATTTTTTTCCAAAATAGTACCTATACCTATTAAAGTAGATCATCCTTATTATTCTTAAATTTTTTTGGCTTCTAATCTTACCGGATGAAGTTAAATATCAGTTTTCTAAGGAGCGTCTGCCTATTTGACTCCGATGAATACGATATTTTAAAGATAGATCAGTTATTGAGTTATATAATTTATGAGTATAGTGACTCCCTATATCGAATGTCAAAGATATTCATGACAACGGCTTAACGTGATTTCCAAGGCAAGGTCTAGGTGATAATTAATTTATCATACGCGCGTATATAAGTACATATCTATAGATGATAATCTCTAACATATACAAATTACGAATATGGTAAGTATAATGAACTTTTGAAATGACTCATGGGGACATTTGGCATTTTAAACCGTGTGAGCCTGAGCTCTCGTAATATTACGTTTAATTATTTTATCCTTCAAGAGCACAGAAATGTGAGAAGTGTAGTTTTCGCACAGTGAAGTGCTGTGTCGGCTGCTGACCACCGGAACTAGCTTATAATCATTAAATTGGGACGCTCGTTTAACTGTTAATTATTGCTGTCGCTGTGGCTATTAAGAAGCTTCACAAAAAATCGTACAGATGTGAATCGAGCGACCTTATTTTTAAACGCGTTTAAATATTTAGGTACATAGTACATAAAAACAATATAATCATCTTTTTTTCCGCTGTGTAATTTTTACAGAGTTTCGAAACGTTTATTTACTTATTCAGAAAAAAAACATAATAAATATAGTGGAGGTGGGTTCATATATTTTTTATTTAACAGAGTGATAGGTAAAGGCTGTATTAATTTGATTCTACGGGTAATCATGATAATATTATAAATTGGAATCATCAATAATAAAATGCGTAAGAGTTTAATCATTAAGCGATCTGTGTGAACTGACACCATTTTCCTAAACTTTTCCAGAAAATCTTGAATTGAATTATGACCCCAACTAATTGCCATAGTAACTCCAATACAAGCATAGTAAGAGCTAGCTTATTGTAAGAGTTAGCAGGAATAGAAAAGCGTCAAGCATTGCGTTATGAACACTAACTCGCACTTTAATCTCTATTAATCTTTTGACGGCTTCAATAATTCCAGTTTATCATGAATCAATTTATAATTTGAATTGTTTATTTAAAAAATATTGAAAAAAAAAAATCTCTACTTTGAAAAAAATATGTGCCTGAATAAGTAAATTTACCATACACTACGGCACACAATAAAGATCATGTATTATGGAAAAGATAATCTAATCTCCGGATTTAGATTATATCTTTTCATGAAATAAAGTATAACATAGCAAGTGCGTTTGCAGCAAAAATAAAAATATAAAGCTTACTTTGTATTCACCACGCCTCTTTTACCACACTCTACAGGTGCTGGTTGAATCTGTTATTAAATAGCTCTTCTAAAATATATAAAATTTTGTACAGTACGTCTGTAGTGAGCCCTCACATTGACTGTCTGGAGAAAGTTAAAAATAACACGAGATCTTATCGAGGGGGATTCTTGTATAATGTTCTAATAACAAGATACGGCAATCACAAAGTAAGACAATATTACCCAAAGAATAAAATAGCGTATCAAAGCAAACAATAAACTTGGGTAATACAATTTTAACGAGCTATCTGAATTAAATACGTAATTACATAATTTTACTGCTATAACACATGCAAAGCGTGAAACGGGAACGTTTAATATTAATTAATGAATGACATTCTAACCAAATTTAATTCCTAACGGATGATCTAAACGAAGACTGGCCAACTAAGCGGGAGATATGTGCACTCTCTATTCCCTCACTGCCATATCCCGATCGCGATGCACGATGGGGTGGAAAGGTAACACGTCACAAATTCTACATATTTATGTACCTATAGATACGGTATGCCTTATTCGTATAAAAAGGTATTATACATATTAATAGTTTTTTCGATTAGTTTAAACAGATTTTAACGTTTATATTACTTTCAGTTTCCGTTTACTTTCGGGCATAACACGAGTTATACAGATGTTATCATAATAAATCCAAACTGTTTTGAGATCATCCGCAGCGACGCTTGAGCGCAGTGGAATTATTGTTTCAACTGTCTCTGTTTCTTCAATGGGAACGGTTTTTTCAGATATGCGTAACAGCTGTAGTTTTCAGGAAGAATATTGCTTATAAAATATACATTCATGTGATCAATGATCATTCAACATTTTTTGTTTATATGTAGACTGAGCCTTTATTATGATTTTATAATTCATTCTTCGACTGAGATTGTTTAACATGAATTCGATGCTTGATTATGTTACAAAATGGTAGATGAAAGAAAGGCAATATGTTATATTTTCCGGCTACAGCCTCGCCTGCTTCGACTACTAAGATGGATACTTCGAAAATTGAAGTAGGTAATCTGCAATGATACCAGCACCTACTACATCGAAGTTCAAGGCCAGCGTATCACAGTAGTGGAGGGATAGGTTAACCTTGGACAAAAGCCTCCCAAAGCTCTCGCATAGCAGCAGGTCACTCAGGCTACCTGGTGGAGTATACTAGGCTTAGGATTTCTCTTCGCGATTAATCCAGCTATATCTAAATATATAGGATACCTATGTAAAACAAAGTCGGGTTTGTTCGAACACTTTTAACTTGAGAATGGCTGGACCGTTGCTCATGGTTTTTGATTTGTTATATTTGTTTCCGTCCCGAATAGCAGAATAAATACTAAAAACGATGGAATTATACCCCTAGGGTAGGATACGGGTAGAGGAGGGTAGGTGTAGGGTAGTGTTAGGGTTCGGTAAGGGTAGGGTAGGGGTAGAGTAGGGTAGGGTAGTGTAGGGTAGGGTAGGCTTACAGGTAGGATAATTACGCGTACAAAGTCGCGCCGGGCAGCTAGTAGCTACATTATATATAAATCAAATAGGTATTTAACTTAGTATAAATGACATTATTATGTTTTTATTTTTATTTACGTATGCAGGGCGAGCTTCTTAAGTTGACTAATTTGCTAGGGCTCATGACGCATACCACGTACGCATACCAGACGATCGCAGGTTCATATCCTGCTTGTAATAGCTTTTTTCTTTCTACAAAAATGATAACTTTAAATACTAATATTAGAAAATTTTTGATGTTCGTCTTTCAATAACGACTAAATGCTTGAATGGATACTTAAAACGCATAGGGTAATAGTAGTGACTCGAGCAAAATACGATACACGTACTACATGAGTTATCGATAATGGGTAAAACTTGGCATTTAGGCTGCAGTTGATATCCCGGTTTGAAACGGCCACGAAGCTAGTAGGTATAATAGGTCTAAATTAAATACTTAGTTTGGTAAATATATAAATAACATATCTTGGGTATACTAAGTACTTATTACTTTATTTAGGTATATAAATTTCGTTTTACTTCGTAACGTTTAGTTAAATACGAATTCTCTTCATACATGTTTTACATTAATTTATATTGTTGAACAAAATAAGGCCGATCTTAATTAAAGTGTATTAATTTCTACATAATATTTCCCTATGAAGTGAAGGCCCATTACGTCTGAAGTGGCAGTAGCGTGGTTAATTATATTAAAAGCTGCGAGAAGCCGTACAAGGTAGTACGACATGTGTGCCAATGGCGCACGCGTAGTTGATCCCGCCAGGTGTCGGCACAGCTGACTATAGCCATTTGACGACAACGACACCGCCCGCGCCGAGCGCCGGCGCACATGGGGAGCGTGCCAGCCGCGTGCCACCAAATTAATTTCATTTTATTAACTTCCTTTGAACCTTTGTTGATTATATACCTGAAGGAACAGATGCTGCAATTTATAGCAGCTTTTAAATACTCTATTTAGGGTATTGCTGATAAGCTGGGTCTTATTTTTATAGATGGGCTTGTTTTTTGTTGCATGTCTTGTTATTTGATTGATAGAACAGTTATAGGTAAGTATTTATTATAGTTATATGTATGGTTACACTCAATACCACTTTGCCCTCAAATGACTGAGCAGATGTTAAATTCTTTTGAATTAACCGGTAGATACTGTAATTTGTGGTTTACTAGCTTTTGTCGATGGCTTTGCCTGCCCTGTTACCTTGAAAGTCTATCTAGAATGAAAGTGGATCCTATGTTAGTCTTATTTATTATTTGTAAATCCAGAATTTTGTCGTAATCCCTTCTACGGTTTAAGCGTGATGAGTAAAAAACATCTTCACAAACTTTCACATTTATTATTAGTAGGATAAGATTAGTAGGATCGGTACTAGGCAAAGTACTAGGAATGGCTATAGGCTACTCAAAGAGCTAGCAACATTTATATGTATATTTAAATATCCCTGTTGCAGATATAAAGCAACTTTATAAAAAAGTCTCCACGGGAGTACACTTAGTTTTGGCATCAGGGTATAAATCTACCGGTATCTTTTTCAACAAAATTGATTTAATATACGCTTATACTGTCTTGTGAACTAATATCTCCTGTTGTAGTAGGCTAATCTCTCTTGAGATTGGCCGCTGTGACTGAAATTCGATCAGAAGGACATTATTTCAGTTAAATACGGCTTTGACGAATTTAGTTACTAATAACCAAAGGAATGACTAAAATATAAAATGCTAATTACGCCAAAAACTATATTTGCGGAATCGGTGTCTTATTTTCTTGGACACCTGGTGATAAATTGTTATTTTTGCCCTATTTAGTAGGTACCAACTCAAATATATACATTGATAAGTACTTATTAGATTTTATTTAAAGATATACTAAAATTTTCTGAAATGAAATGATAGACTTAAAAAAAATTCACAAATAAGTAATTAAACATCCCTATTACGTGTTAATATCGCTGTTCAGTGCTCAGGGTTACGATCCATACTATCGATCGATCAAAGATTAAAACTCATCAGTGAGTTTGTCACTGTACTCTATAAACAAAAAAATCACAGCGATCAATTCGAGTAGGCAAAGTTATATCTTCGTAGCGCGGATGTAGAGCAATCATCGAGGTGTCATTTCCGTTAAGACTATTCTCAGCAGTTAATAATGACATGGTACATTAATCAACGTTTTAATTAAACAATGGGTGCTGTGGAGTTGTATTTGTAAAACACTTTATATTATTTCAACTTCTATAGTACGGGTAGATCATGTTTTCTTTTTTTAATGGTCTACACTTATATTTTACCATTTAGCACTGATCCTGAAGTGTAAAGAGGCTTCGGACGTTACAAAATTTATTTTGTAATCATATAAGTAAGTAGGTGTTTATTTAAATATTGTGATACATTTGTATTTTAAAACTAACATTCATCATAGGAAGCTATAGGAAGTCGTGGTCGGTTACAATATTAATATGGGAGTTGTGTATTAATTCGTTCTTGGAATATTATTCCATAGGTATTCCGGTTACATGCTTTTACATTACAACAACTTAAAATACAGTTGAGACTTAAGCTCCTTCAACGAAATCATGAATGAAAATGTCGCGTTCATTGTACGACACATCCTGTTGTATTGTTGTCGTATACCTGCCATCCCTTCGAATTGCTATTTATAATTAGTCTTCTACCTGATGCCCAACCCGACGTGCTCTTAACAAAAGGATACGTATTGTATAACAATCGGAGCGGTTTGCGTGCCGCAGTTAAACGGACCCTATATTGTTAGTTGCATCTCCAGCTGGCATTGAAACTAGCGTCCCGCGCCGTGTGCCGTGCCGCCACTAGTGAATCAGGTATTTATGAATGAACGTGACGAGCCAGCGAGTGGGATGATCGGCCGCGGTCACAGCCAGGTAGAAAATTACACTTTTGGAATTCTTTCAACAGTTCGCGTCGAGTAGGGCTACTCAACTCGGTGGTCGAGGAGAGCCGCAGAGCGGGGCGCGGGGCACCGCTGACGCGCATGCGTCGAGCTCTTTTTACCGAGACGATCAGACGATCCCTCCCCTTCCTTCAGTTCATTTTGAGCCGTCGCGCGTGCACACCGTGCCGCCATGTACCGTTTGCCAACTTTCTCGAGTAGTGATGTGATACGATACCGACGTTCAAACGCCATTCATCATTAGATATTGTGGTGATTATTAACTCTATGTTTGTTTTGACTCAAGTTCAACGTGTAAAGTTTTGTGAAGGAAATGTTACAGTGACTGAAACAATAAATTGGATTTCGAAACAAAATGAGGTGGTTTATAGTGACAATGAGCGTGATGGTGTGGGAAACAATTTTAGCCGGAATCGCACCCCCGGGCTCTTGTCCTGCGGTGTGTGCGTGTAAGTGGAAAGGAGGCAAGCAGACTGTGGAGTGTGTGGATAAAGCTCTTATCACAGTTCCCGAGCCAGTCGATCCTGCCACGCAAGTATTGGACCTTTCGGGAAACAATCTCCAAATACTTCCACAGGAAGCCTTTGCCAAAACAGGGCTGCTCAACCTACAGAGGGTTTATTTACGAAATTGTAATATTGGCCAAATACACGATAGAGCTTTTAAAGGCTTAACCAACTTAGTTGAATTAGACTTGTCCTATAATTTACTTACAGAGATCCCGTCATATAGCTTCAAGGATGCACCATTCCTTAGGGATCTTACGCTTAATCAAAACCCTATATTGAAAGTACATTCTGATGCACTGAACAACTTAGGCAGCGTTGTGAAACTTGATCTGTCCAAATGTGACATCAGAGAGATAGCCCCGGACGCATTCAAGACTTTGCGTTCGCTAGAATCTTTAAAATTAAGCCACAACAAGCTACGTGACATTCCTTTGAGTTCATTGGAGACCATAGAGAAACTAAGAGCTATAGACTTGTCTGATAACCCTTGGACTTGTGATTGCCGGCTGCGAGACCTCAAACTATGGTTGGCAAAACATAAGCTGCTTTCAACACCCAGCTGTTATGCACCGCCACGTTTAGCCAATCGACCATTTTCAGAGTTGGCTATTGAAGAATTTGCATGTAAACCAGAAATATTACCAGCTAGCAGCTATGTTGAAGCAGCAGTGGGTGGCAATGCCACAGTAACATGTCGTTCTGACGCCGTACCCGGTGCTAATATCAACTGGTATTGGAATGGAAGATTGCTTCAAAATGGAAGCCACTTTAATTCTCACCAAAAAATTTATATTTTCGAAGAAGGCGACACGAAAAAGAAATCGTCTTTAATATTGACTAATACACAAGAATCTGACTCTAGTGAATTTTATTGCGTGGCTGAAAATAAAGGTGGAAATGCTGAAGCTAACTTTACAGTGCATGTGACACAACTGGCAGCAGGGATGGCATCGTTAGGGAGCGCGCAAATAGCAAGTCTTGGAGCTGCATTATTCCTAGTGATTGTTATCATTTCTTTAACACTTTTAATCACTTTTGTCCGATTTCGACCCATGCCGGCTTGTGAGAGCAAAACACCAAATACCATAGATAGAGTAGTATCTGGAAATGAAGTTCACCCAACGTCAACCGATCGACCTCATGTATCTGTTTTAGCTAATAGACAAGATTCGCCAAACTACAATGACCCAAAATGTAACCCAGTTTTAAAACCTCCAAGATCGAATGATATACCTTATACGACAAATCATTATGAAGGAAGAGGGAGTGTTGTAACAGCTGGTGGGCCGGTTGTCGTGTCTCCTACAGTTTCTGGCAATATCGATCCTGATCTTATTAATGATACGAGGCCCGATAGCGTCGCACGACCAGGAAGCGGCGAGTATGCCCGAGAGACTTCAGAATCATTATATCCTTCCGGACTTTGGGATCAAATGAAGATGAATCAAGCTAGTAATCTAGCTCGTGCTGTTAGCACAGCCATTCCAACATATTATAATGACAAAACGCCGATTATAGAGAATTGTAGCGTAGATGGATCACAAGAAGAGCTGGGCTATATGAGTCGTACGTTCCCACGGTCACACGCAGCAGCGGTGCCGGCTGGGCCAGTGGCGGGCGACCCGCCGTACCCGGCTGACTATGGGTTGCCAGTGAGCGGCGCGCGCACGCTCCGCGTCTGGCAGCGGGCGCCACCAGTGTTGCCACCGGTGGCCGCGCTAAAGCGCGTGCTCACCATCACTAGGCCATCGGCCGACGATCATTTTCAGGATGGCTGTGCTACTGATGTTTAATCTGATAACTGAACGCATTGTTTGCATCGTTTGCATATCTAGATGACATGTCAGAATTGTAAATTTGTGTCTTAGGCTAGAATCATCTTATACGTAAGGTATGTGTAATTTATACTTAAACAGGTTGTTAGTGTAATATTTTTTGTATCATATAATTTATTTAGATATATAATTATGGAAAGTTACAATGGATCCAAATGTGAAGGGTCCGCGACTGATTAGTTGAAGAATGTAAGTGTAAATTATTACGTTACGTGATATGGAATGGTATCGTCTATGATCGCCAAATAATTAAAAATACTGAATATAAATATATCTTGATTGTTGAAACTCAAATAAGATGTTACATGAATATAAATAATAACCATACAGTGTAAGACTTACACTATCTACCCAAAGATATTGAACTCCCCCTGAAAGTAATATAAACGAAATACATTATATTATTATTGTATTTCATGATGAATGTTAATCAATGTATGATAATGAATGTGTAAATTTTATGTTGAAAAGGAATAAGAGTTTTAGCAGTAAAATGGAAAAAAATAAATCAGGCGATTATAAAATGTATATTTTGTTTGAATTTGTTTCACCCACGAAGCAAATACTTGCTTCGTGGTTTCACCTGACTACCAAAAGGTTCTCAAAACAAATGAGTCAAAGATATGTCATTGCGTTGACTGAGTGTCATTGCCATCGTAGTGTCAATTTTGAGTGACTGATGTAGTAAAGTTTTTTAATAATATTTTTATTGTATTATACTAAACTTATTATATTAAACTATTTATTATATTAAATTTATGCCTTGAAATTTAGTTGATAGCACGCGATGCTTTATCTTTGTCTCATAAAGTAACCATAGCAATAACCTATACAGGATGGCGTGGGCAGAAGGTATGTCTCGAGTAAGCTCATACTGAAGACTGGCTATAGCTTAGTAGCCAATGTTAAAGGGACTGAAAGTTATCAAACTTCTAAACACTTAAAGGCGCATGTATTGTAAGCAACTTTAAATATATTTTATACATAAATAAATGTATGTGGTAAGGCTGCCTATTCCGATCAAAAGTGGGGTAACTCATATAATTTTCGTACATACTTACTTCATATTCATAATAATATTCCAAAGCGGCAAAGCGGCTTCTGTCTTCCAATTGTTGAATTTTGCAAACAGATGGCTAATTTCATTCGTGCAGACAAGGTTACATTTTATAGACATCGAATCCGGACAAACCGGTTAGAGTTGTTATCTTGCTCATTCATAATACACTTGTAAAGAAAATCAAAATCTGAATAAACCATTGGAAAAAAAAAACTAGATTCAATATGTATCATTCAAAGCCAAAGCCAAGAGTAATGTCGACTTAAAATATTTTCTATCGATAGCCAGTGTCATGGCGACAAAAAAGGAAAAAAAGTTTCAAGCGCACCTTCCAACCCACCGGAGAAAAACCGGTTAACGTTATTTCATTTCCGTTCGATTCAGTTTTTTATTAGAACCAAACTCTAAACGGGTTTAATGGAGGTGAGGATTTCGAAATAAGATTTTCTAGAGCGAAGTATTGTATTATTAAGAACTTTCAATTTACACATAAGTAAAGAGAATTTACACTGTTTTAAATATCGTCAGTAGCTGTAATCTATATTGTTTTGGTTGCTATACAAGTAGCCAGGATTATGTTAAAGGGGGGGCAGGCGTAGACAAACCAAGAATATATCTAAGGCTGTAATCTAAGGTAAATGCTGCATAAATGGGACAGGTTAGGTTGAAAATTTGATTTTCACTGACTGACTAAACATTGAATCTCTAAAACTATAAAGCCTACAAACTTGAAATTGCCAGTTCCTATATGTAGACGTTCACTAACAATGGATTCTAAGAATTTCTAATTTAAGGGGTAAGCAGAGGGCATAAGGTTCATATGAAACTCTGTTAATTGAAGTAAAATTAATTTATACTAAAAAAAATGATTATCGTTTTAAAACCCTTAAGCATCTAAATTAGGGGTTAGAAGTTTTTTTGAATATTTTACAGTTTTGAAACTAGAACTTACACATTTTTAAAATCAAAACACAAATAATAAAAAATAAATAAATAAACACAAATATAATTATATAACTACGAGTATGTATTTGTTTTGTTTTTTTGGCGTCTTTTGGCAAATTTACTGGTAAGGTACCCCCTTACCAGTAAATTTGCCAAAAAACAAGGTAGGTATATTAATTTGTATAGGAAATTCGAAAGTTTAAAAATTAAGTTACGGGCAATACTTGCCATCAGTGTGCATAGTCTTGCATTGCTACTACACTTTTGGAAAGTTAAACAACTCACGCTTTCTTTAAACTCCTGGCCAATATGATTCGAGTTTATTTATTTATGGTACACCAACAGCATATATACATATATACATCATATATCTTAAATATGATGTAAAGGTACAGTACGAGTTGAAACACCTTATGCAATATCTTTAGCAAAAGTAACATAACCTTAAGTTCTACGAGAGTGTAAATGAGCGTACCATGGCCCACAACTGTGGAGTGAAAGCACTTGTAAAACATAGGTAATGGTAGTTTGATGGGTGGACTTACTGTGCTGCTGTCTAGGGACTTTTAACAGATTCTTCCTGATGTATACCTTTAGAGAAAACCTTTAGAGGTAAGGACATGTATGAAATCTTCACAATTATTGTGACTTAATATCAATAATTGTATAATTGTAGAGGTACCTAATAAGAACTGAACTGAGGAAGAAGAACTGAAGAGATTTTTAAACTTTTACTCAAAGTAGGGAAAGGAGTTTATCACATGTTTAAAGTAGTGACGAGCAGAAGTGATTTCGGGAATAGAAACGAACTCTATTAACAGTTTGCGTAATCGTGCTGATGCTGACTCCCAAGATCAATACGTAGGTATCATATTATCTTACTGTATTACTTTGTAAAGTAAAAAATATAGCAGTTCTCCATCCGATGAAGTTGCTTAATAACGTTATCTTATATAAAATTTTCGTAAACTCCTGAAGGCTAGTAGTACGAGTACATTTATCATGCTACTGCGCAACCCATTGTAACGGGACTAAACTGCGAGTAACAGCACTCCACTAAAACGTTATCGAGATTGTGTTTACAGGATGTGCTTGGAACACTCGCTCTGACTATGCCCTTAAATTTAAGCAACTGTCATTCGCCCTGTACCTACCTAAGTCTGCTTAAGAATGATCAATATATCTCAGGGATCCAGTCATTGAAAGTGGTGGCATCGACTCAGGGAGCTTATCGCATAGGCTGTTCCAGAGTCAGATCAAATAGCAGCCTTGTACTTTTAGCCCCAAATAATACAACCACCGATTTGCGGCTTCTCTTGCGTGGGGGGTGGGGGAAGGAGGGTGAAAAATCGCATATGACCTATTCTCAGTTTTACCAAATCCTATAAACAAAAAAAAAACTTAAAAATCGGTCAAGCTGCTTTGAAGGAGTTCGATAATAAACACGAGATTTTTATACAGCTTGTTAAGAAAACCCTGTCCGACCCGAAAGGGGCACATAGGTACTTCAATAATATAACCAAATATGAATAAACAATTTACATTATTGATAAGGATAACGTTGTAATTTTTTTTTTAAATATGTGATTTTTACACAAATTAACTTAAATTTTGGTAAAATTCCAAAAACTGACAACACTATATGACTTCGCTACGCTACCCGAAAACTGACGAGTGCGCCGACCGTCGCCCGCCTGTGTTGTCATGTAAGTTTCCTCATTTTTTAATTTTTTAATCATTTTTATTCGGGGTAATTTTTTTTACTTATTATGTGAAAAAAATTACACAAATAGAATCACATCCCGATACCTACTAATACCTTCACGGATCGGACAGGGTTTTCTTAACATATTGTATAATAGATTTTAGATAAACTCACATTTATTAGTAGAGATAAATGGATGAAACTGACCTTTGACAGTAATTAAAGATTGCTAGTTGTATTAAAAACATATGAGCATAAAAGATAAGATATGACGGTAAGTTAAGTCAATTCTATAATAATATTTTGATTTTCACACTGATGGTAGAGCATTATTGTACTTTGTAGATTTCTTCATATTGTTCTCACGAATACGATTCCTACATTAACTGGTTGAAGAAACTAGATCTTTTCAATTGCCAGTCAATCATAGAGAAAATACTTAGCAAAGGACTAACAAATAAAGTGAAGCTCGTATACTGTATTCAAAATGAAATGTCCGTACCATTTCCATTTTCACCATTTCCACCATAGAGTACATAGAATTCACAGATAAACGTCAAAGATAGATCAAAGCTAACTAGAACCCACAAATCCACGACAATTAGTTGTAACTTGCACGAGTCGACAAGTTGTATCCAAACTTTCTTGTCTATTACATTTCGAATACTATAAGATAGGTAGTTCTACAACTTTGATAAGACAAACACAATGGTATTGAAATAAGCAAAATTTTGTAGAACGACAACCTTATTTACCTACCATCAATGGCTTTGCGCTTTCTTCTCGTAAAAGCGGAGACTTTCGCTGACAATAATGATGTTTCGGCCCTGGTAACAATGGGAACTCAGGCAGAGCGATCTTGATTGTTCGGCTGAATATTTCAATTGTGTACTGCTTTCGAGGCTCGCTCTTTGTATATTCATTGCTATCATATTTTGTCGTGTAACGTTTGTTATTTTATCGTTTGTTAACTTTCGTCGTCTTAGTGGTTTTTACTTTTCTCTGTGTAGTTGGTTTGCGTGAATATTTTATTATTATTATTTATCACTTAAAATACAGAGCTCATATTTTAAAAGGAAAATACCCGGTCCTTTATTTTTTTCTACTACTTAGGTGGCAAGTAAGCATGCGCGCTGGATGGTAAGAGGTTACAGTACCCTTTCCTTTCCGCATCTTCCATAATCGCAGAGGCCGCCTTGCGATTATGGAAGAAGGAGAGGAGATTGAGGAAGGGGGATTATGGACGGAGGTAGGATTGGGGCATTGGGTGATCTCTAGAGCTTTCACTGACCGTACGAAACATGTCACAACACATAGAAAGTAAGAAAGAAAACTGTTAATTAGAGACTCGCATAGGTAAATGCATAAGAACATAGAAATACAGAACCATGGTACCTGTACGAGGCCAAAAAAGGTACCCATCTTAGCATTATGCTGCAGCATGAATATTAAATGCTGCAGCGATGGTATTCTGAAAGGCTTATGATCTGGTTTGGATTGTAAATTTTTCAATAGTTTCAAAAAGCTTTAGTAATTAGCTTAGGTATGTGACTTTTTTGTTAAACATTAATGAATTCAAGAATGAAGAATGTGCAGCCAACTGTTAAATGCTATAATTATTGCATAATATTTTTACTTGTTTTCATATAAAGTAGCACGTTAATTAGGCTTCGCGGCGGAAGGCGAAGCGACGCTCGTGGAGGAAGTTCTGCGGGGAAATAAACGAAGTTCCTCAGGGAGCCAGACTTTCCAAGATTCTAGCAAAAACGCCGCCTAACCAACTAGGACTTCTAAAGAAACCAGATGGAACCTATACCGAGACGATAAAGGAGACGATCAGCCTTTTAGCCCTGACGCACTTTCCCGGATCGGTCATGGAGACCAGCAATTTCACTTTAGGCGAAAATAGAAGTACGGCTTGGGCCAGGCCCTTGAATGAGGACTGGAACAGGGCGACAAATATCTTCAGACCTAAACAGGTTAGATGGGCGATAAACGCCTTCAAACCCTTCAAATCCGCTGGACTAGACAGAATTTTTCCTGCACTATTACAACAGGGCATTGAAATTCTGGTACCCATTCTGGTAAAAATCTTTAGGGCTAGCCTAGCCTGGAGACACATACCGGCATCGTGGACTGAGGTCAAGATTCTGTTTATTCCCAAAACGGGTAAGAGGGACTACTCTCAACCTAAGTCCTTCAGACCAATCAGTCTTACGTCCTTTCTCCTGAAAATCATGGAAAAAGTACTGGATAGGCACATAAGAGATGGGGCACTAAGCGTACATCCCTTACATCCCAACCAGCATGCATATCAGAAAGGCAAGTCAACTGAAACAGCCCTGCTCCACTTAACGGACAGGATCGAAAGGGCACTTGAGGACAAACAGATAGCCCTATGTGCCTTTCTCGATATTGAAGGAGCGTTTGACAATGTCCATATAAGCACTCTTGCCAGAGGCATGAGGAGCAAAGGTGTAGATGTAACTACAACCGAATGGACAGAGTCAATGCTCCTAAATCGGAAAGCTACGATCACCTTACAGGGAGTATCTAGCAGCTACACACTAACCAGAGGCTGTCCCCAAGGTGGAGTTTTATCACCGCTTCTCTGGTCACTAGCTGTAGATGAACTCCTTGCTTTATCCTCGAATAGAGGTGTAGAGATACAGGGCTATGCGGACGATGTGGTAGCTATTTCCCTCGGGCCGTGTCTTAGCACAGTATCAAATCTACTACAGGGGTCGCTGAACATCATCAATCGCTGGTGTACAGCTAACAACCTCTCGATAAATCCGAATAAGACAACCGTAGTTCCGTTCACGAGGAAAAGGAAGCTGGACAAGCTCGTAAACCCCTCACTAAGCGGCATAACTATACCTTTTTCCACTGAAGTCAAATACCTGGGCGTCATACTCGACCAGAAACTGACATGGAACACACATCTTGCCCACGTGGTACAAAAATCTAAAATTGCTTTGGGAATCTGTAGCCGCCTTGCTGGGACTCGGTGGGGACTCAAACCCATCATCGCCCTGTGGATGTACACCACCATAGTCAGGCCGATAATAACATATGCCGCTGTAGTATGGCACAAAAAAGCCCGACAGAAGGTGGCTTCAGAAACGCTAAGCGGGCTTCAAAGGACCGCATGCTGCTTAATAACGGGAGCCATGACTACCACACCGGCAGCAGCAATGGACGCCATACTCAATCTTCCGCCCCTTCATCTGGTTATAGAAAAGGAGGCGCAGAGGTGTATATATAGAACGAACATTGGCGGTAGGAGAACATGGCTCTCTCAGTCTTTGAGGTCCCTTCAAGACTCGATACTGAAATTCTCAACTCTGGCAATGCCGACAGATGCGCTTATTCCACAAATGAACTTCGTCAGGAACTTCACAGTGGAATTACCCGGTAGGGAGGAATGGCCTAAAAACCTTAACTCCTGCAAGGCGGGCAGCCTTATCTGGTACACAGATGGCTCCAAAATGGGATGTGACGTAGGGTGTGGGGTCTTTGGGGACAAACCTAGAGTGTCCTTGAGAACTAATCTAGGGAGACATGCCACCATCTTTCAGGCGGAGGTTTATGCCATTATTGAATGCGCATACTATCTACGCCTGAAGAACTACGTCAGCCAACACATCTATATATTTTCAGATAGCCAAGCAGCCCTAAAAGCCATACAGTCAAATCAGATTGACTCAAAATTGGTTAAAGACTGCATCGACCGCCTAAATGCTCTAGGGCAGAACAACAATATTGTTCTCAGATGGGTACCTGGGCATTCAGGCATCATGGGTAATGACAAAGCCGATGAACTCGCCAGGTCTGGGACTGAAATATTGCAAATAGGGCCTGAGCCATTCTGTGGTATCTCCAAGAACCAAGCCTACCAGTCACTTAAAGACAAATTATTTGAGGACTCGTTCAAGCTCTGGCAAAAATCACCGGGACTTGAGCACTCGAAAAGCCTTATCAAAGGATACTCGAGAAAATTCACCGCTGGGCTTCTCACACTCAGCAGGGCAAGGGTCTCTTTGGCTGTCAGGACTCTCACAGGACACTGCAGACTCAACAGACACCTATCCCATATGGGATATTCTGACTCAGACGTCTGCAGATTCTGCAATGAGGAGCGTGAAACCCCTAAACACCTCCTCTGTGACTGCGGACCTCTCATACACAGACGAAACACCCTTTTGGGACACTACATATTGAGACCGGAGCAGTGTGACCATATGTGGCAGGATCCTGCCTTTTTGGCAGGTTTAGGCCCCGATTTTAGTCTCTGGCAGGTTGGCTTGACGTTTTTATAAATGTGGCAGTTTCTGGCAGTATTGCCCGTATGATGTTGGTCCACCGGTTACTCCGTGATTAGTCGGCCAATTTGTGTAATGTTTGATCATTTTGTGTATTTTTTTGCATTTGACAACCTTTTTTTTTTTTTTTTTAGCTCATTCCGTCATTCGATTCAGATGAATTTGATGACGGGACGACCTTTTTTTTTTTTTTTTTTAGGTATTTCGATAGGAAAACAGCCTTTGGCAGGTTTGGCAGGTTTTCTTCGTTAGTGGGGCAGGATTTCGTATTTGGAGATGGTCACCCTGGACCGGAGGATGTCAAGTCTCTCCCTGCCAGTCACATCATCCGATTTATGGAGGATGTTGGTTTAAGGGAGATATTATAAAATGAGGGCTAATCACAATAGATCTTTTAGGTCGACGTGAGTATGGCTGTAAAGCTGCATAGCCCCGTCCCTCAATAATAATAATAATAATTAGGCTTCATATTTTTCTGCTTTATGCTGTTAGTTACAACAAATAACTAAAGCAACAGTTCGGCATGACATAAAATTTAGATTGAATCGTGATCTATTAATATTGGTGTGAACATTGTAAAGCGAAATAAAAAACTACATATTTCAGATGAACTGGCCGGCGGCGGCGGCGCGACTCGACGCCACTCGCGCATGATGCTACTGTTGCCAATAAAAAAATATTTTATTTCTCGTTATTGATATTATGCTCCATTACATAATTAAAAGATGTCATTTCACATTTGAATTCAAAATAATTCATCAGGATTGATAAAATGAATGTGAGGATATCTCTTTTGAGAACAGAAATACGTTTTATATTCTCATGGAGTAGAATGGAACTTATTTTATAAAATAAGTTTTTTAATATATTTTTCCGTGAAGTACTTTGGGGATACCGACAATATATACCTATATTTTTCATTGGTGTCGGCTTCCAGTGTGCATGACACGGTTATAAAACCTTGAAGCTGTAAAGGAGTTAAGCATTATGCAGGCATTTTGCATGAGAATAATAAGAATAAGTTACAAACCGATAACAAATCTGCGTTATTGTGTCGAAGATTTTACAAAGTAATAACAACAAAGGAACAAATCTAAATCTGATCTAAAATACAAATGTAGCACACTTAAGCACACTGTTGAAAACTATCTGCATAATTGCATAAGTATAAGTTTTACATGTAAACTAGGTACAAGCATGGTTACATTTATGATTTTCAGTAATTTACTAACTTAACGTACTTTTTTACCCGACTACAAAAAAAAGGAGGGTTATGATTTTAGCAGTCTATGTATGTATGTATGTATGTATGTATGTATGTATGTAAGTTTGTTCATCTGTTCCCTCCTAGCTCCTAAATTATTTGTTGTAATTCAATAAATAAGGTGTCTATCGATGCGTCTTAATGGTCTGCGGGTTATAGGATTTATGAAATTTCGTAAAATCAAATAAGGTGGATTTTAAAAATAAATTAGTCAGCTCGAAAAAAATAAAGTTAAGGTAAATTTATCGTGTTTGATATCAAATGGAAGGTCTTGATGAGCACATTCAGAATATGTATATATTCTCTATATATTCTGGACCACTTCTTAGAATATCAGGCTTCTAACTACCCGTTACGACTATCATAAATATATGTGATTATAACACTGCATACAATGTGAAAACGTGATAACAATAAATATTTACTAATTAAATTAAAGTTTCTACACATCACTGCCTATTAAATTATGATTATATTTTAAAATAATGTTATTGAATTGAGATTTCTTTTTCGTAACTAGATGGCGTTGGTTTGCGGTTTTGTGGAAGTAAGTAACATAGAGTTAAAAATACCTCCTCAAAAATCCCGGAATCGTAAACATAACAATTAAATCTCGGGATTTTATTAATATGGACTGGATTTTGACCTATAGTTTTTATTAGAATTAATTTTGTATGTAAAATAAAACTCATTAATTTAACAGTTTTAGTACCGAACTACTTAAGTATTACATTATCTGTTACCGATGTCTAAAAACATAATAAAGACTTTTTATTATAATAATTTAGTTCATATGTATTTAAAACGTTAAATTAATATTTTTGAGAATTTATTACATGTTTTAACACATGTTTGCTTATTAAATATAATAAATTATTTAATAAGAAATTTGAAAAACAACTGATACGGAAGGGAATCGAACCCACGATCTCCGACGTACCGTGCCGACGCTCTAACCGCAGAGCCACCGTATCCCATCAAAATCAGTCGAAATTTCAAATCTCTTTCTACGCCTAGGGCGTGTGGTAATATCTATCGGTGCCTTCTAAAAACTGCAAAGTTTAGAACACTGAGTCGGATAATTAATGTATTCCGTTCGATATTACCACACGCCTAAGGCGTAGAAAGAGATTTGAAATTTCGACTGATTCTGATGGGATACGGTAGCTTAGCGGTTAGAGCGTCGGCACGGTACACCGGAGATCGTGGATTCGAATCCCATCCGTATCAGTTGTTTTTTCAAATTTCTTATTAAATAATTATACGTAAAATTAATTTCTTATTTCCCGGGAATTAATTGTAATGTTTATGATTTCGGGATTTTAGAGCAGGTATTATCAACTCCATGTTACTTACTTCCTCGAACTTTAGGTAAATGTACTCTATGATGATATCCCACAAAAAAGGTTTCATGTGTACTTATACAGCTTGGCAAAAAAGAGTCTGAGGCGGTGACAGCTGGAACTAAAAATAAAAATCTTAAATAACTACGTTTGTGAGTACTAAAATAACATAAAAATGATTCATTTGATTAAAATTAATGACAAAAAACTCGTCA
This sequence comes from Protodeltote pygarga, assembly GCA_936450705.2. NCBI lineage: Eukaryota > Metazoa > Arthropoda > Insecta > Lepidoptera > Noctuidae > Protodeltote > Protodeltote pygarga. The sequence goes on along the minus strand of OW388255.2, from coordinate 6,427,577 downwards.
TAGAAATATGTAAGCACTTAATAACTTGTAATTTGAATTGTAGTGTGAAAAGTGCGACAGCGGCGCCCCCAATTTTTCCAGACTCTTTTTTGCCAAGCTGTACTTCTTACTACTTTTCATGTATACTTCTAAGAAATATATGAGGCCATGTTTTAATAGCTCGAAGTCGCGGACGACACCTTTGAAATAAATTTAATTTAAAAAATACATGACATTGACTAAAGGTTTGAACCGAAGTTGACAGTTAAAGAAATCTACCTATTTAAGAACTACTTACCACATTCTAAAAAATTGTGATTAAAATGAATTTTATTGGTTTCTTTACCACTAAAAATCATTGAAAAAAAATATAGTATAAAAACTAAAACCCGACTACTTAAAATCTAAAAACAAGCTTCTTAGATTTGAAATAAAATTCTGTAGTCGGAGGCCTTAATGTATTATAGGTAAATAGGTACTAGATAATCTTCCAAGGGTAAATACTTTGTAATTTGGTGGCCTCCGACTACAGAATTTTATTTCAAATCTAAGAAGCTTGTTTTTAGATTTTAAGTAGTCGGGTTTTAGTTTTTATACTATATTTTTTTCAAAATATATAACAAACAAACATCGCCATGCCTCGAGGCTAGGCTGTATACTATTTACTTTTTAAAATATTATTTTATTTCAGGTAACAAAGTAATAATCTTAAATATAGGTATAGATACACTTAGGACTAGTGTCTTCAGATTATTTTTTTCAAAAAGAGCGGGACAATGACGGAAAAATAGAGAAAAGTCGGTACGCAGGAAAAATGCATAACATTGGTACAATCTTTTATTTCAAATCCTCTGACTTTATCGAGATCAATCTCGCATTATTCAATAAGGGTTTTTTAAAGTAGGTACAGTCAACCGCAACTAAATTGGTAACACTTGCACTTCGAAAAGCACTCAATAAGGGACCATGAAGCAGCTGCTCTATGGGCGGGACGGTTCTGGTTGACGGACGTATAGCTGAAAAGCTAAACCTACGTCAACCAGAAACGTGCCCATAAGACTGGTAGCATTGCTAAATTTGCCACATTAAATGGTAATGCTAATTCTTTGGCCAAAGAATAAGCCAGTCATCTGATCACGTGAAGCGTCGACAAAGCGCTTTCCTATTTACTTGAAAAGAACTTGCGCACTGAACAATCCTAAACATCTCAAACATAGTGAACCAATTAAGTTTGTTATATTTGTGGCGCTTTAACTTATTCTCTATAAGTATCCATTATACAAATATAAACTTAATTTAAAATTTTGCTGTATTAGCCTTCTAGCCACATTATTCTCAAACTTGATTGGGGTCCGCTTCTAATGTAACTAAACAGCTGGATATCAGTTTTCTACGGAGCAACTGCCTATACCCGTACCCTCTACTCCTAGTACGAGTTTTTCTAACTACGCAAATACCTACGTTTTATTGATAAGTACTGTATCTGTCTCGTTTTTACTTCTCGGTAACTATACCACGTCTCACTAAAACTAAATATTGTACTCAAGACAATAATTCTGTGCACTGATGCACTAGTACAAGACTATACCAAGACTTAACTTAATTACAAGAAATAAATAGGTAGGTATCTAGTTTTTAACTTTCTTCTTTTGCAAAACCAGAGTTATGAGAGCAGGTAATACGAGGCTTTTAAAGCCATGTACAGCTTAGTTGTGTAGTTTATGAAGTTGTTTTATTTAGATTAAATCTATAAAAAACAACAAACAATCAAATAGTAATTTTCTGAAGTCGGCTAGTGCTAATGTAGTCCGATTTTTATTCATTCTTCGATAATGTGAATTTTACAGAGGCATCCATTTCACCGCATCATTAATGCAAATATGGTGCTGTTGTTGGGCGTGTGATTGATAATTGAATTAATGGTTAATTCCATCGGGTACCAATCAGCTCCCAAAGCAATTTGGTAAATCGGCGGACTGCCGCTACCGACCGCTCCAAACCGATGAATGTTCTTGCACACTCATAAATTAGTTTGGCATGTGTGTTGGTTTCAGCCGAAATCAAACGATATGTGTAGTCACTTTGTTAGATATTGCATGAGCATGTTCTACAACAGCGATTAACTTCCAACTGTTCATTTTTACATCAAAGTTCAATTATAGTTGGAGTTCGTACAAACTGGTGGTCTGATTTCATTCAATGATAAAATTGACATGAATGTTCTTGATGAATATATCATAATTATTCCATTGATCACGTGTTTGCTTCGTAAAATGCAGGCATAATTAATTTATATTCATTTTAACTTTAATTAAACGGTCTCTTATTTAGAAACCAAAACGCTAAGCAGTAACATTTTATGACACACGTGACAACATAAGTTTCATACTCATCCAGACGTTCTAGATGATAAAGTTAGTTTAATATTTATAGACTAAATTAAGAAAATTTTCGTATTCTTCGACACCGCGCTGCCGGGCCACTGAAATGAAGTCTTAAAATTAACATCAGTGATGATGATACTACAAAAAGTGATGATAGTAATGACTAAAATAAAGAATATTGTTTATAAAACAAATTGTTTCTTTTTAGGGTTCCGGAGAGACCTTTATAGTTTCATCATGTCCCTCTGTCTGTAAGTCCGAGGTTTTGCTAAGGGACTGTTAGTGTACTAGAAAGCTGTAATTTTGTAGGTGTATATTTCAAATGCCGACAAAGTGGTAAAATAAAATTTTAGAAAATAATTTTTTTTAGGATAGCACCCCTACATGTGAAGTGGGGATGATTTTGTTTTATTATACATATACCTATTATATACATAATGCTTGCATACACACATAAGTAGCTTTGGTACTGTGACGGCTTATTACGAACCTCCATAATTATAAAATGTTTTCTGCTCATTAGGACTCCCTACGACTCCAGCGACCCAAAAACACAATACCGAATTATCCCTCGCCGAGTATCCCCAATATAATTATGTGAAGCAGCTATGAGACCTCAATATTATAATATCACTATACACGTGGTTAATTTTATTTCAGCGTACATTTTGGCCACCATTTATTATGAGCCCCTTTTCATTCCTTCGTTTAGTTCAGTATTTTTGGTGAAACCTTGGTCGCAAATAAATCGGCGTCAGCCTACAAAGAAAATAAAGCACAAAAGATAATAGCTACTTGCTCAAATAAAGTGTAAGTCTGCTTACTACATATATCGGACGGACCTTTTGGTTGTGATGTGTTTACCGCTAAGTCCCGGGTTAAGCTTAACCACCTTAAGGCTAATACCGGGATTTCCTTATCCCGTTGGCCGGTGGTCAGTTTGGCCGACGCCTTAACATCAATTAGCACTGTGTCTTGGACTTTACTATCTTAACTGATAATTCTTAGTTAAGATAAGGATTTTGTCTTTTGTTTGAGGCACGGCTGCTTTTGCAGATTTAGAAAATTTAATTACTTCGCATATATTTGCATGTTCCAGACTTTATACGAATACAGAAACAACTGTGCCTAAATTGAGTTTTAAAATATGACTCAGCAGCTTTTATTCTGGTGTCAGCTTCTGTATATTTAGGTATAATAATATAATTTATCTTATTATAAAGGCGTCCACAAAAAATTAAGACAATGTTCGCTGAAGAAACAAAAGGACATAACAAAAATCTCATGATGGTTGTGCCTTTTGTCTACTTAAGATGTCGTGAGAAAATGAGAGTTCGTAATGAGTTATAAGATTTTGGAGAGATTTATCCAACCATCACAAAATTTTAAGGCTTTTAATTTTATTTGTCTGTTTTGTTCTTAATATGTATAATGCTATCAACTAGGTTCATAAAAGAGGTTTGGGTATGGTTAGTTGTTGGGTTTACTGATAACAAATTCTCAGTAACAGCCCAGAGTTTGGATTTGCGCCTTTTATTTGGGAATATCTCCATAATACAATAAAATGTATACAATATGTCGGTTTTGATAGTATATAATTGTATATATGTATAATTACTAGCAAGGAATTTTGAAAGGAAGGGAGTCCTTTAGTAATCAAATATTTTAAAATATACCTATTTATGTAGGTATGTTGGAGTGTACCTACGTCATATTTATTTTCATTTGTAGAACAATAAATAATTATGTTGAATTAGAATAAGCCCGAATTTTGCTAGATCTTAGGATTTACCAACATAACATTGTAAATGTAAGATTTGGTATAAAATATTTGACTTTATTCCGCCAAACCCGCTCTATCATTGGACGTCCGCTACATGGTGAACATTCCACAAGTATCTACGCACAAAATAAGTGCAAATTCTTTCTTTTTGCGTACAGCCAAGGAGTGAAATTTCCTGCTGGAGATGGTTTAATGGCGAACACCTGAGAGTATTCAAAACTAGAGTGAATTTTTCCAACAGGTAAGCCAGAGTCAACTCGGAGAATAACCTATGGCACTGTCATTAGGCATTATTGAATAAGCCGGTATGTATCGAGCTGAATGGGTATCGCTACTGGTGAATAGATTACATATAGGAGCCAGCGGTCAAAACGCGAATCTATATTTTATATAAAAAAGAAGACTGTATGCTATGGGAAAGTTAAAGGGCTGACATCAAACTTTATCATGATATTGTGAAGCAAGTTTCATGTTCCGCCTACGAGTTTTATTTGATTGTAAACTAACTCCACGAAAGCTCAGCATGTTGCTGATTAAAAGGAACTCGTGTATAAAAAGTTCGCAATTATTCGTTATGAAAATGTAAATTAGGTTTCTTTGATTCATATTTCTAGCTAAATTATATTTTAGTGTAGATAAATAACTTAATATTGAAACAGCTAATTACTTTATTCGCAATTATTTTATAAAAATGATTTCAGAAAACCTTATTTGCTTAATATTAATTATTTATTTTTGAGTTTTCAATCTCAAAATGGAATAACGGAACCCGTACATTGTGACTTTGTGGTGCGTCTGTCTGTAAACGTCACATCCATGGTCACATCCCATTTTCTGAATAAATGGCTTATGGTATCAAGTAGAAATAAATTTTGAATACTGAAGTAAACGCCTCCAATCGTTGTAAAAAAAAAGCGTAAAGTGTAGCTCTCTACAGGCAGATGAGAAACAGTTTGAATAAAATAAACTATTAAACTGAAAAAAGCACTTGATAACTTTTCAATCAATAACAGGCCTTATTTATATTTCAAATTAAAAAGGGTGATCCAGCTTTTGTGATCTATGATTGAAGGTTTCCAAAATTTGATTGCAGAAATCCAAATAGCAGGGCTTGAAATTATAGCAAGTCAATATTTAACCTTTTCGGGCTTCTCGATAGCGTGCAGGAGGCCGTTAGCATGTATAATCGCCCTTGTACGTTTTAAATACTCCCTCCTTGCTCATTATTTAGGTCGTTTATTATTACTAACTACGTCCGCTTACCAACACGTAATGATGCACATTTAGACAATCTTATTTAATCATTGTCTGTCACGTCTTTACTAAAACAATCAATCAAACCATTTGGGTCGTGATAGCCTAGTGGTATGAAAGGTGCACCACGAAAACTCAGTTTGGTTAGTTATGTGGGCATTATAAATTAATTATCACTTACTCCGTGCCTCGGATAACACGTAGGTAAAGCCGTTGGTCCTGCGCCTAATCTATCTCCGGTCGTGTCGGATTGCCTTCTTATCGGACTAAGAGAGTGAGAGAATAGAGAGTGCACCGGTGTTTGCGATCACATTTGTGCAGTATAGGTAATATCTCCTGCGTAGTTGGCTAATCTCCATTGAAATTGCCCGCTTTGACCGAAAAATCGAGGAGGAGGAATTACTACAAACAATCAAACGCAAAGCTGTACCTGCAATCTACACGTTTCGAAATTACAACTTACACTATACACAAACGTATTAGCATTTTAGTAACATTTTTATGCAAAAGCTGTTTGCTACCGTACTCATTATTGGAATCACTGTGTATGGTTAGAAAATTGCAATTTTTAAAACCCGGGACTTTTCTGGTTTCCTGTTTTCAAAGGTTTTACTGGACAACAAGGGTAATGCATATTTGCGTCGCGCTCGCGTACAAGAAATCCAATTTAATATCTTAATGGGGATTAAAACATTAAAAATAAAACGTATCCGATGCTGACCGACTTTCTTTATTCGGATTATTATCATTTACTTCCGACAAAATGTAGAAAACATTATACATATCCTACGTCCATCAACTGTACACCCAATGCAAGTTTTATGTCGACCTCAATATGGGTTTTCGAGTAAAAGCGTTAATATTTACGAAAAATATCGTTAATTTATTTGTGCTCCACGCTACTTTTATGTTTTAAATTTTATTAAACACAAATTAATTTATGTTTTAACTGTGAGAATATTCTTGTGAAATAAAATTGAATATACTTAGTGCCTGAAGTTTATTATCTGTTTATTCCATATAAAACAGTACATTGGTATCCCAGATGAAGTAGAATAAACACAAAATGAATGTTATCGCTTATCATTCCCGCAAGTCGTAAAACTCGGCTGAAGGGAAGGATAAAGCATATCCAGAGATTATAGACCATTGCTTATAATTGGCAATTTATCACTAGATGCCAAGTGCAATTTTATCAACCCTAACCTAACCCATAAAATTTATGGCTACCTTGATTTCGGATAGGTTTCGAAAAACAGTTAATAAGCCATGCATCTAGTAGGCAAACGTGATAATATCTTGAGTGTTTTAGTTGATATAATAGCAAAATTCTTAAGATTTTGAGGTACGTTTATTTATTTATTTTTTAATTATTTCATAAGTACAGCCACATCACATACATTACATACATAACAAAACAGGTTAATTATTATTTACTTATGTATATGACAATTTAGGCGTACATAGCGCTTAAAACTAATGGTACTGATTATTCTTCTTCTAATGAAACTTAGTATAAGGTTATATCAGTAATACGGGCTCACAAGTTGCGATTTTCTAGTTAAGTACGTAATAGGTAATTGGTGATTGGTGCAACCAATCGGACGCTATATAAATCATCTCTAGTAGATGTATAAAGGCCTTTGATGATGATGACGTAATAATACTAAAATAACTAATTTATGGTAATGAGAGTATAACTGTGGTACCTGGACCTCTGAAAAGACCCTGAGATACCACTTTGCCTGAAAGGAAGAGTAGATTATCTTTGAGCGCTATTAGCTGCGCTCAACGCTTTATTAATTAAACAAGTGAGGTCAGGTTTATTACTCAACTGATTTTATAAAATACAAATATCACACACTGAAATAGAATTATATTTTAAAACATCTGACATAATTATGCCATATAAAAAGGTCTGTTGCAACTCCCGTATTGCACTATGTCTTAGCGCAAGTAGGTTCGTATCCCATGGAGAACAAATAGGACCTCATCAGAACTTAGTTCTTGAACTAATTAATCTTTAAAAAAATATTGTGAGATATTTTTTACAATAAGTAGAACAATCCTAATGGCTACATATAAAAACATTATTATAAAATTATATCGACGGGCCCCCCTAAAAACCTTGTCGTGTAGGTAACAGAAGTTCATGATCACTGATGATTAAAGTCAGTTTAAAAACGAAAGTATTTAACTAACATCATTTAAAAAAATCGGGTGTGTCGGGTAGATATATTAAGCCGTGGTAAAATATTCATTTAAACACGTTATTGACACGGAACCCTATAAAACGTGCGCGGTTAAGGCTTGAGATCTGTAAAACCAAGCCACAAAGAGAGACGAGAAATCCTTTCTTAATGGAACGTTAAAAACGCTAGACTACGATTGTCACGGCGAGTTTTTGCTTCGCTGTTCAGTCACGCAGCGGTCACACTTATATCTACTAGGTACCTTATAAATATAAAAACCAATGTCTCTCTGCCGCAGTCTCTTTATAAATTCAGAAGCTTTGGGATACAAGTTTTTGTTTTAAAACCGATCACCTTCTTTTAACTTTGTTTTTAGTAATCGATGGAGTTTATCATGCAGTCACTCATGATTTATGAAGTGGCTTCCTGACTTAAGTAAACATGAGAGTTAAAATGAATAATGAATTTAAAATGTCATGTAAAACGATTTTGTTCGCGAAGGTTATTTGAATGGTAACATATATTACGAGTAATAAATGCGGTATTGTATCAACTACCGTCTGAATGTGATGAATAAAGAATGGAAAAATAAAATGGGTGCGACATGAAGTATGTTGTTAAAATTTTGTCATGTACAAGGTGCATCTATAAGGTGCAATCACAAGACTCAATACGTACAATTGAGTAATAAAACATGCAACAGAAGAGCCATTTTTTCAGAAACAGTAAAATCAAACAACCCATTTTTTTCAAGAGTTAGCATTTCATAAACCCTCTTACCGATTCCATATCAACATTCTCCTAATATTTTAAAATGAACACAATAGCTTAGTTCTCGATTTGCTTTGGAATATTATTTAATCACGACACAAGTAGTAAGTTTTTTTAAAATTATTAGATATGAATTACTTGAAATTAGATATGTAAGAAGAGAAAGGTGACATGCACGTCGCAAATAGGTACACCCTGTGAAAGACGAGTCGCCGTGACTAAGTGACTGCATCTTTGACAGTGACTGATCCAAGTGAATTCACTTGGATCAGTCACTGTCTCAGATGCAGTAAAGTACACTCCGGCGTGCGTCAGTGACTTCATTATGAACTTATAATGAAGTCACTGACGCACGCCGGAGTGTACTTTATTTTAATATTGTTTGTTATTGTGGCCTGCTAGCGTTTAACAAATCACATTTTTATGCGATAAAGTTTTGGTACCGCTCTGTAATGCGGAGTAAGATTATACGGCGTAGAGCGCTGACTATAATCTCTACGCATATGTCTGTATCTTGTTGCAACTAGGAAACCCTGCTCCAAATATATTGATTTTATAACAAAAACGAGGGGATGGTTGCACGCGGGGTGAATGCCCCTGTCACTGCAGATTCGCCCCGCCATATTGGTTGGGGTTCCCGCGTCACTAATGGAGTAGCGACGGCTAAAATATGAGCCTGCTCTCCTCACCATACGTTGAAAAACATGTGGACTCAGAAAATAATTTCGGAAATTAATTCTATTACATATTTTGGCAGCTGGTACTCTCAACGTTAAATACATGTTTTGTGGTTTTTACGGATTATGTAACAATATTTTTCATTGGAATAGTATATCGAACAGAGATAGACTTCCACTAACACGGCTTTTCCGAGTTAAGTCTTATACAAAGCTTATTAAGCTTTCTTCATTGAATAACTCAGATTCAAATGAACTTTAAGGGGCAAGTGAATTAAAGTATCAGAGATTTTAATGGACTCCATTATAATATTACTCCAATTTTAAGATAAAGTTTGGTATGTAGAAATAAGTAAATCTCGAGAAATCTCTATAATTCGAAATAATTTCATTTCCTTTTGTAGACTTTAACTTCAAATCAAATTTTATTTAATTGACCTTTGCAATTCATGGAGTTGATTTGAATGTCAACCAATGTTATATTGACCATTTCAATGTAAATTTTGTTAGTTAAAGTAATTTCCATTTGTAAATACGATTTAGTTATTTTCTGATTACTAATTCTCATATAAAAGTTACGAAAATTTAGGAATGGAAAACGATTCTTCAACTTAATCACTAATCATTGTTTTTTTTTTTTGTTACCGAAATAGATAGTACAAATCTTCTACGTAAACCGTTGAGGTACCTACAACCTAATAATATAATTTAATTAAAGACTTCTAGTGTTAAGATTACTTAACTAGGCCATACTAACAAGAACATTTGTTAGTTGTTGTACTTATAACTAATTCCATCAAATGAAAAATGGTGTAAAATGTTTTTTGTACACGAATTTATTATTATAATTACGGTACCTGTACTACGTAAGATTGTTTAGAGTGGGTTGATTGGAGCTGAAAGCAAAACGCAAACATATTGATTTATTAGGTACTTTATACCTACCTGACGTATTCGCTCGCGTTATATGTATATATATATATTTTAATAAAAATGTATCATGTGTATGGCTTTATGATTGTGAAACAAAAATTGAATTGGATGGGATATTGTTGCTTTATCAAATAATGGTTATACTATAGTAAGTCTAAGTTGTACGATATCGAGCTTTGAAGCAACTTGTACCTACTTATTAGGTTAATATAAATAACAGAAAACATATTGATTAACTTGAAAATCATCATTATCTACTAAGTTTACTTACGATGCTGGGTTCTGATGACGCAGAAATCGTTTACATTCCGCATCCACAAACATGGTGGTACTGAAGTTTGAAGATGTTATTATTTAGATCATCGAGAGATATAAAGGCTCTTAGTAGCACACCTAGATACTAGCCCATAGACCGGGCCCAGATCTGGACTCTGAGCTATACTGCAACTGAGAATGTTCAGATAAAAAAAACCAAAACCCATTTTTCAGACTATGTTGAACCAGTCGCGTTTGCGACCACAGGGTCTAGTATAAGTTTCAAACCGCGCGAATACTTACTGAGACATAATAAATTTATTCTCCCCGGAAAAGACAGAGACAGATATTACGTCTCACTAAAGCTGACAGTATTAGCGTGCTTTCCAATTCCGGGCTAGGGCACAGTGCATGGTAGGTATCGTCTACATAATTCTTTTAGTTACAAAATACTTTCAAACTCGATACCGGTATCGTAAATTAAGTGTCTTGTTTTTGGGCAAGTTAAGAAATATATCTTAACAATAGTATGTGCACATGTGCATGTATGAATGGCCATACATCTCAGACCTATCGATCGAATAGTGTGATAGCCACAGAGCCCATGTACTGAATGAACAGCAACAAATAATTTAATCTTTGAAAGGAGGAGGTTATTGCGTCGTATGAGCCAAGGTTGAATACATCCATATAAACCATCCATTGTTGCATCCTCGTGTAAAATATAACCCACAAAGAAGGTACTCGCTACATTGTGTGCAAGTACTGACTATAAAGGATCCTGGCTGAATAGTGCATAATATTTTGTAAATCTCCTAAATATGACGAAAGCGGATACAGTGTCCCTTGTACGTAAAATGTCATTTAGAATAAAATTATGACTAAACATTACTGTCGAAATTGATGTGCATATATTTTCCGATTTCAGCAGCTAAAACATTTTATTTCATTTAATTAAACCAACGTTTGTTATATTTTCCGTTAGCTTTCACGCCATCACTTAGATTGAACCAACTCATAAAAGTTCGACCCTCATATTACGAAAGAAATGTGATCGCGTTGCTAGTTTCAACTAGTACAATTGGGAATGTAGTAGGTAAAGTCTCAAAGTTAATAGAAGCGTGATTTTTACGTGGGGTGGCGGGCGGCAAACAGGCCCACGCACATTTGTGGCACCCTAGCAACGGTCCCCATACTGTTACTCACTTCCATATACCTTGGCCCTGCTTCAGCAACTGCAATAACTTTGATAGCTGACGGCCGAATTGGACACCGACTGATTGTATTTACTACCTACAGAATGTTACGTGAACAGTGTTCGGTCGCTTTTCCTGTATGACTATACCTATATGTCAGACTTTACATCGGTTGAATGATAAAAAACAGAGTTGAGATGTGACATATTTAGCTAAAAATAATTCACAGTCATATTTAACTTTGATTACAAACGTGTGAGATAACCACTTTGTCATAAATTAAGAAAGGAAGTAAATATATACTAAGCATTTTTAATATAACGGTAGTGCATAAATATCTCTCTAAGGCAAAATCGTAAAAATAACATCAAACAGTTGTTATTTTGGTATCGAAGGGATATGAATAGCATCGGGCTATGTTTAGAAAATCATTCTAAGATTAAATTCGGTTCCCTCCAACCACAAATCAGTAACGAGTCCTTATTTATTAGGGTTGAAATAAAATATAGCATCAACTTTTCATGTAACATGCTCAAATGGGAGGTTCGGTTACAAAAGTTTGGTCGAGGAAAACGTCTCGATTCCACCTAATAAAAGGATAAATGTATTTTGTTACAAAAATGGACAAGATTAAAGTGTGATATAAAGAAAACTTCGAAAGTGCCAGAGGCAATGAATTCAGACATGTGGATAGTATTGATTTATATGCTGAGTGTACAACACATTATGTTAATTATAATGCCTCATTGGTTTAGAGCTAGACTGCACTTTCGAAATTTCCTGTGTATCGAAAATTTTTATTACATTAGTTTGCATAAAATCGTGCAGACCCTGGTAGAGTTATGGCTTTTTCACAGTTTACTGCTAAGTTCCTGTTACTTTACCTGACAGAAAATTTCATACTTACACATTCTGTTCCATTTTTTAATTAGTGTTTATTTGTAGACTGTGAAACAGGGCCATAGTTTCTGTTATTTCAATTCCAATGTCAATACACAGCTTCACCGTTGGCTGGTCGCAGGTAATTGTTGTGCGTCATAACCGCCGTAAAAAATTAAACTTATAAATATTCTACTGTATAATGTCATTTAATAATCTGATACAAGTTATATTCATAAAATTTAACCGTTTATTGTTGTAACCGGATGTTGTAGTAAAAAGATTTCATCGATGAATATATCGATATGTGGGATTGTGTATGTAGATACCTACGTACCACACAAACATAAGGTGCTATAAATTGAGTTCGACTGCAAAAAATGGCAAAAGAAATGATCCTACTTATCTTCCGAATGGTCTTTTAAGTATCCACATTCGTTTTACATAAAGACGAATTTAGCAGAATATGTAGGATAATATGGGCACAGCCGGATAAAAGTACAAGTCGAGTGCAAGCGTTCAGTGAAACGTTTCATATGTAAATGGCTCTGTAATCTGTAAGAGGCTCCCGGCGAACAGACATCTATCGCTGTGGATCGGACTCAACTGGAAAACTTTTCGTCTCTGATATGTATTCTCCAGTAAACAGTAGACTGGAAAGTTTGTCACAGTTTTATGTACAAACGAACTAGTAACGATACATTTGCAAGTACTCGGCTGTGAAGTGTAGGGGTCTCATATCTTCTTTATATCCGTTTTCAGTTTAAAAATATCGCTTTAACAGCAAATTCTGCGCACTAACGGTGTAACTGAGATAATAACTTTTGTCCGCGTTCCATTCTCTTAGCTTTGTTATATTTTTAGCTTTATAGAAAAATGGTAGCAACATAGAAAGCCTTTTTAATTTATTTTTATTTACGTTCGATTTTTATGGTGGTAGAGGTAGAGCCATTAGTAGGAATAGGCCAGCTTGAGCGGTGTATTGGTACTACCACTGTCTTACAGAATATCGAAGCAAAATAAAAAACAATGTTAGTAATGTTGAATTTCGTACGGTAAGTAAGAATACCGGTGACCTTATCCTCGTTTCTATAATTCCCCTTTCTTAATCTTCCCACTCAGGGTTGGCAACACGATGATGGTGTTGCAAGCGTTTATAAGTTACGGTAACCCGTCACCCGAGGCGGGTCGAATGCTTGTTTGCCACCCTAGCAATATAAACAAAAATCTCTGTCTACTACGTATTGGGCTAGGGCTGGTTCATGGCAGCCTGATATTGGGAATAAGGCACATCTCGTTGGTGACTAACTAAGAATGTCGGTTAATTCGTTTTTTCCAGAGAGATCTGCAAAAGTTAAAAATAAGTTAATTAAAATGGGTATTGCTAGGATAACACATAACATGTGCCTGAGAGCGACAAACAACCTCCGGCCTCCACGAGTTGACAGTCTGAGTACGTCGGACTTAAGATTAGTCTGATACTCGATCGGCTAGGGCTAGATCGCTAGAAAGCTACCCTGTGATAGAATCTTATTTTTATCTCTGCATATCAAATATCTTACACTATCACACACATCGAAATTCAGTCCAGACAGGCGTCTGGCAGACAAATGTAAAATTACCAAAAAAATATATTATTTATATTTGTGAGTTAACAAAGCAAAAAGTACTGAAATATTAATTTACTGAAACACATGTTTGCTAGGTTTAATTCATAAAGAATAATTCTTTTATGATTAAACCTAGATTTGTAAATTATTCTTTATTAATAAATCAGAAAAAAGTTTTCTATTGCAGAAAAAACATTCTTTTAATTATCTAGTTCTAGTTGTCATTTAGGTGCCAGCGGCAAAATTTTATATCTACTCATGTTTATCTTTTTTACAGTGACAAATATTAGATATTATTTGTTTTTCTCAGAGATATTACTTAAAATGATATATTTAAGTAGTTCTATCAAAATATATTACAAAAACAAACAATTATAACTAAATGCTAAAAACAGATAAAGACAGATGGGCTAATTTCATTCTCCTGTATAGAAAAGGAATGCGGACATGAATTACTTTTTGTAGACAAACCACGCAATGGTAAACCAGTCAGTTATAATTATCACACATGTTTTGGGCAGTTGGGGTGATATGGGATAATAAATAAATACTTTAGTTTTATAAGTGTGCCCTGTTAAAAACCACAAAACCGCTAACCATCAAGTGGTTTCGTGGGCAAATATACCTACACCTTTTGTATAATAATCACCAATTTACCTATTAATACGTGAAGAGAAAACTTTGAAAACTATTTTTAAACATGGAAGTGTGAGATTTTGCATAGTTAAAGTTTATATGGAGAAGGAATGCAGAAAGCAAAAATATAATCTGTGTGTATTTTTTAAAGCTGTGTTAGCCTAGCCAGCGGTTTGACTGTTGACTGGCAAGTCAGAGGTCTCAGGTTCGAATCCAAGGCTCGTATCGTAGGCAATTCGTAATTAATTATCACCTGCTCCATGCCTCGGAAAGCAGTTAAAGCCGTTGGCCCCAACTGTCATGAAGATCTTTGACAGTCGATATAGGAAGTCAAAACCACCATCAAATTCTGAAAACTGATTTAACTTTAGAATCTTGTATTCCTTTTGGTTGCAGGGGTCAGATAGGCAGTCGCTTCGTAGAAACATTATATTCAGTTGTATCTGGTTGGATTAGAAGCCCACCCCAACAAAGTTTGGGAATAGTAAGGGGAAGAGGATGTTTTTTTAAAATAATAATTTATTTATTTATTTAGACAAAGTCCATGTTTGTTTTAATAATATGAATTACAAACGAATTTCAACCACTGGGCGAACGCTAGTAATATGAAATAGTGTTAAGAATAAGAAATAAGGTACATCGTCGAGGGCGAGGCCGCGAGCGTAAGATCGTATTGCTCTGCAATTACTAACCATCAGGACCTAGATATCTTGAATCATCCGGTAGGAATTCTATTGAATCGTAGTTATATCTAAAGCATCTTATTAGTCACATATGTTTCATAACTCTTGAATAACATTTTGCCAATAGATTACTTTGAGGTTGTGAGTCACAGGTTGGCTTTCATTTGAATTAAAATGATTTACTGAGTGGAGCAATTCACTATGACTAAACAATAAATTAACATAAGTATTTTTGTTTTTCAAATTTACTTTTAATATTTTTCTTGAACGGACACCGAAAATTTATTCGATAGCTATCATTTTGTCCATCTTGTTTCTTAGGTGTCCATAAATTAAAAGGAGATCGTATAATAAAATAAATCAATAATTTTGTAGGTGTAATTTCATATATAAAAACTATAACAAATACATAAAACAGTCTTCAAAAACTAAAGCAAATTAAAAATACTTGAGTAGCTCACGCGTGAGTGATAGACAATATATAATATACGTCCCAAGGGATATATATTCGTAGCTCAGTACCTATATCTTTATATCTTCACAGAAAAGGTTGAACTCGCATTATTACGTAAGGTATTAAGCCACCTGTAAAGTTTCAAGATGTAGTTTTAGCTACTTTGCATGTATATGCAGTAAATTTTAAGTTTTTACAATATATCCTTGGTTTCCTAATGAGTGACGCTTGCGACTCAGGAAAGGATGACAAAGTTATATTGAAGGAAATGTACTTTGACGACTGACGCTTATAGCTCAGAGGTATATGAAATCTTAAACTATAAAGAAAATCATTCAGAGAAACGCCACATCTGAAGAAAAGAGACCTTAAATGATATGAAAAACCGAATTCTGTCTTAATTTACCTTATTTATATTATTCACATATTTTATGAGTAGGTATTTATTATCTAAAACAATACCAATGAATGTCTGTTTATGGGATGGAAACAAAATATATACTATACTAATACGAGTACATCTTATTTCTTATGTTCGGAAGTACTCAATGTATGCACTTCTCTTCTATCGATGATCTACAGATCACGCTAGAAGAGAAGTGCATACATTTTTAGTCGACTAGGTGGCGCGTATACTGGATGTTGATGATCATAATCTTTAGGAATCTGAGACTTTATCTATATAATATACATAGATATGACATAAATGTCATATAGATATCTCAGATTCCTGTAGGTTTCTACGTCTCTAGGCACCTCTATTTAGTCGAATGTAAGTTAAAAATGCTACTCGACCCCAGGCCGCAAGGAACAAATGGGTGCAGTTTCTTTCGGAGAACCTATTGAATGACGTGATATGTTATTGTCTGGAATTATTTACATCAAACTGCGACTTACCAGTCAATAAACTGTTCGACCCTGGTTTGATGTAAATGCGGGGCCACCGGGAATAACAAACGAAAAGCTTTTTTCACCTTGGGTCGATGCAGATTTTTGTTTGTCTGGAAATTTTTGCTTTGTAAAATATATTATGTTTGTAAATCGAACCCACAAAACAAAAGAAAATTTAAAAGAGCTGAAAAGGATAGAAGCTACCTAGGAATCACACAGAACGTTAGTGAAGCACTCTAGTGACTTGCCAAATCGGTTGAAACAAACTTTGGCCGCCTTCGCTTCTTCTATTTCTGCATCTGATGGATCAAAGAGACAATACTTGAGAAAGCTTATTTGCACGTCACACAAAACCTAGAAGAAACAACATTTTAACCACACACTTTATAAATTTATTTAATTGGTGTGTCGACAAAAGGACTTAGAGAACAAATGCATAGATAACCACGCAATCACAAAACAGCTTAGGTATAGTTTTCACCGAAATCGTCCCACTGGGACGCACATGTCGAGAAGTATCACTAAGCCATAGCAGTATTACTTTATGTTTCTTCTTGACTTCTCATATGCAATGTAAAGGCTTCTTTTCTAAGGTATAGGTACCCTTTCTGAGTTTTTCTGAGCAATTTGTCCATACGAGTTATTGTTAACCGCTAGCTTAATGCTGCTAAAACTTTACTCCAACTGTACACCAATGACATGCCGGCCGATATTTTTACGTACCCAGATGACAGACAGTACAGTTACGAAAAGATACATGACTAGTACACAAGTCAGTAAGGTCGTCATTCAGTATCATCGTGAGACTCTTTTTTTTTGAAGTTACTATTCCTTTGGGGCGATGCCAAAAGGGCTAAATTCAGTATCTATTCACAGCCAAACGGTCTGATCATGTAGACTCCATCTTTTCGAAGTGTAGCTGTACGGTACAGCCTGTACCTTATCACCTACGTCAGTCTAACCTCAACTTTGTCAGCAAAACTTTGTTAAGATTATCACAACTTGTTTGCACAGCGGGTTTCAAAGAAAATTATAATGAAAAGAAAATATTTGTTAGTAGGTTTTCAATATTTTTGTTAGTTTTTCGAGTATCATAGTAATTGAAACGAATATCATAGTAATGTAGGTAATATTAATTTCAACTGTAATTTAGTTTTTAGGGTTCAGTAAAAATTGGAACCCTTACAGGATCATTCTCGTGTTTGTCCGAATCCGAATCTACTAGACGAAAAAGGTTGAAATATGGTGTACCTACACACTTTGATTACAAAAGAATTTACATATACGTATTATAGAGAAAAAAATCTAAAAATCTCATGTCTAAAATCTAATAAAAGAGTGTTGCTAACAAACTGAGTTATGCGGTCGGGTTAATTACTTTTATTAAATAATTATTTTCCTCTCGTTGTTTGTCTCGTTTATTTCTGTAAGTTCTCTACGAACACTTTTACATTACTACTAATTAAATATTACTACTTGGCTGAACCATCTGAATGGTGAGAACAGTACTTCAAACCCGATCATAGGTTCGATGAAGAAAAATTCTAGGTCTTTTAGTGGATTCGTACCACAAAAAAACACAAGAGTCTACATATTTTCACAATAATTATTACCTACGTTTTTGTCAAGCCCATTTAGCCGTTAAGGAGTAATTGATTAACAAACATCCAAATTCTCTAGGGGTGAAGGCTCCGTACAACTCGTTTCCTACTGGCTTTCTATAGAACAATGGTATAGCCAGTACTGTCCACTACTGCTTGGCCGTTTTGTTACGACAAGAACTGTTGCTTATCAGAAAACAAAAAAACAGGAAGAAAACATTGAAAAAATATTTCACTTTACGTCCATGTGAATGTAGCCACATATTTTGACTTAGGTATAGAGTTTGTGAAGTTAGGGCTAGTAGAGTTAGGGAGTGTAGAATTGAAATCTTGGCTCTACATGCGATCTAAAAACTTTAAGTCAATGCGTGCCATATGATCTCGTCTTGATAACATTTTACAAGAATTTTTTTTTAAGAAATTTTTGATGGAATAATTATTTTCTCTGTTTTGTTTCCAATTCACCTCTCACACAAATTTACACTTTGCCACTTTTCACACACATATTCACAAACATCCAAACTATTCACATTTGTAATATTTTGAGGATGGATAAGATATTTTGGTAGCCATAATAATAATTCCTGGCCTGTACAGATAATAGTCAAATTTGCATGGTCTACGTGATGACACATTTTTGTTGTGAGCGATGCCGACGATTCGTTCAAGCTTTTATTGATCTTGAAAAAGTTTTTGTTGGATAAGTTGTCGTTGCAGCGCTGCAGCGTGACAATACCACACTGTTTTTTGTTTACTGCGATTGACTTCTTTAACATGAGACTTGATTTCGAAATTAATGCCTAATTTTTATTTTCTTAATAACCGTACAGAAAATAAAAGCTTCAAATAATTCCACAGCTGGGAAGATTGCTGAAAATATTTTTATTATCAAGCATTTTATTATCTTTATCAAGATATAGAAGAAAATGAAAGTATAGAGCAGCTCATACCTACGTACAATTTTAATACATTTAGTAATGTTTTTAGAATTACGAGTAACTCGTGTGTTATACCAGTGAGTTTGCAAATCATGTTTTATTACGTCTAGGTCTCACTAAAATTGACAATATTTACCGACAGATATAATAAGTAGGTACCTAATAATAAACCCGTCTCTGTCCTTCCTGAGAAGTAAAAACGAGAGGTAATATTATTACTTCTTTCAGTATTACCGTAGCTTGTAAACTTGTAGGTACTAAGGGTAAATGTTCATGAATATCTGCATATACACAATGTATGCAAGTATCTAAATCAATCGTGAGTTCTGTGGTTTCTCACACGCCTCGCTTACTCTGAGAGCACTCAAAGTCAATCGCACCTTCCATTCAACGCCTTTTTGTACTGTACGCCATTTCCTCTTGACGAAAAAAATACCGAGCGACAGTGAGACGGACGTTAGTGGTTCTTGTGATATTTTTGTAATAGCACTCCGGAGATTAGATTTTGATATAGAGCTATTCTGTGGCTTAACATAAGATAAGCACGCTGTTGATAATAAAGTTTTACAATTGACAACATTACATTTTTCAAGATGCAAGTATTATGAAGTTATATAAATGGTAGATAATCTAAAATTAGGACACCCGTATTTTTCAGTTTGTCAAAAGTATGTATTTTTCATTCATAATTTCAACTTTGAAAATTCGATGTGTTCTAAAAAACCGTAAGCGCCAAATGACGTCATAATATTTACGGTGGTATGGCAATTTAACATTTCTTTGTTTCCTGTGACCCGGCAAAAATACTGGTAGATGTCAGTATGTCACTGTTATTATCACTCGTTTTGTCATTAATGTTTTCATCTAAAAACATTGGAATTCTTATTCAAAGGAACAAACTATCTCATTCCACCGTACAAGTGACGTCATCACATGTTTTTTAATTTTAATCTCATCTCAGGAATACATCAGTAAATAAATATATTTGATATCAAAATAATGTCCTCCTGACCGAATTTCGGTCAAAGCGGCTAATCTCAACGGAGATTAGCTATCGATGCGGGAGATATTATAGTGCACAAGACAGTGTGCGCAAACACTGATGCACTCTCTAATTCCCTTACTCTCACAATCCGATGGGTCTGCAATCCGACACGACCGGAGAGAGATCAGGCGCAGGGTCAACGGCTTTACGTGCTTTCCGAGGCACGGAGTAAGTGATAATTAATTTATAAAACGTACATAACTTACGAAAAGTCAGAGGTGCGCGCCTTGGGTTTGAACCTGAGACCTCTGACTTGGCAGTCAACGGTCAACATCACGACTATATGATATCAAGATACGGAACCAAAGAAATAGTTTTTTTTTAGTCAATTTTGAAATGTTTGACAACATTTAACATTTGACATTTGAGAATTTTTGCTAGCCTATGTATTTCGCTGCAAATCTGCAATAGAGCATTAAATAAACTGTTATTATTAAGTACTTATCCATTATGGCTTCTTTGAACTTAATGTGCTATGAAGTTAGACTGCTACTAGTGTGCCTCAGTACCTGGTCTACATTTATAGCGGTAAGCGATGTCAATGCACCTTGTCTCGTCGTCGTCGGGTGTTTTGTTCACTTAATTAGTTCGCCAGCCCAACCGCACTTGACCAATTTATTACTAATAATCGTCAAAGTAAGAATCGGCTGGTGCATTAAGGGTTTCGTAGTCTTTATAGTCTGTCTGTATGTCGTAGTTGGTTTTTTTTTTATTTGTTATGAAAATAAACACATACCTATCCTATCAGGGCTGAAAAGATAGAGCCGTAGGACAGATGTGACAGATAGACGAATGGACGGTCGGATGGACGGACGACAGGGCGGCCGGCGGCGGGGTTGGGCTTAGTAATAGTTCAGTACCGCACACTATGGATACGAAATCCTAAAAAGAAATGACAAGTGGACAGCTATATTTTGCGACTTTCATCAAATTACCGCATCATTTAAAACTAGAAAAATCTCAAGAAAGGCAATGCCTTATTGTTGTATATTAACATAGTTCAAATATTATTAAAACTACATATATTCATATTAATGTCCTGTTGCAGTCTAGTTTTTGTTTCCGCGAGCAAATTATTTTTGCCGCATATCCTGTAGTATATAATCTACAAGCTTCCCCAACAATAGAATTTAGAATATCTCTGTTAGTTCTTGAGATGAAATGAGCGCCTCAAAAAATATATTATACAGATAGATATTATACAATAATTAATATAATTATAGTAAAGATGACAATGTTCCAATGAGTGTAGAGATTTAGGTACTCTAAAAGTGTCTGTAAGGAATCTGTTCTAGGCACGTACATTAACATAAAACTGAAATAGAGAACCATAGCGGTACAGTAAATATAACACATCATGTTTAATAAAAAAAAATGTCGATGAACGTAGCAGTTCCGAGTAAATAGCAGTGAAGTTTTTGTTGTTATCCATAGGTGTGCAGCGATTGAGCACAAGGCAGGTGTTGTTTTATCAGCGGACGGGAACATTGCCCTCACTTCCGCCCTTATCTAAGTTTACTTACCTTTGCCTGAGAACCGACGGCGACAAGTCAGCTGTGCTCTTTTCATTCACATGTATCGTAAATATCGATAGTTTACTCGACTTGTGAACTAGAATATGATACTGAGTGACAAATATTTGTTGCGTGTGAGTAAATACCTGCTCTACCTTCCAATACGTAGTAGTTTTTGTACGTTGAGAATGATATTCAGGTCAATCTTTTAGACTTTTTGACTATCTTTAAGGTCTGAAGGTTACTGGACTGTGTGATTACTCAGGCAAGAAATAATAATAAGTGCAGTCGCCCCGAGGCACCACACCAAAGTGCAGTGCTACAAGACGTTCAATCTATACTTATAAAACAGTACCGTGACTGACTGACAGACGACACACAGCCTAGAGACTTGAAATTTGAAGAAAATATTCTTTAACTACCCTAGCCGCACTAAAGAAGGATTTTTAAAATTCAACCCCTAATTGGGTAAAAAAGGGGAAACTTAGTGTCTAGCTTTTCGGTTGATAAATGAAAGACGAGCATAATATTTTTTAAATCTGAATACCTTATCTATAACCCTTTAGTGGATAAAAAAGGGAGTGAAAGTTTGTATGGAAAATTCGTTATTTTTGTTGGAAATTTTACAAATTATCATTTAAAAAGTATGTTATAGTATTTCTAAATTACAAGTTTTGTAAGAAGTCTTTAATAATTTTCTATGTACCTACCTACGTAAAAATATTATTCGTTATGAAAGGATTGAAGCTAACGATCCATTTTCACGCCTCGGAGGTACATAAATAAATACTCCAAGATCAAAACCTGTGAAGAAACGTAACATACGATCAGGTATAGGCTATCAAGAGAATGGGTAAGTGAAATAAAATGTTAGTGGATTGGAGCCCCGCCGCAGGTTAGGCCGCGGACTCAACACTCGAAAGCTCTATTGATGTTCTCGATCCAAAAAACCATCTCAATGAGCCTACACACCTATTTTACATACATACTGCCGGCGTAATGGTCGCATAGACGAGTTAGGCGTGAACCGATTTCAGATAAAATACCTATTTCCCAGGAAGTATACGAATGCCCTAATCTGCATGGCAATAGTTACCTCATTTTACGCTTTGTAATGATGTGTTATTTATATTCATGAAGGAATAGAATAACTTTATGTAATGAATCGATGTTTATTAAAGAAATCCTAAGTATTTACTCAAGACGAAAGGCAGAAAAAATCTTGTGGTAATTCTTGGTTATGTAATGACGTTAGAGTCCATAAATATCAGAGTATAATACGAGTACGGAGTGAACTAGGCAGGCAATATTTACTAAGCTAAACGAATCAACCCAATTGCGGCGGAAACGTACGCGCGATGGAAATGCTGAATATTTTAGTGAACAAAGAATTTAGTTAAATATTTGCTTTCCCAAATGTTCAAATTAGATAAAATAAAAAGCGCGAAGCGCACGTCAACTTTGCTTGATAAATGTTCCGTAGATACCTGCTTTATTTTTTACCTAAATATAATTTGTCAAAAGGTTATTTATTAGTTTTTCCGCAGATTTGGAAACTAAAGAGAATTCCATTGTCATTTGTTACAGTCAAGTTAGTGAAAAGGGTTTTGGGCAAGTTAGTTGTCTTGGTATTTCAGAAGAGGGCAGCCAATTTGTCACTAGTGGTCAACTATAAAAGCATATGAACCATATACTAACTCGACTAAATATATCAATTAATCAGCCTATACTATAACACAGTGTGACAAGTCTTTCTCTTATAATCGAGTATGAGAATAAGTTACTCTACGCTGACCCACTGCGGCGGCGTATTTGTGATGAGCAGTCAAGTAAGCTTGAACAAAGTTGAGTAGGTATAATAGTTAAGTTGAGTGAAAAGCGATCATAATTAAGGGATCTGGACAGGATGCCAAAGATACTTTGGCTCACCGATAATATGTGAATATGCTTTTTGGGCCATCGTGCGTTTTTTATTACTTAATTGATTTAACCAAGGCATTTGATGATGAAGACAGATAACAGTTGTCAAATGTTTCGATTTTTTATAATAAGGCAATTTATACGATCCTCTACATATTGGCCACGAATATAGCTACTGAAAATTAATTCATTTAAATACATAAAACGACTATACGTTAAACCGCTTTTGGCATGAATATGTTGGTAAAAAGTTGATATAAACCCGCGGTTCGTAGCGACATAATGCTAACACGTCGCATATCTGCCAGTACGCCAGTAAAGCTTTCTCTTACAGCTTTACGATTTGAGGGATGATAAAACGAACAGTTGGGTACATTTCGCTTTACTTTTATTCCTAGACAAGTATTTCTTGGGATAATAAATAGTAGGTATTTTAACGGTTTGTAATTGTAATAGGGTAGTTGTCGACTATTAAAAATGTATACATATTCGCTTTCACCTTAAAGAATGTATAAAAATAACACATAACGTGTGAAAATCATTTAGATCAGTCGCCTAATGCGAAGTGCGAATTCTGGAGAGGGTAATTGCAATCCTAAACGCAAAATAGAAATATGTATGGAGTGACTATATGATTTCAAACAACGACGTTATATTTTATTCGTAGCGACTTCTTTGAAGAGGTGTAAACATTTAACTATGTAGTGTTTTTTTTAATCCAGTTTTTATTGAAGTTATTTTACTTTTTCAACTTCTTTCGTCTATAACTCTGGTCCCATGTTACTTGGGGTTGGGTCGCAAAATTTATTTTTCTTCCATTCCTCTTTATCATCCGTCATCTGAGCATTTACTCCTTTTTCATTCATATCAGTGCTTACACACTCCATCCATCTTTTTTTTGGTCTTGGTGCTTCTATCTACCAACACGTATATTCATCAGACTTTTAAACACATGACACATAATTTTACGAAATTTCTTTTTACGTCCAGTACATTTCTCATACATACACCCCGTACATACGACAGATAGACTCGAGAGTGACCCTAAGGGTTCCGTTTTTTCATCGAAAATACGTATAGGTACGGAATCCTAAAAACGAAAAGTAGGAACTTGAAAAAAACCAAACGTTACAAATAAAATCAAGAAATAAGTAAGTACCTTGAGGTTTTCTATTTGACAAAACGTTTTCAGATAGACAGCATTAGGTAATTGATGTATTTATGAATGTTATGATTTCTAGTAACCCTCGGGGAATAGGTTCACGTTTGACGTCAGCACCATTTATTATTTTAAATAACATTTAGCGTATAAACTGTAGTAAACGAACGCTACAAATTTTAGCGAGCTTCATAATTTGGGTCAATATTGAATTATTTATATTCCTTGTTTTTATATAACTTTATTTAATTCGCTTACTCGTTAGTTAATTTCGAGGTGCTTACATTAAGTGGGTAGGAACTAATATTCACGAATTAACATCCTTTTATCTCCCATCGCTTCATACTACATTAAGTCGCAGTATACGTAAGCTAATGCGCAACTCAAATGAGTCATTTGAAAGGTTCATCATGCCTTTATCCCTTGGATCATGATTTGTTTACATGTTAATGGAAAGCCGGTGAACAGGAAATATGCTGCTCGGTCTCTAAAGACAACCATGAATGTAGGAAGGGTTTCTAATCTATCGAACAACAAAAGCAATTTTACAACAGTTGTAACAACACGGCAACGTGCGATGGCGAGCTTGCAGGCACCGTCGCGCCCGCCTGCGTGTAGATGTCTAATCTTGAACCAACTCAGCCACAAAACTAAGTTTAACCTACTTTGTGGCGGAACGGCCTTTTAAACATTCTTGATAAAAAATGGTTTCTAAGATTCTTAATTACATTTTAATTGTATACTTCCCGTTTGAGTGTTGCTGTTTTTACTTTACTTTTGTATAGTTCTTACCACACAGTGGATACACTATACCTACGTAGTTTCTATGTTACAATTTATTTTTAGTTTTGAATTTTTGGTGTTACTTAACATTATAAATCATATATTGGGAAATTTAGGAGTGCTATTTTGAAACTAGGTGCGTAATTTTAAATTCAAATTTCCTAGTCTCAATATGTAGGTATACCTACCATGAGGTAAGTGAAATCTCACTCCCACTTAGTTACCAAACGCAAACCGAATAAATGATAAGTAGCCCGCCACTAGAATTTTCTCCTGCATTGTGGGTGCAGTGGTGCAGTTACATAAAATTTTACAATGTTTAAATAGACCGGCGAGAATCGAACCTGAGCTGCGACACCAAACGCAAAAGACGAATCGCTAAACCTTCAGGTACGTCAATTGTGTAGTCACGCCATTAATCTAAATACCTACTTATATATGATTTGGTTGGGTAAATCTTGCCTGAATTTTATAAATAAATATGTCGTCAACGTCAATCGTCATGGCTGATTGGGCATAACGGCTTATACGTCACGTAGATTTATGTAGTGATATTTAAATGTTGAGCCCGATCGCTCAATATAGTGGAATCGTAAAGGAAACGTAGTCAAATCGACACCGGTATATGGGTGTACAGCGCTTGCCGGGATTCTCACGATTTATGAGGCAATATGTTTAACGTCTACTACGGGAACCCTCTCCGAACATAACGGGGCTGTTACGTAAACAGATTGCTCGCGAGTGGTGGGCCGATGCCGACGCTCCAGATATCGGCCTACGAACGAGTCCTACACTTACAAGTTTTGTACCAAATCGACGACGACATTTTGCTCTTTGTAAAGCTCTCTGCATACGAATCGCTAGCTACAACGGCAATTTGTGAACAATATCAAAGTAGTACGCTTTGTACAGATTTCCTTATTGCAGATTTGGCCAGAAAATGTCCAGGTTTCGTAGTTTTAAAATCTTAAATGTTATTTATAGGAAACACCTTGCCAACAATTTAAAATTTATAGCTGAGTTTTTTTGTTATTTTGGCTTTGTTAAAAGTCCCGTTAGCTGTTTGTGCTGGTGTTCATAATTATTAAAACGATCCAAATAAATTCAAGTCAGCTAACAAGCGTAAAAAACCGATCGTGAAAATTTTCAGCAGAAAAAAAAATAAGACAGAATAATTTTATTGGCCACGTCTACGTTTCATTCCCCCTGACATTTGATCTTAAGTCGTCCGTGTAAGTCGTATTTTATGAGATTCAAGTGATTTTTTATGCTTTTATTGTTCATAATCAACATTGAAAAAATGAAAGTGAAGAAGATTACTTAACATATTTCGGTAGGCATATTTTTCTTTGAAAATTTTATAAAAAAGCTCTGCTCACTCTGTAGTCGTAATGTTATGTCTGTAAGATGTTATTATCAGTTTATACTGTCCCACTGTTGGGCTAAAACCTTCTCTTATAATTAAAATGAAGGAATGGATTATACTCCTCCATGCTGACCCAACGCGTGTTATTGGAGGCGGGTTCGTGGGTACCTCTGTTGGAATTCATCGAGCCGCCTGCCTCCAAATTTGTCTAACGACTACCACATTAAAAGGTAGCCAGGGTTCATTACTAACCGTACATTCTATAGTACAGAGACGCTCGTAATTAAATGCTACAAATGATCACACATCCACGGACTGCCCGCGTCAAGCGCTGTATGATGTAACATTCTTAGTGATCGTGAAAACTATGATCGACGATACAGCCAGTGTTACCGATGGAATATATTTTTGATTATAGTACGTTAACTTTTTAATGGTAAAACACCCGCCATCCTGATATTATCTGAATGGCGGATGTACTCGTACCTACTTCTCGAAATATCTTTGTGTTGGTAGAGGTACATTTATTTTTAAGAAATGTACACTAAGGTACACAGCAAGTTCCTTTTAGTACCTACAGGTACACGTACCTACAGTAAATTTATATGAATCTGGGAAGTACACCCGCGGTCCTGACACACACGCAGTACCTGAGCTCAGCGCTACGAGTACCTATCTCGCGTGGACATAACGTCTACGAAATAAAATACCATTATGACATTAGTCAGACAATTCAGCAAAGCCGCGTTTATTTCATATAGGTCACACTTAGGTTTGTGGTAACCTTATGTTGAAATGATCCTGATAGCTTTTGCCTAAAAACTGCAACTTGGCTTATCGAAGACCGAATTAAGGCGGCCGAGCCAAATGATCTGACGAGTCTTCAAAAAGATAGAAACACTCGTAATTAGATTGCCCCTCAAAGACCGACGTGGCCATGCGCAGCTAAACCTAGCTAGGTTCGTTCGTGCAACAATAAAAAGCTAAAATATATTGAACTTCTATGAGAATAAACGAAAAAAGTTGTTTGTATGTATTACATAGAGGTTTCGTATCAATCGAATAACTCAAGAGTCCCCAAAACCCAAAACTTTTCTTTATAAAATTAGCGAGGGAGACTAACTTGTGCCATTTTAGTATTAGTTTTTCGAGAGCCTCAAAGTAGCCTCAATCCATCATTGCAAGTGGCATTGGGTTAGACTGAGTATGCATAAGTAAATTTTTATCGATCTTTTAGCGAACTTAAGTAATGACGGCGGCTGGCGGCGGTCTGCTGTCGAGTGGCGTGGTTACCTACTGCAAGGCTTTCGAGCCCATAAAAGGCTTCAATTGCGTGACGTCGGGAGATTTTTAATTTTGATTAGAAGCTTGCGTGAATGGCGTGCTTACAGTGGTGTTCATCAAATGATTTAACCACCGGTGATGTTTACTTTACAGCTTTATTGGCTTTTATTTGAGTTTATTTGCATAAAGGTATTTTTATCTATACGTACCGACGCTTCGTCCCTTTACAAGGTAAATAGGCACGCTTGATCATCAAAAGCAAACTTTTATTTTAGGGGATTAAAATGAGAGTATACCTACTTACTCTCATCCACTAAATTTCGAATAGAACGGTAGCAACTCGAACAATTTTCTACGGGTAGTAAAATAATAACTTTTAACAACTCTCAATAAACAATTAAGTAGCATAAGAAGATAGAAAAAATAAGCGATCAAATGTCTATTTTATCCAACAATTGTAAAGCAATACACTTAAAAATAAAACCGTGTTCAAACATGAATCGGCTTGGCGAGGCAATAAATTGTGGCACGAGGCAAAACTCGCCGTTAAATATACTCTTTTAAAGTTCAACTTAACATTTGCGACGCCAGTTTTATCGTCTAAAATAAACATATAAACATACTTAGTTTTTTTAGGGTATGTCATATAACATTTCCCTAAAGGACTAGACATGAAAGGAATACCATTTTACACATTTGTATATTTCGTTTTAAAGTTTTTTTTAAACAATTATTTTTTTTTATGAAATTGTAAAGAATAGTGTTTACAGTGGGAACATTCGCCCTTTCGTCATGGCTTAGAAACACCGCTGAGATAGTATGTTGTGTGTGTACGATAAACAATGGGATAGAGCAGCATGAACAAATAGTACCTATTTAATGAAAACTAGGTATTTGATATCACCACAAAGATTAAAATATTATAAAACGTCTGAAGAAATCATTGGTCAATAAATTACAAAGATAAAAGGTGCAAAAATTGCTGGCTAGAAAGACATAGCACCTTATATCAATGGCGTCTATTAAAATAAAACTTAATGTAATTAATCTATAGTCATCAGTCCTATTATAATGTATTGTTTCCCATTCTAGGCATACCTATGCGAGTGTTCTGTTAAGCAGCCGTGTTAATTAGAACTAAATAAAATAAGTTATAAAATATGAATGAATTACAAAATAGTGTTTTATTTGTGTTGTATGGTAGAGCCATGCTTGTTTCAGCTCGATCGGGGTATTACTAACCTTCTCACCAATATCATACCAGAGGCCTAATCCTCCTTCTAATAATTCCTTCTCCTCTTAAAGAATTTTCCATCTCTTTTCAGAATCCCCTCTCTTCCATAATTCCACGCGCACCTTCTAGCAAGCGTTGCAAGCATCTAAGGTTACGTTAACCGCTTACCGTAGCCTGACAGATCATATGCTTATTTGCCACCTTAGTAGCTAGTAGGTATAAAAATAAAAGAAAGATGGCTGCCTGGCAAACATTTATTTTTTTCAGGATAGGTACTACTACTATTAGTAGATATGAGTGTACGCACCTCAAATCTAACGACGGTTAAAAAGATAAATTATCTTTTAAGTTCAAATAGTTTTGGATGACAAATAACTTTTCAGTCCTTTTTACAAAATAGGTAAAATAAATTATCATCGTAAAAACCTAACTTCGTATCATAACAATAGCTTTATATCCGCGGCTACACGTTCATTTTAAGTTTTCGCAAAATTATTAATCCATTGAGACGGAACACAAAACGAAATAATAATTCTTTCTGCTCGGATATCCTAAAGGGATTACCAAACAGGATAAAAAGAGGCATATTTTCCCTTGTGAGCTTTGTTTGACCAAAGTTTCATCCAATACCATATTCCATGGACACATTATCAGATTTGCGCGTAGTGGTAGTGGTATGACGGTTGACTAGCAAGTGAGAGGTTTCAGGTTTGAACCGGTCTTGTCATACATGTGTCTTTTTTTACAAACTTTGAATTCCTGAAATATGTGTATGTATAATATAACTTAATAAATTACTTAAAATGGTGTAGTAAAACATCGTGACGAAACCAACTCACCTGAATGATTTTCCAATGTCGTATAAACCGTGTTAATAGCTTACGGGTAGCGGTTTAATACTCTGTTACTAGGTACATTAACCATACAATAAATAAACGGTGTTAATTAGAAAAAAAAACTGTTACCCTTAAGGAAACATTTTTCAAAAAACCTGAAACATGAACTTTTCGTTTTAAACCCATAAGCTACTACCTAACAAGAAAAATAACGGACGTCATATTTAACCTATGTTCAAAATTAGATATAGATATAGATTAGATATAGAGTGAATTTTATAGATACGAAAGCAATTATAATGAATTGCGCAGATCATAGTGAGCGGGCTATGTTTAATTTTTTATGTGACGTGTGTCGCTAGTAGTTAATTATTTCTGAAAAAATAAAACAGCAGTCTGCAATTCGCTTTCAACGAGACCAGTGCTTTATTTATAGTATAATAAAAAATGGAGTGGAACCAGCCCTCTAAGAGGCCCGGGTTTCCATAGTACACAGTATTACAAATTAGAATAAGTCTTTCAAACTAATAAAACAATGTGCAACATACTTCTACATATCTACGTAAAAGGTGGATTTACTCGCGCGTTAGGGCCAAAACACATTCTTACGCAAGCCACGTTTACAAAACTCTAACGCAAAACGCACGTATTCTGCGTCATGCAAGATACGGGGGTCAAAGAATACGTTAGTGGTTTATTTTGTCCAGTATATACGCGTTGTACGTGCGTAGTACTTATACACGGGTATCATTAATTATGGTTGGATTTTGACACATTCATTGTAAATGATCACATTAGTTTCCTTTTATACTGCCTGGTTAGTCTATGACTATAATTTCTCTGTCGCTAAAACATTGCAGTGTGCTAATGTATTGTGTAGTTTTTTTGTTGAATGTTAGGTTTTTTTTTAAACAAACAGTTTGTAACATTAAATGACCTTATTATTATTAGGTTAATATTACCTATTTTCATGAGTGTAGATAAAGTAGTATATGAAACTACATATAACTAGGTATTAAAATACGTGAATACTATTACTCACACACGTTTTTCAATAACCCCTTTTATGTGTCAGTTTCATAAACTTCTATGATTTGGTAATTTTACTATTTGTTACATAATAATGGAATTATTATTGTTCAGCAGTAGACGTCTTATGGCTGAAATGATGATGATGAATGGAAGAAGGTGCACCCGTAGCATTATGCTACGAGGCTACTCATCTTTGGTTTGGGTAAATAGTTACTTTTAAAGAAGATAATTATAATTCTTTCTGTGTGTGAATATAATTGCACTAAGTACATATTATAATTATGTAAAAGGGCCAAACTTTTCTTTTTATTGAATAATAAAAAATGTAACGTATCGTATTTTGAATATATTTTTAAAAAATATTAACAATTAATAGCTAATTCAGTTGTAAAAATTAAAATTACATTTATACAGCTAGTATACTATATTACTAACTAGCTTTTGCCCTCGGCTTCGCTCGCGTTAATTTAGAACACGTGGCTCCATCTATTATCATAAGAACTTTATTGCTGTTTTTCTCGGGAACAGTATTTTTTCGAGATTTAATGGTTCATGTCCATTTCTGTACATCATCTGCCTAGCCTTTTCCCAACTATGTTGGGGTCGGCTTCCAGTCTTACCGGATGCAGCTGAATACCAGTGTTTTACATGGAGCGACTGCCATCAGACCTCCACAACCCAGATATTGGGTTACACGGTACCCCTTGGTAAGACTGGTTGTCAGACTGGGGCTTCTGACTACCCGTAACGACTGTCAAAGATCTACAATTGACAGCCGGGGCCAACAGCTTAACGTGCTATCCGAGGCACGGAGAGTGATAATTAATTTATAAAACGTACATAACTTACGAAAAGACAGAGGTGCGCGCCTTGGGTTCGAACCCGAGACCACTGACTTGCCAGTCAACGGTCACCACCACTAGGCTATCACGACTCTCATGTCCATTTCTGTACATCTGACAATATATATGCAAGCAGCAACGAAGCGTCGCGACGACGGATTAACGAAGTTTTGCATAGGTAGATACCTATAGTTTATTTATGGGCTTGACATAGAGTAATCAAAAAATTTAGAACAACTGAAGCGCAGACGCGAAAAAACGAAGTAAGATAAAACAAGAACCCCGGCAATGCGAACATAAGTGGGTTCCTCGGACTAAGTATACCTTTCTCAGAGACTTAATTACTAAAGTGTTGACTAATGAATCGAGAAACACGTAACATTTGGAGCTTGTAATTAATCCAGTCAGCCATTTGATCGCGCGCCATGTTTGATTGATCAAACGCCAAATTAAAAAGTTTTAGTTTGATTTGGCTTTTATGTGGACTTAGCACAGATAACTAAAGCGCTCGGTTACGTAATGGCTAAGTTACCTATTTCAGCTAGTTGCTAGGATTGTGGGAATACATCACGAAGCGGAATACATTCTTCATATTTCTGAAGGTATATTTTCTTATATGGGTGGAACATAATTATGTGACTACTTAGTCGATACTAATTTGATTTATTTTTATTTCAAGACATTTTCAATATTTTTTTGTATAAAATCATCTTACGTCTTTTTTGTGAAAATATTTTTAAGTCAAGCGTGAATTGTTCATAAAAAATTATACAACTGACTACTTCTTAAATGAGAAATGATTTAGCTGTACCCATGAGAAAGGTAGAACCGAATCGTTTAGTTCGAGTAAAGGAGATATCTACTAGATAAGATTGATAGAAAGGAGCTACGGGTCTAAGTTGGTAAAGTTCTTCTGCACATTTCCCGAAGTGTAACCTGTAGAACACAGAAGAGCTAGCAACTTTGCAACCGTAAGCGAGACTCTGGAGTTTATTCTTTGTCACCACATCGTCAAAGTCGCGTTTCTCAACATAATTTAAGGCATCGTGCTGTTAGGTACTTGACTGAACCAGCCCAGAGGAGGCAACAATTCTGAACGCAAGTCCGAACGTAATTCCTGATAGATTTTTGCCCCACTGAGATACGGATCAGAGGGCTAAATATTTCTCTCGAGGGACTTTTCTACTACGACTTTACTAGCCCAGTATAGGAAGAAGTAGTAGTGGGGATCCCACCACATGGCTTTAGTAGGCAGCGTTGCCAGCTAGATCGAAAAAACCTACCTACTACTAGAAGTACCTAATAGATAATACCTATGTACAAGTTTTCTTTGATTCTGGGGAATATGTAACACATTTTCAATAAATCAAGTTACATAACATAATAGAGGATGAGAGGTAGGTACCAAAATCAGAGCAAAAGAAAAATTAATCAAGTATCCACGCGTATTCTATAACATCCTTGAGTCCCTTGGGTTAATTTGCGGATCACTGTTTTTACACCTTAATAAAAAATAATAAACAAGGGTCGAACGCCATCTTTTCCTTATAGAGTTTCAATAAGACCGTTGGAAAGCCAAAATTTATTACACAGAATACAAAGATAAACCGTATTAGAGGGCTACGTTTTTAGGAAAATAATGTATTACGTTAATGCAAAATAAATAATATGTTAAAATATTTAATGTATTTTTTATTTATCTGTGTAAGAGTTAAGTACGTAAAAGCTACAAGATTCTTGTTTTTAAATGTTGAAAAATGTAGTTTTATTTTTATTTACTAAACTAAAATTAATGTAGAGTAAGAGCAATGCAAGAAAACTTTAAGTTTGCCGTAAAGTTAACTGTTGAAGAAAAAAGTGGTGAAATATTATATCATCACAGATAATACTCCCGGGAATTTAAAGAACTGAAGAAACAACACTTTATGTCAAATTTTCAGGTAACAAGCTGACAGACAGATTCTTCGTGAACAATATACAAGGAATTGAGTCCCCAGGGTGTCTCTCCCTACGTTTATCGCCTTCGTCTAGCTACATTTTAAGATATAAAAGGAATAAGGCCACGAATATTACCCACTGCGCAGGAAAACCATAAAGAGGGTAGTTAGATAAATAGATAGCTAGACGCGAGGGCACACGCGTCTAAACTACCTTTTAATTGAGAAATATGTTTCCAGGAATCAACTGTTATTTTTATAGACTTAGCCGTGACCGGGTTACAAAATAAAAAATGAAAACAACGCTATCGTGGACTCGTTACGCGGTTTCGCACGTTTATTGGTACTTTAATTTGCTCGCAGGAACACTTGAACCGCAAGAGTCCCCTTTTAATTCAAATGCCAAAACATAAAATGACAAGGTGTCATTTGTAAAGGTTCTGTAAAGGCTTTAATTACTTTTAGTCTTCAAATAACATACTTTAATTGTAAAAAGAAATTAAATCCTTAGAGCATCTGCAGAAGCACTCAATTTGATTGAAAAATAGTTCGTTTATTACAATTAGAATAAAAATTCATATTAAAGTACTTCATAAAATATTATAGGCAGCAAGCTCACCCCCCGCTTTTGTGATCGCGTCCCACCATATGCTGTAATCTGTTGAAATTTGACGAGAAAGGGAGGACATTGACCGTTATTTAAAAGATGATAAATTGAGAAAATCCTATTTGATCAGTCTTGATCGTTTCATTTTGTATAATTTGGAGTTAGTCCTTTATTGAAATGCTTTGTTTGATGTGAGCCGTTTTTGCGTTCATATGTCGACCCGTGTGTCTACAACGAAACGACATAATAATTCCGAAATATTTTTTCGGGACTGCGGGATCTCTAAGAAAAAATGTATAAATAACATTCCCGTATATCCATAAAAGAAATAGTTCCTGCGCAGTTATTTGAGAGTCCAAATCGGGACACAGAACGGTTCAAATAATACGAATCAGTTTTTTAAATATGTATCATCTAGGTATCTAAGTAGGTACCTACCTATCACTTGTTCATACATCATAAATAATATGTACCCACTTATGTAGACTGCATACCTTGAATTGTATGGCAGTGTTGACCCGATGATGGTGATTTATATCTAGAAGAATATAATAATATTTAATTATTGTAATCAAAACCGTCTACAGTAAGGAATAACGTAGAATAATAAGTATAACTTATAAGTTAAACTCGTGTTACGGTGTTGAAACAACACGGAGGAAACATAATATTATCGATTAGCTTAGCCCGCGGCGCGCCGCTCCGCTTCTATAGACACAGATTTCTTGAATTTTGTACAAATCCTGCTGTTTTATTTTTTGCTCAATATTAAACAACATTTACCAACATTCAATTATGTATTAAGGTTACACTTTATTTATCAATATGTTTAATTTTCTGGTGTCTATTTTTGTATTAATTAATTAATTCTTTGTTTTCTTTTTTTATCTTTTGCATTGAGGAAAATACAGTTTATGACATAATTAATGAAAACTTTTATATCTAATTTTAATTCTTTAAACTTTGACCAGCTTGCGGAGCTGATTAATTTATCACAATAGTGTCGGGTTTTTACTTGATCATTTTCTCGAATTCGGGTACCGCTAATAAAACAAAAATCTGAGCCAATAGTGTACCCACCAGAAGTGAGATACGGGCATTCTTTCCCTACTTGACTTCTATGAGTTTTACTTCAGACATTGGCTGTAAACATTATTAATTAGCTCTCCAGCTTGACTTGTTTCCGGAAAAAGAATCTTAAAATTTCTTTGTCCTACGAAGGCTTAAGAATACTAATTATTTTATAACCAAGCTCTTCAAGTTACTTTCCTAATCTTTTGTGTAAGCTCCGGTAGCCTTGGAAGACGGTAATTGAGTTTTGTGTGCATTATGAATGCATCAAACTATTTAAAACTGTAATAATGTTACTATCATTTTATCAGTGATAGCCTAGTGGTATGACCGTTGGACTGCCAAGTCAAAGGTTTAGGTTCGAAACCCAGGTACGCACCTCTGACTTTTATTATATTATATTAAAAATTAATTATCTCTTGCTAAAACGGTGAAGGAAAACATTATGAGGAAACCAGCACATCTGAGAGATTTTTCAACGGTATGTAAAGCCATGTCAGAGGCCTACGGGCAGTTTAAACTCTGACACCAGGTTGTTCATGAACCATACGCTATAGAAGAAGAAAGAAAGACTATCTCAGGCTGACTGTATTGCAATGGCTTTAGGCTCGTGGTCTTTTGAGTGTCATGTAGGTACTATGTATAGGTACTATTGTAAATACAAACTATTGTAATAGGGAAGATGCAGATGTAATATTTATGGAATTTGTATGATTAAAACGTTAAAAAAATATAAAAGAAAGGCCACTGCAACGTTTTTATTTTACATATTGTTGTTTTTTTACAATAATTACGATTTAAAAATGACTTGAAACAATACGTATTTTAAAACACGAATTAGCGTTTCGTGACGTCACACTTGTTTTGACAACTTATTTGACGTTATGGTTGTAAAGGTGAATATTATTTTATGGGAATATTAATTGCGTTTTTTAAATAAAAATGGAAGTTGGATTTATAAAAGCAGACTCCAGGAATTTACCGAAAGTTAGTGTTGACATGGTTGTAACTTTTTTATCGAAAGTGCAGAGTTTTCAGGTGTAGAAATGAAAGGGGCTAAATTACTACGGTATGTATACATCATAGTCATTCATAGTTGTTAAACTTTGTATTTTATTCAGCGGCTTCTACATATAGCAGTTATTTCAGCTCGACAAGAGAATCTTATGGCGATAACGCAATCGGCCATGTCCAAATTAAAAGAGATGGAGGAGAATTATGTACAATAAAAAGTAGAGTTACTCCGGAGCACAAAGAACGTAAAGAAGGTTATCGGGTTACAGCCATTATTAATGAAACGCAAAGCTTGGTCGGAGTGTAGCAAAGGGTGTGCACCATTTGTCTTCACAGCTTGAAACCACTTTTTTCTCAGCTTTGGGTCAGAAGGTCCACTCAAAAATAATTTATTTGCAAAAACTTTGTTGAGGTAGATGGACACATTGGCACAAAACATGAGTCAACACGGCTTTTTATCTGAATATTAATGGTATTGTTACAATCACCTGACGTCGATGGATAGTCCATTTTAATTTTTTACAAATAATCTCGAAAAAGCAAAAGTTAAAATGAAAAGTAAATGTAAATTGAAAGTTGTTGACAGACAAGAGTGACGTCATCAGTACCATAGGTCCGTTTTCGCGCGAACTGTCAAACTGTCAATTTAAAACAGCATTTTTTCCGATAAATTACAATATTTTAATTGTTTTAATATATTTGTGGTCTATTCTACATGGAATTCTTTAAAATGAAAACAAAAATAAAAATAGTGCATCTTCCCTATTGACCAAGAAAATCAATTATATTGCCAAGTCAAAGGACAGAGACACACCACTGACTTTCCGAAATCATGTTAGTATTAAAAATAATTTAAAGGTAAACATTGTAAGAACCTGCACTCTTAAGGGATATTCTTATGGTGTGTGTCTTCTTAAGGTGTTTAAAGCCATGATACATGATAAAATACAATACATGATAGAAGTCTACAGGTTTAAACTCTGACACCAGGTTGTTCATTAAACTTTTAACTAGGTATCACAAAGGCGTCGCATAACAATTGATTTTCTTTTGAGTCTCAATTTTCAATGTTTGACGGGTTAAAAAAAGGAAACCAAAATTAATTATGTCAATTTCAGAATCCTAATAAGATCGTATTTATATAGGTACCCATTGTCAATAGATCGATAAAGGAATATTAATAAATTTATAATTTAGTACTTTTACACGAAGACGGTCTTTATAAAGACGACAAAACTAATGGAAATACGGACTTCATGATGAATTTTCGATAAAGGTCAATATAATTTGTCAACATGTACCTGTCTATCGTATTTTTGTAATTTACGCTATTTAATTTAGCTGTAAGAAGTATTCAATTATACCTACTTACTTAATAATATTGGTAGAGATAGAATATAAATACTTACATACCTTTTTGTACATATTTATAACTGTACTTTTATTTGTTCTGTGATATAACTAAGGAAAAGGTCCGATATTACGCACAATTGGTTTGAAAATCCACTAATGTTAGTGACATTTATACCTCGGTGACATTTAATAAATATGGAGCAAGATCAACGTTATATTTATTGAATGTGAATTGAACCATATGTTTCCGCTATATAATGTACTTTTAAACTTTAACATTAGCTTAGTCTGAATGACTTAAGTTTAACATGATTCGATTTCCAAAGTTTGATTTGGTTTTGATTGTTGCCTCCAATTATGTACCTACCTGTAGGTATTTTAGCAAGTGGTTTGAAAATGATTAATTATTTATAGATTGTCCATTTTATAAATAGTCTTTTGACAGCTCACGCTCATGAAGTTTCGTATTGTTTAAGTAATAATTTCATATAAATAATATTGAGCTTCATGGACGGGTACTGCCTGTGCATTTATAGATATCGATTATATATTATTAGGTATATTATTTTGTTTAGGACATCACTAACTCGTCAGTTGTCGAGCTGTCAAAAATCTGTAGTCTATTTAATTTGTTGCTATTAACTAATTCTTCTTAAGTAAAAAATAATACATAGAAAAATAATACGCTTCTTTAGTAATATAATAAAAACATCAATATTCGGCATGTTGGATATGAATATATGTGTACAATATAATATACCTTTTTGTACAGAATAATACTTATCGATGGCGGCTGCATGATATGAGATGCCCATTCATTATGATCGCGTCGCGTCGCGTCGACGCCGCGCCGCTGCGCCGTCGTCGCCACGTTCTTTGCGCGATGTTGCGTGTGTGTCGACGCGCGACGTCAACGCTCCTTAGTAATGAGGAGCTTCACTCTAGAACTAAAAACGTAAAGAAGCCGATTTTATCGTAACTGAGACAAATTCTGTTCACATATTTTTTACCTAGTGCACGGTGAATTATTCCGGTGGCGAGGAAAGCGGCGTGTCGTGTGATTCCGTCGTATCGACGGCGACGCTCATTATCGGCGGGCGGGGCGCGCCGCGCCGCTGACTACGCGCTCAGCCGTGCCGCTATTACAATCGAATTCAACTTGAAGACTCGTGATTCACGATCGAAATCCCATTGCGTATGATTCGATAATGTCTATGTTTGATTCACACCTTAAATAGGTACGCAAATTTTGGTAGTGGGTGTGTCAGAAATATCTCAATATTTTAATCTTCCTAAAGCAAAAAAAAAATGCTATAAGTATTTGGCAATACTGAAGTACTAGTTTTGCCAAATAGGTACCTATGTAGGTATATTTTTACATAATATATCTTTATTCCCACAAATTTAGCTAACTTAAGATGACTTTTATCTTTTGTAAAATCAACTAGGATATTCTTTATATGGTAGGTATAAAAAGTCAAGTCATCAAATACTTATGGTTACATTATAAATAGGAAGATGACTACGTGAAATTAGAGCTTTCATTGACCATTATTTGAAGACAAAACTAAAGTAATTTTCTCAAAAATAATCTAACTAAAAATGTACGTTATCACACAGCACAGTTTCAGTGACAAAGGAATCATAGTAAAACACATTAGTGTATAAACACATTAGTGTTTTACTATGATTCCTTTGTTGCTGAAACTGACGGACTTTAAGGTATTTACATAAAACTGCATGTGCAAAATTTGAACCTTAAATGATTAATATAGGTATTACACATAATTATTATAGAAAATAAGTGAATAGTAATAATTTAAAGGTTTTTTTAATGAATGGAGTTTTCCTCACAAGTAAATATGTTACAGCCGCATAAGTAAAGTAAAAGCGTCAATTTTGGTAACTGGGACGTGTAGCTGTACTTCACGGCTGAAAGCTCTCTTATAGCAGGTTGCTCAGTTCCATGCGACGCGACACCAAGCATTAATCGTGTAACGTAGCGGGCATACATCACCTCGGCATCGCGGCACCGCGCACCAAGTACCTGTGTGACATGCAACACTCCAGTAAACGTAAATCACTCATTAGAACATACTTAATGAGTCATCCACTGGATGCTTTTCTAATGACAATTTAATAACGTTCATCGCTTAATTTCGCCGAGTAATCAAACTTTCAAGCAACGCGGCTCTTAAGGTAAGCTAAGGATAATAGACAGCACCTTTGTGGATTTGAATACATTAAGGGAACGAGTGTTGTTTAGTGATTTATTATAAAGCCATTTTGAATATAGCTTACGATGTTAGATTTCACATTCACTTTCATAAACGTGCTATGAAATTGCCAAGTTTGCTAACATAATTCATTAAACATTGATCGCGTTTATAAAGAAACGAAACAATTTTGTTTTCATCAAGTTCGAAGCTTTGTTCTTCTTTTAATTAATATTCATTAAGAAAAGTAGACATTGATGCGTATTTATATTTAGTTACGCATAATTACAGCATAATTTAATTATGTGGTAGGTAAATGATCTGTAGTATGGTCTTGCTTATGGTTGTTTGTGATATTACTTAGAGCAGTAAGTATAGTATTGGAGTAGTGTTGTCATACTAAAAGGCAATTATAGTAGCTAAATGTAATTTCGATAGAAATACAGTTAAATTAAGTTACATGCTAGTAGATTATTATCTATCTCTTACCTATGTGTTAGGTAACTTTGAACGTAAGTTATTTCTTTGATTGTCTTAGTTGGTAACACCATTACATAATCAAGTTTACTAATTTAATATGAAGTTTATACCGTTTTAATAGTACCACAAACCTCGGAACCACATTATGAAACTAAATAGACATTTTGACAGCGCGAATAGTGTCCTAGTATAAAGAAAACTCTCGGATAGTAGATACCCTTTATTACTTGTTACACAGTACTTCACTTTATCACTGCTAAACGACGACTGACTCGATACAATCCAACAAAGAACAAAGAACACTTGCACAACGTCGCCCCACTCTAAAATGACGGCTGTCAATGTCACATCCGTCATTTCAAAAGTGCTGCCACGGTAGAATTAGCAAACTTATGATTTAAGTCAATACAATAATCTATTGTAACGCATACATCCAGATAAAAATACAGTATAAATATGACACTTATTTCATAATTTAGATAAAAA
Source organism: Protodeltote pygarga (assembly GCA_936450705.2). Classification (NCBI taxonomy): domain Eukaryota; kingdom Metazoa; phylum Arthropoda; class Insecta; order Lepidoptera; family Noctuidae; genus Protodeltote; species Protodeltote pygarga. The sequence goes on along the minus strand of OW388255.2, from coordinate 6,386,282 downwards.
TAATTAGCGAATCACAACACTCGGCCATCTGATAGCGTGCTATCTCCGAAGCACGCAACAATCACAACACTTCTAACAGATCATGACAGGTATTTACAATCAATTTGTATAATATTTTATAATATCATTGATAATGATCAGATAAAATTAAGAAGGTATATAATAATAACATCTTAGAATATTTTCCTAAAATATGTATAAATGCTTACAAATTATAGAATTTATATAATAAACCAGTATCTATTTAACATAATATATTTAAACTATTTACAGTTTCTTATCCGAATCTGAACCGTCTTCAGAGTCGAATGAACTAGAATCTGTATTAGAATCTGAACCAGAAGATTTGTCAACTTCCAATGATTGAATGTGAATCCATGGACGCATTCTGTCCGCCGCTATTACACTATCGTATTTTTTTGTGTTGAAGCCTGGTACATTAACAACCTCATATCTATCGTTCCCTAAGCATTTTGCAATTTTATACGGGCCAATAAATTTAGGTAATAATTTCTTACTTTTGCCATCATTTTTAAAATTAGTTTTAGTTATTTTTACTAAATCACCTACCGAGTACAAAACTGCAGGAGATCTATTTGCATCATAAGCTTCTTTCTGACGTTTTTGACTTTCATTTATATTAACCAAAACTTCAGATCTAATTTTGTCAATATTAGAAGGAGTGGAAGAAGACTGATCTGATTCATCAGGCTCAATTTCCTGATTATCACTTAACATGTTATCAGTTACTCCGTTAAATCTACAACCGAACAAAACTTCCGTCGAACTTTTCTTTGTGGTTGCGTTTATAGTATTATTGATACCCCATTGTACCTTACCCAGCTGCTGGTCCCAGATGCGTTCATCATTGCCAAAAGTCTGGGTAGATAGAGCAGTAAGAATAGTCTGATTGAATCGCTCTGCTTGGCCATTTGCTCTGGGACAAGCAACTGCGTTGAGTACATGTTTTATACCTTTACTAGTGCAAAACTCCTTAAATGATTTGGATGTGAACGCTGTTCCTCGATCAGAAATTATCCTGGTAGGAACTCCAAAATCATTAAACAAACTTTCAAGAATTTTGGTTACGTTTTTGGTTTTGGTGTCTTTCACTGGTCTAGCAAACAAATACTTTGTGAAAGCGTCTACTATCGTTAGAATATAACAATTACCTAGTTTGCTTTTCACAAATGGTCCCAAATGGTCCAAGTGTAACGTATGAAATGGCCTTTCGTTTTTTTCAATAGGATACAAAAATCCAGTACGAGCCCTAGCAGCATTATCTTTATTATACGCACAGTCTATGCAAGCAGCCACATATTTTTTTACGAAGCGTGTTAATTTAGGGAACCAATACTGACTTTTTATGCGTTCTAGGGTCTTTGCATATCCAAAATGGCCTAGATCATCGTGATTGGCTTTGCAAATTTGCCACCGGGCGTTTTTAGGGATTACTAGACGCAAACCATCCTTAACTTTCCTATGCAATGCATGGTTTTTAACCACGTAGCTATTTTTAATCTCTGTGATCTCTTCGTTATTGAGGTTTGGTTTCAAAATTTTTACAATCCGCTGTAATTCTGAATCTGCCATTTGTAACGTAAGTATCCAATTATCTGTAGTTATACTAAACGTCTTTACGATACCTGGTGGGCTTATACTGCTTTGGGGATTCCTACTAAGGGCATCAACATGACTCATATTACAGCCTGGGCGGTATAAAATATTTAAGTCAAATTCGCTCATTTGGAGCCACCAGCGTGCAATACGAGGAATCAAATCTCTTTTAGTGAGGGTGGTTCGAAGGGCATTGCAGTCGGTGAAAACTGAAAACTTAAGACCTAGGAGATAGGGACGAAATTTCCTTAGAGAACAAACCACAGCTAGCGTCTCCAATTCGTAAGAATGTAGATGACGTTCATCTGCTGTGGTTTGCCTACTGAAATATGCAACTGGTTTTAGTACTCTAGGATTTGATTGCCACTGCATCAAAATCCCGCCTAGCCCCAAGGAGCTAGCGTCTGTATGTAGTTCAGTGTCTAATTTAGGGTCATAAAGTGCCAAAAGTGGGCGTTCTATTAATTTAGTTTTTAGTGTCGTGAATGAATTGTCTTGACCGTGATCCCATTTCCAGGGTGAATTCTTTTTAAGCAATTCAGTTAGAGGCCTAGCAACTTCACCGAAACCTTTGACAAATTTGCGGAAATAACTAGCCAATCCTAAGAATTGACGAACTTCATGAACGTTACGCGGGGTGGGAAAGTTCTTAACAGCGGTAATTTTTCTCTCACTAGGTTTTATGCCATCTGCAGAAATTTCGTACCCTAAATACTCAATTGTTTTATCGAAAAAACTACATTTGGACAATTTCAAAGTGAGCCCAGAATTGCGAAGTAGCACCAAAACTTCTTCTAACTTTTTTAATCCTTCGTCTATTGTAACCGATGGGATAAGAAGGTCATCCATATAGGCAAACACAAAATCAAACCTTCTTGGACCTAAAAGTTTATTAATCATTTTTTGAAACACTGCGGGTGCGTTTGCCAACCCGAACGGCATGCGCTTAAACTCATAATGGCCGTCCGGTGTGACAAACGCAGTTAGGTGACGGCTCTCTTCTCCCATCGGTATCTGGTAATATCCTGACGCTAAGTCCAGTGTTATAAAATATTTACTACCACTCAAGTTAGAAATCTGATCGTCTATTAACGGCAACGGATATTTATCTTTAACAGTTTTATTATTTAAAGCTCTATAATCTACGCAAAGCCTAGTCTCCGTTCTTTTTTTTTAACTAATAGTATAGGACTAGCATAACTGGACTCTGATTCTTGTACGATGTCGTTGTTAATTAAGTCGTCAATTATCTCTCTAACTTGCTGACGTTCATGGTGTGATAACCGGTAGGGCCGGTATACTACAGGAGTATTATCGTGCAAATCTATATTCATTACTGCTTGTTTAGTGCAGCCTATCTCATTAAGGGACTGGGCAAAACATATCCTATACTTTGTTAAGAGTTGATATAACTTTTCCAGGGTAATCTGGTCTATATCCAGTCCGACCTTAATATCGGACTTATTGAGGGGCAAAAGCTCTTTAGTGTTTTTATCTGTATTAATGACTAATGTTTTAGCTTCAACTATAGGGCTACCTCTAGCTATGAAAGTATTTGCTTGAATTTTTAGCTGAGTTTTTGTTAAGGAAGTTATGAATATTACAGCTTTACTATTTTCAATTTTATAATAACCTTGATGTAAATGATACTCCTGATTAGGATTCATTCGGGTACTACCATCTATATAAATGTCACCCGAATAGGATTCCTTGGCATAAACTTTCACTAATCCACCCTTTTCTATAATTATATCTTCCTCAACATACAGATTCAATGTGCGAATTGGGTTTTCGAAAATGTCACAAGGTGGCGTATAGTAAAAGACGATTTCCTATTATTCTTCATTACTGTCACAGAAGGTTGTTCGGTGAAGTTTTGCCCCAACAGTATCGACGCCGGTAAATACAAATCATCGACAGTCAAAACTACCAACTCAGTATCAACTTCATCAATTCTAACTTGTACTATGGACTGGGATTTTGGTTTAACTGCAGAATTGCCGAAGCCTCTAATGATAGGCAAGCCTTTATTATTTTCTACAAGGTGGAGTTTTTTAGCCACAGAATATTTAATCAAACTACAATCACTTCCGAAATCAATGTAAGCATCTAACATAGTTCCATTTATACAAATATTTTTGAAAAACTTATCATTAGTAACAGTTGATGTTAAATTAGAGTGACCGCAAAGACTAGGATGTACGTTATTTTGCGATAGACTAACAGAGTTTTTATCAACTCCAATTAAATTATTTGAAGTTATTTTCAAAACCTTTTGGTCACTGGGTTGATTATCTCGAGTTTTATTATCGTAAGACATTAAAGGCTTCCTGTTGCAATTATCAAAATTATGGCCTACTCTACCACATTTGACACACTTTACTAGTGGCTTGGTGCAGTTAACATAGTGGTGTCCTTGTTCGCGACAATTAAAACAAGTCGGTTCGCTATTCCTATTAGGGTTATTTGACAAGGGCCGATTCTGACCGTTACCATTGCTACGCATGTCCCGTTTCTTATTTAAATTAGATATAGAGGGAGTTTTTGTAAAATCTTTAGATGTACCAGCTTGTTGTGAAGCTAAATAATTTAACAAATCCTCTGGTTTTCTACATTTAAGAGCCTGAGCACCATTTCGAACAGAACTATCACTTATCCCATAAATTATACAATCTACTGCCTTTCGGCCATCAATTTCACACCGGCTAAGTAACGACAATTTTTCATAAAAATAATCTCTTAGAGTTTCTTCCGCACGTGACCTACGATTAAGCATCTCCTCTAGGAGCTTTCCAAAGTTTTCCTCGCTAGGAAAAGCCTTTTTCATCTTTGACTGCCATTTCTTCCACGAGAAATTGAGCGTAGGCAAGGACTCGTACCATTTTTTGGCTAATCCACAAAGTTTTTGAAGTGCATAATGAATAGTCTGTTTTTCATCCCAATTATAAATTACAGCACATTCGTTGACTTTCCTTAACCATCGCTCAATATCTTGGGATCTATTATCGGGGTCAAACTCTGGGACCACATTAGTAGTTGAAATATTCTTACTTGCACCCTTTTGTACTGCGGCTATAATCTTCATCACATCGCCTGCAGTTAGCCCTTCTGTAGCACGCCTGGTCTTCGCTGGCAACTCATCAGGTTCGCTCGAGGAAGACCTCCGGCGTCGCCGTCTTGGACGCTCTGGAGTATAGCTCACATCACGTTCAGGAGTGAAGCTTTCTTCTCGTTCACCTAAGACATTTCCAAAAGCACTTCATATTCTTTTTTTTATCATTTTTATTCTATTAAAAAGCTTATAGCCACCGAAAGCATAATAATTAAACATTATCTATGTGTATAACTGATTCTAAGCGTTCGCACAAATAACCACACATACAATTATGGACTGTGCACTTAAAGTTATATTATAGGTATAAGGGTTCGAAGCTAATAATGCTGGGTCTCCTACAAGACCCTAATAAAGTAAGTAAAATAAAATAAGATAACATACTTCAAACTAAAAGTTAATTGCACATTCCTACTACAATAATTGATGAGGCACAAGTAGAAACTTCAAGTTCAATGTACTAAACTATCCTTCGCTATTATTTGTTTAGTAAGAGCAACTAGAATACTATATTAATCAATGTACTATAATAAAATATCATATACCTCTCTACGAATTCTAATAAAGTACGTATTACTCTAATAAATACGTACACATGCTTAAATTGCTCGATAAAGGCACACCTACAAGGCCCATCATGAACACCCTTTCAAAATTCATAGGAGCACACCTACATGGCTCAGAAGGAACACACCTACATGGTTCAAAAGCGCACCTACATGGCTTAGAATGAACACACCTACATGGTTCAAATGCGTCTTCATATCTTAGAATGAACACACCTACATGGTTCAAAAGCGCACCTACATGGCTAAGCACACCTACTACATGGTTCAAAAATGAACACACCTTCATGGTTCAAAATAATTCCAGTACCCCTATACAGTTCTTATTCTTAAGGAACGCATACTTCAAATATCAGCATGAACTTGAACACACCTACATGGTTCAGCATAGAATTATCTAGGTCCAAGGCTTTGCATAAAAAAAAAATACACCTACATGCTTTCACGATAGTACTTACTACTCAATAAAAGCACACCTATTATTAAATAAGTCCGGCTATTGAAAACTTTAGGACCTTAAGCCGTTTTATTTTTCGTATTTTTTACTAAATTACATTATTTTTATCATTATAGAAGGGTAAGTACTATGTTTACTTAAGATTTGTTCCTACAAAACATCGTACTTGTCTTGGCAATCACTTTTTAGAACAAAGAAAGTAAAATACAAGAATAAAGCTAAAAAATAAAAACTTACGATTTTCCTTAGGCATCGTGGGTCTTCTTGTCACTTCTGATATATAAAGAAAACTCTCGGATAGTAGATACACTTTATTACTTGTTACACAGTACTTCACTTTATCACTGCTAAACGACGACTGACTCGATACAATCCAACAAAGAACAAAGAACACTTGCACAACGTCGCCCCACTCTAAAATGACGGCTGTCAATGTCACATCCGTCATTTCAAAAGTGCTGCCACGGTAGAATTAGCAAACTTATGATTTAAGTCAATACAATAATCTATTGTAACGCATACATCCAGATAAAAATACAGTATAAATATGACACTTATTTCATAATTTAGATAAAAATAATTAGCGAATCACAACACTAGGTAGCTTGGTTTCCCACAGTAAGAAGGTTATTTTTCTTATTTAGTGTCTGACATATAATTTCATAACGCACAAACACCCAGACTGGGCTAATATCTGTCGATCTCACAGATATTCGTCCCGCGCAGGCATCGAATCCGCGACACCGAGCGTAGAAGGCTAATTGCGCCATGCCAATTTTTTTCTTTATTTAGGACTTTTAATAATAATTTGGCACTAATGTTCCTCAGCACGCTTTAATGCTTTATTACAACAGTATTTGTTGTAGCCCTCTAGTACTCAGTATAAGAGGTGGATGTACTTACTTAACTACAATCTGAGATGGTTGAATGTTGAAGAATTTTGATAGCACGGCTCAGTTGACAGAGCGACTGGTTAACCAGTAGGTCGCAGATCCTGCTCGTAATCGATATTTTCTTTCCACAAGAATTTGGAACGCATATACGAATTTTAATAATCTCATATTGCTGAGTATGTTGTATTTCTTCTTCTCGTATGCAATGTACTGTATAATGTATGTATGTCGTACTGTACCTAATACAATATTATGAAGATAATTATTTATATTTATTAACTAATTAAACCTAGTGCTTTATTCAGATATTAATGTTACTACCTTTCAGGTTATCGGACATACTATACTAGTACTGTATCACACATGTGAAGCTACGACTCTACAAGCAACAGTTTATAAAAAATAAAATTTCTACAGCTGTCTAACAAATGTGTATCGAAAATATTTACACATTTTTTCCAAGCTTATTTTTTATTTGCTTTTTCTTTGTATCGTTATGCAAAGATATACGACCTTTCGTGATAAATGCCTTACACTTCACTGGATACAGTCGCGAAATCAGTTAAATGGTTTCAGAGTATTTGTGGAACTGTATATTCTCAAAGCGTATATTTTGTTGTATTTTTCCTAGTTTTACCTGATTAAATTTACTTTAATTAAATATCACTATTTAAAAGATACTATACTGTAGGTATAGTTATACAGTCTAGGATAAAAGATTAAGAAAAGATACACCAATCAATAATATATAATATTTGTATAAATATAAATATGTAGGTATTGTTGATGTTTTACAGAGATGTTAAACAGTATTTTGTAGTAACTTATATATTCTTCTTACTTTCTTTCTATGTACTGCTGCTAATCTATAAATAAAAATAAGTCTTGAATGTTTTGTTTTCATTTTGCCATGATAAATATAACTTTTCCTATGTTGCTTTAAAAATATGGACCGACTTACGTTATATCGGTTTTTCCCCATAAAATTAAAAGAACTATCTTAATCATACACTGATATTATTAGCATGAAGCAGGGATAGCGTAGTGGTATGACCGTTGGACTGCCAAGTCAAAGGTCGTAGGTTCGAAAACTAGCACGCATCTTTGAATTTTCATGTGCTTATTAGAAATTAATTATCGCTTGCTAAAACGGTAAAGAAAAACATCGTGCGTGTAAAGCCATATCAGAAGCCTATTGGCGGTTTAAACTTTAAAACAGGTTGTTCATCAACCAAAGGATAAAGAAAGAAAGAAGAAAGAATTATATTATTTCTCATTAGAGAAAATCGCATAGCATAAGCTTGGATATAGATCATGTTTGCTACAAATTTTATCTATCAAAATTGCTGTCTTGTTCAGTATTTGACTGAACTATAATCATCAACCATGCTTCCGCAACTGGTGATAAAAAAAAACATCCAGCTGTAGACAGGTAAAACAAATAGAGAACTAATTGGCTGAATCACTCACACAGCTCCATGATGTAAATCCCTGAGCGCGCGCACATCACATCGATTTACAAAAGCCGTTCATCCAGTTCATTAAACATTCAGCACAATAGAATATTTTTAAACTTTTTATTATAGTAAGTTTGTTTTATATTCATTGAAACATTGCTGATAGGTTTATTGATAGGAAAGGTACACACGGCTACACAACAAACTATGTAAAACCAGTATGAACTGACCTCGTATTGAATAGACTCTTCGTATTTCAAGAAGTAGGTAAGCTTATACTGGAAATAGATAGTTTAATGTGTACGTCCTCTATATTTTTTTTAAATTAGAAAAATATGAAAGATTTTTTGCATCTTGGCGGATGAAACAAGGGTATTCCAATTGTGTTTCATTTCTTGACTTTGATGAATTAAAATTTTTATTGTATCTATTCACTCTTTATGAAAGTGTTAGTAGGTATTATTTCTTTAATAATATCATAAGGAATCCTTCGGGCGCGAGCCCAACTCGTACTTGTCCTGTTTTTATTTTTATTGATAACGCTGAAGCTCGTCATTAACTACTTAATAAACTAAAAAAATAAACATTTGTGTACAAATGTGTATTTCAACATTGACAATATTATTATGCAGTGTAGAGTAAATAATGCCTAGATATGAACCTTTAACGTTTACCTACCTACGGTATTATGATATGCTATTACGTAATGTGCCGAAGCTCTATTCCACCCAATTTCCACTTTCTACATCATTCTAAAAGTGAAGCCTTGGTGACGTCTTTCAGCAATTCTTACCAATTACTTGACGCAATATTATAACTATTGCAACTGTAAAGGCACCGAATCGAAATTAATTGTATTTCTTAATCAAATCTTTTCTTTTTTAACTTAATTTAAATTTATCAAAGCAATTCAAATGGTAAGCACATAAATATATAAAAAAAATTAACATTAGTACCTACGATTTAGTATAATTTGCTTGTACCTACTTGATCTTCTCGGAATTTTAATTTACTTGAAAAAAATACGGAGGGCTTGCTTACCAATAATAAATTAAAGAGGGATCTAAGTATGCGGTAATTATATTATTAGGATTTTTTATAATAATAAGAAAATTTTAAACGAACCTCTTTAAGAAAATGTAATCTCAAAAAGTAAAATTAAAGACTGCTTTAGAAGCCTGTGTCTAAAACGCAACCAACCGTCGTGGTTGCCTCGTTGAACAGAACATTCATCTAATGAAATAGAATATTATATTACAAAATATAATTTAAATTAATTTACTTTTCACATAGTTTTATCCATCTTTTGGATTCGTTACTAATAATAAAATAATATTAATAAAATTTATATATTGCCTGCTTATTTCCACTTAGCGCACACACTATACCTACATCGTTGTAATAAATTGAAAGCTTAGGTACTGTATTTTTCCGTATTTTAAAGATTTATTCATGGACAGAAAATTGTGGTTTGCAATTTTATGACAATATTAAAATAAATAATAAGACTTGGTAGTCTTATTATTTATAGTCCGTATGTATAGTTTAAGTATATAGTTTTATTATATATATTATGTATAAATTATTATAATATAATAATATAGTAGTCCTGTAGATTGTTTCTAATATGTTTGTACCTAAATGAGCGCATTACCAGTGGCAGTGATGGGTGGCTAAATCATCATAATTTGTATTGTACGTAGGAGTGAAGCAAGCCAACAAAATATGTACGCTATATTATTTACGTACCTAATAATAAGATGCTAGCAAGGAAAAGTAGGTAGTGCGCGGTGAAACTTTTCTAATAATTGTATTGAAACAAAGTTGGTACGCGCCATTATGGTGGATATATTATATAAGTAGGTAGGTACGTGAAACGATACGCAAGAATAAATAGCGTAATAAATGGTGAGCGAACACGAAACGGAAAACATACATCCAATGAACTTTGATCCCTGCGTTCAACCACACCAACAATACGTAAGTATTCAGATTCTAGTACGCTTTAGATACAGTTATGAGATGGCCCTTTTCTACGGCTCCTCTTGGCTTCACTTATCTTCAGATCTCCGAATCGTTTCTATTTTATCCCCTTTACTTGACACAAGCGCGTGTAATTGCTCACTCCTTCAAAACATGCTTATCACAAAGTTTCGCTCCAATTAATGGCTCTCAATCACTTGGTGTTTTTGATAAGGCGGATCATCCAAATTGTTATGCGTGATTAATCATAAACAATGTAAAGTTTGTATGTCGGTGCGACGAGAGGCGAGGGCAGTGCTCCGACTGCCATTGTCTCTGGTCACCGGTGTGTGGCGGCCAGCGGACCACGAAATCGGTCCCAGCCGCGCGTCGCACTGCGCCTCCCGATCCCAAACACGACGCGACTCCCGTAAAAGTCGGCCTAGTAAAGTGCACCAGTGCCACTACTCTAATGTAATTTCTATATTCTGTTCTACACCTCGTGTCGGTTCATGTATGTTTGGTCGTGACATCAAAGGTGTGAATCTGAAATCAATAATGAAATGTAAGATTGAACAAAGGGACCTTTTGGGCACACTCCATTGTTTGTAAAATGTTCATTAAGGTTTCATGTTTGTTTTTTATTTAGGCAGGCAGATATTAATTTTTGGCATGCGTTGTTGTGGTTAATGCCGTTCACTGTATTGGCCAGTTATGTTGGACGACGTTTGACCATATAGAAATTGTTAATGAATTTATAAATAAATCAATTATCTTGTTTACAATAATACATCTTGTTACATAGTAATACCACGTTCATGATGTATAGGTAAGCGGTTAATATTGACGCCGTCAATAAACAGCCCTAATAAAATTTGACGCGATGTGTTTGTTGAATGTAAATAAAATAAATACTCCCGGGATTTAGTTCGTGTACATTTTGGAAGTACTTACCTATATCGTTTGACGAAGAGTCACAAATTAATCAAATTCATTGTTTTTATTAAAATCATTGCAGTGTCAGTGTTGACACGATTGGTGTAGTAGTTAAACGATACCTTTTGCGCTTGGTATCGTGGGTTAGATTCTCTCGCGGGACAAATACTTATGTGATATACAGATATTTGTTTCGGTCTGGGCGTTTGTAAATCGTGAAATTAATTATACCTGTAAATTGTACCTAGGTGTAATTGTACTCACGATATACGACCAAATTTTTGTGTAGGGCAAGAACTTCATTTTACTTTACTTTAACTTTATTTTATATTTGAATTTTATTTATTTGATTTTTTTATATTTGAACTTTATTTTATACAGATGTAACTTATTGTTTCGAACCTTAGTGTTCGCATACTATGCATAAATATAGTTACAATAGTTATGTAATAAAGGGCTCAGTAATAACAAAAACATAAAGGGCTCAGTTGTTGGGAAATCAAAATATTTCAACTTACCTATTATGTATCTATAATAATATGTTTAAGCTTCGTGAGCGCTAACTGAATCTCAGAGTTTCCCAGCATTTCCGTTTCATCATGATCAAAAATAAATATCTGTTCAACTAAGTTCAAAAAGGACGACTTATTGGAAACATTCATTCTTGGATCATCCTATTATTACTCCTTCGGAGAGCTTTCAGTAAAAAGTAAAAGGGATCATAACAGAATTTATTTTATACAGAATTTATTTTATCGCCAGTAACTTGTAAATCGATCGACGCTGAAGGAGGGCTGGGAAATTATTTTCGAGGATGACCATCAAACAACTTACCGTTCGGTACAGAAACTTTGCGTGGCATAAAAGAAGTTTTATGGACCGATAAAGACCTTTTCAAGGGGCTCCGGTAAAAGAGAGCGAGTCCATATACGTATGTTAGTGCCTGGCGCTTTTACAAATGACTTCTAAATCAAACATGTTGCTTACTAATACACAATTGTATAGGTTTAATATAATATGTATAATTTAATATACATTTCTGAATAAAATTGCGACAAAATTGAAATCTGTAGTTTTCCTGACCGGTAGGCTGCTCTATTGGTGAGAGAAACATGAAATATGTAGATATATTGTTTGGTAGGATAAAAGAGTGGTCCAAACGTATAATTATATTTTATTTTTGAAATGAAATGAATTATCGTAATATTCTTTTAACTTTCTTCTCGTAACTACCTAATTTACTTAAAGCCTGTAGCTACGCTTTCTTATAAAATAATAGCAGCAAAGTAGTGTTGCGCAGTCGACTGCTATTATTTTTACGCAGGCATAAGCTTGATAAAATTTACATCATACTGATGAATTAATTAGTTAATTGTTTGAATAAGAGAAATTGTATTGTGAAAAACAAGTCATTTCAATGTCTTTGCTTTATTGTCAGCTATGATTAAATTTGCATTTTATAAAAGGGTTCTTTATTTTCAGATTAATAGTAAAATGTGAAAAAATTATATCAACTATTTCATTGAAATTTACCGTACATACCTTTAGATTTGACTACCGCTAGACCAACGTATGAGCTGAGCACGAGGTTTTGGGTTTGACCCTCCTGTCAGGCAACGTTTTTTCTATTAGAAACTGCTCAGTAGCATTTAGCAGCATGGAGTCTGAATTTATGCCCAGTTAAGAGCAATTAGCTCTCCCCTTATTTTTCTTCTTCTCTGTCTTATAGGTACTCTTGGAGAATGGTCGTGGTCGTTATTATATTGGACTTGAATGTAGTGTCCTTCAATGCCAACCAATCTCGAAGAAAATTTGCTGGGTATGTATTTGGACAGATGCACTTTTTTCCGACGGGCGGCAATCCGGCTTCATGTGCCCTCCATGGTACGGAGAATGTGATAGGATTCATAACTTACTAAAAATTGTAGGTGTGTGTTTGGTATGACCGATGACTGGCAAATCAGAGGTTTCAGGTTCAAACCCAAGATACGCACCTCTGGCTTTTCGGAACTTATGTGCGTACTTTAAAATAATTAGGTATTACACTTGCTCCGTGCCTCGAAAAGCATAAAAAAGAAACAACCTAAATAAAAATACATATATTTACGTATTACAAAACACGAGTAGATACCTAAAGCTTCCTTTTCCGATCTCTTCAATCCTTTAAAGGCTTTATTTAAATTGATACATTTGTTTTACCAATTCAGTTTGGAAAACATTGGAATTGCACATTGCCGCCTTTAGCTTTAAGGAGCTGCAGATTGCTTTTTAGTTACTTGTACCAGTTGTACCTGATATATTCTTCATTTTAGTGTTTGGTTGATGATACAATAAAAGGTTGGTCTTAACCTACACACTATTATGAGATTTTCTTAGGTAGGTGTGTTGCTATCACGACGTTTTTCTTTACCTACCGTATACAAATGTACGGTCTATACAAAATGTACCATCTTACATCATATTTTAGCCTGTACCTAACTACTTAATAATAATAAATCCAAAGATTTGGCACCGACCTCGAAACAAAAATTTTTATGTTTTTGCTAGCTGCTACTCATTTGAAGTCGATTTTATGTCTTTGAGTTTTTTCCAATTTTGAGTGACATGTTATCTATACATATAATAAAATCGTAACGAAGTATGTATGTAATTGATTGGCGCGAAAACTACTGGACAGATTTAGTTGAAATTCGGCAAATATACTTTTTAAATTCTTAGTCAACTTATAGGGTATAAATTATTACGTTTATAATTATGGGGGATGAGCAGTATTGTAGTAAGCAGCGTATTTCTAGAATTTGCTGCAGAATTGTTGTTGTTGTTGGGAAAAATATTATTAAATTTCAATTTACAAAATATTATCACGCTATATCCACAAGGAGCTAAACATTACATAACATAACATAATAATATCTTTTAGGAACGATTATTTTGTGTACATGTCAACAGACTTCATAGCCTTCCGGTCGGGCGAACGCCTTGGAAGTGTAAGGCTTTGGGTTCGATCCCCAGTTCCGCAAACTTTTTGTGGATTCTTTTGTATTTTTTTTTGTCATTGAAATTAATATGTATTTTTGTGGTATTTCATTCTTAATGACTTTTATTACTTACCGGCTGAAACCCGAAGGAAACATGCTTTTTAATAATTTTTCAACTTATAAAAAACGTATATGCAACGAGGTATGCAAGGATCGTAGCAAGTGGAAATCCGTTGTCTCTGCCTACCCCTCTGGGAAACAGGCGTGAGTCTATGTATGTATGTAAAAAACGTCACCACTTTAATTTGAAACATTTATAAAATTTATATTATTTAAAACATAGTGTTCTAGATGGCGTTAGAGTCTATTTAGATCAGCGGAATTCTTTTTTAAATATTTCAATTTGAAACCCGAAGGAAGCAACGCGCATCGTGTGGGATTATACTTTTAAAAATTTCAGCTTATAAAAAAAATCCGCTTTAATTTGAAGCATTAAAATTATTATTATTTAAAACAAAATGTTTCCTTTTTCTTAACTAGATGGCGTTAGGAGTCGATTTAAATCTGAGGAAAAATAATTTTCTTGGATACTCCTGATGGGACAGGAAAAATATTTATAACCACTGGCATCCTTGCAGGGAGGCAGGGCAAAATTACAATTGCAGTAGCGTCTTCGGCGATTACTGCCACGTTGTTTTCTGGTGACAAAACAGCGCACACCATGTTTAGGATTCCCATCAATTTACAGAGCAACGAAACACCTGTTTGTGATGTGTCACGAAATAGTGACAAGGCAGGCATTTGCTTAAGAATTGTTCTTTGATCGTATGATGGGATGAATGTATAATGGCAAACAGAAAAGCAGTTGATGCGGTACACAGAACTCTAAAAGACATCCGTAGGAACCAACACATAATGGGTGGTGTCACAGTTATGTTCAGCGGCAATTTCCACTGAACGCTGCCTGTGGTGACGCGAGGAACTGGGGCTGATGAGGTGAATGGTTCTTTGAAACGATTATTTCTATAATCCTGTATTCATAAGTTGAGCTTGACAATAATTATGGGCGGCTGAGTAGGAATCCACATGCTCAAGAATTTTCCAACTCAAAACGCCCAAAAATAATCAAGCTGCAGCAATCAACGAATGCATTCTTTTATAAATGAAAGGGAATGAAGTGTTTTACACATTTATAAACACTGTTGTCAATCAAGATGACGCCACTCATTATTCTTTAAAATTCCTGAATTCCCTCACTGCAAGTGGACTTCCGACGGACGTCATTAAGTTGAAGGTCGGTGTCCCGATTATGCTTCTTCGGAACTTAACGCCTTTGAAATTGTGTAAAGGGACCCAGAAAATGATGGCCTGATGGCTTAATGTAAATTATCTGCAAATCATCAAGGCGCAAATTCTAACGGGTTTCGGTATTGGCGAGACAGTGTTTACACCATGTACCACTAATTCTCCACATTTATCCCTTTCAATTTAAGCGAGTGTAGTTTCCTGTGGGCGTTTGTTTCGCCATGAGAAGTCTGCGAGTGTCGATCTCAGGACCAGCTTCTCCTCACATAGACTGTATGTCGTTTGCTCTCGGGTCACCAGTCCTGACTCTCTGTACATTTTAGCTCCCGAGAGCAAAACTACAAACAAAGTAATCTGTATGTTTTTCTAAATATCCTGGTTCGGATTTGATATTGATACGAAACTTTTGTTCTTTTACATAGGTTTTTCGCTTTATTAGGTCAGAAATTATGCAATAAAATATGCGAAGCGCACTTATAACTTTTTCTTTTGCCCTATACATTAGTAAGACTTAAATATAAAACTAATCTTTGTTAGAATAATTGCTCTCAAATGTGCAAAACATATACAATACAATAGGTATATTTAAAAAAATCTCTCATTCTCTCCTGTGCAATAATTATTCCCACATGATCGTGGGGTCTGTTTTTCGGGTTTTTCGCTTCCCCTTCGCTCTATCCATTGCATCGTCCTGGATAATGTTTAATAGCAATATATAATGTTTTCAATAATAAATATTTTGGATAATTTAAATGTTTATGCACATGTTTTGCTTAATAAGAAACTCGCAAAAACAACTGACTTGGGCGGACTTGAACTGTCATATCATAACATTACTAATCTGCACTAATAAAAGTTTGTGAAGATGTTTGTTACCTAAACACTTTTGATTTGAATAGAACTCGGTAAACATAAAAACCATATTTCCTGGATTAACAAAAAATATAAATTTTATCCTGGTTCAACATCCACGCGGGCGAAGCTGCGGGCAAAAGCTAGTGACATATAAGAATAATGACAATTCCCAAATATATACCTATTATATTTTGTACTAGCGCTTCTCCCGCGATTTCGTCCACGTGGACTTTAGATGAAAAGAAGACCTATACAAACTTTGTCAATCCATCACTTTTATTTAGGGGTTGAATTTTGAAAAACCCTAAAATACGTGTTTTATACTAGTCATAATAACAATTAATTTAATTTAAGCTTCACGAAACCCTCACTATGTTGCGCGAACCTGGCTCGTATCGTACTTAACCGATTTTTTTAAGCTTTAGTAGGTACAGATTGTAGTAAATATTTTGTTGCAGTGTATCTTAATATATATATAAAAATTAAAAGAGTATTCCGCTCCAGTGCTTTGTTTTAAAATACGTTTTACAATGTTTCAGCGTTTGTGCCGAATTTATTTACACAAAATTATTGTAGGTCCCTACATCTAAACAATAATTTAGTGATAAGTTTGTTGCTGACTGTATTCGTATGTCTATTGACATAAACAATCAAAAGCTGTATATAATTTGATGAAATTTCGCTGTCGTTTCGCTGTTATTGATTTTCATTTAACTCTTCTTAAATAGGTCATTACGGCAGTGTGTTTATGAGCAAACCGGCGTCGTCGGTCGAAGGGCAATATTGCGTTTTGTGCCACTGCGTACAATAATAGGGTGATTAATGGCTCAGGCGATACACGAGGCAAGTTCTTTGTTGTTCGCCAAATATTTGATCCGGCTCCGACATCGCAATCCATTCCTTTGATATTACTTATAACAGTGATTTCGGCCGCATAAGCTGGCGGGGGATGTGTGAAGACGCAGTATTGGTCTCCCAGCTTTTACCAGCCACAACCAACCCATACAAGCGGGTATCCGGCCTGAATAACTTATGAACGTATTACTCACTCCACTTTTGGATTATTTGCTTCAATGAAAACCCGATACATAAATTTGTCTAAAATATTAACATACAAACTCATTATTATTTCTGTCGTTGAAGTGGTCCCCACTACTTACATCTAATACTTATCATTCATGTACGAGTATGTTCGTTATGTTCTTAAGTATCTAGGTACGATTTTAGTTCCTATCAGTCCTGAATTATTTTATAATTTGTTATTTTTTTCTAATCCTTACTAATCCATTAATAAGTTGATACCACCGTAGATTTTATACGTCGATGTCAATGTAAAGCTGAATGGAGAACAATTGATACGTTAAGTACCTTCTCAGGTCCGGCTAAAAATGAATCGTAGCCACACGACTACCGAATATTTAACCGCACTGGTACGAAAATCCTGTCCCTAGTCTTAATTACTCAATGTATTGAAAGGGCAATTAATTATGCAGGCGGTATCAATGGCGCCGGTTAGCGTCCGGCGCGAACAGTGGGCACATTTTCATATCTAATGGTTGCTTCATTTCTCATAAATAAATTAATTCACTTTCAAATCAGTAGTTATAATTCCTTTTCCTATTGACCTACAGGGATTGACAGCTAAAACATATTCAAATATTTGGAATATGTATACCTATCTATATGAATACGAAAAAATCTTGCCTGATTGCGTTATAATTTTAATTGCAAAAAACAGAACTTACCGTTAAACAGTTACAGATTTATCTACCTAAATATGCCTACTTACTAAGACAATCGAATTAAGAGCCCTACACATAGAATGTTGAAACAATATATTGAATTAAGGTTATAAGTGTTAGCCATTATCCTGATTTATACTTTAGCAGAAGTTAGCGGTCGGCTATTAGCCAAAGCTAGGACCTGTGTAATGGGGCGTGATCACCGCGCTTTTCAACTTCCATCTACGATGGGCCTCGGGTATCTTTCAAGATAAATAAACAAATAATAAAAGGTGAAAAGTATGCATAACAATTGTCGTTTTCATGCAAAAAAAATGGTAAGCCCCGTGAAATATATATGTATGTGATTTATGAGCACAGCTTATGAGATTTTTCTGTAGAGATACATAATATCTCTAACTTATCTCAAAGAATTTAGCTACCTTATGTCGAGATTGATGCCTACGCATTTCCTATCCACATTTTTATGTTCCCGCTAATATTAAAAGGTTTACCAGCTACGCGAATGTAACACAAAAAAATCCGGTAGCAGTAAAATAATCGTTGTAATTATTTTATTTACGCAGTTGTATCAACATAGAATATGAAAGGGTAACCATAAGGTACCTGTAGGTATCTTCTGGTTATCCTTTCTTTGCTGTAGCAAAAAGTGTCGCTGGAATGTAATTTAATAAATATATAACTAACGATTTAAGAATGTACTCCGATAGGTACCTATATACATTTTATTTATAGAAACTATTGAAGTTACTTCTTAAAAATATTATACGCATAAATCAATACTTAGATGCTAACAATTTAAATAAAGCTCGTTAATTGGTTAGCCAGCATTTATAAAAAGTTTTGGCGATTATTCCATCGGTGTAGGCTCACAGAATGATTTGCAAAGTTTTACAATCGCAACAATAGGCACATTTTTCTTTTAAAAAGTTTTGCTCCAGGCTATAGAAACATTTACGCGTTATTCTTAAAAATTTTAAAATGAGCAGAAATCTCTTAAGATTTTTTTTTGTATTACGGTAGGTATTTTATAAATACGTGCCCATCTCTCTGTGTTGATTAATCCGTTGGAACATTGGGGGAGCACTTGTTGCTGCTGATTAATTAGGAAACAAGTTAACAAAAAGTGCAATAAACTTCGTTAAGGAAGCTTAATTTCCGTCGGAGCCCGAAAGAGACTGACATTAATCAACTGAAATTGCTCTCGACTGCCGCGAATTCCATTACAGAATCAGAGCACCCTAGGATTATCGTTATATTATATTAAAGCAATAGAAGATATTGTCTTATCTCTGAAGCGCGTATGTTTTCACAACTTTTATCGGCTTTGTACCGTTGTATATTTGAACCCGAGCAAGGCTGAGCGAGTTGATTGTAAATCTGATTTTGAACCTAAAACAACAAAAAGAGAAACGTTTATCGAGCTTCTGTATTGTGTCGGCTGAGGGTAAAAAGCTTTTCCGCGGGCTCTGATGGTTGAACATGAAAGTGGCGCGCGGTGAGCGAATGCCTTTAGTTCTCCGCGCTTTTTATTTGGGTAGGGATTGCTCATGCTTTTATTTTGGTATACCCCATCAATTTCAATTAGTATTTTCTTTATTCTATAAAATATATTATATATACTTAACCTTAAAATGAAAATAATAAGTAAAGCTTATACCTACTTAATAACTTGTTTACCAATAGTCTAGTAATAAATAGAGACGTCAGTACTACTTAGCAATTAATAGAAAGAATTAGCAATTTAAAAAAATATTAAAACCTTATTATTCAAATGTAAGTACTTGCAAAGTATTTTTTAGGTTCCTATGACATCAGTAATTCCTTTTTTATATGGTTGGGGGAGTAAAAATTTTTCCTACCGCATACCGCACATCCGAGGTCCTATGGTTATGTGGGGCTTGCACCCACTAAAAACTTCATTCCGACGTCCCAAATCATTTGATTTGATTGAATCAATCATTGATTCCTAGAGGCTTGACTAAAAACAAGTATCTTACGAGCACTATAATATTATTAATAGTGAGAACAATAATGCTAGGCAAAGGCCTTTTTTTATTAACCTACTATTATAATTCGTATCACTCACGCGATACAGATTTATGCATCCGAGTGTAGGCTTTGCTTTACATTAAAGAAAGAGGTTATGAAAGTTGCGAAAAAATATAGTTTTTTTAATATTTCAAGGAGGCTGTCGTAGCGCTATGGTTCCACTGTGGTTCACAAGATCACAGGTTACGTGAGCTGTGCATGAACTGGTCAGTCAAGTAGAATGGTTGAACATTTATGGCATTCAATTGCAGGCATCTTTGTGCTTCATTCATTCAAATAAATAAATAAATAAATTCCCTGTTCACTGAATCACATGTGGCTCAATCTATTGTTTAATTGTTTTCCATATGAGACTGTGGGAATGGGTTAATAGTTTTATAAGCGGGTACCACAAACAAAACTTCACCAACAACACTAGATTAGCGTTGTGAAGTATTATCCTAACTCGTCTTTACCTCGATTTCTGAAAAGATTTTGTTCAGCTATGAAACAGCATATCATGAGTGATTACTTTATTATTTTACAATAATTATTTATGAGCTTTTCAACTGGCTTTTTACCTAAACTCTTTCGTTTGATAAAAGGAGCCACAACAGTTATAATTACACCCCATTACAGGTTGTTTCAAAACAAAACCGCTTAAAGAGAAAACCCTTCTTCCTTCCTCCATACGATATGATGAACCATTTCATTCAATACTTTTATTTATTTACTTGCACCAATAATAAAATTGATATTTTAGGAATACCTTTTTTCGTGTAATTTTTATTTTATAACGTAGCCGAATTTATTATTCTAATTTAAACAACATAATAGTTTCAGTCGTGATAGCCTAGTGGTGGGAGTCGTGATAGCCTAGTGGTGGGAGTCGTGATAGCCTAGTGGTGGTGACCGTTGACTGGCAAGTCAGTGGTCTCGGGTTCGAACCCAAGGCGCGCACCTCTGACTTTTCGTAAGTTATGTGCGTTTTATAAATTAATTATCACTCTCCGTGCCTCGGATAGCACGTTAAGCTGTTGGCCCCGGCTGTCAATTGTAGATCTTTGACAGTCGTTACGGGTAGTCAGAAGCCCCAGTCTGACAACCAGTCTTACCAAGGGGTACCGTGTAACCCAATATCTGGGTTGTGGAGGTCTGATAGGCAGTCGCTCCATGTAAAACACTGGTATTCAGCTGCATCCGGTAGGACTGGAAGCCGACCCCAACATAGTTGGGAAAAGGCTAGGCAGATGAAACAACATAATAGTTTCCTTTGTATTGTAAAAATACCTTGGTAATTGTTTGATACATTTGTTATAATAGTAAAATAGTTGTATTAAACTGTATGGCGAAATGGCGAAACAAATCACCTACTTAATACAAACCCAAGATGGCATAACTCGATAAATTAATCGAGTAACAATCTTTGCGTATTGAACAAACTGTTAACCCAACAAATAAACAGCTTAAGATAAATATTTGCAATTTTCAGTGCAGTAAATTGACTTTTGACTTTGAAGAGTCGATCAAAGTTATGGGATGAAGTCTAAGCCGTTTGCGATCCCGAAGTTTCCTCGTTTGCATCACTTAAGGCGTGGAAAGGCTTCAAATGCCGCCGTGATTAGCTCGCTTCTCTCAAATAGTTTTACTTACGGGCCCTTGATTATAATGAAACCTTTCATTACATACGTCGCTCGTCTCTCGGCGTCTGCTTTGCGGTGATTGCGGTAAACCTAGGGGCAACTTTTACGACCCAATGTTTTACAAGTCTAGTTAACCGCAATCTCGGTTAGGTATGACTGCTATTTAGATACATTAGATTAGAGGTGGGTATATAAGGTAGGTAATACTTACACAGGCGAACAAGGCATTTGTGTGCTCGTTGTATTATAATATTGAAGGTATCGCCGATGACATGGTAGGTTAACGTGGCTAGCTATCCTATATTAATAACTAGCTGCCCCGCGCGACTTTGTACGCGTGATTATTCTACCTCTACACTTTTTCTACCCTACGCTACTATCCTAACCTTCTCAACCTTTACCCTACCCAACCCCTACTCTACCCCTACTCTACCCTACCCCACTCTACCCCTAACCTACCCTACTCTATCAATACTCTACCCTACTCTACCCCTAACCTACTCTACCTTACCCTACCCTATATCTCGTTCATTAATTATGCTACTTTGATGTGTCTTACTTTTCTCCCCTAATGGATAAAGTTTATAAAAAGCTGAAACACATCTTATTTGTTAACCGAAAACCTAAACACCAAGTTTAATTGATATTTAACTTTAAAAATTACGGATTTTCATACAAACTTTCATCCCTTTTTATATCTCCTCAGGGGGAAAAATCCAAATTTTTTGATACACGTCTTTCTCTTTTTAAGCGCATAAGGTTAGTACTCCTTTTTACACCTGTAACTTAAAAAATAACGAATTTTCCATACAAACTTTCACCCCCTTTTTTATCCATTCAAGGGTAGATTTGAAAAAAAATCGAGTTATTCATCAACTGGGCCGAAGGAATCTTGTCCGAACGGCCGAGTTGGCACCATTTATTTTTAATAATTTTTTCGTTCATCAACTCGGCCGACGTAAAATTTTTAAGTATTTTTGTACAGTCAAGTACAAAACTATTGATAAAAATAATAATATGTCTTAATAAAACTAAATGTATTATATAAAATAGATTTAATTTAAAAGATATATTTACAGGCTGACTGGTGAGACACGTTCAATATTGAAGGAGGGTACTCGGTACTCTATTTTTAAAGATTTTTTTTGTATATTTTTTACATATAATACATACCTAACATACCTAACATATAAATAATTTCAATTTACAATTTATTTACAGTTACCGTTACCTTTACCTTCGGTAACTAGGGGGCGGCTGGCCCCACAGCACGTGCTTGGCCACTTCATCGAATTAACATTATCAGCGACACGTCCTAGCGAAAAATTATCCACACTTAAATTATTTGTAGGATATTTTTTTCAAAAATTAAGTACCTTTTTTTATGATGTAAATATAACGAGAATCGGGTACTGAGTACCCTTCTTCAGTATTGTTAGTGTCTCACCAGTCAGCCTGTATATACAAAATGTGGTCTATAAAACTTAACCTAATGTTAATCAATAATATCACAATTTGTTGAGCATTATGCTTAATGTGAATAAATTATTTAAAGATTGATGAATACTAAACAATAATTGTAAAAACAAAACTCAAAGAAAGCCTTAAAATACATGTAGAGCATGTCAGTTTGGTTTCAAAAATTAACATAATTATTCTTATTTAGTAATTAACGTAATTAGTATTTTTAAAGCTCTATTAATAATCAAAAAATATCACATTTTTAAGCATTCTGCTAGTTTAATAACTAAATTTTCTATTGCTTGATAAATAGTAGACAAAAGAATTATAAAAACAAAAAATATGAATAGGATTGAAAACCTTCTGCGTTTTTCGTCGGTAAATAAATTAAATCAAATTTAACATAATATCACCTTTGTTTAAAAAATCAACATAATATAAAATATGGTCTATTTTAAAGCTTAATCTAAAAATAATCAAAAAATATCACAAACACACACACTTTAAAACAATTGGGTCATTATTAACTAAATTATTAAAGTCATACGGTTATTGTTCTGACTTAATTCTTTTGACTTTCTATATGAGAGTAATTAGTGTTTCTGTGTAAACGAAAAATTCATATAAGTACCTACGGAACGTGATTGTAAAAATTTCATTTCAAAATATTATTGACCATAAATACTTTAAGCACTTTTGAAAAGACTGTACTACAGATACTCGGACGAGTTGATGAACAGAAAAATAATAAAAAATAAATGGTGCCAACTCGGCCGATCGGACAAGATTCTTTCGGCCCAGTTGATGAATAACTCAAAAAATCTATGCTCGTCTTTCATCTAACCACCGATAAGCTAAATACCAAGTTTCGTCCATTTAACTTTAAAATCGACGGACTTTCATACAATCTCTTATCCCCTTTTTTACCTACTTAGGGGTGGAATTTCCAAAATTCCTTCCTTAGTGCACCCCTAGAGTACCTAAAGAATATGGTCTCAAACTTTCAAGTTTCTAGGTCCACCGGTTTGGGCTGTGCGTTGTCTGTCAGTCAGTCAGTCACGGTACTGTTTTATAAGTATAGATATATACTATAACAATAACATTATCAACTATGACTAACTACCTACATCATACTGCCGGGGCAAATTAAATAAATGTTTATAAATACCCTGCCACGGGGCATTTATACGCTGGGCAAATATTAAAGTTTATTTAATATGCCTGGGAAAAACATGTAACTTCTGTTCTAATAGATTTTATGTAAAAGTTTGAATGCTTTATTATTTGACTCTCGACTACTTGAACAAGGAACCACCAATATATGGGTATAAGTCTACTTCAGTAAAAGATTTTTAGCTTAAACGAAACTCCATACAACCCTGAGCTTCTTGATATTTTTCGAGAAAATGCCAATGTTCTAGTAGGTATGAACGAATTTAATGCTACGGTCGGTGAATTTTACTATCACTGGATTCCATAACATTTTTTATTGTGCCCATAATAGTAACAGTTTATGATACGGAACTTGTGTGAGTCAAACTCGCCTTGACCGTTTTTTGACTTTCAAAGGATAAAAATAGAAAACTATATATCAGAGATTGTATACAAGAAACTTTTGGAGTAATACATATTATATATGGTTATAATCTTCAAAAGAAAATAGCAGAGGTAAAAATACCTTTGTTTTTGAAATCTAACGTGTATGAACACGTAGGGATCCGATCTTTTGCTTGTGCAGCGTAATAAAATAAAAGCATTGATTTTGAAACATAAAGAACTTACTAACATTAAGAGCTATTTCGCGAATTCCTTTTGGATTCAAAAATTATTTTTGGAAAATTACGTTTATTGGACATAACTCGTCAATATTTGACATTTCAAATAGCTGTTGTTTACTGATTGACAATATGTGTAGCTGTATTAAGGCAAATATTGATCGGCATAACAATGAAATTTTCATAGTATTTGTATTAATTGTAATTGTACTTTGTATTAGGTACTAGGTACTTATTATGTTGCGTTTGGCAGTTAGATACAATTAAAATCTACGGTTAAACATCATTTCTCTCAAGTGAAACCATCAAATCTGATCTACGAGTATATGATCACTAGCTTTTGCTTGCAGCTGCAATCATGATTCGAAAGATTTGTTTCCTTTACGTCGATCGGTGAGCGTCGTCTCATGTTACACGTGGCTCCATCTATTCTCATAAGAATGTTGTTTTTTTCCGTGGGAACAGTAGGTACTTTTTTCGGAATTAAAGGTACCTTATGTCTATATCTGTTCACTTGGCAACGTATAGGTAGGTAAAATTTCAGGATGATCGGTTCAGTGGTTTAGGCGTGAAAAGGTAACCAACAAACTTACTTTCGCATTTATAATATTAGTTAGAATAGGATTAGGATAAAGTTTGTTAGTATTTGTAGTACATACTAAAAATCATTTGTTTAGTGCGGGTCGAAACTAAGTAGAAAATATTCTTACCACAAACAAGCAACAATCTAACAATCTAATTTTAAAAGCCAAAGAAAGCCATTTGAAACAATGAAGGTTTTTTCATAATTTTCTTCAAGTTGACCTCATAGCGTTTATCGTAATTTTTTTGTTATTTCACGAAATGTTTTTAGCGTGGTCGTATTATAAAAGGATAAAAAGTTTATCGGACAGACAGATTGGCGCTAACGTACAACTTCAGGATTTTATAACGACCTCAAAGATAAGCTTTAGAATTACTTTATTACTACAAAAAGCTTTTGACATTTTTGGAAGACGAGAAATAAAATAAATCACGTTTAAATCGACTGTAAATTTTCGGAATATTACTAATAAGATTTCCCAAGGTAAAGCCAGCTGCCCACACGCCTGTCGCAGGTGCAATCTAGGGTATAGAAGAGTGGGAATCGCCTGGGAAATTGCCTCTGCTTGCCTATATACACACGTTACAATTTAGGAAGTAAATTAGGTAGTCATTTTATGACTCTAAATTAACCTTTTTGATTACCCTGCCGCAGAGGTCTGATAGGCAGTTGCTCCATGTAAAACACTGGTATTCAGCTGCATCCGGCAAGACTGGAAGCCGACCCCAACATAGTTGCGAAACGGCTAGGTAGATGATGATTACCCTGCCGCAAAGGCATATGAGTAGCTGGCATAAGACTGCCAGGAGTATGTAATACACGCAAGTTAATACATAATACATTACTGACTCATTACTGACAACTGAGCTCAGCTTCAGTTATCTATGATCTAACAAGATGATTCGCATTATTTATAGCTTGTAATTAATTTAGTGCGTCAACTAAACTCCAGCTATTTACTGTAATTTGTAATGGACCATTATTATTGTATTATTAATGGCGCCTAAAATTTGGTGCATCTATTTTCTGATGTTGTGTTCATTGTTTCGTAATTTAGACATAATAATTATAGTCAGATATTAGGTACTTATTGCTGCAATGCCAGAATGTTAACATAATTACCAAACAAAAGGCAATTGAATTAGGATTTAATTGTGTGCATAACAACTTATTTATGTTGGTTTACACGGTCAAGAGTTTATGAATTTTTGATCGCTTACTGAATTGACGGCTTTTTTAAAGTGTGGCGGGTTCAATTCTCGCACGGGACAAATATTTGTGTTATTCACAGCTATTTGTTACGGTCTTGGTGTTCCAAAGTCATTATAATAAATGCCTCTAAAATTGTAATCTCAAAGAATCCTATGGTGTCAAAAAAAAAAAAAAATAGATTTGCATTGTGTTAATTAGAAATAAATGTATATACGTATAATATGCGCAATTAGACACAGATAAATATTAAAAGATGTTGTGGATAGTGTGGTTGAGCTCTAACAGAAGGTTAACCATCAATGCACCAATAATATGAAAAGTAGAAGACTCAATTAACGCGTTTATTAAGAGTAGAAGGTAGAACAAGTTAGAATTTCGTAAGATAATTATTATCGTCTCCGAGGTGCCAGGGAAACTTGCAAGTGAAGACACGTGTAGCGATGTTACGAAAATTTTCCAACACTGGCTTTGCTTGGTATCTTGTTTAATTGATTGAAATATAATTTCCAAGTAAACTTGGTACAAAGGGAAAATTAGTTGAAAGGTAAGGTTCCTCAATAATTAATTTTTGGCATAATAATAATTATTCTCTGGTTTAGCTCGCTTTGATATTTTTATGTATTTCTTTAAAAGAAAGAAACCTTAATGTATTAAAAGAGAATCATAAACTACTAAAAATATAATATAATTACAACACGGAGAAAAACCTACTCGTACACAAAATAACTACCAAAACGTATACAAATTGTAAACAACATTCTGGTCAGTAAAAATAGGATTAGGTGTATCATGTGTATTAGAATTATCTAAAACAACACAAAGCTGTTTTGTACTAAATACAAGAATAATCTGTTTTAGTTATCATCACATAAAACTATTTACAAATACCTTTAAATAATGTAAGGAAAATATAAACTATTAGTACCTACGTAATAAGCATTCCTGAAACAGAAAGCGATAACCGTGCTGTAACAATATAATAAAATTCTAAAAGAGTTGAAGCCAGAAAACCGTAATGCACTTCACTTAACTATTATAACGATCATAATATTGTAAACTAAACATCATTATAGTAAAGCCAACTAGTTTGGTTCAAAAAAAAAAAACAAAAATATTTTAGTAAGTGAACAAACACTTAGATAGTTTTGTAAAAAAAAATCTAGTACTTAATGTTTACATTTTAGTTCATTAATTGTAATTGTAAATATTTATAGTAGCTACTAATAATAATCAGTAAAGCCAACTAGTTTGGTTCCAAAAAAAAACAAAAATATTTTAGTAAACTGAACAAACAGATAGTTTTGTAAAAAAAAATCTAGTACTTAATGTTTACATTTTAGTTCGTTAATTGTAATTGTAAATATTTATAGTAGCTACTAATAATAATCAGGTAAGCTTCACAACAAAACATAGTTGTACAAACAATATTATTTCCGTTATATTTTAATTAATAACAAGTAGGTAGGTATGTCTACAAATGCGATTAATTACATCATTGTTGAGATAAATTACTAGATTGTTTAACTTTACTAAACAATATACTGTACAATAAGCTGTCACATTTAGTACAATGTTTTTTTGTATGAATTAACTATAATCTGGTATATGGAATCAGAATTTTTTCTCCAATAATCAATAATAAAATACTAATGACAATTATTTGATGTTACAAAATAATTATGTCCTTATAACAAAAAAAAATAATAATATATAAATTATAAAAATTATGCAATTTCTAATCCTAAAAAGTCTATTTGGTAAGGCTTCAATATAACTTAATCTTTGGAGTGGATCAACCTCTCGGATCTATCTATATTTTATAGTACAGGTAAAAGAAAATTGAATTAAGATTATGAAATGTACGTTAAAGTTAAATGAATCTATATTAAATCATCCAAAATAAAAAAGTAAACACTTTCTAAATGTATGGAAAAAATACATAGGTATATGAGAAAAAGTAAACTTACCTTTTAATTAAGTTTAGGGTGCAGAGAGAAGATCCCTTGGGTTTACCAGGGAGAATATAAGTGATTCTCACGGGCCTCGGTAAACCTCAAAGATTTACCCGAACCTCGACTTAAGAACCACTGGGTACCGCCATTAGATACTGAAACTTATATTTTAATACATAATTAAATAAGGTTTCTACGCGTCACAAAATAAACTTATAGTATTAATTTAACAATAATTATTTCGCGAAAAAGTTCTGTGATACGAAAATACTGATCTTTAATAGACGAGTAGTGGTCGAACTTCGTAATTTTCCCTTATGACCTAGAGACGTTTACATATTGCCCAACCACAACAGATGTTGCCAAACTTGCAAGTGTTGAAGCTGGAAACTCTATCTCATCCACTATACTCTTTTCTCTAGGAATCTCGTTATTGCTCCTACAGAATTTTAGTTTTTAGTTCGTTTAATATTATTTATGTAAAGAAAGTTAAAAAAAAACTTAGAGACTTAGCAACACTGCTTTCTTATCGGTCACTGTTCGCTGTGCGTAAAGATCGTCTAAACGTAACACATTGGTTTGTGCGCCTTGTTAATGGGTCGATATTCTAGCAGTCTTATTGTTAGTTGATCTGACGCCGCCGGGCACTGGGTAGCCCCCGCTGGTACCTACTTACAACGTGTATGATTTTTCGAATAAGTAGCGGTGCCAGCGGCCTCGGTGTGTAGACACCATAATAATATTATCCAATATACCTACTGGTACCTACACTGTATATTGGTCAATGCAAGTAGCTCTTAACTTCGTCGTAAAGAGCTTCAAGATTTGTGTTTTACTCGTTAACTAGTTTACGCACGAATTATGTCGACATCTTCACTCATGTGCAAGGGTTTCCTCAAAGTAGTTAATAATACATTCATGGCCACTAAACACGAACCAAGGTTTTCCTGTGTCTACGTTTAAAGACAAAATTAAGGGTAGGTAAGAAAATTATTTAAGGAAATTACCTTAGAATATTTGCAATGAACTTAGGGTTTTTAAATAAATACGCATAGATATTAGGTATAGCAGCAGCATTACAAATTGATAAGTGAACACTAATCTGTTCACTGAAGAAACTTCACAAGCAATACTGTAACAGCTGCAAAACTATTCAATAATGCATGTTCGAACCGCCCTTGACCCGTTTCATTGTAAAAATGAAACAATATTTTTAGTTTCTGAACATTGTGAAAATGTTATTCGAGCTGACATAGCGACTGAGTTATATTAAATAAAAAATTGAACGTTAAGAAAAGTTTTACTTTTAAGCAATTTTCTTGGAAAAGTAATCAAAACTTAAGTTGTGTAAGACACCCTTGTGATTTAATTTATGGAGATACGCAGCGTCAGAGTATTTGTGTTTAAACAACATGTCGCTCGTACTAAGCTCAGATGTTAAATGGATCGGCATAATGTACTTTGCCATTTCACTGCTGCGCTACACTATACGGATAATCTGTCAGTACATCCATACCAATCAACTGAATTCTACCAAAAACATAATTGAGAAAAAGGAGCCAAGTTTGGTACAAAGTATACGACTTTGTCGAAAAAACAGTTATCTAAAAGGGTACGAAGGTCTGGCTAAAGGAATGCAAAACGTTATTTAATTGTTCATAAAGTAATAAGTTTGCTTTCTTTCCAACTATTCCATTCGACGCACCAATCGATTTTTCTGCCTTCTTGAAGGCTTTCGTTAATACCTATAGGTACAACTAGAAAAAATAGTTTTAGCGTGTATAAAGTTATAGAGAAGATAATGTAAAAATGTAGGTATATATGGATGGTTTATGTCCCTTGATTATGAGAAAATCATAGACCTTTGGGACCCCGAGTCAAACATTTCCCATTCCCATACAATATAACAGCGCATAATCAAGTATAAATTGACATAGGTACATCACACAATATTTAAAGGATATTTTTTTCATAAATATTAATATTGCACATTCAGAAAGCCACATCCCCTATATTACACAACCAGTAACACATACCCATACATCTTTTTGAAATTACTGTACACAGTTTACACCTACTAAACTTAAAAACTACAAGGTACTAAGTCACATTTCTCGATTCTTTTCTCAGATGAGTTTAGCAAGTTTTATATACTCGTATCTTTAGAACTAACACTGTTTTTCAATAAAATGAATGATTTACCTCGACGCACATTTTAAGTTTTTAATTCACCTGGAAGTGATCTGGTTTTAGGTGATTAAAGATAGAAAAGGAGATATCCAGATATTAACAAGACTTTGTGTCCTAAAAGATTCATCCATTATTTTTTAAGATTTAAATAATAGGGAAAAACCCTAACGTAAGATTTGCCTACGAGCATTGGAGCTCATTGTACTAGGTTTTAAAACTAATAAATCGAGTTAGAAACACTACCCTGCGCTCCTTAACTCAAGTATTAGATCTGGAAGAAAAAACAGTCAGGCTAAAGTGGGAGTGGGTCGGCCACGTCGCTCGAATGAATGGCCAAGATCGTTACCCCAGGCAGATTGCGGCGAAGGTGATCTGGATGATCGAACATGTTTGCGAGATGGACGTGGCAAATTGCAAAAGATAGATAGGTTTAAAAGATGAAGGGAAGAAGCCTTTGCCCAACAGTGGGATACTATGTAAAAAATAGTGATTGGGAAAGTTTTCATTAATAAATTCACAAAATGCAAATGTTTAGGTGAAACCGATTTTGAGCTATCTCGTAAATGGTTATAACCTACGGCCTTGTCGGTGCCTCGAACTTGGCTAGCCTTGTTACTGTGTTTCTAGAAGTACAATAAAAGCGGATTCCAACGATTGAATGAAATTTAGTATGTAGGCTCTTGAGTGAAATAAAAATTTATATTTCAATCAGATTACCGATTGGAGATTGGAACGAATCTGTTTTTATACCCTTGCACAAGAAAGTAACTGCAGCTCTAACTGCCGAACCGAACTAAGTGCTATTATACCTTAAAACTAAATCCGCAGATTTGTGCCCATAGACTTATAGGTACGCACTCTTTGTACAATTTGTTTAAGTAAATGGTTAAAAAAATACTGTACAAACCTATTATTTTCTATTAAAACTAATAATGACCTTAAAACCCAAAAAGTTTACAATAATCTCAACACAATAAAATAATAATTGTCCTCTATCAGAATTTCAGTCATAACGGGAGAGCGAAACTCGGACACCATAGCCTGCTACATACGAGATTTAGGTACTGGTTCACTTTTTATTAACTCTCATAGTCCGAAAATACGGAAATCCATCACGACTGGAAAGATCAGTATAGTAATGAATTTATTTTACAAACATTACATTTGTTGTAGGTATTGTATCTGTTTGAATAACATTCATTTCCTAAAACAAAGGCTAAGACATAAATAATTTATTATTTACGTGTTGTAATATTAACACAATCATCTTATTATGTTAGAAGTTTGCGTCATCTTATGCCTGAAGTTCTTATATATTCATCTTCTATATTTATAAGACCAGTCGGAGCATGAATTTCGTACCAATAAAAACAATAACTTTTGTCTTCGTATAATTCAAAAGATTATCGACATTGTGGAGAAAATATTAACCAAAGTAAATGTGCAACTGGCACTAAAAGTTCAGTTTAGTAATTGAAATACCTTTGAATTGAAGTTTGTGAGTGAATTACCTTTAATTTAAATTGTACTATGAAAGGTAAGAAGTGTTAACTTTTTAACAATATATTTTATATTGCATAAGTTTCCGAATTCATTGCTTCATTCCAATATTATATGGTATATTTTTGTGGTAAACTAGGTAGTCAACCGTTGTTAGTTGGTCTAACAAACTTGCTCTCACTTAATATCAGAGTAAAGTAGTAACTTTGTATTGCTGCGTTTTAATATTAACCTTATGTTTTAAGCTTTCCAGTTAGGTAATTACAAGAATTGAAGTGTTTCCCTTCAATTCTTGTACCTAATTACCTAACTGAAAAGCTTAAATTATAATGTCTTAAAATCTTGCCCTAAAAAGGAGCGGTGACAGTTTGTTGGAGAAATTAATCTTTGGAGTTAGAAACAAAAAAATTTAAAAATACGAGATTTCGAAATTTTAAAATATATTTTCTTAAAGGGGTAATAAACGGATTGTAAGTTTATATTTAGAGTTTAAAGTAAGATAGATCATCATCAGACATCACGACTTTTTTTAATTTTTGGGGATGTAAAATCCAAATTACCCGCGTTCGTAGTTTCGGGAGAAACTCTGGTAGTCCTTCCCATTTAACTAAACATTTAATTTCAGACTCAGGGCTGTATCTGCTTTGTGTGCTATGCTTAGCACTAGAATACACAGTGGAAGTGGAGCTTAACGAAAATGGATGTCCTGAAGACGACACTTTTGAGGTACTATACGCCCACGAAGAATGTAACCAATATTACGAATGTCTGGGTGGATCATTAGTTACTCGATTCTGTATACCAGGCTTGATGTTTGACCCCATACAAGAAAAATGTGTTTATGCTGTAGATACAAAATGCCACAAAATCGTAAAGAAAACGATCAATGGTAAAAAAATACCACCTAAACTCAAATATTTAGATAACAGTAATCCCAGCCATGTAAATTCAATTTGCTCAGTTGATGATTTCAATGGTGCGTACGTAGCCCATGAAAACTGTGACGAATTTTACAAGTGTTCTTTTAGAAAACCCATACCATTGAAATGTGCAGAAAATCTCTTGTACAACACTGATCGTGAAAAATGTGAAGAAGCTTCTAAAGTTGACTGCGGTGAAAGATTATTACCAAGTTGGTGGGAGGATGGATAGTCACAGGCAAGCACGAAGACTGTCC
Source organism: Protodeltote pygarga (assembly GCA_936450705.2). NCBI lineage: Eukaryota > Metazoa > Arthropoda > Insecta > Lepidoptera > Noctuidae > Protodeltote > Protodeltote pygarga. The sequence goes on along the minus strand of OW388255.2, from coordinate 6,352,878 downwards.
AACAAGTGGTTCTGGTTTTAATTCCTAGTGTTTTGTTTGGACATGGAATCAAATATTATGTCTTATCAAAGCAGATGTTTATGTCAAAGGTTTTATTTTATAAATATATATTATATTTATAAATATATTTGGGTAAGACATTACAATAAAATAGTAAATCTCTCTGAATTGATCAATTAGATAATAAGTACTAAAAACCTAAGCTTTATGTAAATTGTTATTTTAAGTTGATATACTAAGAATAATGTTTGTGCCTTATTAGTGTTAGATACTTACTTTTTAAAAAGCGCTTTAGCCTGAAAAAATGTTACTGAAAATTCTTTGTAGTTGTAAAAATGTATAAATAAAGAATTGAATGACTAATTATTACTATTACTATAATAATTGCCGACCTAACAATAAATATGTAATGACAGCTGAACGACCGGACCTTGCTAGTTTATAATTATCACGTTAGGCAACCCTTTAAAACGAATTTACAGTCTTCGCTTATTTAAGCGTGAAAACAGTAATTATAGTGTATAATATCTACTTACTAACTATCAATAATATCCAGTACTTAATATACACATGAAAACAAACTTTTAAATGGAGTGTCCGAGGTAATAGGCGTGTGATGGATGCGGCCACTTGTATACGCTCTATTTCCATCCACTCTGACACCTAGAGCTAACGATTTGCTATCGATCCTGCTACAGTGCCACACATACACTATTTACGTTTCTATGTGTACAGCCCAGTCGTTTATAGAGATTGAACGACTATAACATTACGTAAAACATGTGGGCGTAAAAATATACTTCCGAACTAAACATTTGAACAAAATATTTTACACTAGTGGGAAGTTTATAATACCGTCATTAAAACAATAAATATTGATATAAATCGTTTGCGGTACCTACCGGTAAACAAATCTCAGTATAAGACATAATTTGTGTAGTAAAAGTAGGTGTAATTATGCATCAGAAGTAGTTAATTATACGTTAGTATTGAGAAATATTTTAAACTACTTACTTATCTTAATGTTCAACTTGTGTGTTATACAACTGCGATGAGACTTCAGGAGATTTCACCCATCACGTAATGTTTATTATCAACTGTTAGCAATGCTGTAAGCATTCACAGCCATAGCAACAAAATCGTTAAGAACGAAATTAAAAATTGAATATGGAAGTAAATCGTTCGTCATGTTTATTTTCTTCAGTAGGTGGTACGTGTTAATTGGGGACGCTGAGCACGTCGGTCGGCTTGTTGACTTGCGACAGGGCCATTAGGCCTGAACAGTAAAGGGGCGCCCCACACCCTTACCCGCCCATTCTTTGCGGGTTATCTGCATTATTATAAAGCAAAACGCCAGCACTTCTAAATTGTAACACAAAAAAATGTTCAGCGTTAATCAGTTACTGCGTTTATTACACGCGTTACCTAGACGACAATATCAATATGAAGCTTACGGAAGGTTATGTAAAAGGTACACAGAGAGTGAATAATATTTACTTTCAAGGGTAGAGCAACAAAATTGTTTTTTGTTTGAGAGAGTGAAGATTAACAATTTGAAAACGTCTATTGTTTTATTTTATTTAGGTGGGCTCAGTTTTGTTGACCTTCGCATCGTTATGTTCAAATGTGCCTACCTAATTGGCGTTTTTGTTTCCGAAACAAAAAAAAATCCTTTTAAAATATTATTTATTAATTAAAGGGTATTTGCGTTTCCCTATTTATCCACACATGCTTTTTTATAATATGTAGGTATTTTCTTCAAGTGAAAAATGGTAACCCATTTCCAATTTATTTTAAAAAATGTGGGCAAATACCGGCAAACATAATGACAAAAATGACCTTGTCTGCGCAGTAGTCGATTTTCAGGTCTCTTTAATAGACCAAAGGAGGGGTGAGAGGTGAGATGAGATACAGAAGATATTAGTATCTAAATCTTAATTGCAAAATTTCATTGAATTCAAATCGGTAAGATTTAAATCCCACCAAACACATTTTCATGTAAAATGTTGCCAATTTCATGATCTCATGTAGAGCCAAGCTTTGTTTTTTTTATAACAAACTATTAAAACCACAGACCACGGCGTGCAACCTACTCTGGCCTGTTGCTGATCGGGCGACGGACTAGCCACCAGAAGCAGCTTGATCTTTGTTGCATCATTAGTCAACTTAGATAATCAGTAACTGAGTTAGTGCTATTCTCACCCGTCACACCACAAGGGGCAAACAAAAAAAGATAACCGACGATAAAAAAAGAGAAGGTTTTCAAGCAGATGCATATATTTGGTATTTACCGTAGCGTACCGTACCGTAGCACATATTTTTTTACAGGGAAATGTGATTTTAACGATTTTTTTTGGTTGAATAGGATTTTTTAAGGTGTTTATTAAATTATTAGACAACTATTTGATTAATTAATGATCATTAATAGAATAATTGTATATAATAAATTTAAATGCGTTTAAATGTTTAAAGTTTGCTGTGGCCTTATTGTATGTACTACTCCAACCGTCTATATATTATTAAGTGATCTTTAAGTTTAACAACAAAGCTCAAAGTTATCTGCCAGGTAATTTAAGCACAGACAAGCTTAATTGATCATCGCTGTAATATTTAATTACACGAGGAAATGGTTTTGATGTACTTTGTACCCTTTGATTACTAAATAATTCTAACTGTTTCAAACTATTTGTAATATATTGTAATGGCTGAAATTTCCTGGTTTAACAAATATATAATTATGACAACCCGTTTCTTAACTACATTTGTTAAATCCTTTGGGATTTACTTTATTATCTGACAACTAAGTTAATGTTCTTAAACTTTCGCGAATTGGAATCATGTTTTAAATATTATTTCGGGTCTATTCGCGCACAGATAATTCAAAATAGTCATTATTGAACTAACCTCGACGTTTCGGTCAAGTTGCATTGACCGTGGTCACGAGAAGACTGCTGTATGCGGGTGTCATCGTCTTGAGCTGCGGGTGGTTTTCTCAACTACCCGCGTTTGATTTTGCGAAACGTAACTGTCCCAATCACGACACGGTTACTAATCACGACGAGGTTAGTTCAATAATTACTATTTTGAATTATCTGTGCGCGAATAGACCCGAAATAATATTTAAAACTAAGTTAATGGTTAATATTTGGTTCTAATTGCTGAATATTAGCTAACGAGAAATACTAAGTAGGTACTTTCTGTTTCTATGATTAAGTGAAAGCAGGATACCGATTCTCGTAAAAATAAACAATCAATATAGTCGCTAGTTAGAGTCTTTCGATCGAAGTTTTGCCAAAATTTGGTATTCACGTTTTCCTTGATCGCAGTTCGATAGGACTTTGTCAATAGGTTCGAACGACTTTAAAATCTAGAAATAAAGATCCATGGTTGGATAAATACAAAACGGTTTCAACGATTAAGTTGCTACGATATCTTTACAATTTTTATTACGAGAATCGACCCTCTACTTCTGTGCAGTCATGGTTCTTGCGTAGGGCGTACACTGAACGTGTAGGTACTTGTCTATGTAATGTCCTCAATTATAGTTTCGGTGTTTAAAATAAGGTTTTCAGCATGATTATGGATTTATTTATTTATCCCAGGAATGTACACTAGAAATGATAGAATTTAGACAATTCATATAATTCATGCTTAATTTAATTATTACAAAGAAAAAGATATTTTTTTTCATATATATCGCGCATATTCATGAAAAGTTTGCTTGAAGATTTTAACGTTCAAAACACAAATATATATTTATGTACCTACTTATAATTAGCTTGAGCTACATCTAGCTTGAGTTTTTTTTGCATACTTATAACCATACGCAATTCTATTAGGTACCTTTACGACTTAAGTCGTTTAGGTACCTAATAGAATTGACTTTAAGTCGTGATAGCCTAGTGGTGGTGACCGTTGACTGGCAAGTCAGTGGTCTCGGGTTCGAACCCAAGGCGCGCACCTCTGACTTTTCGTAAGTTATGTGCGTTTTATAAATTAATTATCACTTACTCCGTGCCTCGGAAAGCACGTAAAGCTGTTGGCCCTGCGCCTGATCTCTCTCCGATCGTGTCGGAAGGCCGTCCCATCGGACAATGAGAGTGAGGGAATAGAGAGTGCACCTGTGTTTGCGCACACACTTGTGCACTATAATATTTCCTGCGTAATTGGCTAGTCTCCGTTGAGATTGGCCGCTGTGACCGAAATTCGGTCGGGAGAATATTATTAGGTACCTTTAGGTCAGCTTAAATAATATATTCGAATAATAATTGAATATCAATACAAAAAATATGTGACGTAGACATCGTTAAAAATTAAATGTTGTATATAATTATTCTAGTAGGTAGTAAACTATACTAACTTAATTTTATTATTTCCGAAATTTATGTGAAATATAACAACTTCAATTTACCATTACTTTAATAACGCCATATTAATATCCAAACAACATTATCACAAAACTTTATCGTTAATTATAATATGTTTGTCTCCTCCGAGACTTCAGACAGTCATTGTCAAAGCAAGGTTATTCCATTTATTGTAAATTCTTCGCTAAATAATAACAGAGATGACTAATATTTCAGCGCTTATTATTTTTGCTGAAATAAAATTACGAAAAACTATCTTGAGATAGTTTTTATCACCGCTTTAAAAAAGTATTTTTATAAGAGCGGTGACTCTTAAAAAAATATTTTTTAAGAGTCACCGCACATAACACCACATTATAAATACCAATTTTTGTGATAAAACATCGCAAATTATTGGATGAATAACTAACATCTAATATAAAATTATTTGTAAGTAGGTATAATAATTTACTGATGCGAAAAGAAAAAACAAAATTAATGTGTGTTGCGTATCTTTATTATTTGCATTATTTTACAGAGAAAACAGAAAACAAATCATAACTGAGACTAGAAACAAGGCCTTAAACCGGGTAATTTTTTTACAGTAACATTTATACCGTCGTCGCAGAACGCGTAAAAATATCTAATTGCTATAACGTAACATTCTTTTTACTACACCCCGTAAATTTCACAATAAAAACTTAATTTAACATAGTAAAAATGCAATTTTTATTCTCCAATCGTCCGCCTTAAACTTTCCAGCGAGAGCCGTTTCTTACGAGTTATGAGAGCAACGAGGGGAATATTGGAATTTATTTTTATGAAGCGGGATCCCCGACCGAGTTAATCTGTTAATATTGAACATTTTCCCCTCAAGAGTAAACCATACCTTGGCTTAGGAAAGAAGGACAGAAATAATATAAATTACCACTGTCTTACATGTAAATATGGACATGAACTTACACCTCATATATGATTCAAAGCACAGAAAAAACATTCACCTTGTCATTTGTGAGGAAGATAAGTTTTTTTTATAATTTCCTATACACAGTCGAATAGCTTTCGCTAGTTTGATAATTTACAGATTTTCGACATTTTATGATAGTTATAACATCCGTTTTTCTATATAGAATATTATTATATACATGTTTACCACTATTATATTATATGTGTCGGCTAGTGTAGTGTGGCTTACACGAAACGGTGTGAAAAACAATTTGTGGCTGAATTTCCATATAGGTATATCCGGTATGGGAATATTTTCACACGTTTATAGTGACCCAATTTTTTTTATTATACTTCGCATGTATTGTGCACGTCAAAAAACGATAAGAGCTATTTCATAATTCATTAATTCCTAAGGCAGACATATCGTACTCGTAAAAAAATATTCCCAGTTTGTCAGAAATGTGACGAAGGTATTTTTTGTTTCCAAATCAATTTCTTTTGCGTTTGTTTTATAAAAGTAGCCAAACTTGAACCTCCTGACGTTTTATAGACACGTTTTACATACATAAATGCCCAGGCCGTAACATTTATTTTTCTACGTGGTCTCTCATAGATATAGCTCTATGGAGCTAAAACTGATTAACCGGTCTTCTAGCGAGATCTAAAATGCCTCCAACAAATAAATTAAACTTAAAGCAACAGTAGATTTGGGTGCCCCCTAATGGGCCTCGGCTTAGGGCGTTGCTTGGGAACATGCTGGAAACTAGCTGGACTTGATTTTGATTATTTTGGGACATACCTATTTATGGTTACAGGCTCGGAAAGGGCTGGAACGTTAGTGTAAAAAAATATATTTTATAGCACTACTTTGTTCGGGAAATCATAAATTAACTTTTTAAATTTATTATAGATGCATTGAATAAAGACTGTCATTATGGTACTATGATTTTTATAGTTAGGACTTAAGAGTTAAAATGTAGATAAAATACTTTTCGATTGCGATTTAAAACATTGTCTTACATCATTGTCATCATAATATTTGTGTCACAATGTATTAACCATTCCAACCCTGATTCCGTGTAGGAGGTGAGTAATAAGTTGTGAGCAATTCGTAGCGCGCTGGTACGCCATTTGCATCGTCGTTTCTGAAATTAAAACACTACTTAATATTATCCAATCATCTACAAAAATCCACTAGGTACCAATTTTTTCGTGCGAACGAACAAGATTGAAGCATTTCCATTTGTTTCGTGGTCGTTACACACGTAGGTATTTCGTTCGAGTAGGTACAATCCTGCGTAACGTAGCGGATGTTGTGCGGAGGGTTACGTCCGATGCTGGCGGACAGTGGCTAAGTGGTCTGTCGAGCCTCGCTTACGCGTGATGGATTGCACAACCGTTTCTATAACACTGTCCCATTTAGTCTTAACCTTAATGATGTACCTACCACTACGCCCGCAGCCAAATTGTTGCCCATACTAATGACCGCGTTAGTCTTCCTAAATAGATTTATTGTAAAAGGCGCCTTTAGTTGAACGAAGTGAATTACTATATAAAAGTTTGCTCGCTATGTGAATAAGGTCTAACGTAAAATATTTTAGGATGCAGATCAGTATTATTTACATAACATTAGCATTATATTTGTAACGAAAAAAAATGTTAAAATTAAATCAAATAAGTAAAAGATGTTTTTGATTGTAAAAATCTGAAATTTCCAGAATTGAAAGTCAGTAAAAATATTATAATTATTTCAGGAAAGTAGGTACCAAAAATGTTGGAATGTATGTTTTTTTTTTCTTATTACAAAGCATCTTATTGGTCTCAGATAGGTCTAAACTAGTCTATAGGATCTTCCTATATAAGTACATTCCGTGTGTGTTTTGTTCTTGCAAAGCATCTCAGTAGTAGGTAAGCCGAAGGTCTGTGTGATAATAACACTACTATCTCCAAAGAACAACGTTGGAGCTATTTTTGTCAGATCTAATATGATACAATTTGGGGTCGGGATTTAGTAAAGACGGAACACAAGGTCACATCGTATCACGAGCAACAGAACACTTCATGACGTATGCATAAGGTTTATATTGCAGTAACACCAGAAACGCTAAAGATTTTTGCCATTTATTCTCGTATGCGTATAATATAGGATTCTATGTAATTTTTATAACAATTTTAGACCGCGCCATGTTAATTATAATGGTTTAAAATTTTTCATTTACGAATTTAACTGACCCCGAAGTGCCCCATATGCCGATTTAAATTTAAGCCGATTATGAAATACGATTTCCCGTCCAAACAATTTTATGTAATAGGTACGGATAAGTAAGTAGGTATACGTAATTATCTACTTTGTAATTTTCTAACTTAGCTACAATGATAATAATAATCCAAATATTATTAGAGTTGTGAAAAATTGTAAGTTTTTATGTTAGGATGACCAAGACTACACGGCTTAAAGATTTCAACAAAAAAAATGGCACAAAGGTAATTTATTATTGTCTCAAATTAAAATATAGGCTATGACATAATGCGCTCGGGTTCCGGGCAGAAGCTAGTTATACAATAAATCATAATAAAGACTATTTTAGGACTTCGCTATACGAACAAATAATACGAGTCGTATTATTTATTCATTTGACTTTAAAATGATTAAAATACAATTAAAACTAAAACTAAAAACTAATACTAAAACTAAGCTAAAACTAAAAGTAAAATAAAAAGAGAAAAACTTAATCTAAAAGACCGCTTCCAGTGGGCAATGTCCCCAAAACGCTGGCTGCATTGCCACGTTGAATGAATTGGTTTCATTGTTTATTGACTTATTTCAAATTTGTTTCAAAACAAAAATTTTGTTATTAATTATTCTTAGTAGTTTAGTTTGTTTAATTCTCAGGAAATACCTAAGTGAGTTTGTTTAGAATGCTAGGTAGGTACCTATATAATTAAAATATAGTCAATCGACTAAGAGCCTACCACCTTACTACCTTACCTTTATCCTAAACTAGCTGTTCCCCGCGACTTTGTCCGCGTTAAATTAACTTTTCCTGTAAACACACGTTTATAAAGCAGCCAGATTGCCTGTTTTTTTTTCTTACTTGAATCACAGATATTGTTATTTTTTACTGAAAACTGAACTTTTTTTTCAGAATAAAAAATAGCCTATAGCACTCAGGGATAAAGTAGCTTCCTATTGGTGAAAGAATTTTTAGGATCGGATCGGTAGTTCCAGAGATTACCCCTAACATACATTATTACATACATACAAACTTTACCTCTTTATAATATTAGTATAGATATAGATTTCATCTATTCTTTGTGCTTAAAAAATAATTTAAGCCCATGTCGTTCTCGTAAGTTTTCATGATCTATTCGTATACTTATTTGTTGGGAGCCAAACAGAGATTTTAATTGAGTGTCAGTCATGGTTTATGTTTGGCATCAGGTATATAGAGTACCGGTATTTTGTGGCCAGCGTGACAGGGTCTTTACCGTTGCGTCCTTTGGGCATTACACACCTTAGAATATTGTGTGAACGTGGCTGTCCTCACAATATTTTCCGGTTCGAAGCTTTTGACAAATGGTGTAGTAGAATTGTCTTCAAATATTATTGGAGTGTATGGGTCCGACCGAGGAAAACACTATGTCACAATAACCCAGTTGTTCCTTGTAGGGATGTGTCTACATATACATGTAGGCTACTAAATACTATTTATGTTTTTCTTTTTAAACACGTGTAGTAAGTTATTGTTCATAGTAGTTAAAGAGCGTTTTGGTACTGTAATTTGTGGCTGCCCCTGTGCCATGTTTGATTCAATATGCTGTGTTTCTTTGGCTGCTCGACAATGATCCATGCAGAATATTTGCAGAGCTTTTCACAATATTATTCGTGGTTAAATTTTTTTTTTTTACATTTGAATACTGATTCTGATAACGCAGCAAACGGGAATAACAGGGTTTTCACTCAATGTACAGGCATCTTAAAAGCGCTTACACTTCAAAACGTCCTTGACGTGTTCTACTATTTGAGCTTGTATGTTGCTTAGATATCCAGAAACATTTACGACCATGACTACTAAATTAGAAAATTAAGCGCTTTAGTGCGTGTAAAACGTCTATAAAACTAGGCTGAAAGATTATTACAGTATTTACGGTAAATTATGTAAGTATGTATAAATCTCCGATCAAGTTCGACGAGCAGATACATCAAGTGGTATTACCGTTTGAGAAATTGCAGGGAGGTGACATAGTCGGTGGTACGAGGTACCGCCTCGCTTTCCCTACAGCCAGTGTGGAAAAAACTTTCGCGCATATTTGCACGTTTTTACATTTTCCCCATACATGTAATTTGCCATAAGTTAATGGGGCATAACATGAATAGACCTATAGCTATTTTATTTGGGTATACAGCGTAAGCAATATTAAATTTTAGGACGCATTTTTTTAAATTATATATATGACTTGTGGCATTTGTGGTTCAAGCGTCCCTAATTAGAATTAGATTTTTGTTAAATTGCCCGCGTCTAATGCAATGTTATCGATGTCATCTCGCTAAAAGATCGCGATCGTTACCATCAGACCAATAACTAAACCCTCTTTTTTAAGTTGAAAATATTTGAAAGAGCATGTTACAAATGAGCACTATCGATAATAACTTTTATAAATTTCTAATATCGTTGAGTTATAAGAAGTATCCATAACTTTATATTAGGTACTTCGAATAATATATGTAGATGCACGGGTACATTAAAAAAAAATTGAGGTCTGAATAGTATAAGTAGGATTACGTACCTATATTATAAGTAGGATTTGTACTCATATAAATAGATCTACCGAAGTAGATTTTGACAAATAGCACGTTTATTTCTCCTAGGTTTCTGGTAACTTACCTGACCGGTAATTTCATATATATTTTGAGACCATAAACTATCAAATTCATGCGCACCGCGACTGAACGAATGCGACATCCTTACCGGTCCGTAAATTTAGGCTATTACCAATATATCTCGGTAAGTAGCTGTGCCACGTATGAATATATCATTAATAAACAGTAGGAATAAGGTAGCGTGGTGATCCCATATAGGATTCCAGCGTTTAAAGCCTGTTGGTCAGACGAATAGCCGTCTACAACTACTCGAATTGACTGATCCCTCAGAATATCCAGTTGAGACCAGTTGCAAATACTACATAGAAGTAATAAAATGGATACTTACAAACGAGTCCATGGTTTTGCCGTGAATATCGATGGCGTCAGGGTTTTGCAGTTAGGGTAGCAAAAATACGCTTTACTCCCGTAGGAAAGATAGTTACTTTGATTTCTCTACTAGGCCAACATGGCTGAAGCGAGCTGGGCGTATAGCCTTTTTGCAGGGCTTAACTTTTAGCTTGTCAAAACCTTACTTTTTTCGCCGAGAACTGGGTGATTTACAAACTAAAAAAGATATACTTTTGTCACATTTTGCAGTGTCGCAATTTGACTTAGACAAACCAGGGTTGAGCTGCCTTAAGTTTAGGAATGTCGAAGTATGGAATACTAAAAAATCCATATCCTCATGTACATACCACGACACTGATGCTGAGCAGGTTTTTGGTACTAAGTGAATTACTGTTTACGATTACGATTTTTATGATTATTAATTATACATAATCATTATTCAAAATAATTTTGCCAATTTTCACATAATATTGTCATTTTATCTTAATAGATTGCAAAACGCTTAACTAAGTTAGTGAGTCATGTAACAAAATATAGTCAATATGACACACAACGTTTTTAAAATGCTTCAAGTAAAACATATTGAGACGATCATAGATATTACTCCATCCAATATTTTTCCATTTCATGTAGAGATCACAATAGAATTCTTATATTACGTCGCATACACCACATCCAATATCTTAGGGACACTCACTTCTGCTTCTTTAATTTCAAAGAATAGGTATGATATTATTATTTTTTACATTAAAACTTTTTAGCGCGGCCTTTTGGAATAAAATAGATTACTAGCTTTCTTTCACTAGATAATATAACATTGTAAACATAATTTTGAAGGTATTGTTAATAAGTATCTAAGACCCATACGTAAAAGACGCCATATTATGACAATGTGGCTTCTTTATGGGGTCAGAAGTTGAGAGTGATTGAGAGAGAGTTGGATTCCGTAGAGCTATAAAATATTTGCGTAGTGCCTTGTTAGTTAGCGTCGTGAATCTGCTTTGATTGTATCTTAGAAATGTATGATGACGCTGTCAGGAAATTGCGTATTATGTTCAAAATTAAACAACATAATACTTATAGGTATGTTTTTCCCGGATCCCTGCTAAATAACAACGGGGCGTAGAAGTAATATTACCTACGCTACAACGCTTATTTTCACTTAGGTATCTATAAAGTAATAAGTATCGATATAAGTATACATTTTTTTTTATTAGTTATTTAATACTAGCTTTCGTACTTTTGTATTCAATCATGATACAAAGGGCACGTGGTGATCTACGCATAAGAACGTTATTGTTATTTTCCTCGGGAAGAGTACTTTTTTCGGGATGAAAGATACCCTATGTTCATTTCTGTACACCTGACAAAGTTTAAGAAAAATTTCAGGATAATTGGTTCAGTAGCTTGTGTGAAAAGTTAACAAACAAGCAAACTTACTTTTGCATTTATAATATTAATATAGTTGGGGTGTAACGTTCCTATAATAGTTCATGAGTTAATAGGTAGGTCATCTAAAAAAAATTAAAAAGAGTTTAAAAGATCCAAGCGACCAAAGCGGCAAGCTCGGTGTGGTTACTCGACACGATTTCGCTTTCTGACCTTTTCCAGTTAGCAACAACGTATTGTGGCTGTTTTTACATGTGCCACTACGAATTTCGTGTTTTCCTCGGACCTAGAAAATCCATTGTGGTTTACTTTATGGTGTAATCGTTTTTGTAAACTGAAAAAAGCAATAGTTTGATTTCATAACCACCTCGTGTCAGCGTGTTACAAAGCTAGAATACAGCAGCTAGAATAATTGATATAGAGTAGGCTAGTTATGTACATACTATGTTATGTACAAACTTTAAGTATCCACAGTACGAAGTGATCTGGTCATTTGAACAGGATTTAGTAGCCGACGCGACATAGATTCCATTTTTATTTTGTATAAACAAGTAATCCCGCGATTTACAATATGTTATTTCACAAGTTCCATCGAAATGTCTTTTTCAAGATAGAATATTGATAATAGATCAAATATGTCTCACAATATCATGTCATATTTAAAAACATAAGTAATTCCTATTTCGGAAACGCATGATTTACGGTCAAATAAAAAATTAATGTAGATTTGTAGAGAGACCTAACGGAGCACGTCTGTCGGCGCGCGGTGAAGCGAATTTTACAATGCAATGAAGGTAATTCATGTGACAGTTCAATAAATAAAACAAGTACATTTTTGCTTGTCTTATCTTATCTTCCTAGATAATATGACACAATCAAAAATAAGCTAGAACATTCCTATGCTCGTGGCTGCTCGTGTATTCTACAGTATGCAACCAGTTGTTCCCGGTCTTCGTGGTTGCAGTACGATTCTTGCGAACTTTCGCTGCAAAGTGGATGCGATCATCTGCCACAGCAAGAACGCACGTTTTTTCAGTGCGGTCATATAGGTATTTAGATTACGTACGAGTCGTACTTACCTACACACAATTCCTGCCTGACTAGTAACCTAGATATTACTCAAATTCTGTGGGGAGCTGGGTGATTATGCCAATTACTTCTCGTTGTGCTGATAACTTTAACAAAAGAGCGTTCTCCCACTAGGGGTATTAATCGGCCGTTACTATTCAGCTATCAACAAAGGAAAATCTAATTTTGTTTCTGAATACGCGCACGTATTTGAGCTTTCCATTTGTTTCGGGAACTTAAACTGGGAACTTTGCTAAAGATAGGTAGGTAAACAAAATTTATGGCCCCACGTTAAAAAACCATAAATACTCTGTCTCTAAAAGTACTATGGGCACATTAAAAATATTTATCTTTTGAACAGGCTGAAGTAGTGGACAAAGATGTTACTTTCCTATAATTGAAATGACCCTCACTTACTTTTCTTCCTCAATGCCTAAAATATTTCAAACTACTGTCAACAAAAATATGTCATTGTATACAACCAACGAAAATACTCTTTATGAAGAATAATTTTTAGTATTCTTTTCTTGAAAGAGACCTTAAAATTCCATCACAATTTCCTTCATTTTATTTTAGGTCCAATGTTCTATGAGGTTGAGGATAAAGTTTCCCAAGCTAACATTTTCGATCGTCTATGTATGTTTACTTAGTTCCCAACTTCATTAACGTGCTTTTAATCAGGCGTGACTTTCTACTAAGTAACTACCGTGGCCCAATTGTGCAGCTGTGACGTAAATGCTAACACTACATTTAATATAAATTTGTGATTTATTGCTTCATTGACTGAGTAGATGTTTGTAATTATTTGAATTGTCAATATGCAAATATTTAAATCTGTTATTTTCGTGAGAAGCAGCCAATCAAAAACAATGGAAAGATCTATAATTTCGCAAATATTGTTAAGTTTTTTGTACAATTATGCTTTGAGCTATAAATGGTTTTCCACATGCCAAAAAAGATAGAAGGCCAGCGTTTTGGTTTCGAATAGATTCGTAAAAGTATTTAAGTATATGGTCAAATAAGTTTATGCATTGCGGGAAAACCTTTCTGCGCTTTTCTGGCAGGCCATCTGATAGACCATGGTGACCGAGCCGGTCTACAGCGGCACAACAAAGAGTCCATCACCGTGCTTAAATAATATTAAATATTTCACTTAAATACACACTTAAATTTTAGTTACCTTATTTAAAAAAGAACACTGTGTATATATTTTCATATTATAATATATACCTCATTTTACAAACGCCTCACAGTGTTGCTCAAAGTTTTATTTTAAAAACATACATTTCTTGTTAGACATTTTGAAACGGGCACGTTTGTAATACCGGCTCGGCGCGGGCGGCTTGCGCCTTTCTCTCTAACCACGTCTCGTCTCGTCTTCAGGGAATTCATATCGTGTGTGAACTTTTTCGAATCTTCTTTGTTTCTTTGTAGAACCATAACTCTTAAGCCGTGAAGGAACCAACACTTATAAAAACTGTACTATATGGGTAAGGGGGCCCCCCTTAATCCGTTAACACCCTCTTTGATCCTTTCAGTAGATCAGTTGTAAGTAATGTTTTCTGTTCTTTAATTAAAATGTGCAGTCAAATTATAAATTATTAATTTAAAATCTAAAAAGTTTTACACAGGTTTTTTTATTGTATTCAAGATCGTTATTTGAGTGGTAGAGTAAAACTATATTAATTTAAAGTTAAAGATAATGATCTCAAATTGAATGTGACTTATAATATTTAATTAATGCGATCGCAAACAACATTATACTATAAATTATAAAGAAATGGTTTCATTTGGAGCTTTATTACTGAAACATCGTAGGTTCTGTTACACTTAATAATGCAAGACACATTAAAATAACAAAACTGTTTACTGAATTTATTTTAATATTAATAAATTCAGTTAAGCCTGTCTTTGTAAATTAAGCCCACCTGAACTGCGTGATACAAATATTAAATTGTCGCATTATTAGGTAGGTATCCAGTTTTGAAGGCGTGAAACGTCAAAAACAGTCAACAACAAATAGATGTGCGAAGTGGAAGGCGCAACCCTAGGGCTTAAAACGTTACGTGACCAGAGTACGGCGGACATTATAACCAGTTTAAGTCCCAACTCAAAGTTACATTCAGAATCGCAATTAGCCGCATCCGAATTGTGAAAATGCCATGAAAGGCAACACTTTCAATTATAAATTAAAGCTCGTAAGCTAGTCAGAGTAAAACCTGAATATTCATTCATGATTTCAACAAGCATCAAATATGAAGGTTCTACGAAAAGCTTTTTTAACAATTAAAGTACTAAATACTTGACTAATATTTAGATATCATTCAGGTAAATTTAATTTTAGAAAAAAAAATAATTCTTAACAATACCAATAAATTATATTTAAAACGATTATGAGCGGGATTTGAACCCGCGATCTACTGGGTAAAGTAATAGGTAAACCTAAGGTAATTGTGTGAATTACAATTAAATAAATATAAAATATTCTAAAAATATAATTTCCCAAAACAAACACCTACCTATTCTATTCTAATAAATTGTTACTTATATAATTTCATAAACTTAATTAACATAAGAAACGTTGACACTTACTTACGAAAATATCTAGTTTCATTATGTTGGAAAGATTCGATGTAAGTTTTTTTTCTTTAATAGGGAGCTAGTACCTATATAGGTCTATATATACCACAGCCCATGCTTCGTATTCATATGAGCTGTCGTATAGCCTACAAAAAAGTTTCATTCAAAAAACCACATTTGCTTTATTGCATGCCCAGAGACGATTTGTATAGATAACGCTGAACGTCTGATTAGCAGATTACTTTCAATGATTTGCTTGCTAGCGTTATTTTTAAGTGAATACGAATATAGACTTAAAGTTATTCAAAGTAAAATGAATAATTTATAAGGATAATGGAATGAAACGATCAGATTTCACTAAGTTCTTAAAAGAACAAAGCTTTTAATACGTTAATTAATGCGCAGTATTGTAGATTTACATGTTACTGACATGTACCTGTGCTCCATAAATCTATTAATTTCGGTTCAGTCATTAATTTAACGTCGGGAATTACAATACTAAATTGTTTTGGGGGAACAATTGTATGAAATTCAACTTGTTAATTGGGCAGAAGTATAGAAGTAGCAATAATTAATTTGTTAATGCCTGAGGAAATTGAACAACCATGTCGGTATTGTGTTCTTCATCTTCCACTTTTGATTATCATACATAGCGACTAAATATTATATCGAGAGAATTTGAGAGATTGTTTGAGTTATGAAGCGTATTGTGTATTAAGTACCTATTCATTTATAATTTATTGTATGCGATCAGGGTAGGTCTCTCAGATACATTCACTGCTGAAAACAGTGGAATAAATTGTAACTATATTCTTAAATTTTATTCCGATTTGATAATATAAACGAGTTGATAAGATATGACACTGAAAGACAAAATGTTTGGTCAGCCAACTATTTATTTGCAATTTTTTTTTTGTTTTAAGGTATTACCTAATCATAGACGAAGAAAATAATGAAAGTTTGAAATTTTTGTAAAAAGAAAAAATCACGAGTTTGTCAAACGAATTTCGATGAATCCTTTGCAAATCAATCGTAAATGTTTTTAATATTGGTGTTTTATTATTTATATTTGTGAATTAAAAAAAAAACAACCTAATTTGAATCAAATTTGAAAATAATGTTAATTTGAATCTTAAATAAAAGTCTCCTTTTTTAATTATTATTATGTTTGATTCATTTTTCTAAATAATTGAATAAAGTGACATCAAAGTTGCCATACACGTCATGCTCTCGTGCGAGCATTCGTGTACCAAACGGAGGCGTGTGTGCTTTAGTATTATAATCACATTTGACCCAAAATTTTAATTTTCTGACATTTCAGCAACGCAGCAGTTGTGGTCACGAGGCTCTTTGGTTGGTGTTGTACAACAACGGAATTGGTGCGCCAGGTTGACTTACCACACTGAATGTAACCTGTTTGTTCGTAATCTAGAGACGTAATCTTGAACTACAAACCCAATAATCTAATTTTTAATAAAAAAATATGCAAATTTAACGCTTTTGCGCCAACATAACATTGCAATGAGTTCGTATATTATAAGCCAATTGCAGAACGCAAAACTATTATACTCTCTATATAAAGATATTATCCACATATTTTTACTTAATTTGATCCATTAATATGGACATGTTTTTCGATATCCTAGCTACATCTTATATCGTATAATTTTAGAATGACAAATCATAAAAGAGGTATTGTAATATCCATTGACAAAGAGCGCTTTATTAATTGTTCTTTATTTATATCATTTATATGGCTACTACAATGTGAATATCATATTATTATACAAAACAATAAGCAATTTGTGTTTGCACACCAATTAAACGCAAAATTGTACGCTAAATAAAACTATTGATACAATCACTTAATGTTGATAGATAACAAACTACAAAATAAATTGAATAGGACTTGGGTTCTATGGAATCTCAAAACTTTTTACGATGGAAATTTTCATTTTGATCGTTAATTTTTATGAAAAGAAATAATGTTAATATTAAAAACCTATTTCTCTATATTATTTCTATTATTAAATTCCAGTATGGCCTAATTGTGCCATAAACTAATAACTTTAAGTTTATAATTGAGTTTAGTATGTCGCCCGTGAAACTTGTACATTTTCATTGGTAAGTTTTGCGTACTATAATGCCTTAATTCGACATATGACATAGGATCAGTCTGCAATCTAATTTTCGATATTTTGGCAAATCATGGACTACTACATTTTTGGGAAAACGCTAGATTAAGAGAAGCGATCAAAAAGTTTTCGATATGAGGGTATTGGAGAGGACAGAGGGGATTTACGTATTTTCCTAACTAATTATCAACTTAATACTAACAAGTAGATACTTAGTAGTTTCAGTCCAATTGATTCACTATGATATATTGCCATATAAACCAGATAATCGGAAAGGAAACATCAACTATGAAATAACATAGGTTTATGGTTGTGAATAATGTTTGTGAATAGTTTATGCTATAGGTTCACTTAGCAAAGAAAGACGCCATTATATAATTATAGAAGTAATGTAATATAATATAAAAAAGATTTAAAAGTGTATTAAAAGCAAGGTATAAAGTCAAAATTAAAGACGATCAGCGCTCCGTCATTTCTACGGCACCCTATTTTTCTATGGCACGGCATTCGTGCGGCGGCGACGACGTGCTTTGTACCGTTGACGCCAACAAGTTTCTTAGAGGATGAGTAGTAGACGAAGAACAATATTGCCCGCGGACAGATTTGATCGCTCCTGGTTTGCGGTCAACGTGTCCGGGCAGTCAAAGAAAAGCTAGGAGAGGATCAGTCATTTCTGTCCGCAGATTAAATTGCCCTTCGTAAAAATATGAAACAAGTCTGTGCCCCTTAACGGTGCCAGCAACGCGTTATTTCATGGTAACAGCGACGCGCTGCTTCATGGTGATGGCGACGCGCTGTTTTAATAGTGACGACGCGCTGTTTCACGGTGATAGCGACTCTGTTTCACGATGACAGTGACGCTCTGTTTCACGGCGTTGCTCGGCGTCATGCCTTAGTAATGTGGCCAAGCCTCATAGCTCGAGCACTGTATTTGGGTTAAGTATATCGAAAATAAAAAAAAAAAACTATATTAAATTTAATCCGCCTACCCAAGAACACCGCATCTACACTATAATTTCAGTAAACGATCTTAACGCAACGTATTCATTTGTGGTTCGAGGTAAGTAATTTCATTTAATACCAACCGTTTGCCACAAAATACCAGCTGTAGTGGAATACAAATTAAAATACGTTAAGTTTGTTGTTTTTAGGGTTTCCATCCTCAAAATAAAAAAATAGAATCCATATTTGATCGCTTTGTTCTTCGTCTTTCTGTCTGTCTGTCCTCATAAAATTAAATCTATCAATTCAAATTCCATGTTAAATCATCACTTTCGCGTCACGTTAGGGACTTATTTCGGTATGTTACGTGAACGCTCGAAACATAACTTTATTTTCAAAATTCGGAATGAAAATAAGTCTTTTTTAAAACCGTTACATTAAAAAAAAATACTACATTTTATAGGAAAAAAAGAGTATTTTTTTTAGGTTTTTACATCTCTGCCTAACTCTTTAGTTAAAGAGACCTGATTCGAGGAGGCACAGAAGAGTACCTCAAAGTACATGGAGGAGGCCTTTATAAGCTCAAGTATATTGAGCAGTGAGACTCAGTAGGCCAAAGAAACCCCTAATAGCACTTGACTGTTTTTTTGCCTTAACTTTTTCAAACCAATTTAATACAATAATTTTAACATTATGAAAATAAGCGTGAGTTCTGACAATTCAGGCGAGAAAATTTATGTTTATTTTACGCTTTGACCTTTCTGATTAAAAAAAGCCTCTTATTGATATTGTCAATATATTCTCTTTGTAATAATCTTACAAAGTTGGATAGAGGTGACATTCAGAGTAACATTAGATCTTATCAATTATAATGTAACGTACGTAACGTCGTAATCAATGTTTTGCATGAAAATAATATTTGAGTTGAGTTTTTAGTCGTTCTGAAACCGAAACGTAGGGTCATAGTACGTATAGGAGTATCGATTGGTACCGTTACATTGATTGTAGAGCCATAAAAAAATAGTCCAAACAAAAAAAAAAGATTTTGTAAGTTTCGAGTTTGAAAATAGTAGCATCACAAAAGAGCATTCACCCCCCGTCGAAGGTAGTGTTCGAGCGCGCGTTCTATGCGGACACTCATCAGCTTCATCAGCTTAACTCCAGCGCGCTCCCATTTCTTCGAAAAAAATGTGACTAATTATAATTTATGATGAAAAAATTGCCTTATTTTTTCAAACTGATACTACCTATGAGTTCTATAATTGATACAGAGCTCAGGACTTTCGGTTCCAGAACGTCTAAAAACTCAACGTGTATAAAAAAAATAAACTGTTCTTTTTCATAGCAAATGATCAGACGTAACTGCTACGAGTCTACGACAGTTACACCGCTGGCGTAGCAATTATCTACGACAGCTACGTACTGCTACGCAGGCCCGCTTAGTTGAAGGTAAACTCGAAACGAGTAGTGACTGCGAGACGAGGATACTTTAAATATTCAATCCTACCTTTTTATATCTAGCTCAATAAATAGCGCACGCAGACAACACTCCCAATATGTTTACAAAAATAACCTTTTTTTTGTGGCTGGGAGGAGTAAAAAATGTTCCTACCGCATACCTTACATCCGAAGACGGGGACTCGCACCCACTAAAACATCTCCACCTCGTGCGTGTTCCTCGCACTGTATCGGACGGGGCCGGGTACTGCTAGCGCGCTTGCCCCTTCTAGTGCCCGGCGTCCAGGTGCCTTGACATCGCCCCTAACACGCTCTTAGGCCTTTGTCCCTACATCAGGTAAGGCGGGCAGCATAACAGATTCTGCAGCCCGTCATTACTACAATTACCTGCAGCAGTATAGTGATCTGTAATAAAATACAACAAATGAATCCACTGCCCACACTAACACTGACATACAATCTTTTAATTATCACTTTTAATGAACACTGAGCGCGAATAAGGATCGTTTACGCACGTAATCGTTTAAAGCCCCTTTATAGCCGTTTTGAGCAGTGGTGAGCTAGAGCCGGGATTACCGAATGATGGATGCACTGCAGGATTACGAACCGTTGTGTGGCGTTCAGATGACCGCCTGACCACCGGCCAGTGGCCACCTACTACCGTGTTATATTATGTAAACAAACATTCGCTTAATACTGCCACAACTAACAAATGATACAAGATGTGAAATGGAGCGTATATAAATGGTTTACCGTTTTGTTGCCGTATTTCAGGAGTGAGCTCACTTTCTGAAGTCGTTTTGAAGTGAAAGGGTCGCCACATTATTTATTTTTACATGCTGAGTAAGTGAACATTTGTAGTCAAATGTAAGGTTGAATAGCTTTCAGTTAATGAAATGAGTCAATATGAATGTTTAAGTATATTATGTATAAGGCTAATAGATTGCGTTGAATTGATGTAATTGATTAAAACAAAAACATAATATGTGTTAACAGAAAAATCAATTCAAGAGTCTATGTGGTTCTAATTCACTGACTGACTAATTACTTAGGTAAACATATATAAAAACATTGCAAGTTAAAAAAAAGCACAACCAAAAATTATAATATATTAATCTGTCTTTTCTAAGATTGCTAAGCATAAGGTCAAACTATAACCTTAACAAGCAGACCGGAAAAACAGCATAAACAAATCTTAACCTAATAACTAAAAGAAATCATATTTCAGTGTTGATCTCAGCGGAACTACCGATCCAATCGGGTAAACAACTAGCCATGTCCCTTGGCGTCATGTTAACTTTCTCTGCGAAGTTTCATCGTCGGCCATTGCTCCTCCGAGACAGGATTGAGTAACAAATAAAACTACAATCAAATCTAATTCATAACATTACAACAAGAATATTGGATAGGTTTCTTTACACGAAAATGAGATAATAACGCTATCTTTGCTTTATTTTTCGCAACATAATTACAATCCTATCAAAAGTAATTACAACATGGCACGTATGGAGTGTAACAGAAGCTTAATGTATTCTTTATTTACAGTATTATTAGTTATCTTTTGTTGTGGATTTTTTACACATATTTTCAAACTAAATTATTGCTTTTCATGGCACATTGTGTAGTAATAACTCCTTTGTGTGTCAAATTAACTAGTATAATGACCGTTTGCTTACGTTAAATTATATATCCTATGTAGTGTAGATATACCACTGGCGGCTAATTCATACGTTAGATACCAAGCGCCTGAGCTAATACCCGAGGACATAATGTTACTAATGGTTCAGGATAACAGAGGGGACGTTCATAATTTTGGGAAACAAAGCATTGCCGTGAACAACCTGTTTTGAGCTTCCCAGAAACAATGAGATAATGATTCACGAGCTCGTAAATTCTGCACTTGATATAGAGTTGTCAAACTTACTTCAGACGTGGATCCGTGGGTTTGATGAGGGCCCAATCTCTGTCTGCACGTACTAAGACGTGGCCACTAAAATGGCACCCCATTAAATGGAAACAATGAATCGCAAGTTTCTACTGTATTTGTTCAAACTCTATTGTTGTATTTAATTCTAACTAGAACGCCTTAACGTTAACGTAGTTTATATTAATTTTAAATAGCGCAAGTAAACCGCCATTTTTTTCTGATTCGAATCACAGATAATGTTCTTTCTTATTGAAAATTCATTTTTATTACAAAATTATTACGTAGGTGGATTGAAAAGTTTGCAGCCTAGTCAAGAGAAGTAGCCAAGTGCGAGTCGGACAGTTTGCACACAAAGAGGGGAACCCTGCAAAAACGTACAATAAAACACGTTTCTTGTATGGGATCCTCAACAATTTTCAATTTTATTTTTATTGTTTGTTGTTACAACAGCCAAAGTACTACAAAAGATTTAGCCCTGGGACAGATGGACAGACGGACGGACGGATTGCGGAGGCTTAGTAATAAGGTCCTGTTGGATACGGATCTGGATATTCACTCTGGATTCAAAACCCTAAAAAAGATTTCTCAAAGCCTTTAAAACTTCTTCTTTAGTCACTGAGCTGTATTTTTTTGTATTAGAAACTGATGAAAGTCCTAATCCTATTTGTATGAAATTAATGGAAAACGTCCTGCAGTGGGGGTGCCATCTTCCGAAAAAAAAAGAGAAAAATAAAGGTGTTGGGGGTTTTACCTTGTCAGTCGCGAGTACAAAACCCGCTCGTAATCGATTTTTTCCTTCTGTAAATTTTTAACTTTAGTATGGTATACTCGCATGTATGTGTGACATAGTATGTATAAATACTTTGAAAAAGTGTTTATGTATTTAAAAACAATAAGTTACATCTGTGATTGTTCCCTAACTGCAAAGTTAGACATGCTAGCCTTCTAGTACTTCATACAAGGGGTGGATGTAACTACCATCTGTGATGGTTGAATGTGGAAGGGAAGAGAATTTTGATCACGGCAGAGCGATTCGCTTTACCCAGCAGGTCGCGGGTTTGAATCCCACTCGGGATCGATTTTTTCATTCTTAAAATTTACTACTATGTAATGTCTTTGTGTATTTAGACTCTTTCTTTTAATTCCACAGTCCATCTTCACAATTAGATTATAACTAATGGACAAATTGCTATTGTTATTTTTTTACACATGTTTTTATGCATGACGTAAAAGAGTTACTGTTCGAATCTTACTTAGATAACTAGATATTCCTACTGGATATAAGTACTCATGTTTTGTATAAAAAAAATACTGATGCCTTGGGTGAGCTCGTTTGTCAAGACGGACGCGCGGCCGGTGCCTCCAGCAATCTGTTTGTCCAGCTGCCACCTTCCTTCTTTTAACAAGAGCTTTGCTTGATATCCGGAAATTTATTTTTCTCGCAATTTGTCGCTACTCGACGTACCACTCGCGGCCGCCACGATTTATGACACGCTGCTCACAAAATAACTATATAGTAACAGAAGGGTCGCTTCATAGTAGCTCTGCAAATAGCCGTGCGCACATATGACGTCATTTACACGCTACCAAAGAAAACGAACGATATAAATTTGGCGTGGGAGACGCCGACAATTTTCAACGACCCATCTTTTAATTTATTTATTTAATTCTGTAAAATCTTAAACGTCTAAATCGAACAATCAATCATTTATTTGCTATAAAATTGGTTAAAAAGGTGTCAGCAAAGTACGTCCATTTTTACCCGTTAGGGTAGGTATGCAAATATCTAATTAGAATAAATTGAGCCTAATGCAAGTCAAACAGAAAAAAAGTTAACGTCTTATCGTAGACAGATAACTGTAATTCTAATTTATTGAAATAATTATTGAAAAATCCTTTTTCTTAGAATATAAAAATTTTATAAAATGATTCTGAAATATACCAAATAATATATTTAAAGTAACGAGCCTTTTGAGAGAACACGAATAGTCACCATAAAGATTATAAGAGATATCTACGACATCAAAGTATGATTAGATAATTTAGATATCAACAGTATTCATTGTTGGGATGATAGTAAATTCAAGACAATAGATTTATGACACAGCGGATGGAACGTTCTAAGATTACGACATTAAATCAGAATAAGTTTATCGCGTCTACATTAAATTACAAGGCTTACTTTACTAGACATATTTATTTTTATAATAGATATTATACATAGCAGCAGTGAGCAGTGATAGCCTACTCATTCGAACCCAAGGCGAAAACGTCAGAGGTGCGCCCTCTGACTTTTTCGTAAGTTATGTGCGTATTAGAAATGAATTATCACCTGCACCGTGCCTTGGAAATCACGTAAAGCTGTTGGCCCCAGTTATCATGAAAATCTTTGACAGTTGATATAGGCAAACATTCATTAAGTACCCTCATAAAATCCTGACAACTAATCTAACTTTAGAATATCGTATCCCTTTGGGTTGCGGGGGTCAGATAGGCAGTCGCTCCGTAGAAAACTGATATTCAGCTGCATACAAAATTACTAATCCCAAGATTAGTAATTTTGTATTCAGGGTCATTAAATCCAATGCTATAAATCTTATATTTCCTAGTTATTTCAGCATAACAATGAAAAAATCAGTAGGTACGAGTATTTCTTCTACATAAAATAAAACTTCACATTTTCCTTATTATAAGTATGGATAAATGTCATTTTCCAAGGTGAAGAAGGTCATAGGGCACATTTCTGTGTGAGTCACGCGTGGCCCGCGTCAGCTGTTGGCGATCGCTAAGCCTTAATATTTCTCATATGAGCTCCTTTCCCCTCCGTTAAAAATGTCAAGGCCGAACCCATTTATTTACCAAATGTTCCGTATAAAGCACAACATTCCGATATTAAACATTTACGCCTCGTTTTAAGAACGCCGATTAGCGATTACAATTGATAGCCATTAAGTAGGTACAGTAAATAAATTTTGATACTCTGATTTCATATTACAAAATATAAACCTTAATATAGTCTCAAACTTTCGCGAACACTCAACACAGGCAGTCTGCCTGCGACCACGAGTGCTGCAAAGTACTCGAAACGTCAGGATTGTATTATCAAAATAAAAACGCGAATTATATCCGTTAAAAAGTTGTTTCATTATAAACCTTAAGTTTATATAAATAGAAGATAATTGATTTGCCTAAATGTGACAATTGGCATGCAGATGAGGTTATTAATACAGTGATAATGCAATTAATACATAGGTAGTTTCAATAAAAAATATTGGTTAAACTCGAATCAAACTCGGACAATTATTACAGTCTCAGAAATTAACTATTTAATCACGTAGGTGTATATTGAATAATGTCAAAGCCACAATTACTTCAAACCATCATTACCATTTTAAATTAATGTCAGAATATTATGATATCTAACTAATTATTACCTACATACAAATGTATAATAATCATGTAATGTCAGAATATATTACAATGTCAAAATAATTATTATGTTAGGTTTAAAACAATTTCACAAACAAACATCATAACTATTTAATAGTTATGTCGAAATCATTATTACCATTTATAAATAATATTGAATGGCAGAAGATACTAAATATTATGTTTGAATCGCAGTGTTTAACGAATTACTGAGAGGACTAATGCGTTGTACACAATTAAATAAATATATCTAGATGTAACATTTTTTATCTTTACTATCGCAAAAACAAAAATAGAGTATAGGAGAGTCGAGAGAGTATAGGGTATAGGAGAGTCGTGATAGCCTAGTGGTGGTGACCGTTGACTGGCAAGTCAGAGGTCTCGGGTTCAAACCCAAGGCGCGCACCTCTGACTTTTCGTAAGTTATGTGCGTTTTATAAATTAATTATCACTCTCCGTGCCTCGGATAGCACGTTAAGCCGTTGGCCCCGGCTGTCAATTGTAGATCTTTGACAGTCGTTACGGGTAGTCAGAAGCCCGAACGTCTGACAACCAGTCTTACCAAGGGGTATCGTGTAACCCAGTATATGGGTTGTGGAGGTCTGATAGGCAGTCGCTCCATGTAAAACACAGGTATTCAGCTGCATCCGGTAAGACTGGAAGCCGACCCCAACATAGTTGGGAAAAGGTTAGGCAGATGATGATGATCGCAAAAACAAAAATAGTTTTGCACAGAATATCAGTACTTATGGTTTTTTCTTGTGAAATGCTTGTCAAAAAGAGAGTTTGTCGAGAGGGTTACGCCAAGAAACTTTGTACGATGCATATATTATTTGTTTAATCGTTTGATTAGTATACACTACGATTTACTTTCCACTTTAAAGTAAAGTAATATTTATTTTAAATTTATTGATATCTAACCATTTAATTATATCGTCCAGTATAGACTTTTTAAGTATTAAAAGTATTACTTTACTTTATTAGTGAAACGAACAAAATCTTAACACAGAAATCAATAATAGTAAGGTTTTGTTTGTTTTATTGTTGTATCACCTTATGATGACTCTTTTTTCCTCTCTTATCTTGAATGGCAATTAAATTGAATATCAATCATAACAAAATTAAGTTCAATCCTTCAACAGATCACTAAGACTAACGGCATTTATATTATACTAGCCGATGCCCGCGACACCTCCAACAAATATTATAATATTTTACAACATTTGATAAGTTATATAGGTACTAAAACCTTTTTCGAGAACCATTCTATCCATTGCTGAAAACGGCATGAAAATCGGTGCAGTCGTTTTTGAGTTTATCGCGAACAAACAGACAGACGCGTCGTTCGACTTTGTTTTATAATATGTAGTGTTTTATTAATCAGAAATATTTTCATACCAGCACCAATCTTAGAAAGAGCAACTAGTATTTTATTTTAATGTTTTATCATTGGTTGTCAAAATATCCTTGTTGACCGCCCGCAAAGTAATAGCGATAAAATCTAATGAATAGTAATAGGTAGATTCTTGAACTTGGAGTTAAAAATCAAACAAACACTGTACCTGTACTGTGGTGTTATAGGTCACATGGCGTGTTCACTGATGGCTTACCAATGAGCAGAGGATAACAATTTTGCTGCCATATTGATATTGTATTGAATATTAATAAGAGCAATTCAAATCGCATTTTGTCTCCAATTTAGGGATCTTTGAGGGACGCTCAGGAAGCTTCCCCTAAGGACCCCTAGAAGAAAGCTTAGGAATAATTTTGTTTAATAATTTGTAAATATAGCGCAGTTAGAAGTAATATCTCTCAATCTTAATAAATTAATCATAAATTAATGTGTGGTATTGTGGCAATCAAATTATTCAATTTTACTACGAGAATAGTATTCGCGTTATTGGTTCATTGTTAAATAAGACAATTACGTAACAAATAAAGTAATAAATAATTGAATCAATCTGAATTCGGGGCAGAGGTATGCTTGTTGGGGGCGGTGATGGGACAACAGAGCTCACCACCTACATAAACACGCATACGCCTATATAAGACTATAATGGTATTGCAATAGGAACACCGGTGACTTTGGCCGACTCAGGACAGAATTAGTTCACGAGGATTACCCCCGCCCCGCAAAACCAAAAAAGTTGTTTGTAGTTGTATCACGCTGAGAGACGCTTATTTCCAGAAACGTACCTACCTATAAAAAAAAGTTATAACGCTACTGAATAGAAAATCAACATGTCCTAAAAATGTATATACATATCAAATGGTGAAATTAGGTTCATGCTACATTTGATATGTTATTTCGGTAACAACTTTTTGTACAGGTTAGGTACATAACATTTTCTCTGATTACGGAACTCCAAAGGCGGGCCGCCGTACCTTTATATCGACTGGTGTTCACGAAGGCAGTGCACAATTTCGCTTTGAACATCTCTCTGTGTACTTGATCGTTCATAAATATACTTCTTAAGTACTTAAATAATATATATTATTATGTGCTGGTACATCTCTGTTAATGTTATACCTAAGTGTATTTTCACCATGACACGTTTAAATTTCACTTTCAAGAATTGTTTTTAATGCTATCTACAAAAAAAATACCTGGTGGTCCAGTGCAGTGGTCGATATTCGACCAAAAAAAAGGCTAGGTAGGTAATATTTATGTTGATAACACTTAAATTCGTCAATAGCCAATAACAAAGCAATAACATACATACATACTGTATCAGTCAACTGCTGGACATAGGCCTCTTCTCATACGCATCACTTATTTTGTGCTCATCAGAAGGTGTTTGCCCTTAATCGCAACATTGGGCAAGCGGGTTGGCAATCGCAGTAACAGATGGTTGCTATTACACAGTAGGAAGCTGCTGCCCATCCTCCAGATTATTCCGTTTGTCGCTTCTTACGACACCCGCGGGATGGATAGGGGTGGTTCTTTTCTTAGGCCGGAAACCACACGGCACACGGTTACACGAGTACGTAACTATTTATGGTATTATGCTGTTGAAATCAAATCAAATAGTACACAGTAAAATAAGAAAAAACATATTACTTAAACTGAGAAATGTTATTTTCGCTTTCCAGTAAAATTTGCTAAAAGTTAGTTCAACTCGGAGCAGCCGCACTATTATACTCGTAACAAGTAAAAATAATATTGCTTCATCGTGTTTTATGTTTTGTAGAAACTACCGCAGACTGCAGGAAAACAGGACATTGGAAGTTTCCAATACAAATACCTATATGTTGTAGACGAGAAGTTTAAAAAGGGAACTTAATATTTTCTTATTTTCCTAAAGAAGTCTTATGATCGTTGTCTTTTATAATATCCTTGAGCCATTTTTTCGTGTGTAAATGAGTTTATATTTTATTATCTGATGTATGAATTTGATATATATTATGAGGTATTATATCTTAGTGTTTACCGGTAAATCTTTTGAACTACCAAGTCATAACTGGTGAAAGTCCGAATGGGTATTCACCTATTCGGACTTTTTCTCCTCACTGATCCTCACTTCTTCACTGGTTATTTTTCACGGGAACGTGACGCTTATAATAACTACTGATAGAGAATCATATTTCTTAGTTAAGCTAACTACAGAAATTTCTGAGACACTAAGGAAGTAAATAAAACGTTCTGAGAAGTTCTAAACAAAAACATAAGCTGGTATAACAGAATCATAACAGGCATAATATAAAGAATTGGAGGCCTTATCATAGACGGTTGGCTAGATTCTAACCGACCGGACCCCACCACATTATGTTGGCGTGGTGCAGAGAAGAAGAAGATGACTTTTGCGTAGCAAGAAGGTGTACCTAAGTAATAATAATAACAAATCAGTGTATATTGTCACATAGCTGCAGAAAGGCCTAGACTGATTTATTTTATAAGTTCAGACCGGTTTTATACCATTATACCATCTGGCCTAAACTAGAACTTGGCCCTAAATGCTTATTTGAAATATTGCCGAAAACGATACAATAATAAAATGGTAACAATATGCTCTGTTTGGTTTGAGTATTAATATTTACCATCGAATACATCCTTCTTTGAATTGTTTATTTTCAGTATTGGAGTCTCTACAAAAGTCTCTACAGATTTTTTGTTTAACATTTATGGATGGAGGTCTCACAGGCCCCGTCCAAACTTTCGATAGGTGTAACTTACGCGTGACGTGTGGGGTGATGCGAGGTGACGCAACGGTTGTTTTACATGTAAAAGCAAGAAAAAAACTACGAATAAACATGAAAATATTTACAAGATCTTTTAATTAAAAGTATAGAGAATGAAACAGATCGCTGCAGTCTATGAATTGGTTTTATACACAAAGTGTAACAACAGAATCAATATTCAAATGTAAAAAAAAATATCATTTTGGAAAACAAATTTTTTTTTTAAATATCTACCTACCTAAAAAGAGGAATACAAGGTACAATACGAGGTACCTATCCTAAAAAGAGGAATACAAAAAAATATGATATATGAATAATTGTAATTGTATTTTAACCTTTGCACATATTTTGATGATTTTGAAGATCGTTGACGTAAAGCCAGAGAGCGAGAGTAAAATAAAACGTGCCGCAAGCGCAGCCAAAAACTACTTTGCCAAAACGCTGTTCTCTATGCACAATATCTGAATAATATTTGATTTAAAAAACATATATTTTTTTAACGGTATGTCTACATGTATATGTTATTCGTCCAACAGGGTTTTTGTTACTTACTGTATAACTACGTCTACTCAACTTATGCATATTCAACTTAGAACTTGTATTTTATTACATATTTAATATATAAGCAGAAAATAAATTTATCAAACAAACCCTTCTAATTAATATTTTGCAGAGATAAAAAGGGTTCCCGAAGGACATCTGTAGGTTCATTCTGAACGGCACGTAGCGCTTTGGCCACTAAAACATTAAAAAGAACATAAAGTCGGTACAGCTATCTCAACAAACTAACGTTAGGGGAATCTCTCGTAGTGGGGTCAGGTATTGTGAAAAAACCAGCGGCGATATCACAACAAACCTCGAGGTGCTCGGCATCGCTCCCGTTGTTACGCCGACGTGACCCGAATGCCCACGCCCCAATGTTCAGGGATACTTCACAAATGTTTCCGTTACGATACGCGATCTTTTCCTTTACTGAATGCGTACTAAACACGTAAATAGCTATACGATCACCTTAACTTTGTCGTTTAGATGTACTTATAGAGAACTCCAATCTTAAAGGATCTACTCTATTTTTATGTGACCGCTATGACACATTATACTGGCGGACGATAGATTATATTGATGCGAAATTGAATTGGAAACCGCATGGAATGTAGATCACGTTTAGATCAGTATCCAGATGTTGCTCGTGATTCACATTGACTATTGAAGAAGATTTAGATATTTTCTTCCTCATTATACCTATACTTACTAAAAATAATATACTGTCTAAATAAACTTTCACATTTAAAAGTCAAAATCCATGTAAAGCGTGGGTAACTAGGTACCTACGTATAATTATAATATCTAGCTGTTATTTCGATCATACCTTATTATAATATTTATGGCGTCATTATTTCTTTACTATATTAAGAAACACGGATTTCGTTTTAACGCGGCTCTCGATATCACAACATTTCCCCATAGCGTTGCCCGTCATCACCCGCCCGCGCCGCGCCGCGCCCGAGCCCGCGCGCCGTCAAGGGTCAAGGTGATATGGTAATTTACCCGGCAATGTCATTGTGATTGTCATGAGCGAAATAAATTTAATCATTGGATGATAATGATGTGGATCGAATAATCATAATATTAATGCTTGCTATAAATATAAAACTATAAAAACGTAACATATTGTATAAATTATCTGCGGTTTATTCCTTAGGGTTAACCCGTAAATTTTATGTATATTTACCAATTACAACTGTGCAATCCGAATTGTAATTTGATAATTCTCTTCTAGATAAACTTCACAAACTTCACACCTTAGTCAAAATATGTGGCTTGCAATGGCCGTTTCGTTACTACAACAACTAATATATAACAGAAAAGTAATGAACTGTGAATACATTTTTCATCTTACGCCCCTGTGAATGTAGCGAAATGGCCAAGCCACATATTTTTGACTAAGGTGGGAAGTTTGTGAAGTTAGGGCTTGTAGAGTTAGAGCGTACAGTGTTAGAAGCTTGGCTCTACATTGGATCTGATAACTTTTTTACAGTGCGAGCCTTATGGTGATGTCTTGGTAACGTTTTACAAGATAATGTGTTTGGTAGGAATATTGAATATTATTAACCGAACTATATAATAATAAAATATTACAAATAATGAACAATTATGTAGGTACGTACTGTATACGACATTAAATACCATAACAATCCTTGTATTTGTACCAAAGTACTCTAAAAGTCATACCAGATCCATTAGAGAATAAAGTTCAATATATGAGTTCAACAATCCACTCACACAATGATTCAACAATCTCAGTGCATCTTATAAATTCAAGAATGTTCACGTAAAATGCAAACTACTTACACCTACTTACATGCTTCTGGAAACCATTATTGATAAATGATGAATGTATCATGTTTTGTTTATTTAATATAGTGGGTAGGGTAACTTCTAGGAATAAATGAGTGACTGTTAACAATATTCCGAACCGCAATAGGCAAGGCTGATTATGGGTATTATTTATAGCCTTTTAATAAACGCAAAAGAGCCAAACAAAATTGAATTACTATAGTCAAAAATGATATTTGTTTATTTATCTGCCACTTCTCATAAGCAAACAGCCACCGTGACTTAGTTTCCATCATTAAAAAAACACACACATAATGTTTTTTGTACGCATTTAGAAACTAAATTTAAATAGCAAATAGATTAAATTTTTCAATTTAAAAATATAGGTACAAATAATTTACCTAAAAAAATAAAAACAGCTAACTAAAAACCGAATAGGTACCTAATATACTGGTTTTACTTGAGAATAATGTATTATATTATTTTATTATTTACTAAAAGACATCAGAAATAGACACTTGTTTCGCCTCTCCACGAGGCATCTTCAGGAGATGTTGACTCGTCGAGCGCTGAAACGCAAATGGTGTAATTTTAAATCTTATTTACTTATTTTATGGTAGTGTCAGTTTTCAGTTGCTGTTAACTTAAAGTTTCCTGTGATGATAACCTGACTCAGGTATGAAAATTGACAAAGTATAGTGCCATTTCTTATACTTATGTAACGCGTTACTATACGCATTATTGGCACATGATACATAATGAGCGACAATAATAGCACCCCATTAATGTCACACGCCAATGCCATGTCCGGATCGAGTTGACTTAATCCGCTTATAGAAGAGGTCACGCAATAGGAAAAATAATCATTGTTTGGTACACTTGTAAATGACATAGTGTGTACAGTATAAATTCCAATAATCCTGATTTTCCAAAATAATCTTGAGTTAAAAAAATATTTTCCAGTGCAAAATCTTTTTCTGTAAAAAGTAAAAAAAATACTAAATGCTGTAAGCCTAAATAATATTATTATTTGGCTTAGGTAAATGGCAGTATTCCTGTATTCTGACTATTCTGGGCGGGTATGTTCCAATTCCATTTCTAACTTTATTCAATGTTCAAGCCTCTACTTGTTTGGTGTGTCGTGTGAATATAACCCACCTACTATAAAGGAAGTCGCTGTACACACAGTTAGAAACTCTTCAATTATAGACGTAGAATGGGTCTGCCGGTAGTTAGTGAATAACCAGTATTTTAAATTAAATCTTGCCTGAACTACAGCCAGAAAAGTGAAAAGACTAAAATAAGCAGGTTTCACGACATCGGACCAATTTGGTATAGGTCAAATCGGCAATTCGTCAAATCTATTCCACTTTGTTTATCTGCTTAAATCACCTAGGTGGGCAAAGTGGAATAAACCACCTTTCTACCCAAGTTCATCACATTTTTATAAATTATCCATTATTATTAAACAATATCTGAATTACTCAGCAACTGTTTTTCTTATTTTTATTTTGACATTGTTAAGTCTGATTTAAATTTTTTTAACAGAAGTGAAGCTAACAAGTCTCCTTTTAACAAAAATTATTGAATGAATGCTGAAATAATTGGAAATGGCGCACATTTTTCTTTATATTCGTACTTTCAATATATGCAGCTCATCAACGTCATACTCTACGTATATACCTATTTGTTCAAAAATACAGGATACATTTTAAATATCTGACAACTTGTATCATCCGGTAGGTATATTTAAATATAACTAGCTCTATCCCGTAGCTTCGCTCCCGTTGTTCTTTCAAATAAACCTTGTCCTGACTATAACAAACACAACAAAAAAAAACTGACAAATCGTGATGATGATCTTTCATACATGCCCCAAATTCCGGAGTTCTCAGTAAAAGTAAACCAATATATTATAGTTACCCAAAAAATATTTTATTTAACCTTATTACTTATTTTAACCATTAGATATACACAATACTTTGCGTAGCAAAAGTTTTTAAGATACAAAAATAATCTAATTTAAATTCTACCTAAAACATGTCAAACAATTAATCGACTTCCTATAGGTGGGTTTATTCCTTCGCATCAAATTATATAAAATCCCAAAAGCATTACGAGATATCTCTACATAAAAAGGCCATGTCCTCTAAATATTTTCCTCATGCAAAATGACAAGGATCGTTTCGACTTGCTTTTATTTATCCATTTCTTTTGGATTTTCGTGTATTCGGAACACAATTGTGCTGTGTTGTAAATTGATATCTTAATTAATCAATTAACATGATAGATATCCCAATGAATAAGTCCATCTTAACTCCGCCTAAATCCGGTCCTAGTAGCAGTATTTTTTTTATCAGCCCGCGAATTCGTAAAGTTCGTGTTTCAGATTTTGCATCCCCTAAAATCTATAAATTCTGTGAGATGTCTTTTTAACTATTTAATAGATGACCTAAATATAAACACCCCCCTTTTTTCCCCCATTAGGGAAGATTTTTTAAGAAAGCTGAAACATGTACCCACTTCTGAATTTTTAAGCGTTTTTATTTAATCTTAAGGTTTTAAATAAAAAATGATATAAAGAGAGGTGTGTTATAAGTTAAACTTATATCTATATCTATGTACCCATGTATCTGTGGCATCGTAGCTCTCAAACGGATAAGCCGATTTTAATTTAGTTTTTTTGTTTGAGAGGTCATTCAATCTCCGTAGATAAAAAAAGTCTTATCTCACTTCTAAAGCAGTCCTTTAAAAATATCTAAAACCTAAGGTTTCAGTGCCTAAGGGCTGTCATAGTTACAACTGTAAAAAGATGCAAGAAAAAATCTATCAATTCTTCTAACAACAGAAATAAACTGAGTAAAAAAAAAATAATAACTTCATATGTAGAAAAGAAAGTAGATTATTTCGTAGTGCAACTTTTTCTCAAGTATCATTATTTTTGCAGCACTACAGATATTGGTCTGGTGGAGCAAAGATATTGCCTGTAGCTGTCACCGCCAGTAGTTTCTACTGGCTTATGTACTTGTATCGTCTCGCCGCCGCCGCCGCCAGGCACATTGTAGGTACTCCATAGACCGAGCGCGGAGTATGTTGCCACACTGTATTATTCTTTTTTATCTATCCGACCGCTTTTTGTCCTCATGTTTAATATGTAGTTGACGTTAAAATGTAGTACTTACCTAACTTACGTCGACTTGGTTTATATTGCTTTAGGCATTTTAGCTTTTTCTGCTATGAATCACGGGCACGGCGAGATATCTGGTGTCTACGTTAGAGACACTATTGCGACAGCGGCAGCATGCGGTAGTCCTCAATAGTTATTTGCTTATGAAAATATTTTAAAAATAAACAATAAAAGTCCGTTACACCCCCTTCACGATCACCACCTGTCACACACACGCCACGTCATACACACTCACCAGCTCATCCTAGTTGTAGAGTACAAAAAGGATTTCCTAATGGGAAAACCCAATAACACTTTACCCGGAGTCGAACCCAGGACCTCGTGCTTAACAGAGCGCTTGCTTCCGCTAGAACAACGAGGCAATCATTAAAATAATCTCATCATTAAAATAATAATGAATATTATTCTTATATTTTTTATTTGTCTAAAGTAAAAAAAGTAAATTTAAGTAGTAGGTAAGAATAGGACTAGGTACTGAGCTCAAAATATATATTTTTTTTAATGAATCGGAAAGGTTTTGCAGTGTTAATAATTATTTGTAAACACAATATTACACAAAACAACAGACCATACCATCGCTAATCATTTGGGTCATAACTATAAACAACCAATTTCATAAAACTAGAGTATGCATTCACTGATGATAATTATATTCATGGGTATAATTAAATAAATACAGTATAATATAATTAAAACAAATGAAACATAAACTTATTACGTATTAAGTAGGTAACTTTATGAAAATATACTCAGCCCAAAATGCTCCTATTCAATAATGCAATTTTCCAGATAATAAAAATGTTACGTAAAATACGTCAAACGCAATATGGGCTCGTAAGTTTTTAACGTGGATAATAAAAGCTGTACGAAATTAATTTTCATTCTATAAGCTTGTTGACACTGTTGAGTTAAATAAAAAGGACTGAAAATTAAATCAAGGACTTTAGAATTTGAATGTCAAAACTGCTGAAAATAAACACGACGGGACCGCTTGTTTCACAAATACCTTCATATTTATTCACAAGAGTTTAACCAAAGTTTAACAAAAGTCAATTTGACAGGTTTTTCATATCTGTGATCTGCCGTATAAAGCTAAAGCCGTTGTCAAGTAACATAATAATATGTGAAACCTTATAAAAAGTAGGTACTTACTTATAACAAAAATTTTCTTCCAAGTGTGAAATGGCTAAACTTGTAAGTGTGACAGTTGACACTAGTTTCCGAGGTAATTGTAGGGAGGCAGGTACTAAAGAGCGTGTAAATGTGCGGTATAGTTTTTCCCGGGGCGCGCGTCATCCAGGTGTATGAAAAGTTATTTCCACAAATTCCCCTACTACTGATAGCCCACCGAGCGACGTGTCCGGTGAATCAACGAGAAGCGCTCCGCTCGGTCGGGCAAAAACGGAAAACCATTTTACGGTCCATTGTGAAAGAGGATTGGCAATTTCGTTCCGAGCTTACTCGACCATCGGCCGAACAAGTTTTACAACGTCTCTGATGTAACGCGAATGATCTGACGAAACTCTAATACATGCGTACCTACTGTTCCTGCTGATTCATCTGTTCATTTTTCCTATCTAATAGTACGAGTGGACACTATTGAACACCTATCAAAGACAGCTGTATGTTTTTGGTGCAGTTTCTATTTCTTTTGACTGTTTTTCAATGGACGTTATCACCTTTTAGTATCAAGTATATGAATTTAAATGGGAGATATAAGTCAGGACGTAACATTAAATCCTTTTTCTATTTACTATACAGTAAAATCACAAATGAGAATATCAATATACAGAGGATTATTAACAAAACTTAGTTTTACCTATTAAAAATTAAGTGTAAACCATATTTTTTTTATTAAAAGTTATAAATCTATTGTAGTAATAAATAATGTAGAACAGATCTGTCAGAAAAACAAATTGTGCCTGCATAAAAAAGCCTTTGTGAACCTGTAGTTAGCCTACACAATAATTAGATTCTAGATCGATATCTGTTCCATTTTATATGAGCCAGCCATGCCCGTATCTATTAGATTTTGTACGTCAATGTTTTTTTGTTTGATCATGTAATTACACAATAAACACACATACTTAGTCATTAATTTTATTAAAAAGACCCGCAAAAGAAATTGGGAATAATACCAACACATTTGCGTAAAAAAACAGCGTAAGCATTTCCTCACATTTTTCCCTTTACAGAATAAAGAGATATTTAATGAAATCACGTCACTGTGGCAAATTGCTTAATGAGCATACCAAACGTGTTAGGTGGCTCCACCTACCGCTGTTCTCAGAGTTACACATGATAAGTAAATTTGCTCAAAGCGCTTCCCAAATCGTTTGAAGTTGGACTAA
Organism: Protodeltote pygarga; assembly: GCA_936450705.2. Classification (NCBI taxonomy): domain Eukaryota; kingdom Metazoa; phylum Arthropoda; class Insecta; order Lepidoptera; family Noctuidae; genus Protodeltote; species Protodeltote pygarga. Next base: position 6,315,390 of record OW388255.2, on the reverse strand, counting down.
GGTGAAAAATATATATATTTCTATCTGCTTGAAATTGAACTTGTGATATGGAAATATTGAGTGTACATGGCACATACAAAGGTCGTAACGTAATATACAAGAATATAAGTATGTGGAAACAATTTTTAATCTACATTTTTATAATCTCATAATTTTTGTAGGTTGAGCTTTAAGAATTAGACATCATTTAATGTTCTCAGTCTAAACATTCTGGCGATCCGAAGGTAAGTTCATTTTTACTCGGAACATGGGAATGACATAGTCTCACTATGTTATTGATACTTTGTATACAAGCTTAGTTTTAGTACCTACCTATAGCGCAACCCTGAAACACGTGTCAAATATTTATTTATTTTAATATGTTATGATGATTTTATGCAATGAAGAAAAAAATAACTATATCTTGAGAAACGTTTGAAGAAAGTTTGATTTTTAATAATTAATGTTATACCTTATATCAGTAGCGGTCGATAGAGACCGACTAGACTTGAACAAAGAATAATAAACTATTACTTACGAAACTTGTGAGTATTTTTTTAAGCTTGGAGGAGCCAAGCCTTTTTTTTGAGAATCGAAAATGCAACAACCTGGCTTAGGTTAAAAATAAATAAATAATATTTTTATACTTCAAAATATAAACAATTAAAATTTGAAAATAGAAAAGAAGAAAAATAAATGTGTCAAAAAGTATTAGGTTGATATCACAGATTTAGAGTAATCTGTGGTTGATACTATTAGGTCAGTGAAGCGGCGCAGATTAGGTAGGTATATGTGGAGTTGCCTTAATATGGATATCTAACTAACTAACTACATTTTGCATACCGAATTGTTAAAGTATGTGAAATGACAACCAACTAAGAAATAAATAAATATAAAGGTACATTTAAGGCCAGCATTATAACATCACCTCAAACAGATATAAACTTCCAAAGTACTTCTCAACAAAGGTTTGTGTCACCACAGTGTAATGATACCCTTAAAGTAATGATACCCTTAAAGTTATCACGCAACTGCATTTATTAATGTAACAAATGGTCTGTTGACAATGGTAGGTACTGTGATGTTAAATTACTAAAACCCATATCAATTACCCTAACCGAAGAGAATTATAATGCGGCCCAGCATGTTGGCGTCGAACCGCGAACAGCTCTCGTCTGTATAAACGGAGGCCTATTTGAAATTCCAATTAGAAAGTTTTCTCATTTACTTGAATCAGGGCGTAGAGTGGCGGAAGGGCAACAATCCGCGCTGATTAGTCCTGGTCTCCACCCTGCATCAGATTTAAAGGGTATGGGTTCACCGCATAAACTAATCCTTCATTGAGGACTACCCTATTTGAATTATTTTTGGGCCTAACCCTGTGGCTGCTCTACGGATTATTCAAACGTGCCATTTAAAAACAAATTGATTCAAACAATTAACCTTTATTTTGGAATAACGAGCTCTGTGACTTAATCTGCAGACCTAGAACTATTAAAGTTCTTTATTATTATTTCCACAGTCCCAGTATGTACCTATGTATTTATGTTATTGGCAAAAGCATAATACCTAATATTTAAAATATTTTTATGTTGCAAGTGAAAATGTTCAAAAGCCCGCGGGAAATTAGCATGTGCACTCCATAGCATTGTTTGTACCAACTTGTTTATGTACTTAATTAAAACCTAAGTTTATGTTTAGGATTGTATGGATACCTATTAAAAATTGGCTATGCATATTCCTACACGTATTGTACGAGTTATAGTTCGAATGACTATCTACCTACATAAGCAAACAGAAATATTTTATTCCTTAATAGAAATAAAGTCATCGTTGAAGATGGCTTGCCAAAGAATGTGTAACAGTTCGATATATCTATCCTACATGTACAATAAAACACAGGAAGTCAAATTTCCGGCGTACTTCGCGCATACTTCCAAAAATAATATTTTTCTTGATAGATGTGACGCCGTCCGTCCATCCACCACAAACAAGCTCAGAAATACGGATATTACTGATTCAATATTCTACGAAAAGTTATGTTGCCTTTCGATAACTTCCGAGTTTTCTATACTACTATCGATTCGGCGCGGGGCCAATTTATTCAAAAAGTATCAAGCGTGAACCGCCCAGACACGGAAGTTACTCAGTTGAAAATTGAATTTATCAAACTTTTCCGGGACAAACAGATAGGTACTTTATAGACTGTGAAATGCAATTTACTTTCAATTGCTATCAATCGGGTGAATTGAAGCTTGTAATGCTAAATACCGCAGCGAAACATGACTGAAGCGTCCACAGCAGACTCATTATCAATTGAATTGAATCAATTTTAAATTCACAAAAATCCTGTTGATTTTTTTTTGCTAAAAATGACGGGAAGAGAGATTTATTGTACAACAATTTGTTTACCTATATCACTATTACAAGAAAACCATAATTTTTCCTCATTTCACCCTCGGGTTATACCAAAGTTTAAACTTTACTGCTTATTACACGACACAAAAAGAAGGGTGTCATAAATCTGTGTCGCTCCGTCTGCGTCTGCCTAGTAGATACTGAAGCGAACGAACCAATTAAGCTGCGGCTTTTGTTTGAAAGCGAGTAGGTATTAACAAGGTTTTTGGCTATTTCATATAAATTGTTCCAACTATTATCAAGTTAGTCAGCTGTTCCAGTATTATTATCATGCAATTGACATGATCAGTTCAATAATATATCTGCTGAAGCCTATCAACTAAAAATTATGAATTATCAATAAAAAACGCTTATCTACACAAGTTTGCTATGCGTGCTATGGCGTTTACTAACAAATCAATACAAAGTGATAAGTAAGTGTCCGGTACTTTCAGTTCCCATAGTTTATAAACAAAATCTTATGTAGGTATAAGATAAGCTTTTCCCATTTTAATGCAAAATAATAATTAATTGTCATTACGTAAAATTCACCTCATCCTTTATCTTTGTAGGTATTTGCGAAACTCAACCGTTCTCAAATAGGAACCTAATGATAAGACTTGACATTTCAAGTGGTCATCCCTTCGCAAAACAGAAAGGGGCTTAATAAACACGGCAGGATCGTTATCTATATTAAGAATCATACATCCTACTCGTTACAGGCACGGTGTTTCTAGCAAGGTTCAATTCCGTCCCGTCCAGTCGCCACTTGTAAAGTTCGTATGACCACTAGACGTCACTCCATTCGTGAGGCAGCTATGATGTCTGTAATTAGTGCGTCGCATGGTGCGTGTCATATGTCGAGCCGGATCGAATTGCGTCCGTTTCAATTAAATTCCGACATGAGCGCGAACCGTGCGGCCGGCTAGAGTGCTCTCATAGAACACGGTTAAGCCGATCGAATCGAATCAATTCGCGTACCACTATCGCGTACGCAGATTTTATTTATTTTATACGGAAAAGGCATATCTATAATTTTATTAGAGGAGGTATTTCAACAACTCACAGAATATCGTTTTTTACGGCTGTATACCCAGCATTCATACAAGATATTTAAAAATAAGCCAAGCCGGGATGTTGAATGGATTGGTAACCAAATGAATCAACTTCGTTAAAACATTTTTTTTATGTTTTCTTTTCACAAAGAATCGTCTCTTGCTAGCTCACAATAAATTGCAATGAACTACTGACCTAAACAAATGAACATCGGGTTTAAGGCAAAATTCAAGAAAAAAATATCCATTGTATATCTTACCTACACATGTTTCGCTAAAGTTTTTTTTATAACTTCAACATACCTAACACATTTCTTAGAAACCAAATTCTAAAATAGCTAAATAATAGGTATGCAAAGAAAGAATTTTTGTTTTAATCCTAATAGGTATAATATGTAGGTAGGTTAAAGTGGTGGTGGTTAACTAAGATTATAATTATGTATTGTGATTTTTTATACATGTTTTTGAAATTTCTTATTAAATGATTATACTGAGAATGTAAACTGGGAGTGGCTTCGCCATATTGACGTCAGAATGGCGAACTTAAGAACAATTAGTTATGGTTTAGTTTACTAATTGTTTGGTTATAGGTACCAACTAGCAACTATGTACGTTGTTATGTTATTCAACATTCAAATTTTCAACCTAGTTCCACCATACTTAAGTTCACGATTTTCTACTTTTGATACGACTCAGTTATTTAGATTTCCCGATGAAGACGACCTCACTTCGTTGTCTGGACCTTCTATAACATTACGAGTGAATCCATTTGAATAAAATAGCATATGATTCTCCAGCCTCTGTATAAACTATGGCCATTCATTAATTACACCCGAGCTAATTGCTATGTTGCAATTGAAATATTCTAAATAACATCCATTATCGATATTGTTCTTATGTATTAACACTTCATATTTTTGTGATTTTTTTTTACATGTTATAGCACATGATAGCTTATTAAATAATTGTATTAACACTTCATTATACGTAGGAATTAATTAAAACACATGAAAATACATATCAAGGTATACCTACTACTGTGCTTTCAGCAGATTCAAAATATTATTATTGGTATTCATCATCCTCCTAGCTTTATTATTCCCAAACTTTGTTGGGGTCGGCTTCTAGTCTAACCAGATGTAGCTGATACTCTGTAGATTTCTACAGATCGACTGCCAAAACTGATACGATATTCTAAGGTTAGATTAGTTGTCAGGATTGAGGGTACTGACTCCCTATATCGACTGTTAAAGGTCTTCATGACAACCGGGGCCAACGGCTTAACGTGCTCACCGAGGCACCGAGCAAGTGGTAATTAATTTATAATACGCACATAACTTGCGAAAAGACAGAGATTCTTGGGTTCGGACCTGTGACCCACTTGGCAGTCCAACAGTCATACTACTAAGCTATCACTGGTGTCTGGTATTCATAACATATTTTATTTCAAATAAGTATTATGTATTTGAAAACCTTATTTTTTTATTATGTCGCTTGAATGAAGCACTGGTTAAAAAATATTTTATTAGAAAATTAAAAGGAAAGGGTAGTATTTAACTGCAAGTCAAAGAATCTTCTTTTTGTATGAAAAAAAATTAAATAATAGAATTTTAACGTAAAAAATATTTAATTGATGAATATAAATTGATGGGCGAATTGATTTGATGTGCATTTAAAAATATCCTGTAAAAAATTAAAGGATAATTTAATTAAAAATAAATTACAATTGAGTATAATCTTAAGTACAAACTGATTTTTTCGCAGTCATCGCATTCGAATGTTGTGGACGATTCCATTTGTCTTCCGCGCGCAAGTGTATTCCCGCAGGAGTTTTCAAAGCAAGTTTACTGAGCTTGCGATAAGATAGAATAAGCCCTTTGCGCTCGTATGTCATGAGTTCTTCCTGCAGACGAAGGCCAAGGTTTTCGTGAAAGCAATATTTCTTTTTGTCCACTAATGAGTGCTATAATACCTAATTGTATTTAATTATTACATTGATCATGTCGCCATCCTGGTATTCCAAATTAGCTGTTTCTAAAATATTTTGCAGTGGTATGATCACAATTTTTTTTTACATTTAGGTACTTGCTTGCTCTATAAATGTTTTTTGGGATATCCTCTTGATTTCCGATATTTCGACACTGTTTAACACTTTGACTGCCAGACAGCAGACACAAAGCAAATTCTATTGTTTGTCGGACATCATGTATCCGTCATGGCGTAAAATGAATTAAACTTACAAATGATCGTGATCGTGAGTTGACTAAAGGTTCACCGGTAAGTAACTAAGTATTTAATTCAAGTTTGAGAAATGAGACACAAAAGAAAATACCCTTGTTACGTGCCGCCGCGGCCGCCGGGATGCAAAAGATCGGCCATAAGTTAAATGCATTTAAAACCCACTCAAAAAATTTCATCAAAATCGGTTTAATAGCTTTGAAGTGATGTACAGGCATTTGTGGCAATTCATCTTCATTTTGGTATATAGATTATATAATATTATTATTTGATGAGATATAAATCTGTTAATAATAGAAAACCATGGATGCAGAATGTATAGATTTGGATATTAATTATTCAATCACGTTATAAACTCTAAACGGATATAATTATAGAAAACGTATGCGTTTGAAATTCCAAACTGTATTACGAGTATTATGGCATGGTATTTGAAACGCATACTTCACACGTAATACACATACAATGGGTAATAAATTAATCATGAATGATTTTGTTACAATAATTATAAAAATATAATATAGTAAATGTACCTATTTTATAGTCACGTGTTTACTAAATGTTTATCATTTTGTAACAAAATAGTGTAGTCATTTGTTACGTGGAGTCTAAAATTAAGCTCGGCGGACCCTACTCTGACTGATGACTATTCATCCAAATACCCTTTCAGCGAATTACTTAGATGGGATTCAACGGACGACAAGGAGTTAAATAGGATATTTCAAAATTAATTCTAAATATTTATTTATAATGTATGTATCTAGCAATGGTGAAAAGTGAAAAGTGATAATATTTACCATCGATTCGCTAAGAAGAAAAATGGCAAAGAGTAAAATTTTGTAAAAGGTAAGCCGTAGCCAAATCGAAAACAAACCAATACGGAGCCAAACTGAAGATATTTACATTTTACCAACTTTGAGCTTACTATGATATTTGTTTGCTCTACACGTCTATAGAAATGCATTGCCTGTATCATTTAAACATGCTCGATCTAAGTCCACTGCTGAACATAGGCCCCTCCCAATGTACACCACTATTACAGGTATTTACCTCAAATGAGCGCACAATGAAACAAAATTATGGGCAAATGCACATAATCACCACGCTGGGCAAGCGGGTTGGCGATCGCAGTAGCAGATGATTACTGTTACACAAAAGGATGCTGCTGCCCATCCTTCGGATCTTTCTCTTTGTCATTTCTTACGACACCCGCGGGACGAGTAAGGGTGGTTCTATTCTTAGGCCGGAAACCACACGGCACTATGTAATTTAGTACGCGATAATATTTATTTAGTAAAACATGGACTTCCCGCTCTACCGGTTTTCCTCTCTTTACAATCCATCCAAAGATTGTCTGTAAGAGATCGCTTTTCATAAGGTCGCCCAACTATTACATAACTTGTGTTTCTTATTTAATTTTGTTTTGTTATGAACAAAACAAAATTAATTCTAGTAATAAAGTATATTCCATCTATCATAAGTAGGTATTATTTAAATAGGTATACAATTTTAGAAATGAGATAATCCATTTAAAAAACATCTCTATGAAGAATTTCAGGTTAGTTTGAGGAAATTTCAAGAACAAGATTACTGGTTGTAATAAATTAAATATCTTAGCTATTTAGATTGAATCACGAAGGTTCTCAAGGAGACGCAAACTTGAACTAATACTAATAAATTATATTAAGGATTCAATGCGACCAAAGGTCTCATAAAACTAGACTCCAATGGAAAGTAAACGGGATCTACATTTAAAGAAGGGCTTGTACCTGGATTATATACAATTCTGCGAGCTGTGTCAAGAATATTAAAAGCAACTAATCAACCGACTGTTGGTATTTTGCCTTGTATGCGATAAAACGATCCTTGTCATCGTGTCTTATTACTTTTTGAACATGGGTCCAATTTTATTACGCAAGAAAATTAATGTTTATTTAAAAATCATTAAAATATAATTAATTAAGCTCTTAAATTAAATTTACTTGGCTGCAGCACTAGAACATTCGACATAATTATTTGAGTCCTGAATCGTCAATACATAGTAAGCGAAGGATAGTGTATTCACTCATTCGTCGTCTGTGTCATATATCTGACAGGGTAGGCAGTGCCTTTTTGCCTTTATGAACGCACGCCCGCGGCCCCTGCATGTCTATTGCATGTATTGACAACTTAATGTTCCAATTAATCCTGTTTTTTATTCCGTAGTTTATTTATGTTCATCACGTTGAGTGCGGCGTCTTACAGTTTTGTTCTAAATTAACACGATTTATTGAATGATTAGACAATTGACAAGTCTAGGAAGGGCTTTTGGAATTTTTCATATAGGTACACCCTTTTTTTATACTTGTCTTATGTTGTAAACAATTTTAGCACATATTTTAATTGGAAAACACATTTAAAAAATACATTTGAGTTTTACCAAAAGCAGTTTTAACTTGGTTTACCAGTGCTTTTAAAATAACATTTCCTCCTCGTCTGATCTTGTGTTACGGGGCACTAACGTGTCCCCAGATTCGGTTCAAAAGGTACTTAATAAGCTACGCGAAACCTTAAGTAGCTTAAAAATAATTATAATTTATAATTTAGTTATATTCATTAGAGATACTCGTATTATGTCTTCATTCAACTAAAAAGTTAACCTAATATTTATTTCAATTAATTCTATCTGGTTTTTTCATTATTATTAAGCCTATGAATGATATTTTCACCGACATATCAGCGACTTCGAAAATCGGTCGTGGGCGGATGGAATCAAAAAAGTTAGATCGAAGATAGACCCATTGTACTATTATTACCTAGAACAAAATAATTAAGTCCCTTAGACCCATGCGTAAAAAGTAATAATATTGTTCAAACTGATTTAAATACTGCCGTATAATTTGAATGTCTTTGATATTGTTGTAATTAAAAAATATTCAGGTTTGATATTTATTATGGTTTTACCTAACAGTTCTTTTCCATTTTAAACAATATTAACAATCCAAAATATATATAAAAACATATTTTGTTATAATTGTAGTATTCTTTTTAATAATTGTTTGGAGAATCACTGATCAGAGAGTTTTAAAAGCAAAAGTAATTTTTCAGTCATGAACAGTTTCTTTTAAATGTTAAGCATAACGAAACATCCTTAGATAAAAAAATAACGCGAAATCCACTTTAGAGTAGGTACTTTTTTATCACAAGCCTGCCAAGCGGCAGCGGTGTTGCTTTTTAGTTAGCACCAGAATATTGTGTGACCCTTGTGTACAGCGTAGTTTTGAAGGTACGGTACAGTTGCTGCACGCTCTCGCTTTCTATTGCGTTCTTCTTAGGAATCTTTTAGAACCTTTATACCTTTACCTGACAATAAGAACAAAAAGAGAATTAATCGAAATCGGTCTAGCCGTGATGCCGTGACCAAGGGAAATAGGGATTCTTTTTTATACCTATTATATATAATTATAGATAAATAAATTTAAAAAATGGTATGGAATTACCGCCAGTTAAGAGAAACGGTCGAACTAAACATTTTAGAAGATGAAATGTGTCTAAAGTTCGTATGTTTTTAATTGAAAGAAACGCCCCTTACTTCTTATTTTACATGTATTTATATGTATATAACATGCACGACTCACGCCTGTATGGGACAGACGGCGTAGGCACTACACCCACGTTACGCCGGCAATGTTATAACTCCCATGTAATAGGGGGCAAGCCTATTGCCACCAACTGGGCATAATTCCAGACTCCGTGCTGCTACTGAGTATTTCCTAATAGAAAAGCGAACCCAGGATCTCGCGATCAGCAGTCGCGCTTGTTACTACTAGAGCAACGAGGCAGTCAGATATAAGGATAAAACTACTTATTTATACACCTACTCAATACTTATAAATAAGGTCCTACCAAAATAACTGCTCGAAGTTTCACACTGCCACTAGCCAGCGTTCAGTATATCACAATAAACGCATAAAAGCAAAAATATATATTTTTGCAAAACTTTTCCATCGAATCCTTACACTAATGGCTGACTTTCCACCACTGTGAGAATGCCATTTAGCTTTACCTAACATGTGTAGCAATTTTAATAAATGAAAAACAGTAGGTACAGATGACTTTTAACAACAGCTGAACATATGATTAGTGTGGTCGATGAACTTTCACCTTACAGATTGTGTAGTTAAGAACTTTATTTTTTTTACTTGGAAAAAAAAATTGATGTTTAGATTATTATCTTTGGTTAGACGTACTAAAAGCTATGTAAAAATATTAGTACCTTTTTTGGTAGGACCTTATTTTCACTGTAAAAACCTTACGTTTCTTCACATTTATTTTTCCAATTATTAATGTGTTTTCAACTGAAAACTCCAAAGAGCCATAAATATAGAAATTTGTTTATAGAAAATATGAATTCAAGTTGCAAGAGAGAAATGTTTCATACGAGCTGAGGTGACAACCACACCTGTGGTAACGACGAACTTTTAACATCCAATTTTATAGAAATATGAAGGTATATTAATACCTTAAAGAATTAAGAATTAATTTTGAGTAGTAGTTATTAAGTACACTGAAAAAAATATCTAGTAATATGTAACAAAAATTTTTGTTACAAGCAATCAAACATAGTAAAAACCAGTGACAACATAATGAAATACAATAATGAAAGTTTAGCTATTTATACATTAACCGAACTGGTTTTGTTATCCTGTTTTTTGAGTGTAAGTAGTTAGTAAAGTAGTAGTAGTGGTAATATTATCTGAAATTTTAGCAAGCCGCAAGCCGCAAGACGGAATATTGTGCTTATTTTTAGGTATACGTAAGTGAAAATTTATTTTCTTTACCCTAAAAGCAAGCCTTTTAAATGATATCATAAAAAAAATATAATTTCAACTTTACAGGAATGGGTGTGGGAGGCAAATTAAATTAATCTTTTCATTAAAATTTATTTCATAACTTTGCGTTATAATTATATGTATATTATATTCATGCCGTATTGCAGCTTTCTATCATTAATAGTCTGCGAGTAAAATGATAGTGTCTGCGCCAGACATACGGACATGATGAAACTATAAGGGTTCCTGGATTTACTATGGAACCCTAATAAGGAGGATATAAATCCCAAAACCTATATGTTTGTAAGCGTGTCAGAAATAAAATACCTTATATATTGTTTATTATCAAATAAAGAGCCCGATAAGCATCCCACGTGTTTTCATGCACGTAACTTAGGAAGACTGAAACGCGCAACTTTGTAGAGTAGGTATCCATGGCGCGTACTGTACTCAGACTGATATAATTTTTAACCCCCGACACAAAAAGAGGGGGACACAATAAGTTTGACATGTCTGTGTGTCTCTGTATCTGTCTATCTGTGTATTTCTATCTGTCTGTCTGTGGCATGGTAGCTCCCAAAGGGATAAATCGATTTTGATTAAGGTTTTTAAGCTAATTTTAATTGTCAAGTATTTTTGTAATTCTTTTTCACTCCGAATATATAGGTATGTAAATATATGAATGTTCTAAAAGTTATTTTCTAGCAAAGGGGTCTCTTTGTATTTATTTAGTACATAGTTTGATATAACCTAATATCACCCCTGTATTAGGGTTAGCCAGAGGTGTAAAGTACACCCATATGTCTCTAGTTATGTAATAGACCCTAAGTACCTAATAGGAGGCAAGCCATTAACCAGGATTATTCCAGACTCCGTACTTAAATATAATAGTAAAAATGTATGCAATTCCCACATTAAAACAAAATACAAAACAATATTATTTTTAAAAACAAAATAGGTAAATACGAGTAGTGTTCAATCTACCCATTCACATACATAAAGTAAACATAAAAGAAAATTTATGTGCCGATTAAGACCCTTTGAAGGGCGGACGCCCGCAAACGTGCTGAGCCGACATTCGGGAAGCCATTAGTTTGCCAAAACTAAGTAAATATAAATCCTAACTATTTTGGAACAATATCACAGATTTTACATCCCCTAACTGGAAAATAATCTTAAATCAGATCTATAAATGTAACACTAACAAATATCTATAAATAATAAATGACAAATATTATCATTTATTATCTTTAAAATCTATTTCACAGAGTAGATAAGTACTGAGTTTGTTTTAAACACACAGTGCGCCTGACGTTCATATTGTTATTAAAACACAGAACACACTTGTAACTGATGTTTGACATGCATACACGTACGTTACAATTTGTACGAGGGTCAGCACTTCGGTTCTAATATGCTTTACATATTAAAAAAAAACATCGTTTTACATAACTTTATATTTTAACGTTTTATTTTAACTATCACATTTTATTAGTTTATGTTCTTTATTATCGACACAGCGTGCGTACACAACACACATGTTTTACTCAAGAAAATAATAAATTACTTTCACCAAGTCTGTGTACGACGCTATCACAAATCTCCGTTAGCGTACAGTAAGTTAAATTGAATGTCTAAGCTCGCAATCGAGGATTCAGCAAATACCTACCAGTATCTATTGGAAGCGACCGGAGTCTTTAAGAAAATCCCGTAGCTTCATTCGTCTGCTGTGATTCTAGCTAGGTCCAACATTCGGTAGATGTTTTAAAAATGGATTTTTAACTATTCAGGAAGAAGGTTTTCATTTTTTGTAAACCTTATAACGACTATTGATTAAATGCAATACGTAAGGAAAATTCATGATATTATCGGAGAATAAAAAACAATCAGAGCTGTGTTTAGTGGCATATACGCACGATACACGCGACCTGATACGAATATCGAGACTATTAATACTTTTATTCTGTGTCCATCAATTTTCGGCAGTGTCGTCGTCCTCCTTCCTATTCGGCACCTCAGTGCACAAGAGGTCCCACTAGATTCCTTACTTCTGCAGGACAAAAGTAAATGAGAATTGCCCTTAATTGGAATTGTAAATGAGTCTTGCGGCGCTTTCTTGTCGGTTGAACGCCCGTTTCGCCATCACAGTAGAATAAACTGTGATGATTTCATTTAAATTAATTCTCAGTACGAGAGGGCCGCGGACGAGATGTCTAAATTGAGACATCTCTGAATCGTTTGTACAGACTTCTCTCGCTCGTTTAAGACGTCTCGTGTCCTAAATTCTAAGGGACCGCGTCATTAGGGTTTCTTTTTCCCTCAGAACAGGAGATTCTTTTTTTTAATGTAAAAATACCCCTTTAAGAGGACATTAAGTCAGAGCAAGAATTAGTTGTGTTTTCTCTAACAAAGGGAGGCTTTATAACGGCGTCGCAAAAATAAAGCTTTGATTAAATCTTTCTATAATAATGTTCAATGAGTAAATATCAACCAGCAAGAAGCTTGACTTCGTGTCTATACAAATGGGCTATAAGTTTAAACATAGGACATAATATGCATTCTTCTGCGTAACGTCTTGAGCTATAGATGATCATATATTGTTATGTTTGGCGGAAAGCGCCCCCACCACCCTTAGATGGTTAGTTACGTGGAGTAAATTTGTAAATATTCTTTGGTAGTTTTACTCCAGAGAAAAAGTGTGACAAACAATCACAAGCCTAAAGATTACGCACGCTATCAGGTTAATATCCTATACGACATTTGCAAAACACGGTTGGAAATAAATTGTCACTTGATCGTCAATTTATTTTGTACGATGTTACGAAAATGAGAAACGACGGGTGCGACCGATATTATCACAACGTTGATTTGGAATTTATTGGCATAGAATCCGTAACTGGAGCGTCAATGTTGGCTCGAATGGTGTACACCTGTGCCTTCACCTTCGTCAAGTATTGACGCGGGTTTCGTACATTAGTCACAAGTGTGTAAGATGTGTATACTTGTCGGGCAAAGGGGAGAAAAGTAGCCTGTGTAGCTACACACATAATATTGAATACAATTAAAAAGGTACGTTTTTCGCCTAAAGTTGATTCCTTTCAACTCCAAAAAATTCAATGACAATAAAATTTAGTGCCGCCCAATCACAATAGTCACCGCAATTTAAACAGCCATTTTATGGGTTCCGTAGTAAAACCAGGAACCCTTATAGTTTCATGTCCGTCTGTCCGTTTGTCCGTCCGTCCACGTCTTAGTCTTAGTAGACTTTCAGTGATAGAAAGCTGCAATTTGACAATAATTATATTAATTTGAAAAGTACATAGGTACATGTAAAGTGGTGTTGATATTTTTTTTAGATATTTTGTAACGTAATGGGTATCATTTTAAAGGGCTTGCTTTAAGGGTAAAAAAAATATTTTTTATGTAAAAAGAGAAGTATAGTAATATAGTGATAGATAAGAATAAGATAGTGTAAGAATTATATATAGGTACCTAATATTTTTAACAATTGGTTTGGAGCCTCAGAGAGTTATGAAATTTAGCGCGCGCGAAATGGTGATTGCGGTCAAAACACGCCGAAAATATCTGCATGCCCTTTACGTACAATATTTATAGAAATATATTTATAATGGACTGCACAAATGTTATGCTGGACATGCAGGTAATTAATTCTTAATAACATTATGGTTGTCAGTTTAATATTTAAGTGCAATAAGGTGGGTGGCGAAAGATGCGAATGGTCTTATTTCCGTAGGCAAAATATTGTGCTAAAAGGGTGGGTCCACAATTTCTGTCGTGACTGTCGTGAGACATTCAAACACCGACCTGAAGGCTCGACGTTAATAATATTGTCGTACCGGCTGTGTATCATACAATAGTTTTTATAATACTTATTAAATAAACAACATATTAATGCACAATATTTGTAAATAATAAACAAAATAAACGGTTCGTACCGGGGAAGCTCACTGCGCATGTGTATCTTTTTATTCTGAGCAGAATTTTGACCCCTGATACGCATTTATCGAAACCTTTCCATTTAGCATGCCAGTCAGCAACATAAAAAAATATTTTTGATATAATATTTGAATACTACCTACAATATAATATTAATGTTAGTCGATTTTATAAATGTTAAATATTTAATTAAAAATCTAATAATATTATCGGCTTTTAAAACACACACATACATTTTTTTTTTCGAATGTCGAAAATCGAATCTTACACGCATTTTTATGAAAAGTTACATGTTTCAGACACTTACACAGTTTTTACAGATAATTGGAAGATATCTAAAAGTTAATGCGGCACCCATGTGATTCTAGTCAGGCAAAATTTGCATTCGAAATGGTACACAAATCATTTTTATTTCTTTTTGCTCCAAGCTAGACATAAAATCTCACAACTAAGTAAATGAATCTATTCATTATCCTCGGAGTGAAGAACACTTCTTTAAACTTTTATAATCTTCAAATTACGTAAAAGCTTAGCCATCATAAAAAGCCATTCCGAAGAAATCTTCGTTCGTCTTCCAACTCGCATAATTTTTTTTAAATTCAAAAGATAGGTACCTACCTACCTTATATTTTATTCTAACCATTAGTCATCTAAGTAACTATTAACATACAATTTTATGGAAGTATGTTATGCTATCTCAGATAATAAGTACGGAAGGATAATGTGGAAGACATTATTTCATCAGCATGGTCGAAGTAAAAGATTAATTATATTATTTCTTCAAAAATTTGGAACTTCAGAATTGTTCGTCAGTGTATTATACTAAAAAAGTATATCATATACTTATTTATTTATACATTGGCATTTGGAATATACATCCCTAAATGAATCCATCTATGTAGCTAACGATAATGTCACATACATGAAAATCATACGAGTAGGTAAAATTTGCCGAAATCCACTCTGCCCAGGCTGAGTTAAGTGCCTTGTCAAAACTTGTTCTCTTATGGTATTCCCTTTTGATTTATGACTTCGATATGTCAATTTTACGTCACTCAGTATGATTTATATGGTCATTTACACAACCTTACGTGTCGTATCGAACTTAATACATTTGATTTTACGTTAACTTAGGTACATCCGTGATCGTAAAAGGGTAAAAGCAGTAAAATATCTTGAGTATATTTAATTCCTATTTATATTGTATTACATATTATTGTTAGGGATAGCCCAGTGGTATAACCGTTGACTGGCAAGTCAAAAGTCTCAGGTACGAACTTAAGGCAAGCGCCTCTCTTCTTTTCGTAATGATCTCTCTCCGGTCGTGTCCGAATGCTGTACTATTGGACAATGAGAGTGAGGAAATAGAGTGCACCTGGGTTAGTGCATAAACTTGTGCGCTAGAATATCCACTGAGTCGATAGCTAATCTCCATTGAAATTGGCCGATGTGACCGAGATTCAGTCAGAAGTAGTAGAAGTTATGTAAGTAGTTTAATATCTTATAATATACCCCATATTGTGAAGCATGGCACAGTGGTCATAAATGTCAAGCATGTAACTGACCGGAAAAGCCGACAGCTAGTATATGTACCTACTGTAAAAATGTGCAACATAAAAAGAACCGTAGGTATTAGGTATTAAAAATAACCGTCTAATTATTATTTTTTGTAGACGGTTATTTCTAATAATAATTATGCATGCAATAGACACGCTGTGAAGAAATCAATATTTTTGGCATTTCTATAATATGTACCTATGTATATTATATCAATCACATTTTTTTTATAAATCTGCTAGGTAATCATTACGATTCATTCAACTAAAGTTGCGATTAGTTAATACTATTTGAAATATTGTTGTTAAGAAAACGCTAAAAACAAACTTAACGAAAAATGCAGTGTAAATAAAACCAGCAAAACATAATACGGATTTTCATTTCACCAAGTAGCAAATACGTGACTGAAAAATATAAGGAACATTTATTTACAATCAGTGTATTACAAAATGTAAATAGGGGTGGCAAAGCGACCGACAGCTCTACATTGGAATATATCGCGTGCTGGCGTGATTGATTGTTCTATAAAACTGAAATATAAACGTCCATTCAGTACAATCCGAGTATCTCATGTGGAGTGCGTTAAATAAATATGAGTGTGAAGCTAAACAGTATTTTCCATTAGTGTCATAAAAAGGTAACGTTTCGAAATAACCGCGAGGCCGGGGCCATATCCACGTGTGATAATGCGCAGTAACATTTTATAAGGGATCTAAATGTGAGCAGATGGCACAATGCGAATCGCTGGTAGTACTTCCCGGCACGGCCGCAATCTGCCATTACATTTTATGCAAACAGTGTCGGAATGATTTCGGTTGTACAATTTCCAAAATAGAATACCAACAACTTTTACAATATGGCCGTATGTTATGCGAACTTTAAGTACCCCCATATTCTGACTTTTGATTCCCTCGTAAAAGATACTTTAGTAAATATGACTGCAGTCATAACAAAAGTTTCAGTCAAATAACGTTGTAACATTTTTTAACTATTCTACGATTTTTAAAATGTAGCTAATTATGTGCTTACTATGAAAGGCCATGAACACAGCGCACGTTTTCGCGTAATTTATACTTCTCATTTATCCTCCATTGCCCCCTTGGCCCCTATTTAAATATCTACCTCTCCATTTACATTCAGTCCCTCAGTATCATTTAGTATTGATTTCATCTTTAAAATCACTGATTTATACGTGGGTATAGATTGTCAGATCGTTGACATATATACGTATACATACGTACTTTACATGTCTTTATTGATCAATAATATTTATGGTAAGTATGCTTTTTTCTTACTGCTCAAAAATAATGTCAAAGGCTGAAGCTGAAGAAGAATTTACAAAGATTAATTTGAAAGGGCCTCCAAAACTAATAATTGTACAATATTTTTTTGAATTAAAATAAATGAGTAATAAAAAACCTCCAAAACATAAATAAGTGGGGATAATATTTTTAGAGTACCTCAAAAGGAAACACCGGTACTTTTATAGGATCTTTGTTCCTATAGAAACTTTGTTGTCCGTCTGTCTGTCAAGACTCAAGACTCGGTTACGCGGGACTCTAGGTACATCTCGGGAATTCGTAGAGTTTGAGTATCGTGTTGAAATTAAAACCATTTATATCTACTCAAGTTTACCCCCTCGAAGCTGTGCAAAAATCAAACTAACGTAAAACGTTAACGTAAACGTAAAAAAAAGATACGGCCGTTTATGCCGCAAAAAAAACGTATTATTTCGACACACTCACGGGAAATAAAATTTATAGGGTACTTTCCTTTGACCTAGAACTATACTACTACCTACTATGAAATTTGGCAAGTAGTAACGTCTTAAGGTGCGCGTGCACCGCGTCCTCATCGCAGCGGTCGCAGCGGACGGATTTGTAAGCATGTACTGAATCCTATAGAACTGCGTGCACTGCATCAGCAAATCCGAATAGGGAGTGAACAAAAATGGCCTGTGACGTCACCCGGAATGAACGTGGGTCTCAGAGTTGCCACTTTAACGATTTAGCTGCTAGATATGGTGTTTTTTTTATTATTGTAATGAGTTGTAGTTTGTAGTACTTATCAAAAGTGCGCTAGTGGCGCCCACAATTTTGCAGATTCTTTTTAGTCAAACTGTAAAATATTATTTTCTTTTTGTCTATCGTGTCTATTTAAAAACTATACTTTTACTTTAAATAATTCATTGATAAATTCTTAAAAATATTTATGTAAATTTACAGATTATTTGCTTTGTAAGATATTGAATTTAGGCTTATATATTAATTTATTCTAATACGGCAATTTTAGGCCCATTATTGGACTTATCTACTGTATTCTTGATTTTGGGTGACAACACTATTGTTAACGGTCATTCGTATTCAGATTGCTGCAACCGCGGTCGCCAAGGTTTAGCTGGACTTTGTTTAAAAAGAGGTAAATTTAAAAAACATCTATAATATTTAACCTTTAATAATAATAACAGACTTAACAATTAGGCGTATTGTACGGGGCTTAAAAAATGATTATTTAAGTTTTAGTTTTTTTTTCTTGGAAGCTAAAGGTATGATAGTGGTACGACCGTTGGACTGCCAAGTCAAACCCAGGCACTTTCAAACTCTGATTTTTCTACGCTGTGTAAAGCCATATCAGAGACCTAAAGCTGATTTAAACTCTGACTTCAACCATACGATAAAGAGAGAAGAAGAAAGAAAGAAAATCTGTAAAAGACCATAAGTACCAGCTTAGTGGCTATAACAAAACGTAACTTATATCGTGCAAGGAGTATAAACCTGGTCAAGCCTTGGAGGAAAGGTTTTGGCCTTCGTAATTTTTTCAAGGGTCAAGCTCAGAGAAATCATTATAAACTTCTTGGTCAAATGTCATTTAGACTTAATTAAAAAACCCGAGCATAATGCATTTTGAACTAATATTATCCATACAGTTCTAGACCTTCAGGGCTTCTTATTACATTTTATAAGCTGAATATATGTTTTCTTATATTGTTAGTATTTTGTGGGTGACCTACAACCTGACCTACAATTTTTAGATAACTATAGGTATATTTAAAAAAAATAAAACCCGCGACAAAAGGTAAACCTCAATTTTGTTTTTAATTTTTTTGTAAAATCTGTTTACAAAAAAAGTAGTAGTAGGTACTATCCGAAACATAAATTACGCACTTTGAAATATAAAAACAGATAAAAACGTTTAAAAATAATTATGTTATATTAATCGCAATTATTTTACACAAATAGGTCGTGTAGGTACCATAAAGTGATGACATAAAAAAAGTAAAGTATGGAATGTCATAGTCGTCATAGTAACAATTTTGACAAATTAAACAAGTTGTGTCCACAGACTTAATAGTGATACTACGCAAACTGGAAGAATTTGTTGATAAAATTATCATTTGCGAGATTGAATATTAAGTAAATTACTACTATATCAAAAATGAGAAATATGTAAATGTCTTTGATAACTGGTATAAGCTACATAATTTTTGATACTCGCTAGAGCGAGTAGACCTTATAAGGTATAATTGTTTTTTCCAAGTTAGCTTCCTTATCGTATGGTTGGGGACCTGGTGTTCGAGTTTAAACCTACTAATAGTATGATTTATTTACAGGAGTGTCTAGTCGTAACTGAATACATGTGAACCATGGTTAATTTTTCGCGCCTGGTTAGAGAAGGAACTAGGATAAAAGAAAATCCATTTGGAGAGTTTTGTGATTTATTTGTGAAAATATGTGATTCGAAATACTACTACCTAAACCTCCTTTCTTTCTCCAATCCTCTTCATCCGATGAGGAGCAAGAAATAGAGGCAAAGTTTTTAGAATCATTTTCTAGCTTTGCATAATAAAATACATGACTGGTACATTATTGTTTTATTTTTATAATAGAAGCCACCAGCTGTAACTCTTTCAACTGGTACTTATTTTTATTATTAGAAGCCACCACCTTAAGCTGTGTGTACTCTTTCAACAGTAACTGTCTAAGTAAAAAAATTGAACAATGCGCAATTGGTCAATAACACAATTATGATTTTGAAGACAGTCTAAAACACTATTGCAAATGGTTATTTTAAGGTCGGTATGTAGAATTGTCAGTCCAATAAGTAAAGCGAAGTCGCAAACGTAAATAACAATCGTTTATTTATTTAATTCAGGTAACAAAATCATAATTATAAACATTATGCTAATTAATGATGTAGCGTAACCTTTCACAAAATGGAAATCCTCCGGCTAGAACTTTTGGTTAAGGAGAGTTTTCAGATAGTACATGAAACACAAACGACTGTTGCGGTTCTAGAGACATAATACAGCTGTGTCACAAGTGTTGCAGGACACAGCAGCGCGTTGGGTGAATACGGCAAGGTCTTCTTCTTGTGGTCTACTTTAACGAATCTCTTTGCATCGAGCTGTTCTAAGCGTGATGCCGTTGTAGGCATTGCGTTCTGAACAGGTTGGAACAGAACCTTGGTCTTTTTTCGGAAATCTTTATTTTTACTTGCTGTTGTTACACGATGAGAGACGAATAGATGGATGGAAGCTGCGTAAACACGATTTAGTTAATATCTATATTAGAAAAATCGGCAATCCACTTCGGAGCTGATTTAATATTTATCCAACACTGTCAATTTGACTCAATCACGTCATCTAAGTCTGTGATATAATTACACATAGTGGCAACACATAAATACCAATCTCATTCACAGTTTACGCTGACATTTGTATGTATCGCTCATACGTATAGCGCTATTTCACTTAACGTACTGTGGTTCCCAAATATAGCATTCCGTTCAGCAAAATCACATTATTATTTTCATTTTTTTACGGCTAATTTGAAATTTGAAACTTAACACAAAACTTGCAGTTAATGATCCGAGTTATAAATGTAAGTGTAAACCGGTAACAATTGATGGTAGAATTTATTAAATTTTTGCTGAATATTTGCTAATTTACAAATATAATGAATCAATGTCATAGCGAGGGTTCTCTTGCCTAGTATATTCGAACATGCTACGTACGAATGTGCAGTAAAATATCTTCGAGCTCTATTCTAATTATTATTATTTTAGCCTATATTATCCCACCGCAGGGCAAAGGCCTCCCTTTCCTCCTTACACTTGTCTCGGTCCAATGCAATCTGAGACCAACCCTAAAGAATTTTCTAATGAAAGACAAAATTTCGTAAACCAATAAAAGTGTGCATAGTTAGAAATGTGGTGTATGTGTGTGCATAGTTAGACATGTGGTTATTTTTATTATAAATATAATTATATATTATATATATAATATATTATAATTTCTATCTGTTAACAATTGCAAGTCAATTTGCTGAAATGTTTGAAGTCCACCCGGACTTCAAACATTTCAGCAAATTGACTTGTCGGCGTAAAGCCACCCAATATGTATTGCCTTTGCATCATGCGGCACTGCTCTTCGGATATAGCATGCGGGCGATGGTTATTTATCCGTAAGTCATTAAGGTTTCCTTCGTCACTGTACCTCACTTCGTCGTCGAACCCATCGGCAAACTGTGTTTCTAGTCACTTTTAACTGTCGTGATATCTCGTGAATCCCTACTCCTTGTTCGTGTAACTCAACAATTTGAACTCTTAATTGCTCACGATTAGCTGCAAGCATATTTGTTATTCTATTCTATTGAATGGCAATTGGAATTATATTTTATACAGACTTGTAATTTTCTTGCCTGACACTGACTGACAAATTCGTAATTAGAAAACCGTGGTAGCTTTGTGCAAAGAGGTTATCAATGCTAATAAAAGAATAATAAAAGGTTAATTCAATATTTACATGACTTAATTTGACAACTTCAGTGTTCACCACTATTATTGAACTGACATTTTCGACCTTATTGCAATTTGAACATTCAAATAAGATTTTAAGCAAATGGGTTTATGACTATATAATCTTATAAAATTTGCCTGTCAATAGAATCAAAGTTGCCTATTGCCTATTGGCTACATAAGTAATTATTACTTTACGGTTTGTGAGCATTCCTGCATCTTCTAAAATCCAGAGATGACAACTGCATCGTAGCGAATCTACTTTTATGACTATCTGCTTTGCAGTAATTAACTAAGTGAGACGAAAAATTGGTTGAAAAAACTGCCGCTTTATGAACTTAAAGTACAAAATTATTTCAGACCGTGCGTAAAGACAAAATACTATAAATGATATAATTATTTAATAAGAAAATTTGAAAAAGACAACTGATACGGATGGGATTCGAACCCGATCGACGATCGACCGACGATCTTCGACTCGATTCGATTAATTTCAAATTTTCTTATTAAATAATTATATTTAATAAGCTATCATGTGCTATAACATGTAAAAAATTCACAAAAATAAATGAATCAATATTTTTATTTTATAAGAATAATGTGTTTGCTTTGAACAACTGAGCCATTTTGAGTAACAAAACCAACTTTGGCTTTGGTACTAAAGAAAAATAATAAATAAGAAAATGAAAAAATATTTGTACATTTTTAGCTGATGGAATGTTTGGGAACCACAGTGGGGGAAGATGGGTGTCTTTGGACAATATTTACTCCTCATCCTTGTAAAATTAAAACTAACAGCACTTTTTCAACTTTATTTCTTTCTTCTTGCCCTTGTTTCTTTATCTTTTCTGCTATTTTTAGATTTTTTTAAGTTTGGAATTTTTGAATATTATTTTTTAATTTTCATGATTCATAATTTCTTAAAACCTTTTTTAGGTTCTTTTAGAAATATTTTAAGGTGATATTTTTGAAGCCATCAATTCTGACAGGTCAGGTTAGAAGTGGTTATTTATTTACAAACCACCCAGAAGTAGGAGCGAGCGACGTTTTTGGTGGTAATTTCGAATATTTTAATTGAAAAAAAGGGGATTTACAGTTAAAGTATTAAATACCACCAAAAAATAAAAGCTAATAATATCTAAGCTTCTGTATGAAAACCTGAAAACACCAATGAGATTTTATAGGTTTTTATGTTTTAATGATTTTTTTAGGTTTTAATGCCATGTCAGAGGCCTACGGATGGTTTAAATTCTGACACCAGGTTGGTTGTCAACCATACGATTAAGAAATAATGAAGAAGATGTAAGATAAGATCTAGGTATCTTAACTACACCGCCGCTTTATCTTAAAGCTACTTTCGTCTCTTTTTTATCTATCTCTTCTGACGTAATCCCTTTTTATAATAAATACACGCGAAATTTCTTTGAAATAATATTACTGTAGGTGAACCAACTATTACTTACAACACATTATGTACACATTATGAATAAGCCCTAAAAACCCAAATAATTAATAATAGTCTAGAGCCGCGGGCGAGGAATATACTGGCCTGACGCGTCGGGACGTTAGTGATTGTTGTCTTATTTTTTATTTTTCACATTAACACTTTATAATACAGACTGCCTCTTGCATAAATTTTAGTAGCTCTTTCAATATAAAAATGTTATGAAAGAGCCAAAATTCTCATTTTTTTAAACTGACTATTTTGTTGATATTTTTATAGTGTTTAAGGTTTTTCATAAATTTTTATTACCTCCTTTAATAAATAAATAATAAATGAAAAGATAAAAATATCATTTATTTCATTAAAAGTACCTACATTTTTTTTTTGCTCCGTTTAGTAAACTGGCTCTTTCATGCCACCTCTTCCCTAATACCGATGTCAATTGAAAAAGCGAATAGGGACCCAAAGTGAATGAACCAAACCTATCCCTAACCGCATGCGGCCGATGCGTCCGGTGCGATGCGACTCATGTCCACGCGTACCTTTATACTACAAGTAAAGGGAAAATTCTGTAAACTATACATTTGCAATTAATTCATAAAAAATACAGTCTTTATTTTAAGTAGGTACGTAATCAATCATCGAGATATGCGCGGTCATAATTGTATGGGTGACTAATTTTTTTTTGTATAGTTATTTCTTTATACGTTTATACTAATTTGAACAGAAGAGAAAAATATTAAATCACAAAAAAAACTTTATGCAAGGAACGGGGGCCCAAATTTTGAAGTGAGTTAACCGTGTCATGTGAGGTATCGTATGAAAGGGCTTCATTGCCACAGTTTTAAATTTGTACAGAACCCTCAGTGGGCGAGTCCGACTCCCACTTATCCGTTTTTTTTCAAGTAACTCTATAATAGGATTAATTTAAAAGGACTTGTTCTAAGGATTCTGAGACCATATTTTATTTATTTTTAAAACTTTCGAGTTATATCTTTAACCGAACAAATTATTTCTGAAGTCTGTGAGCAGAAATCTGAAATATTTATCAATTACAGCTGGCTCGATATACATTTGTGAAAAAGTTAAATTCATTTTAGATATTTCCGTTTTGTAAAAGAAATATAAAAAAAACTAAATTTATATCTTTGCCTTACATCTTAACTATTCATACAAAATGCAATTAATTTACTAAAATTCTATTATAATATTATACGGAGTATATCGTGAGCGAGTCTGACTCGCACTTGCCCTGTTTTTACTCATTTAAGGGTAGATTCACAAAAAAAAAAACAAAACTCATCTATTAATTTATCAACCGAAAAGCTATAAGCAAGTTTGGCACATTTATCTTCAAAAATGACGGATTTTCGCACAAACTTCATCCCCTCTTCAAGGGTTGGAATTTCCAAAATTCTTCCTTAGTTGTACCTCGAGAGTACTTATGAAATATTTTTCTCTAAACTCCAAGTCTCTAGGTCCACCGGTTTAGGCTGTGCGTTATCTGTCTGTCAGTCAGTTTGTGTTTTACTTTTACTGTACAGATATATTATGTAGAATACTTGTAAGTTGTACATAATAAAAATAGAATTGGAATTGTGTTCGTAATTTATAAGCAAGCCTCTTAACTTTATGGAAATTAATATTGACTACCAATAGCCGTTATTCAGAAATGTTTGGTTTGAAAAGATTTTAGATACAAAATATGAAACAAATACTCTTTATTTAAACTACTGGACTGAGACTGATTCACTTTTGACCGGTCGTTTGTGTCGACAGCTTCGTTTGTGCGCTTTCGATTCTATCCAAGATATCAGCGAGGTTGACTGATTCTATTCAGTTAATAGTACTATCATTGGAAAGATAATTGTTGCAGGCTTTCAGAATTCTATTATCTGCTGTATTGTTTCAATAAATTCAGTGAAACTTTCCGTCTAAATTGAAATTTATGTTAAGGAAAATACATAATCCAGGTAGAAACTAACCAATATGAGCCGTATGAGTCAAACAACTTCGGGAATCACAGTTCTTTGTATTTTAAAAGCTTTTTCATCCTTCCTCAATGACATAGTACCTAAGTATTTTAAACTTGAATCAACTATTCTATCAAATAGTACCTAAAATATTTCTTTTAAAGGCTGTTTTGACTTTAATTTTCTAAAGTATCGTGTTGCGCGTACGTTAGACTTGTTCCTGGCACAAGGGTAATCGAATGTCATACGCGGTCGCTACCCGACAGAACTATTCACAAGCTGCCAGCTGGCGCTCTCTACGCCCTGATTTATGTCCCTTTTGCTGTCCAACTTTCTGCACCTTGTTCGTGCAACATTTGTACATGACGTCTTAAATATATAGACTAACGGAAGGAGAAACTCTAGCGGCAACCAATGTTACCGACTTGCCTACATGTGCACATTTAAGCAATATTACAATAATTACCTTCATTGTTTTATTATTAAAGCCTTAGGTAAATTCGTACTATATCAGCAGTTGCTTTTGAAGACATTTAATAATTTCCTTAGTACCTACGTAGTATAAGTTTTAGTAACTTCTTTTATTATTCTTACTGACAAGATGTCGAATCCTAAAACAGCATTAAAATGGTACCACAAAAGTTGTTCATTTTATGCTGGCACCTATCTCTTACAGACGTGCGTTTATTTCAAACAAAAACACATTACAGTTGTCATTCAACATGTCATACGAACAGACTAATTATGTAAAACGTTACGTTCGGGAATAAGTTGTGCTACCTTACAACGAGAGCATCGCTAGGAGCGCTCATAAACTCATTAAAAGTTGCCTCCATATACTAAAACGCCTGACCTTATCCATACAGACGGCAGTTTTAATCGAGACCGCTTTACGAACCATTAAATTCCACGGACGTTTATTGTCGAGCGGGGATCGTTAAATGAAATTCTAGACACAGTAGCCGCTGCCCTCTACCATAATAACATACGGATTTGCAAATTTAAACCATAATAACAAATTTATTCAACGCCAATATCACGAAACAACTAACTGACAATAATTTCCATGGTTGTTATGTAGCGCGCAATAATTAAGCCTCTGAGACTATAATTAACTTACTGCGTATTTCCAGTAATAAAATATGTACGTACCTTTATTCATACTACATTCGTATCTATATCAAACACACATCTGCAAGGAACATTTCGCTAAAGAAAGTATCGCCATCAAGACGGCATTGAAGCAAGATGGAACCAATTGAACGCCGATCGACTTATAGGTACTGGAGATTTGCTCCATAACTGAAAGAAAGTGACACCCCTTTTCGCACAAGGCGAACGTAAAAGATTGCTGAAAAGTAAGTAAGCTTATTCTTGACGCCAATTTATTGGTTCAAAGGTGCGCCGTCGACTAAATGGTACTGTATAAACTCATCACCTCTTCAGGACCGCCTCTTCCATGTAGAGGGATTTCGCTCGTTCATTCACCTTAAATCGACGTCATTCTCAGAGGCAAAATAGAGCACTTCTGAAAAGAGTTTCCGATAAAAAGGGCCCATCAAATTTTTTCAATATCCATTTACGAAGGAATAAGAAAGGATTATGCGCAAACCAAAACCCTTTAATCCGTGATATGGGTTATTGAAACATTGCGCAGAGTGCGGACGAATTATATCAGCTTGTTCACATATACGTAATCCTCCTAATCTTCTCGGGCCTTTCCAATAATTGTGGAAAGCCTCCAAAAGTTATTTCTATTAAACGCGCGACGGCCAGGCTGATCAACTTTATATGCAATTGAAATTTATTTTCTAACGTCAGATACTGCTTCGCTCACCACTTTTCACTGCTCTTTGACATCGAATTGATGGCTGATAAAGTCGAATCCGTTCGAGGTTTATACAAGTTAAAAAGCTCTAATATTTTGTAGATGTTTGGATTCGTGCCCAATACCTATAGCAAAATATTACATGAATGTAACACTAATCGTTTTCAGACAGGCGCCATATTATCAGATAAACAGGGTTTTATGATCGTTTTGGCGTGATTTTTCTGGTTAATAATTATATAATTTTATTGTATTATTAAATCGTTCAATCAATCTTATATTAAAGTAGGTTCTAACTTCTACTTCTACATCATTTCTCTAATAATAAGAGTGAAAACGCAACAAATACACAAAAATATCTAAGATTTAACAAGTATAGGTAACGTAATGGTAACGTAACGTAATAGGTGCCTACAATAAAATCACAATGATATGGAATAACATCTATGTATAAGTAGATATCTACATTTTAAAAATACCTAAATAAATTACACATTACTAGTATCGAGTTCTTACAAAAGAAAATTAGAATGGTGATACTAACAGCAAAGAATAATTTTTACTTTAGAAACGCTGCCCCTGAGCGTAGTTTTCATTTGTTTCACAAAAGCGGTTAATGTAAACGGTTGCTCTTTAACATTTAACTCGATTACATCTAGCGACTCATCGTGCCCTGTGTTTTGTTTTGCGAAATTATAAAAAAGCAAGGACATTTCTTTCGTCACCCGCTCACAACTATTGTTCCTGTTTTTTTCAAAACGAACGTTACCTACGAACAGATTATCTTATTATCGGCATTTTGAATCTCCAAATTAATTAAGGTCAAGCATTGTGCAAGATTTGGGATCAAATAAAAAGCAAGCCTTCTTCTAGACATGGTTTACTAAACCTTTTTCTATAATGGCTCATAGGAAAATATGAAGTAATTTATCCTACCTATCTTCTACCTATCTTTATTTTGGACGTATGAAAAAATGGGTCTGTACCAACCTATTCTCATTGAATGCCATCTACTTGAGACTGCAATTTATTTTATGCAGCTAGATCTTGTCTGGTATTCAAGTATTCCATTATCATGAAGTCAAACCAAAAAAAAAACCATTGGCATGTGAAATTCGCGTATGCAGACAAATTATGCCAAAAATCATGCGTAAAACCCGAATCAATCCAATTTGCCGTCAAAGGGGCACAGTTAAGAAAGGGAGAAATCAAATTGTTTTCACGAGGATATCAAATCGTCGATGTTTAAGGAAGAATTTAGGTCACGTCTCATGGATTACGGCTTATTTCCCGCCTCTCTTTTTCTTCGTTTGACGCTAATCCCAGCGGCTTCGCAGAGATTCCACCGCCCAGCCTCCGTGCGTTGCCATCCCCTCCTTTAGTCGGTACATCAATTTCAAGGGCAAAACTGTTTACGAATAAAATAAAGCCCTCTTATTAATTCTTTAGAAACAAGCGCCTAAATGAAAGAGATAAGAGAAACGTCGGTAACAAATACGAAATCCTTTTTTCTTAAATCATAATTAAGTAGGTAATTCGTACAAATCAATTAAAGTTTTAATATTAAAGTTAGGTATTGGCATTACTCCTATTTTTATACAAAGAAAATTTGGAGAAATGGTTAATCATAATCTATCTCTTATTCCATTCTATGAATCTAATCTATTCCATTAAGATTTGATTTCGTTTTCTAATACAGGGAAGTACATAAACGTAGTCTTTTATCGTGTTACCTACCTTAAGCATAATCATATAATACTAATGTAAGTGAGCGCCACTTCTCATCCTAATAACATCTCGAAGGAGTCACCTCGACCCACGCGGAAAATCTGATTATTCAGTGAGTGACGGCGCTTGCTACCGACCGAATATTAATCGTGCTCTTCTACTTACCCATAGGTACTTATTATTATAACTATCAGGGTAAAGGGAACAACTTGGAATCATTTCACTTGCAAAATTGCACAATTTTGCCGAGTGACCGACCGAAATAGTGTTAACTAGGAGAAAATATCATTACTTGTGCCCAATGTAGATAATAGTGTTTAACATTTAAATAAATACAATTTAATAGTAGAATTTTAGGTAGGTATAGAATGTCGTTGGCCGTTTTATTAAACTTCACGCGTATCAACACAATAGAAACTGGACGCAGAGAAAAGTTGGTTGACTGGAATGTGTCCTATAAAATCTAAGACCTATTTCGGATTTTACACTTGCTTCTTGGGTCGACAATATTAAGAGCATAGAAGAAATTTCACAGACCTTCATATAAATATCATGTTATATGATTTTAGTAAATTGATTCCATGCACAAAACGATAACGTAACGATGTTAATCCGTTCACTAATTTAACAGTAGTAATCCGTAATATTGCCAGTTTATGTAGATACAACCAATTATCGCTGGTTATATTTTAGTGCTAAAATGCGGCCACGCACTTGCACCCACAACATTCCCAAACTACGAAAATGCAATTTAAACTCGGTATAGCCACTGTTCCTGCGCTGTTATGTGACAAGTTAAAGCATTATGCAAATTTTGGCTAAATCTAGGTTACAAATGTACATATTACCCAGGAGCAATTACAGAATGCACTTCTTAAATTGTGAAATTTGTCCATTCTGTGGCCGTAATTTTGTTATTAAGCTTTGACATTTTCAAAATGAAATAACGTTATGTGGTTGCACTCAGGCAGGCGAGCTTTTAAAATACCTACTTTTTGCCTTTTCTTACAGGTTCGGTTACTATTTCATCATTCGACATTACTTGTTTTAGTTAATACCTAATGTAAAAATTTGCCTTTTTCGAGTTTATATTTTGTGAATTTAAAATTTTTCGTTCACGAAGACTTATTATTTGTACTTTTCATACTACAAGAACTACTGTATAACAGAAAAGTAATTGATGAACTGTCAATAAATTTTTCATCTTACGTCCATGTTTGTGAATGTAGCGAAATGGCCAAGCCATATATTTTGACTAACGTGTGAAGTTTGTGAAGTTAGGCCTTGTAGAGTTAGGGCGTGTAGAGTTGGAAGCTTGACTATACATGAGATCTGATAACTTTTTTACAGTGCGAGCCATATGGTCTTGTCTTGGCAACATTTTACATGAAAATGTGTTTCGTGGGATTTTTGGTTCGGAAAACTATATCATAGAAAACTTTTTAAATTTGATATAGATGCATGTGAATAAAGACTGTCATCATGGTACTAATTTAATTTCATAATGAACTTTACAATAATAAATAAATATAGTTAATAGTAGATAAATACAGTTTTGATATAAGTTGAATCACATGCTAGACTATTTTCAACAGCAGGTCTATTGCGTACCTAATCGTAATTTTCAGACGGATATTGTGTGATCTAAATAAAAATCGAATTCCCTAACTGCAGGTATCAGTATGGTATTGTATATTAGAAATAACGTATCAAATCTGCATGTCTACAAAAGCATAATCAAATAATATATCCAATAGTTTACTCAGACCCTTATTTTTGATTTAATTCTTTTTATTTCTACATGATATAAAGAATATGTACATCCAGCATTTAATGGCACCGGCAGATCAGGTCGTTGGTATCAAACCTACATAATAAAACGCGGCTGTTGCCACTCAAATTAGAACTTAGCTCTTATCATATAATGAACCTACACTTACAAATTATGTTTTATTTTGATTCGATAAGGTATTGTTGGTGATTTTTTTATCGTGGCTAAGATTGTTGTATTGTTAGCTGTCAGTAAACTAAATATATGCCTTTGACTGCCACCGCGGTCAACGGTGACCGCGAACAATAAGAATTGCATTGTGTCTGCGGCGTGGCAGTCAACGTGTTAATAAATAAGTATTTTTTATCCAATGGACTCAACACCTAATGCTTAATGATTTAGTAATAATGAAATAATAATAGAAATTAAATGTCAGTAACGTATCTCACTTCCAACGAACCAGACGAGGGATAAAATGCATTCATTGTAATATCACGAACTCCAGCTTCTCCTAAACGATTTTTCATGAGGTGTGCCAGGTTAATGTGTACAAACGCTCGGCATACTTTGCTTCTCTGCAGGAAATAAATTACCTATGCTTGGAGCGCTGCCTCCTTGGATGACTTCGCTACACGAATTTTGCAAACAGATAAGCTACCCCTAGTTATTTTAGTAGTTTAAACTCGCTAAATAAGTGTTGACAAGTAAGACTGCGCCCGTTAAGTTAACGTTAAGTCAGAATAAGACAATTTTACTTTCTGCTTTACCTTATTTGTCTGTTTGTAAAGTCCCTCGTAACAATAAAAAAAGTCACCGTGTACTTACCCAGTGGTTAGTTATAAAACCAGAATTGTCATCATCACGTTTAGTGTATACCTACTGTATTGTGTGCTTCATTAGTAAATTATTATTCTTTGTATTTACCTAGAAATATATGAAAATAAATATGAAAAAGTTAATGCTAACATAGCGGTATTTTGAACATATCTGAAATGCACGCGTTTACCAACTTGCAATTAACATAATTATTTATTTCAAATAAAGCGTAAGTAAAAAGCAAAGCATAGGCAGGGCAGGTACTTACTTTTTCTTCTTTGTACAAATCTTATGTAAAATCTGCTCTTTGGTAGTAAAAGTACAGATTCAGTAATCCATTCTGCCTTCCGGAATAAAAATTCCTACCTAATAGAATATGAAATTTTCTTGAACACGATAAAAGAACACTTTTTTTAGCAAAATGTAAATATCCGATACACTTTGTCGAGGTTATCGGGATTTTACGCAAAGAATTTAGTTTAAGCAGCAGTGAAATACCTCTTCAAAATTTAAATAATGTATGTATTATTCAATAATGCACAGTTTCAGGAAAGTAACTAATAATGGGGAAGATGCACTATTTTTATTTTTGTTTTCATTTTAAAGAATTCTACGTAGAATAGACCACAAATATATTTAAAAAATTAAAACATTGCAATTTATCCGAAAAAATGCTGTTTTAAATTGACAGTTTGACAGTTCGCGGGAAAACGGACTTATGGTGCTGATGACGTCACTCTTGTCTTTTACTGGTTCGCCGTTGGCTTTCATACTTTTGCATATTTATTTAAATCGAATAAAAAATAGTATTTAAAAAGCATAGAATTTTATTTTATAAATTTACAAAAAGAATAACTTAAATATTATATAGTTATTACATTTTAATTTTGGAAATACAGCATCTATCCAGAATTTCTATGCAGCATTCATAACAGATAAAATGCTTTTGTCGTATATACAAATATACTTCTTTTAATTTTTCAAAGTTTGTGTGTGCTATACAGAAAAGTGACATTTTCCTTATGCTGAAAAACATTTGAAGTTGTACTTGTGCCCAATATTTTGGTGTTATTTTATTGTCTTTCACATAGGAAAGTATGGTAGGTAGCTTCTGTTAAGGGTTAAGGATATTTCACCTCTACTGTGTAATTTTCAGCCGTCAAGTGTTGCACCAAAAAAGGGTACTCGGCATTACGAAGAAATCCAGCTTCTTCAATTTTAATCTAAAATGCTGATTAAAATAATATAAACAATATTTATTACTACAAAGGCCTGGAACTAAACATACCTAGCTAATTATTTTATTCAAAATATTTAAACTAGAGAAAAACTAATGATGTTATGTCAATACTAACTCTAGGTAAACACCTGGAGTCTGCTTTGATAAACCCAACTCCCATTTTTATTAAAAAAACGCAATTAATATTCCCATAAAATAATATTCACCTTTACAACCATAACCTCAAATAAGTTGTCAAAACAAGTGTGACGTCACGAAACGCTAATTCGTGTTTTAAAATACGTATTGTTTCAAGTCATTTTTAAATCGTAATTATTGTAAAAAAACAACAATATGTAAAATAAAAACGTTGCAGTGGCCTTTCTTTTATATTTTTTTAACGTTTTAATCATACAAATTCCATAAATATTACATCTGCATCTTCCCTATTACCCAATTTTTTCAGTTTTTTACCTATTGAACAGTTAGAGACAAGTAACCTAAGAGAATGTTATGACGCAGCTTGGGCGAGGCCTGTGTCAGTGGTAGAGCTGACCTTGATACCAAACTTTTTGGATCTAAGGACATCTTTTCAAATGAATACCGTGTTTTGTGCTTAAGGTGTATCCACCATACGACACGCTACGATAGCGGCAGTAAGGATATCATGCAGGATTGGCTGGGACCGACATGGAACCCTGATCTTCCAGCTGACTGCTGTATCTGCATCACATAGTTCGGGAGCAATCGTCACCACTTGCACTTGTCACCACTGCCTCGTGAATACGACGTACACATTGAAAACATATCTACACTTTTTTTGTGCAAATTATTTAAGTGATTAACTACCAGGTAAATGTGTTTATCCCATCTTGTTATCGATCGCGATATGACAACACGTACACTAAGCTAATAATATATACATATAATAGTAGTAAACTTAATTTACTAATCCCTGGCACGAAATTCTGGAGCATGACGTCGTGAATTGAATAATATAATACTTATTATAGGTAGCAGCGACTAAGAACATATTTTAGCCTTGTCGCATTTGTATAAAATTTTACGAAATTGTAAACGTCATTTTAGTTCGGCTGTGATATAAATATCCCAGTCTTCTTCATCGTATGGTTGATGAACAACCGGGTGTCAAAGTTTTAACCACCCGTAGGCCAATGGGTATCCCAGTAAAAACTAGGGTGATGTGACTCATTTTAGAACTAATAATGAGACTCTAGGTTCGTGAATTTTACATTAAACGGACAAAAACATTAATGTTCCCAACCATTTTTTTTTCTTGCTGATTTATAACAATCAAAACAATTTATGTATAAAATAGTATAAGTACATCTCCAATGATATGTATATATAGGATATATAGATACAAAACATAATTAAAGTGGACATTACTTAACCAGAAGTTAAAACATCAAACAGGACGTGAATTCCTTTAAAATTATTCGCTCAAAAGCATTTGAAAGTCATCAATTAAATGTGGGCGCTACGACGTCTCACTCTATCATTGTGGCTACGTGAGAAATCGGGGTCTGAGTCGGATTAGAACTCGATCGAATCGGCCTTTCCGTGTGTTCACAATAATAACCCTAATTATCTGAAAGCAAATGTAAGCCAAGTAGTATAATTACAAATAGTAGATACCTACCTATAATATAATTAGAATTAATATTATACCAGTTTGATATCATCCCTCACGTTATAACTGCAGCTATATAAAACTGTATTGTCAAGAAGTTATATGACACAAACATACTGCAATATAGTTATTATATAGTTTTATAAGTGAGAATAAAACTGAATGACTAATCAATTTTAGTCATTTTGTAGCACGTATAATACGTCGCAAATATTATAATAACGTGGTAAAAAGTGGAACAATCAATGTGTAAGTAGGATAAAGTAATCAATATACGTGGTCACGAGAGCCCTTATTTAACAACTTAACACCTTTTCCGCTTGCTCACACTGTGAGGTAAACGAGTTTTTGTATACGAGACGAAGGCTAGTTTACCAGTCGATCGACATCCTCTGACCGGGCCGCATTACTGCATTACCTAATAAATTACACACACAACATACAAAATGAAGACCGCACCTATATTACTCGTTGTACTTTTGTCGTTCGTTTGTGTCAGCCATTGTAAAGACCTGATTGTGGGTTCGAGTTTCAACAACAGATTGATACATCAGCAAAAAGCCGAATACAATGCCATCCCACTCAAGAAACGAGTTAAAGAAGTGTTCTTTTCTGATCCAGGACAACAGATAATTAAGGTAACTCCTAATAGTTTTTATTTTATCTTGTTAAGCAGTAATCAGTGCTATCCAGTAATAGTTGGTTGTTTTTCTTGACAACATCATTACCTAATCATTAATGATTCCATATTTTCGTCCGTCATATTTTTAAATATAGTTTCGGTTGTTCGATGCCGATGCCTCAATTATTATAGTTTGAGGGTCGGTCGGTAAAATAATACGTACCTACCTAATTAAGCAGATAAGTCGTTAGAATAAATTATTGATATTATCATTGTTTTCGAAAATCCCAAACAGCGTGAGTCGAACACGCATTTATTGAAATTACTTAGTAGTAGTCCAAAAACGTCAAAAATACACTGTCATTATGTGTAAATGATAAAAAAATTACATATTATATTATTATGTATAGGTAAATAATTATAATATACATTTTAGCTTCCTGCACTTTTCCATTAGGTATATACTTTAACTATGCTAAATATCAGGGTCCTCCGTGCGCGCAATATTCTTAAAAAGGGACTCAAAATTTATAAATATATATATTATATAAATTTTAATACTGATTGTTAAAAGAGTAATGATATTTTATTTATCACAATCACAATAATCGTATGTATGTTCTATCAAACGTTAAAATAGTGCTTCATGAATCACACTTTATAACCTTGAAATTAGAGGCGCTCGTGGCGCAGTATTAGCGCGGTTATTCTCACGTTGACAAAGGTTAAGCAGCGCTTGACGCGAGCGTGTCCAGTTCGTAGATGGGTGACCATTTCAAGCGTTTCCGTGCTCGAGAAGGTACATTAAGCAGCAGACCTGTTTATGTGGTAACCATTTAGCCGGGTTAGAGGACTTATAGTTTGGTAGTTCCCACAGAGGGTGGCTACAAACACGCACTGGATCTCTGGAGTACAAACGTACTCTTTTACCCCTATTCCTATAGAAGCATTTGCCCAGCTGTGAGACAGAATTACTTATTTTAATTAACACTTTGCCAGATAGCAGGCACAATGTAAATTCTATTGTTTCAAGAAAATGAATTAAGAATAAAGAGGCTGTAATAGTTAGGGCTAGAATATCGATCATATAAAAATAAAAATATAAACTTAAGTATTACCAAATTGCAGGCAAACTTATTCAAACATAAATATTTATTAGGTACCCATTATGTATTCAAACTAATTTGATTGTAAAACTGGAGGTCATAGCTATAATTCTTGGAATTGATTTTGGCCGCTTGAAACTTATTTATTTTTTGTATGCATCAGCTGTTTGTGAAGCTGTTATCATATAATGTAAGTTAAAAGAATATCAAGATTTTGCTATAAGTTAGGTTTTGTGATTACGGTCAGAATAGAATTACGTAATTCCCTTTTTTGGTTCAATTAAAATGTTACCTAATTAAAATGTATCTGAAGTCTACGAACCGTTATAATTATTACTTACATAAAATGTATAATAATTCTTCGTAACGACAGCACAAGTTAGGTAGCAAAGTACTCAACTGTTATAATTCCAGTCATAACCACTGGAAATCTGGAACAAACACTGCGTTATATTTTATACCAACTTTGTACATAACTCATGCGGTGTTCAAGTTTTATATCATAGGCCTTCTACGCAGCTAATTGCAAACATACGTTCCCAACATTTTTGTACAAATATCAATGCATGCCTACGGTTGCGTGTATTGTTCCAGTTTCAGTAGAATCGCAGTGCTAAAATGCGCACGAATCGTTTTCACAAATCATGAATTCATATTATTCATAAAGAGCGGCTTTATCATCATCAGACAGGTGTACAGAGATGCTCAAAAGCTATGAATGAGAGACACTTTGCCATATTCGTACACATTCACACTCGCCTATTTTTCGGAGCTTTTCGTTAGCAAAGTAACAATTAGGTGAAATAACATAAATAAAGAACAAAAGTCATCCATTATTTTTACCGTTTTTGCGTAAAACTAAACGCTTTACGGAAGTGGCTTCAGGCCCTATGTATTTTTACCATAAAACCAATACCTGTAATTTTCCCACTGCAGGGCAAAGGCCTAAAATTATATCAAAGAGTAAATTCTATAACGAAAAATAATTTCAATCGATATATTTACATCCTAAAAAAATGTCTGAAATGTCGCTTTAATTTATACGTATAAGAGTTGCAATTCTAGAAATTTCTTATTTATTTAAATAATCTAACCATAGCCTATACTTGATAAAACTAGTACCTACCTACCTACTTACTTACTTTATATTATATTTTGTACAACCTACTTGTTACTTGTATAACCATTATTCCTCAGCCATGAGCTCTATTGAATGTTTTGAAATCACTTACCGTAATATAGTAAGATCTTAGTAAGAAAAAGGGTTTTCTTTTATTGCAACCCTCAACGGGAACGTAAACATATCTATGTATGAACGTTATTGACTGAATTCGTTCACTGTATAATTGATACCCAACCTTTTTTTTATTTAATATTATTTCAGTCATTATTATGTTGCGATTTTTTCTTTTACTCAATGTTCTTTTAATAACGTTAAATTCTGAATATTCTGTGTATGTTTCAGTTTATGTGGTACAGTAAAAAATCTAAATAATAATATTAAAATTACACTTAACTACTTACTTAATCAAAGTCTCAGGGACTAAGACGTTTCTTCATCATTCGGCTAGGTTTCAGGTTGGGATCAGGTCACAAATTTCACGTGGACGTAATCAATGGGAACAGCTATTATTAGGTACACGATGCTGTATGTACAGCGAGTAAAATCAAGTTTGCGAGACGAATTCTAATTTACTCCCTAAAAAGTCTTAAATTATAATTTTTGACTGTTGCACCTAATTTACGCTAAGCTGGCAAAACAATAACCATAAAGAGCTTAAAATAATTAGCCTAAAAAATACTTCATAATCGATTAGTATTTTTGAAGCTAATGATTTTGAAAACTTTTTTGGTTGTAGACCTACATAATATCCTGTAAATTTCATGGCTCTACTTAGTGCTTTACCCTAAAAAACAGAAAGTTTTCCACGTTCAGTACAAGTCGCTGCAAAACAATATCTAACATTCCCTTTATCTTCTACAAAATGGTAGAAAATTCATGGGGTGATTGACTCACACATATATACTGGCTTATCCATTAATTACTGGACATCCTGTATATGTACAAAATCAAATGTAACTTGAAATGAGAAACGAATTTCACGCCTCTAATTTCATAATTCCAATTTGCCTCTAATATAATAGAATCTGTCACCATTTACTACATTGTCAGCTTATGTAGTACAGCCACAGTAAAATAATACCTACATTTATTTTACTGTGGAGCTGTCCACTGCCTTTGAAAGTTCGAAACCATGCCATGGCTTGCACTACTGACGTTTAGTAAAAAAGAGGTTGTGTATCTTTGGAAATGGTTGTATATTTTATGTTTTTAACGTAACGTACGTAAATCACATCTTTATTCAAAGATTGATCTACAAGAAAATTGTCGGGAAATCCCTGTAGGAGAATAATTATATTATTTTATCATTGACGTCATGTTTGTTTAGTAAATATTAGGTAGTATCAAAAAAGCCCCGCGTTGACAGCAGTTTTAAATCTAGTCTTAAGATTGTAGATAGTTAGATCAGCAATTATGTAGATACTTATTTTACTTATCTTGATGTTTATTAACCAAGTGCTAACAATAAAGTGAGTTATTTTTAAATAGACTGTATCTTACATATTAGGTTCTTATTATCATTACTTCACATTATGTCCTGTGCTTTCGAATTGTTTAACGTTTTAATTGTACCTCATTATTGAGTGAGTGACTAAACTGTTACGTAATATTATACTGGATGTAAACAATCTTGTCAGTGAGCGCATGTTTGTTTGATAAGAATTGTTATTATTACACATCATCGGTTATTAACCCGGTTATACCTACTTACATAGTCGTACATTTATAAATCGTGATCTAAGAGCACGTTCAGACGGGCTTTTCTTTGTTTGTTACTTTATAATTATTCACACGTCAGCGCTTTTTTGACGCGGCGCTTTTTAATTTGTCTTATATCAAAGCTTTTTTAACGTTCGAACGTGCCGTAAAGATGCGACTCAACATGGCGCGAAATGATTATAAAATAAATTTACGTAAACTCCAAGTACCTAAATAATTTAAAGTTGATACAGTGCGTAACGAGTCAGCACTTAGATAAATACTTCTATTCTGATACATACATTAAACTAAAATTATAAGATTGGAAATCTAATTTTTATTTATGTACCTACTCAGATATTTAAAAAGATTTTTATTTGCATATTAAAAAGCCTCCCAATATGGGGGGACTGTTTTACCTATTTTTTCATGACAGATACCTACTTTAAGTCCAGTACCTGTAATACCTGAACAATACATTATATTTAGTCTGCATTCTATTTAGTTGTTCAACAAAAGTGCAAATTTAAACCTCGTAATTTTAGACAGAAAAAGTAAATCTAGCTTTTAACCTTTAAAATACAATATCTTTTCCAGTACAAAAATCTTCAGGGACACTTTTATTAAGAAATAAGCGCTCTTACACTGTAACCTAGTTCCATGCAATTAGGTCCTACACTCCTACCTACTAAATGATATATGTTTTTTTTTTCTAGGGTATAATACTGCGAGACCTGGACCACACAGATGCCATTCCAAGCGTTACTGCGGGCGGCGTTGGCTTTTCTTACGCCAACCTCAGGCTTAAGAGCGAAAGGGGAGCCGGTCTCAACTACCAGGTTGAAATCTACGTGTAATAAGACTCCACCTTGAACGTAACTTTTATAAATCTATGCGTATTTATTTAGGAATATCACACATGCATTAGATTACTCATCTTAAGAATATTTTTATAGCATTATATTATTAAACCAAAAATCATTAGTTGTTTTTCTTTTATTAATGATTTGTTTAAGTTTTATTGAATAATTATATGTAATAAAACGTAGGCATTAATTTTAACAAGCGAAATAATGATGATAGTATAAAGTATGAAACGCGACCACAAATCCCTATAAAATTATTTAATTACATGTTAATTTCAATAAAGTTTATTTATTAACGCCGAAGGATTGTAGTGTTACAGTTTACGTTAATTTTTGGTCTAATTAACCTAAATTTTAGTAATGGGCACCCGAATTGAATCCACCCGTGATCAAATTAATAATGTTATGCGCTAAATGTTTAATAGTTTTGCAATATCCACTTCTATTTTTATTGTGAAAGGTAACAGTTATGACGTAGTTTTAGCGATAGATTATTATAAGTAGATCAACGTTGAAAATACATATATTTTTATGTAAACACGTGAAGGTATTATGTTCGCCTTGTAAGGAAAACGTTGACGGGAAAATATCACGAGCACGTTGAATGATGTCATTCTCAGTGACCAACTAGGGACCTCGCAACAACAGGAAATCTTCATTTAGCGAGGTTGATTGTCAAATGATGTCGCATACAATTGCCGCCCGTATTTACTAAAGACATAATCTTCTTTAACGACCTTTAGCCCTACGATCATTGTAGGTAGGTACCTATTATTTTTTTAGGCTAACAAAATAAAGTTCAGGCGTTACAAAACAATAAGAGCACACAAAAATGTCAGCTTGATTATCATTCTAAAGATATAAAGAAGATAAGTGATATTTATTTACCAATGATATGGTACAGGAGTTGATATAAAAACAATTTATACTAGATGAGATCCTGTAACAGGCATGCCAATGTTTCTATACTATTGTTTTAATGTAGTTTTGAAAATTACGACCTAAATTATTTATATAAATCTAAAAATTCATTAATAGAGTAAAAGCCGTATTCAAGAACCCATGCTTAAAGTTTAGTTCTAAATAATTACAATGAAAGGAAATAGGAGAAAATGTTGTAAGAAAGGTTTTAAGTAAAAAGATCATTTGGATTGTGTGAAAAACGATATATAAAGATGAAGAAAGAAGAAGACCTAATA
The DNA here is from genome assembly GCA_936450705.2 of Protodeltote pygarga. Taxonomy (NCBI): domain Eukaryota; kingdom Metazoa; phylum Arthropoda; class Insecta; order Lepidoptera; family Noctuidae; genus Protodeltote; species Protodeltote pygarga. The sequence goes on along the minus strand of OW388255.2, from coordinate 6,274,553 downwards.
AATAAAATTAGGACAAGAGCTGGAAGATGATATGTTGGATGTAAATAAAACGCAAAGCAACAGAAAAAATATTAATGTAGCAAAGTTGAAGTAAGTATTTAACACAGCGTGTCCCCGCTCGCTGATATGAAGATTACTACAGTAAAGGTAAAGGTCGGAAAAGCAACACAATTAAACATTCAAGCAATTAAGTCCTGCGAATGTAATTATGCCTAATAAATATATTATTAATGGAGTGGTTTGATAAATTCTAGCAGAAGGTCGCTGACCTGCCTCTCAGAAATCTGAACATCATTGACAAAGAGCGGCAACTTCATATCTAATTATTATCGAGATTTCTATACACAAATTAACTAAGAAACCTTTAAATTCTGACGCCATGATTATAATTAGAACCATATTTGAGAACCATAAGAAGATTGAATGAAGATGGTGCCCTATGAAGATGGAATTCAATGTGAGGAAAGTTTTTGTTTTAAAAAAATACTACAGTACTCGTAATCTAAGAGTGGGCATTTTGTAGGTACTTTACTGTCTTTTGTAAGAAAAATATTGACTACTTACTTATATTAAAAAGTCTTCTAACCCGCACGAGGCCAGTGTAGTCTCTCTCTTCTATTTCTAAAGGGTGGCAGTAGGGCACTAGATCTGCCGTAATGAATTGCTATTAAGAAATAATGTCGTTCAGCTGTTAATGATAATGGTGACACAATAATTCGTCATAAGTTACTGAATCCGTACCAACTGACATAAATCTTCATGACAACTTTGCATGCTCATCGAGGCACAGAGCGAATGAGACTCTGGACTTAATCTACAATGCGCACAGAATTACATGAAACATAAAGACAGAAGTGCGAGCCTAAGGTCCAACTTGCGACCTGCCAATGATTGCCAACGACTGAAAAGCCGGTTTACACTAAGAGAACTACATATATATCTTAATCAATAAAATGATCACTAATAGATCACTAATAGATCACTAATAGATCACCAATAGATCACTAATAGATCACTAAAAATAAAGAATTAATTAGGCACGTAAAATGTTATCAAACGTCAGATGTACACTAGAACTTTCACTGATGTAGTGTTTTCTAGTATCGTGAACAGTTCACAAGCTTCATTCACCTCGATACCTATGCACTGGGGGGGTACCTAGTTAATAACTAAAGTAGCTTACAAGCTCGACTCAATTACTTCTCGACAAACACTTCGCCTGACTCTGCTTCAACTTTCCGACTTCATAACAAGATTTATTACCTATTAGTATAGCATTGTATAATGTTATTATTTTGTATTCCGTCTTTAAAGAATACTTCTTATGTTCTAAACAGAAATGGTTAAAAATTTAAAATACCGAACATACCAAGCACCAAGATTGATAAATGGTATTTTTGTGAATTTTTTTACATGTTATAGCACATGATAGCTTATTAAATATAATTATTTAATAAGAAAATTTGAAAAAACAATTGATACGGATGGGATTCGAACCCACGATCTTCGACATACCGTGTCGACGCTCTAACCGCTGAGCCACCGTATTCCATCGGCATCAATCGAAATTTCAAATCTCTTTTACACGCCTAAGGCGTGTGGCGACATCTATCGAAATACATTACGTATCCCGACCCAGTGCTCTAAACTTTGCAGTTTTAGTAGACACCGATGCGATATCACCAATTTTCTTAATATTTTTGTGAATTTTTTTACATGTTATAGCACATGATAGCTTATTAAATATAACGCCTTAGGCGTGTAAAAGAGATTTGAAATTTCGATTGATGCCGATGGGATACGGTGGCTCAGCGGTTAGAGCGTCGACACGGTATGTCGAAGATCGTGGGTTCGAATCCCATCCGTATCAATTGTTTTTTCAAATTTTCTTATTAAATAATTATAGATAAATGGTGTTACTGTTAACCAAAATTCAAGACGGAAGTGCCTGGAACCAGAAGTCCGACGTCTATTAGATTTACGCACAACTGCTGGCTTTTGATTGCTGCTACTGGCGTATGGATTATTCCGTACAACTCTGCAAACCCACTTGACCCAATGTTCCAGACTGGATAAGTCAACAAGCAGTTATTTTCCAGACGATCATTGTATCAGTCAAGCATGGTTGGTATATATATAAATGTTATAGTTTTGTTTTTACAACAATTATTTGTTCTAGTTTAAATCAAACTAGTCATACACGATACCTACAGGAAAATCCTAGTACTGTATGTAGTTTACAACACTGTTTTGCAAATTGCAACTTCGCAAGATTTTTTCCGTATAATTTATTGTCCAATCATTAAAATTCTTTACGTGACTAACTAGTAAATACGTTAACGACTCATTGTTTCATACTCTATGTAGGAAGATACATTTGATGCGGTTGGCATAATTCCTGCGTTACTTAGGAAGCGTTTCTAAGGCATTGTAATAACGATGTTCAATAATACACTAACTTCTTTACTCATCTAGGTACTGTCTTAATTTAATGGCATAATTTATGTTAGTTCCAAGTGGACTTTAGGAAGTTGTCATATTGGGAATATGGTCATTTTGGGAAGTGGTCATTTCGGGAATGGACATTACGGATCGACGCGATTACTTCATAGAATCATTTACGTATAACACATCCCCAAAGGTAAGACGAAGGTGTTTTACATCTAAATAACTAATTGTTGATCAATTCTGGATTAATTTTAATCTGCCTGTAGAACTGAGAATCTCCAATAAAATTCAACCACAACTAGGTCTGAAACAAGTACCCAAACAAAAATAATTTATTTTGCTGGAAGAATATACGCGTACATAAAACTTCCTGGTTTATTCTGTTAACAATTAATTTTACAAGATCACAATCGCGACCGCACCGGAGTCGTGTTGCAGGTCGGAACGGAAGTAAGTAAGTAAATTATTGCCAACCCTTTATAATAATTAATGGCAAAAATAATAAATTAATGTTGTCAACTTTAAAAAATATAATGCAGGGTGGTTATGTGCGATGATTTGAAAATAATTAAGTAACTGGAATTAAGTAAGTAAAGTATTAATTAAAACGGTTCTTTCTGACTTTTTTACCATTATTTTATAAGTACCTACGTCATAATTGTTAAAGCCATATCCTAATGCAAACTTGGAGTGATAAAATATTTTAAATTAAATATGCTACCTACCTCTTCGGGAAACAAGGATACCAGGTATCTAGAGGGATGTAAGGCTGGAGGTATTAGGACAGTGTCACCGTAATCATTGGTTGCCCTCAGAAATTATTTTATGCGGCTAATGTTCAACAGGTAATAACGCATAAACGGCACACGTATGATGACAGGGATCCTATTATCGCTCGCCGACCGAAGTCCCGAAGCTGCCCGTCCTATACAAAGGGTCTGCTAATTTATTACCAAAATATATTTAACACCACCCGCCTACAGATAATTAGATACCTACATTACGAAATGTTCTCTAAAATATATCGCAAGCTTCGGATTTTGTTGTAGTACAATTTAAAAGACAAAAGAATTTAATGGGGTGCATGATTTTTTTTGTTCTAAGCTCATAGGTTTTTGTTAAAGAGCATTATGGGTTCTTGGTAAGCCGCGCAAATGCTGGATGTTGTTTTGAGAATATCGACTTAGTTTACAAAACATCTAGCTTATCGAATAAACCAACTGTACAGTTGTTATCTTTGAGTCTACTATAATTACGTTAGTTTTAAAAAAACGTAGTTATCTTCTGTTATATTACCTCTACCTATATTATAAATCAAACAAGAAATCGTTGGTTTGCGGGATATTGGGGTTCAGAACCGTTAACAAGCTTTAACATCCAGGTTAATCTTGAACTTAATCCGGGATCTTAAACTGTATTGTTCAATTTCATTAATATATTTGAAAGGTAAAGTGTTCAAGTTGTGGCGGCATTGATTACGCTTTGCAAGTAAGTAAGTAAGTATGTGATTGTGGGTTCGAACCTGGCATATACCAATGTGACTTTTTCAATGACATATTATGTAATATAGTTAATCTAAGACACCACTGACTCTATCGGTGAAGGAAAACATCGTGAGGAAACTGGATTTAAAAGTCTGAAATCGCTTACAGACAGTGAGCTAGCGTGGTGATTAATGCTTAATATTTCTCTGTATGAGAGGTCTTTGCTCTGCAGTCTGTCCCACATTTATAGGCTGGTTGATTTATTTATAAAGTGTTCATAAACAGTTTCCAGTTCTTAAAATCAACTTAGATTAACATAATATAAATTAATAGCAACACTTCAATAAAATAGCTCTTGTTTGAGTGCTGAGAATAAAGGTAGAACATAATTTGTAAAAATATGCTTAGCCTTCCGTCAGCTACAATAAATTCGCAAATACATATATATTAGTTACCTGCTGTGCAGATTTTACAGATAAATTTAATTTTAATTGGAAAATGTCACTTCCAAACGCTTGACAGGCTGAAAACAATAGATAGGTAGAATGTGTTTTCACCGTTCAATTAATTTGCAACGCATGTACCTACAGATACATTTAGTACAGTAATTCCCAAAGTGGTTCCCAAATTGAGGGTGTATGAGGAGAGAGAATCCTATTTGGACAGGCACTTACCAAAATTTTGGCTCCCCAGAAATATTTTTCGTACCTGTACCTATATACTTTTAGTATCTACAGGGTTAAATTAAATACACCGACAACGTGAAAAGGGGTCATTAAACTCATCATTATGAACAACTTTTACTACCTACCTATGGGTCAAACCCTGAAATTTCGAAAAAAAAAACAGTTGTTTGAAAAAAAAGCACATTATTTCCAGTAAAATCTTGCCGAGAAAACAGATCTTGTCTTGTTGTGACAAGACCGTACAATATTAATCAAGAGTGTTATCATGGCAACAATTTTTTTAATAAGTAAACTTACAATAAAAAAATCATATCCTTTAACAAACATTAATACTTAAATCTTATTTTTATTAAAACCGAACCTGACACTTTAATTTAAATACTTATTTCAGTATTCCAACTAGAAAGGGTATGCAAATGCCCACTTATAAACTTTGACAAAGTGAATCAATATCATCTTATTTTACTTAGTGCGGGAGAACTTAAGTAGGATCTGTTTTGTTTTAAAACTTAGTTACAGTTTAATTATTGTCATTTTTCATTTGTAAAGCAGTGGAAAGCAGTAGGTAAATACCAAAAACAGAAAGAAATAACACAAATGGTACAAATAAATTTGGGAACACAGAGGCGGTCTGAAGATTAGAAACTATCGCACTCTATGATTAAACGGACTGAATTTTAATTAGACATCGAGATAACATTTAACAATCCAGTTTATTTTAAACTAAAATCAATTAGGTATTAAATTTATTATTATCTTTATTTAATGGAATTAATTAAAGAAATCCAATTAAAACAGTGTGTTTACTTTTCAATCAAGTTTATGTATATTTTGAGAAAAAAGACTATCGTAAAATTTAAGCAGTGGAATTCTATCAATCCTTTGTTTCATAATCGCCTAGAGCGCGAAAAGAAAGGCCTGTAGAAATTTGATGAGTTTTCAGATAAATGTTATTGCGGTGAATCCAATCGTTATAAATGGTTCCTGCGACTTATATTTCTCTATAATTGTATTCATGTTTTTATATTAAAACTTCAATAATTGAATTATCTTCTAAATAACTTCTTCTGAGATTTATTTTATAAAACCAAGATGCACTTTCAACCATCAGCAAGGTTCAATAAAAACTAAAATTACTAAACCTATTTCATTTTTTTTTACCATTATTATTTTCTACATCAAGGTTATACCATAGTCTAAACATCATATAGTCAGTCGACGCGTTTGATGTTTTCGGAAATGCCGACAACGTCTAGACATTCGTCGCGACGTAAAAAGTGTTAGGGTTGACACAGGACTAAAAACAAAAATATGTTTTTATAGTGTTTTTTTTGTAAGTATGTATAACACGTTATCAAAATTGGAAAACGTGGCCGCCATTTTGAAATTTTTATTTACTGGGCCGATTGCTTTCAAAATCGATATCTGAGAGTCCGCATGGTCTCCGAGTACATAACCGTTGTCAGAATTGGAAAAGGTGGCCGCCATTTTGAAATTTTTATTTACTGGACCGATTGCTTTCAAAATCGATATCTGAGAGTCCGCATGGTCTCCAAGTACAAAGCCGTTGTCAGAATTGAAAAAGGTGGCCGCCATTTTGAACTTTTTATTTACTGGACCGATTGCTTTCAAAATCGATATCTGAGAGTCCGCATGGTCTCCGAGTACATAACCTTGTCAGAATTGGAAAAGGTGGCCGCCATTTTGAAATTTTTATTTACTGGACCGATTGCTTTCAAAATCGATATCTGAGAGTCCGCATGGTCTCCAAGTACAAAGCCGTTGTCAGAATTGAAAAAGGTGGCCGCCATTTTGAAATTTTTATTTACAGGACCGATTGCTTTCAAAATCGATATCTGAGAGTCCGCATGGTCTCCAAGTACAAAGCCACCCCTGAAAACCTAGAAAACGATACCCATATTGATTTTTACTCAAAATTAGCGTTCGCCATCTTGGATCTCAAAATTAATGTCATATTCGTTATCACCGCCCCCGAAAACCTGGAAAACGATACCTATATTGATTTTTACTAAAAACTCGCGTCCGCCATCTTGGATCTCAAAATAAATGTCATATTCGTTATCACCGCCCCCGAAAACCTAGAAAACGATACCCATATTGATTTTTACTAAAAACTCGCGTCCGCCATCTTGGATCTCTAAATTAATGTCATATTCGTTATCACCGCCCCCGAAAACCTAGAAAACGATACCCATATTGATTTTTACTATAAACTCGCGTCCGCCATCTTGAATCTCAAAATAAATGTCATATTCGTTATCACCGCCCCCGAAAACCTAGAAAACGATACCCATATTGATTTTTACTAAAAACTCGCGTCCGCCATCTTGGATCTCTAAATTAATGTCATATTCGTTATCACCGCCCCCGAAAACCTAGAAAACGATACCCATATTGATTTTTACTATAAACTCGCGTCCGCCATCTTGAATCTCAAAATAAATGTCATATTCGTTATCACCGCCCCCGAAAACCTAGAAAACGATACCCATATTGATTTTTACTAAAAACTCGCGTCCGCCATCTTGGATCTCAAAATAAATGTCATATTCGTTATCACCGCCCCCGAAAACCTATAAAACGATACCCATATTGATTTTTACCAAAAACTCGCGTCCGCCATCTTGGATCTCAAAATAAAGGTTATAATCGTAACCACCTCCCCTGAAAACCTCAAAACAATACCCATATTGATGTTTTTCAAAAACTCGCGTCCGCCATGTTGGATCTCTAAATTAATGTCATAAGTATTCATAATCAACACACCCGTTGAAAAATTGAATCAACATTTAAAATTCAAATAAATAAAATGCGACACCCGCTAATTCCTAGGACCCAACAATTCTATACAACCTACGGTGCGCCCCCCCCCTCCGTCCCCCGCTCCACACACCCCGCACGATTGCTCTGTCTAGACGTGTTCGTTGGACTACTGTAGGGAAAGAGAAGACCTCTTTATACTGTGGTTATACTGTCCTTGGAACTGGCGGGCTCAACCCAATGGCAACGCGGCAACGCTCTAATCGTAATTTTATTAGAATTACGACTATTCATGAATGCCTTTTTATTGTCTATGAATAAAATATTTTGATTGTGTAGACCTGCAAAAGTAGGTAGATATCTACTTATCTTTGGTCAAATAAGATAAATTATATTAAACCAAGAATACAATAAAGTTGGGCTTCATTTGTTTCTACTGTTCATATCTATCTAAGCTATGCATCAAAATGTTCTGCTTGCAAGGTATATGAACGTTATGTTAATGAGATAATTCAGTGGAAAAGTCAAGTGCAGTTAATAAACTAGCTGTACGTCATGCAGTAAGTAGGTCCCCCCTTTTCCTTCCGCCCGCCCCCACCTGCCTGCGACGCTACGTTGACGGGTGCAACAGCTACGCGACTTCGCCGGATCTGCAATCTCCCAACCTGGAAATTGCGAATCCTAATGAAAACGCAAACCTTGATGGAATAACATCCGCACACACAAAACAACATTATGTTAAATTTCAGCGCATTTAATAAAGTGACAAAAAAATTCTCTGGCTCGAGCTCGACCCTTGTTTTCTTTTAATTTTCTTTTGATCTGCTACGCCAACGGCCGCGTGTACTAAGACTAAATTATTTGTTATAATTTGTTTTATTTCTTATCTGATAAGTGTAAAAAATAACTTAATTGTTTGTAAGTAAACGAATCATACATACTTTACTTATGTATACAACTAAACATACTTAGGTACTTATTAGACTACCTGCTACAGCTATTTTCCACTGTACGACAAGTCATAGTAACTTTTATATTTTCTATCTAGCCTTTGTTCAGCCCCTAGTTCAAATCGATCCGAATTGATTCGAAAGATTTATTATAGCTACCTATTCTCAAATTGTGTAACTGAAATGATATTAAGAATCAGTAATAAAGATGTGCTGTCTATTTATGTTTATAATACAAAAGCTTTTTGAAATTACCACCCCTAACTCAATCATAAATATTCCGTTCTTAAATTCTTACAAATACTTTTTTACTTATTCTCAGTGGCACCAAATGTTCTGAGGCATGAGCGGAGTTGGCCGTTTGCGTCTCGCACGAAGGATAGCGTAAGCTACAATTTATGAGGCAATTCATCAGATCTCTGAGAGCTCCAAGAACCTTATTCCATTCCTGTGGAATAGGGGCATGACAACACAAATTATATCGATACAATACTTCTTACGTTTGTTGGCACTGCTTTTCACGTCAGCTTACATTATACAAACCGGCCAATATAATGTTTTGGTGTTTATTTATTTTTTATGCAGGCATTCTAAGTATACTTACTTAGTATTTATGTATGAATGTAGGTAGGTACCCAAAAAACTTTTTTAGGAAACTGAAAATTATGTAATTTTTCACTTCTTTTGAAGAACTTTAAAGAATCTTTCGTTTTCAGTAATTGATAGATAGAAGTTAACCATACATTTTTGAAAGTCATCAAGGTACATAAGGCGCCTTTTGGTTTCAAGTTAGCAATGTTTCATTCTACGTTAGTGCTCCACTGAAATTATATTAAAATCGTAAAGAAGCATTCAATAAGGCAGTCACAGGTTGCCAGTATATTTCCAACAACAATAACCTGTTTCGCTCTATTCCCTATTGGGAGAAACGCGATCAAAACGTGCTTCCGTTGCAACTGCAAGGCTACTGGTGAAGTAAAATATCCAGCAAACTTCACGGCGAATAAAACTCGCAAGTGTTTATACACCTGATTTTTCAAAGGTATAAACATGATACATTACTACTTTCATGACTTCGGCATCAGTATGTAGGTAAGTATTGAACAACGTTATGGCAAGTCCACATAGATGCTGTGCGATAGTTAATGACTATTATTGTGCTAAAAGTAGCTGAGTGTGTGTGATACCTTCAACACAGTAGATATATAAAATGAACTGCTGAGCTGTATCACACGAGTAGCCGTTTACCTATACTCATGTGGCTGTGTCTACTTGTTTAGTAATGACGTCAGCCAAAAATAAGATGTTAGCTTTTTCAATATGTGCTAAGCAGATCGGCATAGTTTTCGATGTAAACACATTCCTTATATGTATGTATTAATTGGGTATCTTGTAATCTGTTTTTATAAAAAAAAACTCAGTTCTTGCCCGAGTTTAAAAAAAAAACTACGCACCGTGTCGAATACACGTAAGTTATTTTTTGCAAACATTTCTTACGTTGTGGTACCTAAATGTTTCTTAAGACATTGTAATAAAATGCTTAAATTAAGTATAAAATAAGACTCAGCTATTTGTCCAGAGAAAAAGGAATCATCAGGACATGGTAAAGGTAGGTACTAAAAGAGACTGACCTTGACAATGATTGATATGCTCGTTGATGCTGCGGTAGCTACCACCTAACACGAAATAACTTAAAGATAAATAGCATACAAGTCAGGCTGTAGTTAAGTTCGCGAGGGCGCAAGTTCGTCAATAAAATACGTAGGTACCGTAATAATGGACTCACGCTACTTTATAGCGGTATGTAAGTCGCATTTGGTTTAAAACGCTCCTACACCGACCGAATCGCGGTTGATTTGTGAACAGCAAAATTATATTCACCAACTATACGTTACAGACACGGTAAGCGCCAACTCATCGCAATGCAGTTGCAGTGGAAAATAGAGTAAGCACCTCACTCCCCTTCTGCTTACACTGCTCTTATTAAACAAACAGGCAAGTAGCCCAAGAAGTAGTGACCAATGAACCACCAAAAATCTCAAAGTACAGTGTTTCAGTAAACGGGCAAGAAGACTAGGAGGATTTTACAAAGTAGTTGGAAAGCGTAGGTAACCACTTGTAGAAATTATTGCGGTACCGCAATTGATGAACCCAAAAAAGTGTTGAGTTACCACATGCACACTGACACCGCAGCTATACGTGCCCAATTACACCACACTACGAAGATGGGAAGATCGTAAAGTAAGTACAAAAAGTTTATTTAAAGGGTCGGACTGGAATCGCATCGCAATATTCATTTTAAAATCATCTGTGGTGCAAGTTCCAACGATTTCATTCGAAACCTTCGTGAAGAAAGAAATTTGGTGTGTTTTAGTCGACTCACTCAACCGCAGTGCATTACCTTGCCATGCTGAACATAAATACAAGTAATAATTAATAAGTATTTTATTGTAATGTATGTTATTATTATATTATATTAATAAATTGAATGTTGTTGGTTGTTGGGGCAGGGGCATATCAATAAACCGCCTCGGCTCTTGATCACTCTCGGCATTCGCCCGCACCTTGATGCCGCAGGTCGCCGCTTCGCCACCTCGACTGCCGTATTAACGACCTGCCTAATAGACGCAGTTTAAAAGTATAATTAAGAGTATGGTACTAAAACCTGGAAATGAAGAGCTTAAGTACCTACACAAGCTATTTTAATAATAGACAAAACGGCGCTGTCTCTGACTACTGCGCCTCAGCATTCAATTATATGTATGTTTAATATTATTGTACTCCCATTTCTTTAAATTTAAATAAAATAAAGTTTTCAAACAAGTCTAGAGCTCACTAATTGTAACATTTTGAACATTAATAACACATTCTCTTACTATACCTATACAGTTAGTCGCTTAATTAGGTACCTGGTACCAAAGGTGCTACGCGACATTACAAAGTAGAACTCAGAAACTCACTTACCATACATTGATCAATAACGTCTCGATGTGGGGCTAATAAACCTTCAAGACACGACTTCAGATTAAGGAGTTAATATGAGCCGAGGGTGTTGTCAGACGTAGAACGGTGTATTATGTAACAAAATCGTTAAGTAACTCCCACACCAACGCAAGCACCTACTCTACATTTAAAATATTTTAGAGCAGGCACCCGATCACTCTCTTAAATATTCCCGGTGAAAACATATTCCCCTTCCCGCTCAATTTATTTCTACAAAATTTGTCCTTAACGGCTGCCAACCTTAAGGAAGGTAAGTTATAAGTGCACATATTTTCTTTATTACATACCTTTTACGAAATCTTTGAAAAATAAAGTGGAAAGTCACGTTAATACCGCGAAGTAAAAGCTATATATCCATGTTTAATCGAAACAGTTTTTTATTTTAATAGGTTAACTATGTTTTCTTCATTAATTCATTAACCTAGTGATAACAAGCACAACTGCTAATCGCGTGTCTTCTATTAAATAATTATGTTACGTAAAGCAAGGTGATATTAAGTGTTACTGTGAAGAAATTATCATTAACGGCCCGGAATACAAAACCGTCACATATGGGACATACAACACGAATTTATGAGTGTAAAATATCTCTATACTTTGTACTTTACTTCTTATCTTTATACTTTACTTTTAAATAATAAATAATAATGTCCTCTTGACCGAATTTCATTGTATTGTAAATTGTAAATCTCAACGGTGATTAGCCAACTACGCAGGAGATTTATAGTGCACAAGTGTGTGCGCTACTACAGGTGCACTCTCTATTCCCTCACTCTCATAGTCCGATGGAAAGGCAATCCGACACAGCCGCTGACAGATCAGGCGCAGGCTCAACAGCTTAACGTGCTTTCCGAGGCACAGAGTAAGTGATAATTAATTTATAATACACATAATATAACTTATCTACAAAAAGTCAAGAGGTGCGCCTTGGGTGCCTTGGGTTCAAACCGAAAACCTCTGACTTGCCAGTCAACGGTCATACCACTAAGCAATCACGTCTCACTGTCTGACTTTTAATAATAAAGTGCTCATAAATATACCAAATTACAACTACACATACCTAACAATACATTCGAACAAGGTAACATTTCTTCGTACAAAAGTTAAATAAATAATCAATTAAGTGAAACGGAAATATTCATCACAAAGTTATAAATGCTATAATGCCATGTAAGTAGGTCATCCACCTTGAACTATGTTATAGACAGATAAGGTCGGGACATAACTAAAATAGCTGGCCGCACATGCGATCTAACTTACAAAACTATTTAGCAAGAACGTTACACTTCTATACAAAAGTTTACTTCCATAAGTACATTTAGCTATATACGCTTTCGACTTATCCCGCTGGACCGTTACTTAAAATTGCATCGTTTTGTTACGGGCTAAGTAAAGTAAGTACAGTGCTTAGTGGTACTGGTATTTGGACTGAGCTGCGGAAGTTAAATGAAGTTCAGTGTAATTACTCTCGGAGAGGCGGTTAACTCGGCTCGGTTATGGTGACAGCCACTGGCGCGCGCCTCGCGTCGCCTCCACTTCTCTTGCCTCTAATTGAGACCAATATTAATAATGGAATATACACTTTTTCAGTTAAAACGAAATCTGTGCAGCGCGAACAACTTGATTGTATCAAAAACTTTTTAAACTTTATTTATTTATACTATTCTTTAGTATTTGTTATAAGAATAACTCATTCGCAAAATTTAGGTCTGCCTTTCAATAAAAAGTTGTACTTAAAAGTAGTGACCGTATTTTTCCAGTGGTCACAAGTGCGGCTGTTGAGGACAAAGCGTAGTTAATAAGGTATTCTGTTAGAAAATTTACTCGGGGTCCAGGGATTTATAATAATTGTGTCTCAAAGTAGGGATTTATAGGTAAGGTACCTACTCAAAATACAATGTGGTTAACAAACACAGTCATGTAGCTTAAGTCTTCAGGTACACAATATACTTAGGCACTTATTTTCTGCATAATATCAATCAACATAATTATTATCAACATAATTATGTGTTTAAAATTTGCATATTGAAACACAAACCATTTAAAGGTACTATGTATTAAACTTCTAAATGTTTCATGCGAACTCCGAACGCCACAAACAATAAATAAAACAATCTTAGTCAATAATCTAATCGACATGCGACAGATGTAACAAGATGACGTTGGTAGGGTACCCTGCTGCCGCAGTACTCAAATGCAAAGTGTACAATAGTGTGGGACCCTTTCGGAGGTCAATCAACCTGTTGTATACATCAAATTAGCGAAATTGGCAAAAACATTTTTGGTTCTTCATACAAAGGGCGTCAGTTGATCGGTAAGTTTGTATGCGAAGTGATTTTTTTTTCGTGCAAATTGATGTTCTACATAAATAAGTTGAGTTGTTCAATTATAAAAGTACATTGACCTCTTAGAGGGTCCCACACTATTTATGTTACATGTTGTATACCAGCAGAATATAGTGCTATGTGTTAAATTGTACCTACCAACTAGATACTATTATAGGCGCGACTGAACAAACATTCCGCTAAACCGTGGCGTTTATCCAACTATTTGTGAAATTCTAAAGCTTCTATTTGTGCACGATGCATTTGCCTAGTTACACAGTCAATGCCGAAATGAGTTGAACAACAATGCTACGAGCCAATTTTCACCTTTTTAATTAATCAACTCTCAACATTTGAAACTGATTAATGTACTACTACAGCCTATACTATATTATTGCCCTGCTCTGAGCAACGCTACGAGTACGGCTTCGCTCAAGTAACCTGCCCTATGGAGCCGACCCGGGCTTCACCATCACGGTGTTGCGCTTTCCGCCCTATTTTCGGGGAATTTCCACAGGGTGAATTAACTACACAAGCTCTGTAAGTAACCCTGATGACTGAACTGATCGAAACCCTGTAGCGGAATAAGGTCAGTAAGTATGCAATTATTATCGAAACCCAAGCCGCAGGCGAGGGATATAGTGGCACGTGGTGAAAAATTGTCGTGCCGCCCGTGTTACTTACAATGATTGTCATAATCCATCATAATAAACTGTTTGCCCGATTAGCAAGCTTGTTTTCCCCTCGATTTTTATGTTTGTAGTCATCACAAGTATCAGGTATCAAATTACTGCATGTTAGCTTTTTAAGACTAGATAATAATTTGTCAAGTAGTGTTTGCCTTTAAGTGATTGTTACACTGTTGTTTTTGTTATCCATGATATTATTACTGTATGTTGTGTAAACAATCGTTGGTGAACCAAATTAAATAAATAAAATAAAATAATACCTACTTGCTACAATTGTATTAAAATGGTTTTCGTAAAATTTTACGTAAGACGAAAGGCAATGTCGAGTATTCGTACTCTCTGCATAAACTAAATTTTGCGGTATGTTTTGAAAAAAAAAACCATTACGCTCTAGGGTCGTATTTTAGAATTACCTTAATGAACTAAGAATTTGTATAGTGAGGATTTTTTGTGAATGCTCCTTTGAGGCTGGCATATCCACCTTGTGGACAAAAGCCTCAATAAATAAATAAAAAAATTAACTTTTGCTTTTCTAGCATGCTTTTACGAGCAAGTATGATTAAAAACATTAATCTGGTAACGGTACATTTGAAGAATAAAGGCCTCTTCGTTTAAACAAGCTATTGTCGTAATGAAGTGATACTTAAACTGTGACGTTGATATTTCAGTAGATTAAGAGTACCTCATCAGTAAGGATACGACGACGACACATTTTAAGTTCAAGAAAATTCATCACTATTTCTTAAATTGTTCTCCTGTCACCCTTACAATATAAACTATTCATGATAGGAACAGATCATTTTGATTGTGGTCATTGTCCGCGTTTTGCGCCTAGTTAAGATGCCAGATGTTCCGGAAATCTTGGTTTGTTACCGGAAACGCCCCGGAAACAAAGGGCCACCAGACTACTCAAGTGACTATCTGTGTCCTCTTATTGTCTTTGGTCTGGCACTGCCTAACGTGGCTTGAATAGTGCCAAATTAACATTATCTTGTAGATAAAGAAAATGAGTTCTTTCATGTGGTAAGCAGCACTGTTTTATTTACCGTGTTTTTTTTTTGTTTTTATCTAAGTACCTACCTTGTACTTTGCACCTGTATTGTGGCAAAAATTAATTTCTTTTCTTCTATATTTTATTTGTTGCGAGTTTTTAAAGCAGAATAACAGCAATCACAAATTGTCTTTAGTCCATGAAAATAAATCTGGCACTTTTTATTGTCAAGCGGCACGTAACCAAATAGATTAAGAATAAACTGCGATGGCTTTACGGCTTGAATATACGACAACTCGCAAGCACAGCACGGATTGGCAAATGACTACCACAATTTCACTTGTTTAATCAAATAATTGGTAACACTCGATGTATTATTAACACTTACCGCAAAAAAAAACAAATATACGTTAATTTGGTTACAAAATGAACTGTAATGAATTAAAATACTTGCACATACACTTGGTAGGTACTTGCAAATCTTGCAATATTTTAAATTACAGGTACCTGATAAATGAGCTTCTTAGGATGTGCACAGACTATACAAACCAGCTTGTCGCCAAATCATAACAAATGTGTTATTGTCATACAGCACTATTATAGCGAGTTAACATTTCTGATGTACCTAATTGATGTTACGAATGATCAGCTGATCATTGGACTTAATCAAATAAATCAGTAAAAAAATCGTTGTATCGTGATTGTGAACTATATAAGGTAGGTACCTAATCTATACTTATAATAAATCTGTAGAGAGGCCAATTCTGTACATGAAATATATTTAAAAAATAACTATCAGGGGGTGATTAGGGATCGATACTGATGCCAAAAATGCAATCAGTAAACTTTTTGTCTGTCTGTCTGTCTGTCTGTCTGTCTGTCTGTCGGTCTGTATATTCGTTATAGAAACCAAAACTACTCGACGGATTTTAACGAAATTTGGCACAATTATTCTTCATACTCCTGGGCAGGTTATAGTATACTTTTCATCACGCTACGATCAATAGGAGCAGAGCAGTGAAGGGAAATATTGGGAAAACGCACAGCCTAAACCGCTGATCGTAGAGACCTGAAACTTGGAGGGTGTGTTCTTTATATGACGTAATTATCCGATAAGAAAGGATTTTTCGAAATTCTACCTCTAAGGAGGTGAAAAATAGGGGCAAAGTTTGTATGGGACAACGGGATTCCTTGGTCCAATCTACTTCATATTTTGCATAAACATTCTTTTTCAGAATTGATGGAACACGTGTTTCGTATTTTATTAAAACTCATCACCTAACAGGGTTAAAAAGGGGTAGAAATTTATTTTGGGGGTGATTTGCATCGAAGTTGATATCAATACTCCTTAGTGCTTTTGATTTAAACTGGCTTGGTGCAATGTAATTACCTTTTAAAATTGGAATGTCAAATATAAATTGGATTAGAATTCGAAAGGACATTGCCAATCTTTATATGGAAGTTGGACCAAGTGCTACCCAGAATGAACACATAGTACAATTAATTTATTTGTTCCTTAGGCCAATAGTTACCAAAATCTATCCCAGGAGTCAAGAGAAAAACAGGGTTTTGTTATGCATTTTTTATATAAAAAAAACAATCTTAAGAATTAATTTCAATGTAACTGTGAGTGTATTAATTGTACTTTTTATGTTGCAATAATAATGTAATTTGAATTTTTTGAATGTAATTTGTAATTTGAATTAATGAACATTAAAAAATATACATTATTTTTGACATAAATATGATCAAGAAATCAAAGCATTACAAGAACAAGCATTAGGCTGAAATGTTGCTCCACAAAAATTAACTTGAATAGGAATGCAACATAACGCCACCTCACTATTTGTACTGACTACTCTCAACTACCATATTAGAATACTGGAATTGGTGTCCAATACAAGTTTAAATAAACAACGCACCAATATACATAATGGCATGGTGCAAACGAGACACAATAGAACAGCTTTTTGTGTTTTGCGTGCTACGTAATATTGCCAGATGTCCCGATTTGGCGGGATATCCCGCTTTTCAGCCTTACTGAAAAAAAAACCAACCCCAATTAATTAATGAGATTGATCCCAATTAAATCTGTGATTTTGAATAAAAGGGTTAGGCATATTTCCGTCCCGAATTTTCCATTCCTGTACCGCTTTTGGTGCTACAGGACAATGTTATAAAATATATTAGATGTAGATTTATGTATTTTGGAGGGAAAAACATCCCATACTCATAATTTAATGAAAAATAATTATTAACAACAAAACTTTTTTTTCCTGGGACGATTTTTTTTTAAATATTTGTTTTGGATGTAAATTAATGCCACGATACCACTGGAGCTACTTTCATTCCTGGGCAGCACTTGGTCCAAACCCTGTCAATGTCCTTTCAAATTTATTTGTTCTCTTATACTGGAAAGAAAAACTTACCAGCCTTATAAGTACCTATCTTGATTTTCCTTTGAAAATTCCTTAGAAATCTCTTAGATTATATTATTATATAATAGCGAATATTTGCAATTGCTATACCGACGATATTATTGACTGTAATTTGCCCTGTACCTAAATCTGCTTATACAATGACGCTAAAAGTAGTGGCATCGACTCAGAGTAGTACAATTTGTTCTTATGGGCAGTACAGTTTGTTGATTTATCATTTTTCTAGGTATCTATAATACTAATTCGATTTAAATAAATAAATTATGTTCAAAATATTCTATAGTCTACGTGAGCGAAGCCACGCGGGAAAAGCTAGTATTGTAATATAATTTTAGGTGCATCTGAAATATAAATTAAAATCAACCAGTTTATACCTAAACAAAAAATTTAATAAAAATCAAACGACTTGAGTTATCTGTTTAGTGGCAGTACGTGCTAGCTAGAGTATTAGTAATGTGCGAACAATATTTGTGTACGGGTGGTAATGTTGTGATTCAGGCGGCGCGCGTCGATCGGAGGGCGGCTGCGGCAGCGAGCACGCGGCTCGGGCAAACCCGCTGTGTTTGGCGACTCTGTGAGCAAACTCGCGCTCAAGCCGCATTTGCAATTCGTTTGCGGACTACGAAATACTCTGCACCCGACCAAGTCTTTTGTGTAACCGGATTTCTCGGTTAACGACCTAGATTCTGCATATTTATGCAGTTTGGTCACACAATTTTTCGTGTCTGTTACTATCTCTTAAGCCTGAATGTGATATAGTAGTGATAACATTTCTCTGCTCGTTACCATTTGTTCTTAATGCCATCGTGTTTTTGTGGTAGGTGCTCTTTCTTTATAAATCAGATAAGAACATTTTATATTCTGGTAAATAATGTACCAAGTTATCAAGACCACATTTACAATTTGATAAGTGCAGCCAGAAGTAGTCATGGAAAAATAGCGTCCTACCAGGCTTGTTTGTAAAGAACTATTCTTCAAATTTTAATTCTATGCGTGTTGAAGAGATGAACAGTTAGCTGAGGACTGTTTGCCGGAAGTGTATGTATCAAATAAGTAAGGAGATTTTATGGGTTGAAAAAAGCAACGCTCCAATCAAGAACTGAAATGAAATAAACTTAAATAAGTATAGACATATTTAAAAAAAAAAAACAAAAAACAATGCTTTATTCATATTAAATTTAGTTTAAGCACACGCTAATACATATTTTACATCAAAAAACAAACATTACATATTTTAAAGAACCACTAACCTACGTTTTCATTTTAATTATCTGAATTGCAAAGTGACTTAAAAGATAGACTTCCACCCACACTCCAAAACCATTGCCACTACAACAGCACCCACACACTAACACTTTGTGTGTTTAATGAAACAATTAGTTCAGGTGATCAGACGATTGTCTTCATGCGCTTCGTGTCGCTGGTTCGATTCAGATTCCCCATGAAATAGAATGTGTGGTCAACTTACAAATATTTGTCCAGTCTGGGTGTTTATGCATTTTGAAATTATATCTAGCTACACACGGTAAACGTGAAAACACTAACTTGGGCTATGATTTATGATAGAATAAATCAATTAAGCTGGTAACACAAAATTCATAGAATTTAATTATAAAGTTAACACTATTAGTCATACACTTTGTTCATGTACCAGTTTAATGTTCATTTTATGAGGAAACCATCTCAAAAACAAAGAAACAAGACAAACAATATCTGCGTCGCGCGCCATTTCCAAGTTAATCGTACCAGAGTGCAGTGTATGAGTGTATGAGTGCAAAAACGTGGGCAGTTGGGAGTTAATCCGCCGCCACTGCAACTTTAGACTAATGTTCTTAATTTTTACACCAAAGGCAATACGAGTGAATCCAAGATTAACAATTGCCCTAAGCAGGGGAGCGAGAAAATTAACTTTTAAATGTAAATTTTACGAGGAAGTCATAACGTGAAAGCTGCCGCGGTTAGCTCTGATTTATTGCACTTGGAATTGAAAGTGTTAAAGGAGTTGCAATCTGAAAAAAGTTTTAATAGGTACCTCTTTAAAGAAATATAAATCATGATTGTAGAGCGAATTTAACTTTCGCAAAGTTGTACAACATTTAGACCCATCTACTTGAGTACCTATTTAATGACGACGCTTATTTCGCTAATCAGAAAAGTATTCATTAGCTTCACAGTAAACGACTGTAATTATATTTTATCCCGCCCCTAGTCTTAATAAATTTCTATGTATAATGAGAGTCACTGCATAATCTTCATGTATTTAGATTTACCTAACAATAAGAATAACTTATATACGTACATCGACCTGATTTAAAAAAAAAATTGTTTAAAAGATTGTTTTAATACCGCCGGCCATCATTGTTTGTCGATAAAAATATAAATAAATAAATCAGCCTGCAACTGTCCCACTGGAGGGCAAAGCCCTCTTCTCAAAGAAGGATCGAGCATTAATCAATAAATCAAGCATTAGGTAAAAATAAAACAAGCAATTATATTATTATAACGAAGAAGTTTTTTATCCACAGTACCTAATAATACTATTTGAAAATAAGAAAAACAAATTTCATATGATTTATAAAACTGTATTATTTCATTCATATCATTTTTACCGACTGCGGCAAAGCCATAAAAGTAGGGTTGTTAACGTGTGGAAAACTATTTATGGGTACTCCACCACCAAAAGCCAGTGAGAGGGTTTTATCTGACTCGCACTGACTAAAACCACACGGTCGGTTAGTGCTCGACGGACTGCTGGGAGTAACCCTACCTAACCACAAAAAAAAAATCTGATGACAACCAACCAAAATCTTTATAAGTAGGTATCTAATCCGGAGATACATAACATTCAAATTTATTCCACGCCAATATTTTTATTACATACTTGTATGACTGTAATTCCGTTACAAATTTCAATTTCCTCAAAGTTGAAATTTGTAAGCTTAACTCTTTGGACCACAGAGTTATATGGATTGAAACTCTTTAGCGTTGACGAATGGTAGAAGGTAACGAATGTGTACAATCAAAACTTTGAAAAGATTCATTGCCGCAAATTTAGTGGCCCAAAAATATGATCCAGCTTGAGTCAAAGAATTTGAGAACGGATGTGGCTCGGGGCCATGCGATGCCGCTACTCGCAAAACTTTTTCATTTCCACACAGAAATATAAAAAGCGGAAAAGTTTTTAAAATAAACTATCATCCAGGAATATTTTAAAAACTCACTGTATATTTTATAGTAGCATAGAGAATTGGTTAAGAATAGGTACAAACTTACTAAATTTTTTAAAGCCTTTTTTATTTCATCATAGTTATGCGCTTTATTGACTCATTTAATGTCATAAAACTCACGTGATTCTTAAACACCTATCCACCTTCCAAGTATTTGTTTTAAGTAGAACAAACTAACATAAATCGTGTGAAGGTGAAGGTATTGTTCACCACAAAGCAATTCAAAATAACTATCTCAACTTTCCAAACAATCAGATTTTTGACCCTAAACAATTTATTGCGGTAATGTTTCAATATTCTATTCGTTGTGATTATTTCATAAAAATAAGGGAGACTCCGTGGTTCACCGGAAGCACTCAATTATGTTATAATCAAGGCGTCCGGGGCTTAAGGCCGACACGGGGCAGGCGACCCGGTAGGCGGCTCAAAGACCGGGTAGGCAGAAAGCGAGAAAAGCACCCCGCAACCCCGCTAACAACTTAAATGTCACGGCTTTAATGCACGACTCATTCATTATTAAAATAAGACTCTCAGCGTACAATGACCCTTATAATAATACCTCGGTAAAATACTCCCACACTGAAAAATATCTTGTAATTCATATTTTTTGGGATTCTATAAATGTGGGATTTAAGACCACGGCTAATGCCTATTATTGCAAGTTGACCTCCTAACTAATCCTATCCTAACTAATATTATAAATGCCAAAGTAAGTTTGTTTGTTTGTTACCTTTTACGCCTAAACCACTGAAGCGATCATCCTGAAATATTGTATATACATAGTCAGGTGTACAGAAGCGGACATAGTGATACCTTTCATCTCGAAACAAGTACTTTTCCTGAGGAAAACAACAAATTAAAACGTTCATAAGATAATAGATGGTGACACGTGTCTTTCAAATCATTATCCAGCTTTCAACATATCACGTGGGCGAAGCCGCTGGCGGAAGCTAGTATCATATAACTAAGCTTTCAAAGCACAGCAGTAGTTCCAGGTATTCTGAAAAAAAAGACTAACTATGGGTTGGAAATTTCAAACGAAACAAGTTTTAACGAGTTAGTAGTAAGTGGTAGATCTGATTGTGAACCCAAAATTATAAAAAACATATCTTAATCTGGTTACAATATTTTATCGAGTTTATCTAATTGGTCGAGGTTAAAGAGACTATTTCAACAACCTTTTTTGTCATTTCAGTTCAAAGAGGATAAAGATATAATTATACTTATCGTACATTTTTTCCTGTTGGTGTATGCTTTATTGTCCCTTTATCCTTTCTTGAATTTTTGACATAAAGTACTGCAAACAGTACCTACCTATTTATTGGTAAAAAAAATAACTTGAAATACAAGCCGTTTTCAATCATTAACTCATCAGCTTTCTTTACCACCTGACTAGGTTTTATTATATCTAAGTAGGTATTATGTGATTTCATCATAGTCTTAGATGTGGTTCGCAAATCTGAACATCCATTGTCAAGATTGGGTCACATCACAAAGTTTACCCGCTCGTAGGTATATCTGTAGGTGCGCTATGATTTAGTTTTTTCTAAGTGGTATACCAATGGTATACCAAGATACACACTTTATTAAATACTCAGTCATTTAGATTTTCCTCGCTGTTATTTAGACGCGGTAGAATTCTGGTTTAAGACGTGCGATTTTCTCCCAAATGTTACTTAAGTATGTTTCAAGCAGTAAGATGGCTTTACAGGGGAACATGGGATGTTTGTAGCGCAAATACGTATAGTCCGCTCTGCTTCCGCATTCCATGACAGTTTCGAATGGAAAACTAAATTTGGCAACCTACATAAAATTATATCGTCCGTGTATAAATATGTTATTTAAAATAAATCATTATCTTTTCTTTCAAAACTGATTCATATTTGCTTTGAAAAAAAATATCGACTTGATCTTTGGAACTCTATGACATAATCAATGCAACTCAATTTTTGAATTCAGACCAATGGCTGAAATGATGGTTTTATACAGCAGCTTAAAGTTGCATTGAAAATGTTTGCCTGAATATACGTTATTTTATTTTAATATACTATATCCAAAAATGTTAGGTTAAGTTAGTATAATATTTACATGACAATGGAGTGTATTAAATTCGACAAAATTTGGCAAAAATACAAATGGCAAAATATTTATAGCAGGTTCTTGTAGTATGTAGTATCGATATACATCGTGTTTGGGGCCGGTAGCAAGTGTCCAACGACTTTACCACCTATAAATCTTAATGGAGTAGCTCGAAGCTGAGTACAACATTTGAGACGACAGGATTGGCGTACGTAGTTAAGTGAATTACCTCTTGGAGGCTGGAGTCAAATGTTGCTGGTTCGATCGCCGCACGATACAAATATTTGAGTAATCTAGAGATCATTTTGTGAGTGGTACCACCATGGTCGTGGTGTCTCATTATGGACCTGCTTTGGCAGCACGTGAGGATGGGTTCGAATATAATGTACCAATGTGACCTTTTTAATATTATAATAATTTGCTTACTTTTTACAAACTAGGGCACCATTTACAGAGAGAGAGATGGCGGGACGAATTAGACAAAACCAATGGTGACTGGTCGACATTGGATCTGATGATATGGGCTTACAGTAACAGTATATTTTCTTGATGTTGTTCTATTTGATTAAAATCTTATTAAGAATATAATCATACCGTAATATATTGAAATCCAATATAATATAAATCCAGTATAATACATGTCTATACAACAATTAAGTTCGTTGTCAATATACCTACATCCAATTACGACAAATAAAAGTATGACAGGTAATCAAACATAATTTATTAAAATTGTGACAGGCTTATAAAATGTCCCAGAGAAAATATTTATATTATCTTTTAATAACCGATATTAGCCAATGTTTTTTCTGACAACGTTAGACTGTATTCACGTTGTTTATAGAAAAGCGGTTAATAATAATTAGTGATTGATAATTTTGTACATTAATTTATAATCTTTATCTATAATAGAAACTCGAGACTCGAGAATGGCTGAACCGATTTTCATGATTTTTAATTTGTTGTATTTGTCTCCACCTAGAGAAGCAGAATAGAACAAAAAAGAGGGTATGGTAGGGTAGGGGAAGTATTGGGTAGGGGTAGGTTAGGAATAGAGTTAGGTAGGGATAAAGTAGGGTAAGGGTAGGTTTGGAGTAGGATAGTGTATTGGTAGAGTAGGGTAGTGTAAGGATGGAGTAGGGTAGGGTAGGGGTAGAGGAAGGTAGGGTAGGGATAGAGTAGAGGTAGGATAATCACGCGTACGAAGACGCGCCGGGAAGCTAGTTTGATATAATTGTCAATATAAAAAGTTAGTAGAATAATAATAGGGAAGATGCACTATTTTTATTTTTGTTTTCATTTTAAAGAATTCCATGTAGAATAGACCACAAATATATTTAAAAAATTAAAACATTGCAATTTATCCGAAAAAATGCTGTTTTAAATTGACAGTTTGACAGTTCGCGGGAAAACGGACTTATGGTGCTGATGACGTCACTCTTGTCTTTTACTGGTTCGCCGTTGGCTTTCATACTTTTGCATATTTATTTAAATCGAATAAAAAATAGTATTTACAAAGCATAGAATTTTATTTTATAAATTTACAAAAAAGAATAACTTAAATATTATATAGTTATTACATTTTAATTTTGGAAATACAGCATCTATCCAGAATTTCTATGCAGCATTCATAACAGATAAAATGCTTTTATCGTATATACAAATATACTACTTTTAATTTTTCAAAGTTTGTGTGTGCTATACAGAAAAGTGATATTTTCCTTATGCTGAAAAACATTTGAAGTTGTACTTGTGCCCAATATTTTGGTGTTATTTTATTGTCTTTCACATAGGAAAGTATGGTAGGTAGTTTCTGTTAAGGATATTTCACCTCTACTGTGTAATTTTCAGCCGTCAGGTGTTGCACAAAAAAAGGGTACTCGGCATTATGAAGAAATCCAGCTTCTTCAATTTTAATCTAAAATGCTGATTAAAATAATATAAACAATATTTATTACTACAAAGGCCTGGAACTAAACATACCTAACTAATTATTTTATTCAAAATATTTAAACTAGAGAAAAACTAATGATGTTATGTCAATACTAACTCTAGGTAAACACCTGGAGTCTGCTTTGATAAACCCAACTCCTATTTTTATTAAAAAAACGCAATTAATATTCCCATAAAATAATATTCACCTTTACAACCATAACCTCAAATAAGTTGTCAAAACAAGTATGACGTCACGAAACGCTAATTCGTGTTTTAAAATACGTATTGTTTCAAGTCATTTTTAAATCGTAATTATTGTAAAAAAACAACAATATGTAAAATAAAAACGTTGCAGTGGCCTTTCTTTTATATTTTTTTAACGTTTTAATCATACAAATTCCATAAATATTACATCTGCATCTTCCCTATTATATACCTATCATCATAGGAGCCACTCGTTATTATTTGTTTTTGGGCACCTAAGTAGATCTACGTTTCTAGTGACTGTCTAAGTATCTAGATCAACTGAAAGATATTTTTTTCTGATTAAAAGCATAGCATATTAATTCATTAAATTAATTAATTCGTATATGCACCAATTATTGTACAAACCGCATAAAGCCGCCGCTCGTTAATTTGCTCCTTTTTGCGACGTCCGTAATCATACAATCATGGCTGGTCGTTGATCGAAGGACGACGACTACCGATTTGTTACTTATTGTGTTGATATTTCATTTATCATGGTGATTCAATTTTCCCAGCAATTAATCATGGAACAATAGCAGTGGACAGTGGATGAACGGCTGGGTGAAAAGATAGGCCACAGGATAATATAAAATATATATAGTGTCCACACACGGTGAACACCCACGCAGAATAACGTAGGTATCTATTCAAAATATCAGATTTTCATGCCACTTTGTTGACAAAAATTACAAATGACTTATCGTTGAGAATATGCTTTAAAAACATTAGGTTGAAGTACTGAAAATTCAGTCAGGGTGCCCCAAATTGATAAAACAGCTACAAGTTTTTCGCGCAAAATGGCTTCTCACGCGCAAGGTGTCTTTCCAAGCAAATGATCTTTCGCCTAGCACCTAATATATGTCTTATTATCGCACAAGGTCCTGCTGCCGAGAAAGTCCCGCAACCCGCAATAGGTAGATAATAATCATAAGTTACGTTAAGTTGCTATTGTTCGTATCTTTAGTAGAATATTTTTATCGAATGATAATACAAATACAACCTCAAATACAGAATCCCATAAGTTCAACAAATTTGGCTGTGTTGAGTGTGGTCATCGGCGGGCGTCAATTTATTCCCAATCAAACCTGTCACCTGTGCCTGGTGCTGGGTGTTGGTATTAAATGTATATCTGTTATCTGTGGTTGTATTACTATCGGTATTAGTGCAAACGATGCATGTAACCTGCCGTCTAAAAAAGCAATGGTCAAATGTTCTTTGGGCGTTTTGTGTGTCGGGTTTGAACGGACACGTGTTTCTCTAGGGCACCTTTTATGCAGCAAAACTGTGTTATTGATTTTCAATCGATGAAGGACAACAATAATAATTTATTTTCGTCAAGGCAATCATGTTAGAATAAAATATTTATTACGTTCATTATTTTATGATATCTGCTTAATGAAAAATTTGGAATATCCATAGACTGTACCTTCATGTGATAAATGATCGTCCCTATATATACATTTGTGGCACATTGCCTATCGGACAGAATCTTACATACAATATTAATTGATGTCTTTGAAGTTCGACCAATAAATAAATTGTCAATCATGTAGACCTGTTATTAGTAGTGATGGACTTTAAATTTGATTTATATTATATTGATAGGTAAAATCATTTAATCAATATATCTTCATAATCTATAGACTCTTTTGAATGCTTGTAAACCACTAGTTTATTGTTAGATACTGATTTGAAAGTCAATTGTGGGGTTGATTGCTAACTAGTTGCCCGGCGTAACTGTGAACGCGTGGTTATCCTTTCTCTACGCCTATTCTACCCTACCCTTGATTTTCTTATGACTGATACTGCTTACGTACATATTAAAAATTTCCATCACCTTATAAATTCTACGTTTAATAGTTAATTTAAATTGCAATGATTATATTGTATTTACGCAAATAATAATAAATAAGTATTTGATTTCATCAGATTTTTAAAATTTTGAATAGATACTAGGTAATCATCACTAACGGACGCGCCGTCAACTAAACAGATAACACGGTAGCACTGTGCTATCATGTTGTCCAGATACGTAAATAATGTGTTGATAAATAACTCTTATAAATAAAATTAGGATTTCTGGATTATCCACTTTAAATAAGTTTCTAACAGTTCCGTAGTGCCTATATTCCTACAATATCACTCAATATCGCTTAAGTTGTAGACATCTAGACTCAATGCAGGCCACGTGCAGGTACAGCTTTTATAAATCAGTAGGACATTTGTGCACAGTGCTAAGTGCAGCTTTTCGGTAATCTCGCCTAACAAAGCAAAATACTGGTCGCATCAGCACTTAGCGTACCTACGTACCTAGAGGTAATTTCATGGTCTCTTTTACGCCGGGTTCGGTTAATCATAATTAAATTCAAGGACTTGTTACCTACCAGAGTTTACAGGTTCGACTCATAAGCACAATACTCACTCATTATTACTTCTCCCAGGAAGAAACAATGCTAAAAACTATTTAAAAGAAAACCGTAGTAAGTTTACACGTCTCTCATAGTCTTTGTAATAGGTACTCTATTGATTACGATAAGAGCCGGAGAAGGAAACTGTGCTTGGTCGAATTTTAACCTGACAAAAGTGGCTGATCAGTTCCACGCAGCAGTAAAACTGGATAACATTAAGCAGTAGATGCAATATAACACGTCGTTTACGATCACACACACAATACGATGACACCTATAAAATCTTGTATAATAGGGCTGCATCAACCATTTGCTCTGCTTATGTTACGCCATTTATACGCAAAAGAAGTTTTTATTTTATAGCCGATATAACAAAACAATGTTTGTATTGTTACGTGTTGTAATAAATGAATCTTTTTATTGACATTAAAGCGCCTCACGTACATTAATCGTTTCTCACTTCCAATGTGCGTGTAAATTTTGTATAAGATTTCAAGACACGTTTCTCCTCATTTTACGAGTGGTTACCTAGATAAGTACGAAGTACCTATCAATAATTTTGTAATAAGAAATACATAATACAATAGGCAAAAAGGAAACTATAAATACATACATAAATTATTTATAGGTAGACATAAACAAAGTAGTGTCCGCATACTACTGTTCCAATCTCGTTTGAAGACAAGCTCCGTCTTCAAAATAAAATAAAAAAATGATCCATTTGCCCCAATGAGAAGATATATATATATATATAGTTTGTTTTTATACTTATATCAAATCCGATCTACCTATTACCAAAGCCTCGATGTTAAATACAATTAGGTAGATATATTTTAAAAAGGAATTTTGAAGTCAACCGCGAACTACGTTATCGATATTTCAATTAATATGCATCGTTACTTTAAACTTTACTTAGTGGAAGTGGGGTGAAGCAAGTTTTAATAAGGGTCTCTGGGTCATTACAGCCTCGTAGCGGTAATTGTCAGAGGCGGCGCGGCCCCAGCACTTAACGGCACTTCTGGTTGACGTAGGCAGACACTCCTTACTGCCTCCGTTTGTATTTCAATAGCTTTTTCAAATTGAATAAATGTATATCTGTTCAACAAATTTAATATAAGTTTTTCGTTTAAAAATGCAACCGAGTTTGCTTTGTGAATGTTTTGTTAAAAATTGTTAATAATAAACTTTTTATTTTTGCAACTGTGGCTCTTAAAAACAAACCTTACAAACTAACATAACATTATTATATAATACAAATTGTATTAGTATAGAAACTTAAGCCTATTTTCACAAATATGTTCATAAAACACTTCACTTAAGCACTGTCATTGTTAATGCGTTCCGTGCTTATAACGTCGAATGTCGTCGAGATCGACAATACATTGATCGACACTCAACTGCTATCGTGATAGAAAAGATAAAGTTGGCAATGACCCTTAAATAACTAAATTAAGAAAAGACAAAAGAATCGACGTTAGAAACTTTGTGCGTAGGCTAAAGGTTTTCTACCTTATCAATTATGTATCCGTTCACTGTCACACATTTGAGCAAATTCAATTAATTAGATAATGTAAATATAGACATGTTTTTTTTTTATAAAAACACAAAAAAAACTGGTTTAGATCGAGACAGCACTTTCCTCAATCTTTTTGTTAGTTTTCATCTTATCATTATTATTCCTTGCGAACTAAACCTATTTGGTTAGGTTAAATTCTAAAGGAATCGAAAGGAAAGGAAATGAAGTTCCTTAAAATCGGTCTTTGTTTTATATCCGAAACATCAGTTTCTGATAACTGCATGCACAGCCCGACTTGGCTAGCTAGTCAGTCTAGGGCACGAAGGTAAACTGTGCCACAGAATATGTGGAAAGATAGTGTCTCTAATATCTAGTGCCTCGACTACACAAAACAATCGATCCGCTCATTTTTTCCCTATATTGGAGAGGACTAAAGGAAGCAGTAATTTTTATCCTACCAAAACATTTTCATGTCAAATGTTGCCAAGACGAGACCATAATATGTACAAGTACGTTTGTACATTATAACTCAACGGTTAGCACTGACAAAAAGTTATTAGATCTCATGTAAAGCCAAGCTTCTAACTCTACACCCCCTATCTTCACAAACACTATGCCTTAATAGTCAAAATATGTGGCTTAATAATGAACCTTTGATCATCGCGTTCCTCTGTCACTAGTTAGGTATAATTAGATTACAAATAGGTAAACCACTCCGATTCGTAAGTGTTTAGCCATTCAGTTTCTGCGATTGGAGTCGCTTTGATTCTCGCACGTGACTAATGTTATATAAGCGACGTTTGTTCATAATTAGTCTGTTACACCATCCACTGTCCTAAGGAGCTACTATGTATAAAACAAACAACTCTTACAATATAAATATTTAATAAGCTAACATGTGCTTAAACATGTAAAAATTTCACAAAAAAGAACTCTTACAATGTTAAATAACAGAAATGTCTATAATCTAATGAGACAGGAAGAATGTTCTAATGCAGGAAGAACGTTAGAGAAAATGCGGGAATAGCTCCTACCACTACGTAGTATAAAACAGTCGCTATCCGCCGCCTGTCTGTCCCTATGTATGCTTAGATCTTTAAAACTCCGCAACGGATTTTGATGCGCTTTTTTTTTAATAGATAGAATGATTCTTAAGGAAGGTTTATAAGTATATTTCACCCGTGCGAAGCCGGGGCGGGTCGCTAGTTAGTGTATAAAATAATCTCATTGAAATAGAGTCATGACACTTCTTCATTTTATTGTCCTTTAATACAAGTCAAATAATCCAAATCAATAGGATAAGTCTTGAAACAATAAACCAAGTTAAATACACACTGCCTGACATCTATATATTACTTATTTGCCATAAATGGCTAGTCACGGTCAATAAAGACGCACTTACCCAACCCTATTTCTTAATCCCCCCCTTTCCATCATCTCCTCTGCCCTTCCATAATGGAAGGACAGGCTCGGCAATGTGCAAGAAATATGATATGGTTACAGTAACCGGTTCCATCAGGGCTTATTTGCCTCTTTAGAAGCCTGAAAACCAGCTATTTAAACCGCATAATTTACTAGTGCAACTCTACTACGTGCTTTCTAAGAAAATTTGAAACTACATCTACATTCATTTTCTAAATTAATTATGTATATTGTACGGGCCGGTACGATCCGTACATGAGGAAGATGTTGTGCAGACCGTAAGGCCTACATTGTGGTGAGTGCAGAATAAAAGATGTTTAATGCACTAATTTATTGTATTTTAACTTATTTCTAATACAGTTAGTTTGTGACGCATACGACGCTAAATATGCTTACATGTACAACTAAAATTAACTAGAGAAAATGTACGGGTTTGCCCGTACATATATTAATTAGATTTTTCAGAAAAAGCAATCTTATTCGATGAATTGTCCTGTGGAGTGGTTTAATAACTCTATATCTTTTGATTCCCTTTTTATCTTAGGAAAGGGTACGCTATGTAGCCTTATTTTTTTATTTTTTTTTGCTACGGAACTCTACACACTAAACCATTTCACCAGTTACAACTTCGTGATAGACTACTGACCTAGGTCCTAGGAATATTGACGTTCATCACTGACGTTTCTGTAGAACAACCTTACGCCTTGGATTGATTACGCCGAAGGGTAAGTATTATAGATGCCAGTTATTACAGAAGATTACCTACTTATGAAAAACGAGGTTTTCTTTGTGAAAGACTGTTGTTTAAACTAGTTGGCGCTTTCGATCAACAGGCCCACCTCGGTTTTATAATTCACTTTGTCGTGAACTTAAATAAAAATAATTTGAAAAGTAACTACTACCTATAAAAATTTTGCCCAATTTGATAATAGAACCGACGACGCTTAGTCACTTCGCTTAGCTTGTGACCACTCGACAAACAAGGCCTATATTTTAGTAGGTACCTTCGTTAGTTTTTAAAACCTAGTATTAAGCTTTGGTGGATAGTTTACTTGTAATAAATGTTCTAATTGATGGAGGCGGTCTTGCAATCACAGCGGACTAGCGTGTCAAACGTAGATACTTAAAGCAGGGTACTCACTTAGAAGCGTATCATAATTATAACGTATTCTGTCGTGTGTCGTGGTGGCGCACTGGTAACGGACCCGCTTTGCAAGCGCGTGGGTGTGGGTTCGAACCTGGCATATACCGATGTGACTTTTTCAATGTCATATGTACTTTCTTAGTTAATCTAAGACACCACTGACTAACGGTGAAGGAAAACATCGTAAGGAAACCTGGACTTTAATAGTCTGAAATCGCCACCCGCAGTGAGCTAGCGTGGTGATTAAGAAAGAAAGAAAGAAAGAAAAGATTTTTATTCCTTATTAGGACATACGGACACAAAACATAATACTTATAACTAAAACTAAAATTAACAAATGAAAATTTTAAAAAAAAGGATAAAAAATTATGATCTGTGCCAATGAGCCAGCCAGCCTTATTTTATTAAAATTGCAACACTGTGTAAGTAAGATAAACACTTATACTTTTTTTATACTATATAATACTTTTTTTTTTCAAATTTCTTATTAAATATTTATAAGATAAACACTTTCAATATGGCGGAACAAAAATGCCGAGCACGAACGTTGTGGGTGGGCCAGGCTGCGCGCAGGCACAGTTTTTATACAATACTGTTATTGTGTCTCATCTGCCCAAACAAGAGAAAAGGTGTTGTCGCTCAGCTAATATTGGGATGATATTACTATCACCACAGCCGCTGGTTTTCAGCGACTCATGCTCAATCCTTCTCTGTATGAGAAGAGGCCTTTGCCCTACATTGGGACAGTTACAGGCAAATTTATTGATTTATTGATTCTGATACATTACAAATCGAAAAGTGAATACGTCTCGTCCTTTGTCCTTTATTTTCCAACACCGAGCTTCCTACTTGCGAGCTCCGATAATGCTCGCGACGAGTTCGAGCAAACAACATGATGTATACCGAAATGCAGGCTCTTGTTGGGTTCTTATTGATATTCGTCTCGTTAAAAATCAATAATTTCCTAATTTTGAAGAACCAAATTGTTGTAGACAGAAACTTTGATAAAGTTCAATTAAATCTTAACTTTTCTTTCATGTTGTTTGTTCGTTCAAAGTTCGCGCTAACGTTGCAACGAGGTGCTCACTACACACTGACGTCCGCGAGCACTTTTGTGTTCGCACCAAAACTGCCACCCAGGGCAAATCGCTGCGAGCACTCTGCGCTCCACCGACCGACGAGCAGTTCGCAGCAAACTACTCCACTCATTTGATACATTAAATAGATACATTACATTACGTGAAACACTTCTAAGTGAGTTCCCTGCTTAACATCGTCAGTCGAAGCGTATTACCTACCTCAGGTTACGTCACACGGCGACCACTAATTCAATTCAACAGCAGTGAACTGAATGCCAACGACTGGCTTAAAATGAACACGTGTACTGAAATAACACATACGCGAACACACTCTACCTACTCGGTTACTTATTATGCGCAATGGATAAAAGTTCAGGATTTCCAGAATAGTGGATACTATTATCAAATTTATTAATGAATCCATCTTATAGGATAAGGAAATTACTCCTTAAATTTCTGATACAATATTAATTTAAATTTAATTTTTAAAGATTTTTTACAATATACATATATCTATTTTAATCATCTCCTTCTTAGGTATAATTTATTCGAAACCTTCGATGTTCTTGTTGAAGTAAACGGAAAAATCAAAGGTTTTTAAAAGATTTTACATTTTGGTAATACAATTTATTATTACAGTCTTCATCTCACTTTAATCAAGTGTCCTCTTTGGCTCATAATGGATAATTTAAACCGCTCTTTAATTACGTTGAGTCAGAATTTTTTAAGAATATTTTTTCTCTGGGGCTGGCTTCTCGAACGTCGAGAAAGCTAGGTTAAAATGAAAGTCACGATACGTACAGTGAATACGCTTCAGTTAGTAGGTGGTGTCACGTATACACACATGTGTAAAAGACGTGTGAAAACGATATTTTTATTGTATTTTGAGCATGAAAACTTTTTTATCGCAGTTGCGGCGTCTCCTGCGGCGGGCTACCAGTCCGCTGTCGGCAAGTAAGTATTGTGGAATGATTAATTGTTCTGTAAATTGAATTCACCGTGATAAATGAAATATCCGCACAATAGGTAATAAATTACGCTGACCCGTTTGGGCGTAAGATGAAACGGTCTGAAAGTAGGTACGGACGGATGTTACAGGATAATAGGTATAAAACACAACACACGTAAAACACCTGCCCGAAGGTATTGTTGGGATTTTAATTCGCTTGGGGCACGGAACGGCTTTGTTAAACGGACCTACTCACACAGTTGCTCTCACACTGTAGCCAAACACAATCATATCGCGATTGTATTTGGTTCATTTGATGATTTCTGTGTTTAGATATGAATAACATAATCTAAGCCCATAATGATAATCTATAATTAAAAATTAATGCATTAGTACCTACCTACTTCATGGTAAATTTAATGAGATTAATTTAGTACATAAAAAGAAGTACCACTATATACGTCAAATTAAATGTTATATGATTACCTATATTATACACGTCTAGATAAAATTATAATTTCATTTATTAGCAAACTGATACCTTAATTTGGGTATGAAAATTACGAGAATATTAAGGTAAGGAATTAAGGTAAGTATATTTATCCCAATTACCAAAATGCTGAAATTATATGCTCCTTTTATCTTTGAGGTATGTACTTATTTATTTATTATTATATATTTATTTATTACATTTCAACAGTTTTTTTTAATAGTAAACCAAAAACAATAAACTTTACGTGACGTTTCCTTACTAAAACACTAAAGACTAACATTATTCAATAGAATAAAATTAAATCACACTTACCCATAGATAAGTATTATATCTTTGCACTCATTGTATGGGGTACCTACTTAATACAAGGAGCACATAATTATAAATTTCTTATAGGTATCTAAGTATAGTATAAATATAAAGTATATTCATGTTCTTATTTTAAACGTTGTCCTTTTTTACCTGCTTTTTATCTATAAAATACCTAGGTTAGTACTCTACACCGAAGTTGAACTGGTGACATGGTTTAGTTTTTAGAGTTATTTAGCAATCTACCACACGGTGGCGAAGGATCAATTTTTGTAAGAGGTAAGCCGGAGCCAAACTGAAAAAAATCAATGACACAGTCAGTAGACATTATTAACGGTGCCCTTTTTTAATGGAAAACCAGTAGGAAACGAGTTGTTATGGCCTTTACCACTGCTACCATGACTGAATGCTGACCTAAAATAAAGGATCTTTTAAAAACAAAATGCCACAAAAACGTACATGTTAAGCTAAGATTTACTTTTTATTACCAAATAAACTTTCTTATTTATTCATTTAGGTAATCCTTTCGTATTGTCAGTTATTGAGAACTCATGATACAAAATAAAAAAGTGAAACAACGTTGACCAAATACATACTTAACATTAGGTAACACTACCACACAGTCGGTCGGTGTTAGAAATTCTACATTTAAATGGTAAAAGAAGAAATTGTACTAATGAAACTGCAAATATGCAGTTGAATTTGTCCAATTTAATGCATATAAATGATAATAGCACTGCCGTAAAGTGCACGACACATTACCATAATGGCGGTACCGTAATTAATGCAAGAAAACTCCAGGCAACGCTGATACGACCAATTCCGGAATTTAAGTCTATTAAACAATCAGGAACCCATCATCAAGTTTATTTTCCTTTTACGCATAATTGCATAAAACACAACGTCTGAAGGCTATTTAAACTTCCATCTGGAAATAAAGATAGAATACCTACTTTAAAATAATATACATTTTCTAGAATACCTACGTATAAGCTTCAAAGCCTCCTACAAAAAGAATCTTGAATTTTATGATTAAATTGTAGCAACTAAAGAATAAATATATTTTTCTAGTTTCGCTACAGTTTATTTGTGGCAGATTTATAGAAATAAATAATTATACGAAAACGCTTGGTTATAGGTTTCCAAAACTGAAGCCGAAAAACTCAAAAAGCTTGGAGACGTGCTCACTTTAATCTAACTATTTGGAAGCTGTCGTGTATTACTGTCGACATCATGGAGGAATGGATTTGAAGGATCATCTTGAATCTATGATTTATACCTATGAAATACAGTTGAAGTGTTCTTAGTAGGTAATTAAGATTGTTATATGAACCTAACACCTGAGAAAGGCACTCTAAGCGTACATTTATTGAACAAAGCGGCAAGAAAAACGACGGCAACAAGCGGCACCGGCTGTTCTAAATTGCCAACACTTCTGAGCCGTGGGCGTTTACTGGAGTTCACTCCACTTCATTATTTGTTACATTGCATCGATCCGGGTTCGCGGAAAGTGTAATATGATAGCCCCATCGCTACATGCGCTAAATAAATACTTATATACATATGTACATTGTTATTATTTGTTGAGCCGGAACACGATGTATAGGATTATAAATACTTGATATAATAAATATGCATAGGTTATGGATGAACACAGAAGAGATAATAAAAGCAAACTATATTTTCGAAAAAAGAAAAAGATACTTATATTAAAACTATTCAAGAGTAGAAAATACCTATTCATCTGAACTGCAGGCTTTTTAAATATCTCAGCGAATATTTAAAGATACAGTTATAAACGCAATATTTTAAATTTTAATAATAGATACCTATCAGTTAAACTGTATAAAAATTAAGAATATTATTTATTATACTATATTGTTTGAATGTAATAAATACGTTAGTGAGTACGTCAAGCCAGACGGCCGACCAGTAGCGTAACTTTTTTAAATTCCAACTCGGTAAAGTAATTAGAATTTTTCCAACGGCCCCATTGTGCTACGAACTCAGCTCACGCAAACTTTTAATGCGACTTAAATTCAAATGCTATTTTACGGTTTCTCTTTGTGAAGTTGATTTTAATGAAATATTGAGTATTTGAACATTGATTACGTACTTTTTATTCAATTTTCTTCCAACTTTACAAACGCCCCTATCGCTTGATTTGTCAAACACTACCTCAACACACCATATTATGCAACCGTTTTTGCCGCCGGAACCCAGCGTAATTACCCGTAGTGCAACAAAAGCACTAAAATATTTTCATGCCAATGGAAAACTCAAAAAAAATGTAAGTATTCCAAGTGTTGCATTAATGCCGCGCAAATTGTAAGATTCAATTAATGCAAAAGGTTTACAAACATGAATTAACTTGGTATAATAAAAGGCCGTA
This sequence comes from Protodeltote pygarga, assembly GCA_936450705.2. Classification (NCBI taxonomy): domain Eukaryota; kingdom Metazoa; phylum Arthropoda; class Insecta; order Lepidoptera; family Noctuidae; genus Protodeltote; species Protodeltote pygarga. Next base: position 6,237,560 of record OW388255.2, on the reverse strand, counting down.
TTGTTGTTATTTTTCAGTACCTAACCATTTATTTGCAACATAAGTATGTGCGTAAAAAAAAAACAACTTCTATCACGCTAAACCACTATTTTTCAAATACCTCCAACGATAAAAGCAAACTTGAAAGTCATTCAACGAACTCGGCGCAAATAGATGTCATCAATCGAAGAGGCTTTCGATCAAAGACAAGGGACAAAGGGACATCGTAGAGCAAGGGCTGATATACGGAAGAATTATTGCCGAAGCGGACACCCCTAATGTCTGAGCTGAACGTATTTATTTTGAAACCTGCTAGACGTAAACTTTCAGCGTAAATAAACGTCTCGTACAGATTAAACGATCTTGTTATTGTTACAATTTCTGCGTAAACCACGATTGACGCAAATTATTGTGGTTTTTTTGTAAAGTTTTATTTAGTATTTATTTATAAATAACTATTTAGGTAAACTTATTTATATACCTAAAAGATCTTATAAGCCCGTGTCTTGTGTGAAGGTAATAAACCTCCCTTTAAGTTTCTATTATTCCTTTGAGTTTCTTTCATCAAATACAGTTCAAAAATAAATCTCCATTCATATTGTGCTTGTAAATATTATGTTTTAATTTATTAATCCAGGAGCATTAAATCAGTTCCATTCAAAGCCACGTAGATAGAGTCAACAAAAACAAAGATGTCGCGACGTGGTTGAAAGAGCGAGATTTCGGCTGCAATCATCAAGATAACACTTGAGGGATTTATCCAAAATAACATTTCGGCAGCGCAAAGTTCTTAATGAAATAAGTTAGTAATCCTCGGGTAATTCGTTAAATGTTTGTGCGATAGATACTAGTTTCGAAGCTCTCCCTGAGTGGCTGTTTCATGCTTTGATTACAGTGCGCCGTGCGCCGCGCCTTCACAGTACCTATCAATGATTCACGTAAACGTGCCCCACAAGTTTACCTATCATTTACATTGTTGTACAAGAACATAATAAAGTTTGTTTTCATACTTACGAATATGGAGATAATGTTCGGGCGTGCTTGTTTTGCCTGTAGTTGTATCCACCCTAGCTTTGACAAAGACTTTGTATTCGGAAAATCGGGGCTATAGATTGAGTCGATAAATGCGGTCGTATTACCCGTACGCAACAACTGTATATGACAAGATCAAGAGCATGGATATAAGAAAATATAAATACGCATGAATAAGATTGCCTTTTCTTCTAGTAAAAATAATTCAATAGAATAATAACTTAATAATAACTTTTGTAGGGTCCAGTCTTTTCTAGAATTCAATTTGCTAACTATAAGCTATGGTTCGCAGAAGGAACATTTGAAAACTCTTAATCATTATTTATACAGACGGTATTTGTGTAGTGTAGGTGTGACATACCTAGTGGTGTGACCGTGACTGACTTCCCGTAATTTATGTACCTTATATATTATGTATGTACTCATATGCATCTACACTTATAATATGAATAAATAAATAAATCAACCTAACACCGTCCCACTGCAGGGCAGTGGCCTCTTCTTGTCCAGAGAAGGATCGAGTATTAATTACCATAATTAAGTCCAGGATTCTTTACGATGTTTTACTTCACGTCTATGGTGTATTACATTAACTAAGAAAGTATTTACAAATTCACATTGATACATGCCCGGTTTGAACCTACACCCACGTGCTTGCAAAGTGCGTAACCAATGCACCACCACGACACGTACCGTCATGTGCGTATTATAAAACAGAAAATTTAGTCAGACGGTATTTATTAACTATGTTTACAATAAGAAACTAGGCGTTGAAGATTGGTGGTATAAATAGCGAACAGCATTATACATTCGCGTGTGACACGAATTTGAATTGGATCGTGGCGAGAGGTCAATTAATAAAATTGTTCGCTCACGACTACTCACGAGTGCGAACATGTCGATGGCAGCGAGCAACAGTAGCGACACAGATGTACTAACTACTATACTTGTTATATCAATTTAGTAGCTGTGTCCATTATCGAGAGTTTGTCAATCTCTTTAGGTTCGTCTCCATTGAGTCCGCACCGAGCCGGACCAGGCGGAAGGATTTTTAAGCATGTATTGTATCCTATAAAAGTGCATGCACTTCATCGGTTAAATCCGAACCGGGCGCAAACTAGAATTGCCGTGACGTCATCGTCAATCTTACCACTAGCACTAGATCTGGTGATTTTTGGAAATAGATCCACACCTTATAGTGGAGTGCCGTAAGACATAAAAATGGTAAAACCTCGGAATCCAGGGCCAGTCGATGAATCTTCATAAAAACTTTGGAAATGTGTTTTTAATAGTGTACAGACTAAAGTTAAAAAAAAATATTTCACCGATCTCGATTACAACAATTATTTTTAACCAATTTTAAAAAGGAGGAAGTTCTATGTTCAGCTGTATGTATTTTGATTTATATGTTCACCGATATCTCAGTCAATTGTGAACCGATTTTGAAAATTCTTTTTTTCTTTGAAAGAATATATTCCCAAGTTGGTTCCATAAAAATATTGTCATGATCTGATCATGGACTTAGGAGATATGGAACGGAACTCCTCGTAGGATAATAGCAGAATGGTCGTAACAAGTAATATTGGTTAGTTAATAAGCGCAGTCGATGGCTGCTAACAAGTAATGAATAAGAGGGGGGAGACGTGGTAACCCCCCCCCCCCACCGCCTTACCTATATCACTATCGAAGATTAAAAATATCGCGTGAGGTATCGTTTGAAAAGTCTTCTCATAAGGATTTCAAATATGAGCCTCTCTGGGGGGGGGGGGGTAAATTACGAGGGGTAAACACCACTTAATATCGTGATATCGTGAAAAAAAATATATTATATATATATTTAATACCTACTTTCAAAAAATAAACCGACGTGGAGTCGGTTCCAAGGCAAGTTCTTAATGAAAAGGTAAAAGAGGTTAGAACTTGACTTGGAACTGACTCCAAAACTTTTTAAAGTTATTTCAAGCGATGTCGTTTGTGAGGCTAATATTTGAAATCCTTATGAAAAGCCTTTAAACGATATCTTTTTTCTTTTTTTGTGGCCTATGCCTTACCGGAAGTCCACACACGTACGACCGTAACGCACGTACGGTACGGTACAGCTCGCATTACGGCCGACAGCGAGATGCTCTGTTGGTGGATTGTCGCGCCGAGGGCACGCTGTTGGACTTTCCAAGCCGGACACTGCTCGAGAGTGTGCTATGCCGTGTCTACAGCGAATCCGCAGTGGTGGCAAACAGGGATCTCTACCTTTTCAAACGATACCTCACGCGATATTTTTAATCTTCGATAGTGATATAATACGGGGGGGGGGGGTTACCACGTCTCCCCCCTCTTATTCATTACTTGTCAGCAGCCATCGACTGCGCTTATTAACTAACCAATATTACTTGTTACGACCATTCTGCTATTATCCTACGAGGAGTTCCGTTCCATATCTCCTAAGTCCATGATCAGATCATGACAATATTTTTATGGAACCAACTTGGGAATATACTCTTTCAAAGAAAAAAAGAATTTTTAAAATCGGTTCACAATTGACTGAGATATCGGTGAACATAGAAATCAAAATACATACAGCTGAACATAGAACCTCCTCCTTTTTAAAATTGGTTAATAAAAATTGTTGTAATCGAGAGCGGTCAATTATTATTATTTTACTTTTTTCTGTACACTATTAAAAACACATTTTACAAAGTTTTTATAAAGATTCATCGACTGGCCCTGGATTCCGAGGTTTTACAAATTTTATGTCTTACGGCACTCCACTAAATATAAATGGAAATTCCAAAGGAAAATTCCGAAAAAAAAAAAATTGATATCGGTGAAATTTTTTTTTTTAACTTTAATCTGTAGACTATTAAAAACACATTCCCAAAGTTTTTATAAAGATTCATTGACTGGCCCTGGATTCCGAGGTATAAAGCTTACGGCACTCCACTATTAGGCGATTACAATATTTATAAAAAATTGCTTTTAATTTTAGATTTTATAAAATTTCGTTGCCCAAAAAATACTTGAAATACTACTTGTGAATTGATTATTCTTAGTCATTTTTAAACTAGTTAGTTAGATACTAACTAGCTTTTAATCAGACGAATCAGATAGAAACTCCTGGAACTGTAGATCAAAGTACATATTGTAAGAGATGATAAATTATAAAACCTTTAGACGTATTCAACAGTTGCCAATAGCCAAGCATTCAAACAGATGAATATCCTACTAATGTAATAAATGTGAAAGTTTGAAAAGATGTACGGATATAGATGGATGGATGAATGTTACCCTTTCACACAAAAACTACTGAACGGATTTTGATGAATCTTTACAGTAATATGGCTTATAAATTGGAACAACACCTAAGCCACTATTTATCAACATACCACGCGGGCGATGCCACGGGCGGAAACTAGTTCTATAATATTATTCAAAACTCGCTGTCACTCGTCAAAAAAAAATTATCTGCCTTTTGGTTACAGGTCTCATGCAAATGACTATTATGAATTTTTAAAAAGTTGTTATTTTGACACTATAAACAGACACTACAAATTCATTTCCTTGTAGGAAGAAATATATTAAACAAGAGAGCCTTGTATGACAGCATGGTATTCAATTTCTACCTGTTACATCCATTTTATCTTGCACTTGACACATCATATAACAATTTACTCACAGGGGTCATTGAGAACCCGAACTTGGGCAATACTAAGTTCTATCGAATAAAAAACTCCCATAAAATAAAGCTAAAACTAACCGTCGGTCGTCGGGAGCCGGGCACAGGTTATTTATATAAGTCATGTCAGACAACGCTCCTGGGCTGAAAGTTCAGTCATATTTTTTGTTTGACAAATTGCCGCGGTAACGGGACTTGGCTAAAGTTTCACCTCCATTTAAGCGTCCATTAATACCTTCCCGGTGGTCGTGACTCTCTTTACATTTTATGAAATATTGAGTATCGACCTGACTAGCAAAAAAAAAATGGTTGCCTGTAAAGTCGGTTTTACGGGCGAAGATTTTACGTGACAACGTCAAGCATGCGCCGATTCAATGCGCCTAATTCTCTAGTGCTGCGCGCGCGGCAGACCGATCATAGTTGAGTGGGAGAGAGACGCAAGGCATTCGGCGGGCCTCTCTCTCGTTCGGTGACTCATCGTAACGTTACCGAGCGTTACACTTTTTCATAAGTGACTCCCAGCCGCAACCTAATTTAAGACGTTGTCACGTCAATATAGACGTCTCTCCAGTATCTTTATTTCTATGGTTCAGTCAAGAATGTTGAATGAACCTTAGCTCAGTTTATAATTTTATTTTATAAGTAAAAGGCAAATGTACACGAACCCACCTCGTGGTAAGCGGTGCGGTTTCATATTGAGTCGCATAATATTCGAAGCCCCAATGTAAATCTGCATATTCTTTTCTGGCATACTCTTCATTTAGCATAACGTTTATACAGCATAACTAATTAGGCATAATTTTATCCTCCATAATTTTCGTTGTCGGACGATTATCATCCGTAGCCCTATATTTTTTACGCATACTTATAAGTTTTACCAATAAAGATATCTACGCATACTTACAAGCATAAAAACAAAGAACTTTTGCGTTTGGCCAGTTATATTTTAGTTTCTGTACAACATTTGCGGCATTGTGATAGCCCTAGGGCCACCTCCGCACCTTAACCTGCACCCTAACCTACTGTCACAGTAAAGGTACGTTAAATTCTGAAAGTACACATTTTACAGTACATAAAAATGAGTTGTTTCAATAATATGACTGTAGAATTTATGTTTACTGAAATTATGCTAAAAAAATTATGATAATTAAACCGACATGCTACATAAAATAATATTACTTCTAATTGATATGCGAAAAAAATCCAAACATTTTATGACAATCGTAATTAGGACAATCAATATTATGCAAATGAAGAGGACACCAAGCGATGCTGTGTTCTAGAATGGATCATATCTGCCTTTAAATCTGGAGGACGGAAGTTGACGGTATACTCTAGACCCATATCCCCCCAGGTACCAGGTACCGACCGACGAACACGAACGACGACGAAGACTTTGTCCGGTGTGTGGTAACTTGCCACGGCCGAAACCTGCCACCAGAAGTAGCTTAGGTGTTGATCGCTGTTAGTTTGTAACCTTTGTATCATCATAAGTCGACTTTTGCGACACATAGAGGGTAATTACAATTCATCCCCGACACCACACATGGAGATCTCGGAAAATTTGCCGCCGCAATAAGTTTTTTTTTTAGTATAGAGAGAGGGTTTTAAATCGATCACGAGTGGGCTTTGAACCCGCGACCTACTGGGTTAAACCTCCAGTCAGTCTGCCACTAAGCTATTTGTGATACATATCTCAATTCCCGCCCGCGTAATTCTCTTCCACATTCAACCATCTCAGATGGTAGTTACGTCAACGCCTTGTCGAACTTTGCAATCAGAGAACAATGCTACATAGATGCAACTTATTGCTTTTAAAAAATAAAGTATTTATGCAAACACTAAAGTTTGATATTTGTAAAAAAAAATTTTTCAAGCGGGATTTGATCCCGTATATTTAAATTTTAAAGCTCTATAATAAGAAAATAGAAATAGCAAATAATTTCAATATCAAAGCTTGTTTCAGTTATTTACAAGATTAGTCTTACTTGAATAGGTCTGAGTACAATGTCTACGTAGTGTAGAGGCGTGCTACGAACGCTACGAGTATTCTAAAATTGCTACGCGTAGCAATTTTAGTGAATTATTTCCGAATATTTGGTTTTAAACGTTACAAAGTTGAGGTTTTGTTTCATTTATGCGTTTTACAAATGTAGCGAAATCTTTAAACTTCATCTAATAATGCAAATAAATTATACTGACAGTTATTAGTATAATAGAATCTAATCCTCGTTGGTCTAGTGGTAGCAAGCGCGACTGCTGAGCACGAGGTCTTGGGTTCGATCCCCGGGTCGGGCAAAGTGTTATTGGGTTTTTCCATTTAGAAATTCTCATTAGCAGCACGGAGTCTGGAATTGTGCCCGGTTAATGGCAATAGGCTCGCCCCCTATTACATGGGACTTATAACATAGCCGGCGAAACGTGGGTGTACTGCACCTCTGCCTACCCCCTCTGGGGAATACAGGCGTGAGTCTATAAATAAATAAAATAAAATAAATAAATAATATTATTTCGAACAAACCAGGCAAGTTCATGACTGATCAACTAAAGCAACATTTATCGTTTCTAGCTGAAAGATCAAACTTTTAATGGAAATTCAGGCTTCGTTAGCATGCCAACCACAAAACCGAAATCAATTAAATATACATTCCAGGTCAGTGAACTGAGAAATGCATGGGTGGTGCTCGCACGGGGCCCACGAGCCGGGCCCGGCGCCGACCCGCCGAACACGCTGCACATTCTAATCACACGTAACTACACTTCATGCGGTGCAATTAGTCTATACCGCATCTTGTTTCATAAAATAAGAATCATTTTTTATGTAACAACTTATATAAATAACCCATAATTATTACCTATGCAAATAAAGAATTAAATTTAATTAAATTATTATATTAATAAAACCAAAGACTGTCGTGTATATTGTTTGAACTATTTAAATTCACCGGTATCGTATAAGTTTTTCTTTGAATTTAATTTATATTTGTTAACATAATTATTCTAACTTTAAACATTCTCTAATAACTGAAACTTTTTGCGACACATCATTGAACTATTTGGCAGCAAATAGAATTCTTCATTACCTTTGTTCTTTAACTTACATTACGACATACCTAAATGTCTTAAAGCTAAAGATAATGTAACAAAAACTAATTTTATAAGTGACTATAACAATAGCAATATAAAAAAAGTTTGCAATGCCTTTTTATCTCAAAACTACTGCATCGCTCAAGTGGCTCGTCTCTGAAGATGAGAAAAATACAACTCTGCTCGTACCCGAAATTGTCAAGTTATGTAAATGTGGTCGGAAACTTGCAGGCGACAAGCGTGCCCCCTTCGTGAGTACGGCATGTTGTGTCGCCTCTCGATACCCAATAACATGTCACTTTAATAATTCATTACAATATTTACTTGCCTAACTTTCCTTCCATATTTACAATTTTTTGCGATAACTTTACTCCATTTGACACTTTTCAAAATTTCTTCCATCCATTACCTACGAGTATATATACCTATAAGTATCTACGTTTTTTCTCTACGTAAATAATTGGATGGTTCAAATAAACATCAAAGTGACATTCAATAATATGTTTATCTTTCTTATAAAAGAAAACAAGTATATACATTAAATAAGTATTTCTTATAGGTAGTCCTCTTACAATAGTAAAAACGTAGAACTTAATCAATACAGACAAAGCAAGCTCTATGCAGCACAGCAGCGCGATTCCCCAGAGAAAGTAAAGTAAATTAAAATCTAAAATGAAATGGATTTAAAAAGAATATCAAAAGAGGATACGGAGATATTTTAACCTTTGGTGGCGTAGAATGAGATGATAACAAGGCGTTTAGTATTCGATTCACGAAAGGTCGATCCACCTGCTTTTCATATCACGACAATTGCCGACCCCGCTGAATCGGCTCTCTAGCGGAATGACAATTCTTGTCTATGAAAATCAATTGGAGAGAACGAGGAGCTCCGGAGCCGACGACAATTCCAATTTCATTAATAACTTCCGTCGCAGCGTAGGGATGCCACTGCGTCCTCGTTCCTCTGCGTTCGGAATACCTCAAATTCTCTTTTGCTTACGGCCGTTGCAGAAATTCTATACCGACTGCTGTAATTACAACCAATAAGCAAACCTAACAAATGCGACGTCACGTCGTACTTGAATATCAACCCGAATACTTGAATATTACACACATTTATTTCAATTAACTCTTTACAAACAATTTTTTTTTATTTACTTTAGATTATTTTGTTTCGGAGGGAGACCTTTGCTCATTATAGGGACAACGTGGGCTGATACTGATAATTTTGTTTGAAAGGTACTTACTGTAGCGGCAGCAAAAAAACTTTCTTGCTTTTGTATAAAATTTTGGTTTGAATATAATATCAGATTGGTATCATTAGTACTTACCTAGGTATTACAACAATTTTTTTTTTTCATTTATTTGTTTTAGTATGTAACGCTTAATATTAAAAAAAATAGTAGGTAACTGAAAATATCCCATATTTCAAAAACTACACCTACAACTTACCCAAACCTATTTTCATTAAAAGATCTTTTTTTTTTTGGTTGTAATACTTCAATTTTTTTTTAATTTCACCCGCATAATTCGATAGTTAGAAACACCTTTTGACGACTATAGAAGCTCATTATTGATAAAAGCAAAAAAGTTTTAAAGAAATCTTAATATAATTTTTTAAGACCTGTCTGAAATACCCCACTCACTTGTATACACTGCTAAAAATACATCCCTCAGTTAGGTAAACCTACATGTAATGGAGTTGTCTCCAAATTTTTTTTAATAATTTTAATACACTACTTTACAGCGGTATATAGAAGACAGCTGCCATCAAAATTTAATCGATATAGTTCCATGTAATGCTTTCGCTTTGTAAATCAAGATTAAGTACATGATAAAAGTTCTTAGGCAGATCAAAAGTTTTAAGACGCTATGTGTTCCGCAGTACAAGTTCATGTGTTACATTTACAAAGTAATTAAATTTTATGTATAGTAGGTACAAAGTAAAGGTAATTTTCATTACAGTGTATCTTGATTAGACTAAAATCTACTGATTTATATCCTCACTGGTACCTACGCACGTTTGTATTCGTAATAAGTACCTTCCTGTAGTTGTCTCAGGGTTGTATCTGTGAAGTTAGTTAGTTGGTATTTCTCATGGAATAGTCGTGAGTAGAGTTAATTAAAACATAAGAGACCCATGAGCATAGCACACTAAAACAAACTGGTTGCTTTTTACACCATTGCACATTAGCGTATACCTATTTCAATAACACTAAATGATTATAAATAGTACTTAAACAAAATATAGTGAAAAGATATAATAAATAATATCTAGGTACAAACATTCCAATATATCAAGCTGTGTAGTATCGAGGCACATACACTGATTTATACCATAACTAATCTTCATCAAGAAATATATGAGTATCGTAAAAACTCAATCTAGGTTCTATACGAATTTATTTCGAAGTGTTGAATTTCGAGGTCAAATCCCTAAGCAGCTGGTGGACTATGTAATGCTGTAGTATGAATTGTTATAGACTCATTTTTCGGCTTTTAGTGTATCATCAAAGCTTTAAATAAAATAATTAGAAAAATCTTAAAGCCAAAATTTTCCAATTTTTAGTTGTAGGTATTAGAAAACGCTATTTATAAAATTAAATCTTTTCATGATACTCCCATCTACTTACTCTTATTCTCTGCTTATTATTTTATGTTAAAAGTATTTATTTCTCTTTGATGTTTCTAAACATTAATTAAACAAACGCGCAAATTGAAATAATTTAAAGTACCCTCTTAGGTGCTTACTGAGTCAACTTTAGGCACTGTTATATTAATAGGTAAAATAAAATTGTTGTTGTTGTATGTGTATAATATCGTCTGTTGTAAGACTGATCGTAAGCAAACACCAACGTGATCAAAGTTTATACGCAAAGTTAAAAAAGATATCAGAAGCTCATCTCTTTTACTTCCAGTCTATATAATAACTACAACTAGAAATCTAATTAGCCTTTTCAAAAGTTGACTAGCAATAGATCCGAATTGCCCACAAAAATAAACCATAATATTACGTCTGTCAATTGACAGCATAAAGGGTTGAATAATAAATAATATTGTGCTTAACAATTCCATGCACGTACTCATAAGTTAATAAAGCAAGCAAGTTATACGATTATCTATTACGGTGCTTATCCTAGACCCTGTTTTATGTGGACATTTGGGTAACCTTTGACCACAAGAGACGCGTACCACAGGTGTTGAACTACAGCCATAAGGACGTAAAGCTTTCATGTATTTAGATATCATATGAAATATGTTAATAGGTACGCTTTAAGTTTGGGGACCGTGCCAACTTTAACCTGAAACAAGTACCCAGTCGTAATGTACTTGAATAGAAGATTTAAGGAATATCTCGCTTAACTTCAATGACCGAATACCATTATAAATTTAAATACTATCGAAAACTACTATAATGCCTATCACGCTATTCCATCACAAACTTAAATATTGTTTTGTTAATGGGAAATATCATGTACATTGGTTTTCTCACTAGGCTACAAAAATACGGAACTAAGTCAGTTGTCGTTAGCAATGCAATAAACAAAGGCTTAGATAGATCAGAGAGTCGATAATTCGATGATGACTTTTTAAATTTGCACACGAAACATTTTCACACACGAATTTCATAGTGAGTGTGATGAATTTCATGTTACGCGTGCTTTCCGAAGCACGGATAAAGTGATAATAAATTTACATTTCGCACATCACGTACGAAAAGTCAGAGGTGCTTGGACTGTTGCCTGGAGTTGCCAGTCAACTTGCTCGAGTACGACTCAAGTCCACTTGAATCGTACTCGTCATTCAAATCATCAATCGATATAAATTTGAGAAATACAGAAACTAGCAGGAATTCCTATCGCTTTTAAATTTTTTCTATAAGTAAGACATTCAAAAATCCCTGAAAGATATAAGTCGATTAAACATACAGAATAGATAGAAGATATTCGTCATTTAGACAATTATTGAATTCGGCCTGCATTAAACATAGTTCTGATATGGTCTTATTGTCTTGTCTGGCATCTGTATAACGAGAGACGATGTTAATTAACTCCCAGTTACATAGTTAGTGAGCAAACATTGCAGCCTGCAGGTATATTTGCTCGAATAGTGGTTTAGATCGCGGAAACCTTGTCAACACAAGTTGTGATTATTACCTCCTTGTTATTTAATAGACAAGTTTTGACTTTGATTTATCTGTAAAGCGTGTTTTAAAAAAATACCTGATTTAATAGATTTACTCTAGCAAATATTTAAATTTAAGAATATCCCTTAAGTGTACTCAAATAATATAATTAAGAACAAAATTTAAAAAATAAATCCCATAACTAACTAGCAAGCCAAGGCAGTCAATTTCAAACCATTTGTTCATTCATACTACGCAGTTTCAATGCCGTCGGGCCTTATAAACGAATGGCCAACATTAGGGCACAAAAAATAATTAGAACAGTCCTTCAACTCACTTAGTAGAGAAAAGTTCGTAGATTTATTACGAATATACTCAACTAATCAATCAACGTAACACACATAAACATAGGACCTGTCCCTATGTATGCCATAACGTGAAGGCTTTCCGCTTTCAGTGTTCGATGTACGTATACACATATGTAATGTGACGTAATAAAATAAAGTAGGTCCCGACACCCGCCTGTTGCCTACCGACACATTGAAGTATCCCACTACTGAGGATTAATACAACGCCGGTTTGGTTTAGCGCGCACTCGGATTACACGGACTACGCCGTAATTAGTTTTGGTGTTACGTGTTGTTATACAATCTTTTGTCTAACTACACTATACATGTAGCTACTATACACGCCTTCAAAAGCGTATTCGAACAATTACTTTAGTTATCACAAATATATACATATATATTTACAAAGGCATTGTTACAGACTTGACACCTCGGCCTGATTCGGATTCTGAACACAACTGTGTAGGTAGTAAATTTCTTCCTCTCATTTTGTTCGGTTTTCTGTAGAGACGGGCCGGCGCGGCGGCGGTTCGCACCATTGAATTGTACCTAATAAGATTACTTCAATTGTTAAAAATATAGTTTAAAAACAACCCGTGCTTAAATGGTAAAAACAAGCATCTTAGATTTGAAACAAAGTTTGTAGTCGGGGGAAACCAAATCTACAAAATATTACTACAGATTTTATTTCAAATTAAAGAAGAAACTTGTTTTTAGCATTTAAGTAGTCGGGTTTTAGTATTTAAACTAGGTAAATTTTATTTCAATATTTTTAAGTGGTAAAAGGAACCAATATGTTTTTCAATCACAATTCTTTGATATGTGATCTTAGTAATTCTTAAATAGGTAATTTCTTTAATGATACAATTTTCAATTAATGTCATGTATATATTTTTTACATTAAATAATTATACTTCATAGTTGCCGCCTGCGATTTGTACAATTAAATGTTCACGTATATTTTGTAGAAGTATAGCCTATGTCCTTCTCCAAATTCCAGGTTACCTCTTTGTTAAAATTCAATAAGATCGGTTTAGTCTTTCCTGTATCTTACCCTGTAAAAGTAGCCTTCTCCAAGTCCTAGGTTACCGCTCTTTGTTAAAATTCAATACGATCAGTTTATTCATTCCCGCCTGTATAGATATTTCTGTAATCATTTTACTGGTCCGAGTTCAGTTTAAAAAGTTAGGTAAACTTTTTTTAAGTCGATGGATTTTTCTTAAATGCTTCCATCATTTATGATCATTAGTTTCGTAATTATATTTTCACGATTGAGTTAAACCAAATAAGATTGAAAGAAAATAAACAATTCTATGATTTTAAGTTAGTATTTGATTTGTTTAGGTCTAAGCAAAGTGCACATTTTTTGTTGAATTGAGCGACTCGGAGTTGTATTAATTTGTAAATGGTCTAAAGTACTTGCGGATATTATCGGAAGTCGAGAGCGAAGCGCTAGTATCTAACAAAATAAAAGAACTTAAACTACACAACGCGCTTGAATTAACTCTAATTTAAAACTGAATTGAGCGTCACATTAATAAATTTCGCTAAATAACTGAATGAACAACATTTAATAGGCTTGCTTCAGGCGGTGGATCAAATATTATAATTTACATTTAATTACATTTTTCTCAATGCTGCAAACAAGTTAGTGTCAATTGTCCGACTGTGCAACACTATTTGTGAGTGGCAAGGCGCGACTCTTGCGCACCCGACCGGAAACGATGACGAAACAAATCGTTCACAAGAAATTTATTTAGACAAAAGATAAAAAAATGAGGGCAACTGCTTCGCAATATGGCCTTGACTGGCGATGCCCTTGACTCTAGAGAAAACCTCTAGTGAGTCGCGATCATGATCATGAAGCTCATCAACGTTGTATTCTTAGAAAAATTGTATAACCGCAAGTGAAATTATGCCTGGCTCAACAAGATCACGGAAGTTGGCCTATATTTCCTATTTTTATTAGTATCCTACTAACAATAGGAAAATATCAAGACTATAAATTAAAGATATAAGAAGTGCTTATATAAACAATAAACACACAAAAATAAGAGGTCTGATATTTATGAATAAATATAATGAAAATAGGTACTCTAAAAACGAATTTAATGGTAAAGACATACATAATAATCGCCGTTGGTTAAAATTATATTAATCAACAAATACACTCAATATTGTTTGAAACTTGGTAAAGAAATATGGAAGGAGAAGTACCTACACACATGGCGCATTAATTTATTCCATGGCCGGAGTGCGTGACAGATTGGCTAAAAGTTCAAATTGTATCAAAAGTTTGCCTCCCGGCGTCGGTTCTTCGATGGCACTGGCAGTTTATTCGACTTTTGTGCCGGCTTTTTAAAGCCTAAGTGTCACAGACACAGTAAGGAGATGAACTGCAACCACCTCATAAACGAAACGACCAACCTTTAAATTTAGGAAAAGGAATTAATTAGGAAAATTATAAGCGCGATAAACAATTTGCACCGAGCTAAAATTTATAAACACATTCAGCCACTGTAAGAATATTATTTACGTAAAACACAATATCATTTCAGCCTGAAATGTTGCGCATGTGAAATACTAAATGTATATTCGGAATACTACATTCAGAACTTTATTGTATGTAGCTGTATTTATAATTTTTGGATAGCACGACATACCTCAACAAATCAGAATTGTATCATTACTTGCTTTTGTTGTAGTTTTTTTAATGTATTTAATAATAATTGTGCAATTTTTTAATTGTGAGAGTAATATTATTTCGGAATTAAAATAATAGTTAAGTATGATTTTATTATTTAGGTTTCCGTTGCTTTTAGATGTCGCGAAAAAGGTTTGCTACTACCGCTATTTTTTTTATGAATGCGAGTCTTATTAGGGTATACCTTTGGACTGCATGTCGGCTATCTTTGTACGGTTTAAAAAAAGATACAACCTTTTAACAGGTAGATGGAAAGACGGCAGAGAGACGGAATGCGCACTGTGGTGAGTGTAGAGTGTTTAAAATAATTTGCGTTTAGACATTTCTGGTAATATAACTTATTCAATGATAAACCAATTTTCTTGTTATTCCTGTATGGTTAAAGTGGAGAATAAATTATTGTGTCAAAATCCTAATTAATGATATTTACTTAATGTAGTTAAATTATGTTTCAGAATACTTTTCTTTTTGTACTGACTGTACCGGCTAAAAGACTTTCAGTAAATAAATTAGCTTACATTGTGTTATCTAGTTATGCAATGCAATAATAATTGTGAAGAACGAAGCTTTGCGTCGATAGGTATCTATTATTTAATAAAGTAATTCGGGTCAGTCGCGCACCTGTGACCGCCATTCTTTACCCTGACATTAAAAATCACATTAATACTATTATTGGCAATACTATATAAGCTAAGAGAAAATTGTAACAGGCATCATTTGGCAATCATTGCTCAACAGAACCTGGAGAACAGCACAGGATGCGGGCGACCGTTGCAGTTTGTTTGGTGGCGCTGGTAGTCGCTGTGTACGCAAGGGACGTGCGTCACAGAAGAAATATCGACCTAGAGGCTGCAGCTTCCGACAAGTGGGAAAAGGGTGGCGGCGGCGAGCATTACGGAGACCATCATGAAGAGCATGGCGGACATGGTGAGAAGGGATACAAGGGATACCATGATCACGAACATGGCAAGAAGGGACACTCCCACCACGAAGGTCAAAAGGGTCACTACGATGAGGAAGGAGGACATAAAAAAAATCATCATCACGATGATGGCTACTATGATGAACATCATCACGGCGAAAAAGGTGAAAAAGGACAAGGTTTTGAAGAACATGGACATTTCCATAAAGGTCATTCCACAAAGGGACATCACGGCATTCACAAGTTAGATGAGTTCAAGAAAAACAAGCACTTCCATGACAAACACGGTGAATCCGGTTTCGAAGAGGGCTACGGTGGACACCATCATGAAGGAGGCTACAAAGAAGGTGGGCACTTCGATAAGGGTCACAAACAAGACGGTTTCCATGAACAGGAGCACGGTAAAAAGGGCTTCTTCGAAGAGGGCGGACACCATCAAGACCATAAGGGTCACCACGATGAAGGCGCTGGCCACGAACACTGGGAACACGATAAGGGACACGGCAGCAAAGGTGGCCATGAAGACCACAAAGGCTGGGGCTGGGCAAAAGGTGATAAATGAGTAAACTCATTAATAATCGAAGATGAGGCTTTTTGTTATTGTTGATACTTTGTGATACGCGATTAAATATTTATTTTATTAGCTACTGACTGAAATATTCATTTCAAAACTTACAAAAATACTGAAATATTTATTGCATTCCACAATGTGGTAGGAAAACTCATTGGTATTTAAAACACTAAATACCTTTGTATTCACTTGGTCTGTTTTTGCAGTTTAATTAAACCTCTCTCCTCATTCCAAAAGTAAACAGAGATACCTGGATCATTGGAATTTAAATATCTATTAGAACTTTGGATTGAACTTAAGAAAAACATCATTTTAACAGAATAAATTTAAAACGTCGTTAATTATATTGTACTTATAATATTTATAGGTTAATTAGTACTTATCCAATTCACTGAATAAGGTAGTAAAGTTAATATTTATATGGTTTTTCATTAGGTAGATGAAAAAAATAGGTCACTCCAGAAAATAATGGAGGCGCCATTTGAATTTGATGGAATTTACTAAGTACTAATAATGCATCGTACCACCACACATACAGCAATATTCAAGCTGATATTCATTAAACCAAAAAATCTTTCATATTATACACGCACACACAAACAATGTTTGAAAATTCAGATTTGTTGTTTTATAAAATGAGTCCAAAACTTTAGTTTTATTACAACGACTCAATAAAACTAACAACGCGGGACTCTCGAGAAACGTCGACGGGGTGAAATCCCCACTGAATACCTAATCCAGTGTTCTGATCGTGGAGCTACTCCAGTCTACTAGAATGTATATTCTTTAGGTATTTACACTAGTTTACATGTAACCGTCGATAGCTTTTGATATATCGAAAAAAGCCCGATAGTCCAACAAATAGAATCGAATTGACTTCTCGACAATCAGTGAACATAAATATTAATATGCATTCATTTAGATCTTTTCAAACACAAATGTACAGATATATATGGCTTCCGCATCGACTTTTAACGGTGACTTTGTAGTCAGTAGTCAAGTTAAATTAGATGAAGACCAGAGTATTATTTTATTGGGTTTTTCTATCATATTTTTAATAGCACCCATAAGCTCACACGATACCTAAATTATCCCTCCATAATTATTACCCCAAAAAAATATAACTTGACATCACCTATAACTCTGCATAACCACTTCGTAATGTGAGCGTAATGTATTTACCTAATAGGTATTTATCAATTAAACAGCTTAGACACCTACTAACTAAATTCCAACATTTTAATCATGGACTCAAAAGTAATTACTTGAGTAAATTAGCTGTAATAGCGTATTGCGTAATAAAGCGTCATTGTTGGGCTTAATAAAAAGGTTCTATTTAAAATAAAGTCAAATACGAGACAGCCGCGCATAGAATATACGGAAATTATTTATGGTTGGTAATTTTATCTAGTTTTACGTATCTATATCACAATACGATTAATTTAGGATAAATACTTAATTATTATTCTGTCCTTAAAGCTGTATCGGGGGCACGGTAGTGCCCCTGCCAAGTAAGCTTTACACGATGGATTTTATTCAATTCTTAAACGTACAAACTAAAACGAAAGCCTCACTTCGTTGTGAACTTGTGACTCACAATGACAATATAATGATTCATGATCCTTACACAGGGGGTCCCAAGGGGAAGAAAAATGAAAAAGCTGTCCAATATCAATATCTAGACGTCTATGACCTGACTAGACAACTATAGAGTAGCCAGATGCTAAAATCAAGAAGATCTGCCCCGTTAGTCATAGAATAATGACAAGCAATAAACCGTCAGTAATAATCAGCCGCATGAAACCGGCCTTTTTACCCGACTACGGCGAAGCAAAAAGGAGGGTTATGATTTTGACCTATATGTATGTATGTATGTTTGTATGTGGGTATGGATGTTCATCTGTTCCCTCATAACTTTTAAACTAGTTATCATAATTGGACAAATGAGGTGTTGTTGGAAGCCTCCTGATTGTCCGCTGGTTATAGGCTACATGACGTCACATTAAACTGACGTCAGCGCCCTCTAGGGGACTTAAAGTAAAGAACTAAAAAAAAAAATCTTGGCAGTGTCGTGTGGGGTATCAAATGAAAGAGCTTTATTAGCACATTTCAAATATGTAAACACTATAAGAATTCACATATCTCCAAAATAAGTTAAATAAAAATATAGTTTAAAAACTAAAACCCGATTACTTAAATCTAAAAACAAGCTTCTTAGATTTGAAATAAAATTCTGTAGTCGGAGGCCACCAAATTTACAAAGTATTTACCTATAATATATTAAGGCCTCCGACTACAGAATTTTATTTCAAATCTAAGAAGCTTGTTTTTAGATTTTAAGTAGTCGGGTTTTCGTTTTACACTCATAGCAACGCGAGATCACCGGCGGCATCAAACGATTAATTTTTCATTGTGCCTCGTCCCTGATGCTTGTGAGTCTAGAAAACTTTTTTGATTTGTTTATAATACTAGCGGTGTATTCCTCTTGCTATCATGCGATTACTGAACAACTTTCAGTTATATTCATGTACCAACCACTAGGGCACTACGGTCCAGGCCACCTGTCTCTTCTTTCAATATGTAGTATGTTTGTATGTTTTTTAAATGTAAACAGTGCTGGTAAACATAAAATAGTTAAAAAAATGTTGTTAAAATACGTAATTTGTGTAGATAGAAGCAATCTATTTCTAGAGAAATTAGAACTTTACAAATACAAAATCTCATAGCGGCAAGGATTTGTCCGATGGGTGGTAACCAGCCGCGGTAGAAGCCCTTCACCCAAAGCAGCTTAGGTGTTGATGACTGCAGGTTGACCTTTATCCGAACATTATTTAACTTTTACGACACACAGAGGAAGAGGCATTAGTGGTATTCTTCTCTGACACCACAACATGTGCAATGTTTGCTTTAAAATCTTCCACCGATAGACATAGATTACTTAATAATTATAGGCCCTGTAAACAAGGGAAAACGTCGTGGGGACGCAGCTTGTTGTACCTACACAAATTGATTTGTTTATCATCATTTAAAGGAAAATTTTGTACAAATAAAAAACTGTGTATGTCGCTATTCTACATGTTTGTGTACAAGTACTTACAGCCTCTTTCACATTTTCCTTTTTTGTCAGAGGACCATTTTCCGTAATTATTCCAGCCTTTGATGTAAACCTTGTTACCTTGTACCTACTTAATATTGAATAAAGGAACGCTACTTTACAATGTTTCTTCGTATAAATATCAAGTTATATTCCGCTGAAACCCCAAATTAGCGTACTGTAATGTTAGCCAAATGTCCAATAAAACATACTGCCTGCAGTAATCTAAATGCGCTACATATTCGGAATGTAGCTGGTCGTGCAATCAGTGCCTGTTGCGCACAGCAACATACCGCCGGACCCTCTATTGTGAAGATTTTGAATAATACCTAACGTGTGGGCTCAGAGAACAGAACCCTCTCATGATATTACATGTTTTAATGGATATTCATTGTAGAATAACAATTTGGATAAACTGAGTGCAGCTGTTTAATACCCGTAACGTTATATCGGGTACACCGTTTAAATGCTTACCAAAATATTATAATAGTAGAATAAATTGAAAACAAACAGGACATGTCAAAATGGCGCATTATGTATAAAAATAAATTTTAATAAACGTAAATCAAAATAATTAAGCGTTTTAGCCATAAGTGCGAACATAATTTATAATATAGAACATACTAACATAATTATATTTTAAATCTAATATACATAACTTTCCCGCAAATAATAAAAATCACTTAAGTACTTACTTAACAAAATTGAAAGAAATTATAAAATACTTTTTTAACGTTAATAGGTTAATACGTATACTTTTTCGAATTGGTTGTGGATATTAGGTTATGATAAGCATGTTTATTTCGGGAACAATGACATATTGTTTTTATTTCGGAAAACAAATGCGGTTAGACTATCATTTCGGGCAAAACTCTTAAACTATTTAAAAATAATCCAATAATCCGAAATCTACATTACAATGATGCGTATTCTAAAAACCGAAGAATAAAGAATTAGCAAGCATTGAATCATCTTATAACAAATCAGCCTCTATCATTTATCTTATCCTGTGTGTCCTTGGAGTAACTGTTGTTAATTTATTTCTTTAATTTCTAATTCAATTAATTAAAGAAGTACCTACTAAAGTACCTACGATCATGTAAATTATGTTGATTACGACTAGAACTACTAGATGGGCTACGTAATTTTTTTATTTCATGAATATTTGTGTGTAAAATCAGTTAAGATCCAAATTTTGTTGATGATTTTTCTAGTTTATCTACCATTTTCTTTACCCGAAAAGTACCCATTTATCCAGAAAAGGTTTCAACGCGATGATGTAGTATTTTCCAAAATTTTACCAACACTCTCAATACGACAAGTTTACCGAGAGTGGAAAAACTATCTGGGCCGTCGCGTCGCGTCTGCTAAAAACATCTGAAATTCAAGCGTGTCGGTTTATGAATAAACATTTTGAATTACTACAGAATACTATTACTATCGAAAGTTATCTCATAGTTAACAATATTGTCAACCTGGAAGGAAGTAAAAATTTCCGTCAATCGGCAGTTTAACAACCTTGACACTATCGAATCACTATAACTTACCTAACCGCTACTGTCGTTTAGTATATAAAATCATTGTCAGCGATGGATCGATATCATTCAGTAACAGTTACAAGTCTAATACACCATGAGGAGTAGCCTGCTTGTGGCGTTTGGCCTGTTGGCCATAGCCACCCTCAGTTCCGCCAGGGAGATCCGGGAAAAGAGGGATGCTGATCTCGAGACCGCTGCTTCCGGACACAAATGGGACAAGGGTGGCGGCCATGAACACCATGGACACCACCACCATGATCATGGTCACGAAGACCACAAAGGACACAAGGGTCACCATGAACATCACCATGGCAAACATGGACATCACCACCATGAAGGACATAAGGGACACCACGGTGAACATGGCGGGCACAAGAAGCATCATCATCATGACGATGGATACCATCATCATCACCATCACGGCGAGAAGGGCGATCATGGTCACGGTCACGACGAGCACGGTCACTGGCACAAGGGACACGACACGAAAGGACACCACGGCGTCGAGAAACACGACGAGTTCAAGAAGGACAAACACTTCCACCATCACCACGGAGACAAAGGACATCATGAACATTACGGCGGACACCACCACGAGGGTGGACACAAGAAGGGCGGCCACTTCCACAAGGGACACAAACACGGTGGACACCATGAACACCATCATGGCAAGAAAGGACACCATGAGGAAGGAGGTCACCATCATCACCACAAGGGACACCATGGCGATGGTGGCCACCATGAACACTGGCATCATCACCATGATCATGGCAAGAAGGGGGGTCATGAGGACCACAAGCACTGGGGCCACAAGAAGGGTCACTAGACTGATACTGAATGTACCTGAATTGTTATTTAATGATATGTTAATGACGAGTATTTTTGTTATGTTTTTACAAAGAATTAAAATCTATACAAAATAGTTTTTACAACGTATTATTATATTTATTCAAAAAATTCCGTTCGTTCTCATGCCGTAGGTTAATAACACTATAATTATTAATATCACAATTAAGAACAACGTTTAATCTTATTGCTGTAATGTTCCCTATATTTTCTGTCCATTGAATACCTACTCTTCTATCTTTTCAACGGCACCCACCGTCACTTTCGTCGTTACAATCGACTGTGTGTAGGAGCACATAAATCTTGTAAAATTTGATTTAATAATGAGTGTACATTGTCCACTAAATACTGTACATTTTTTATACTACTAAGGTGACTGACAAGCATACGGCTTACCTGCTGGTAAGAGGTTTCAAATAAAAAAATAAAAAAAATAAGTAAATAAAGAAATAAATAATAAAATAAATAAGAGACTTAAAAAAGTATAAGAGGAGGAAACAAAGTTAATTATGTGGAACCAAAAGGGGAAAATTTCATTAAAAAAAGGTATTTAATAATAGAACGAAATAGGTACATAAATTCCAACAGCCAAAAAACCGCTTCCACGAACATGCACTAGTTCAGCGTGGTGGAGTATGACCTATTTTCTCTCACCGCGAAGCGAAAACGAAAAAAATATCAAAAAGTTAGTTTATTTTCATTGCATTCTCAAATATGAACTCAGACGAACGGATCACATGCAATAACTACGGTCATTGATATTTTTATCAGGCGAAGACTCACAGACGAAGTATACAAATCATATCGTAATATCGCAAAATAAAATTTTATATTAAGTCTTCTTCTTCTTTGCGAATCGATGGTTTTTTTTTTTTTTTAAGTCTTCTTTATAACGTGGTTGACCTGGTGTCAGAGTTTAACCCGTGAGAACTCACCCAGTGAACAACTGAACAGATCAACCCTATCAGCCCCCGTGTTGAGCTTGTGCAAAGCGCGCATTATTTGTTTCCTGTAATTGATTTGTACGCGCGTATGGCACTAGAAACAATTGATGATGTCACCTTGCGGACATTTAAGGCAATTGATTTTTATTTATATAAATATACGACGTGTAACATAAATAGTGTGAAATCCCTTTAGGAAGTCAATCTACCCACAACACTGAACAACTTGGAAAATAACAGTTTGCGAATTTCACAAAAAAAAATATTTTTTGGTTCATCAAAGAGCGTCAGCTAATCGGCAATTGTATGAGGAGTGTTTTTTTTGTGTTTTATGCAAAGTCATGTTCTACAAATTGTTCAGTTTCATGGGTAGATTGAGCTCTACTATTTATATGTTACACGTTGTATAATAGGTATTAACTATGAATAGTTCTAACTTTGTTCGTTCCAAGAAATTGTAACTTTGTATGTGCAAGGCTGCAAGCAACTTGAACTTAGTTACAATAATGGTGATCACGTCTTGGTTGCCAGTGGGAATACTTTTACTGCACAGGATTCTCTTAATAAATTAAATACTAATTGTGGCTCAATTTCTCACAGGACATCTAAACTTTCTTTTAAACTAAGTCGCTACCTAAACTACATACGTTCTTTTATTGCAGTACTTAACTAAACTATATTTAAAAAAAAAACTCAGACACATAAATCAATATAATTAGTAATCTGTGAAGTGTCTACTAAAACTGCAAAGTTTGGAGCACTGAGTCGGGATACGTAATGTATTCCGATAGATGTCGCCACACGCCCTAGGCGTGTAAAAGAGATTTGAAATTTCGACTGGTGCCGGTGGGATACGGTGGCTCAGCGGTTAGAGCGTCGACACGGTACGTCGAAGATCGTGGGTTCGAATCCCATCCGTATCAGTTGTTTTTAAAAATTTTCTTATTCGATGAGCCTTTGTAGCTCAATAGTAAGGAATAAAAAATCCGTCAAGTGCGAATCGGACTCGCGCACGAAGGGTTCCGATTCCATTTATCTATACAACATTAGACACTACGGACACTACCTATATTATAACCATTTTTTATATCCAGCAACTTCATTGCCATTGTTAATGTCGAGCAAAAAACGGTTGTTATAGCGGTAACAGAAATACATCATCTGTGAAAATTTCAACTGTCTATATAACTATCATCACGTTTCATGAGATACTTACAGCCTGGTGCCAGACAGAAGAAATCCCGTTTGTTGTATGGGAGCCCCACGGAAATATTTTTTTTATTCTGTTTTTAATATATGTTGTTATAGCGGCAACATAAATAAAATATCATCTGTGAAAATACTAAGCAAGTAACTATGTCTGTAAAGTCTTTACCATAACACCATAAGTTTTAAAATCTGATACAATTATGACAATATTAAATTGGTATCAGTTTTTATGGTCTACATAATATAATATTTATGAAAAGTTTTGACGTAGCCATGTTATTGTAGAGTATGCAGACTACGTTTTTAAGAAGTTCATTATGCGGTCATGACGAACTTTATTTAGCCTCTTTCTTAAATACTTTTTCATAAAGCTTAATTAGGCACGAAGTCTTTTATACACCGCAGGGGATAAAATGGGATGTTGCTCCTTCAACGCTAACTTTTTAAATAAATTGAACATTGTTGAGCGTGACCAAGAATACATCTTCTAAAAGAACTGGTCAAGTTTAAACTAACCTTGCGCTACGAGGGTTATGCTATAACAACAGTTATTTTGTTGAGAATATACAGTAAATATTAAATAATTATAGGTAATAATAAAAAGATTTGGGTATCTACTTCTAACATAGTGTGAAAATCAGAAAAAATTATCTAGTAGATAGATAATTAAATCTGATAAATATCTACCTACTAGATAAATTGTAGAATGTAACAGAATAGTTTAAGGCAGCAAGTTAAGGTAACCAAAACTTACCAGCGAGTGATGAAACCTTAAGGACTAATACCTATAGTAGGTACTTACTAACTTCAAGTAACTTAACTTAGCCATTACATTAGTGTACATTATGAATATTTCTATCATGTATTGTAGAAAAACCCGTCGTGATCGTCAAAAGTTTTAACAGACATGCATAAGTACGGTTCATACGTCAGGGGATCGTGACGCTGTCAAGTTCGTTCGATTTTGCTCTCGGTATTATTTGCATTTTTGGTGTGAAAAGTACTATGTTTTGTGTTCATGGGCGTTAGTTCCATGATTTAGTTTCTTTTGTGCTCAAATTTATTTAAACAGTCGTAAAATCTGTGTCCAAAATATAGATTTTCGTGTTTTTAAATTGCATATTTTTATCTTCAGTTGAAGTGACATTGTCACTTTTTTCTTTTCTTTTTATTTTTTGAATGATGGATAGTGGTGGCGATGACGAGGAAGGAGGCGGACCTCCTAGTGAGGTTTCATTATGTAACGATGTGCATGTACCTAGCGATTTGGATTCGGATGATACTTATTTTCCGAAAAATACTATTAAAAGAGGTCGGAATGATTCAAGCCAGGATGATGAAATTCCTATTGAAAATTTTATTACGGTTGGAAAAGGTGGCAAGAAGGCTAAGATAATGGTGACTCCATCAAATGTCATAGATACGTCTGGTTCAGGTACTATTGCTCCTTCTGGATTGAATCAGATTATGGATAAGGATTATTTTGAAGTGTCAGTTACGTCCAAGGAAGTTCTTCCGAAACAAATAGGAATGGCAAAAATTCTAATGAAAGAAAATATTGCAGAAGTAATAAAAGTTATATATAAAAGTCCTTTTAAAGTACTGATTAGATTCTTGACTCATATTGCTGCAGATAAACTCATTAATTCAGCGTTCTTTAAAGAAAGAGGTTGGATCTGCAGGGAAACCTTTGAGATTGATTTTTCATACGGAATTATTAAAGAAATCGATATTGATTTGGATGATGTTGAAATTAAGAACGTATTACAATCGGATTTACAGATTTTATCTGTTAAGCGGTTGAACAGAAGAGACAAGGACGGAAAGTGGGTCAAAAGTGAGAGTGTTCGCCTTTGTTTTAAAGGACCTACTCTTCCCGAGTACGTATGCATTTATGGCATGAGGATGAGAGTGGTTCCGTTTACCTTTCCTGTGACTCAATGTTCAAATTGTTGGAAATTTGGGCACATTAAAACCTTTTGTCCGGTAGGTAAACATATTTGTCCAAAATGTGGTGGCGATCACGAAAATTGTGGGACGTTACAGTTCAAGTGCACAAACTGTAAAGGGAATCATATGTCGATGGTAAAAAGTAAGTGTCCTGCTTTTCTGCGTGAAAAAGAAATAAGAGATGTTATGTCTAAATTCAACTGTTCGTATAAAGCTGCACTTGTGAAGATAATTGAAGTTAAAAATAACCAATGTCAGACAGTGGTTGCTCAAAATTTGTCGAATGACACAAGTAAAACGACTGACGCCTTGGGAAGGAAATATTCGGATGTAGTAAAGAATGGTTTGCAAGAAACTGCACGCTCTTCTAGTGAAGATGACTCAGAGGGGGATAAGAGGTCAGTCATACTGGGTGCATACAAACTAAAGAAGGCAGGCAAGTCTATTTTTAGCAAGAAAAAGTCCAAGGCTAATAGTTTCTCCTCTAAAATTCGGCCTAAGTGTTTACACAAAAATAAAGAAAATATTGAGAAGGAAGTATTGAGCACTGTAACTGAAGAACAAAAATCTAATGTAAATGGATATAAATTTTCAATTACTTGTTTTATAAATGATATTAAGGAAATTCTTTTGTCAGGTGGGGATATCTCTTCAAAAATTTTATTATTAGTTAAATATGTTGCTTGTGAAGTTAAGAAATATTTAATGAGTTTTTTAAGTATAGATTTGTTGATGAAGTTCTTTGGATTATCTCGTAATGGATAGTAATGTATCTTCTCGTGTCAGAAATATTAATATTTTTCAGTGGAACGCAAACAGTTTATGTCCGAAAATTAATGATTTTCAATTACTGTTATCACAGGAAAAGGTACATATTGCTATCATTTGTGAGACTTGGTTATCATCTGACAAGAATATTTATATTAATAATTATAATTTATTTCGTAAAGACAGATGGGACTCGTATGGGGGTTTGTGCGTTGTTACTCATAAATCTATTAAAGCTTTGCAAGTAGATTATGTCTTTGCAAATTCTAGCATTGAGGTGATCGTATTAAGAGTTTATAATGTACCTGGTATCAAGAATATTGTTTCCGTATATTGTCCTCCGTCATCTCTTACCAGTCAGTCTGATTGGGATGAAGTTTTTAATTTGTTTGATAATGAATCTTTAATTGTTGGTGACTTCAATGCTCATCATTTGACTTGGTCAAATAAAAGTGATCGTAGAGGAGAAATGGTTTATACCTCATATCTTGATAAAGATTACATATGTTTAAACGATGGTAACGCTACTAGGTTTAAATGTGTTAATGGCATTGTACGTCAATCTTCTCCAGATATAACGTTCGCTTCTTCAGACTTAGCATTAAAACTGTCTTGGCAAACTACAAATGAATCATTGGGAAGTGATCATATTTTTATCAAAATTAAATATGGTTTTAAATCTTCTAATAATTTTACTAAGTTGCGTAACTTTAAAGAAGCTCGTTGGGATCAATTCCATAGCAAAGCAGACATTTCTTTTTCTAGTTTGAATTTTACTTCTAATGTCCAAGAGTGTTATAATATTTTTGAATCCAAATTACATGATGTAGCCGAACAAACAATTCCTTGGATTAAATTTAGTCAGAACCCTTCTTCTAAATTTGTACCCAAACCTTATTGGAACTCCGAGTTATCTTTGGCAGTTGCTGAAAGACGTCTTTCTCTTGCGAGGCTGAGACGCAACCCTACTCCGGACAACTATTTGCGTTATATAGATAAGTGCAATAGTGCGCGGAAACTTATGGCCAATGCTCGTTCAAAATGTTGGAGAGAATTTTGTTCAAGTGTTGATTATGAAACTTCAGCATCAGAGATGTGGAGGAAAATGCGATGGGTTAAAGGTAGAAGATTCAATAGCCGTTGCGTAGATGCTCATAGGTGCAAAGAATTATTAAAATCTTTGACACCCGACTTGGCTTGTGAGGAACCTCCTTCCTTTTTGGAACAAGTTAGTGATGTTGAGGTGCAAATTTCATTTTCAGAGTTAGAAAATTCATTTAAACGTAAAGATTCATCACCAGGTGTTGATAATATTTCTTACTCTATGTTGTACAATCTCCCTATTTCTGGCAAAAAGTTTTTATTACATATTTACAATTTAATTTTGAATACAGGTGTAGTTCCTTGGCAGTGGAGGGCTATCAGAGTAGTTCCGATTCCTAAACCCGGTCGAGATCCATCGAGTTCGTCGTCCTTACGTCCTATTTCGTTAATGTCTTGCCCGTGCAAGATTTTTCACAATATTTTGTTAAAACGTCTTGAATGGTTTGTTGAAAAATCGCAAATGTTTTCCCCATTTACTATTGGTTTCAGAAGATCACATTCATGTTTAGATAATCTTTCGCGTCTTATCACTGACATTCAAATTGGGTTCTCTAAGAACATGGCTACCTTAGCATGTTTTGTTGATATCTGTAATGCTTATAATAATGTTAACATCAATCAGTTGATAAGTCGTTTGAGTAAAATAGGTTTTGGAGGAAAGATTTGTAAATATCTCTGGAGTTTTCTGAGTGAAAGGTATTTACAGATTGATAACAATCTGAATGATGTTTCTGTTAGACAAGCTAGTATTGGCCTAGCACAAGGTGACCCATTATCTCCTTTTCTTTTTAATATTGTGACTATGGATATTTGCAAATTAAGTTCGTGTGTATCGGTTTCTCAGTATGCGGATGATTTTGTTTTCTATATTTCAGCTAAAAAACACAATTTAGATCCAGCAGTTAGTAACTTATCCTTGGCTTTAAAGACATTGGTGAAGCAGTTAAGTGAAGTTGGTTTATTCGTTTCTGAATCCAAATCATTTGTTTGTTTGTTTTCTAGATCAAGATTTTTGGGAAACCTTAATATTCAAATTAACAATAAAGAAGTCAAGGTTGTAAATAAAATAAAGTACCTGGGTTTGTGGTTAGATTCATCTCTTAGATGGGGGTTACATATAAATGAGGTATGTCAAAAAGCATATAAACATTTGAATATTCTTAAGGTTTTAGCTGGGAAGTCGTGGGGTGTTCATCCTAAGCATTTACGACGACTGTACATATCCCTCGTTAGAAGTAGACTTGACTACGCTAGTTTTTTGTATGGAAATAGTGCTAAAACGCACCTAAACAAGCTAGATGTTTTACAAAATCGGGCTTTACGGATATGCGGTGGGTTTATTCGTACAACGCCCATTTGTGTGATGGAAAGTGAACTCTGTTTACCTCCATTATCTGTGAGACGACATTGGTTGGCTTGCAGGTACTGGTTAAGGGTAAGCTCCTTTTCCAATAATGTTATAATTAGCTTGTTAGGAAAATTATCGGATCTTTGTGAAGATGACTATTGGCGCAATAAGAAAAAGCCGATTTTGATAGAAATTAATGATAGATTTAAAGATTTATCTATTCATAAATCTCCGATGCTTGAAATGTTTAGTGTTGGTACTTGGATAACAAATTTAAACATCAGAAATTGTATTAATTGTGAAATTGATAATTTGAACGTTCCAAAACGACTTGTTAATGTGTCTACATTAAGAAATTTAATTTATTCGATGTTAAGTTCTAAATATAAAGATTATTATTTTGTTTTTACTGATGGTTCAAAAGACGTGCATGGTGTTGGGGCAGCATTTTTTGATTCGCAAACTCGTGCCGGGATGAAATTTAAATTGTGCAGCGACGCCTGCATTATGAGAGCGGAGCTGACAGCTATTACAGAGGCTTTATCTTATATTTTATCTCTGCCGTACAAAAACGTGGTAATTTTGTCGGATTCAAAGAGTGCTCTGCAGCATTTGGCTAGTTGTGTATCGGGAACTCGGGGTATGCCAATCGCCTATGAGGCACTTAAGATAATACATCTATTACAACTTAAATTTGTGAATATTAAATTACAATGGATCACTTCCCATGTAGGTGTTCTCGGTAATGAGATTGCTGACAAGCTTGCCACTGAAGCAATTTCTGATGGCATTTTCTGTTCATGTATTCCTTATTTCACAGAGCTTGTTCCGATTATGAAGGAGTTTTGTCATTCTTTATGGAAAGAGCACTTTGAAATTATTACCGCGAGTAAAGGTTTGTGGTATAGAACTTTGAATAAAGATTTACCTCGAATTCCCTGGTTCGATAATGCCAATCTACCAAGGGAACTTCTTGTTTTGGCATTTAGGATAAGGTCTGGTCACATTCCTTGTAATAAATTTTTACACCTAGTGGGGGTGAACTCTTCCCCTAGGTGTACCTTTTGTCCTACCAAGGTAGACGATCTCTATCACATTTTGTTAGAATGTGTTAATTTTTCAGATTTAAGAATTTTATTATTTAATGTTATTGGTAAGGTGGTATTTAACGGTGGTTTAAATATAATTTTAGGTAATCCTTTGTCAAAGAATTCGCTCCAAATTTATAATTTTTTTAAACAAGTATTTTTAAGGTTATAGGATTTTGATGTGTATTTTGTATTTTGTATTTGTTTGTTTTTTTTTTACACTAGCGGTCCTGTAAGTGTCAGGGATTACTATCCTTTACACTGGCAGGACTGTTAGCATCTGTATTACCTTACGAGGCTGTCTTGTCTAGTTACTTCTAGCATAAGCCTTATTAAATAAATGATTTAAAAAAAAAAAAAAAATAAGTACGGTTGATCAACATGACGTACAAAAACAAAATAATATTAGACACCTATATCTATAATCATCTTTACTATTATTTTCATTTGTAACCCCTGCTATAGAGCGTTTTTATACCTTAATATTATAAGCATTACAATATAAGCAACTGCCACAGCTATTACTCTTGCTGAATACAGCAAACGTTTCAATCAATATTCGCTAGGCACTAGGGCATTTGACCTTGGTAATAAATAAAGTAAGTGCAAGCACCCGAGCTACTGCAATGATTGCCTAATACAGGTACGAGAAAACCAGAGCCACAGTGTCTATAAAACGTTGTCGTGACAATAGTATGTACCAAATCTCATCTCGATTTATCAACGAATACAACAACAATGAGGGCGGCGCTCCTCCTGTGCTGTGCTGTGGTAGCGCTGGCTGCGCTGGCGCATGCGCGCAACCTGCGTGAGAAGCGCGACGCAGACCTCGAGGCCGCCGCCTCCGGTCATCACCACGAGAAGGGAGGAGGCAAGGAACATCACCATCACCACCATCATGACCACAAGGGACACGGGCACAAGGGATATAAGGGCCACCATCACCACGAACATGGAAAGAAAGGTCACCACCACCATGAGGGCCATAAAGGACACCACGACGAGCACGGTGGACACAAGAAGCACCACCACCACGATGATGGACACCACCACCATCACCACCATGGTGAAAAAGGCGAAAAAGGTCATGGCTTCGAAGAAAAGGGACACTACCATAAAGGACATTCTACAAAGGGACACCATGGTGTTCACAAACTAGACGAATTCAAGAAAGACAAGCACTTCCACCACAAACATGGTGAGCACGGCTTTGAAGAAGGTCATGGTGGTCACCACCACGAGCACGGGCACAAGGAAGGCGGACACTTTGGCAAAGGACACAAACATCACGGTCACCATGAGCACCACCATGGCAAGAAGGGCCACCATGAAGAAGGAGGACATCATCACGAGCACAAGGGGCACCATGATGAAGGCAGTCACCATGAACATCACCATCACCATCACGGTCACGGCAAGAAGGGTGGACACGACGACCATAAACATTGGGGCTTCAAAAAGGGACATTAAATTATGCCAAGTTATAGACCTACCTACTTATAGACTTCTAGGTGTAATTTTTTTAATAATTTGTAGTAAACACGATGTAAATATACACTATTTTATTTGCGAGAGCTTTTCTTTAAACATATTCTACTTGGGAACAATATTTATTATTTTCTACCCGCTAAAATCTACAGAGAAACCATTGATTTCAATAGAATTTCGTGTCGGCGCATTGCGAGTCAGACCCGCGTACTTACCACTTTACTTTACTTATTTAATTTACCTTAGGTATCAGAATACTCAAGGGGGTAAAAAATTAAGCAGCCTATACTGTAATAGTATACGTGTTAGTGGAGGCAAACGTTAGTTAACGCTTTTAGAATTTATGTAGATCCTGCCTCCAGCTGGACTTAACGACTGCCACATGTAATGGTAACAAAGGTCCTCTGCTTAACGTTCCTTCCAAAGCACGGAGACGCTTGAAAATGAAATTCCGCAAATGTTCACCCATCAACGGACTGACCGCGGTACCAAAGCGCCAAAATCCGAGGCCTTGGGTTTTTATTTTTATTTGTTATGAAAGTGGCTCCGCTATAGTAACGCACAAAAGTTGAACCGGCTACATTACTATTAATATGATACAGGCCTGTGACTGAGAAACAGACGGACGGAGTGGCGGTTTCGTCTTTGACGAGGTAATTAACGAAGATGTCAGAGCTGACGTGTTCCGTTTAATCATAATAATTTAAAAGGGGTAAGCGAAAAGCATCATTTCAAATAACCGTCCAATTTCAATCCTTTTAGCTAAGTTGAAGGTGTTTCAGAAACTTGTACATGTACACAAAATATTTTACAAACATGTTAAAAACCGTCAACACAGTTTCAAGAATAAAAATTCAACTAATACAAATCTTGTAACATTAATTGCTAATTTAACAGCAGCAGACGCCAGAGTATACGAGCAGATGCAGTGTATACTGATTTTCCGAAGGCTTTTGACACATTGACTCGGAAACTGCAGTCGTTAGGTATCCGCATTACTAACACTATATTGTATCGGTATTGGTATTGGCAAATCGTCCCTAGATAATCACTCTTTCTCTGTTGTTGTGGACGATGATGAAAGATTTTTGTTGTTGCTACTTTAGGGGTACCCCGAGGCTCACATTTAGGTCCATTAAGGTTTTCCGATGACTTAAAATTAACCCGTGTGATTAAACGTGAAGATGACTTAAAGCTGCTTCAAGCAGATTTGGACGGCCTAAGCCAAATACTAATATCAATTACCTAAATCTACTTACTATTTAACAAAATTCACTGATTGAAGTCACTGTTATTCGTGATCTGGGCATTCATTTGGACAGTCAACGCTTCACCGATCTTGGCTATGTTCTATGAACTTCAAAAGAATTTAGGATACCTGAAACTAAGATCCTTCTTAGATACAATAGCTATGTCAGAAGTATCAACCGATACTTTTTACATAATTAGTCTAACCAGATTGTTGTTGCAAAGCCTAGAACCTATCAGGTTTAAGTAGATAGAATAGAAAGTGCACAAAAATCTTTTCGACAGATAGCCTATTGTTAGATACACAATAAAGTCGTATAAAGAAACACTAAATTAATTTAAACTACCGTCTACCGCCACTATTTGTAACAATTATTAACCTATCTAACATTATTGCAAACTCCACGATTTCGTACAAATCTAGAAAAACACTCAACGATTGTCGAATTGACACACACACATCAAGTGCCTCAAAGATTTTCATCATCTTCCACATACTTTGGGAACATTTAAATATTTTATTTCAGCAAAACTTAATACCTACGTAAACTTTAACGAACCTACTACTAACGATCTTGTTTTCCGTCATGATTTTTCCAATTTTTTAAAACTTTTATTAATTGACATGTAAGAAAAGCGGGCGGTAACACCGCACAATTCCTTGCCAATATGATGAAAAATATTGTATGTAATGTTGCGTTGCCTTGCGTTACGACTTACGAACCGTTGCGTTAGGCCATTATTTTCCTCACCTTCGATAGCTTTGAATGTCACTTCAATAATAATTGTGTTCTTACCGCCCCTGTAACACAAAGTAGTATTAATTCATGTTTGAAACTATACATTCTTAGTAAACTTAGTTTGTAGTATAATTAAAGAAACACATATACTACTTTTGTTATTGTTAGTTTTTATGATGAATGTGTAGTCTATACTTTGTTGAAGAATCTTAATAAATAATGAATGCATGAAATGAATAAAATAAATATAGGCATTTAAATTAAGCGGACAGAATAGAAAAAGATATTACCAACAAAGCACGGTGGTCTCAAATTGTAATAATTTTTCTTCTGTTAAAAATGCTCGTGGCATTGCCGAAGTTAAATACTAGCTTTTATTTCATCTAAAGGATCTCCAGGTGACAGCGTCAGCCCGAAAGAAAGCTCTTGGTACAATTATATCACGATACCCATTCAGTGCAGTGCAATTACTAAATGCCTTAACTCATTAAATGTTAACTGGCTACATACCATACACGTCTTTCGATTGCGCTCACTACTGCTTTGTGACCCAGATTAATTGAAATGAAGTAGAGACTATCCCATTGCCTTTCCTGGACTTCAACCACTGGTTATCATAATTTTCAAATTGATTCGATTAGGTACCTACAGTCCCTTACTTTGTCGTGGAACCATGGCGAATAAAAAAGGGAATGGGAATTTGGCATATAAAAATATTTACTACGACAAAGTAGTTCTACATTCAATAGTAGAAACTTCACTTCAGAAGAACTACATCACAATATTATATTTGCCATTTGGGAGCCATGGATGCTCCATTTCCACCATAGACATTCGTAGTTAAACGCATTAACTTTTCCGAATAAAAAAAGGTTGGCTACGATCGAAATTGATACGACTCACCTATCCATAAAGACCGTGCGGAAGGCTGCATAAGGTAGGAGACGTGGAAAGAAGTGGTGTGGAGAATCTCCAAAAGCTGTATTCTAAGTAGTATATGTAATAATTTGTATACAGAAGCAAGATTTGCTTTTACGAGGACCTCCTCGTAGAATATAACAGTACCTATCCATAATGTGGTGATTATATCCACTTTGTTTACCTAAAAAGCTTGCCAATTTAGCAATAAATTGGTTGTCTCGTTTTTTACTGTGGTAGTTATTTTCAATTTTCACACTATTGCTAGTACAGAACTAACGGTAGGAATTCTCATTTCGTAACCCACTTCCAAAAAGGAGGAGATTATTAACTCTTGCAAAACCAGGGGTATAACTTGTGCATTTTCAACCCCATGCGGGATTATAGAAGGTGAGGGGGCAGATTAAGGATTTTAAATAGACGGTTTGGGGGGTCAATTAGTTATTTACTTAAAATCAGCTGCATCAAATTTGATCAGAAAAAGACCCCAATAGGTTTCTTTTCAGTTGATGATCCTCCTAGCCTTATTATTCCCAAACTTTGTTGGGGTCGGCTTCTAATCTAACCAGATGCAGCTGAATATCAGTTTTCTGCGGAGCGAGTGCCTATCTGACCCCCGCAACCCAAAGGGATATTCTAAGGTTAGACTTCTCAGTTAAAATATTTGATAACTATCTCGCCTCGAGCAATGATCTGATAGGCTAATTCTTATTATTCAACATGGCTGCAGCTTGCGTCAGTCAGTGTGAACCTAACCCTGAATGAGTAAAAAAAAAAAGTAGTTTGTGTAGATCAACTACAATAGTTGTCGCAAGGGGCCTTCTTAAACTGGGTAATTAGTGTAGGTATCCTTCAGCAATTAAACACGCCAAAAGTTGATAATCAAAATAACTAATTACCTGAAATATCTATTTAACAAAAACGTTTAATGGCTAACTAAATGCATAAAATCAACCTCCCCTAAAAAGCATGAAATGAATAAAAACTATATTTGTTAGAGGATAACGAGCCGCTAACAACCACGACAGACAAGTTTTTGTAATCATGCTAAGAGCTAGAAAACTGCAAATTGTATTACACAAGCAGATATCCCAACAACTAATTAATTAAAGCAACGGGCACAGTTTTTTAGTAGGCACGTAGTTTAGTCATGTCTTATTTATCATAAATAGGACCAATAAGCTATGTTTGATGGGCTTTAATAGGCGACCTTTTATTCGGTACTCCGTAGTTCAGAGCACGTTGAATCATTGATCTCGGCTTCTATGGCTAGGCCTATGATGCTTATATCTCTGGACGCCTTGATCAACACAATATCATGCAGCCGTTAGAACGCATCTACCATACATTGGCCGCATTGTACCCAGTACAGACAGATTTCTTTAGATTTTTTAATGGAAACGTTAGCTTGCATTAGGTATGATTTTATTGAGTAGATACCTATTGCGGAAACATTTTTATTATTCAGGTATAAACTTCGGATGTGCGTAGAATTAAATAAAACCGAGCAAGTGCGACTCGTACTCGCGGATGAAAGGTTCCATAATAATAATTATGATATTATAATAGAATTTAGTCAAAAAAATAGCATTTTGTTTAAATAGTTAAGGGGTGAAGCAGAGATATCAATTTTACAGTTTTATATTTTTTTCATGAAAAGTGCCTGAAATTTAGTTTTCCTGAAAAGTATAATATCTAGCCTGCTATTGTTTGAGAATTATTTCAAATTTTTAGCCCGCACTTCGAAAATAGTGGGGGGACACTTTTTTTTTGTTTAAGCCCAAAAAAAATAATGTTAAAAAATAGGTATTTTCCCTTTAAAATAATACCTATATGGCCCTTACAATGTTTATTATACTTGAAACAAAACATCCGCAAAGTACGGGAGGCCCCCTAAGTATATTTTTTATATAAGCTTTTATTAACTTTGTTGGCGTTATAAATATTATAGTCGGCATAAATATAATAGTACATTCATGCCAGATTTCAGAGCAAAATGACTCGTACAGATGGACACGACGAAACTATAAAGGTTCCTAGTTTTACTAGAGCACCCTAAAAAGCAAAATAATGTTACTATAATAAATAAATGTTAAGCTTAAAATACACAACGTGGATAGGTTGTACCTAAACGCCTAGTTTTAACTAACTACAACTCTAATCAATGTAACTAAAACTAAACAATGTAACTAACTACACTCTAGACAAATCTCTGAATATAGATAGTGCCGCATTTTCGCTTTAGCCTAACTACAAATATTCGCATAATACAAGATTAGATTCCCACTGTAATTGAGTTTTTGTGGACAAGAAATATCCAATTACCTTCGTAATCCTGCGATTGGAAATAGCCTGACAATTTGATTACTGTTTATTTAGCGATATTTGCCTAGAACTGAGACAACACATTTTAAGCATAAACAATAACATTTAGCGTTAAAAAGCTCTTAAGAATTTGTTTTAGTAGTATGTTCAATTAATCGCCGTCACAATTAATATTTATTAATTGGTTTCTCAGTTTCCGATTTCAAAATATTAAGTTAAACACTTTTTAAAATATTTGCCGCAATAGCAGTGAGTAGGTACATTGTGCTTTTAAAATTAAATAGGCGTTTGCCCACAGAATGAATGCACGTCGACGCGCATCAAAAAGATATTGTTCCGCCAACATACGTTCATATGCGCTTGTTTGTCTTGTGCTCTATAACAAAGGGGATAGAGAGCCATGTGTTATACCAACTCGCTGTCCCATATTTTACCCGAACAACGACCATCGATCGTCGATAGTAGGCAAAAACTGACACGTTAAATTCTTATATATGAACTTCAATGAAATATGTATATTTTCTACAAAAAAAAGGATGTGCTTTAAACTTTAAGAGTACTTTTCTCAACAAAGGATTCAATGAAATGTTGTTCCTCTAAAATACTAAAACGCATAATGTAACGCATTAATTCTACTACAGATACCAACGTTCCATTGCTTTTTTAAAAAAATATTCTAATTATTTAAAGAAAATGTGGGGTGAAATGATGGGTGGAATTTTGCTTAAGTCTTATTTTCCTTTGCCATTTTTTGGTTTGTAAAGCTAAGTTAGAATCTGAGTTCTAATGGTCGACCAATCGTCACAAACGACATAGTCCTCGAACAATATTAGCTTAATTCTCCAGTAGCTTGGTCTATTACGTGTGTGACAGTAGGTAATGTTAATGGTGTCTGTAATCAGCTTTTCGTGACGAGGAATGGTGAAAATTCTATTTACTTAATTATTCTTAGTGATAAATTATTCGGGTAAATCAATATAATATTGTTCCTACTTATATAAATCCTAGGACTAAACTGTATACTTTCTATTTCAGCCTCATGTGAAAAGTTAAGCGTAAAGTTGTATGCTATCTTTTCAAGTGACTCATACCCATAAATCAATGAAAGGAAAACAAGTTTTTGTATTGCGATTGATGATTAACGAGCTAACAACCTGTCAGTGTGTACACTATTAAAGTTTTAACCGCAAATGGCTAGCATCACACCATGTTTATGCGGTAACAATCCAAATCCTAAAACTGGTGTTGTAAAATATGAAACAGTATGTTTAAACTAGCCACGGCCAAGAGTTATATATTTTAATATTACAAATAACCTAAATCATAATGACATAATAGGCTCACCGCTCAAGTAATGACGCAATTAACAGGAGAGTCGACAATAACAAAATAGCATGCATTTAAACAGACGCGGCTCGGACCGCTCGGCACGTCAGCTCTTGCTCACTTGGTCAGGATTACAAGCTGACAGCGTCTGCACCCATAAATCTACTGGCTTCGTGACGTCACTAAGCTCCATACTCACTCGCTAATTAGTGTAAAAGCGTTATCAATGGATTACACCCTTCTACTATATTCTCATAAATTCTCATATTATTTGAATAAAAGCTCACAAATCTTCTTTGCGGTTCTGAGATTAACACCGATGAGGGTTTTTTAGGGTTCAACATTAACAGCTATTCGTAACCGCACAAGATTTAAGAACCTATTGACTTTTTATCTAGTTTATGGAAGCGTGTGTAATAGTTTATTGCTAGATGCCAGCAACAAAAATTTTAAATGTATTTCTTTATGTAGGTATTCTGTGGCTAGCATTTGGCTGTATTTGAGAAGTAACCATACATTTATTACATTACATATTGTATTATCCATTATCATTATTACAATACCAAAATAATCTAGACGTTATAATGTTAGAACCTATTTATATTATAGTCCATATTTAAGGGAAAGTAGATGGGTACCTATCTATTTTCTTTCTTTCTAAAAATTCTATCAACTCCTTTTGGATTGCGGTAGTTGCTTCGCAGAAACTTTATATTCAGCTACATGAGGTTCTTTTAGATATAATTTATGTACGTTTTACATGTTTTGCTTATTAAATGAAAATATTTAATAAGAAACTCGCAAAAACAACTAACTTGGAGTACGGAGTACTTTACGCACTACTGATCCCATGCTCCAATAATACTATGCCGCCTTCTTAAATCAAAAACTTGGAATATGCATCATATGCGTGCAGCATATAGCACAGAGGTAGATGCGAACTGGTAACAGTACTTACCTGCAAACATCTTGACTAGTGATCTTGTTTGCGCATTAGATACTCTATTTTTAGATCACTTTGGTGGACCTCTCCTTCTGCCCTCTCCTCAATCTGTGTAAGGAAATTTGTACCGCGCGGGTGCATGCGATTGGTTGTGCACTAGTGAAGCTGTACTAACTTGTCGTACGCTGTTTTATCTATAGATATCTATAAAAATTAATCCATTTTTCCCTTGGTCATGGCATCACGCGTGAACTGCCGGACCGTTTTCGCTAATTATTTTTTTGTAGTGTTTGTTATTATCGGAGAAGGTTCTAGATTATGATAAAATCTTATGGTAGAGTAAGGTAGGGTAGCGTAGACATACTAGGCATAGAGGTAGTATAATCACGCGTACACAGTCACGCCGGGCAGCTAGTGTTTAATACTATATATTTGCCGGTATCTGTACTTATATATTTATATACATATCACGCGAAATTATAATATGTACAAGCATTATAGCCAGTACATCATATTATTATCTTCCATCTCTTCTGTCAGAGGATGGTGTGAGACAGTCTGGCGCCGACGAGTTTAAATATCTGTACAAACTCTCTACCATTCCTTTGTGAAACAATTTCAGTTAGATTTCTATCTGTTACTAACTGGCTGTGGCTCAAGGGAATTGTTCAGAAATTTTATAGAATTTGGAATCATAATTCACTACCGTTTCCTAGTGCTTTGGCTGAACAGAGAAAAAACGGCAAAACAAACCTTCAGCAGCATACTTATTTAAAAGTATTACTTACTAAAAGTTCTTTTAAAACAAAAACATTTTATTTTATGCAGTAATTGCTCAATATGTTATTTTTTACATTAGATATGATTAACTAATATCAGTTGATAAAACGGTGAAGGAAAACATCGTGATGAATCCAGCACACCTGAGAGATTTTTCAATGGTGTAAAGCCATGTCAGAGGCCTACGGGCGGTTTAAACTCTGACACTACACTCTGACACTGGTTGTTCATCAACCATACGATAGATAAGAAAAAGAATGATAATTTTGTGATATTTTAATTCATTAAACATCATGGAAAATAATAGAATTTGCATTGTGTCTGCTGACTGGCCAAGTGTACAGGCGGTACTTGCCAACCTTGCCAAGCCTGAAGCTCGAGCTTCGGGTATAAGGCTCGAGCCCTCTAATGAGACTCGAGCCTTTAATGAATTTAAGCAACACTAGTTTCTGTACACCTGACCACGTACCTATATGCAAAATTTCAGGATAATCGGTTCAGTTGTTTAGACGTAAAAGGTAACAAACAAACTTACTTTCGTATTAATAATATTAGGAAGAATAGGATTAGGATTTTTTAAATAATGATTTAATAATTATCGACCTTTATTACACGAATAAAAACAATATTTTTCTTTTCTTTATAAATACATTTTTGACTTAATGGTAGTTTTTGGAACTGAATTAAATATATTGAACCAATATGTATGCACATAAATATCAAGCTTCCATTGCGCATCCATTAGGAACTTCACTAACCGTTTTCTATATGTGTCAATCGTGTTGATTGCTCTAATAGGTGGTGGAAAGTTCTTCCACACTTTAGATGCACCATAACGGACCACCGACCATATCTCTAAAAGCGGCTGATCTATGAGGCTGAATCGATAGTTGCATTGTTGCATTGCCTAGTCGCCCATTCCCGTCTACTGCTTACCCTGCCGAGCTTGTTGTAAACTATGGAGACCGATAGTGATATAAGTAACACAACAATGTCACGGTGTTCACAAATAGTACAATATTTAGTCGTTATTTCTTAATAAAAGATAATTTTTCCTGTATTTACATTATAACGTTACGTATATGGACTATAACTACGTACTTTTCGTGTTTCCCAAACAATACAAAGGCAGAAAAGTATTTTTACATACCTTAAACATAAACATTTATCGCACAAGTGACTGAAAGATTGTATTAACGCGTAATTTCGGGGCTCTCAAAATTAAGTGGCGTGACTTCAACACACGTAGCGCTACGCAGCGCGCCTACGAGATGAGATCGGTTCAAGCCGAAAGTGTTTTAAGAAAAAACCTACCACAAAATTTACCATCACACACAACAACTGTTTATTGAAGTTTGATAATAAAGTTTCTCTATTAGTCTGTCATGACTCATATTCATCATATGAATGTACCTATTTCTCGAAAAAGTAGCATGCGTCAATTAAACTTTTGAAGGATCCTTCCAACTTTTCCGATAGTTCATCTAAAAGTGTTGAAACTTATTATTTTCATCAATAGTTTACAACAAATCCACAGAACTTTTATAAAACTGATTTTGACACCAGGATAAAAATATAAACATAAACTAGGTCACTACCTAGTACCATGTAAGTTGCTCTCTATTTACGAATTGTAACACAAAATACAAATTAAGTTAGCACAGCCTGTGAAATTAAAAAATAATTAGATAGACCGCAATCTGTTGCACTAAATTGAATGAGCAACTTTCTAAAAGGTATTTATTCTGATTTAATTAATACAAGTATAAATTTACGTACGTATGCAACATAATGTAAAAATCATGGCTGCTACAAATACAGTAGATTTTTTAAAAATAAAACATGTGAATATCGCGGAACATGGAACAGAGCAAGCGCATGCAGTCAATACACTGACCTGTTCGTCGGTAACACGACAGTTTGATAGAGTCGATCGTGAGCGCACTAATACGAAGCATATTCATTTTTAATCCTTGACCGACACGTTCTGCGACCAACAATCGATCGAGTTGCTGACCCCTTAATTGTTTCAATTCGTCAGCGCGCGCGACACAGATCCAATATCACGCTCTTTAGCTTTACAGGTGGGCAGAATTCCAAGCGTAACGAATCCGAGGTGAAAAGATATCGCTGAGAGCCAATGTGGCTACAAAATAACAATGATGTAGAAATTGAAGACCGAGATCGCACGAGGTTAATTGGTTATTTGGTAATGTATAACCTTCATAATTTCATTGTATTCAATCACTATTATTCACTCAATGTTCTCTTTCGTAGAATGATAAGCTAAACTTTTCTGAAATTGCCTTAAAACACTTTTCTAAACGAAATTATTTCTCTTTTCATATTTTATATTAAGCATCATCGTTTTGGTATAGATCAGTGGGTGTCTTAATGAGATTAAACTTCTATTAAAAAAAAAATTCTTAACTTAATTGACGCTTTTACTTAATCCGTAGAGATAACATTGGAGATAGAACTAAAGATTGATATGATGCAAATATACTCCATGTTAATGTCACACATTGAACCGATGCATATGTGGCCCACTTTTATAAAAATACAGCGCTGTAAACATAACATTTACATAATATTATCTCGGCGTGAAAGTCGTGAGATTCTGAGTGGTGGTTACAACCTTAATTAGTTTAAAAGCATACTTAGATAAGCGACGGAATTTTGCTTTCACACCATCTAAATTGTCGGAATAAAGCAACGATTTAAATACATTATCTACTTTGACATTAAAATCAATTATTAAGATAATAATATGTGTCGTGTCTTTTGATTCTTTTGTGTCTCGCATCTATAATCAATTTTCGTAAGCAGCAAGTCTTTTTAATTGTAATTAAATCGTTCTTGTAAGTATGGTTTTAAGAATTTAAGAATTTTTTACCAACAATTTATTTTGAGCAAAAACTTAAATCATACGAATACGACGATGTTGACGATACTTTTAGCATAGCTGTTAAGCGAAGACGAATAGTCTCGATACAACCAAAATCGTAGTGTCCTATATAAAAAAAAAGATATTATTAGGGGATTTATAAATAAGCTCAAATAATGCCATATTATTTAATGACTTAAGTAGTTACTTACTTAAAATAAAAAAATAATAATTTAATGTTATTATCTACATAATTTAAGTCTCTTGACTGTTACAGTATCGAGTGCACTGTTAGCAGATAAGTTATCAAAAAATAAATAAATCCATAATCACTAGCGTCGTCCGTCAAACACTGAGGCTCAGCCAGCCAGTTATCAAAGGTGTCAGTGACCTTTCTTGTACCCATATTTCTTGTGATGTGAATGATCCCCTTTCTTGCCGTGATCG
The DNA here is from genome assembly GCA_936450705.2 of Protodeltote pygarga. Lineage (NCBI taxonomy): Eukaryota > Metazoa > Arthropoda > Insecta > Lepidoptera > Noctuidae > Protodeltote > Protodeltote pygarga. Next base: position 6,194,131 of record OW388255.2, on the reverse strand, counting down.
TGATGATGATCATGATGAGAATCGTGTCCACCGGCTTCCTTATGTCCTTTATGCTCGTGATGATGGCCACCCTTCTCATGGAAACCTTTTTCACCGTGATGCTTCTCGTGGTGGTCACCATGATGACGACCTTTGTGGAAGTGTCCACCCTTCTTGTGGCCATGCTCCTCGTGGAACCCTCCATGTTTCTCTTCGTGCCCAGAATCTCCTTCTTCATCAAAGAAGTGTTTATCTTTTTTGAACTCGTCGAGTTTATGTATTTCGTGGTGTCCCTTGGTCGAATGACCCTTATCGTAGTGTCCTTTCTCTTCATATTTGTGACCTTTCTCGCCCTTTTCACCGTTGTGGAATTCATCGTAATGGCCATCGTGATGATGATGTTCTTTTTTATGTTCGCCATGATCGTCAAATTCACCTTTATGATGTTCTCTATCATGATGTCCTTTTTGACCCTTTTCATGATGATGATGACCTTTGTACCCCTTCACCCCTTTTTCATCGTGATCGTGGTGGTGCTCTGAGTGGTGTTCCCTACCACCTCCTTTCTTATGTTCATGACTTTGTGGCGCTTCTTTCTTATGATCCGTCGCCGCAGGTTGTAGATCCTTAGCATCTACTTCTACATCTTTAGTTGGTTCAAGCTTCTGTTTAGGCAAACGACGTGTTTGAACAACTGCCAAAAACGCTAGAAACCCGAAAATAAACACCACCCTCATGTTGCGAGGCAGTAGTTTATATAACGCGGTGTTGATACGGTGTGCTCTACTCCTAATATTGACAACATCATTGATGGTGCAGCAGTTTTATATAAGGCATTGTGTAAGCTGTGCTAATCGACGCGTCGCGCGACAGACTCGACGGCCACGAAGAGTTGCGGCAAGCGCTTGGCGGGAGACGCTTTTGTATATAAATCAACCCTATTTGAATATTTAATAGAAATTTGTGTCTTTTACATTACAATACAATAAATTCAATTATAAAAAGACTTCCTGAAATAATTTTGCAACGAAATACTTCAGTAAGAAAATACTTAGTATACTTACCTATAAGCATACGTGGTCCACCTACACGGACCTAGAGCATTTAGGAAAGGTTTGTTTGCCAAAAAAAATGGATAGTAATATCATAAATACTGTAAATAAAAATAAAGAGACCTTCTACTACTTTTATTTAAAAATTCCTTACGTATGATTACAGCTATAGAAAATACATTACACATTCAGAGCATTTATTATAAAATAATATAAATAGTACTACAAGGACGTAATACGTAAACAGTCAAATATGTATAATGGGTAATCTGAAGTGAACATACGTGTCGAACCCGCGGTATACCGCTACCCTCAAGATTCACCCACTTGTTGCGCGGGATACTGGCTACCACTTATGGTCTCTATGTACATAATAACTTATTATTTACTTAAATGAATCACACTAATAGCTGAACAAAAATACAACCCGAAGTAAACTCATTCGTAAGTAATATACTCATAATGGCGAGGTGCCAAGAGAGCTACTGCATTTCTAGTCATTGACAACCGACGACGACGTCCAATATCGTGCTAAGTGGAAATAATTATCATAGCAATCGTATTGACTTTAAATGTTACTACGAAAAGTAAGGGATTTAAAATCTTTGCATTGATAACAACCATAATATTTAGACATCAGGACAGTTGCAAAGAATATGTGGATGAGCATATAGCAAAAGCAAAAAGAAGCCTACTTAGCAGTGGATAGATTGTGACTGTGGATGATGATGATAACTAGGTATCATTAAATTTGTTATACAAATAAGAATAAAGATGAACTGCTTCATTCGTCCCAATAGTCGTAATCGAATCAATATCGAATGCGTATCCTCCTGACAGATCGCTAAAAAACTAGGCTGTATGCTGTTTATGATTCACTAAGCTGAGCACGAACAGCTCGATTTCGGTAAAGAGTGAATATCGTCAGACGGTTAGCTTTTTAACTCAGACTGTTTTGTGCAATAGGTACGTGCATTGACATCGATTACTACAATCAACACCGACACACTACACAACAATAGATCCATCCGGTTGTTCTTTCAGTAGTGCACTCCACTTTTTTCTTTTTACTAGTTCCTAAAAGTTGAAAACGGAACATAACACAGTACATAAAGCATTAATTCGTATGGCATTCCCGCATAATCGGCATAATACACTGGCCGCCAAAACTAAGTAGTACACTTTTAAAATTATAATTTCTCCTAAACTAATGTAGTTAGGGTTTTGAAATAAAAAACGTTTTATAGCCAATTTTATCAACTTTCTTAAAAGCTATAGTTTATAATACATTAGTAACATACGTAACTTAAAAAAAGAAAAAAAACAAAAATATAGCCATTTTTAACTTTGTGTCAAAAAACTCAAACAACATTTTTATGTATATTTTACACGTTATTTACACTTTAATAAATGGTATTGCCTCCTCGGGCTCTGACTTAAGCTTCAAGCCGGTTAGGCATACTGGAGACTAAGTTTCGGAGACGATGTTGGGGAATATTTTCCCACTCTTCCATCAGGGCCTGTTTTAGGGTCCTAAGGGTTCTAGGAGGTGGCCTGCGGCTTTTGACTATCCTCCTGAGTTCCTCTTAGGTGTGCTCGATCGGGTTGAGATCAGGACTTCTTAATGGCCAAGTCATAAAGCTGATAACAACCTCATAAATGCATGTCTTGTACGATCCGAGCGATGTGTGGCGGGGCTTTATCCTGGATCAGCATCGATCCATCAACCATTTTTATTAAATACTACTACATACTCATTTAAGGACTTCTTGAGCATATCTCTCCCCAGTCAGGGTGCCATTATCTATAGCTACTAACTCTGTGCGACCATCTGAAAAGTTGTCAGCCCATATGTGTACAGAGCTTTCATCGTATAGGGCTCTTTCTGTAAAGAAGGCTTAAATGTATTGCTCACCAGGTCACCTGTAGACTCTTCACCTTTAATTGGAAGTGAATAGTGAGAATTAAGACTCATCAGTGAACAAAAATCTTGCATTTTCTTAGTCACACCCCTGTATGTTTTACGTGCGTAGCGTAGTCTTGCTACTCGATGCCCCCTGTGGAGTTTGGGGCCACCTGCTGGCCTTTTGGGTTTCAGGTTTGCTTTAGCAAGTCTTCTTCTCACTGCACTGTCACTGATGTAGTCTCTTCGCGTCTGAAGAACCTGTTGCCGGACTTTAACTGCATTGAGGTGGCAATTTCTCAACACAGTGGAAACAATATAGCGGTTTTCTCGGGTACTAGTGTACCTGCGTCTGCCATTACAAGATCTTTTCAGATGGTTTTCAGTTTCTTCGAATCTTTCCTTTACCTCTCGGACCTTTTTTAATGTTACACCCACAATTTTTACACTCCGACATACTGATGCCTAGTTTCAGAAAAGTTTAATGATTTTTGTACATCCTTAAGGTCAAAGAGGCATGAAAAATAAAGATTAAGTGCTGTAGTTACCTAGGCTTTTGAATCCAAATTCATAGATCAAGAAATAAATGTAAAAAAAAGTCACAAAACAAAAAGTCAAAAGTAAGAGAGCAATTTGAAAAGGAGTGTTTTTGTTTTGTAAAGTTTTTTTTAGCCATTCCTTAATTTTTTTTATCGACTATTAATTTTATCAATAAAAAAAAGAATTCTTTTTCTAATCCTTTTTATTTCGAAAATATATCTTGTGTACTTTTAAAGTTATTGCAATTTTAAAAGTGTACTACTTAGTTTTGCAGGCCAGTGTATATTCCCGGTAGAAGAATTTCTATTAGCTTTTTGTTTGTACAATAATATAAGTATTTTTTTTTTACGTAAAACGGTTTTGTCATCAGAACTAAAGCTGTGTAAAGCAAATATCAGATCAAGCTGTCAACAGAAAGGGGGTGAAATATCGATTACTAAATTTGAACCAAATAATAAACAGGTCAAGCTAAATAAAACCGTTTAAAAATATAATACATATGGAAGTCAAAAAAAAAATGTCATGTACCTACGGTGTATCAAAAAATTTGTAAGATCGAACTTAAGGCAAAAAAATGATTTGAAATGCATACCTACTCATTTCAAATCCTGTAACATGACCTTAGTTTATTTCGAAAATTCCAAATTAAAATTGACGATGATTTGATCCATTTATAAGACACCCCACAAGATGCTATGTTTATAATATAGCTTATAGTTCTAAGATGCAAAATGTGGAACATATAGCTATCTATTATTATAGAGGTAAGTAGTATCGAATAAAATATCGAAACATGTAACGTGCCCAATGCTTTTGCAATCAACGAACTAACGGTATTTTCACAGACAGGTTTTAAAAGCGTATTATATAAAAACGCGAAAATTTTTGTTCGTGATAATTGACTACGGAAATCAGCCAGCAGTGCATGTTCGTATGTGATGTGGCATTTTCAGGTATTCCAAAACCCTTTGCTGCGTTTTATTGCAGTGCTGGAGCGCGCGCGCTTCGGTCACGAGTAAATAGTTGACAGCAGTTCTTTCCCGCTCCGGGAAAACTTGTCGACTTCAGCAAAGCGAGGTTCGCTTATTTTAAGTGACCGTTGCCAGTCCCCCTGTACAAGTTTGCAAACGGAGCTGATTCCAACAGTTTAATGTAATGAAATAAGCCTGCCTGGTATTTACGCCTGAAAGGGTAGACATGCCTCATAAAAACCAAAAAAATATAACTATGTATTAGGTACCTACTTACATATTAAAACCAACAGCCTTGATGTATCAACTCGTAAACTATACTGAATAAGTGGTCCTCAAAAAAGACACTTAATCCCTTCATATTATAACTTAATTTAGTAAATGTCAGGAATTTTAGAAATGTTACAAGTATTTACTTCTGTCGTGTGGTTAAAAGTTCACACTGTTTTTTTTCCATTGGTTCGGGTATAAGATCGTGGTCTCTTTCACCGGTCATAAAATCCATGCTATAGGTATACGGTAACCGAAATACTTGTATAATAGGTATCCCTATTCAACACTATACCTTAAAACGCAAGCCCAAGTTAATATTTCGAGTAGTGTGATAACTTTACTTTGATATCCAAATTTGGACACCCCAACCGGACAAATGGAAACCCCCGTAAGCAAATAAGACGTTGACTACGTCTTTTTCTAAGGTAGCAAACAAGCTTACGGTCAGCCTGCTGATAACCAGCTACCGGTTAAAAAAATATATAAAATATTTATGCGTATATGCGAACATTAAAGCTCGAAATTTTGTAGAAAGAAAGAAAATATAAGCGGGATTAAAACCCCGATTAAAGGTGGTCAGCGCGAGATTTGTATATCCGTTTTACTAAGTAAATACATAATCTATTTTTAGAGTAATAAAGTTCAATATTGTACTAACAAATATTTCAATTCTCGCCACGCACATCAACGCGCATCGAGACCTTTTACACCAAAGATGGGAAGGGAGTGGATTGAAATTTCGCCATACAAATTTCACTCTCCGATCGGCTCTGCCGCTCCGCGCTCGGCCGGTACAAAACCACCATTACTCGGTAGCCATTGGCCCCCATTGCAGTCGCTCTGCCACAACGCTAAAATACTGTTATTTTCTTATTGTTAATGGCTAAATCATGAAAATCCGACGAACGAAACGACAACTGTCAAATGCGTCCACCGTCGGCGTCGCGACGACAGTTGATGCAGCCACTGTCGACTTGTGAAGATCTCTGGATATTATAGATCATGGAGGAAAAATGTTTGCCTTTGATTCTTCCAAGGTATAGATTATTGCAGTTTTTATCTTACCATTAGTTTGAACTCATGTTTTTTATTACTGTGATTTAAATAACAGCGTAATTAAGTGATTTGATCTTTTGTTTTTGGATATCGCGGATAGTAGTCTTTTTTAACCGTATCTATGCTTTTTATAACATCTTAAAAATCAAAATCTGTGATTGATTAGAACTTGAGTAGTTACCAAAAAAGTGGCGGTTTATACGCTTTATTCATCTTCCCATGCTTATCAAAATATTGCTTTCGACCATCGCAAACGGCACTCACATACAGTTGCAGCAGACCGCAATGTTACGCTAACATCTTCACTATCCTGAAGAGCTTTTACGAACCTTAAAAAGTAGCCTTTTTGGCACAATCTTTTTTGGCTCGCATAGCTCGCCATGAAATAATAAAAGTCTCTAATGTCCAACTGCTGCCGATCATTTTTCATAAATCGAAGTGAGAGATACCTACTATGTCAATATGTGGGTATTGAGGATTCCTGGCAATGGGTCAGAATTGGAGAAAAGGGTAATTCATCAATCCGCATCCCATGAAGTGGTAACTAGGGTACCCTACATATGAAATGCCACAAAAAGTCAACGGACTGACATAACCATGCATAAGATAATGATAAACACAGGTTTTGATTAAAAATCAAACATAATTGGGTAATATCTGTGATATGCCTCGAACACCTCTTGGCTATTACATAGGGCTTACATAATAAACAAACGGAACTGCTGTTTAACTACTGTATTATCGTTCGGGTGATGAGGCCTTCATTTAAGTTAACAGATAGATAGAAAAGTAAACAATTAGATACCAACAATTATAAATTGTGCTGTTGGTACAAAATTTACGGGAAGAATGTACTGTACAACTTTTACGGAAAATGTATGGTAATTACTAAATGTCGCCCACTAATTTGTCCGCATGAAATTGATATTTTCCATACCTACATCCCGCAATCCCGTGATTCCTATAGGTAATATTCCCGTAAATCTTGCAAAATTACCGTAATTTTTAATATTTTATAATTTGCTCACACCACAGTACTTTTAACATTTTTATGCCCTTCGTAACTTCTGAACGAAAAATCCGATTCGTATAATTTAAAAAGGAATTTACATAATCAACCTTATGAAACAATTAAGTTGAATAAGACTTTATCGTATGGTGGATGAACAAGCTAGTGTCAGCGTTTAAACAGCCAACGACTTTACACATCGTTAAAAAATCCTTTAGATATGCTGGTTTCCTCACGATGTTTTCCATCGCCGTTAATTTCTAATACGTTCTAATACTAATACATAAATCCGAAAAGTCAGAGGTGCGTGCCTGGGTTTCGAACCTACGACATTGGACTTGGCAGTACAACGTTCAACTAGGCTGTCAATACTTACTAGGTTATGGATTAATATCATGATACAAATGTCATCAACTATCGATTCTACCCTTGTTTTGATTAACTAATTCGAACAAAAAGCGGTTTTTTTGTTCTAGTTATTAACCTAGTAAGACATAATATAGCCTCACAGATTTTTTTTGTGAGAAATAATGAGTAAGTACTATAAACATGTAGTCCATTAAATATCATTATCTAATAAGAAAATTTGAAAAAACAACTGATACGGAAGGGATTCGAACCCACGATCTTCGACGTACCGTGTCGACGCTCTGACCGCTAAGCCACCGTATAAGCTAATGTGCAAAAAATTTACCAAAAAGAATGTAGTAAATACTTACATTATTTCTTGTACATACCTATTATTCGGTTCTTAAGCGCTCGTGAAATAATGACTTTTATAGGCAAATTTTTGATACCTCGGGTTACATTCACGCAATTTTCGTAGGGATCTCCAATAAAAAAAATAAAGCTTTCTATAAGTGAAAGAATTTATTAAATTATCAGTAGTTTTTCAGTTTATTATTACAAACATGCAAATATTTTAAAAAAAATCAAATCTTTTCTCTATTTATTATTAGTTCTGATGTCCTTTTAGAAAGGCCAGCCCATAACTTTGTAAATATGGATACTTTTTTTATTTTTCATTAAAAATAGCCGAAAATAAATTAAGTTATGGCCTTAGAGTACTTATATAAAAAAAAAAATAGAGCAACCCTATAGAAGTATGAACCGTGAGCACGGGTATGAACAACGCGGCCGCGACACGAGCTCCGTTTGCGATCATACCTCGATCGACTGCGGTTCAACTAGGCTCCACGAGCGAAAAAGTTACATTTTAGCTTGTAACATGGTTAACTGCTGAGTAAAATTTTGAAAAACGTCTAGAAAACTTAATTTGAAAAAATGACATTTTAACATTTCTATGGCGAGACCTGCTTTCGCTCCGCACAAGGCAATGTGGTTGACGTTATCACTCTATATTTTCTTGAATACTCTATGGTTATGGCCTTTGGCTTTATATTTCTTGGCTTCTATCGGATTAAACTTGAATTCAGCTTTACTACTAAGACAGAAAGATACATATTTTTTGCTGATACCGAATATATCTAAGTCATTAAAAAAAATTGTTACAGAAGCATTATTGTTTGTACCAGACATAGAAACGTGAAATCATTTACAATTGTGGTTAGCAGCGCCATCTATCACGCTGAAACAGAGCTATAATAGAGTCAGTACTAGCTTAGAATAAATAATAGTGCAACTGTTCTAGTAATATCGTACCGTATCTACTTCAGCTGTAGCTGGCAGTATTGTAGAGCAGAATTTTCTTGAAATCATCAATGCCACTGCTTATTTACACAATAGACATGGGCTGAGATTTAATTTAATTTTAACTTTTTGGTAAGCTTTCGATATTGTGAACTTTGGCTTTTGCTTACCACGTACTCAGACGAATTCAAAGATAGTTTTAGAAATACCGATCTTGCAAATAAAGTCTTAAGCGAAGTCAAACTACCTTCGCTCTATTGTCTTAGCCTTAATGATTACCTAAGGGTCATTTAAGATATTATACGAAATACATTTATCTTGTATTATACATCGTGAGGGTTTTAAAACAAACGTTTTAAACCACTACATATCTAATCCCCCCCAGACTAAAAATAACTTCAACACAAATCACATCGGAAATCATGCCTACCTTATTTTCTTTTGAAACCTGGTGTTAGAGTTTAAACTATCCATAAGCCGCTGACATGGCCTTAGACACCGTTAATCATGTTTGATAATATCAATCTGACCAATATATATTATTATAGTAGTCATTTGAATTATAGCAATAATAATTTACGCTTTTATGAAAAATCTACAAGATACCAGTGAAAACCACATTGTTTACTTAGAATTTTTAGTCTCATTGAACTATATCGGCAAAGAATAAAAATATATTTAGTTATGCACGCTTTTTAAGGGTTCGGTAGTAAAACCAGGAACCCTTATAGTTTTGACATGTCTATCTGTCCGTCTCAGCAATTTTACTCGCAGGGTATAAAATTGATAGAAAGCTACCATTCGGGATGATTTTATATAATTATAACGCCAACAAAAGTAATGAAATAACATTTATAACAAAAGGATTTTTTTTTTTACATGTAATGTGGGTATAATTTCATTTTTATGTAGGTACCATGATGGGTAATATTCAAAAGGGCTTGCTCTAAGGATAACGAAAATGTTTTTTTTTATGATTTTAAGTCTTTTCTACTTAGGTATACCTAAAAATGTGCAAAAGAAATCCGTCTACTGTTATTTTTGCGGTTTCAGTTGGCGGGCCAAAAAACTGAAATTATTCCCAATAGTAGCTTGCTTGCTTGCTAAAATTTCAAGGAAAATGAAAACGAAGTTTCAAATATTTACACTTTTCGTGAAAAAAATATAAAACTGTAAAATTTATATCTCTGCCTTACTCCTGAATTATTCATACAATTATTACACTTAATACATAAAATTCTATTATAAAATCATACGGAACACTACGTGCGCGAATCCAACTTACACTTGGCCGGTTTTTTCATACTGACACAAATAAATAAAAGCTTTGCCCCCCTTAGGTGTTCATTAAAGCATGAAAACGGTTAAAAATAGTGGAAAGAACGTGCCATTGAAAATATGCTATGTTTTTGTAAACAACGGACTACAATCTGTACTGAGTTACTCGAATACTATATAGAGTTACTCGGGCGTTTCAAACATGGTCCAGATTTATCTCTTTCCGTTTCGTACGTCAAGATCTTTTTATCTAGTAGGCTTTTCCGAGCTGACTATTGAGAAACCTTATCACTTTCAGTGTCTGCAAGTGTTTTCTATAGGAAACAGTTGATTGCAACCACGACTAATTCGTTGCCCAGTAAAATGTAGGCCAATCTCGGGCACCGCTCTAGTTTCTCAACGCTGAGTTACTTATCTCGTCGGGAGCCGTTGCCAACGGACCAACGCCAACTATTTTATGTAACTTTGTTGTCGAAACGTGCTGTGAAATTGATAAGTTTGTTTTTGTATCTGCATCCAATTGCAAATAATAAATCTTTTTATAATTGAATTACAAAAGAGATTCTAAGTTGTTTCTTTTTGTCTGCCGCTTAATTAGGTATAGTAGATCAACAAACAGGTTTTCTTGTAGTTTACGAAACCCTCGGTTGAAATCAAGAATTTTTGTTAGTTTTGTAAAAAACATTTAATAATAACTTTAACAAAACATCACAGTCAACAAAACTTAACAGATTGAAAGCTTAATTAGATAAAACTAAATAAAGACTTCATTAACTCGCATCGATAGGTTTCAGTCTGAAGCAGACATTTAGTGTCCCTTCTTGTGTCCCCAGTGCTTGTGGTGTTCATGACCACCCTTCTTTCCATGGTCATGATGATGATGGTGATGGTGATGATGGCCATCTTCTTCATGATGTCCCTTATGATCATGATGATGTCCACCTTCCTCATGGTGACCCTTCTTGCCATGGTCATGTTCATGGTGACCATGGTGCTTGTGTCCCTTATGGAAGCCACCTCCCTTCTTGTGTCCATGTTCCTCATGATGTCCGCCATGGTGCTCATGGTGGCCACCGTCGTGGTGATGGTCGTGGAAGTGCTTCTCTTTTTTGAATTCGTCATGTTTGTGCACACCATGGTGTCCCTTAGTTGAGTGACCTTTGTGGTAGTGTCCTTCTTCGTGATGACCATGGCCCTTGTGGCCCTTTTCACCGTGGTGATGTTCATGGTGGTGTCCGTCGTCATGGTGATGATGTTTCTTGTGTCCACCGTGTTCGTCATGGTGTCCCTTATGGCCTTCGTGGTGGTGGTGACCCTTTTTGCCATGCTCGTGATGATGATGTCCTTTGTATCCCTTGTGTCCCTTCTCGCCATGGTCATCATGATGGTGCGCATGGTGTTCGTGGCCGCCACCCTTGTCCCACTTACCACCACCGCCGCCTCCACCGCCATGTTTGGTGGCTGCTGTGTCCAGGTCTGCATCTCGCTTCTCCCGCGTAGTCCTGCAGCTGACATAAGCCAGTGCCGCGAAGGCTATGCAACACACCAGTAAAGCCCTCATGTTTGCAGTGATCTAAGCAGCTGACTGATGTTTGTATTCGCGACTGTTATGTTTTTATACTGTTAGCTTGTTTTGTTAGTATTGTATGAAAAATTGTGTAAAGCACCAAGGTTGCAGCTATGTGCCGGGTGCGTTGCGTAGTGTCACCCGGTGTCTCAACGTGAAAATCAGAGCTGAACTAACAAAAAATAGGGATTTTTATAATAAATACAATAATGGAGATTATTCCATAATATTTTTGGTTCTGGTGAAGTGATTTTAAATATTATTTATCGCAAAATACAGGATATTTTTTTGTGGTAGGTTATTTTCAACGAAATGGCAGACAATAAGTGATAGGGATAATTTTCAAAGTTTTTAGTGTTTCCTGACACGAATATCGAATAACTTTAGGCCTTCAAGATAGCACCATTGGACAATCAGGGGCGCAATTTTTGTGGTTTTTGGCAACACTAAAGACGGGCTTGATTAGGAATCAAATGTGGCAAATAGACGCCCGTATAATTTCCAAATTTTCTGTCAAGTTTGAAAGGGTTTTTAAAATTTTATAATTGATCCTATATTCATTTATGTTCGGATTCTATCATGATATTCAATAAAACAGTAGACTGGCAAAAGGCTGATCGGCTGCGATAACAAAAGGTTACTATGTGTCTGTTAACTAACAGATAGCAATAAAAAATATAGGTACGTATATAGACCTTATTTTTACGGAGGGAAACCTTCAAAAGGAAGCCTGCCTCCTGCCTCCGGGGAAGAGACACTGTGTTATTTTCTAGTTTAAATACATTAAGTTATGCCTTACTTATAATAGATATTACACCCGTTTCTTAAGGAGACATGCAGGAAACCCGTAAACCGCACTTCCACTAAGGACTTTTTGCAGCAATTACTGCAAAAAAGTCGTTTACTATCAGTATAACTATACACTGTACTAACTCAGTAAAACAGTAAGTACCTAATAATCAAGAAACTTGCTGCAAGAAATTTACCTAGTAGAAATGCAGCTTCAGTTCCTACTTATATAGGTAGGTGCTTACTTATTTTGATTGTTCGCACATTTGTATGCATGCATGCATGCCTCGTAGACGCGCGCTGGTTGTCACAAAGATAGCGATACGCTCGTAACTCAATTTAGACAAGCCAGCTAGTTTATAGTGACCATGCTGAACTCTGCACCTCACCTTTTCATTTACACAGTATGAGCTACGTCCTATCAGGTATTGTTATTTTTACAATCGAGCTTACAACTACGATGTCTGTGGCGTAGGTAATATACCTACTCATTTTTCGGCAGGACCTAGAAAAAGTGAGTAACCAGACTAATAGTTGGTCCAACTAAACTAAAAAGGCGAACGCCTAGTAATTGCCTGCAGTCCAAATATCGAAAAGGTTTTATACCTCCCTTTTAAATAATTATAGGTTTTTTTTTCCTTTTTACTGGTTACTTACCTACTTAACTGTGCCATAGATGTGCACAAAATCTAAGAATCTAATGATCTAAGATCTAATAATCTAAGGCTTAGGATTAGATAGATGATTGAGGTCAGATTACGTCCAAATGCCACACAAGTGAAAAATAAATGATAAAATGTAAACATAATATCAAGTGACAATAATTTTCTTATTAAATTAGATCTACAACCATGACACTCGCCATGTTTACGACTGGTATAAATATATCAGGGCCATAATTTGTTTTTATTTATTTAAGACAATACTTAACATCACGGAAGACTGCTGTAAGAGTTATCTAAGGCAGGCAGATAATTCTTCATTTCCATATTTATATCTATCCATTATAGTCTTGCTGAGGTTGAGCCTCCAGTACTGCAACACAGTTCCAACCGCTAACCCCCTATAAAATTCAGTAACACTCTTTGTACTTACAACCTAAGAATAAGAACCCACTGTCACCAGCCGGCACTACCAAGACAATCTACTTAACAATCCCTCACAGTATTCTAAGTGTTACCACAATAGTAGACAGCTACTAGTTTTTATTCTTTACTCTATTTTCATTACATTGTTAGCTCACTGTTACTACCAGTCGCTCTTTGTAAAACATTATTTAACTGACAAAGACATGACATAAATGCCTATAATTACCAGTTAAGTTAGACATTACAACATTTACAACGGATGGATTACCTACAAACAATAAAGCGGTCTTGTTGTAATGCCCAATTTGATCGGTATTACCCACCTACTAGTATCTGAATGGTTGCGGTTAATTTAATTTACCATGTTTGCAAGAGATTTGTTCCAGTTTCTATCGATTGGTGCCATAAAGTGATAAAAGTTATTTCGGATCTTAGTCGGTTCGATTCTCGGGAGTGGCAAATTCAAGTTTGCTTCTTTTAAATATAAAGGAATGTTTCCTTACGTACAATTTACTATCTTCAGGATTTATAGTACCTTTCCTCCTGGTACGCTTCGAAAATTCTACCTAGTACCTATATACTTACAGGGTGGTATTGTAGGTAGTCCTCTCTATTCCTAAAAGTGGCTTTGGTCGGTCGCAAATGAGATTTTATCTTCTTATTTTGGTCTTACCTTGTTTCGAATCGAACTTATAATTTTGACCTTAGTAGACGTGCCTAGTGTGTACTTTTTACACAAGTTAATGTCAGTTTACATCATAGAGTATTCAAGAAAATATAGAGTGATAACGTCAACCACATTGCCTTGTGCGGAGCGAAAGCAGGTCTCGCCATAGAAATGTTAAAATGTCATTTTTTCAAATTAAGTTTCCTAGACGTTTTTCATAATTTTACTCAGCAGTTAACCATGATATAAGCTAAAATGTAACTTTTTCGCTCGTGGAGCCTAGTTGAACCGCAGTCGATCGAGGTATGATCGCAAACGGAGCTCGTGTCGCGGCCGCGTTGTTCATACCCGTGCTCACGGTTCATACTTCTATAGGGTTGCTCTATTTTTTTCTTATATACTCTAAGGTTTACATTTAATTTTTAATACAGGTACTTACCAACTTCGTCTTGCTCACTTTAGATAGCGGTAACCGTGTGGCACCTCATCTTTAACCGACTTCAAAAAGCAGGAGGCTCTATGTCCGACTTTCCGTTTTATTTTTGTTCACCAATTTCCGATTTTGAAGTCTTTTTTGTTTGAAAGTGTAAGAAGTAAGAAATATTGTCATGATCTGATCATAGAATAAGAAGATATCGAACGGAACTTCTCGTAAGTCGTACCATAGTAGCAGATTTGTTGTAACAAGTAATATGGCTTTTTTTATGTAGTCGATGACTGCATAACCACTAACAAAAAAGAGGGGGAGGGGTGCGTCAAACCTCTTTACAAGATGAAATAGGTAAGTACCTATATCGTGTGAGATATCGCATAAAAGGTCTTTTCATAAGGATTTCAAATATTAGCCTCACAAGTCTTACGAACCACTCAAAATTAATTGAATAACAATTGAAATAACTTGACGTTTTGGAGTCGGTTTCAAGCCAAGTTCTAGCCTCTTTAACCTTTTCATTAATAACTTGACTCGTTACCGACTTTAAAACGTCTTACAAGTTATATCACGCTTTTTAGTTCCTTTTTGAAGTCGGTTTTGTTTTGTCGTCTACTCAACACGATGGGGTAGACGACGAAAAAAAATCGCCAGTTCACATGTAGGGGAGATAAAATAATTTTATTTTATCACTTTGTCGGCGTAATTGACACACCCTTACAAAATTACCGCTTTCTAGTACTAACGGTCTCTTAGCAACACCTCGGACAGACAGACAGATAGACGGACATAACGAAACGATAAGGATTCCTTGTCAGGACTCTGGAACTCTAAAAGGGCTGTTTCCGAGAGAAAAACAACAAAAACGTTCTCATCTATTATCACAATAAAAGATGGCGCCACTTGTCTTTCGGATCATGATTAAAATTGAAATTCTATATTAACGTGAGCGAAGCCGCGGGCAAACGCTGGTAACATAATAAAGGCAACAAATATTTTACTATTTGTTGTTTTTAATTATTTTAAAGACAAATATGATTGTAAGTATAATAATATAATTAATATGGTAAGTGCAATCACTTACCATATTAATTAAAACCACTTAAAACTGAAGTAACTTAAATAATGCAATCATTATTTAAGTTACTTCAGTTTTAACAATAAACCACTAAATAACACATTTTAGCAAGATGTCGCGATCACGGTTAAAATAGGCAATTTAGCAGTGATAAGACAATTTGAGGCTTGTCAGACGAACACTGGCAAGCCCTCTTGCCTTTTTTCGTATTTCTATGGTTATAATGTATTACACATCTAGATGGGTGTCATCAAGATGTGGATTATTCAAAAGGAATATCATATTATTTAATGACAGTAGTTTGAATTATTACTAAAGGAATTAAAAAAACAAAGAGACGATTTTTGCTTACTTTATTGATACAATCCTCAACAACAATTACATGAGCACTACATGATGCCATATATGGTTAATAATTTTAATCTAAATACCTATTAAATTTAAACTAAATATATTTTAATTCGTAAAGTACTTTTATAATAATAAATCACAATATATACCAACTTTCAGTTGACAAAATTATTTAACTAAAGGAACATATCTAAATATCTTTCGTAGAAACGCATCAGTGTTTCACACCCTAAAGTTAAAATTTTCATATACTTTTATCATAATTTCAGTCCTAATAGTGGTATCACAAACACATATTTAATGTAAAGGCTTCAGTAGCAACTCTAGTTCAGTTCTTTATTCACTTTTGTTTCTTTCCTTGTTAGATTATAAAACAAGATGGATGTTCAAAGTCATCTTAGCCATTACGCAAAAATATGTGTTGCTTACCGAAAAGCTTGCACTTGTACAAAGTATTAAATATTCCAAAATATTTTGTGATAAGCTTTTCTTTAAAAATGAATACAATCAATTTGTGATGAAAGCACAAACCCAGAAAAAAAATCTATTTTAACCATATTTCCTCTAACAGACCATAAATCAATTACATTTTTTCTAGACACGTCTTGGAACAACTTATAAATCAGAAAATAAAACTAAATATCACCACTGCATACACAAACATTTATCTAAATTAGATTGAAAACGCTAAAGGCCTAGTCTTTTATTAATTTATGTTCAAGCACACTCAAGCCTGTTATACTTTTGTTGTAGTGATCATTAATGTATGTTATCAAGACGTAAAGCGAAGACAAACTCAAGAAAAAATCGCTACTCTTAATTATTATAATGATATTCAAAAATACATGGTTTCTTGTGTACAGATAGAATGTTACGATGCACGTTTTCCAGATCAACATCTAAAAATGATAAATATTTAATATAAGATCTCTTATTAATCGTTGGAATATTGCAATTAATTCCCAATAATAAATAAGTTACAGTAGACAGCCTCTTTTTTTCACAGTCACACCATTTTATGTAAGTAATATTATAAACACATGCAATTATTTATACATAATATTAAAAATAAAATATATTTTTGCACGATAAAACAAAATTACGACGTTAGACACTTTTTTTTTCTTTACAATAAAAGATCAATATCTCGATATAATAAAATACTATTTATTTCATAAGGAGTAATGTCTTGAAAAAATAGGCTTCAAGAGATCAGTTTTACATTATGAGCTGAAGTACTATAAAGATATATAATGTTTATTAATATCTATGTTAAAAATAACTGTAACTTCTTATGTAATGTACTCGGTTAGGTCATTTAAGTTAATTTTTGTCGAGCACTATGTTTTTACTTCGCTTAGCTGTCAAGGATAAAGGCTACTGATGTTGAATAAATAGATAATTATAAAGATATAATTATTATTCTAATTCCACGTGTCCGTAGGCGAAAGTGCGTGAGTAACAATAGTGTAAAAGTTATTCTCAACATATCTCAAAACGACGGGTTAAGTCATTTTTAAAACATGACATGTTAGTTGAGATGGAAACCACGTTCATTAGTGGCAGCCAACAACCTTTCCTTAAGAACCTCTTTGCACGAATACTCCGGCAACTTCAGATAGTGAACACAAGTATTCACCGAAGGATAAGATCCATCTCCGGCGTCAACCTGGGAAGAAAGGTAATTTTATTTTTACCAAGTTTACCCAGAACTAACAGACAAAAACAAGCAGAAAATATTTTTTAAATTGTTTTTTCATTATGGTTATAGTCGGCAACAAAAGTCGACGAACGGATACTAGATTACAACTGGCCCTAAATCACTTACCAAGCTTGTTATTTGAAATTTGCAAAAAACGCTGAATGCCATGTCATATTAAGCTCATTACGACATAACGTCGCTGATATTGTACGTTCATATTTATTTTAGCCAAGCGGGTTCGTGATTAAACCACCTCTACTATTTCTAGCTTTTTATTACGTTTTTCTGTAAAATCACTACCATTTCTAGCTTTTTATTACGTTTTCCTGTAAAATCACTCTACCATTTCTAGCTTTTTATTACGTTTTCCTGTAAAATCACTTTACCATTTCTAGCTTTTTATTACGTTTTCCTATAAAATCACTTTACCATTTCTAGCTTTTTATTACGTTTTCCTGTAAAATCACTCTACCATTTCTAGCTTTTTATTACGTTTTCCTGTAAAATCACTCTACCATTTTTAGGTATTTATTACATTTTCCTGTAAAGTTAGTCTACCATTTCTAGCTTTTTATTACGTTTTCCTGTACACCTGATCGTCTGTATTGTTAGTTAAGCGGTATACATTGCAGTATCACTCCTAAGGACTCCTAAGGACTATCACTCACTAAGGAGTCCACTTACGTGGCAACATAGATTAGTTAGGGATTTACCTTCCGCACGACAGTGAGCCTGGGATGTAGGTTGGCGAGGCCGCCGGGAGGCAAACTGCTACAGCCGGTTGCAAATTGCAAGAATGCCTTTCGCTCGCGAAGAGACATCTCTACGAGCACGTCCACAAGTCGGAGGAAACCAGGACTGTGAACAAAGGCACCACCATATCAATCGCCATCATTACAAATAAATCAGACAATAATCTGCTTTCTATGGATGAGGGCACACACGATATGTTAAATACCATACATTATGTCAAATGACAATAATATGTACAGAACGCGCGCGATGCCCTAGGTATGTAAAATTAGCTGCGGGTGGCATTTGCACAAAGAGTACTCTTACATGCATGAAAACACGGACAGCATGGCATGCTGTTATGCTGCTGCTGATAAACAATATATTTTAAAAACGACTATTCCATGAGCAATATTATCCCGCAGCTAATTTCACACACTTAAAAATGTGTATAGGTAAAGTGCGCATGTTACCTGTCTCTAGTATAGCCGAGCTTGGGCTCCGTGTACTGCAGCAGGTGGTCGCGCGTCCACACGGGCCCGCGCTCGCCGCACAGCAGCAGGCGCAGCTCGGCGGCGCAGAAGGCGCGCAGGCGGCGCGGCGGGAACACGGCGCCGAAGCCGCGCCGGAACGCCGCCGTCTGGCGCCGCACGCCCTCGCGCACCATCCAGCGCGCGCTGGCCTCCGCGTAGGCGCGCGCGTTGTGCGGGCCCACCTGCGGCAACGTGCGAACATACTCACTTCCGAACTTACTGCATGTTTAAACGTTTGTAGCTGTTAACCGTTTGTAGTAGAAAACAATCCTAAAACCACATTTAGCAAGTACCTCGATGTTTTCCCCGCTGTCGCAGAGCGGCTGCACGGCGACATCGGCATCGACGTGCGCAGCCACATGCGTCATGGAGAGCGCTAGCTGGTCAAAGCTGACATTCTCCACGCGCAGGGCTGCCACACGTCGCGCGCGCTCGCTGCTTGGCAGCGAATTGTCGCGCATCAAACTCTCGTACGACTCCGCTGCCGAAAGTACGCTTTGAAGGAATCTAAAAATTACAGTATCAATTAAGTATCGTTTTCATTATTTTATTTTAATTACTGACATGTATGAGTGTGTTTCAAATAAAATATGGAATAAACATACGACGTGCGATCCGAAATTTGCCATAATCCAAGCGATAATAGTCAAGATACAGTGTTAGTACTATAAGACAAGAGATTGCTCACCGATGCCGAATTGGATCAAGCTCTTCCAAGCAGTCATTTGATAATTCTTCGCCACACATTATTCGCAAGAAGGGCTCTGATAACGGAAGGTCTACAAGTCGCCCATCCTGAAGAACCTAAAAGTTGCAAAACATTTATTGTCAGCAAATTCCAATAAAACGATTGTGACTGCATCAAGGAGTCATAGGGGCATACATACCTTAGCTAAAAATACCCCTAAGAACCAGAAATATTTGCAAACTGTATCACAGATGGGAGAATCTTGAGGAAGCGGTGCTGGGAATAGACCACCTGCACGAGTCACGTAGTAGCCTGGAGGTTTCTCTGAAAACGAAAACAGATCCTGGTATACACGTAATGGGAAAGAAGGCTGAAACTAAAGAATATTACCACAGCAGCTGATGCAGGTTCCATAAACCCTTAAGCCTGGTACCCTGGTGCTTCGGACAGAGACTGCCCATGAGCGACATAGCAAAACACGACTTTCGTATATACACGTATGTATATACTTCTGTAAATACAAGTGTGGTATTATTACCACCTTATGGTGAGCGCGGAATCTTATTTTATTATATTTTAATTTTAACGTAGCCTGCCTGCTAGTAAAAGTCCCCTCAAAATCGGTCCATCCGTTTAGAAGATTACCCAGAACGAACAGACAGATAGACAATTTTATTAAAAAGATTTTCTTGTAATACCTATAGTACCACGCAGGTAACTAAATTAATTTAAAAAACTGTAGATTCTTTGATACTACGAACAGAACTTCACTTTATTTATTTGTTTAGAAGATGAATACCGTCTGGCAAGACGAGATGATGCGGCGCCTCGTCATCGGCGGGGCTGGCGTGTGGCGCGTCGCTGAGCCACATGGCCAGGTCAGCGCGCTGCAGCTCGGCCGCCACTAGCGCGTAGAACTCCAGCGTAGGGCCCAGCCCCGTGCCCTCCTCGCCCGCGAACTCAACCTCCAGCACGGACTTGCGACCCGCGTGCACTCGCATCACCTGTCACGTACATCATTACAATGCTCTGAAGACTTATAAACATAACTTGGCTTAACATGTAGTAACATAGTCATAACATGGCAACCAGTGAAAGCATTTAAAAAAGAGGTAACGCGTTGATGATGATTTAATTCTAAAGTGACAGTCATTTCAATTACCTCAATAGAAGAAAAAATATGATGCTACTTAAAACCCGCAATAAAGCAAACAAAAATAAAACTAAATGTTACCTAGCTATTATGTTTCGTTTATTACCTGCATAGCAGAGCGTAGAAGGTCGGGCTGGCGAGGTATCCTAACGCGCTCATGTCGCAGTCGTCCCATGCGGAACTCCGTCGCCTCCAGCTCGGCGCGACGTGGCGACACCGTGTTTCCAGATCTAATTAAATAAAACCAACCATTAAAAGCGGTAAAGTTAACTACGATTTGTATTCAATGAAAATATTAATTTCGCCGCAAGATGATGAATGATATGCCTGACAGTTCTAATTTTCCTGTGCCACGCATACTACTTCAAACTACTTAATAAAAAATAAGCTGGCAAAAAAAAAATATTGTCTCGTCGTAAATTATTATTATTAACTATTAGTAAATTAAGTAGGTAAATGAAAAATGTATTAAATAAACTAAAAAAATTCTGATTGGTGGAACAGAACTTCTGTCAATAGAGATCGACACTACTGAATCGACAAAACATCGATGAATAGGAGCGGCCATAACAATCGTGATCAATATTGATCTGATTCCGATATGAGTTCAAGTCAAGAGTCAAGTTATAATCAATAACTAAATTATTATTTTAAACAGACTGCGTTTTGATTTATAATTTACTTATCCCGTTTATTAAGAATTTATTTCGAAAATAGGTAATTCCGATTCCATTTTCTTTGCCATCTGCACTGTGAGCATGGACCTTCGGTTCATAAACATAGCGTTTCGATAAAACTCGAAACATATCGCATTTTATCGATGTTTGGTAGCATGGAACTTACTGCGATAAGTTTATCAAGGTTTTCAACTTTGTAAAAAAGCAAGGTCGACTGGTTACATCACTAGTTGAAATTGATCGTTCGACTATAAAAAGATAAGTAATACCTTTGTCTATCAAGTGCGCGATCCCGCTGGGCCTGCAACCAGACGATGGTACGTGACGTGCCGAAAGCAGTGCACGCGAAAAACATCTGTCGGGTCTCCAAGGGAAACAGGAATGGACACCAATCGTTTAGTTGTTGACACCTGAGAATAAATATAAATCATAGAAGTCACCCCATACTAAAATAGCACCAGAAGCCAGATTCCTATTACTTTACTTGTCGTAATTGCCTTGCTTGTCGATTGGTTGGTGACGATCTTATTGGCGACTGCTAGCCAGGTTATAATAAGCCTCATTAGTAAGATTGTTCAAAAATACTTTTTATTTCTTTCATAATTAACGGTTGACTATCACTTTGGTCGCGATTTCATCCGCATTCGGCGTTCCAAATTTTTAAATTAACTTTTAATTAATTTTACAACTTTAAAATTTACTTTATGTTACTTTTATAGTTATAGTTAAAAATGCGTTACTATTAACAATTTTAATACTGTAATAACTAATTAACGATAGTCAATGTAACAAATGTTTAGAATTAATATAACAAATATCTAAAATTCAAATTTTTTACTAAAAAATTTAATACTTAAATTTTGAACTTCAAAGATTATGAATTTTCAAACAATCCGCTAACTACCTGCGTTATAAAAGGTACCTGTTCAAAATGTAATATTTGTAGGCCTGGCGGTTTAGGCTATGGCATATGTCAGTCAGCTTCACCTTTTTTATAATACAGATTTTAAACAACCTAATACCAGTTAAATCTTGTTGTTTATCATGTCAGTTAAGTAAATGCTAAAATAATAATTTGTCATTAAAATGCTTTTTTAACGCCTATAAGAACGAGGCCATCTCGCATTGTACTTCATTTTCCGCATTCCCTTTTCTCGTACCAACACATACTCACCACAGTGGAGTGGCGGCGGCAGCAAGCGTGAGCGGCTCTTGCAGCTGTTGGTGCAGCTTGTTCGTGAGCTTGGTGGACACGAATGCCTCGGCCGGCAGTGCGGGCGCCGCGGCGCGCAGACGACGCAGCACGCGCACGCAGCACGTCGCCATGGCCCCCTCCGAACCCTCCGAGCCCGCGATGCCGCGCTCTATACAATGCAACTCACATTATGTACTTCGACAAATTGGAAGGCTATGAAAAACGATACACGGTTGTAGAAAGTTTTGTCTTTATAAAGCAATTCCAGAGTCAAAAGCGTGAAGAGCGTCGTCGAAGCAATGTGGAGGACATTGCTTCGACGACGCTTCACCAAGGTAACGGAAGCATATTTGAATGCTTCAAATGTGGAACTGATGACGCATCCACCTTACGCCCGGACCTCGCACCCTCCGACTTCTTTTTGTATCGAAAAATTGAAGAAAACCTTAGAGGCATACGTTTTGCGAGCCCTGAATCGGAGTTAAATGCATTCAATGAAGCCATTGAAGAGGTCCCTAAGGAAGACTAGACAAACTCCTTTGTACAGTGGTTTCAGCGAATGCAATAATGCATTAATTGTGAAAGAATATACTTAGAAAAACAATAAATGTTTCGTAAGTATTATATCTAGTCTTATTTATTAGAATTCAGAAACTTTCAATATGCCCTAAGTATTATATGTATGGATTGAAGACATTGTAAAAATACACCTAGCTAGCGGTCCGTCGATGCCTTGCGCTTCAGCCCGGTGTACCGGGTGTACAATGGTTGCCGTGCGGACCACTCCGATACACATTAGCCTTAACTTTGTATATTCAACTTTAATTTGCAAATTCAATATGCATACATACAAACTTTATGAGTACAAAACAAATTACCTGGATCACATGGTTCATCATCCTCGCTATCACTCGAAGAAGCGAACGTCTCCATACCCTCGATTTCTTTGTATGTCAATCTAAAAAAAAATAAACATAATAAACATAAATTTTCTGATCTACCAAAAATAAATTAACCATGTTTTATGTTCAAAATTATTTTGTACATAAAACGTGACATAAAAATACAAGTATTTAAAATATTTGTGTTACTTTACAGCTGCTTAATGATATAGAAAATAACATCGAATTCAGTGTAATGGTAACTACTGTAAGTCTGCTTTCTGTCCGCTCGGTTAGGCTCTTCTTGCGAGGACACTACCGCAAGCACGATATAACAATACATTTTTGGAAAAAAAAATAGTGAATAGTTGTTGAAACGTTTGTTGTAAAGTAATAGTTCGCCAAAAGCGTTCTGGTTAATGATTAGTGAAGTTATATACGTACGTGTATGTAAGGTCGCGGTGCGTGTCGAGCAGTGGCAGTCGGTTGTTGAGCGCGAGCACGGCGCGGTACAGCGTCCAGGACGGCCGCTCCAACGCCACGGACGCGCCGCCCGCACTCAACACCAGCCGCAACGCTGGCAGGCGACCACTGCTAGTATTGCCGCTATTGCTACTGCCGGGCGCGCTTGCAGTTACGCTAGCACTCGCGTTGGCGTTAGTGTTCACGTTTGAGTTCGAGTTCACGTTTGAGTTCATGTTCACGTTTGTGTTCGCGTTCACGTTTGAGTTCGCGTTTACGGTTACGTTGACGTTTCCGTTAGCGTTCGCGTTCACAGTCTCCGTGCTGGCACTGTCCTCGCCGTCAGATGACTCGTTCAATGGAATCTCAAGATCTGAAATCGATATAATTTTTAGCTTCATCCAAATTTCGAATCTCTTCTTGGCGATGAAAGCTAAAACTTCTTATTTAATCCAATGCAACCTTGTACAGTGTGATTGAGACGTAGAAGAGGCTGAAATTGCATGTTACTATTGTCGTGTGACCGACAGTACTATAACATATTGAAATAATATCTAGAAGACATTTTAATAAATTGTGAACAGAACAAATAATATATCTTTTGCAAGCTTTCTTCCTTGCTTGCTTTTAACTATATTCGTATTATATTTGGTTTAACTAACTGAAATACTTTATTTCATGTCATTAATAAAAAACACTTGTATATTACAAAACTTTAAGGCCGTAAATTCTGAGCAGCGGTGTTTGGAGCTGCCAACATTTATGTATATAACGACACGCTGTACGCTCAAAACACTGCTGTTCCGAGTTAGCGATCTTAATGTTTAAAAAAAAAAATATATTTTTCGTTTTTTTTTATTCACGGTTGAATTTCGACTACTTGATTTGATAGATATAGTTTTGATAGACTTAAAACTTTTTAGATGTAATGACTTACCGACGGTTTGGTTAAGATTAGTTCGTCCAGGGCGGGGATCGAAAGCGGGTATGAGCGCGGAGAACTGTCGTTTGAGCACAAAGTCATCGTCCCACGGTTTGCGTTGACGACCGCCTTGACCGCCGCTACCTCGGACTGCTTCCAATGCCTCCTCTTCCATCAATGATAATAGATTCCTCGATACCTGCAAAATAGGAATATTACAACAATTTAAAAAAGATATGTTATTCTTTCACTATAATATCCTTTAATAGATTACTCACTGAATGCGACAAATGTCGGTCGGAAGTGGTTGTAGTATTTTTTTTCGAACGCTTTGCACTGCTTCCGATTCCGATCCGATTTCAATAAAAACAACAATACTTGAAATTTAAGCGGTTTGTACTACTTTGTCTACGCAGTGCATCCAATTCCTTTCTGAGGACGATACGACCTACGTAGACGTTATTAAACTTAAATTACTGGACGAATATTTTAGCAATTCATTAGACTTAATAGAGAAAACGAACTTGAGTCCTGCACACATTGGCTTTTAAGAGCGACAAACCGCGAGGAGTGCAAAGAGAATGCTTCTTCGCGATTTACGAATCTGCCGGACAGTAATGGCTAATAATAATAATAGTATACATAACATAGACTCACGCCTGTATTCCCAGAGGGGTTAGGCAGCACGTTTCGCCGGCTATGTTATAAGTTCCATATAAAAGGCGGCGAGCCTATTGCCATTAACCGAGCACAATTCTGGACTCCGTGCTGCTACTGAGAATTTTCTAATGGAAAAACCCGATAACACTTTGTCCGACCCGGAGATCGAACCCAGGACCTCGCGCTCAGTAGTTGCGCTTGCTTGCTTGCTTCACTAAACCAACAAGGCAGTCTGATAATTGGCCCGAAATCAAAACTCTAGGCCGCAATTGTTGCCAATGAAGCAGCCCAACTTTACTTTTAAAAAGCTATAGAGATGACTAGTATTTGATTTATTATCTATTGAAACGACTAAAACTATTATACGACTAAATCTATTTGTCTGAGGAACCTAAAGCACTCATAAAAAATACAATGAAACTGTACCAAACAAATCACAAACATTAAACAGACAGTAAATTAATTATCGTTATTTATGCAGTAATAAAATGTTAAACTAATTATTAATCATTCCAATATATCGATATAAATGGTTCCAAAAGGTCTAATATAAACTAAAATCAAGTATTAATAATAACAATACAAGCCAAAGCATATTATAAACGAAAGAAAAAGCATAATTAAATGAAATAAAAAAACCTGGGATGGGAGCGATACACTCTAGCCGAAAATGTAAGGAAGAAGTAAGAACAAGAAAGTGGACTAGGAAAGCTTACATTCTCGACGGAATGCTCGTTAAAATGTTAAAAGCTTACTGTGAATGAGCCAAGTCTACTCACAGAATTCATACTCACTACCTCCTGGTATGTGGGTTCATTCTCCTTGTCACTGTCCAGTGCGTCGTCCCCTTCATCATCGTCTTCTAATTCTGTGAGCAACGCCGGCGCGCGACACGACTCCAGGAAATCTTCTAGTGACACCTGGAGCCACTTTTAATATTTATACCCAGATTAAATAACATAGACTAACTACAGTTTTATACACGTTATATTTTCAGTAACTTTTCATTCTTATACTTCCGAACTCCTCTTACAATACAAATAAGTTGCGACAATTTTAAATGCTGTCGATTCAAATAGTTTTGAATTTTATTCCACGCACGTAGCTTTAACTTTGCTAGTAGTATCTATATCTGAATTTTTCTTTTCTGTTTTAAACGATCTTGGTACATCTTTTAACCGAAACTTGAATCTTTTAAATAAAATATGAATAAATCAAAAGCAATTTAAGCTTAAACTCTAAGTTAGCATTTATTTTTTTTAAACCTTTTTAACAGAATCTTTTCGTATAAAAGATTTACTAAGATTGTTTACAACTCAAGACATATGAGATAGAAACATAAAAAATAAAATATGATAAACATAAGGGAAGGATTCGATCAACAATAGTACAACTCGCAGATAAAAAAGAAATAGTTTTTATCATTCTTGCTCGAAAAGGGGCTATTTATGGGCATGCTAGAAAGCGAAAAGTAAATCTTAAATACATAATAATGTATTTTTTAAATTCATACAAGTTTAGATTTGAAATTAAATTTTCTCTTCTATTACGTAAAAGTATGGCCTATGTCCTTCCCCAAGTCTCAGGCTACCTCTTTGTCAAAATTCAAATGATCAATTTAGTAATTTCTATAAATGCCGAAATCATTGTCCAGGTCCCACTATATATAGTATATATAGTACTTCAAATAATCAATTATAACTTCTGTAAAAATCTGTAGATTTTCGCCAAGCTAGAGATATTTTAAAAAGCTTACTTGTTCACTTTCGCTGGATGTGGAAGTGAGTGACAGGGTGAGAGCATTTTGAGCATTTGGCACTAATGACGGGTAACTTTGAGCAGCCGATAATAACCCGCCTGGGAAGTTACTTGACAGAGCCAGTCGCACCAAACTGAAAATATAGAAGGTAACAGCTCAGTCAGGAAGTCAAATGTAATGGGTGTTACAAAAAGCACACGACGACATCACATAATAAATTCACACACCTATTCCTAACTAGCAGACTTCTTAGTGACTGCACTCATACAACAATTAAAGAATGAATATTTGGCTAAGTCGCAAGATAGGAAATAACTCTGCAATTAGTGACCGCCGCTGCACATAGAGAAAGACCTGCTTTACTAACCTCGGGAATAGACTAGTGGAGTGGTTGGTGCGCGTGGCTCGCTGGGGATTGTTGCCGCGGCCCACGCCCGTGCCGCGACCCACTCCTAGAGATTCTAACAATCTTGCCGCGCCCTGCACAAAAGTCCCAGTTTAGGAATAAGAAACCACACTAACAACTAATTCTGGCAGGATTTCATAATCTCTTTTGGGTTAATAAAACATCAAGATTAGGAAATAGGGTAATTAAGTCTACTTACCACTTTATTTTTTGTTATTATTATAATAGTTCGAATACTCATATTATTGTTATAACTAAAATTGCTTTTGAGTAACAATCATGCGAAAGATCTGAAGAGTTGCACGTAACGCAATACGCTAATATACATTTCTCACCTTTAAACAACATAATTACATATAATTATGATCAAAAGATATATTGTCGCTGACTGACTATAGATAGAGTATACTTACTGTAATGTTTTTTTAGGGCTCCATATATTTAATGAAGAAACGGAATCGTTAAAGATTCACTCCGTCTGTATGTGTTCCCGTCTGTCACAGCCTATTTTTTATTTATTATTTGAGCCCAACAACATTAAAAATGTCTCAAACAGTTTTCTCAAAAGTTTAGAGTGGAAATGACTCTTCGATGTGAGGACAGCGACGACGGATGTCCGATTATCTGATTACTTACTTACTTACTGTTAGCTTACATCATCCCACCAAAATAAATCTGATTACCATTTTTAAATAAATTATGTATTTACTTACTTTCATAGCTTAAGCGATAATATAAAATATATTTCTTTACCTGTTGCGTTAAATCTGGTTCACTAGCGCTCATGGCGCCGGAGCCCCCGGACTGACTGTCTTTCTTGTGGTCACCATACTGACCATCGGCAGCGTCGTTGTCCTCACACTGCAAACAACTAGTCGGGTCAGTCATATTTTAATTTAAAAACATCGATGAAACAACCACGTCAAAAGCTTATACTGCTACAAAATAAATTAAGGGCCTACACTAAAACACACGTGTTCCATAATAACATAGAAAGCACGAATTGCAAGGTAACGTTTAGAAAGACTGGTTATCGCATGAGAGTTTGCTAGTAGCACTAAATACCGGACGATCGATACTGCCTGCAAGCGTACATGCATAGACGTGTAGTTAGCGGAGGCCCTAAACAATGATAAAAGCAAGGGTCGCACGCCAATACAGTGCGAATAGTATCGGTGATACCTGTATGTGGAGGCGGTTGGCATTGTTCCGCAGCGTGTGGAGCAACTCACTGTTCAACGGCACTGTTGCGCATGGCATCGCCGCGTCGCGCGACCTGCGTGCCAGCACCGTCACACGCGCCGCGAGTACTACCCGCCACTTACTACATACTACCTACTACCTACTGCATACTTGCATACCACCAGCAATAAGGCGACAGCGTTAACTTCATTTTAAAACAACTGCCAGAACATTATTTGCAAGCATCCGTCACAATATGAGCAAATTACACATTCGACAGACACGTTATCGGGCGGCAACAGATCCTACTTATTTAAGAGTATGGTCCCGTTCAGTTAATGAAGTAAACTACCAAAAAAATACCTACTGGATAATATTCAACACTTAAAAACTATTTAAGTAACCGCAAAAATAAACTACAAGCTCTGCAATCCTTTTTTATATAGCACCTAAAATCTTATGCCCGATATCCCAAATCCCAGTCATCTATGGCAGTGCTGAATTAAAAGTAAAAGTATAAAATAGGCCATTTTGTTTATATTCTGAATATATAACTGAATTCCGATGAAGATCCGAGGAATACTTATTCAAATTGTACTTAGGCAATTTTTGCTCTCCCAGCAAGAATAAGAGTGTAGGGTGGATTTCAAACCATGTACTAACCTCTTGAGTATTAGTTTCAGGTACTGGTTCTTTAGCTGGATAGGGTTTAGTTATGTCAGTGATGCTTGTTGGTCCCATTTCCATATTTGTGAATGACGTGTTGCCCAAGTCGGCCATACAGTTATTGCTCTCTGCTCCAAGCGTCAACGATTCCACTATGGTGGCTAAATCTGAGAAAAATCATTCATTAAAACATTTCAGTACTCAAAAACCAAATCTTAACTATTTTCAAAGAGTATAAAAACTTGACAAATTTGGACGAAACGACTAGATAAGCTCAGAAAAGATAATAAATAACCTGTATTGATATGGTGCGTGGAGTTGTTGATGGCTGACAGGTCCGTGGCGTGGGTGCGTGGCCGAGACATGTTGCTGGCCATCTCTTCGCCTGATATATTGTCTGCAGAAGATGCCTGCTCCGTTGACGCCACCGATACCTAGGTAACAAAACAAATGATAATATTTTCGATTAAAAATACGAGAAGGACTCGGCGTTCTACGAACTTTATAACGTCCTAGTAATTTGTATCTAGAATAGAATATACATTTAATTAAAACTGGTACAAAACGGGGATCAACGCGCACGTACTTTATTATTTTATATTATATATCTTATGTATATTAAATTTACCTGATGATCGACAGCCGTGGCGTCAGGCAGGCTGGGCGTGGAGTGACTCTTGCGACCTTGCTTGGCCTCGCCGCCTGTGGCACCGCCACTCACGACCTTTAAGTCAAACTTGCCCTCCGCGCCCATGCGGTACGAGTTGCGCCCGCCGTGGTCCCACCTAATATTACTGAATATTAAAATGTAAGGCAGACACACTAATAATATAATAAACAGAATAATGGCTTTATATTTCTGCACTGGAACTTACTTTTAACATAAGTTTAACTATCATGTGTCAAAAGGATATTCCAAGCCATAGATGCAAGTAGCAATACACAATGGTACTGACCTGACGTCGACCCATCCGTTGTGCAGGTCGGAGGTGACGGTGCCGAGCGCAGGGTGCGCGCCGTCCTGGTCGCGCCACTTCCAGTCGGGCCCGCGCAGCACGCGCGCGCCCGCGCACACGCCGCGCGCGCCGCGGGACCAGCGCCGCGCGCGTGCGCCGCCCGCCGCGCCGCCCGCCGCGCTGCCCACCGCGCTCGCGCCGCCGCCGCACTGGCGCGGCGCTGTCTCGTTCACTCCTACCACCTGTGCGAACCATACCACTACCCTTAGATAAGCCATACATAATGCGGAGTAAAGCCACACTTGCGAAGAACAGGGAAAATTCATCTTCACAGCTAAATACAACTTGTTATACTTGACTCCCAAAAAGTTCGCCCCCGAGGAACGCGTTTCTGACTCTCAATTAATATGCTAAACCCGCACTTTTGCTATGACCTCACTTGGCATAAAACATTTAAAGCGTATCAGGGTTGTTCAACGAACCTTGCCGTAGATCTCGAGTCCTGAGAGCGAGAGGTAGTGGCTCTGTCCGCTGGCGTTCTTCCCGTTCTGCTGTATGCGCAGGTAGCGGTAGGGCGCGTCAGCCCGCAGACGCCACGTGGCCGTGCTGCCCGGCTCCTGCAGCGCCTGCTCGTCACTGTGCGCCAGCAACGTAATCCACGTCACGCCATCCGTCGACATCTATACAAATTATTTACTTACTTACTCACTCACTAGTAAGTAATCACGACTCGCATTTTTAATCTCCGACGTCGACGAAACAAGAGGGGTGTATAAGTTTGACGTGTCTGTGTATCTGTGTGTCTGTATATCTATATTCCTGTGTGTATGATGATTAATTCGACTTTGGTTGTCTTTTTATTTGAAAGGTAGTTTGATTGTGTTCTTAGCTAAAAAAAACAATTGGGGTTTATGTGTAAGGGTTTTTTAAATTTTTAATAGCCTTAATTATTCTAGAACGTTTAGGCGTAGAATTTCCAATTAATTAACAAATATATAAAATTAATTAAAAAATTAAACTAGCTTGATGTGCTGGCGTCTGTACACATGCCAAATAAACGTCTTTTCTTTCTTTCTTTTTATATGCAGTTTTATATTCCATTTAAACACTTTATTCCAAATTTCCTGAAAGTTCCTAGATATTATACTTACTTGGAATAACCAGTTCCTGAGAGCTGACCTTCCATAACCACGAGCATGACGTAACGTGTATGCAGAAGGCACTAGCTGTAGGCCTAGATCCACTGCTATAAAAGCGCGTCTATCGTCGTTAGTGTGTACATTTAGCGGCTCCGGCGACCTGGATAGCGCGTCCTCAGCTCGGCCGTACGGCAGTTGTCTCCCATCAGAAGACCAAACGCTAACCAAGCCGTGAGCACCGGGGTTAACCCATTCACATGTACCACCATTGCTGCCAATAAAATAAAGCACGCCGTTCTCGTCGAAATCGTGCTAAAAGGGAAAAAATATTAATCATGAGACATCTAGGTACATACATCATCAACAAATTATAATCAAATATTATAAGTTGTCATCTTACATCGTAAGTAAAAGGTATTGGTGCATCTGCTTTAATCTTCTGCACGAAGTTAAAAGTGGAACGCTCCATATCGTACCACTGGCGAGCGACTGACTTGGCGAGGAACCTCTCAAGTTGTCGCACTGTAGTCAATGCTTCCACTTTTAGATTTCGCCCAGCATTGTTACCATTGTTGGATGTTGAATCCTCAGTGGATTCGTCGTTTGCACGCTCCACTCGTAACCTGAATGGAAATACTTGATTAATATTGAGTTTCTGAATACCAGAAAATGTTATATTACAAATACATATATAATTATGTTAATGTATGTGTCGCCAGCACGCCGCCCGCGTGCCTCCGCACTCCTGTATAGTGAGTACCTGATCCTCTTGGTGAGATGGTGCAGCGTGCCGGCGGAGGGCGGCGGCGCGTCGCCGGAGGGCGCGTGCACGGGCAGACGCTCCACGCTCTCGAGCACGGCCACCAGGCGCGCCGCCAGCACGCCGCCCGCGGAGCCGCCGCGCGCAGACACCCACTCGCGGACGATGCGCGAGCGCTCTGCAGCCTGGCCCGGCGCATCTGTCATGCAAGTTTGCTTCTTTTATTTTTATACTAAAATATTGTAACAACCGAACGACTCTCGTTACTCGTGAAACTAACATGTTACACATTTCAAAATGTTATGATATGAATATTTTCTTAGTTGATGATATGAACAGTTTCAAAATATGTAAACAAAAGCCTGATGTTCTTACTTTTTCCATACATACCGTTAGCTTGCGGCGATAGCACTTGTAACAATGAGGGTGCGAGACCGGATGATTGCAGCTCATACGCGGAGAGCAACTCTTCTCCACACAGCAGCTCCGTTAGTTGTTCCAATGATTCGTTTAGCTCACGTTGCCAGTCATCTGTTTAAAGAATTTTATTATGTTTTTTATTCGTTAATAATAGTCATGAGAAATTAATAATTAAAAAACTCGCAATGTCTGTGTTTAAGACTATTTAAAAAAAGAATATTTATATAAAATATGTTTGTTTTATATTACCGGTAGGCATAGTGGCGAGGCGCTGCATGCGCGCGAGTAGGGCGCGCAGGCGCGCGACGGGCGGGCGCGGCTGGCGCGTGGCCGCGTTGGCCAGGTGCCGCGAGTACAGCGCGCGGGCACGCTCGCACACCTGTACACACGTTACGTCTACCTTAATCATTGCAGTTTCTACTTAACCTGACCGCCATAAGAGCCCCAAATAATAACATTGTATAACAGGGGTGATGGTACGTATGCAATGACTATCGAGGCGATTACTTGTAAGCGAGTCGCAGACAAAGGATATAATGACCCGACGCTAGAAATTGTCGTACCACCCCATGTGACATAAATGTTTTGAATTGTACTTCCTTGGAAATAAATAACAAAACAACGTACAATATGCAGTGGGAGTCTCCATCAAGAACACATATGAAATAGAGTGAAACTGGAGAACTGGTAAAGCAAGTGGTCAAATAAAAACTATCTTCAAATACAAAATGTAAAAATACAACATAAAAAAATCCTTCATCTAAAAGACAGCTACCAGTAGACAACGTTCCTAAAATGCTGGCTGCATTGCCTCACTGATTAGATATATACTCAGCCTTTGGGGTAGGTTAGGTTAGGCCAACATTTTGGTCGCCGCACAAAATCGCCGCACAATAAGTGGTAACTGGTAAGAGCCCAACGTATGACATCATTTAAACTGGCGTAGCGCGGAATTCTTCCCGCTCTCCTCACGCAGAATAAGCCATAGTGACTAAGCCGGTAGTCAGCAGTGACACACTGGCAGCACAACACGATTACAATTCAAGATTACCTGTGCTTTCAGAGCTTCAGTTTTAGCGGCGAGTCGTGATCTACTTGCGTTAACCGCATTGTGTGGCGTTACTGTTCTCCTATCAGCCCAACCACTTGCTAATTCGGGACCTGATAAAATGAAACAACATTTATAATAATTTAAAAAACTAGTAATAGTAATGTGTTAGGTTTTCGCCAGCAGCGCAACAAAATAATGAATATTTACCTAAAAATGTTTCAGCTGTGAATGAATGTTTGGTGCCTCTATTTGATTCAAAAATAAATCCAGGCAAATCTTCTCTGAGTATTGTAGTCTGTTGCTGACCATCAGTGTTATGAATTTGAAGTTCCTTTTCCCTAAAAAAAATAATCTATAGTAGCATAAATTGAGTTTAAAGGTGTGAAACAGATTACAGATAGTAAATATGCTTACTTTTTACTTGACAAAGCCCAGTTACCGATTATCAATTTGGCAGTTCCGGGTTTAGAAAGAATTGGCTGAGGGACCGAATTTTTTACTGAAGCTCGCGCTCGTTGTAGTTTGTCAATAAATTCGCCACGGTTTTCTGTAATCAAAGAATATAACCATACATATTAACATTAATTGCCAACACGCAGTGAGCTAGCGTAGTGATTTATGCTCTACTCTTCTCTGTATGAGAACATTGCCCTGCAGTGGGCTGCACTTTAGTTACAGACTGATTTATTATTTATTTTTATTTACATTAATACCTACTTTTTGTTTTAAGTTCCTCCTCAACCTGGCCTTTTAAGGGTGTTGTGAATTAAAACATCTTCACCAAATGAATTTTGTTTTTAAAGCTCGCGTCTACGTTAGGTACGTCACTCACTCACGTACTCACTGCCTGAAAGGCTATGCGATTACGCATTTCGAGCGAATGCTCGCAGTTAAATCGCACCTTTAGTATTATAATAAAAACAAAAAACAGTATACCAGTGTTATCGGTCTGATGTTCGGGACTGCCGCTGGAGTACATAGTGGCGAGCTTGCCGTCGAGCAGGAAGCGGAACCACCCATTGCTGCCGGTGCTGAGCTCCAGCGCGGCCGCGTCGCTCCACACGTACAGCGCGTCGCGGCCGCGGCACAGCGACCACTCCGCCCACGAGTAGCCCACGCCGCTCGATAGGCACGACGCGTCTTCGCTGCAACCTACAACGTGCGAACATCATTACACATTATTTTCCTAAACAACTAGCCATAAAATATATCATATGAAATACCATTAAATAATACTCGTATTGTTCAAACCCAGGTCCTTGGTCTATGAAGTGTTCAACGCAATTGTATTTGCCCGCCTTGCTAGCTTGTTGAAAAATTTGTTCGGTAGGATAGTTAACTAAAAGGGCGGTAACTTACCTGGAATACTGGAGTTTTCAGTATCAGATGTTAGGAAGGCCGCTGGAGCAGCTGCTAGCCCTTCCACCTTGCTGAACACGCCCAGGCGAGCGAACTGCTCCAAGTAAATGTCTGAAGCTTTCACCATCAACTCCTCAGCTATACCCAGCACTATAAGATGACCGTCATCGTCATCCTACGTCGAGAACCAGATGAAAATGTTACAGACATTTATTTCAATAAAAATATTATTTGTGTTCAGAAGGTTTCCTTTCTGAGCACAAACAACCGAAAATGCTTTGATGACATAGAATACGGGAATTTCATAATGTCACCCTCATATAAGATATTGTTCGCCCAAAAAGTATATCATATGACACCAAATAACAACAATCGATGGGTATATTAAAACACAGTAAATAAACACATAAAAGGATTGTTGATGCAAGTAAGTTTCGATGGTGTGATGTCTTTACAATAATGTGGATGCATTGAAACTTAAATGACAATGAGAAAGAAAGATCGCATTAGATTTATTATGATCTCAGCACATTTTAATAATAAAAATTAGTATTGTAAGTCTGATGGTCAACTACTGAAACTCATTATTTATGTTTAGCTAATATAAGCCGAACACGGATGATGTCATCATCGAATAAACTGGGCACATTAGCATGAATCTCAAATGGTACACAAAAAACCGTGCATCGGTGTTTCAAGCAATGGGTTACGGCTCTAAAACGGATGATAAATCTTATGGTTATTTTATAAGATTTTAATCAGAATGTAATTACGAAGGACTGACGATTGGATTTATCGGTCGAAAGGATCAAGTTGTCGATATTAAAGGGCTTAATGTTATCAAACATTTTAGAGCCGGCGCTCTTGGATGGCTAGCGCGGGCGATGGGAACATCACACCATCGTAACGTTACCGCAGGCGGGCGGATATAGCGGCAGCGCAGCACTCGCGCGGGCGCTCGTCGGCCGCCGCACGCAGAGCCCTGGCACACACACATCGTCAGACACACCTACTACTTCGCTGATATTTGTACGCAAAGATACTACTCTTAAACATTAATCGCTTAAAATATTACAACACATTTTTAGTGATTATGGTTGTTTGGATCATTGGTTTAATAATTTTGTATTTCGTTAGAATTACTTGCAATCCAAAAGTTAACAGTAGGTGGAGGTTAGCAGATCATCATCTTATGAGCAGCTATACAACCATTGTGCTCAAAAGTAAATTGTACTTTTATAACTATTTGTAATTGCAGTTGTAGGTGATACAAGTTGAAATAAATTATTTATTTTTGCAAGATACGAATTTACACTTAAGAAATAAGTTAAGTTGGTAAACTTAAACAAAAATAATAGGCTTATACGGATCACGATCACGGGGTTTGGCACTTCTATGGCAGGTAAATATATGAACTTTATTTTTTATAAGATCTTTATCTGCTTTTATATAATAGGCATACAGTTAACTTCCTATTATTTATATAGATATTGAAATTAGTAGTAAGAAAAAATAACATTTGTAAATAGAGTCGACACAGAAAGTATAGAGTAAACAGGTGAGATGGTACTGACGGCGTTGTCGAGCACGGCGGCGACGAGCTGCGTGAGCAGCGCGGCCGTGTGCGTGCGCTCGCGCCGCAGCGACAGCGCGCGCAGCAGGCGCGCGGGCGCGTAGTGCACCATCTTGCGCACCAGCGACAGGCACGCGCGCCGCACGCCCGCGCCGCCCGCGCCCAGGTAGCGCGCGCAGAACACCGGCACCAGCCGCCTGCCCAATGCCCAACGCACTGCGTTACTTCCAAGCTACACTCTAGCATTGCTATAGCTTTATCTACACCAATACCGTAATGCTCTAATTATCTAATTAAAAATAGTACCGTAATTACAGACTTTATTCACATGCAACTATAATCAATTTAAAAAGTTGTCTGATGATACAGTTCTTGTAACAAAATAATGGTATAAAATAACTTTTTTTCTAAACAGCACACTTCAGGTTGACCAAAGAATTTTCAATGCAATTTTTAAAGCGGCTGCATATTATGTGGTGGCGCGCGCCAGGGCGCATGTGCGGTGAATCGAGTTTGAGCGCCATGTTCATAATTTATTATTGTTTGTTTATTATTGTGTTACTATCGGCATTAAAATTTATTCTGTGTTAAAAAGTTCTGAAAACGTCAGTAATAATAAGAAGAATTTAACTCCTCCTGATATTTTGGAAGCAGCGACGAAAATATCGAACATCTTTTACCAGACAAATCAAGAAAATTTTACTAAGGTAAATGACCATATAACAATAATACCTTTTTGCATGAATGTAGATAATGTATGAAACTGCACATAACTAGGTATTAAAACACTTATTTAAAAACCTCGACTACGGTTCGGTTTTTAAACTCACACTCGTGTTTTAATAACCCCTGTTATGTGATACTTTAATAAACTACTATTATCTACACTCATATCGTAAGCTTCTAATTATCAAATTAAAAATAGTACCATAGTGACAGACTTTATTCACATGACTCTATAACAAATTTAAAAAGTTATTTTATAATACAGTTTCGTCAACAAAATAATGCTACAAAGTAACTTTTTTTCTATTAATTTTTTAAACGCTTGGCTAAACATGAATTTATTGTTGTGCCCCTAGCGCCCGATTATTGTTTACTGTCTCGTTTACGGTAGACGATAGATGGGTAAACCACGAACTATGATCTGCGTGGTGTTTTTCTGTTCTTTTTTCATAGGACGAAAATAGAACACAAAAACCATGCAGTTCTCTGTTGCATAAATGCTACCAGCGGTAATAATCCTTTGCAAACTTTAAATTCATAATTCGTCATAACTTACTCAAGGTACACAGCTGCCATCTCCTTGTCACCAGTTTCAGGAAAATCGTCCTCATTAGTTGGCGAGGGTGAATCGTGATTACCAACTACCAACCACTCGCCTGGACATTGAAGAATAGCTGCCACTTCCCTGTGACCTGTAAAGAAAGTAAGTAAAATTCAACCTGAATGGGTGCGTTATAATTACAATACGAAATTAGGCTTATACATGATGGATCATGAATCGGACATGTTCGGCAGAACTTTAATACTTCTCCTTGCGCGTTAACGGTTTACTTTGCCGGGAACGCGTTTAGTATAAAATCCAAGTGATGAACGGACACGTGCTCCCGACAAAATTGTTGAAAGAAAAAAAAGCCGTAAATAGCTACTTCTAAATTAACTCCAACTAATAGTGCACTGGGATCGAATCGATCGGATCGTCCCGGGACTCCACGAGTTCAACCTTGGCGCAGAGCTGGTCGAGGACGCGGTTAAGTAGGACCCAAAGCCAGTTATTTTCAAGAGTTTCATATTTACCATTATCAACCTGAGCTATACAGCTCATACAGTGCATACGCACTTCTGGTATTTTTACCTTGGTCATGTCGTTCTCGTGCTTTATCCAAAGGCGTCTTGCCATCCTCGTCGCGTAAATCAGCATTGGCACCATATCGGAGCAGCACCTTAGCGATAGCTGGTCGGCCAAAACAAGCCGCGTAATGCAGAGATGAACTACGCTGACCGCGATTCACGTCGGCACCTGATTCGACAAAGAATTAAATCTATATACCTATTATATTTTCTTGCCAGATTCAGGGAGTTTGACTTTAAATTCCAATAAATACAATAGCCTAACTATTCAATCAGCAAATTGAATCAACAAAAATAAAACAAACGCACCTTTCTCGCACAAGAACTCAACCATTTCTCGTGTGCCAAAAGCAGAGGCCCAGTTGAGTAGTGTTTGTCCAACGTCATCGGTGAAGTTGACGTCGACGGCGCCGCTGGACACGGCGGCCAACAGCGCGTCCGTGTCCTTGCCGCGGATGCAGTCGATGAGCTGGCGGTGCGACTTGTCCCCGCGCGCGCCGCTGCCGCTGGCCGACGAGCCCTCCCCGCTGGCGCCGCCCGAGCCGCTCGAGCCCGACGTCGAGCTGCCGTTGCGGTTCGTCGAGCCACTGACATATCACATGTAACCGGTTTTAGAACAAACATTGCTGACAGAAAAGACCGTGAAGTTTTTGTTTTATATGTAACATACACTTTTTGAATTACATTATTTTTAAGATATATTTATTTATTAGAGTACAGGTACAATTCAAGTATATAAAAAGGTTTACCCATGACCGTTTATTTTTAACGGAAAAAAACACAGAAGTCTTATAGTTATTACTTTTATAGCTGTTTACTGTCCAGAAAAGAGTGAACTGTATACTCACTTCTGTATAGCATGCCTTCCCTCGCACAGTAGAACGAGCAGTAAATCGACCAGACGCATGCATTCAAGACACCAGCGTTCATCTGCCTGCACCGCGGCTTCTACAGCTGAACACAATTCGAGCCTCACGAGATCCTGCAAAATTAATCAAGTTATATTTGTATTCATAATTATAAATAACTATTGCGCATATTTGCAGCATACACAATAGCGTTGTTGACGCATTCTTACGTGATACTCGGGGTAGTACGCAAATCTCGTACTTATTATAAGCGTGAGCCGAAAGCAACAAATGTAGTATTCTGATCGATTGAATTTGTTACACTGTTTTTTTAATTTACAAATTGCATTCATTTGCAAAACATATATGAATATACAAATACGTTAAATCACGATATACTTACATGAGTAATTTGAGCAGAACCACGGCACAAAGTAGAGAGCAGACTGACTGTAGTGGAGACAGCTGGGGCCGAGCACTTGTCGTCTCCACTCTCAGCACTGCCCAGTCGGCGAACCAGTTCCTCAATTAATCCTATATTTAAAGATAATGAATACAAGCTACAATTGTGTAGTCATAAAATCATAACCTCTAAAACAATTAGCACCAACATGGCTGACATTTTCAGACTAGTACACCTCAGATTGTGCTATTGTTAAATGGTCACAAGAGAATATTAAATGTTTTGACTATAATACAGATACATATAAAAGTAGGTATAAGTGTGTGTATAATGTGTAAGTGTGATAATTATTATCTGCCCGAGCCGCCTGCCGGGTCAGTCATTGCTGCTTGTTTTGCTCAAAAATATTATGACATAATAAATTTACAAGATTATAGTCACGATGAAAGTAACGAAACTGACAGAACGGACGAGTATACAATTATACATAAAGCAGATTCTAACTAAAGATTTTTATTTATATTTATTTTTCAAGCACTACCTTCCGCCCGCGGCTTCGCTCGTGTGGTACGTTGATGATCAGAATACCTAGGCTATATAAGTAATATATTTTATTTTAACATTCAACCACATATATTTTTATTTCTTTTGTGACTAAGAACACCAAAAATGTGCTTAACAATACCAGCAGTTACGAACACAAGAGTGTGTATTCGTACATAATTATCAGACGTCACAACTACAAGTATCGCTCACCTGCCTTCGTGAGCTAAAACATCTGTCAAAATTTGATTACCAGACGGCTCCAACACTACATAACTTAATTAAATGGAAATCATGATTAACTTACCGTGTTCAGCAAGGGGGGCTGGATCGGCATGAGCACGCGCAAATCGGTCAGCAAGCGACGCGAAACATCGAAGTGCCGCGTCAGCAACGCGCGCATCATTATGGCACAGCAATGCAGAAAGAGACGACACTGCATCACCTACGCGAGCATCACCCGGCTCCATTTTGCCACAAACCCTAACAAAATTAAGGTTGTCCACATTAATATTGTTTCCTGCTTTTAGGTACCTGTACTTAATAAGGATGATAATAAAGTCGGACATTTCTAATACATACAACATTTCATACAATAAAGAAGAGAGAAGACTGTTTTTGAAAAGGATACAAATTTAAGTAAAACCTCTACCTGGAGACAACTGCCATGGCTGAGTGAAGAGTATCCTTGTGCACAGATGTACCATGGTGTGTAATAAAATGTAATACTGCAGGAAGACCACCACCCTCCCATACTGCACCTGCCTCCCTGGTGCACACCAACTCCAATACCTGTGATTATAAAACTTATTTTATTCCAGTAGTAGAGTAAAACTAACAGCTTCAACATTTTTGACCCATTATTTTTAATTTAAAATAATAATAATACAACTGAATACTATATGATTGAAAAATAAAATTGGTCTAAATTAGTATGTATATGTCCCTACAAGGAACAACAGTGTTTTTATTACACAATTTATAATTGCTTGGTTCCTTGGTTCCTGCTGGAACAATATTAATTCCAGCGGTGTTTGTTGGTGCAGGAGGCTTGTATTGGGCAGTAAATATTAACAAGTTATGATGGCCTATTAATATACCATTCATTGATATCAAGCCCTGAGGTTGGAACCCCAGGAATAAAAAATAGAATTATTAAAAATGTCTACAACATGTTTGAGCACCAAGCTAGCTATTAACCATATCAGAAAAGAATGACAAATATTAAATAAGCCAAAACAACTTACTTTGATGCATTGCTCAGCAAGATCCTTGCTGGTACGATTGTTAGGATCAACGGTGAGCAATCTGCTACATATTGCTTTTACTGCTCCTTCTATAGCCACAATGCGTCTTGTACACTCAGCTGCAAATAATGACTGTTAGTAATCATAGACAAAACAACAAATTTGGACGAAACAAATAAAAGTATAAATTAAAAACTAAATTTAATAGGCAATTAGGCAGTTAATCTTCTGCACTAGTGTCGAGGACCCAATTTCCACATGAGCTTGTCTCAGTTGTATGAGTCATCAATATTTGTTCTGGTCTGAGTGGTTACTGGTTTAGTTAGGCATTATGAATTACATGACCATAACTGCACCCATAATACTACATTTTAATTTTCAAAAATGACCTGCTAAGTGTCAAATTCCAAAAATTGAGTTTTGTCAAAACAGTTTATTTTTCAAAATAGAAAGATAATGTCATACTATACAACACAACCTAATGCATGTTGGCAGTCATTCAGTTTAAAAACTACCGATCATTTCATTCAATTATTCTCTCTCACTTCAATTTGTGAGAAGGCTTTTGTCCAGCAGTGGGATAATATACCCTTTATTTTTAAATAAGTCTTACAGAAACAACAGTAAACATGCTAAGATACTATGCATGTAGGTAAATGATGTGGTAAAAAAGGCTTTAGTGGTGCTCTGAAAAACAGCTATACACATAGCTTCTACATTATGATTACATTGGAAAATAAACCTGAAAAGAACATACTCACCAGATACATCCAAATAATATGTAATAGCTCTGGCTGTGACCTCCAAGACATTGTCTGGTGCACATTCATCTAGGAATATTTTACACAAGGCAGGAAGAAATGTCCTAGGAGGGCAGCTGAAATAAAAGTATGTCAAATTTAATAAAAGCATGTCACAAATAAGTGATAAGATATGATAAAAAATGGTTTAATTCATTATTAGATACTAGGTATATCACATTAAATTCATAGTGTAACAGAAATGTAAATAATACATGGAATAATAGAATAAGCATTTTTTTTATTGATGAGGTGTGACTGAATGGCCATAATAACAATAGTCCTTTATTGTGCCTGCAAGCTGACAGGCCAAAGGTTAAATCAACAGTAAATAATATTATTAACATAATAATAAACACAGCAAAAGTAGGCTGTACCTGTATTCAGTAGTTAAGGTAAAAATAACAGTGGAAAGAGATTATTGGTGAATCTATACTTCTCTGAAATTATATCTATAAACCTTTCAAACAGCAGAAAAAAAGTAAATGAATAATTATTTGTTTGCTGTTGCTGTGAGTTGATTGTGGCTTGATAATTTAGAAACTTATTCTAGTTATTTACCTTTCAAAGCATCTGTCAACATTATCAGACATAAGAAGTAACATGCATAGTTGTTCAAGAGCAATGAGCTGCATGTCACGCTCATCACCCTGTCCAGTCAGTAGCCATTCTAGCAAGGTCTCTGGATCCACTTCCGCCATCTATTTTACAATAAACAGATTTATGATAAAATAAATCAAACCACATTTATATAAAATGGTATGGTAAGGTAATGTCAGTGTCGTTTTAGGGGCAGAATGGAATGTATTTTATAGCCTGCTTGGACCTAATGTAGTTGCAGCTTTAAACTTAATTCATATTTATTTA
This sequence comes from Protodeltote pygarga, assembly GCA_936450705.2. Lineage (NCBI taxonomy): Eukaryota > Metazoa > Arthropoda > Insecta > Lepidoptera > Noctuidae > Protodeltote > Protodeltote pygarga. Next base: position 6,151,012 of record OW388255.2, on the reverse strand, counting down.
TTTATGAACAGAGGCAGTATGAATGTAAACAAATTTTTTGTGATCAAGAGAAATTAAAAACAATTCTTAACATACCTTCTAGATTTAGTGGCCCAGGTCACCTGAAATAGGAATGTAATAAAGTAAATGTAAAATAATCGTTGGACAGGCAACGACACGAAGTCTGTAATGGTAGAAAAGTTTAAAGAAACTAGTTCAGTGAACTTCAAAAACACTATTTTTGTACTTATTATACGTATGCATCATTGATATCTTGAAAATATTGCGGGATTATCCATGTTAATCACGTAAACATAGTTTTGACTGATATAGATGTTGAGCGTAAAAATGTATCAGCCATTTATTGTCAATATATATGTAGGTTACGGAATATTATGACTATGAGATTTTGTACAAAATGGTCCTTTCTTTTTCGTAATATCTTAAATAATCACAAACATGTACACTAAAATATCAAAAATATTCGACTAATTAAACAGTAAATTACGATTAGAAAACATAAACACTGATAAATATGCACAATAATAATAGTTTCAAGATTAGAGTGAATGTGACAATGTATTTCTCACCACTTGCAATCAGTTGACACTAATCATCGATGTCAAATAAAAAGCACTTCAAACTATTTTAGAGAAATCTAAATGATTTTTAAGAGAATTTTCACCAGTTGATAAATACAATGCAATTTTATTCGCACAAGATTTTCTACAAAAATCTCTTGACACCAGTTTCATCAATCGCCATTTCATAGACAATATAATTACTCTAGTTTTTTTTTAAAATTTACTGTAAGTTGGCAACAATGCTTACTGATGCTTGCCATAGACGTATATTTTGAATCATCAAACTGTACCATCCTACCATCAAACCCAGTCCAGTCTTTAATCAAACCCCACATCAAACTATTGGTAAATTTTTTGTAAATATTTATTTCTGAAAAATTAAGGAAAATAGCAGTGTCCAATACTTTATTAAAATTTACTAAAACTCACAATGAACTTATTTTTCCAAGTTACCTATGTATGATTAAGATATATTTATTAAAAGATAGGTATCGTTGCAAATTATTTGCTACCATATAGATATACCTAATATAATTTTAATGAGATTACGTATTTTATCGTTTACTGAGAATCTACGTTCATACTACCTATACCAACGACCCATACTTGCTTCGTGACTCATACCTATTAAAGTCGTAGCAATTTATTGTTTCTGTGGAAACCGCTGTTGCTATGAAACCAAATCCTAGAGTAGCAAACTTGGAAGAATACATGTTACTATGGAAACTAATAAAAACCACAATATATTGACGTTCCATTCCTTTATAGATTCATAATATTATGTTGTACCTTCTTGTAAGTAAGAAAAAGAATATAGAATAGGTACTTCGTAGTAGTATTAACAGTTAACACTGAGTGGCAGCAAACGCAAAACATAAAGTGGAAGAAGACTGAGACCTAGATTAGAAGTCATTTCTGGCACTATAATTATAGCATTTAATAGATAAAGAGATACTAGTAATCCAATACAAAATAAGTACCTAGTAATGTTCTCAATACCAGAAATAGCTAGCCAGTTAATTGACAAATCCCTTATAAATGTGAACAAAGATAATTCCCGTACAATATTTCTTGTTGGGAGTAAAGCCGTGGTGAGTTTAAAAGTACCTTATATCAATAAAATTACAATGCATATCCGTTGACACTAATGGTGAGTATCAGTACCAGTATGTAGGTAAGTAGGCATAAGTTTTAAGTTTGTTTTTTATGATTATAAAATAACTATCTATTATTGTCAAATTAGATCGTTAAATGTTATGGCCAAAGTTTCGAATCCGAGCTTTATCTTATGTTCCTAAAACAAAACAATCAATATTTTTATAAGTAAAATTCTACATAAAAATAGCGAGACGGGGCGATGTGCCAGTCGAACACACAATAACACACACCCTCACACACCCTCATATCCTATCTCACACACACAACACACAGTCCACAATAGTCTTAAACAGAAAGGTAAGTACCTATGGAAATCATGGGGTGGAGTTTTGCCCAGCAGTGGGATGATTCAAGCTAACAGTAACAGTTTATTTAGATCAGGGCTGTCCAAACTATACACCTTCGCGGGCTAATTAAATTTCATACAAAAGCTGGAGGGCCAGAAAAATATTTTCAGTTGCAAGACTAAAGATAAATAATTATACCAAGTATTGAGTACATGTTTTGACAACGAATAATATTATCCAAACTATTTGTGTCCAAAACTATTTTTAGATTAAAATGTGTGTCGCGGGCCGCATGAAAACAAGCCGCGAGCCGCATGCGGCCCGCGGGCCTTTGTTTGGACAGCCCTGATTTAGATTATATAGACTCATTTCTCACTGAGATGGCGGTTAGCCCGACAAACAGTGACGCCAAGTGACAACCTCGCGACTTGGGCGGCCACTTTGTATTTTACTTTGCAATACCAAGGTATTATTAATGCTGCGTATAATTATATCTTAGCACTTAACTGGTCGCCGCTTTGCTGTCGGCCGCTCTCATCTAAGCACTAAATAGAAGTAGGCAATAAGTAAATATTTACTTTTCAGGGAAAGACAACATTGCTCTATTCTTTTCTTGAAAAGAATGATCTCCCACGGGAAACGCTAGTGGTAGAATATTCCTTTGGAAGAAAATCAAGTCAAAAACAAGGGATCGATAAAACTTTGTGTCATATTTGGGAATATGGTGGCAAATTAGAAACTTTAAATAATGTACTATTATCTACTCCTGTACGCGGAAAATATTTTTACTGCGTAATGGTAGACTTAAGTAAGATAAAATGTATATGGGAAATTTTGGAAACATGTACTCAAACCATGAAGGATGTCTATTCAACATCGGAAAGTACCCCTGAATTAGTAATTATTTGTGGAAAATATGACTTATTCAAAAATTATGGTAAGTTCTTTAATCAACCCTGAAGTCTCTCGTCGGCAAGACGGTTTTCAACGAGTTGCTGTACATACGACAAACTTGGTTGACGGTGAGACGAAAAATACCTGCCTCATTTTTACACTCCCAAACTATAATAATAATTCATTTCAAAAACTAGCTGCTTCTTTTTCCTCTCTCAGAAGTCAGAACCCCTAGAGCCTACCACGCGGATACTGTCAGTTTTACTGAAAAATACCTAACTAATTAGTAAATATACTTCCTTACCCGTCTCTGTCCTTCCCGAAGAATACCTAATTAACAAAAAAAAATCTAAGTACTTCAAAACTCTAGAAATAACTCAAAAAAGGCTTACTTTTGTAATCGGTGCCAAGTTTGAAGCAGCTTTTAGTATTAATAGAATTATTAAAGAAACCGCCACCATCTAGTCAGCGGTTATCAGTGGGAGATTCGCCCGAGTTGTAAGGGCCCTAATCGTTGGCAGTGGCACCGACTCCAAAACGTACGTTTTCTTGTGTTATTTCTAGCATGTGCAAATGCATCGTTGTCAGACTCATTATTTGCCAAGCTTAAATTAAGCTAATAATTTTAACTAAAAGTTTTTGCTAAAACAGTCGGTATTTGCGTAGTTTGTAAACTCGTACTAGAGTTATAGGTACTGTACCTATACCGTACCTATATCTATAGGTTAGGTATACGCTACGGTATATCGTAGCGTCTGTATTATTCTAGCTCAGGAATGGGTATATACAATATATATATATAAAATACGGTTTAGTAAAAAAGAAATATATTTATAGAATATTTATAGAAAAGATAACGACTTTCGTGTGAAATCATAAATTCCAATACTTAGCTACTTAATTATTTTTCAGACAGCGAAATTAAAAAGTTCATCTGCACAACTTTAAGAAGTTTCGCATTACTTAATAGTGCCCATTTGATGTTCTATTCGTTCAAAGAGCCGCAACTTCTGAGACGAGCTAAAGACATGTTATTTAACATAGCTTTCGGAAATTGTATTCCTATCAAAGAAAAGAATACTAACTACACAAAACCTTTATTTATACCCAAACGTTCGGAGACTTGGGAAAGTATTGGATTAGCGCCTTCTACAATAGAACAAGTAAGTTATAATTTGGTAATTTGTAAAGGCTGGCTGAAATGCTAAAGAAAAAGCTTAGGTTCTTAACATAATTATAATATAAAGGTCCGACGTAGCGGGCATCGTGTTACTTACGTACGGTTAATATTGCAGATACCTTTGGCATGGCTTGGCCTCTAACAAAGTAATTATATTCTCTCTGAGCTTGGCAAAAAAAATCGCTCTTTTTTTCGCCATCGTTGATGATAGTCTAACTGAATAGGATCCTTTCTCGTAGACCTCCATTGAGTGCATGAGATGATGTACCCTACATTTTTTATCGAAGTCGACCCCCTTGCAATTCGGTATCGATCCCTATGGGCTGTTAACACCACTTTAGGGATCACTTGTGTAGACCACTAGGTATCTACGGAAGTGCTTCGCAGTGGCACAGACTTGTCTACACAACAAACGTAGCATCAAAGTGCGCCAGTGGCGCCCCCATTTTTGCAGACTCATTTTTGCAAATCTTAACTTCGGAATAGGTATATACCTAAAGAAGATAGCGCAGTATTTCCAGAAATTACCAAAAAAAAAACAAAAATTCTTCGTCCTGATGTGTAGATACACAAGTTTATCTAACGTAATTATTATATTTGTTATAAGTATTCTATTTATTCCAACTTCCAGATTAAAATTCGTCACGTAACACGAATACCGCCAGCCTCAGTGGCGAACGCATCATTAGACACCTCAACTTTAAGCCAGCATCATGCTCACCAGGAGGCTGCTCTCGATGCTTTAGTAGCTCTTAAATACAATGAACTGCGCAATTTGGAATCGCTGGATGTTCCTATTGATTACTTGTCTATAAATAAATAATACACAAATTGTTATATAGAACTGACTTTAATTATAATAGAAATTAAGAAAATTTCATTTATAGGTATGACACAGACAAAAATAACGATAACTAAAAAAGTGTAATTGCACTTGACAGGTTTTTTCAATGGGTTTGCTTTTGAGTTGGACTATTTAAAAGCCATTAAGTATTTAATTCGTGGATCCACCTGCAAGTTTTGTAGAGATGGCCATGGAGCATTTCCTGGCACTTCCTACATAAAATAGGTTTAGTAGGTACGTGCGTACAGCGTAGGTAAGTATTATTTAATTATCTTGACTTTACTCCAGAGACCCAGACCACCCGAGTCTTTTTCCAAATATTTCAGCCTGTCCATACTTTATGTTGTAATAAAATATCACTAGATAGATACCTAACGCTATCCGTTATACAATATGCTTTTGAATTGTGTTTGTTATTTTAGTTTTACTTGGTGTCTACCTAGGTGACGTTATTTCTTCTTGCCCGCATTCGTGCATCTAGAGCTTGTAGGGCATGCTGTGATGCTTCATTTTTCAAGTCAATGGCAAGGCTTACTTGTAGACACCTGTAGGCCAATATCACATCACCCGTCGACTGTAACAATTTGCATCAAAGATTAAAATGAGATGTTCATTAGGTAGGTACATCAAGAAATATTATGTAACTGTTAGGATTTCTAAAGTCACATGTCGCATAGTTAGTAACTCCATAGCCATGATGGTGTGCCCTATACTGAGGGAGATGACATGAGTACCTACATGACTAAACACCAGGCACTTTCATAAACTTCTGACGGCTATAGTCAAAAAGACAAAACACCCAAATAATAGGTAGGTACCTAGCCAAATTCTCGATTTAGAGACAGATGAGATAATATCACCAAATCCAAACTTACCAAAGCCACATGAGCAAGATTGAACCAAATATTAGAACGAATGTTATGGTCAGCCGAAAAATAAAGAGCTTGCCGAAAACATGGCAGTATCAAATCCCACTGATTACAATACAAACAACAAAGTCCTAAATTGTTGTATATCTCCGGCCCAGCAGGATTCGTTGCAAGTAATCTCCTGGAAAATGAAACAAGAGCTTTTACTTGGTATGAATGACTATAATATACCTACCATGTTTTATAGGCATAGGCATACAGAGACGGTACTTTGTGTTCGCCTTCGTGTACCTACCTACCTAGCTTACCTATAATATCTTAGAGCAATTTCCGGCTGGTCGTTATAAAAATTATACATTGCAATGTTGGCTATGGCTTCCATGTTTGATGGGTCCTCTAAGGCAACCATACGATATTCCTTGACAGCTAGAGCGGAGTTACCCATTTGATCATGAATTCTGGCTTTTTCTATCAATAAAGGTGTATATTCGTGAAATACGGATAACCCCTGCTTACAGATCTCTAAAGCCGAAATTGGTTGATTAAGTCCCACATACATCGCAACCAAGCGAAGGTAAATAGAAATGTGTTTATTTTGTTTAAGCGCTTGACGCAAACAATCTTCAGTATTCCTATACATTCCAAGGGCGTAATAACATCGAGCCAAAGAGAAATTCCACCACCAGTCAAATGCCTCTTCTGATTTCTGTGCTTGAAATGCCACTTCCATAGCCTGCAAAGCAACAAAAATAATTAATTTAGAATATATTTTCATAGCATATTTATAAAATTATGTTTAAGTATAATTATACTACACCTTTTAAGAAAAGTTATTAATTATATCTCTCATAATCATATCTATTTTTAATAATAGTGTCCCCCTGACCGAATTTCGGTCACACTGGCCAATCTCAACGGAGATTTAGCCAACTACATATTATGTGCGTGCGTATATACATGTGCACTCTCTATTCACTCACTCTCATAGTCCGATGGGACAGCAATTCAACACGACCGGAAAGAGATCAGACACAGGATCAACAGCTATTAGTGTGTGATAATTTATAATGCCTTAATTGATTCGAACCTGAGACCTCTCACTTGCAAGTCAACGTTCATACCACAAGACTATCACGACTCTCGAAGTCTCGATACTACCTAATAATAAAGTATTAACATATAGTACGTCCATATTAAATTACTGAGTTCGAGGTGTTTCACACAGCCTGTAATAGCCTTACCATGGAATGGCAAACTCAAACCTTACCACTAAATTAAAACTGTTTAATTGCACGAAGTGCTTTCGTCAGTCATTTCGTTGAATACCTATAACGTGAAGCTTTGTCGTTCGAATTTGCACGGTCATATCCACGGACATAATTATATGTTATCCCATTAAGGAAATAGAAAGTGTGCACCTGTGTTTAGGGTATATAATAAGAATTAAAAAATACCTTCCTCACGTCACCTTCACAGTAAAACACATATTCAAAAATTGTCTTTGCGGCTGAAGTAAAAAGTTTGTCTTCATTGGAAAGAAATCTTAGTGATAGTGGTGCGCTGGGAGTAAAGCCAGCACCACCCGCAATAGCCGTAGCCGCTCGAGACATTCGGGATGCTGTGTGTAGAGCAGTCCTCACACTGCGTGCCCCTGCCGTGGTGGTGCCCGCGCGGGACCGTACTGTCGCTGTACCTCTTTGCTAAAATTGGACATACTTAGTATTTCTAAGTAGAATTCAATAAAAGTTGTACTAAATTAAGATACCCATAACAAAATACAATTTTATTGTAGGCATATGGCGTATTAGGTCATTTAGGTAAGCTATCTAGCTGTGTTAATTAAACACATGCAGCATTCTACTAGTATGTAATGTACGTAAAAATACGTTATGAGTCGCTTACCTGATATGTTGTTTGAAGGTTACGAGCAGTTTTACCATCTCGTTGAAATGATGTTCCAGGTCTTGGGGTTTTAGCAACCGCTGTAGAAACCAAGTCATCTTGCTGAGGATAGTATTCAACCTCCTCATAACCATTACCAACAACTTTCGCCTGTATGGTCATAGCACGCATTCGAATAAATTCTATCATTCGATCATCTTTTTCCTGTAAGGCTCTTTCACATAATTTAAGACATTCGTCAAATTGTTTTGTTTTATACAGATTCAATATCCTGTACTCTATATCCATCGAAATGAGTGTATCGATGTTCTTATGTTATTATTAAACTTGGTTGCCTAGTAACGCTGTCAGCAAACAAAAGTGAATACATACATAGTTATTTACACCTCTTACACCTTAGTTTACACAAGCTCGCCTTTTAATGAGATATTTTTTTCCTATTTATTTTCGCATTAACTATGATTTGTATAAAATGAGATAAGTAGTAGTACCTCAGTTATACGCATGGGATGGTAATACGCTCCTAGTAACAATAATCGGAAACACATTTTTTCCAAACAAATCATAGTTAAAAAAACTCGCACTTGGCACCCTACACGAGATTTGGATTTGGATGCAACACCAACACGTAAACTATTGCATTAACAATATTCAATCAAATTGTAGGTACATCACATACTTACCTACCTACCTAGCAAGTCACAGTGACACAGCCCATTTATTTATTCCGTAGGTATTCGCCCCATAACACTTTAGTACCTAAACAACGTCAGCGAAATTTATGAACTGAAAACTCCCCATCCAAAGAAATATTTAATGTTGTATGTCATGTATTTAATGTTGTTCAGACGTAACCAACTTATTGTAGTTTTGTTTTTATAATAATAAGAGGAATGTCTACTAGCTTCAGCAGCTAGGTACCTACATAATATTTGCATATATGAAGATCCATACAAAGTTAAATATACTTACGTAAGTACGTTTTTATTTTAAAAAGAAAATTAAAAAATTCTACATATTATCTTTGAAAATATTGGCAAAACAAGCATATCTCAAGTATATTGCTAATTTATTAATATAAATACCGTAACCTGCTGCAAGGTGCTGAGATATTGCAATATTATTTGAAATACCTATAATCCTGAAATCTCTGTGACAGTAAATTATTATATAAATGTTTATGTTTTTAAAAATATTTACACAATATGTCTTTACAGTTAAATGTAGTAATAGTGCCTACTACTGGTTTACTAATGAGAAGCGTAAATGTTATGCATAATCTATAAATTCTATTGGCATAATAATCATAAAGCAGAATTTTAAGAAGTATAATGTTATTAACGCATATTTACTAAATATTTAGGTACACATAATATTTTGGAGTTTTAAAAAATACCTAACTTACCTAATCTGACCGAATCGGAGCCACCTTAGAAGATATGCCTAAATAAATATTATGCCCTTAAAATGTAAGATAAGTAGGACTGCAAATTATGCTTATAAAAATAAGACCAAATGATATAATATAAACATAATAGAACCAAATGATAGTTATGCTTACCTGTGCATTATGCCAAAGTACTATTATGCTAAAGTATTATTGAGCTCATAAAAGTTATGCGAAAACGTCGTGCCAATCAATTTATGCCTTGAATTTTTATGCCAAAAGAGGGATTCCCAGCATAAAATATATTGTCATATAATTTACATTGGCATAACACAATTCAGCGTAATGATGATTATACGCATAAAATTATTAAACAAAATGTTTTATTTGATTTTATTATTTTATGTGTAATTCGGATATCGGTTAGTATCAATTTTGTCAACCTTAACAGATAAACGGGTGGCATCGGTTGGTGGTTCCTACTAACTACTAGTGCATAACACGACAAGTTTACCTGAGTTGACGATCCCTGTGAAAGTTTTAGAATATAAAACCAGGATCATGAAATCTTTTCCATTCACAAACCAAATTTACTGTGAAGCACATCAAAAATGCTTCTCTGGGGTCTAATATTACTTATATCTGTAAGCAACGTACTCATGGCAGAGTCATGGAGAAAACCAGGATGTCATCGAATCGGTTAGCTACATAATATTTATTATAAATTTATAACGTAATACTCTTACGAAATGATTTGATCTTTATTAAATTGTATTAACTCAGTCCCCTTTCTCTGAGTCCTATCAATCTACATTTATCCAACGACTCAGATTATCATGCTCCTTGGCCGATATTTTTAATATCAATACCATAATAATATTGAGTCCTAATTACATGTCTGTGGCTAATTGCCTACAACTACAAATAACTTAAATGATTAAATTCACATTTTAATTTGCAGGTCACACGAGGAACATAAGTATACCAGACTGCGTCGAGTTCAAAATAACCACTAACGCTTGTCGCGGGTTTTGTGAGTCTTGGTCACTGCCCAGTATTATGCTGGGATTCAAACGACATCCTGTTACTTCACTCGGTCAATGTTGCAACATTATGGAATCTGAAGATGTAAGTTCCCATACAGTTAATTTACCTAATTAATGATTAAATGATTGAGCCTACGATACTAACTACACCCAATCATTAAAAAAAAAATATAGAGAGGCGCGTGCAAGGTATTGCACGTGGGTATACGTAGTAATAGCACCTAGGCTATATTATATTCTTTGATGTGGGGTGCAGTGCTGCCTGTGGTGCTGCTGTCAAATAGGTACATCTTGTGAGTTCACTCTAGCTACTTGAGGTGTAGGTATCTCAATGTATGATCAGCGTATCAGATCAACCGAGGAAAAATTATGCCCGCTCGAGCACTGTATAAGTAAGGTTGTCATTGTAGTTTTCATGTCACTGCATTACAGTAGGAATTATATTTTTCAAAAAATTAAACCGAGGCATAGGATGAATTAGGTGATTTAATTTGGAACCCGCTTAGCTTGGCATTGGCTCTGACTCCAAAACCAACGGAATTTTTATGTATTTTTTTTTCAATTTTGAGTGGAGTCCCCCTTTTTTTCGGGAGTCGATTATCAACAACACATACCTACAAACAAAGTCAAATTAATTGTTACGCAATTTAAGTTTTCATCAATTGAGGAGTTCTGTTTTATTTTTTGTTGCGAACATCATCAGATCATGACAATAATATTAAAATGGGGCCACCTGGAAGTACTTATAGGTAACCCTTGAAAAAAAAGGTTTTTCCAAATCGCCAAATCGGTCTAGGCGTCTTCGAATAAAAGACCAATTGAGGGGTTCCCCCTTTTTTGAAGTCGGTTAAAAATGATATCGTCATTTTTGTGAAAAAATAAGTTAACTACCTACTTTATTTTTATTTAGGTAGGTAGGTTTTACTTTATTTTTATTTGGGCTGTATTACTGCAGGCAATGAATCGCAAGATTCAATTAGCCAAAAATGCAAAGGTTTCGAATATAATACTATTTTGGGAATACGATTGTTTAAGCCGTGTGTATGGGATACTTAAACCATGTAGGTAGAGATACCTCGCAAGTTGCAGTGTCCGGTGTCTTTTTTGTGTTTGTTCTTGAAGCCTGAAAGTAAATCTTCATAGTGGTAGAGTCGCTAAAGCCGCAACATTATTGATTATTGCTGTAGTAATGACGATTTATTAGTGTCAAATGTGGCAAGGAACAAAGGTACTAAAACTACGTAACTGTGATGTCTACAACACATGCCTGGCGTACCTATATGCGCCTATGCGGTAACTGCATTGGATTCGTTTTTACGTTGATACTTACCTACCTACCATATTGTATTGTTGTAATATTTTTCGAAATGAAACTCTTATTTTCTGCCTAGTGTTTCGGTATTGATGACATTGACACAGTACCTACGGTGTTATGAACAAAGATTTATTGGAAATATCATGTGCTAAGTGGTTTTTTTTTATTATTATTACAGGTACCCGTCAAAGTGCTGTGTTTAGATGGAGAAAGAAATTTAATATTTAAATCGGCCGTTTCTTGTGCTTGTTATCACTGCCAAAAGGAATGAGTTCTGTTTTTTTAATAGGTAATAATTAAATGTATTGTAATAAATTAATATTATCTCGCAATGACGTTAAAACCAACTTGTAACTTGCAACATTTTTCACTTTAACTAAATTAGTAGGTACTACCTAATAAATGTAATTTTAAGTGCTAATAAACATATCGAACAATGATACATAATTATGTTATTAAGTACCTATATTACTCTAAGTTACTAACTCCTATCTTAAATTTTCACCCGACTACGGTGGCGGATGAAGCGTACATATAATAACTAATCTATAAATACCTAAAGCAGATTTCGTAACTTGGACCGACTTCAAAAAAGTAGGAGGTTCTCAAATCGATTTTACGTTTTTTTATGTCTGTTACCACAAAACTCCTTCATTTATGAACCGATTTGGAAAATTATTATTCCAATTAAAAGGATGTACCTACTTACTTCCAGATTGGTCCCATAAAAATATTGTCATGATCTGATAACGAATTTCGGAGATAGAGTAACAAGTAATATTGCTTTGTTAATACGTGTACCTAGTCGATGACTGATCGCTAACAAAAGTAAGTATCAAATAACTTGCAATTTTGAGATGTAGTACACACATCAACATGGTCTAGGGATATTTTTATGTGAAGTGCGCTAGTGGCGCCCTCAATTTTTGCAGATTCTTTTTTGCAAAACTGATAATATAATTAGTACAAGACTCACCATCATGAACATCAATCATGATGACCATGAATTCATGACTATGACGGATAGTTATTTTGACTAAAGACGAGGCAGTATAGTCTATGGCTTTAGCCTGTCCTAAGCAAGTCGGACGAACTGAAGAAAAAAAAGCAACTGTCAGGCGTCAGTAATCTGTCAACTGTCAAGTGTCAGTGTCAACCAACCAATTCGACGTCGTTTCGAATCGTGTCATTTTTGTCGCCTGTATTTACCATGTCATGAGATTTCTCGGGTGGATTTACGAAATTTTATAGATCTAAGTGAACGTATAGATAATTATTCTCGTTCTATAGAATAAAGATGGTATGGAGGACAATTCTACACCTTGTAAAAAGCCAACTTGGCAAAACTGTGTTCACTGTCCAAGACTACTTTTCACTTCTGCCACGGAATTCGAAAGGTTAGATATTACACTTATTTAATTTTGTCAATTAATTATAAAAACAAATCATCGTTTCATGACACATAAATCATGGGTATTATTTTTCAGACATGTCCAAGATAAGCACAGCATTAAAGAGGGATCTATTATACTTTGCCAATATGGACAAAATGGAATGTGTTCAGCTCTGCAGTTCGGTGATTTGCGAAAAGCAGGTTTTAAATATCACGTAAGAGAATACCACTTATACACTAAAGATTCAAATGATGATTGGACCTTCTATTCTTCCTCACAAAACCTTCCTGCAGTATTAAATGATCCCAACAAAGGTAAACAGAGCAACTTTTTTACAAAGACATGGGGGGATAGTTTTATTGATAAAGTTGATGTTTATCCTAGTCCATATTTACCTGAAATTACTTTAGCACATTTTGAGTCATATTGCAAAAGAGTGGCTAAGAAATATCGCCGTCATTGTAGACTAAAAGAAAGTATCCCAGTCAAAAACAAAACACCTGTAGTAGAAAATGTGTGTGAGGTACCTAGTATATTTTATGAACAATCTTTGCCATTAAATGACCCAGATGTATTTGGCAAAGTTTTCCCTAGTCTATGTAAATCTGAAGAACCAAGTATTGCTATAAGATCTCTCCAGGAAACATTGAGTACATACCTAGATGTTATAGAGATGAATATTTCAAAGCAAGTAGCTCAAAAGTCCGATGCATTTTTCCATGCAATGTTGTCTCATGACACTATAATGGAACAAATGGCAAGAGCTGTGAATACAGTTAGAAAAACCAGACAGAACATTACACATGTAAAAGGTAATTTAACTGAATGCCCATTAAAATTAGCAAGTTTAACAAGAATAAATCACAACTTAAACAATGTCCATGAACTTTTAAAGTTAATGGGTACAGTACAACAGACGCAACCGATGATACAACTTCTATTGAGTACTTCAGATTATGTAGCCGCACTAGACTTGATCAGTTCTACACAAAAAGTATTATGTACTCGCCTTGCAGGGATTCAAGCATTTAGACATTTATCTCCTCAATTGACTGAAATGAAAAGATTAATTCATAAAATGTTGAGCAATGAATTTTTAAGATTTATTGTAACAGACCTCAACAGACCTCCAATAGATGAAACAGAAATACCAGAAAAGGAAAAAATTGTATCAATAGTATCTGGAATTCTAAGATTAAAAGAATTTGATTTTATAGATACTTTTAAGATAGAAGCAATGACATCTATTCAAGCAACAATAAAACAATGTGTCATAGAAATTATTTCACAGCGAGATGGTAACACTGAAATAGTATTGAGAGGATCTAATGCAGACAATATGTGGCTATTGTGCAATGAAGGCATAACATTTTTGCAAAAAGTTACACCAAACTTGATTAATTTATTTAAAAGAATTTTAACTTTAAACAATTTGGTATTGGAAATTACTCAAATGGATGATGTTACAGGAAATGATAGTGATGATGTTTGGTTACCTGAAGAATTACGTTCTGTAGAAGAAAAGTTAAATAAAATGATTGGATCACTATCTGATTACTGTAATGAGAGGTGTGCCAATCTTATAGTCACTAAAACTGACAATGATTATATTTTCACTGATATGTCCCAATTATCTATTTTGTCTAAACTTATTGAGCATTTCTGCGATGAATGTGAAAAAATCACTGGACATTGCAGTAATGCGATGAAGTTAGCTTTAAGAAGCTATGCAATGAAGTACATACAATGTTTACATGCTGAAAGAAGAACGCAATTGACTTCTGCTCTAAATACTGAGCGGTGGAAAGCTGCTGAAGTCCCATGTGAATTACAAAGTGCAATAAATAAAATTCATGAATCAGGTGAAATACCTAATGCTGTACAATATGACAGTGGAAAACCTGATGGAAAATTTTTGCTTATCAATAAGGAAAGTTATGCTGTTGTTGGCACAGTGCAGCTTTTAATAAAAATATTACTTGAATATTGTGATGCTACAAAGCAGTCTCCTGTAATTGTTCAGTATTTGGTACATTGCATGTTGGAATTAATTAGATTATTCAATTCTCGGTGTTGCCAATTGGTATTGGGCGCTGGTGCAATACAGAGTGCTGGATTAAAAACAATCTCTACTTCAAACCTTGCATTAGTATCTAGATCCCTCCAAGTTGTTATGTGGTTTCTACCGAAAATAAGAGGGTTGCTTGAAAAACAACATTCAAAGGAATTATCACTCAATGGTTTTAGTAATATAGAAAGTGATATAGTAAGCCATAAGCAAGAAATAGAGAATAAGATTTGTCTTATAGTCAGTAATATGCTTGCATCACAGCTGACTGGATGGGATGCTAAACCCCCTGTTCCATCTCAAACATTCCGAAATATTTCTAAACACTTAGTTAAGTTACATGAAGCACTAATTGATATATTACCTAATGAACAAATAAGGACTATTTACAAAAGAGTACATGATAACTTCAAAGATAAACTAAGAGAACAATTAATAAAGATGAACATAGTAGCAAATGGTAGTCCTCAGCATGGTGTAGTCACTTCAGAATTAACTTTTTACTTACAAACCCTTAAGACACTACGAGTTATAAATGAAAATGATTCAGAGGACAATATATTGTATGATATTTGGTTAAATTAAGCTTAGTTTAGAGAAAATATTCTGTAATTTGCCATTTTTGTAAAAAAAATACTTTATTTCCAAATACTTACTAATTATTATTGTTAGGAATGATCAAGTTTGTTGTTGCTCATTTTTAGGCAAATAATATCGTCACAATTTCCATGATTTCTAATTCCAACAGAATTTGTAAACATTCTGAATGTAATTTGTGTTACACAATTTACTTGCTTGTGTAAATTTTGAGGTAATGAATTTGTTACTTAATGTCCTAAACGATAAGGATGTTTTTGTATACCTACCTAGTCCTTGTAGTAACAAGAAATTTACTTGTGTTGTTATAAAAAAATTTGAAAAGCTCTTAACCAAAATATCTACTTTTTAGCATTTTAATTTTTTCAAACAGGCATCTAAAAAGGGCAGGACGAAGATTAAAATTGAGCTTTCCACTAAGTATACTAATTCTATTAAAAACTTATGGCAAATGTTATCTGTGAAACGCCAAAGAAAAAAATCATTCTAATTTTGAGTATGTACTTATGTATAATTATGTAAATATATTGTTTAATAAGCATCAATAATCCTTGCTTTGTTGTAATCTTAAATTCCTTTTTTTTTTCTTTGATATTATGATAAATACCATGGGTTTAGGTTGGTGATTAGATTATGTATATAGAGAGGATATGAAACTAGAAATTTGATATGAAGCTGTCGGAACCTTAAAAATGGCGTCCGAGCACAATACATTATGTAGTTTTATTTATTTGATTCACAGATGTCACCATAGAACTAAAATAAAATGGAACATATCCTCTCTTTATAAATAAGTAATATAAGGGTTGGTATGTCAAAAAATTTACCAGTTATATAGGTAGGTAATTAAAATACAATAATGAACAGCTTATAACGAAAAATTGCAAATAATTAATAAAATATAAAAATTGTACAAAGTATAGCAAACATTAAAAAATATATTTTATTGGCGCGTTTAGAAAATCATATCACTTATTTGGGTATGGTAAAACTACCGCTGCAGCCGTTGATGCGGCAGGGGTGGTGTAAGCATTCACCATAAGGCTCTTCGCCTATGACCGCGTTTTTCATCGACGCGCGGCTCAACTTATTTTAGGCTTACAAAAAACCACTCCTGTGCCCTGTGGTCACAAAATCGGTCGTGAGCGGAGAGTATTAGGGTGAAATTGTTGCGACTACAGTATACTTTTGTATATCTTATATTAAAGAAGCTATGTAGGTACTATCGGGGACAGATCCGGTGGTAAACTTTGCTTACAAAGTCTTTTGAACGATTCCCGCACGCACACTCACATAATACATATGCTCCATATTTATCATTCAAATTTTAACCTTTTATTATTCAAATTCAACCTTTATTTTATTAAGAATAGAGTTCTAAATTCCTAACCTACCGGCTGACGCAGATACTGAACGGACACTGCTGGGTCGGGAAGTATAACCTATTCTGCATCGCATATCTATGCAATGGTTGTCACTACTGAGAGGACTACCTCGAGGTCACGGAACACTGGAGATGTGCCCAGTTTGGGCGGAACAGAGCTAAGTACTTAGGTACTCGATGCAGCAGTTAGTAAGTCTCTCGCTCCCGAACATCATTCAAACAATGTTCTGTAGCATAGCAAGACAGCGTAAAATGCTGCCACTATTTGCGAGGAGTTAATGTTCGCAAAGCAGGCGGCAGAGCGAGAGGGAGATATCAACGACGGATCTCTCTCGCAAGAGACCATGACCTGCGGTCTCCTTGAGTTGCCTACCTGTGGGCGTCGGACTTAGGGTCAGGCCGTCGCCCAATCAGATACAGGCCCGAGATGGTGGCGCGTCGTATTCTGTCAATTCTGTTGCTTAAATTAAAAATCTGGAACCAGTGAGTGCTGTTTCGAGCTTTGTGCTAATATTGAGTATTTCTAACTGAAAAGCCACGTCAATCTGCAATAGAGATTTTCTACCCATATACCTACTATTACTGAGTAGGTACAATTTTCTCTTATGAATCGTTTTTTTTTTGTTATTTTTTCAGCTTTAGTGTTATCAATACAAAAGATCAGTCGAATTTCGACATTAAGACGACCTCTAACTACTCTGACTATCATTTAGCCAGAAAGTAGATTAGCTGACGAAGACACCCTTGAAATTAGGGTGCTTGGGTTACAGCCATAAAAGTATAATAAAACTTTGTGTTCATTTTATCAAAACTCAATTTATACATAACAGTAAATTGTATAAAAATATTAACAGCTATCATGATGTAAATGGAATTATATTTACAGCGATTTTTTATGGACCAAATACAAAAATAGGAAAAGAAAAGCCAAACTACGCGAAGTCTGTGACAAGTGGACATGGCAATCCATGAGTGATTTTAACAGAATACTAACAATGTAACTAAAACTGAAACCACTGACCTGTGTAGGTACTTTACTAAACACACAAGGTAGTAATTAGTATGAGTGTATTTATGTATTAGTCACTAACGAATTGCCATGTCGACCTGTCATAGACTCTGACTTTGTATCACAAGTTTTCATCTTTGGCTAGATAATTAAAATAATTGTAAAATATTTAAAATGCACAATGGTCACATAAAATAATTCACAACTAATATTCTTAAACTATTAAATCGCCTATTTTAACTATCATAAAAATATGATGCTAATGGATATCTTATTATAAAAGCTATACAAGTACATACAACTTGAAAAGCCATAAGTTTTGTGGTCAGTTGTACTTCAGGAGTAGGGCCTAACTTAATCAAAAATAAATTGATTAATGTCATATTATTCATAGTCACACTTTCTTCATCTTCAATTTTATCAATTAAATGTAAAACGGTTAGCACTTGAAGTATAATTTTCGATAACACAGTCATTTCTTTTTTTACTATTATAGTTTTGCTTGCATAAAGTAAATCTGTTTCTTCACTGTACTTTGGCAAGCGATGTCTTGGACATGGAATAATGTGAAATAATTGCGGGACTGAATACAAGAAATTGACGATTTGTGGAAGGAAAAACAGTAAAACTGTTTTACTGAAATGGCTCAATATAGCTACAACCGCAAATGTCATTCCAGATACGTAACAAAATGTGTCACCAACAAATACCTTGGATGGATACCTGAAATAAGAAATTATAAGTTAAGTAATGAAACAACTTTTTAACGGATATAAAAACGCGAGTTATATCCGTTAAAAAGTTGTTTCATTATGTTAAGTGTTCGCGAAAGTTTGAGACTACATTATATAAGTTAAGTAAGCAGTAAAAATAATCCTGACCAAGTTTGAAGAATATAGAAGGAATATAGGTACAGTCATTTCAGCAAATTTATTATCATTCATTTTCTCTTTCATTCGCTTATTCATTCATTAATTCATTTACTCAACATGAGTGAATACATAGCAACAGAATTATTGCAGTATATAAAGCAAGTTATTGATATCAATAAAAAATGTATAGGTATGTTTGTTTATTTTGCAGCATACTTGGAATTCTAAAAATATATGTTTGTAAGATGCATATTTGCATAACTACTTTGTTGTAGTTTCTAACACAATGTCATTCAGTTTCAAGTAAGGATGAATATTTACTTACCAATTATGTTTTAACAGTGCCAGTGTAGTTGCAAGATATGGTATCATTATATATAAAGAGAAAGTATGAGCTTTATACTGATCACCCTTCAATTCAATTAAATCAAAAATAACTATAGATATTGCAATGATGACAGATTGTCCCACTTCAAGTCCATTGATACCAGCCAAAATGTTTATAGCATTTGTGCAGAATACTGCCAACATTCCCATGTAAATGTAGTAGAGGAACCCTGTAAACAGTAAATGTTATAAAATTTTCTGAAACATTTAGTTGTTATTGAAATCATTTCTTGTATAAAGATTACATACCAATGTTAATGGAAACACCCAACCATTGCCTTAAAGGAATAGGGACGACGAAAGTAGTAGAGTTAAAATTCACAAAATACACCACAAGCAAAGGTAGTGATGCTATAGTAGGTAACAACAGCTTATATCTCCACCTCAAGTCTAATACATCATCAGCGAATCCAAGGAGGAGCATACAGCATATAGATAACAGCCCTGCCAGCAGTTCTGCAAACTAAAGAGAGCCAGTTTATACAAGCTTTTACCATATCACATACATACTTGATTGTTAGTAGATAGCAACTATAAATAAAATGAATCACCTGTATTTAATTATTATCCTACCTCATTGTGAGGAAAATGCTCTCTGTCCATCAAGCCATTGCCAAAGACGATTGGTATGTAAGTAAAACTTGTTATTAAGAAAATACATCCAGATACAACACCAATAGCTTCTGGTCTAAAATAGAAGGTACAAAATAATATCTTATCCAGGAAAAATGCCCTGCGACATGGCACTAAGATCAAAGAAAAAATATTCTAATCAATTTAATATATCACATATCCTTCTCTCATATACTCACACTTTTTTCTTGCTCATTTTACATAAATCTATTCCAAATAGACCAGCTTTTACGAATAGGTCTGATACATTAGGTATTAATTCGTCTGTGAGTAAAAATGCAATCGCCGATATGATCAGCAGTATTATTATTTCCCACATTCTGAATTATATGAACTGTTACATTAATCAAGTCGATAATATTTATAAAACTATTATATTATAGAAAGTAAAATAATAGTATTATGAATAAATAAAATAAATTGTGAGACAACGAAGGCCCAGAGGCGAAATGACAGCAGCACTGACTTTGACAGTGACTTATCTAGTCTTGTCTTTATCTGACAATGACATTTGATTATCATTATTCATAGAGTAATATTTATTGAATTTTAAACACTAAATGATATTTAATGTTAAACAATCTATAAACCTAATAAATAAAAGAAATAAAAATAAAGTCACGCGAACGTCATTTGCAGGTAGCGAGCCCAGGAGGCTGGTAGCATTGCTACGCTGGACGGCAATGCTGATTCTTTGAGCAAAGAAATAGCCAGCCGGCGGCAGCCTTATTACCCTTAGGAAGCTAATAAAATACGTTGTACAGCTTCCGATCCAACCCTAATTATCGGATGAAATCGGACAATGATAGTGTGATAGTCTGATTAAAGTGATAAACTCTATAGATATTTTTTTATGCATCATTATTCATTACAGCTTGGCCAAAAAAGTCTGAGGCGGTGACAGCTGGAACTAAAAACAAAAATATATTTGTGAGTACTATAATAACTATACTACTACTATATTAATAAGTATTAATTTGATTATTTAAGATGACAAAAAGGTTTTTTTGCCTAACTATAAAATGATGATTCATCTGATAAAAATAATTAAGAAGTATCGGAATATCGAATCGGAAGGTGACAATCGCGTTGTCTGTGGAAATGATATGACCATATGACCGACCACCACGTCCTCCACCATTCACAGTTTATTGTACTCTGTGCAACTCTTAAGTTCTTTGTCTGGGACGTTTTGTCTATTATATATAAGTGACTTTTTGGCGGGAATTCGAAAAGATATCAATCAATCAATTATTTATTTGCATAAAATGTGGTACAAAAGGTAGTACATAAAATTTATAAATATATAAGTGCTAAACACATTTCGCCAAGTGTACTTGATATGTAGTGCTTGACCAATATACTTGATCTAGTGCTACTGATGCAAATATGGTCAAAAGACTATAGCCTCCCCTTCGGGGTAAATTTAAAAAAAAAAAACTATTTATGTACCACAGATGACCACAGACTACTAAGGGGATTTCTGTAATTCTGTCATTCATTTGCATTTCATCTAGATTGGGTTTTGAGTTGACTTCTGATTGGATTTCCCATGTTAAATTAAAAATATTTTCTTTCCGATTTAGCAATCAGCAATTCAACAGTTTTTTGTCTCGAAACGAAATCTAATTATTATCAGGATATATCTAAAGAACTTAACAATCGGCCGCTTGCTTGAGACTTCGTGTATGTTGTCCTAAAGTAACAATAGTATTAGTAATAGTAACAAAAGTCTCGTTACCGATACAATTTCAGTTCAATTCTGTACATTCTTCAACCAAATATTACAGTTTTACCAGTATATTATTATACTCTTTGAGTTATAACAGAAGGACTATGAGTACAATGGACGAAATAGAAGAGGAAGCAAAAGCGGCAGCCGAAAAGATGGTAATGAATATGATGCAAAGACCGGGACAATTGGAAAAAGTATGTAACTATGTTTTTGATTGATTGTAAGATAATTTTTTGGTAGGTACCTACTTACAACTTAGTAGGTAACAATATTCTACTACTACTATTAGCGGGCGTGCATTTGATCAGAGTATTGTTTTAGGGGCGTTTTGGAATTGTTCAACTAACTTATTCATCCACTTTTAGATTAATAGCTTAACCTTTAAGTTTATTCATCTGTAAATTCCGTCAGCTTGCATTTTAGCATGACAATAATCTCGGTCTCAAGTACGACTCTTTGGAACTTATGTGTGTATTAGAATCACCTACTCCGTGCCTTAGGAAGCACGCTAAGCCTTTACCCCAGCTGTCATGAATATATTTGTCAATCCATAGAGGCACTCAGTAGGTACCTTAATAAAATCCTGAAAATGCGGGGGTCATAGGCAGTTATAAGATGCCAACTCCAACAAAGTTTGAGTATAATAAGGCTGGGAGGATGATTTGACTTGTATACCTAATTGCAGGTGGAACACTACAAAAAAAGGATTACTCACAAAAAAGCGTCTATTGAGGCTCAACTAAAATCAGCAGTACAAGGCAAATTGGATGGTGTCAGTGTGGGTCTAAAGCAATTGCAAGAATGTTTAGAGGATGTCCAACAAGTAAGCCTCAAGTATGTACAGCAATATTGTGTACAAGAAAAGGGGTGCTGAATACCTATCTAATAACAGTATGAGAGGACCTCTTTTCTTTTTATAAATCCTATTATCTAATAAAAGTAAATAGAATTTGTGTGGGTTGACACAAAAAAAAATTTTTTCTTCAGAATGGATGAACTGGAAGAGTTATTAAAAAGTGTCCCACCTTTGGTAGCATCACTCCAAGCTGTTAGAGAGGAAGACTCTAGACACTCACAATATGTTACAGCCATGGACAGTCTTAAACACATATTTACAGTACCAGAAAGTGTGGCAAAAACTAAACAATGGATTGGAGAAGGCAAGCTGTTGCATGCACATCAAGTAAGCATAACATTATAGTTCAACATTAGAAAGTTTAAATATGATTTCAAGTCATTATTATTATCATTCCATATCATCCCACTGCGGGGCAAAGGTGGGATGCCAGTACTATACTTCCCTTCCATTTATCCCATTCCAAGTCATGAAATTTGTACCAAATTTTACACATATTAAAGATATCTAGTATATTTATTTCCCATAATTACAGAAAGGTTAATTAAAATGAGTGATATGTAGACTTTTTAATTTTGACTTTAGGTTGCAGAAAATCTGTACACAATACTATTAACCCTGCCTCTTAAACTAGGAAAACCTGTATCTTATGACATTCTTTCTTTCATACATAACCTAATAAAACTAAATATCTTCTGACAGGACATGGATGTTGGGTCCCCTAAACTATATTTAAACCACCATTGTTTAAAGTTACATTGGACATCAGCTGACTTCTCAAGGATTATACTGGTTACATTCCACCAACATAATATGTATAATATCTTCTGGTTTATTGCAAAATCTAAAGAAGTTATTCATACAACTAAATTCCAAATATTCTGCTCTTGATTAGTCTCTGTTACATTTCTTCTGCTCAATGAATTTTCCAAGTGTCCTAGCACTTGATTTTTTTATTTTATTTTGTTTTAGTGTCTAAATGACTTAGAAAACTCAAGAGATGACTTATTGTATGAACTACACAGGCTACCTAATCAGTCTTCGCATGACAAAATAATGTTGAAGGCTTATTTTGAAGATGTGGAAATAGTATCAACTACTCTTGAGAAACAGATAAAACTGATTTTAGCTCGAACTCTAAATACGGTTCGTAAAGAGCCCACTGTAATTGTCACTGCATTGAGAATCATAGAAAGAGAAGAGAAGAGGGATCAAATGGCTTTACAGGTAGTTAGCTGCTTGTATTTATAATATCATAACATGAAAAATAATTATTTACAGACCAATAATGACAATTAATATTATTTTACAGCAACAAAGCCAAACTGGTTTTATGCCTCCTGGACGACCAAAGAACTGGCGCGCTAAAGCTTTTGAAGTATTAGAATGTGCCGTAGCGCAGCGCATAGAAGGTACTCGCGTCGATGAGCGTGAGGACAACAAGCTGTGGTTAGTCCGATACTTGGAATTAACCAGACAACTCATCTTAGAAGACCTCAGAGTTGTCAAGACATTATGTGTTCCCTGTTTCCCGCCACATTATGATATTGTCAATAAATACGTTAATATGTATCACATATGTTTATCTACAAGTGTAAGTTTCCTATTACTTATTATAGACATTATTATTATTGAACAGATTCGTCACTTACGTCAAAAGTCGTTATTCATTTATTATAGAAGATGCACGACAAAGCAAACAGAAACTATTTACCGTTAATTATATTAAATACCTAATTTAAAAAATAAAGATTTTGAATCTGACTCAAAATCTTAAAATTTCGAATTTGGTCTCTATCATTCTAAGGCGTCGTCCTAACATAATGCGAATGCGCAATCATCGCAAGTTCGCGCGAACTTAGTTCGTACGAACGTTCGATCAAACATATTCATGTCAAATAGGCGTCCTAATAGACGTTCGCGTGATGATCTAGTCGCGTCCACGGAAAGCGGGCTGAGGCGCGATGGTCGCATCGCTATCTCGCGCGATGATCGCGCATTCGCGTTGTATGAGGACGACTGACGTCTAAAGCTGCGATTATAGTAGAGTATTGTCATGGTGCTTGGACGAAAATCACAATAGAATGATTTATTTCATAAACAAATAGAATACAATGTCATTGTACAAATTTTGTACAATATGTTACTCCAAATGCTTAGTTGTAATGTCTTATAATTTATATTTTATGTATGTTTTTACATATTTTTGCTTATGAAATGAAATTAATTATCAATTAATCAGGTTATTGCGAGTTTAATAATTTCTTTTAATCTAATTAGTAACAGACGCGAGAAGTAATTTCTAATGAACTTGATTATGTTTACAGCTTCAGGATGTAGTGACTAATGGTATAGAAGGTAATGAATATGTGACATTACTTTCGTGGATACTAAATACATATCCAGGACATGAACTGATGGGAAATTCAGAGCTCAATATTGATGTCTCGGTCTTACCACCGTTACTTAGCAAAGAAACCATGCAAAAATTGCAAGACGAGTATTTGCAGGTGAGATATAAAATTGCATATTGTACGGAACCCTTTGTTTGCAAGCCCAAATCGCCCGGCTTTTTCTATAAAGCTGGTATATTGATAAAAACAGTCACAACTTCAAAATAAAAATAAGATAACATAGTTCTTGAGGTCTTCTAATTATCAATAATGCCTTGTACTAACACAATGTAGTATGTGTTTACCACCCTAAATATACTTACTAATAAATCTTAAACTTAAACACTAGACTTTTATATTGTGTCAGTACAATTGTACATTTCTGTATCATAAGGTTACTGTACAAAAAAAACCGGGGGTGCGAGTCGGACTCGCGCACTAAGGTTTCCGTAGAAATTATAATAGAATTTTAACTAATTCATAGAGTTTTGTAAATTAATATTTAAACATAGATAAAATTTTGATGGTACGTTTTTGCTGAGATTATAATATAATTAGGTACATTTTACAATTTTTTAAAAACTGTAAATATTTAACTTTATTTTTATTTAAAACTTTATTTTTATTTAAATATTCTGAAAGTATATCAAGGTAGTTATAATTTCACTTTTGACCCACAGACTTTGGAAATAAAGGGGGGGGGACAGGTTTTTTCCGACTTGTTTAGGTATAAATCAAAAGTTTATGCCTTATCTTTAAAAAAGAATAAGGATTCCCCTTTCTCTACTCGATCTTAAAAAGAAGAATTCTTCTTTTCCTCCACTTACTAGTCTCGAAAAGATTTATTCAAATACCTACTTGGTTATTATAATGTAATGTAATTACAAATATTTTAATTATAGTAAATTGAATAAGGTATATTATGTATTTGCTATAGAAAATGGAGTCAAACTACATGGAATGGATGGAGAAGACGTTAGAATCGGAACGCGCGGAGTGGGCGGGGCAACGCGCGCCCGACGTGGAGCCACATTCTAATGCGTACCATACGCATGCGCCCGTCATCATCTTCCAGATGATCGACCAGAACTTGCAGGTAATCAAATAAATCAATTGAAAACCCAATTAAAAAATACGTGATATTTCCACATACGTGTGATTGAAACTTATAAATTTATTTCGAATCACAGTGACTAATACTATTAAAAGTTTAATACAAATTTTAAAACGCATTAATTAACGCAATAAATCAAATTTTTATTGAATAGCGATGCATCGGTTAAAGTCATCAGCCTCTCTGCCAACTGAATAAATGAAGAAACATTTGTGTTGCAGTGTCTCTCCGTACACATGGGATAATGTCATTACCATTAGGGACGGTTAAATGTAGAAGATAATTTAGATAAAGTATATATATTGCAAATAAAGTATATGAATATGATATCACACGTAGGATTACGAATTACATTATACAGTTAGTAGAGTGGCTGGTAACTTTAACCATCTACAATTTTAACTTTTACTTTAGGTCATAAAATAATTAGACTGGCAGAGGAAACTAATCTTATAAATACATACATCTTTCATACGCGGGACGCGTGAGCGCTGCCGTCGGTTTCAGTGGGGCATTGAGTATAAATATAATGCTATTTATTATGCTTATTGTTGTATTTTTTTAAATTAAGTATTTGTTATTTTATTTTTTAATACATATTTATAGGTGTGGTTTTGTCCTTGTCTAATAAATGTTGCTTTCTTCTTTCTTTCTTTCTTTCTTATATTAAGATTAAATTCCCAAATTAAATTCAATTGGAATATGAAATTTAGTCAGTTCAATATGATGTTTCACATCCAAAATTCCTAAATATTTGACTGACTTTGATTTAGAAAATAATTCAATCAGTTTATTTTAGGTTACGGAAACAATAAGCAAAGATATAACATTCAAAGCATTGCTGCTTAGTATCGATCAAGTGAATCGCTATGGAAATATGTACAGAGATGGAGTCATTCAATTCAAGGTAAGATTTTGATATTTGTAGCATTAAAAATAAAGTTATCTTTGACTTATGTCGCCATTACACTTGATTTTTCGCCCGAATTCGATTGCGTATGGAATTCGGGCCAACGATTAAGGTTAAAAGGACGGGGTCGAGCCCGTCTTCTTACAATCGTGGTACTAAATTACTACAGCTAACTTGGGCTATGGGCTAAGTTGGAGGAGGATGGCGGGGTCGAGTAGGCCCCGCCATCCCCTTTGTGGTTATTTTTTTATAAACCACCCAGAAGTAGGCTCCGTCGACCAAGCCCACCCTCAGCGACCAACAGCGCAGAGCAGAGCATACGTCTAGCCTAAACAAGTGACGTTTGTTTGGGAACCCCAGTATATTAATTGGTAGGTATTTGGGAAATATTCTAGCGATCATTAGCTTTTTAGTCTACCAAAAATTACCAAATTAGAACTCATGGTATTAATAATTGCTAACATCTAAGTAGTGACAATATATAATAATATTAGTATAAAGTGTATTAGGTGTCCATATATTTTTATGGCAGTCAATAATACGATAAAATGGATTAATTTCATAATATTTTAGGAAACATTATTTGGTGATCATTTATCCATTTTGGTAACCATTTAGAATTTTTTTGGTAGTAAAATAGATACTTTTTTGGGTGGCATTTAAACAAAAGCCTTAAAATATTATGTGTATTGTAGTGTGTCGTTGGTCGTTGTGTGCGGTTGGGCATGACGCATGGCGTGGGTGTGGGTTCGAACCTGGCATGTGTGAAATGTGACTTTTCAATGTCATATCCTACTTTTTTAGACTAACGGTGAAGGAAAACATCGCAAGAAAACTTGGACTTAATAGTCTGAAATCGCCAACACGTATTGGGCTTGCATGGTGATTAATGCTCGATCCTTCTCTGTATTGGAAGAGGCCTTTGCCCTTCAGTGGACAGTTATAACCGGCTGGTTTATTTATTTATTATTTTAAAATATTGCAGGTCAAAATTATTCTAGAATAATAAAAAAAAACAAAATCGACTTCAAAAGAAACTAAAAAGCTTAAAATAACTTTACATTTTGGAGTCGGTTCCAAGCCAAGTTCTTAATGAGGAGGTTAAAGAGGCTAGAACGTGGCTTGGAACCTTTCTAACGTAGGGCCATTACATCCGTCGCCTGGGGCTCGGTTTCAAACGACCATCCGGTAGTAATTACATACTTACCGCCTTTGTATCACAACATGCAATTGTGATGTAATTGTTTCCTCAAACTCATTTGGCTACAGGTATTGACGGTACCTCAAGCATGCAGCACCTAAGTGCCATCAGACGCCTCCGCAGCTATGTGAACAATGTTACACACATTTTTCATTCTGTTTATTGCAATTGCCGATGCCGATGCGATTGGCGTAGCGGTTAAGCCTTCGGCGTACGCATGTTGTTGTTACATTGACTTCTTGTATATTGTTGTCGGGTATCGAAGAGCGCTTCTCTGCCGTCTTATTGATAAATAACAATTTAATATATTAGGTATAATGTAACTGTATATTAATTTAGAGCTTTTTCTAGCGGGACCTTATTATATGATATGCTTCTCCTATATTGTTTATTATCTGTTAGAACGCGCACTTCGCGGACCGATCGCGCGTGGCATACTTCACACACCACATGATCACGATCGTGAATAACAGCGAGCAGATGGTGCGACTAGCGCAACAGACGCAGGCGCGACACTGGCCGCCCGCCAGGCACGACCCACCGGCTGAGGCCAAGTTCGACAAAATGCTCAACACCTTCCAGGTAAGTTGCTGTAATATAATAATATCTTAAATTAGGTACATATTATAATGTCCTATGGCTGGGCAAAAACTTAGCTGACAAATTAAGTTAAGAAAGAATAATATCATCATGCTCCACCGCAATGACGTTTTTTCATATTGATTCATATTAGTGGCTGTGTCGTGTTACAATGGGTACAGACGCAACTCAAAAGAAAAACCGGAAGACGTGGAGTGGACGGATAGTAGGATGGCATTTGCCCTGCAGTGTGATGATAATGGCTGATAAAAAATGGTTTCCAAGACGCTTTTCCTGAATCTCTAATAGTTTAGGGCTTTCCTAATATTTTTTGTTCTATTTATTTAGATTTTGAAGAGTTTTTAACAGTTTATACACACTTACTGTATTTTTTAAACTGATTCCTGGATTCTGATTTGTTAGCTCGTTCTTTTACTTTTTTAACCCGTATCCACCTAATGCTGAGTGTAGGTCTCCTCCTCCGTCAAGAATGAACATTGTCTTTCATAGCTTATGCCACTCAAAATGGAAAAATACTGCGACAGATTTCATAGATGGAAACAGCTTCTACTACGTTTGGTTCATTCAACACTAATGTGCACGAAAATAGTTGTCAATAATATTCATGTACCTACTCGGTGGGCAGATAAAAAAATTACTTAAGAAAAGAAAAGAAAAGTTTTTTTTTTGATAATTGAGCAAACGATAGATTTATATAAATTATACGCACTTACATTAAAAAAACCGTACAAGTGCGAGTCGGACTCGTCCACCGAGGGCTTCGTACAAATTTCTAAGTCATGGAATCGAAAACTGTAATTCATAATAAAATTTAAAAATCTGAAATTTCATATGAAATTTGGTAAATATAATATTGTACTACAAGTATCTACATACAGGGAAAAATCCGAAACTCATTTGTAATTAAATCATAAAAAAATTAGTGTTTAGTATTTTAAATAAGTACGTCGTTTATCATCGAGGTATCCACGGTCATAATTGTATGGATGAACAAATCTTTTTGTAGATTTTTCAAAACTTGAAAAATTTTGTACAGAAGAGAAAAATCCGAAAGCGGTATATTTTTAATTAAATCACAAAAAAAAACAGGATGCAAGGAACGGGGGTCCTAGTCTTAAGGGGTTTTGAAGTGATTTAACCTTGTCATGTGGGGTTTGAAAGGGGCTTCTTGGCACAAGCTTAACGGACGGATTTTTAAATATTTTTGTGAAATTTTTACATGAGCACATGTTAGCTTATTAAATATAAATATTTAATAAGAAATTTGAAAAAACAACTGATACGGATGGGATTCGAACCCACGATCTTCGATTTTTCAAATTTCTTATTAAATATTTATATTTTAATGATGTTATAGTTTTCGATTTGATGACCCAAACATTTGTACGGCGAGTCCGACTCGCATTTGTCCAGCTATTTTTTGTGATTTAATTAAAAATATACGGCTTTCAGATTTTTCTCTTCCATACAAAATAGTGAAAGTTTAAAAAATCTTTAAAAGGATTTAGTCACCTATACAATCATGACCGCGCATGCTTCGATGATTTATTACGATTAATGTAGCGGACATTATCTATTCTTATAAATTTATACCAACCTAAACGGAATAAAATTTGGACGGAGCAATTTTACACCGAGAGAAATCAGTAAATTTTCAAAAAATTTAACTTCTGGCAAAAAAAAACCTTTTTTACCGTATTCTTTAAGTAAACATAACTTTATCACACAGCAAAGTTTCAGCAACAGAGGCAGTAAGAAGGTCTGTCACTGGTGTGAATTTTTTTTTTTATATTTTTTTTATAATCTATGAGCATTATACTGCCATCTATAATTTCTATACGTAGAGTGGTGCTATCTTAATTTATTTTAATGTCCACTTAGGTTCATAGATGGCGCTAAAAGTATTTTTAGAGTAAATAAAAGTAATGCGCTAATTTTTTTTTGTACCTGAAGTCGCCCATAGACTGTAGAGTGGTTAAATTAAATTATACTTATTATACTTTTTTTATAAAGCATGTATACAAGTATATTCTATGTATATTCAACCATCTCGGATGTGTGATGTGTTTGACATCCCCCGAAAATTCTAATCGAACCTGGCATACATGTACGTAAGTACATTTTAGTAGATAGTAGCAGTGCGCAAGGATTGACCACATGACAAGACAACTAGTAAAACGCGAAAGGTGCAGTATAAAATGACAAGGTACTATGTCTATTATTTTGTAAACAATGTATTTCTTTGGTGTAAGAACATAACAAAAACACTCGTTAATAATGTATCAACAAATAACAATTCAGGTACATTTAGCAACAGCTTAGTGGCCCTTCTTGTGTCCCCAGTGCTTGTGGTCCTCATGACCTCCCTTCTTGCCATGCCCATGATCATGATGCCAGTGGTCGTGATGACCATGTTCGCCATGGTGTCCCTTGTGATCATGATGGTGACCTCCTTCTTCATGATGTCCGTGCTTGCCGTGATGGTGCTCATGGTGTCCACCATGTTTGTGACCGTGATGATGGTGGCCGCCCTTTTTGTGTCCACCCTCGTGGTGGTGTCCGCCGTAATGTTCATGATGTCCTTTGTCTCCGTGGTGATGGTGGAAGTGTTTGTCCTTCTTGAACTCGTCGTGTTTCTCGACGCCGTGGTGTCCTTTCGTGTCGTGTCCCTTGTGCCAGTGACCGTGCTCGTCGTGACCGTGACCATGATCGCCCTTCTCGCCGTGATGGTGATGATGATGGTGTCCATCGTCGTGATGATGATGCTTCTTGTGCCCGCCATGTTCACCGTGGTGTCCCTTGTGTCCTTCGTGGTGGTGATGTCCGTGGTGTCCGTGGTGATGTTCATGGTGACCCTTATGTCCCTTGTGGTCTTCGCCGCCGTGGTCATGACCATGGTGTCCATGGTGCTCATGGCCGCCACCCTTGTCCCATTTGTGTCCCGACGCAGCGGTCTCGAGGTCTGCATCCCTCTTTTCCCGAAGCTCCCTGGCGGAACTAAGGGCGGCTATGGCCATCAGGCCGAGAACCACAAGAAGACTCCTTCTCATGGTTGATTTAACTTGTTGTTACTGTTGCTGAATGATATCGATTCATCGTTGGCAATGATTTTATATACTAAACAACTTCAGTGGTTAGGAAATTCATCGCAGCTCGGTAGAGTCAAGGTTCCGGTTGTTACAAATAAATCTTAGCTTACTTACAGTGCTTTTCACTTCCTTTTACGTTGATAATATTTTAGTTCTTCAATCTTGTAGTGTATGAAAAAAAAAACTAATCGAAAACGTCGTGGTAGCGAAACCAATTAATGGTTTCTACCATTAATTGAATGTAGGTATGTTTATTAATCTTCCGTTTTTTCACACAGTAAAAAAGACAATAAATATTAATACATTTATAATGTATTTATTACATACATTTTTAATGTATTAACGCACGAATATTTGAATATATTGTCGGAATAAGTTAAATCATGGAGTTATTTTCAGACACGACAAAAACCTTATTGGTTTACCTGTATAAAAAAAAGACGTGTCATGGTGTGTGATAGATAGTAGTTACGAGAAGCACCAGAGCGACTCGTATTAAAAACACCAATAAGCGTGAGGATACTTCGCATGTCTACTAATTATTATGCTTTAAGTTATTATTATTCGTGTTATAAGTATGTCATAGAGCAATGCATTTTGTATATAACATAGTAATATAATATTATGTTATTATACATATACTATGGGTGTTCATAAAATGAGTGAGTGACTCTTATACAATCTTCTTTACGTTTCCGTGGAAAAAAAAACAACATGAAGCATTTTCTATATTGTATAAACTAATATATAATAATTCCAATAAAATACTCAATTCTCAATAATAAGTAGGTATATGATATACCTACTTATTATTGAGAATTGAGTATGATTCGATAGTATACGACGGTTACGAATAGCTTAATCTGTGTTAGTTAAAATATGATTAATAAACATTTATTTCATCAAATTATTTATTTTTGTAATGCATATTTTTTTTTATTAAATAATATTTTTTGTAGGTAACACTACCACAGGCACAGCGCGCATAAAAATCAATCCGAATGTAATTTTTCACAAATATTTGTATCGTAGATTGTAAAAACGTGTTTTGTGATATTTTTTTCCTTATAAGTGCGTGAAAAACGCCGTATGAAATGCGTGGGCATTCACGTCGAGGCGGGATTGTATCGTGATGACTAACTTTGCTCACTTGTATTATAATGTACTATTTCGTTTTAGAGTTTGCGAGACGAAGCCGCTCAATTTCTACTTGAAGAAGCATTTTTGGATCTGGAGGTTCATTTTGACGATCTCTTTACAACGAAGTGGCTGACCTCAACTATCCCAGTAGACACAATTTGTATTACGCTCGACGATTATTTTCAAGATTACAATCACTTGAGAGATAAAAATTTCGAGTATGTTATAGACGAAGCCCAAAACTTGGTATACAAAAAATATATAACGGCCATGTTATCAAAGAAAGTTGCTTTCAAAAATTTGGACGAAGCTCAGCTGGCTGCAACTAAAATAGTGAAAGAAGCGAATCAAATAAGGTCGTTCTTAAAGGGAATAGCGCCGGAAGGCGTCAACGTGGACTGGCCCTTCGAAGTAATCAGTATGATAGCAGAGGTAAGGTCCACTGAGTTTTAAACTTTGTTTAAATTGGTGTCCTAAGTTTCGTTAAATAATAAAAGAGAACCCAGCATTGGAACCCGAAGGTCGCTGACTGAAAGTTTCAGATACCTATTAAATTCAGTTCCACCGCACATTGTGCGTTAGTTTTCATATTAACACTACTTTTGAAATTGTTAATCATCGATGTAAATGAAAATTTTAATCTATTTTAGATTCCATTATGGAAGTCCTTGCGATCAGTATGGTTTAAGATATGGTGAAATTAGATAAGAGGCAATAATAGCATCGAAGATAGTTGTGTAGATAGGTAGTATCCAATTTTATGGCGAATGATTTTTCAACTTTTTAGTAACTGATATTATTTATTAAGAAAGTTGCAAAAAACAACTGACTCGGGCGGGACTTGAACCCGCGATCTCAGGCGTGCCGTGCCACCTTTTTACCAATTAAGCAAATGCAAATGATTAATAATAAAAATGCATAGTAAGCAAAACATGTGCATAAACATACATAAAATATATAAAACAATTGGTGATATCGTTTTTAACGTCTTCTATGCTGAAAAGTTTTGGAACTTGTACTCCAGTAGATGTCACCCACGCCTTTAAGGCGTAAAGAAAGAGATTCGTAATTTCAATTGAAGCGGGCAGGACTCGGTACCTTGTTAAAGGAATGGCACGGCACGTCAGGGATCGTGGGTCCTAGTCCCGCCCGAGTCAGTTGTTTTTGCGAGTTTCTTATTAAATACTTTCATTTAATAAGCATGACATGTGCATAAACATGTAAAAAACATACATCAAATATTTTTAGTAACTGTTTGGAAGTCAGTACTAAAAATTTTTGTTTAAATGTTTTTTGAAGATATTTATAACGAAACATCTGTTGAGTAGGTACAAAACTTATTTACTATTAATATTAACAATAGAACCGTATAAATCTATTTAAATTACGGAATGTATATTTGAAGGTTATAGAAAGTACATTATGTTCATTTGTAACATCTATACGACCCTTATTCAGTCAAGTCTTACAAAGTCAATAAAGTCTGTTTTCCTATGTTTTAGTGCATCCACATTATATGTGAGGCTAAAATAGGTTACATGTGCAGGTCCTTCGGTGCCAGGACATCGAAATGCTGTCCTTGGACCTGCACAGCGTGGTGGCGAAATGTCCCGATATGACGGAGGAACAACTGTGGCGGCTGGTGTGGCTGCGCGGCGACGTGCCCCGCGCGCGCCTGCGTGACACCGTCAACATCGCGCTCGCCTCTCGTCCGCCGCCGCGCGCTAACTCACACCCCTCGCTCTTCAAACACATTACCTTCAGCGAACGACTACTCGGCCACTTTAATCTGTAGACTACACAATTATTACGCCACAGTACACACCTACCCCTGATACCAATATTTATCGCGGTTGCAAGAGTAAATATAGGATGTTATGTATTTAAAAACTATCATATTTTGTAAGTGTTACCTTGAGTGTTAAAACCTCTTAAATCAACAATCTTAGCTTAGGAAGATGGAATTAACATTAACTATGATTAAGCCAACGTTGTGAAATTGTAGTAGCTTAAATCAAATCCTATTAATTTTGTGACTTTCTCCATTTGTTGCATCTTGGAGGTAAATACACTTACAACATTGCCACTGGTGTCAAGGGCATTATTCTGAAAGGAAATTCGGAAATAGAGAATAGATGTAAAGTCTCTGATGTCGTTCTGAAATTGATTTAGATATCAAAGTTGTGATATTTGGTTACGTGGGAAAAGATGTTAATTGCTTTATTTTTGTAGTTAATTGGTGACGAAGAGTAATATTTGGTAATACGGCTGCTATAGAAATCGCCTTATCTAAGAAAACATACATTTTTTTAAATGAAGAAAAACACTATTTAAGCTTACATAGTTTATTATCCAATGTATGGCAATTCTGAGAATATGCACACTTTGCTTTGCGCGCCGCTTTCTTAACAAGAGATTAACGAACTTTTTTGTTTTTTGATTTGAGACAGTTATACCTAGTTGTTCATAATACACTAAAAAATATCAAATTTATTTCCATTTTATTAGTACAGTTAATGTAATGCTTTTAATTAATTACTCGTTATAGTTGTTTTTACATAACGCCTAGTGATAAAATCATACGTACCAAAATATTCCATTTTTAACTACCGCATATTACAACTCTGATTTCTATGTGTACTAAGCGTTAATTTCAGACCACTAATGTGACGTGACAAGGGCGTGGCGGAGATATTTTAATAATATTTATTAGTATTCTTTTTAAAGTATAGGCTAATGTATAAATTGTTTTCTTATATTTAAATATATTTTTTTTATTTATATTCTTTTATTTAATTTAAATATAGTATACTTAAATATTAAAAAAATCCACACAACACGAAATATTTAAATTCTATTTATTATAATAATAGTGATATTTACAAATTGACAATAGTGACAACATTTACTCAAACAAACCACGGTAAACGCTACTCTTTTCGAACTCTCGATGTGGTAAGTATAAATATACGTAAATCTTATTATTTACGTGTCATAGGTAAATCTATATTTATCAACCATGACACTTGACAGTAGAGATATACGGCATAGTAGATGTCATTCGGCAGTTTACATGCCCAGTTGACACGACAATGAGCTCCTGAGCTATGTTTCTTCACAACAACGAGTTTCATTGGTCACAATTTAGTGGTTACCTCGCGCTGACTCAAGGCCAATTGATGGTTCGAAGGGCGGGCGGCGCGGCGAGTGCGGCAGCCAGTCAGTCGCATCTCGCTGAGCCACGCGATGTCCGTCACGACAGCTTGTGTCTTGCTGCTGTGCCTTGTGGCAGGTGAGCGACACGGTGCAGATCAATGATGTAAACGTGATATGTGCGCTGATTTAATAGCCAACCTGTGTAATGTTTTCCATGCAAAAAAAAATCGCGTCGCAAATCTTTCCCAAATTAGGCGGGTAGTGAGTGATGTATTATGTTTTCATAACTTTCATTTTGTTTACATTGTCACTGTTGGGTCGGTAAGAATATTTCAATGTACAAATCGTTTTCATCATTCTGTGCAAGCTTTACATCACTGTATTGGTAGTCTATTAATTTTATGAATGAATTGCATTTGTTACACTTTCAGATAAATTACTAAAATCTGTTAAATTAAAGTACTACTTCGCTCTACACCTAATTTCTTAATTTACTTATTTATTGGACTATCTATCTATACCTCAGTTTAGTTTTTGAAACCCTACAAATATCCTAAAACCCGGCTAGGTCCGAGTCGGTCTTGCGCACTAAGGCGCACGTTTTGTTTTTTATTATTTGTCATCAAAGCGCTCATATTAACATGTCCTGTAACCAACAAACGCGGACTTAGGCTTAATAATAGGTTTGCACCTTACAAACAAGACCTACGGATCCCTGAAACTGATAATAATTATATAATTATAGGTCTTTATATTAAAAAAAAACACTGAAAATATAAGACGGATATGAAAAAAGAACTTTGACCAAATAAATAATAATCACTTTAATGAACTAAAAAGAGTTCAAATTAGTTCAGTGAACCTTTTTTGTGAAAGTTCAATAAACTGGTAAGAATGTGATATATTTTCGAAATTATATGTAACTCATACACTCATTCAATAGGACGTACAAATCACTGTTCTACTTCACATGACTCATTCAATCATAACACCACAGGAAGACAAACTTTTGTATGCAATTTGCTTTTGTGCGCGCTCTACGCAAGTGATATTTGGGTAACCTCTATTTCCTCTAGGATTTGTTTACTGATAGCGTAGTTGTATGCAGTAGATCTAAGAATGAGTTTTAAAGATTATAGAGACACAGAACAGCTTATGATACTGGTAAATAGTTAATCAGTAGGTATTTTATCGGATACTTCAGATAGCGTCGACCCACACCGCGAGCGCTCTGGTCGCGGTGGTATTTTTAACATTCCCGGACCGCCTCAAGGTTAGCCAAGACAGTCGCTTATTCATTGGGATATGACCTAATTTCCCATGTCAAATTATAAATATAGAAATTTCATGAAGGAATGGATGAAAATTCAAAAAATTTAGAATCATTATTTACTTCAATAGAGATTCGACCTCATTGGAGTGTTATATGCGGAAGTTATATCGTACGCACTTAAATTAAGTGCAACGGCTGCAGGGCTCTATGTTTACATTACGCTTGGTATCCAACATACACTGATATTTACCTACATATAACTTTAGGCACTTTTGTTTTTTTTATACAATATAAATAGTAAGTACTAAAAATATATTTTGTTATAAACGTATATAGCAGATTTATAGCCGACCCTGGTAGGTTATGCTACTAGCTATCATCAACACCTACAATAAAACAATTATGCTGTGTCACGATTAACTCTTCTATCTTAAAAAAATCTTAAATCTTAAAATAATCGGACATTCATCCAAGACAAAATCGATAAGGATAAACTTAAGGTCAGATCAGAAAAAGATGACAGAAATTGGAAAGAGTTGGCTTAGATAATGAGTAGATCCAAGACTATATATTTTAATTACTGTTCTTCGATTTCGATGGTCTTACCAATTTTGAGACGTTGGACTTTAAGTAGGTATAGGCTTCAGGTCACTGTTACCTTCGACTGTTACAAAGCTATGACGAAATACTTAGATTGTGGTGTAAATCATATAAATAATACGGGGTGGATGAAATAGCGTCACGACACAGGAATGAACAGCGACTCCCGATTTCTTCTTAGATTAAAAGGGCAAAATTTAAAATTTTCCGCGTGCCTCGTGAAATTGAAGATGGAAAATTCTAAATTTGCTTTGTATGATAATACAAATATTACGAAAAACATGTTTTTTTTTCTCTTTATTTATACTTTTTTACGGAGCGCACTCTTCTTGCTAATATATCGGACACATTCCACAAGCCCATCTATGCTCATGCTGTAGGTACATCTTCTATTAACCCATTCGCCGCAAAATTGGAAGAGTTTGGCTTTTCCATGAGATAAGCAAATTAACTAGAATATGTCCTGTGACCGCAATCGATGTGCAGCAATAATTTGGCAACGGCTCAGTCTGGCTCCATGAAATGACATGAAGGCTTACTCTGAATACTTTTGTACCAGATTCCTTTAGATTTAGATCTCTTATAAAACTGCTCCTTCATAAAAAAAATGAATGTGTTTCCTAAAATTACTTAAAATTTCAGAATAATACATGTAACAAAATAGCTTCCTTGACTAATCTGTCGGCCGCCTCATTACTCACCAGTCCCACATAAGAACGCACCCACTGTATATCTTAGCTGATTGGATTATAATCAGAATATGATTAAAATTGAATATGCTGTAGCTAGATACAGATATCCACATTGATATATGCTATTATTTATAGAATTACTAGCTGTCGCTCGCGATTTCATTCGCGTGAAATTTAATTTTCAATCATGATTAGAAATACACGTGGCGCCATCTATAAAGTCATAAGAACGTTCTTGTTGTTTTTCTCGTGAAAAGTACTTTTTCAGGATGAAAGGTACTCTATGTCCATTTCTGTACCGATTATCCTAAAATTTTTCATATACGTTGTCGTACAACGTATATGCTGTATAAAATTTTAGGATGATCGGTACAGTTGTTTAGGCGTGATAACCTCCTCCGGTTTTTTTTCGTCGGTTAAAAAGGAAACAACATACCAAATTACTTTCGCATTTATAATATTACTTAGGTTGGGGAAAGTTGTTCAGTTTCATAGACTTTAATAAGGTCGGTTGGCAGGTCTTAAAGCAACAGGGCGTACCTATTAGATTTTTAATTTCCTATAATTTTTGTATAGGTAGTTAACAATTCTTTGGAATAGTTTGGGCATTTATATTTGGGAATTTGTCTTTTTAGAACAAAAGAATGGATTAGGTACTTTGGGAACAACCCTTTCAAAATCTGCAATGCCTTTTATATCTTCCTAACCAACCATTAGGTGTGTATAAGTCATAAACCTTTATTGCTGAACATGAACAAACTTAGACCGTTATAATGAACGACCTTGGTTACTTTAGTGCAAATACCGTATCTAATCGTTACTCTTGGCAGGCGTATTGTCGATCACACTGTAATAGTTTATAGTTAGCGATTCCGTCTAATTAAAAGGAAAGTGTATAAATAGTTCGCAAATAAATTCAATAAAGGTCAAGGAGATCGTCATAGATCAAATATTTATTATATTCTAACTGTTCTTAAACTAAAATAATTTAGCACATCAGATTTTATTTGTTTACCTTTATATTTTTATAATTTACAAACCTGTAAATTTAGTCTGACGTTTTATTGCATACCTATTGTATTGTATCGTTGTAATTGAAAATGATTTGGCAATATAATTAAATCTTTTTAAATGAAAGTAATTTGTTACAACTGAGTATAAGATCTGTGTAGATGACCTTATTCATACAGCCGCTAATAAGAAATAAGGAAGCGGCATTCTCAATACGGTCGGTATGATAGAATGATTTTCGTTCAACTTCTACAAACATCTAAGTCTAATCTAAATAATCGAAGTCTTAAGTATACGGGAGTAACATAGTCATAAAAATATAAAAAAGGAAGTACCTTTATTTTTATTTTTTTACGTATTATACACGTATATTACATTACGTATATTACAGCTTCTAAATTCATTATAAAAAAATAAAAGCTATTTTGAACTTCGTTGTATTTTAAAAATATATTTTTTAGAGTATCCAAAAAAGTAAAAAAAATTGTACTGCTGACGTAATCACCATCCAGACTCCCCCATCCCCCATGTCATCAAAAATAAGGAAAGCAAAGACCCTACCGCCGCCCCTCTGTAGTGCTAACTACATATCGGAAATGAAAGTAGATATGTAGAAGAAAAGCGCTACTATGGCTTTATAAATCTGGTTTCGGGTACAGAGTGCAGTGCAGTGATAGCCTAGTGGTATGACCGTTGACTGACATGACAGACAGACCTTTGACTTTTCGCAAGTACCTCGGAAAGCACGTTAAGCCGTTGGCCAAGGCGCGACGGTTGTCTTTGATGATGATCTTTGACAGTCGACAGTCAGGGAGTCCTGACAACTAATTTAACTTTAATATATCGTATCCATTTTGGTTTGCGGAGGTCAGATAGGCAGTCCGTAGAAAACTGATAATCAGTTAAATTGGAAGCCGACTCCAACAAAAAATTAAACTAACCCAACCAACCTCGCCTATATTAGGCCTATGAATTGATTTAAGGCATGGTACTAATCTATTACCATAAAAAGCTGCAGAAGAAGCGGAAAGTTTGTGTATACGAAGTTCCTTTTCTAGAATCACATAAATATTGAATTGTATTGAAATAGTCTTTAGCTAACATCTCTTATTTACCAAAACCCAAATTAAATTTCAGGCAGTCGACAATTGTCAATAAAATACTTTGTGGTACCAAAGGCGGTTGAAGTTGGCGACGATGCTGAGTTACGATGTAACTATGAACTAAGCGAGGGAGAGTCTGATGGTGCGCTCTATGTGAAATGGTGGTGGAGACCACAGGCGCCCTCTAGTGACTACAGGAAACTTATCTATCAACGCATTGCTGGACAAGCCGCGGAGTCCATCCATCACGATAATGCTAGCAAAATAGGTAATAACTGTGATACTTTTAATTTTTATACTCTATGTTCTTAGAGGGTCAGCAATTGATTCCAAAAGAGCTTGTGCGTATTTATACTGATAATTAAATTAGTCCTTGTCAAATTCAAATAGAATTTATTAAATATTTACATATAAAAATGTCTTATTTGTCATGGCAAGAAAGTAGCATTGATTTGTGAAGATATCTTTGTTACTAATGACCACCAAAGTTACGCAGCGGTCGGCACGATCAGTCTTTGAAAAGATGAAACAATGATGAGATTTGTAATTTGGAGTGTGTTTATATTTTGGGCGGAACATAAAGTTGTACTTTGTACTCGAGTTAACCTACTCTGAACTTGGTCCCGCGGCTGACTATATTGGTGTAATATTTGTACTTACATATTTTATTTATTTATTTTCCTTTACTTTTCAGTTATCAAGGATAACGATACTATCGTATTATTAGATGTGAGCCCTGCTGATTCCGGCACTTATGAGTGTGAAGTGAACAACATTGAAGAAATACGCAAACATGACCCACTAATTGTATTCTGTGAGTGATATCTAAATACAGAGAGATATAAATCAGGGATATTAAGAAACTCATCATATTACTTGTAGTTTAATCAGGAAAGTCAATGATACTCCTAATGAGCTGACTATGAGTCAAATGACTTAATTCAATAGTTGATCTCTTATTCGAAAGACTAGTTCTTAGTAGCTCTAGAGCGGATAAGTGAAAGGGTAGGTACCTACTCCCCCAAAGCTGGTGTGAAGTTTGGCATAGTTAAATTCTATATGGAGAAAGAGTGCAGAAAGCTAAAATAGTAGGTATATAACTAGCTGACTCAACCGACGTTGTCCTGTCCAAATATGTGCATTAAGGGAAGTATATTTTCTGAATCTCGACAACATCACCACCTCCCTGATCCAACTATAGTTAAAAACCTCCAAGGTGACCTCATAAGTATAAAAAAAAACATTAAAATTAGTCAAGCTGTTTAGGTGAAGGTTTACACGCACACCAGAATTTTATATATTGTAGAAAGATTTTGTATATTATGTATGTATGCGTTTCTTTTTTGTTAATACATAAGTTATATTTACTTCATGAATTATGGTAGAATTTTGACCACTAGTATTAGGTAATAAATAAATAATAATCGTTGATATCTACTCAACCATCCTGATAACACCTCTTAAGGGTACCTTCAGAAAGATATTTGTATTTAATATTTTAG
This sequence comes from Protodeltote pygarga, assembly GCA_936450705.2. Taxonomy (NCBI): domain Eukaryota; kingdom Metazoa; phylum Arthropoda; class Insecta; order Lepidoptera; family Noctuidae; genus Protodeltote; species Protodeltote pygarga. Next base: position 6,108,848 of record OW388255.2, on the reverse strand, counting down.
ATGGTAAGTGGTAGACTTACGTTTTAATACAGTGTCTTGATTTCTTTTGTCTCATTTTAGCAATGGGTACTGGCCCAGAAATAAATTATACCACTATAGAAAGTGAGTCAGAGGATGAAGAAGATACTTTGCTAATAGAATGTGAAGCTGAAGATATGGCACCATTGCCAGATCTAACCCTTACGCTTCAAGGGTATGTATTAGTTTTCTTGGTTATACACACTTTTGGGGAGTGTTTGCGTTCCTTCCTCTAGCATGTTTCTACATTCTTCCTCAAATGTCTACTGGTCGTAAAATGTCTCTTTCTCATAATATAGCTTTCGCAGAATGACTCTTTCTCACTCAAAAGGTCGCTTTCTCACGTTGCGTTAATAATAATTATATTATTGTTGATTATGACATTGCGCAAACATATATCTTAGTAATAAAACCCCTAAATATATATTATCAAGATTTAAAAAATAATGCAGTTATACAGGGTGACGATTTAATTACTTGCAGCATTAAAGATGGTGAATTAGCCCACGATACTGTAATCAAAATAAGCCATACGGGCTAAGCTATGGTCTATTAGATATTATTCTCACAATATACATCTAGAAATAGTAACATAATATAATGTTATTTAATTGCCACCCTATACAAAAACAATTGTAACCTTAACTGAATACAGTTAAGGTTACAATTGTTTTTATTTAACTAAATATAGTTAAATAACATTGTTGTATTTTTTCAATAAGATCTTTAAAAAAGTAAGAAAAAATTTTTTTTTAGATGCAATATGTATAACATTTGTCTGTAACTAGTTTAATAATAATAGTACTAGTCAGAGGTCTCAAATTCGAGTCACCTCTGACTTTTCGTAAGTTATGTGCGTATTATAAATTAATTATCAGTTACTAAAACGGTGAGGGAAAACATCGTGATGAAACCAGCACACCTGAGAGATTTTTTAATGGTGTAAAGCCATGTCTACGGGCCTATGAGCCTACGAGCGGTTTAAACTCTGATACCAGGTTGTTCATCAACCATACGATAAGAAGTCTAATAATGAATCTAAAACATTTCTTGACTACTTTAACCCTTTGACCGCCAGCCACAGCATGGCAGTCACCGGTGACTGACAAACAATAAAAATTGCATTGTGTCTGCGGCGTGGCAGTCAGTGGTAAAAATAAACTATTTTTTTTTTATAAATAAAAAATTATAAAATTTTAAGAATGAATATTGCATTTTACAGGGAGAAAATCAACATAACTAAAATTGTAGAAGACCCTGATAAAGATGGCTTATACAGAATATACGCGAATGCTACTGTTAGTATCGAAGATCTCGATGAAAGCGAAATACGCTGTGAAGTCTTTTACACTACTTTAGAACATCCACCGTATGTAGACGTCGAGACGTATTCGCCTCCAGGTATGTTTTATTTTACTTAAATATAAGAACCAAGAAGATGCTATTTTTCCGTATACTTTCTGGTTCAAGGCAATAAGTAGGTAGGTAACTAATCAGCGGAGGTCCTAGAACATTTCCTTAATAGTTTGAAACATTAGTCGAAGAGTTTTTTGGAGGTGCTATTCTGTTGCGCTATTTAAATTTTATTTTTGGCGCCTCTTCAGCCCACGATGCGATAGCACTGCTCTAGGGCCATTGTTGGTTATCATTGTTTTTAGATGTCATGTTCATTTAAATTAGGGCTAATGAAGATGGGTTACTTTGTCATTTTCACAACTTCGTCACTCTCATCAAGTTTTTTCGATCATAATAAAAATCTGTACAACATGCTTCCGGTATAAAAAAGTATCCTGCATCCTTCTCCGGGTAGTTCCAAAAGCTGTCTTAAATACACTAATTAAGATTGTCTATTACTCTAAGCATTTTACTTTTTTCACACTACGCCACACTACACAACTGTAGCCGTCCGCGCGATGTTGAAGGCACGACTGCATGCAGTTGATATTGACTTCACTCGACTGCTGCCGACCGCGTGCAGTTGATATCATGACTGAACGAAGTCGAACGTACAACTGCATGCAGTTAAATAAATCGACCGCGCGCGGTCGCTGCGATGCAGTCCGTGTGATGTCAGGCTAAGTGTTGAGAATAGGTATGTTTAAGTCCTTGACTAGCTTAGTTAGTGTATACAGTATAATGTATTCATTGACTCTGTGCTTGCTTCAACAATAAACGCATTTAAAGCGAAATTTTGAGCATCTTGGAACAGTTACTTAAGTCGCAACTACTGAAGGTGTTAAAGCCTAGCACTTGAGCAAGCAGAGCGACCGAACATAGGCTCCTGTCATTCTATTGTCGTCGACTTGAGCAACATATTCTTTCGTCGACCTTACAATGGATAATTTCTACATCATCGCTTCAAAAAGTCTTTGATCTTCGCGTGACATTGAATTTCCAATAATTACGAAAATTTATAGTTAATTGAATTCTAGGAAATTCAAGGTCATGTCGCGCATAAAACAAAATTATATCGAAATATAAATGTATGCTTTTTGAGGAATTGTGACAGACTTAATGTATATCTACGCGTATAAAAATTAGGTAAGTAGGTATATTAGTAAAAATTTGGTAAAAGTAATAAATTGAGAGTTACAGAATTAGGTGACCAAAGTACCTACCTACCTACCTACTGTCCGCGATAGTACTACTTTTCAATGCACCAATTCGCTTAATAGCACAGATATGTTGGCTTTGGAACGTCTTCACTTCACACACTTTCTGTTTTGCGATCTACGTGATCCTACAGAAATAATCACTTGCATTTGTCATTGAATGTGTACAATCACCTAAACATTTACTGTATTACAAACACTCACCCATTATCCACACAGAAATCAGAAGCATGAATCATTTATTAGTAACAGCATTTCGCTTATATTATGGTAGTAAAACTACACTTTAGTCAGGTTTAAACAATATGTTGTATTTTATGAAAATCAATATTGAAACAAGATTTATCATTTATTAAATATCAATAGAGGTTAAAATTTTCAGTGACGTGCAATTGTGACATGCTCATCGCTATTAAAATATTTAGTTAAAACAACAAGGTAAAAAGTGAACTCTGTTACTTATCCGGTGTATTTACACAGTAGTACCGTATATACAGGTTGTTACTTGTATGATGTACAGTTTGAATGCTTCATCCAAAGAAATATTTAAAGTTTTACAAATTACTCTAAAATAATATTAAAAATCGCTATAGGTACCTTCTCAATCATGGTTGATATTAAGCTAATTTTTAAACAAGGTACAGGCTTATCACTGTATTCAGTCAATAAATGATTACTGTGCGAACTAGGCAGTTGTCTTATTTCCCAATATGAATCGTAGAACATTCATGGGACGTATTTTGGATAGGTTTTGAGCCTCTCCACACGCACATGCTGGATTCTCCATTCATTACCGGACAACCTGTATACTCGAGTCAAGTTATTGCTTATAATGTGTCATGGTATTGTAGTAAAGCTAGTGTGTTACTGTGTGGTGTCTGTGTACTAACGTTGGTTGTTGGTCATGGTCGACGCCAGGCCGTGACGCGCCGCCCACCACTGAGCCGCCCGAGGACACGACCCAGCAGGATGCCACGCCCAACTCTTTGCCAAACTCCAGTAAGTCAAAGACAAGCTAGGTACACGAGAACAATGACTATATTGAAGTCTACACTTTCTGAAAATAATAGGCTAACTGAAAAGTATACCTATTTATCAACAGATAATTTTAATCTTAACTCACTTAAACAATATTATGTGTAATTATTATTATATTAGTTATATTCAGACACTACTATTATTTATTTATTTTTTGTATGTAAATATTTTTCATTTTTCCCTCCCGTGAATCCTGGCCACGTCCATGTACCTTATCATTTATTTTACTGAACTAATTTAATATTATTGTATAACGTGACATGAATAAACCGGCTAGTCGAGTTGACTGTAATAAATTCCAAAAAACACAGTTCGTTGTATGTTCCTAACAAAATGTTTTTGTCTTACTAATCAGGTTTACCTAGAGAATAAATATTATATCAATAACTTAGGGGTACCACGATTCGGTGGGTTATAAACACCGTCATCTGAATGCATTACGCATTCCAAATTCCAATTGATTATTTTGCCCAATTGATGTACAATTGTTCATGTTTACCACTGTTACTGGAGTTTGCTGTCATAGTTAATTGTTATTCATGTTAGATACTTAATATAATTTTCATCATACTCGCTCGTAAAAAGGGCTCTTGCATGCTAGAAAAGCTGGCGATAAATCTCAAATTACGCCCTAGATTTATTTTAATCTTTACTTAAAAGCAAAAATAATAATCAAAGAGTTCAAACTCTTTGTTTATTTTTGCTGTTTGTACTGGACAACAAGAATTTTTATAAAACATTTTTTTAATACTTTAAAACACCGAACAATATTATAATAATTTTATGTATCTTTAATAATACATATTATGCAGTATTTAAGAACTTATCATTTTTATTTTACGTAATTTTGTTCTTATTTCCTTGCAAGTATGTATGATGAAAGCATTGTATGTCACTCGAGCGGAGCCGTACGACAATTAGTAACGTCGGGACATTATATAGGGCTTTGAATGTCCCTCGATAATAATGTTCTTACCGCTTTTGGTAACACAATGTATTATTACTGTTTTGTCAGTCAACTCTGCTAGCTTTCGTTGTACAGAATGTTGTTTGGTGTAACAAATAATAACAGCTCATGCCTACATGTGTTTATTTGCTTAAGTATATTTCGTTGTGTCTCGTTATAAAATTATTGTGTTATATGAATGGCTTACATAACAAAAGTGATAGAATAACTGCTGATCAGGCTCTTCGGAAGCCATCTATTTTAACAATATTATAATACAATAAGTAGAAGGCTTTTGTGATTCTCTACAAATACAGCTTTCTGTTGACTACCATTCGATAGACTTGTGAGCCAAATGTATCATCCTTTTAAATTATCGAGGTTTGGTTTTGCATCTGTACAGCCGAAGAGACCACATGGTTAAATATTCGTATCCCAATAGTGACACATTTAGTTTCTGCTTGTAATAGGTAGAAATGAACTATTATAGTTAATTTTATCTCAAGTAAATGCCCTTAAATAATTCCTCCCGCTTTCTTGGCCGTAGCAAAGAGGGTGTACCCCGTAGTATGATACACAAGACAAATGATGCTGACAACGAAACTAAATATTCTTTCGTCGTAGACACAATCAGTTATTAACAACAGTTTAAAATCTGTGCCCCACCCCTTAATGAAAAATCATTGCTACGATATTTCTTACCATCTCCTATTGTTCAACTCAACGAAATCAACAAGACGGCATTATTCTTAAATAAGAAGGAGAATTCATCCTTCTTTTTTTAGGAATTGTTGGTGGGTTTGGTAATCCATTTTGCTAATGAACTAAAATCCTATGAATAAATATATATTCGTAAGTATTAGGTATCTATTCAATTAATGTGGTATCGTCCCGACATTTGTTAATTCTTTCTTAACATTGTTAGTCACTTTTCCTTTTTATAAACTATATTATAATTTATGCCACTTTGTGTTAATTACCTAAAAAATACTAAGTAAACAATATGTATTCCACAGGTGACGATAGCTATCGGATTACCAACTCTTGGATGCTGCTGATGTTTGCAACGATCCTGACGTACCTACAATCTAAACTTTGATCCTTTTGTATTGTGATACTAACTTTATAATGTTTTATGTTACCATATAAGTAAGTGTTAATATTATTAAGCTATGTCTAGGAAAATCTGATATGTCATTTTTAATTAAGTACATAATATAAATATAGTCATTGTTAGAAAATATATTTTTTAATATTTATAACAAGTAAATATGATTTATTCACAAATACCTAATATACAGATCGAGGATCAGTATAAGCAAAATGTTATCACATTTTTTACATGTTTATTTAATTCTTAAAGAAATTGCAAAGGACAGTAGAACGAGCTTCCAACTCGAAGTGATCGCATTGGGTATACCTGAAAAGCAACGTGTTATAAGTGGCTGAACCATTACCTACGTATGATACTCGTACATAAAGATTCTCCAAATGCTTCAACATTTAAATAAAACAAACTAATGTTTTTGAGTGCGATATGCGATATCAGGGTTTGTTATGTATTTTAGGATCATTCATGGAGATCGATCATGATTAGGGCCCGGATTAATATGTAAATACATATTTTTAATTTACGCGATTTTCGGTCTAGAAAGTGTTCTCTACATCGATTATCATATTTACAATGTGAAAAACTAATTTTTATTTTCCATATTTTTCCATATTTTAAGGTATTTCAAGGTTAAGTCCATATTTTACAAAAATATATCACAATCCTCCATATTTTCCATTTTTATATCATAGAACAAGAGTTAGTTTACAAAAATTGATATAATTTTACGTGTTTGCATTCTCGCCACCATGACCGGCCGCGCGTATTTCATTTCTCTCGCGTTTTATTACTCGTATTTTGATTTTTGATTCTAAGTTTGTTCCACATTATGTATGCTCTCATTACGTCATGTCACGTGGAATGATTTTTCAGCCAATATAAAGCTATACCGCATGTATGCAATAAATGAATGAATAAATAAATAAATCAATAAACATTTAAACCAAATCGATTTAATTTTGATTTGATTTGAATTTTGATTTCGAAGATTTAATTTTGATAATTTAAAAAAAGCACTTAATTGTCTACTGCAACCATGTAGTGTAGTGTAGTGGCTGATGTAGTGGAAGTTGATAAATGCAAAGCAAATAAATGATTCCTATTCTTGACTAAAACTTATTTTTTTATTTGTATTACATGAATAGTTCAACATCTTTTTATAATTTTTTTAATGTATGTGGTAAGTACTTTACTCATTTCAATGTCTTTAATGCAAAAAGGCAATGAAAAAGGTTAGGTACCTCCCTTAAAAGGTACCTACTGTTATTTTTTACTCCATATTTATTCCATATTTTACATTTTTACTCCATATTTTTCCATATTTTACATTTTTTCGTCCATATTATATGTACATATTTTGCATTTTTTAATACATATTTTTCCGGGCCCTAATCATGATGCTTTATTAGATTATTTATTTCGATTCAGAGTTGGTAAATACTTTCGTCACGATGGCGGTCAGGCTCACTCCTGCAATCGCAACAAACACTATGATGTTACTCTTACCACATACCATTGTATAGTACTCTCTTCTTAATGGCTGTGTAGTCAGCCTGCGGCAAACAGAGGCGACAAGCGACCACTGCTTTAGTAGCAGATTGAGCCGCAATGCGAGCAAAACACACCGCGTCATATAGGCCACCTCCTGTACGCCACACGCGCTGATGTTGCCCTGACACCATTACGCTGAGAATTATAAGTTTGACACGTAGTTAATCCTTTATAAGGACATTAAACCCGTCCTACATACCATGTTGAGTACGTAAAGTTAATAAATGGACAACCTACTGTAAAATAAATGTCTACAAAATAGTCTCGCAATTGATTAGGTATACCTAATGTTGAATTGCTGGCAGGAATTGTGACGTGAGTATGATATACCGCTTAGTAGATATAATGGATCGATTCTAAACCGGCAAAGGCTCGATGCGTGGTATCTGCATGAATTTCAAAAAAAGGACATTGTCATTCACTACCAGAACGGCCGTGCGCCGTAAAAAGTAAATAATTCGAATCAATTTGAATCCCCGCCATTTTTCTTCAATATTTTTTATCAATTAAAGAATTATTTATTGTAATAGTAATTAACATATTCAAGTGAATTTTAATAATTGCACTATACAAAATGATTAAGTACTACTACAATAAATAATTCTTTCATTTAATAGATATTTAAATACTAAAAATAAATTAAATTAATTAATTATTAATTAATCCATAAATTACGTGAGGTTTTTAAGTGGGAGAGGGGGACGAGTCAAATCTCATCTAATCTTACGTTGGCAAATATTACGCAATTTTTTTTACTGATTGAAACAAAAAAAAATTATACTATTTTGGTCCATTTAATCCAGATTGTACATGCTTAACATTTAATCTTAGCGTAATCGTAATACGATTAAGATCATTCACTAATTCGTTCGAAAGAAAATAATTTCATTCATACTTTGAAACCATTTCATTCATAAGAAACCCACATTTTGAAAAATCTCACGTGAGATTGGGGAATGGGGGAGGGGGTCAAATAAAGTCTCACGACATCCCACCATCCCTGGTGGGATGTCGTGGGGAGGGAGGGAGAGACAGAAAATTTAAAAAAAAACACCTTACGTTATTTATGGACGCCCTCTTAGTCTATTTGTATATTACCTACCTACTTACTCAGAATTGATGATATTAGGTTACTATGACTGGTGGTTTCAATGTTAGCAGTAAGCTGTTTCAGAATCTTTTATAGAGGAATCATATTATGGGTGTAGATAAAGTCTTGTATGCAACTGTTGATAATTAGGTATTAAAACACTCATGTGATACTATTATCACACTCGACCTCGCCTCGTGTGATAAACCCACATTAGTGTTTTAATACCTCTTATTATACAACAGTTGCATAAATAACTAATAAGCACAGTCTAAATATCATAAAGTCATCGAAGCCGCCTAGACGAAGCAATCGTGAGGTGCGATGCGGGTTGGTGCCCGTACCCGGGTGGGTTGCGTCCGACTTGCTGAAACACTGTTCCGTGCTTTCCCACAAGCGTCGCCACGTGCTACGACGCTCCATTGTCCTGTACGGTTTACCGACTGTAGATATTTAGACTGTGTTAAAAAAAATCACTTACTCCGTGCCTACTGCCTAGGAAATCACCTAAAGCCTTTGGCCCTGCGCCTGATCTCTCTCCGGTCGTGTCAGATTGCCGTCCCAACGGTCTAAGAGAGTGAGGGAATAGAGATTGCACCTGTGTTTGCGAACACACCTGTGCACTATAATATCTCCTACTTAATTGGCTCATGTCTGTTGAGATTGCCCGCTGTGGCTGAAATTCGGTCAGGAGGGCATTATTATTATTATGAGATATTTAGACCGTTAAGTATTTACTTACATAGACTGGCAAAAAGTGGGTTTTGAACGCCTCTGCGTAATCCTTCATCCTTCGCAAGCATATGGCGTATGACGTATGATATTCAACATAAAAGAGGACTAGGTATTATATCTAGCAGTGAACTCCGATAGGCTCTTGATTGATGAAATATTAGGTCTTCGACTTACTTATTATATTCAATCGTCAGATCCGGTTGAGGGTATACACCTCGTGCAATACATGATAACTCGATCACATTGGAACCACGTTGGCAATCCGTTGTTAACTCAAAGTCATGCTCGACACCTGTAACCAATTTAGATGTAAACTTTAAGAATTAAGATAACTGCACAGGTTAATCTTCCTAGTCTTATCTCAAACATTCCTTGGACTCCTACATTTAAGATAGGTAAAACCTCAAGTTAAAGGTTATAAAACTTACTATACACCAGCATTGCTTTAGTTTGGCGGGCTTCAGAGTCATGATTTAAGATAACGCAGGTGTAATTGCCACTAAGTTCGGGTGTCAAACTTATTATACGTAAAGCACGTCGCTCATCAAACACTTTCCCTGAAAAAATGTAAAGTTCTTATGTATTATTATTATCTGCGAATATTTTCTTCAGTATTTAAACATTTTCTAGTAAAGTTAGGAAAATAGGTAGGTAAATACTTACTAGAAACTCGATATGTTAAATCTAGTCGCCCATCTAGTATTCCAGAAATTTTAGGCTCAGAATAAGGGCTCCATACATAAGCTGGTGCAAGACTGTTGTTATTAAAAATTCATTGTAAGGTAAAATTTGCATCCGGTACTGTGTATTGACAGTCTAAGATAACATCACTCGAAATCTCTACCACATCGGGTACTACTAGCTTATCTATTTTAACGAAGTTTAAGAAATCTGAAAATAAATAAAACAAATGTCTACGTTACATAGCGTGAGTTTTCACCAAGTGCACACAATGAAATTAGATGAAACTAGACTTATATTTATCGGCAGGAAAAATACAAAAAAAAAACAAACATTTTTTTAAATAACATGTATACAAATAATGATTAAGTACCTACTGCATCGTGAAGCTGTAGCTGGTGTTAAGGTCCTATCCTACCAAAATACGTGCTCAAAATCTTACACAGCATTCAGTAGTCGTAAAAATATATAACCAATAAAGTATTTTTTATTATTTGTATACGTAGGTATGTATTTAATAATTATTTGTATGCATGTTTTTTTTTGTACTTTTCCCGTCGATAAATTTAAGTCTAGTTTTATCTAATCTAATTTCATTGTGTGCACAAGAGTGAAAACTCACGCTGTTTAACTTAGACATTTATTTTATTTATGTAGTTTCGTCATGTCCGTCTGTCCGAGGTTTTACTAAGATACTGTTATTACTAGGAAACTGTAATTTTGTACCTAAGTGGTAAAATAAAATTGTGGGGTATCGTTGAATTTAAAATAACGTAGGGGTTGCAAATACTATTTTTGTATTAAAAAATAAAAAAATAGTATCCCTTTACGAAATAAGAAACTTTAAAAGTGCAAATTTTTTTTCCAGTTAGTCTTCCCCAGAAAGCTAAACTGCTGGCTTGAAAAATCTTAAAAAAATTAATGATGATAGCTTTTTCAAAAAATTTAAAGGAAAATTATAGCGGTGAAGATAAATTTATTAGTGTAGCAGTCATAGTCGTTGATCTTGGGTGTTGGTGTTTATAATGGGTAAAGACTTGCATTTAAAAACAAAACCTTAAATAAAACAAAGCTAAAAAACCATAATAAATTTAAGTATAATAAGTCTCATAAAGCTGCCGCTAGATGACGCTTATCAATGGGTTCTGAATCGCGCTATCGTTACGTTTTCCTTAGAGCATCTGCATCGCATTAGAGCAGAGTAGGTAGACCAGGTACTTATAGAAGTCACAAATGAACATTTATTTTTTGTTTTTCTAAAGTTTGTTATTCTCCTAATATCTTTGATTAGAAAAAAAAAGATTGGAATGCAGTGATAGCCTAGTGGTATGACCGTTGACTGGCAAGTCATAGGTCTCAAGTTTGAACCCAAGGCCCGTACCTCTAGGTACGGGCCTTCTTTTCGGATTGTCATGAAGATCTTTGACAGTCTGTACGGTAGGCAGTCAGTACCTTCAGAAAATCCTGACAACTAATCTAACTTTAGAATATCGTATCTCTTTGGGTTGCGGAGGTCAGATAGGCAGTAAGTAGCTCCGTAGAAAACTGATATCCAGCTGCATCCAGTTAGATTGGAAGCCTACCCCAACAAGGTTTGTTTATAATAAGGCTAGGAGGAGGATGATAACTCCTAATATCTTTACCATTAATTTTATTCAGAATAAAGAACAACAGAATCGTTCTATATTGCGATAACGGGCTACTGCGGAGAGCCCTACACTGCCCGTGACCTGACACGCACTTAAACCGGTTTTCTTAAAAAAAATGTAGCCCCACACTAGGATTTTCCCCCCTATGTCGTGGCGTGGCAGGTGCAGTAAGAGAATTAATATTTTACAATAGGTACCTACACAAACACCATTCACACCATAAATATCATCAACAGTGCAGTTTCCTTTTCACCATTCGTTCGTTTTTTGAATGATATTGGCGCGACAAAATCTCATTGGTAAATATTTTTTTGTTTTATATTTTGGAAAGACATGGTCACATTTTTTGTAATTATGTTTCTTTTTTAATTGTAGTATTTTTATGTCAGTGATAAAGACGTTCCTAAGAAGAATAATAAAGAAGTACAAAATAAGTATTTAATAAATCAGGGCTGTCCAAACTATACACCTTCGCGGGCTAATTAAATTTCATACAAAAGCTGGAGGGCCAGAAAAATATTTTCAGTTGCAAGACTGAAGATAAATAATAATACCAAGTATTGAGTACTTGTTTTGACAACGAATAATATTATCCAAACTATAAAATATAAATTTTATACTATAAAATATAAATTTTATAGTTTAGATTGCTTGTTTAACGCGGGCCGCATAAAAACAAGCCGCGGGCCGCATGCGGCCCGCGGGCCTTGGTTTGGACAGCCCTGTAATAAATCATTTCAATATAATGGTGCAATATTAATAATTCTTTAAATATAGTATAAATAAATAACCCACTCTTTTAAATTACATATTTATATTCACAAATGTATAAGGTATATTTCTGCTAAAAATGAAATACTAATTTACATTATTATTGGCAGAAAAACACAATATAAATCTATAAAAACCTTAAATCTGTCTGTCCTGAAAAATTTGAAAATGAGCACTTCGGCCCTTGTCCTACCGAAGGTGCGATTTTCTTATTAAGAAAAATCTTGCATAAATTTGATAACAAGCAAAATAAGTAGGTAAGTATGCTGAACACAAAAAAAAATTGAACTTACTGGTAATTAGTAATAAATCTTGCACCATTTCGATCCGTTTGTTTTTAAGTAAATTTTAACATAATACTTACAAAACACAGAACTGTAGCGGGAAATAATATACTTAATACTTATAAGATAACCGCTGACGCGAATCAGTCTACTACTAAGAGTTTTCCTATATGTTTGCTCGTCCGTACAGAGAAATCTAAAGCTGTGTTTTCACTTATTGTTCCGAATAAAGCGAACCAGTTTAAACCAGTATTCGGACACTTGCGCGAAACACCTTTGCGCAAAAAGATTTTTGCGCGAAAGATATTTGAGCGAAAGACACTTGCGCGAAGGACACTTCCGCGAATGGACATTTGCGCGAATCGGATGTGCCAGTGCACATAATATAATTAAAATAGCCCCCGTTATTAAATGGAACGCAAATTAAGTAGGTATTATTAACAGGCCAAAGTGTCCCACTACTGGGCAAATGCATCCCTACTCTCTTTCCACTTCAATTGTCTCTGTCAAGTGCGATATTAGCCCAGTTCTTTTCGAAAGAGCTCGCTCGCACAATCTCGAACTATCTCATTTTAAGTTTCCGGAAAGGTTTTTATGCTTAAAGCCATGTATTCACTGAGCAACAGTGTTTCGGATACACAGTTTCTGAAACATCACGTAAATGTTTCCAGGAACAATGTTTCGGAAACTCTGCCGTCCACACAGTCAGTTGCTTAGGTCATGTCGCCCGAGGAAGTAGTGTTGTTATGTGGTGCCTACATTTTTTTGCATAAGTCCATTTCATTATTTTTTTTACAGTTCTATCAATTTAAAGACAGTTTCATCGTCCCACACTACAGCCATGTTTATAAACAAATGTTTAGACGCGTCCACACTCGCATGCACCTGTTGCGCAACTGATTTGTTTCTGTGTTCTCCGCCGCAAGTGGGGAGCACCGAAACATACCGATAAACACGTAGTGTTTACAGAAACAAAATTATATGATTCTGAAACAAAATGATTTGTTTCAGAAACACGTAGATTTTGTTTCTGAAACAGAGTTTATAAACAATTGTTGCTCAGTGAATACGTGGCTTTAATGTTCGAATAACAATGTGTCAAATTAAATGATATTATTAAATAATATTTTTTTGTTTATAATTTTATCAATGAAGATTACGGAAAAAAAACATTTTAATGTACCCCTTATAAAGCTCAATTCACGTCTATCCACGCCTTAACCTTTGCGTGCCGTAGAGTACATGCCTTGCGGCCACAGTGCCAGCCAACAGAAATGTATTTTTATAGAAAACAAATCCGACAAATTGTGGACATAATGTCCGTTAATTTTGCGAGTTGTAATGCGTTTATTATAAACAAACGGTGCTTAGGGTGATATAAATATATAAAGAAATATTAATTCCTTTTTACCAGACTGTCGAGGAAGGGTTATTGATACTTTCACTTTGATATTGATACTACTTTTTCTTCTTATGCTCATCGAGCACACCCTTGACCTCTTGTCTATGTGAAAGATAGTCAAACTAACGCACACAAAGAAAGATAAATGACGCCAAACGAACGTTGCATACCTTCGTGTAAAGTAGGACAAGAGTGGATATCAGTGTAGGGTAGGAACAGATGCGTACAGATGGGACTTATTTTGTCTCTCGGACAGCCGCATAAAAGTCACAATGTCATAAGTTAAAAATTACATTTAATAATTTAATTCTCGACATTTTTTTTATAAAATTCTCCCCTTTCGGTCAAAAATCAATACACCTACTTAACTCAAAATATCAATTATTAAACAAGTCTTTGGTTAATTTTTTTAGCAACGAAGTATAAATACAAAGTTTAACAAAATTTGCGTAATATAGACAAGTTGTGCGATGCACAATTCATATACCTACATACTATAGCTGATAGGATCTAGATTCTGCCTTATACAGGGTGGAAACTTTCAGCGGGGCAGTGAATGGAAGTACCTTATCCGTTGCAGCTACACGAAAATGGTATTAGGAGACTATCCATAATTTTTTATTTTAGAACTCCAACTCCAACGATGGTAGGTCCCATAGAAGTTTTTGACTAGTATTAGAAACAGGATTGATTGGCATCAATTTCTTTTTTGTGTAAAATGGTTATTTTCTTGCTAACTGTGCCTTATTTTTTTTAAAATCTTAAAAATTGTGGATATAGTTTCCTAAGACCATTTTCGTGTAGCTGCAACGGATAAGGTACTTACTTTCATTTACTGCCCCGCTGAAAGTTTCCACTCAGTATATAAATTAATTCCTAAAATAAATACTTACAGTCTTTACAATCTAAAGCACAGTATTATAATAAAGTATACAGTAGTACGTCTTCATACAAACTGCCGAAACGACGCGCTTTGAAATCTCACCGTCTCAGTACATAATGGCGATCTGAGATCGATTAATAAAATAATAGATTTTTCGACCCAAATAAATCGATTTGTAACACTGAATCGATTCAATGAATCGATATTTCACCCTAGAGAATCGACATTCGATTTTTTCTATTTACGTTTACTATTTATTTGCTTAGTTTCCTGACCTCGGCTCTCTTTAATAAATAAAAAAAGTTACGTTTAATAATTGTGATTATCGAATTCCCTGAACTAAAAAATCCCCAATTTTACTACTAAGTGATAGTTTAGTATGGTATCTTGTTTTTCATAAATTTATATTTGCATTGTCAATGAAAAAAAAAAATATATTTATTTAATAAATTTTTTTACGCAAATGTTAAAATAAATGACCTTACCAGGGCGCTTCGAAAACACAGGAAGCTGCTTAAAAACTATCCAGGACATTCTAGGACACTACAAAAACTAGGACATGTCCTAGCAATTCGGACACACAACAGTCGCGAATGCGCCGCACACAGAGCACTTTTATGGCACAGCGCCGCAGGCAGTTACTACGGACACGGACCGGACGGCTGAGACGCATCCCGGGCGTTCATTTACGTAAAATATGGCACTTCATTTGCTTGATATTAAAATAATCGCTTTTGAAACTAGAAATAAAACCATGTAGAAATAATTAAAGTTAAAACTTACAATATTTGCAGTAATTTCATTTTAAAGAAAATTAATAGGTAGGTAACTATATAGCATTATCAAATACGTAATTACCTAAGAGTCAGCGAGCAGCCTTAGTTCGTAAGTGACCAGCCGTAAGAAACGAATTCAAAGACACTGCCCGACACGAAATACCATTGCGTTCTTCTTAATAAATACGAAATTGCGAAATACTGTATATTTTATTATACTGTGTGTGTCTAAAGGTAAACTTCGTGGTACGCGACCAAGTTGACTTTAAGCATTATTTACGTTACCTAATATTATTATTTCCTATAATAAATTCGTTTAAAAATATGTACATATTTTATTGTATGATATTAAATGCAGTTATAAACTTTCAAAGGGGTTCGAACCTTTGTGGCATAGCAGGCCGTCGCCATTTTGATTTTTTCTCAAAGTAGCGGCGCAGGATGAGACATAATACGAATTATACGAAATAAGTTTTAGAGTATAAAATTGTTATATAGTTTGGTATATCTCACGTTTATTATATCTTGTAATCGTTATTAAAATGAAAATAATTATACCAAATGACATTATACATATACACATATATGTATTATACAAAGTGGAGCCCACACAACGTTAGACGACGTCGCGGCAGACCCAGAAGGAGATGGCGGGACGATCTAGATGCTTATTGAGAGGATTGGCCACAAAAAGCTCAAAACCGGGAAGAATGGAAGGAGGGTGGGAGGCCTTTGCCCTGCAGTGGGACGATAATACGACGAATAATAAAATAATAAATAGAGGGTACTTAAATATTCAAAAAATGACAGCAATATGAAACCCTAAAGTGTCACGGCGCTGAGATATTTTTAGGTTAGAGTGATTTCCTTAGTTAAATTGGTAAAGTTGGTTGGCTACTAGGTTTACTGTCGTCTAATAAATAGTTAAATCACCTGAAAACTATTATGTGAATGAATAGAATCTAATGCATATAAAATCATACCTTTTAACCGAAAATCAGAATATCAACGCACAGCCTAAATGGCTGGACGTACAAACTGGACATTTTGAGCATTGGTTCGTTTGATAACTTCACTAAACAAGGAAATCTTGAAAATTCCTCACCAATGGGGATATAGGTTTGTCTGAATAATCGTAGGAGGGTGATAGTTTGTTTCGGAAACTTTTGAAGTTAGAAAAGGGAAAATTGATAATTAGCTAAACGAGGAAATAAGTGTAGCAGCTTTTAAAAAAAAGGATGATGAACTATCGACTATTAATCGGTGAACGCTCAGTCATCCTTTGCACTGCTCCTGTAAACACTCGCGTGATGTTTCGGTTGCAAGCTCTACTCAGAGATTACAGTGTGCCTTGGTCGTAAGACATGGGCGCCTTTTTTTGTGGCCGGAAAAATGTTCCTACCGCATCCTATTCATTATATAGGGCTCGCACATCTCCCCTTGCGTGTTTCTCGCATTGTATCGGATGGGGCCGGGTACAGCGTCCAGTGCCTGCCTGTGAGTACCCATAAGGGGTTTTCCACACGAGACAAAAAAAAAAAAAAAAAAGGCCCGCCCAAATTTGCAAAATCTACCTTGTACACAATATCCTAATAATTGCCCGAATATTTAAATAATTAAATTGTTGAATTTCAATCATATTAAGGGCCTGTTTAATTATCTAATAGGTAAATTAATAAATAGCACAAAATTTATATGAAATAATTTGCATGATTACTTAATGTACTTTTCCAGTAAGGGGTGACATAGGTCCTTAATATGTATAACGTTCATAGCAAAACTTCTGGTTTAGTAATATACAAATCATACAATACTTATGTAACTAAAATAAAAAATGCTACAATATCATGATCCAAATAACACAATGTCTGTCATGATTATTATTGATTTACTACAGGCAACGTCTGTGACGACAACACTATAATCATCGTAGTAAAAACTAAACTAGCACTATTGCCACTGTCGTGCAGTCGACCGAACTTATATTTAATATTATTATTATTATCTACTTAAACTTCGACTTTTAATATTATTCAGGATCTTTAGAGTTCAAAGACAAATAATGATACCATACTGAAATTAGTAGTGTTGGGGTAGTGAACCAATTTTCGAAATGAACACAATATGATAACATTAGTTCAATTTGAATAAATCTTTAAACACTTTTAAAATAAGGTATTTATGGTAGAAATAATAAATTTATATAACCCCGATATATTTTGGTAAGATAGTCAATGGTAAACGGAATTCCCAAGTATTGTTTTGAATTACTAAGAAGTAGATAATAATAGTAACTAGTTGTTTAAGACTGTTTTTAATAGTTTAATGTCTTATTTTGAACGTCAAATTAGTAAATCTAATGAAAAGTTTGCACATAAGAAAATTATTAAGGTCATTCGGTTTTATTCATTCTATTTTTTACATCCTTTTTTGAGTCAAAAACTGGTATGCCTCTAACTGTCAGGTAACTGCATAAAATTAAAAGTCGAAGTGCACAGTTTGGCAAAAAAGGGTCTGCAAAAATTGAAGGCGATTTTTTGTCATCAAATATAATGACACTTACATTTTTGAGTTATTTTAATACTCTCAAACTTAGTTTTTAGTTTTTAACATTTTAATCATAAGTTCCAGCTGTCACCGCATCAGACCCTTTTTTGGCAAGCTGTAGTAGGTATTCGTTTTTTGGTTGATGCACATTAAGTTAATCATATTCTCGTGAATGCTTGATCTTAACACTAATGGTTTACCTTATATTTTTTAAGCACCTTATTCTAATTAATTTAATAAACCTATTCCACGCTAACGAAAATATTATTAAATTGATGTAATTTAGGTTTTGCGGAAATTATAACAGGAAAATATATCACATCAAATTATGTGGAAAAAGAAACCCTAGATTAAAAATCGTTCGGTTGGCCTGTTTTGTACACAGCATAACCAATAAGTGCTCTCATGAGTCAAGTTTAATATTTATTCTTTGTTTGTGGTATTTGTTACATAACTATTTGGTATATCACTACTTTGGCAACAACATGCTCTAATTATACAGGTTGTAAACTTGAAACAGGGCAGCAAAGCCGGCTATTCTGTCTATAAATTTCGAAAATATTTTTGGAATTTTAATTTAGATTTAGATAAGTGGTACATTGTATTGATTTAGGGCACGCTTAGACGGCATTTTTGCATTATAACCGTTGTAATGAAGGTATGGGTTAAAAGCATCGCATTAGAAAAGCACTTACACCTTGGCAAAAAAGAGTCTGGAAAAATTGGGGGCGCCGCTGGCGCACTTTTCAAACTACAATTAAAAATTAAGAGTTATTTAGTGCTTACATATTTGTATGGCGAGTTTTTTGTCATTAATTATAATTAATGACAAAAAACTCGCCATACAAATATACATAAAAAAATTCATTTAAATGAATCGTTTTTATGTTATTTTAGTACTCACAAACTTAGTTTTTAAGATTTTTATTTTTAGTTCCAGCTGTCACCGCCTCAGACTCTTTTTTGCCAAGCTGTATTTACATGTGAATAAATGCACAGAAACCCGTTCATCATCATCATTATCAACAGCATAATTTAGATAGATTTTAACAAATTTTAAATTATTTAATAATACGCCTGGCCCTATATCAATACCAGAGTTAAACGAGGCAATCAATTTGAGCTGTTACTGTCCCGTCTCAAATTTACACCTTATAAAATATCATTATTTATTGTAACAACTAAAAATAAATAACTACTATTTGGAATCATGGCAGCTAGGAAAGTTAAAAAAAATCACTTATGGCAAAAAATTGCTAACAAGGACGAAATCTTATTTTAAGCCGACATTGACCAGCATGCGATACAGGTTACCATTATACGTCAAATGGTTGAAATGAACTGTTAGGCCTCCAGATCTCCTTTGTCCAAAACAATAAACTTACAGTGACTACTTATCAGTCCAAACGTAATTTAGCTCCTAAACTAGTTTAGTTTGTAACAACATGTTTCTCGACAAGAAATGTACTTTTGATGAAAAATCCTACAAAATTCAAGATTTACTTTTTTCTATATAAACATTTAACTATTTAATTTGTATTTTTCATTGTTTGCAGGACTTCCACATACAATATTACATGAATTGTGCCTAGTTTTGCGACTCCCATTTGAGTCTAAATCTGTGCCTGCAGCTACCGATGTTAATGCCACAGTTTTATCAAAGTCGATAGTCGTGTATCCAATAGCAGCAGATGGCGCTGAACCGGAACAGTTAGCAAGGCCTCCTCTTTCTACGCTGCACTGCGAGACCAGCCGGCCGCGGGGTTGGGATGAACACGAGCCGACACTTTCGTTTTTGGAACTGTTGTAGGATTGGCTCTCTGGAGATGTTAAATCCCTGGTGACTTTCACCATGTCCCTATTTGAATCTATATCTAGTATCGCATAGTTTACTTCTAATTCCTCTACTGGAGACATAGACGTAAAAGTATCAGATTCTGAGAATTTTTGGTTATGTTCAGAGGGTGCAGAGAAACTTAATATTTGCTTAGCATTTCTTACATTTTCTCCCAATTCACCCAATGACAAATTTGCATATGTGTTAACTTCTGGTCTATTTACCACAGTCAAATTGCAATACTCTACTTGTTTTGGGGTCAAAGGAGTTGTGGGAACTGCATCTCTATTTTTAATAACCTCTGGTAAATTAGACTCATTAGGAACAATGTTCATGTACAGCCTAACAGATTCTGATGGTTGCTGCTGTTGTTGTTGTGGCAGTAGCTGCTGATGTTGTTGTTGTTGTTGCGGCTGTTGATTTTGGTGTGGCTTTTCTTGTGGCTGTTCCTGGTGTTGTTGTTGTTGTGACTGCAACCGTTGTTTTTGAGGCAGTTGTTGTTTTTGTTCTAGCTGCAGGTATTTTTGATGTTGCTGTTCTTGTTGTTGCTGCTGCTGCTGCTGTAGTAGTTGTTGTTGTTGTTGCAGCTTTTGTTGTTCAAGACTTAGTTGTGCATAGTGTTCACTGGAGTTACTCAATGTTGGGGATAAAGGACTGCTTATTTGTTTGTTATTTGAAACATTCTCATTAATATATCTGCTTTCTAAAAATCTAGTCTCATCTTCTATGTCCCTCATTGTATTCAAGGCAGTCTCCTGTCGTAATGTATTCCTCAGAATTGCTAGATCTCTATTTAAATCATTTGAGTAAACATGTCGAACATCTGCCGCTCTGTTGTCATTCCCTGCTTCACCTAGATTGTTGTTTGGTTCTCTCTTAAAATCTCTTAGCTGATAGACATTAGTGACTTGATTGGTACTAGTTTGAGATCTTGGATATAAAGGCATTACCTCTAATATGTCTGCACTAGATGGTGATCTTGGTGTCTGAGTAACATTACGTGTAACTACTGAATGTGATATAATATTTGGGAGGTTGTTGTTCATTGCAGGTCGTATATTATCTGGTTGGCCATTGTCTATGGAGGAACGATGAACTACGCTAGCTTGTAATGTTTGTCGACCTTGTGGAGATGGCGTTAATCTAGATACAGGATATGGCACTGAGTCATGAATCACATTTCTCAATTGAATATGTTGTTGTAGAGTCCGAAACAACAGAGAAGCTCTTCTACATCGAAATGCATATATGCCTTCTCCAGTCTCACACCTCCTACCTGAAAATAACAAAAACATTTCTAAATAGAATGGCTAGATGTGTTCCTAAGCACAAAATCTGAGAATGGACCTATTTTGACAATCTTCTTAAAGTATGTGTGTTTTAGTAGTTCCTTGGATGGTTTATATTTATGGCGAAGGTCAATTACATGTAATGGCCTGGTCCCAATGAGATCACGGCAGAGGTATTAAAATTAATGGAGTCTGAAAACATTGATGCCCTTACCTGACCTGAGGATTGGTTAAGGTCTGTTTTTGTCACATTACCGAAGCAAACAAACCCCAAAAAATGCTCAGAGTACTTCCGGAGGAGGAATCTCATGATTCATGTTTTAAAAATAGTTCTATCAATCATACATGTACGCATAAAAACCAAGCGCGCTGAACAACTCAATATCAGCCAATTTGGCTTTTGTTCTGGTATGGGAACTAGAGAGACACAATTTGCTCTTAACATTTTGATCCATAAGTGCAGAGATATGCAGCAGAGTGTATACCATTGCTTTATAAACTATGAAAAAGGTTTCGACCGTGTTAACCACAAGATACTAATTAAACACCTTAAAGACACATTATACAAAACCTGTATTGGAGCCAGAGCGCGACGGTGTTTATGGACAATGAGGATACCGATGCTATAGCCATAACCATTAAAAAGACTGTAAGACAGGGTTTTATTTAATTCCCACTATTGTTTACTTGTACTCGGAAGTATTATACAAGAAGTGCTGTACATTGTGGAAAGCAGTATTGTGATTAACGGGCAAATGGAAAACAATATCAGATATGCTGATGATACTATTTTAATTGTGACCAATGAAGAAGGCCTACAAAAGATAGTTGACACGAGTGTCATTGTGTAGCGATAGAGCAGGGCTCAATATGAACCAATCAAAACTAAAGTCATGGTCATCACTTATGTACAGATAATGCAGCCCGCTATACAAATTGACAATACCATCTTAGACACACTCGAAAAGTACAAATACTTAGGCTCGTGGCTAACTAGTTCATGGGAAAGTGACATGGAAATCCATTCTCGAATCGATAAAGCCTAAACTAATTTGTTGAACATGCAAAAAGTTCTGTGCAATTGACAACTCCCAGTCAAACCAGACTAGTCCAGTGTTGCATCTGACCCGTTGTTTTGAACGGGTGCAAGGCCTGGACAATGAAGATAGAGCTTTGAAAGAAATTAGAAGCTTTTGAAATGTGAACCTTTTCTACCATACAGCTGTCTTCTTTTTTTTTCTTGTGGAGAAATTTGACCCCGAGCCCCCTAGTGGGGGCTTTGTTCTTGCACCCCCATTCTTGGTTATGCCGGTAACTTAATTCCAGCCTTGTCTGTTTAACTTATTAAAACCAAGTTGGATCTGCCCCAACATCAACCCTAATAACCCAGGGGGGCTAGGGAAAAAAATGGACAAGGGAGGGGAAGTAACTTCTACTTCATAGTGAGGGGCTTATCTTATCACCCCCACACTTATTCCCCCTTAAATGGATGTGAACAATAGGAAATTCCAATAATAGGTTAGAAAATTTAAAAATTCATATCTTCAGATAGTACACCTATGCTGTCAGATACATAATAATTTTGACAAGGGTTCTTAGGACCAGGGATTGTAAAAGAAGTTTTATTAACCCGCTGGCTAAATATCAATTGCCGTGCCTTTAAAGCCCGAATATTGTTTACCAACTTGTTTTAGTTGTATCTAATTTGCTAAACAGTTTGGCCTCTAATTACAGAGGCCGGCTCCAAACTCACCCTAATGACCTGGCCAACGAGCTCACAAAAATAACATATGCCAAAGGCCTTAAGCGCCATGACATCCAAAATCTGGAAGCACAGTGGTGAAAATGAAAGGGAGCTACCGCTGGGGAGTGTCCTATAAAAAAGAGCTCATCTGAACACATCTGCTCATAGTGTCAAGACTGATCGCAGATTGGCCCAAAAAAAAAAAAAATTTGGTAAACGATAGTCGGGTATACTACGAACTATGCGTGGTGCACCATGCAGTTCGTAATAGGACAAAGTTATAACAAAAAAAAACATACAGTTCTCTATCACATAAGTGCGACACAAGTGGTTAAACGTTAATTAATATATTATATTAATATAATTTCACCTGATTCAAAGCTAAATATATCGCCTTCAAATCCATATCTCCTCAGTGAGTGAAGAGGCCAAACAGTAGAGTCTCTTCCTTCTCTGTACAATATTATATCACATTCGGTAATCTCCAACTGACCAGAACATAGATCTGCACCATTCTCGTCAATGTTTACAACGCGAAACACATTAGGGTGCAAGTCTGAAGTTTCCTTTTTGCTATGTAAGCACCCCATTACTTTACAATAATATTATCCATATGCGAGTAATCTAGAATTATAAAAATAAATAAATTTTATTCATGTTCATGCTCTGATTCCAAACTTAAAATAACCTAGGCTTCTAGAAAGACATCATTTAATATTAGAAATATACAATTTTAAAGAATTGACTTAACATTTTACTCAAACTTCAGACTATACATTTAGACACGCAATATGTATACCTTAGATTACTTACTGCATTATTTGTAATGATACTAAGACTCCAGAGCGTTCACAAAGCTATTTATTAATAATCATAGGTAACATTTGGCAAAATCAATCCAATTCAAAAAATTTGAATACCAAGTAATTTAATTAACGTGGTTAGTTTACATGTACGACTTATTGCACCAATATCACACATAACATTGATTGCATCAAAGCTAGTCTGATTATTATTTACAAAATCTATAGATTTTACACAAAAATCAGGAATTTAATAACAATCTTCTCACATTGACATACAGTGAGCACAGCACAGACTTACTAGGGATACTAAGAGCACAGATATGGCACAGATCACAGAATACTTATATCGTCAGTGTCTTCCACAGAGTAGAACAACATTTTGTAATAATATAGAGAAAGACCAAAACAATTGCAAATAATAAAATAAAAATTTATAAATAGATAATGATAAATCACTGCGCTGGTGATTTATCGATTTGTTTTTATTTTCAAGCGGGCAACGGGCCCTTGAAATGAAATGAAATTGTCATTACGCATTAATGTCACTGTCATTATCTGCCAGTATCTGCATTATTACAGATATTAAAATTAATAAAATTGTATTTAATAATTTTACAGTTACAACGAACAATTCAATTGAATTTATTTTATGTTGAAATGTTCATGACTTGCTGACTCCATCAAAATGTCTTGTCAAGTAGAACAAATAGCTGATTGTGGCGATATATCTAGTTTAGGAAGAGCTTTGTTTATATCAGAAAAAGAAGGTAAGTTTTTTTGACATATTAATGGTCAATAATCAATGATCATAGTTATTAAGTTGACGTTGTTATTATATACAACGTTTTCATTGTTCGTTATTTCAGACACCAAATGGTTGCCACAATGCTCCATATCGCTTTCTTCTTGTGGCAGTTTATTAGCAGTTGGATACAAAAGTCGCCTTTGTTTACTCACCAATCAATGGATTAGCCAAACAAATAGCAATTCATTTTTAATATCATGGAGCGGAACATTACCTTCAGACTTAACAGTGGTTTTAGCATTACCTATATGCCCTGCACAACAGTCGTCACAGGTAAAATAATTCATATTTAATTATTCTTTGTTTAGTGTATTTTTAGCTTTATTATATGTGAAACAAAAGGCGACCTCTATACAAATATATTAAGTAGGTACACTAAAATAAATTTATTTGTAAAATCTTTTTATTTTGTAATGCAGTTGCATGCAAAGCTCTACCAGACTGAGGGGGGGGTGGATTAGAGGGCCCCAAATCACTACAGTCCCATAGATCATCATCATAGAAACTTTTTTACAATAACATAAATTATTGAGGAGGCCATTGGGCCCCATTTATTTTTGCCGTTCCAAGCCCCCTCACAGGCTTAGTCCGCCGCTGATGCAAAAAAATTTGAGTTTGAATATTTTTCATAGAATTATATTTGTACACCTATATTTTTTTATTTATACTTAACGTCTTATTTACAGAATGGTCCTGATTGGTTTTGCATCATAGTTGGATTTAAAAATGGTAATGTTGGTTTTTATACTAATACGGGGCACTTACTATTGCTTGAAAAATTTGAAGATAAGCCAGTAATGAAAATATCTTGTCACACTGGCACATATGGAACATTACCTGATGATGTACATATTCTATTCCAAAGTTGTGAGTGCATTATCTCTGGATCAAACCTATATCAAACACTTCGAATTGCCAAATCCCAACTAGCCAGAGGTAAATATTTCTCAACTATTCTGTTTATTTCATTTAAGATTAAATAGTAAGTAAGAATAACTAGAACTTAATTTATATACATAAGAATGTAAAAATATTTAAAACAAAAAGCAGCTTGTTCGGCAGGGAGAGCCATTGTTGTTGGCAACAGCAGATTAACCATTCTGCCCTTTGCATTCAATATTGATCTTGTCTCATCATCAGAACTTCAGGCACAAATCCTTTAAGGTCAGAGTCAAACTGCATATAATTGTATAAAATATGTCTAAAACCAAGGTGGATGTCAAACACTTCAAAACACAGAATATTTGATGGCAATGTTGAGATGGAATGTGTCCATGAACACATCAATTTTGGCCAAATAGTGTCATTCCAGGCAAGACAAAAGAATTTATAAGATGCACTTGAAAAACCTGAAAGAGCTATTATATTAGGATATGAAGCACTCAGAAATCTGCTATCCCTTAATCAAACACATGTGTGCAATTGTGTATTCTCCCTATGCTGACATACAGCAATCAATATATGTATAGGGTGGGAGGATAATAGAGGTTCAAAAAATTTTTTTAGATGCCCCTCTCCAATAGCTATTAGCTAAATAATAAGATTGATATTTGCTTAAAGAAGACATTTACTATACTTTCTTCTCTAGGGATGTAACACTGTAAATTATTACTAGTCAATAGTTTTTTAGTACTTGTTTATATTCATTAGACTTTGAGAACTTTGTATTTAAAAAATTACTTATTTCTATTAACATTGTCGTCTTGTAACATAACTGTCACTTCAATCCATTTTTCTTTTATGTCTGGAGTTTTCGGGAATCTCAAATTAAAACATAATTAAAATAAACGACTTATTTATCAATATGTCGTTTATTTTAATTATTTATACGATACGTAAATCCCTAAACGAGTAGCTAACTGGGTCACATTCACGTGTATGAATTGAAACTTCTAGAACAACAAGTTTGAGTTTAAATGAAAGTAGACTTTAAGTGTTAACTTTTAGAGTAAAATTTACTTATAAATGCTATTTGCTAAACGAAAAGGTGGCAACCCTTCCAAAGTAATAATTTAAGTTTTTTCTACAGTAAGAGCCGGTATCCAGGGCGACTATTTAGTCGATAGCCGCAGCATTAGTATACGCAAATGGACTTTTTCCGACCAAGAAGCTATGAATGATGCTGCTGTTGTAGGATTAGATCTCAAAAATACATATGACCATCTTTTAGCAGCATCCACGTATGGAGGATATGATGTCTGGTAATGAAAATAAAAATAATAATAGTTTGTATTTATCATATACTTATACATACAGGGTGTTTGGCGCATGGACCGACACAATTTTTTCAGGGATTTGGGGTCAAAATGGCTTTTAATTTTTCTTATTTTTAATTTAGCAGTTGTAATTTTTTATGCACTGAAAAATTTTTAAAACTGGTAACAAATAAGTTTTTTTTTTCAATTAAAATTTTTTATTTAGATTAATGAGACGTTTTAGAACACAACAAAATTTATTTTTTGTCAGAAAACCTACAAACAAAAAAGTTATTTCGAATTAAAGGAATGATTATCATCGAATGGTGGAATCTTATAACCATAACTTTGTGAATGTTGATATTTTTGTGTTATCTAAATTTAAATTTAAAATGCATGTATTGAAACTATTGTCTGATAATGAATTGAATGAATGAATTCAATAATAATTAATCACACCCATATAATTTTATTTAATTTATATAAATGAATTTCTATTTCAACTGAATGTACTTATATTCTAACTATAACTTATAATAATTATTGGCTCATTTGAATTTTAATCGTCAAAATTTTCATATTTTTATTTTTAACCATTTTTTTAAAATATTTTTATTAATTTTTTTTTTTCTTTTTATTAAATTGATTGATTAATGTGATACTGTAATAATGATATTTATAATTGCTTTTTAGTGGCA
The DNA here is from genome assembly GCA_936450705.2 of Protodeltote pygarga. NCBI lineage: Eukaryota > Metazoa > Arthropoda > Insecta > Lepidoptera > Noctuidae > Protodeltote > Protodeltote pygarga. Next base: position 6,081,380 of record OW388255.2, on the reverse strand, counting down.
CTCGTTACCTATTATTAAATTTAGTAATATGTGGATAATGTAGTGGGCTGCAATATTGTTAAATCTAAATAGGATATTTTTATTGTAATATTATATATTGTAGCTGTTTTTTATCCCTCAATAAATAAAATAAAAATAAAAATGATTTTGGGTAATTTAACAAAAAATATTTAAACAACCGTGACATTTGGGACATGGGCTGAATGGGTAAAACCTAGCCTATGATCCCCCAAATCCCTGAAAAAATTGTGTCGGTTCATGCGCCAAACACCCTGTATAATATAGTATATACTTTATTTTTATATTTACATTTATGTGTACATAAATGCCAAGTGCCAAATCTCAATATTCCTCCGTCCGCGCAATATTCCGAAGTTTTCACTGATCGTATTAATTATATTATTCTTAGGTGTCCTAAGGCTTTGATTAAAATAAAATCATTTTTAATAGACTGTCTCTAAAAAATAACGTCAGCTTATAGTTTTGTTGGATGCAACTTCAAACTATAAATATATTTTCTACAACAGTCTTTTAGTCAGTTTTTTAACTTCTTTAATATTTTAAAATACATTAGTTATTTCCAGGTATCGTTCTGTTCCACCCGTCAACACGTTGATTCTTAGTGCAGGCGTTAAGCCGTTCATTGGTTTCCATTATGCCTTGGAAGGTGGAACCACTCCCCCTCTACAGGATGTTGCTAGAGCAGTTGCAAACAAAATAAAGTCTGCTCTCCCGTGAGTATTTGCTTAATTTTTCTTGCTATCTGTACTTATTTATTGAGCTTAACAATGCCCAGTATAATTTAGTTTTAGACGCTTTAACACTTAAGGTGGCCCCGGAGGTAGAATTGTCCAAACATACGAAAAACGTGCTAAATTTTTTTGTATTTCAAACATATTAGAATCTATTGTTCTATTATTCAGATATAAGGTTTATATAGGCTTCTACGTGACATGTTGTTTTGTTAATACTTACCTACCCTAAGCGAAATTAAAACATATTGTATTTTGGAATATTTAGTTAGTTATAGTTTTCTGCTTGTTTGTTTCGTATTAAAAACAAAGATAAGACTAGGCAACAAAAAAAAGTTTTTTTGCCAATAAATAGATATATTATGTGATTCGTAATCCTCATGCTAGGCACAATAAAGATACGTAAAAAATCCAGTCATGTCACAAAAATCGACGTTATTTGGGAGACAAATGTATATGCTTTTATTAGCTATTCTTAGTTGTCGATTCGTAGTCTATTTTTTTTTTTTTTTTTTTTAATCTATTTTTTTAACGTAGCTTCAATCACACAGGGTGATTATGCCAGCCCCATGGGTAACATCAATTTATTTAGGTTTTACAAAAATACAATTCTTCCTAATCCTCATGATTAATTTGACATTCTTTCTTTCATACATAACCTTATAAAACTAAATATCTGCTGACAGGACATGGATGTTGGCTCCCCTAAACTAATATTTAAACCACCATTGTTTAAAGTTACATTGGACATCAGCTGACTTCTCAAGGCATTATACTGTTCACATTCCACCAACAAATGTATAAGATCTTCTGGTTTATTGCAAAAGTCACACAGGGGTGAAGGTTTAACACCCATTAAATGATAAAACTTGTTTAGTGGAAAGTGACCAGAACGCAACCTGAGCGCCAAAACTACTATATCCCTAGAGAGGCTGGCACAATCAAACCATGGAACAGTGCCTGGCATGTCTTGTATCGTGTAATACCAAATACCCTTTGTCTGTGAAATTTGTTGAAATGCCTGCTTCCATTGTTCCCTACACCTATTCCTAATCCATGGAACAATTTCACATCCATAGGTTACTGTTGATGCTTCATCGCCATTGGTTATTGCATTCTTAGCCAGCTGATCTACAACCTCATTTCCGATTCGTAGTCTAGTTTCCCAGATTAAAAACCACTAGTACTAGTTTGTGGTAGTAGTAGTTTGGAAGCATAACTTAGCATCCATTTTCTATGATAACGTTTCTGTATTCTAGCAATATCTTGGTAAAACCGCTCTTCATGCTCATCACTCATAGCCTCATATTTTGTAGTAAAAATATAAATGGGAGAGTAGAAAATGTACCTTCACCATTTTATGGTGAACTTTTTGATGTCAGCATGCTGAGCGGATTTGTAATTTAAAAAAATATTTTTTGTTATGTCGACAAATCCTGTTGAAGCTTCTCCTTTTTCTACTATTTTTTTTTTAAATCACTTGAAATAGATGCTTGCTAAATGTTAAGAACGTTACTTATAAGTTATAACAAATCCATCGTTTTGTCGATGTCGCGGTCGCTTACTAAGCCTAGTTAGTGCAGCGCGGTAGGTATACGGTTTATTATTTTATAGAGATCAATAATTGACTTATTTTTCTCTGATCGGAACGTTCACCGAAAACTTAATTCATCAATATTAATTTAAGACCTACCGACAACAGCGCTTTTTACCTTGTGGGCGGGTGCTTCTATATAATTTAAATTTTATGTAAAGGGGCTGGCTCGGAGGCGGCTCTACAGAGAACCCTGCAGCTACCACTGAACCGTTAATACGCCCAGAGCCTTTATCGATGCGTAATGGCTTATATGATGGACAACGTCACGGCAATGTTGTGGCCATTTCCCCGGATCGTCGTCTAGCCGCGATTGTTGACAGTTTTGGCCGCGTCGCTGTGCTTGACGTTACAAGAGGGCATATAATCAGATTATTTAAAGGCTGCAGAGATGCTCAGTGTGCATTTGTTCAAGTATGTATTAAGTAATCATAAACATAATATATTAACTTATTTTATATATTTATATTCTAGGGACGTGCAATAAAAAGTGATACAGTCATCTTCTAATTACCTAATGTTATTTTTTATCATACTTGATCATAAACAGGAACAATGCATTGTTCCTGTTTATGATGGTATGCTAGATAAGCATGCTAGATAAGCGAAAGGTGAATCTTAACACTAGAGTGCACTTACACGTAAATACTCCTCGAGCGCACGCGCGAGCTACAGGCGTAGACTACCTACTTACGGTTCCAAAAACAACAAACATTCATTTTTATTATATGAATATGAATTCATATAATAAAAATGAATGTTTGTTGTTTTTGGAACCGTGAAATGTATTCATATACATTTCACCACTTGCACACCAAATGTTTCTTTTCCTCCAACGCACGCGCGGTGCACAAGTGTATCCCACCAACTTCAAAGACAATTTCTGCACTTGTCTGTGTGCCGCGATTTGTCATGTTTTGACACGCAACTTGCAAGAGCGAGGGATATAAATTGAGGATTACACGAGACCATTAGGCGTCGTCCTAATACAACGCGAATGCGCGATCATCGCAAGTTCGCGCAAACTTAGTTCGTATGAACGCGTGATCAATCATATTGATGTCAAATAGGTGTCCTAATATTCGTTGGCGTTATTTGAAACCCATAATAGTTCGATTATAATTATCTCTGATCTATGAACAGTCATCTGCTAGCGCGTTGCATCATACATAACCCAATTCAACTGAAAATATAATTATTATCTTATCCCGATTTTCCATCTCAACGACTAGATTCTGTATTTACTATTTGTTTTCAGATATTTGAAATAGATGATAAGAAACCCCAATTATCGGTTATTAAAGAATTGAAAAGGGCAATATTCTTGATTATTTATAATCCCAAAAAAGGTGTAATAGACATAAGATTAATGCAGAAAGGAAATAGAGTAACAGCATTTACCGCAACGAAAAATGGCCTACTTTTATATAATACTTGCGGTTTAGTTGGCGCTGAGAAAAACTACTCTTACAAAAAACTTAATCTACCCGAATTTCAATGTGTACTAATAGATCCGGATGGGAAACTAAAAAAGTTTAATATTCCATTTTTCTTTGCCTTAGAAGGAGAACATTCGCAAAGATCTAAAGATCTGCATACATTGAGAGAGATACGTGAGCATCTGAAACAAAAATCAGACTCTGAAGACTTTATTGATGAATTAATTAAAAAATGTTCCCAATTAAAAATCTTGGACTTGAAAAAACACTGCTTAGATATGTTAGTAAGAAAGTATGAAATATCCCCTAAAACTGTAATGAGTTGTCTGAATTTGTTTTGGGATAGCATTGAAACGGATGAATTAAATATTCAAAAAACCGAAATCAAGCATTACTTTGCAAATCTTGGCTTAACCACATTGTTCTTTAGACATATTAATGGTGAAAATACTGACGACATGCAAGAGTTAACAGCTAAAATACATAGGTTTTTAAATTTCAATACTGATGTTACTGAAGAATTACTCTCAAATGAAAACTATCAACCCCAGTGTCTCGAGCTTTTAGAAGATGACAATTGTATATTAGAGCGATTATTGACCTTAGCGCAAGAGAATAAATATAAAGAACATCACGCCAGAGTGACATTCGCTGACAACAATACCAGCACGTACAAAGAATTTTTATCGTGTTTCAAATTAGATGAAAACTCCAAATATATATCCTTAAAGTTAGATACACCAGCCGAAAAAAAGGATAATCTAGCCTGTATTACTTTCAAATCTTTATTTAAAATAAAAAATATTGCTACGTTAGGTGATTTTGTTACACAGTGTAATATGGATCCAAAGGAAATAGTAAAGCTTTTAATCATGCACCTTATGAATATGCCATTAGAAGAAATAAATGTCAAACTTATTGAACAATTTATAGAAGTTTTATACCACCTGTGCAATGTTACAGAGGAAGCTGCACATATAGCTTACAACGAGATATCTCCTTGGTGGCAGGATATTCGTGATATATTAGTAGAAATGCCCTGCCCATTAAGAAGTATGATAGTGGCAATGGCTTGTAAAGCTGTAAGTAGAATTTTTGAAGCTAAGTGTCAAGAAAAAGAAGAAGATATATGGGAATCGGTTACGAAAGAAAATGCTATATGGGGTATCCTAATTGGAAAGTTAGAAGATATTTCTATTCTTAGCATTATCTTAATGTTTAAGGACTCCTTTACTGGCAAGTCTTTACCGAAATTGCAAATGACGGAATTAAATATTAATCTTAAGTATATATACTCAAGAGGTAAAGGATCTATAACAGAGTTGATAGCGAAGTGGCTATGTGGCATGGGAGTTGTTCCTGAAGCTATTGTTGCTAATGAATTGGTAGAAAAATATACCAGCTTGGGTTTGAAATCACCTGATACCGACGAAGATGATGACTCTGAATATCTTTTTATTGAAAATAACCGCATTTATGTTGATGAAAACCCGAAGATTTTTAAATGGCTCTCTCTTTTAAGACAACAGTTTCCATTAAGCACCTCAGCTGATTATATAATTGCAAACATGTGCTGGGAATATTCTATGGCTTGGCAGAAATGTACGCAGAATTGTATGTTTCTTAATACAGTTCTCCAATGCCTGATGTGTATATCAGACTTGCATATAAGATTAGGTTTATTTTCTATTATATGGTCTACATATATCAAACAAGTATACGAAGCTAGCTGTCGGTTAGTGAACAAAGTCGGTAGGCTGCCCAAAGATATACTTTGTTTGCAGGATGTTGGTTTTGACAGTACAAGTATGATTCATTTTCTTCAGACTGCTTCTAAATATTTAGATGATTTTCTAAACTGCGCCAATAAATCTATCAATCAAAAGAAAGAAACAATTCAATATGAGAAAATTTGGGATGAAAGTATGCCTTCTTTAGTGGAAGTGGCACAAGATATCAAGAATGTTAATAACGATATATTAAATTTGAATTATCAAATTTCATGTACTATATATTACATGTGTTATTTTAATGTTAAATTGTCGAAACCACTAGATAGTCTGTATGACATTGACTACCAGTATATATTGGAAGCGTTGACTGATAACATTCATAGCAGAGAGATAAATATGAAGGCATCTGACAAATTGAGAAATCCAAGAATGAAGTTCTTAACTAAACTTATTAGATCTGCTGTTGAATCAATAACTATATCCGAGCATGACGAAACATATAAAACATATAACAGTGAAGAATGTCTTGCCTGGATTGAGAGAATCACCCTCTTAGCAGAGCTATGGAGTATAGACAATGATTTCATAAGACGCCAGCAGGTAAAATTATGCATCAATCATGTTAATTAAATCTACAAACATTGTTAATTTATTCATGTTTTAGTATAGTCATTTTGTGTCGTGGTAACGCATTTGCAAACATGTGTGGTTTCGAAGTGGGTTTGAACCTGGCATGTAAATCTACCAATGTGACTTTTTTCAATGTCATAGGGATGTACTTTCTCAGTTAATCTAACACACTACTGACTAACGGTAAAGGAAAACATAGTAAGGAAACCTGGAATTTAATCGTCTGAAAGCCAGCCTACACACAGTGAGCTAGCGTAGCTACTAATGCTCGACCCTTCTCAGTATGAAAAGCGGCCTTTGCCATGCAATGGGACAGTTACAGGCTGATTAATTATTAGATGAAGATTAGATTAGATAGAAGTATGAGATTAAATTAACAAAAGAATATTATCAATGACTAACCATCTACAAACATCTACATCTACATAAAATCTACAAAACTATTCATTGGGTCAACAGATATAGAACTTTTTAAATCAAAGTAGATTTAATCATTCAAATACTTAAATTAAATTATATATTTTTACAGGTAATTTCATTATACCATCTCGGATATGATACGTTAGCAGAAAATATAATAGGTTTACTTAAGGAACCTGAAGTAGTTCTACCACCCATTTTAGCCATAACTACACAAAGATTCAAAAGAAGTTTGGAACAATCAAGTAATCAACCGGAATGGATTGTTACTGTGCCACCACAAGTTTACAAACGTCTTCAAAACACTGTAAGTATTAGGTGTTCGCAATCATTTTTGGGGTTTGAAACAAAACCTTTGTAAGATCCTTTTGCACCCAAAATGCAAAATACTATTATAAAACTGTGCGACTGACTTTCAAAGATGTTTGAACTTTCAGACATATTTATATTTATTGGGCTTATAGCTCTAGGGAGCTCAGACTGATTAACCGGACTTCTAGCGAGACCTAAAGGCCTCTAGCTAAAGCAATTAAGCTAAACCTAAAGCAACAGCAGCTAAGGGCGCCCCCTAATGGGACAAGAGGCCTCGGCTTAGGGCGTTGCTTGGGGACAAGCTAAGGACTAGCTGGATCTGATTTTGATTATTTAGGGAAATGTTTATGGCTACAAGCTCAGCCCGGGCTGGCATAAACAAGGGTCGGGGAGGGGTTCCATCTATGTTATTGCAATTTCTTTTATACCGGGGGGTAGAAGGGTCATTTGTGTATTCTGTAACGATAAATTTGACCATCGACATTACAGTCCTAACCTATGGTGGGACCACTGTGTACTGTGCAGTGATTCTAATTTTTCATTTATAAACATGGCTTAGAATTGAACTTGAGACTTCTGATCTGTCGCTCACCAGTCTTACCACTAGGATATCTCTGTTCAAATCTCAATTCTGGGTCACTGTACTTTTTAATAATTGTAAGTTTTTCTACGCCCAATATTCATAATAATAATTATATACTTTTTTTTTAAAGGCTTTAGATACTTCAATACCAGCTCATCCATCATTGGCTACTACAAAAATGGTACTTCAAAAAATACTGTTCCAGATTGATAAAAAGAAGGCAGATAATCCAATTACTTCCCAAAATATTAAAATATCGGAGCTTTTTATTGACTGTTGCGAAGTGTTAGAAAGGCGTAAGCTGTAAGCATGATTCGATTATTAAACTAAATGAATAATATACTACTTCATGGTTAAAAATATGTAATATTAGTTTACTTTAAATTATATTCTTAACCTTCTTCTTCTTATATATGAATTATTTGATATGCTTAATGCTTTATATTTAATTTGCTGAAGTTCTTTTCTTAGTGGTGTCAATTCAAAAATAATAAATAATTCTAAATTAGAAAGTTTCTTTTCGGATATGGAATCATTTCCCCATGAATATTTGCAATCGGACAGGAACGATGACAAAAGACGCTAGGTGAGACTAGTATTTATGGATAGAGGACAATTAAACAAACAAAAAATATAGCAACTTATTGTCCTAAATTGTCATGTTTCCGATATACACACATCAATAAAGTTACTATTCTTGCTCGTAAAACTTCTGATAATTCTCTTGGCATTTTTTTATTACAACTTTCCGCGAAAAAGTTTGTTAAATCCGTTAAAATTGACTAAATCAGATTTCAGAATCAGCGTAAGCGAGGACTGAAAGCCTTTTTATATGGAAAAACAATTAAACAGTTTTATTGTTTTATATTCTAATACTTACTATATTTTTTATATTTTAGATATGATTTTTGATGACATCATGCTACTAATATTTTTTGTTTGTTTAAGTTTCCTCTATCCGATTATATTAGTCTCATCCTGCGCCACCACTCTGAAAAAAAATCATCAAAATGGCCACTGGCTATGCCACGATCTCCGGTAGCAAGGAATAGTAGAAAATAAAAAAAAAACTAATGTACCATTGCTAATATTGTTACGCTCAAAGATCGAAAACGCTCATTGATTGTAAATTTGTAATTATTTAACAAGAAATTCGCAAAAACAACTGATTTCAAATTTTGTTCAGGCGGGACTTGAAGCCGCAATCCCTGGCTTGCCATGCCATCGCTTTACCAACTAAGCTACCGAGTTCTGCCCGCTTCAGTTAAAATTACGAATCGCTCTCTTAACGCCTTATAGGCTTCTAGTGACATCTACCGGAGTACCTACTAACTCACTGCCGGTCCCATATTCCAAACTTTTCGGCTTAGAAGGCATAGAAATCAGAAACGGTATCACCAATTTTTTAATACATAGGTATATCAAAACCCGCCCGAGTCAGTTGTTTTTGCGAGTTTCTTATTAAATAATTTCATTGAATAATTAGCAAAACATGTGCATAAACATGTAAAAAACATACATAAAACGCTCATTGAGCAATAAAACTGCTCGCACACATCGCGAAATTCGTTTTACGGAAAACGCTTACGCATTGTGGCAAATGGCAATCACGGAAAGACCACTTATCGAAATTCGTGTCGTGGCTGTCTGGTACTCTGGTTATACGACCACAACGCATTGTGGCAATCAAAAAAAGCCATGACGCATTCTGAGCATTAGTTGGTGCACCTTAAGGCGCGGGAATATATAAGTGGCGTCGGGCGCCGGCGCTGCTCATTACGTGTTTCATATGAATTGTATAGAAGCGGCGGGGCGCGGGCGCGGTGCGGTTGGGGTTTGGACTGAATGCGCCCCGCCTGCGCCGCGCCCGCGCCCGACCCCCCTTATATATGTCCCGCGCCACGACAGGCGCGCCGCGACACGACGGACAGGCAAAAAACACAGACTTACTAGGGATGACTACGGCAAAAAAGGACTCTTATTTTTGCCAAGCCTGTCAGGCTGTCAGTGGCAGGAGAGAGTGGCGCGTAGTCATCCCTAGTAAGTCTGTGGAGTGGCCGTACGGGAGACGGTGACAGCTGGGACCATGAAGGAATTACTAAGGCTGGGACTAAAAATAAAAATTAAGTTTGTAAGTACTAAAATAACTAATATCACTTTTATGATAATCACTTTTGTGATTCATTTGATTTTATATTTGATAACAAACAATTCGTCATACAAATATTTGTGTAGCAAATAACTTGTATTTTTAGGTTGTAGTGCGTTAAGTGCGCTAGTGGCGCCCCAATGCAGATGCCTTTTTTTTGTAGCCGGGGGGAGTATAAAATGCCTTCCGCATACCGCACGTCCGAGGACGTACGGTTATGTGAGGCTCGCTCCCACTAAAAATGTGCGGCGGCGGCGGCGTGGGAGCGGCAGGTTCTTATGCGTAAAATCAAATGGAACGGTTCTCGAAAACCAGCGGCGCGGGGGCGGGCAACGAGCGGTAAAACGGTGACCGCCCGCGCCGCCGCCGCCCCGATGCCCGTTAAATTCGAGGCAGAGGCCTTATGCATACCGTACCTCCGTTCCGCTCGGGGTATACGAGACGGTTATGTCGAGCCCTCTCCGGTCTATAGACATACCGACTAAAACCTCTCGTGTTACTTCTCTTTTCGCATCGTGACGCGTAATGTGAATAAATTACGCCATGCTTTTTCGTAGCGGAATTTGCTTCACTAAAGTCTAAATTGATGATGATGTCCCCTTCGACTTAGTCCGTCAGCGGCAAACCTCGTTAACTTTGATGATGAGCGCAAATGTGGCTGGTAAAGCCTTTAGTTTTAAAGGCCATGTTGCAGGGTATGTATAGTCGAAATTAAGGTTCGATGAAATCCCTTTATCAGACTAAACGTTTTAAACCAATGATCTGCTGGAGCCCTTGTTGCCACTGACACAGGCCACTGATCATTTGTATAGATTAGGCTGTATGGTGTAAACATAAGCCGAAAATGTGCTAGTAATAACTTTAATTAAGTAACTTAAAATACAAATAAACTAAACTAAATAAAACTATCTATATATACAAAACTAACTACCTTAAAAATAAATAAAGAAAAGTAAAACCCTTAATCTAAAAGACCGCTACAGAATATCTATAGAATTAAACGTCATCTGCTTGACAGATGACTTCTGATTAAGCAGCTGACTGATGACTGACAGGCAGGAGTGACAGAATGAGAGAGATGACACGTCACTGACGAATTTACTTCTCGTTAACTGGATAGATAATTCTTTGAATAATTTAATTATATATATATTAATGGTTATATTCTCAATTTGAGCTAAGCAAGCATAATTATGCAGGATTGTTTACTAGTTTCCACAGAATACAGTGATCATCTTATAAGTCCGTGTTGAAAACAGTTGTCAGTCATATCTTTATTCGTGTATATAATCATCAGTGTTTGTAATTTCTTTTGAATTTTTCGATGTGTGAATAGACGGAATCAAATAAATACTCTTCTGAAAACACTATAGAATGCGATGCTCCCTCGTCGGCGAAATATCGGATTAGGTGTGTCAGAGCGATCACCTTTGGAAAGCGATTTGGATTCTTATAGTAAATTAGATAAAAAAGGAATTCAGTCTTCGACTTATAGCTCTAGCGTCTTCAATCCATTTCCAAAACTTCAAGTTACTCAAGTGCAATCAAATAAGCTTACTGAACCAGATATAAATTTTGACATTCTTGAAGAATTTGTATTTGAGCCAGTGATGGCTGCTAGAGATAGAACCAATGAATTCATATCAGCTGTACGAAGCCTTCAAGGTCGAACCCTGGCCAGGCCTGTTGTCAAAGATGAAAGGAAAGCCCAAATGCTTGAGACATACTCCCAGTTTATGAGTATGGCCAAAGTTATCAGTAAAAATATTACAAGCACTTATGCTAAACTGGAAAAGCTAGCAATGTGTAAGTATAATTTACAGTAACTTAATCTCTTTAATTTATTATGAATTTGGAATGCTATTTATTTACACAAAATGTGGTTTTTAGTGGCTAAAAAGAAGTCATTGTTTGATGATCGACCAACTGAGATACAAGAGCTGACATATATAATAAAAGGGGATTTGAGTTCTTTGAATCAACAAATTGCCAGATTGGGTGAGATGCCTAGGGGTCGGCGAAGTATGCACAGCCACTCGTCTAGTGTGGTTCTTGCCCTACAGTCACGTCTAGCTTCAATGAGCAATCAATTTAAACAGGTAATCATTATTATAGTATTTACATGAACTTTAAACTTAATATAAATTTGTTATTTACATATTAAACCTACTTTCTATTTACACTTAACCTAATAAATAATCATGAAAATTTAACAACAAAATTATGGTAATACCAGTAAGGATAGAACTAGTCATAAAAATGATTGCTACCTTTAATTCATTGATTTGGTGAAATAAAAAAAACATCATGTTATTTCACTGGTGGAATTTCACTGATAGACCAGGGTAGAAGCTTTTAAAAATAATAAAAAGTGAAAAAAAATAATAGTAGGATGAAACCCATTGGAAAAGGAATCCCCACTTCCCGAACTAAGATTGCCCGTAAATTATATTTTCTTTCATTTTTATAAAATCTCTACTTTCCGATGGTGTAAAAAATATATATATTACTATAGTAAATCTCAGGCCCAGACCCGCCTAGCCCCTTCCCCAAATACCTAAATGGGCTAAAATTTTTCGTAGGTCACTCAGGTAGTACCTATACAAATAAGTTATCTTAAAATAATAAAAAATAGGCATCTACCTACGCTTATACTTAATTTAAAGGAGATTCTACAACTTTCACAAAATATTGTAGTAGATGTTTTATTGAATATTAACTTTATTAATTTGCATTTTCTGAGTAGACTCACTATAGTAGTATTTTTTTTTTACACCATCATAAACTAGACATCTCAAAGAACAGAAAACACACTAACTTTTTGAAAAAAGCTGATATTTTGACGGGTGAATTTTTAACCGAATTCAAAAAAGGAGGAGGTTCTCAATTCGACTGTATGTTTATTTGTATGTTTGTTACGCGATTACTCCTTCAATTGACAACATTAAATTTCAAATTTGACATGACCACAAAACAAAACTACCATTTCTTTATTTTTGCGCCCTGAGTTCAAATATATATATATATTTTTTTTATTAATTTCAGAGAAAAAAAATAAAATTCAAAAAACATGTGATGACGTCATAGCAATGGCTCATTGAGGTAGTTACCTTTGCCTAAGTATTCCAATGCCCAATTAGATGATAATATTAATGTCAAACAAGACATGTCATGTCAATCTGTCAATGTCACCTGAAGTAGGCTTGGAACAAAGTAGGCTTGAGCAAAAAATATCGATATTTTTCCATACAACTATCGATATACATCGTAGACATTTTAAATTACAATACTAAATCAATATTTATTTTAGTATCAGTTTCATCAAAATTTCGATGTATTTTTAACGCAACTCGGGTTTCGAGTTGAATGTTACTAGATACTCCTTGCATGCTCCTCGCGCAGTCGCGTTTCGCATAGCTACCTACTTTAAAAAATCCCGTCACAATCTACATACTTCGCGTTTAATACAAATTTTGCACCGCAACATTTTGTCCGCTAGACAATAAACTAAATCCTAAAAATAAATTCCAAAACTTGTTATTGATTTATTCTTTCTACGAAACTCGAGCTTAACGATGGTGTTTTGTGACGATGTTTTTATCACTTGCCTATCCTTATCCCTACGACATATTGACAATGACTTTTTTTTTAATGGGTCATAGTAAAGCAAAGGTATATGAGCACCCGTTGGTCCATAAGTATGACGTCATTTGGCGCTTACGTCGTTTTAGAATACACTTTTTACATTTTCAAAGTTAAAATTATGAATGAAAAGTACATAATTTCCTAAAACGGAAAAATATGGGTAGTTTTGGATTTACTTTTACATAACGTATTTAATACATGCAGGTTAAAAAAATGAAATGTTGTCAATTGTGGGCCGATTTTCAAAATTTTTTTTGTAATCGAAAGGGTATACTTCCGAGGTGGTCCCATAGAAATATTATCGTATCTGATCATAGACTTACGAGATATGGAACGGAACTCCTCGTAGGATAATAGCAGTAATGTCGTAATAAGTAATATTACTTTGTTTATTCGTGCAGTCGATGGCTGACAAGTACAAAGGAAGAGGGGGGATACGTGGTCACCCCTTCTGTAATCATCCAAGATTAAAAATATCTTGTGAGGTATCTTTTGAATGGGCTTTTCATAAGGATTTCATATATTAGCCTCACAAAAGTCTGGGAGGGGGTATTAACTTTAGGCACCACTAAAAATCGTAAAAAAAAAGTTTTAATAAAAAATAAAACCGACTTCAAAGGAACTAAAAAGCTGGAAATAACTCAAAACGTCTTGGAGTCGGTTCCAAGTCAAGTTCTAGCCTCTTTAAGAACTACTACTACTACTAACTTCTCATTAAGAACTTGACTTGCAACCGACTCCAAGACGTTTTGAGTTATTTCAAGCTTTTTAGTTCTTTTGAAGTCGGTTTTATTTAATAAGAAATTTGAAAAAACAACTGATACGGATGGGATGAAATGAACGGGATGTACAGCCTCATCACTGACGATTGTGAGTGATGCATACGGTTTGCGCTTAGCAGCGTACGGACTCGTTTATCTAGGGCCTCTAGCTCGGTTTAAGAGTACACTTGAGTATGCCAAAGGAGTACATTAAAACTGAATCTTACCCAAGAGCCTACAATACAGCCTAGATATTTTTGAGGTCCCACAGCATAGGATACCTACATATGATACCTACTCTGCTAAAAGCTGTCATTCTGACTGAACACCTGCCGCCGGCTCACTCGCAAATTTCTTACTAAATCGTCCATCTATTCTACTTACACCATCACCAAATATTTTCAACCTTCTCCTCATGTATTTATGGGAGGAAAAAAAGAAATCAGCATAATAGGTATAGCATAGTGTCAAGCATCATTTTCTAACACTAGAAAATCGCCGTATGGTTGCGGATGTACTACTCCTTTGTTGGATACTTAGGTACATCATCTATCGATTGTCCAGAACTTTTAAGTAAACTCAGTATTTACGTACCGAAACGTAGCTTGCGCCACGCTGCTTTCTTTATGCTTTCCGATGCTGACAGCAATTATCGTCAGAACAGTTTTATATATTGTTCGTGCAAATCGTACAATATTCTGGCACGCAATCACGATCTTGATATAAGTATAGATAATTGTTTTTATTTGTTTTCCACCTGCTGGTTCCTATACATGGGACAATTTGTGTTTTTTTTTTTTTTATTTTACCATAGGAATTTTAGCGAATGGGACATTTTGCGCTTAAACCGGAACAAATTCCATATGGGGTCCCCGACAATGATTGTTATATGAGATATGTAATTATTATGTACGTTTAGGTACTACTTAATTTAGTGTTAATGAACTCTGAAATAAAATAAGTAATAATAATAATAATCGTACAACATCTTCCATGCCTAAGGTACTAGTACCACCCCTTGCGCTAAAATACTCTCCAAAGACCCTAAACTTCTTTTTTTCTTTGAATCAATTTTTGAGGTAGGTTTTACTTCAAAAAGATTAATTTAATAATAAGTAGGTATGTAAATCTACTAATAACATTACCCATATTTTCTTTTAAGGTCCTTGAAGTTAGATCTGAAAACCTGAAACATCAAAATAGCAGACGCGAGCAGTTCTCAAGAGTAGCCCCATTGGTGAAAGAAGTACCATCACTCTTGCAACAGGATGACGTTAGCATTGACTTGGGTGATGCCCCAAGTATTCAAATGCAACAATTAGCAATGAGAGATGACACAGACACGTATGTGCAACAAAGAGCTGAAACTATGCATAACATTGAGAGTACTATTGTCGAGTTAGGAGGAATATTTCAGCAGTTAGCACATATGGTGAAGGAACAAGACGAAGCTATTGGGAGAATTGATGCAAATATTCAAGAAGCCGAAATGAATGTAGAAGCTGGCCATAGAGAAATCATGAAGTATTTCCAAAGTGTCACAGGCAACAGAGCATTAATGTTAAAAGTTTTTGGTGTTTTGATATTCTTTTTCATTTTCTTTGTAGTGGTTATGGCTTGAGATTAAAAAAGTTATAATGGGAGTATATTTTGATTGGTACTTATGAGGCACTTTTTATATTCCTGTTTATATAATATCTGTCATCATACCCTATATTGACAGACAGAAAAACCACACACGGGTAGCAACGGACCGGGTAGAAACAAATAAATCAACTGAAAGATCCCAATAATTAAGGACTACCTAAGTATGCCCCATAAATCAAGTACTTATGTAAAGAATGTTTCTACGTACATACGGTCTCGATTAATATACAATATTTAAAGGATTCAAGCCTTGAGAAGTCAGCTGATGTCCAATGTAACTTTATACAATAGTGTTTTAAATATTAGTTTAGGGGATCCAACATCCATGTCCTGTCAACAGATATTTAGTTTTATAAGGTTATGTATGAATTAATCATGAGGATGAGGAAGAAATGTATTTTTGTAAAACCTAAATAAATTGTTGTTACCCATGGGGCTGGCATAATCACCTTGTGTGATTGAAGCTCAGTTAAAAAAAAAGATTAAAAATAAAAAGATTCAAATCATGACAAAAATCATCGCGCCGCACCTTCACAGACTTCGAGATCCATGGCGCATACTGTACTCGCGTACACACATGTGAGGTGACAACAGATTTAGAGTAGTCTAGATACCACAAGCTGTTCGACCAAGCGTGCCTGATGCAAACATCATCACAAATGCTATGCAACTCGCTGTTACTTTAGTTTATGTTCAATCGCGCCAGAGACGAGTTGTGTCGTCGAGGGTATAAAAATGTGTTTCCTTGAGTGATACGGCTATTAAAATAATAATATAATGTCCTCCTGACACAGGCACATCAGACACAGAGCGAAGAGATCAGGCGCAGGGCAAACGAATTTACGTGCTTTCAGAGGCACGGAGTAAAATAATACGCACATCACTTCGAAAAGTCAGAGGTGCGCTTGGGTTCGAACCTGAGACCTCTGACTTGCCAGTCGACATCCGCAATCTGCTAACACACCCCACAACCAGCACAATTTTTTTATGCGACGCACATGTACAGCAGAAACACTTTCTTGCTGGGGTAACGCACACCCAGATACACATAAAACGTCAGATCTATTCGTTGAGTTTCTAACAAATCATTCGCTCAAATGGTTTGTAGTACACCTACAAACTATTTTGCAATTAAATAAATACAGTATTTAATATATTTTTATTTATTCAAACTTTTTTTACAATTGAATTGAAAATATATTGATTGAAATAGGCATTACCGAGTCCTCCAAACTATTTGTGTGTTTATTATAAAAGTTTCTGACAATATCAGTATCTTGGTCGACATGATATTTATTATCTTCTTTAATCGCAACTTCAACATATTCATTCCACAAATTGAGTGTCTCATTCAACATTCACCGAAGTGCACCAATATGTACTGGGGTTGTACGACTATTTGAAGTAGCTGACGGCGGCCTTTCGGTACAAGCCGGCGCGTGGTGGTGCCCTTTGTGTCGGCAACAACAAAGAGCGCAAACCATTCGAACGGACGAACTATAGCAGTCCTGAGTAACTGCAATATCTCAACAAATATTCTTCTTACATATTATTACTTCTGCCTGCTAGATTAAATAATAATATTACAGTAACCCAATGCATCATGATCAAGTAGTAATATTATAAACTGTGCAAAAAATTGTGTCATGTTACATGAAATTATGAACCACAACTCATACATTCGTCCCTATTTTGTAAAGAACATGTAATTGCAGACATATTGGCATCATCTTCTGTTTTTCCATTTGATTCTGATTTGCCATTGGTTATCCCGGCTTTAGCTTTTGCTTTGTCAACTGTAAATTGTATAGCATTTGCGGCAGGTTTTGTACGTAAATAATACATACCGGTTTTTAAACCCATCTTCCATGCGTAGAAATGAATAGATGTTAATTTACCATAATTTGGTTCAGCCACATGAATATTAAAGGACTGGCTTTGATCAATAAATGCGCCTCTATCGGCGGCCATTTGTATTGTTGTTTTCACAGACACCTCCCAAACAGTTTTATACAAGTCTCTTATTTCTTTTGGGATGGATTCTATGTTTTGAATTGATCCATTATTGTGGATAATAAGATTCTTCATATCTTCATCCCAAAGATCTGCTTCTGTTAAATCGTGCAAAAGATGATGGTTTACTACTTGAAATTCGCCTGATAATACACGTCTTTGGTAAATATTTGACGTGAATGGTTCAAATGATTCATTGTTTCCTAATATTTGTGCAGTGGACGCTGTGGGCATGGGAGCTAACAATAGTGAATTTCTTAAACCATGTTTAGCAATTTTTTGTTTAAGTAATGCCCAGTCCCAAAGATCTGTTGGGACCTTGTTCCACATATCATATTGCAATATACCTTGGCTTGCAGGGCTTCCTTCGTATGTTTCATAAACTCCATATTTCTCAGCTAATTCACAGCTAGCTTCCAATGCACCATAATATATTGTCTCAAATATTTGTTGGTTTAATTTAATTGCTGCTTCACTTTCATAAGGTATGCGCATTAATACAAAAGCATCTGCTAATCCCTGCACACCAATACCTATAGGTCGGTGCCTCATGTTGGATTTTTTTGCTTCTGGCACAGGGTAATAGTTAACATCAATAATTTTATTCAGATTTTGAGTTACAATCTTTGTAACCTCCTTCAATTTTATAAAATTGTATGTTTTGTCATCATTTACGAACATATTTAATGCGATAGAAGCTAAATTGCACACAGCAACTTCGTCAGGTGATGTGTATTCTACAATTTCAGTGCAAAGATTGCTGCACTTAATAGTTCCTAGATTCTTCTGGTTACTTTTTCTGTTACATGAATCTTTGTAAAGCATATATGGAGTACCTGTTTCTACTTGGGCTTCAATTATAGCTTTCCATAAAACTTGAGCTCTTACTTGTCTTATAAAACGACCATCTTGTTCATATTTTTCATATAATGCCTCAAATTCTTCCCCCCAACAATCAGCTAATCCAGGACATTCGTGAGGACACATGATACTCCACTGTTGATTGCTCTCTACTCGTTTCATAAACAAATCCGGTATCCATAAAGCATAAAATAATTCCCTAGCACGTACCTCTTCCTTTCCCGTGTTCTTTTTTAAATCTAAGAATTCAAATATGTCAGCATGCCATGGCTCTAAATATATGGCAAAGGCACCTGGACGTTTATTTCCTCCTTGATCAACATAACGGGCTGTATTGTTGTATACTCTTAACATGGGCACAAGACCATTAGAAACACCATTTGTACCAGCTATATATGTACCTTTAGATCTAATACAATGAACATGGAGACCAATCCCACCAGCAGATTTAGATATAAGGGCACATTGTTTTAAAGTATCATAAATTCCTTCAATGCTATCATCTTTCATTGCTATAAGAAAGCAAGATGACAATTGAGGTCGTTGGGTGGCTGCCGAGAACAAAGTTGGACTTGCATGGGTAAAATACTTCTCTGACAATAAATTGTAAGTATTTATAGCTCCCTCAATATCTTCACCATGTATACCAATGGAAACTCGCATAAGCATATGCTGTGGCCTTTCTGCAACCTAAAATATTAGACGATTAGGCTAACACTTGCTTTCAAAATTTACATATACAGGGTAAATTGAATAAATAGGTACCCAAAACCTCTTTATAGGTAGGACTGACTTCGTGTCATGATCCCAAACCATTTTCCCTATGAGTTTAACCAAAACTAAACACGTTAGCCAAAAGGAAATTTATTTTCGTTATTATATGTATTTATTTAAATGAAGTGTGTAAAATTTGCATGTACACGCCGCCTGCTAGTGCCATTTGTACTAGCCGTAGAGCCCTGGCGCCGCCGACTATGGCTCTCTGTTAGTTTAAAAGGGGTTAGAACCATTCAGCATAGTCATCTATCGCCAATTTTTCATTTTTTTTCAAAGTGGCAGCGCAGTATAAAATCATTATATTTATATGAGTACAGTCTACCTACCTATAGGACTCTTAATCAAACAATAAATGTCAGCTTCGTGATGCCCTAAAATGTCACGTCTTCGATGACATTTTTTATTTATGCGTCCTTTATCTATACAAAGTATGACCTAAACGTGAAAGTAGTTTGTTCAGAATCAGTAACTGAATCGATCGCAATAATTTTTACACCATGTTATATTTTGTCCAAAAAAATTACTTAAATGGTGCAAGTTTGGACACACGCAAATAAGTTGAATGACCGCTACCAGCTGGCCGCGGCGGCGGCATCGATAAAGCGAGCCGACAGACTGTGCGTCGCCGCGCGCTGCCCGCGCGGTTGCGTCAGTCGCCCGAAAGCTAGAGAGTACTGCGCATGTGTCACTTGCGCCCGCGTTGCCGCCAAATCACGTGTTTCGTTTGAGTGTCGATTATTGTTTTGTTTCTTTTGGGAGTGAAAATGGCGTTTTAATTTTCTAACTAAAACTAAGTAGGAATTTACGAAAGCGCGCCCGTCTGTGCATTTGACAAAGAGGCGACACTTTTAACAATTACTGCGTTATGTTTAAGTGTGAATAGTGCGTAACAGTGCAGTGATTTTGCCGAAATTACGTTATCAAAACGTTACCACCACATTACACAAATGCTCTGTGATCGCCGAGTAGGTTCTGCTAGGCGAGCCATCTGCGCGGCGGCGGCGGCGCGGCGCCGCGCTCTCAGTGACCATGTTTACGTGAGGACAACGATGCAACAGAATAAGCTTATAACTTTGTAAGTACATTTTTTAATTTTACTTAAAATTATTGTGATTGATTCAGTTACTGATTCTGATCAAACTACTTTCAGGTTTAGGTCATATTTAAAATAGCACAGTATAATAAACATACAGTACGGAACACTCACACAATCATGCGCAATAACGCGTCGTTGATACTGCGAGTACCGCGACGTTCGCTTAGGAGTCTCGTTGTTAGGCATCGCATACGTGTCGTTGTGTGAGTGTGTCGTTTCGAGCGTTTGTATACTGTGATACTAGTTTCATTCTGCACGGCCACAAAAAAAGTATCAAAATGGCGACGGGTGGCTATGCTAGTTTCCATACAAAAATACTCTAACCTTTTTTGAAAAGCCGTAGAGTAAACGTTGTCGAGGATCTTATAACTCTACGAAGTCAGTGCTAAGAGGTTTCGGGTACTATTTTAATAATTATCCTGTACCTACTATACTGATGATTTTGACATAACGTTAACCTCTATTAGGCTTTTGCGTTTCGATAACACTTAACCTACTCTCAGTGTCATATCAGACGTTAGCGAAAAGCTTATTCTCTTCATGAATTGGACTTAATTTAGAAAATTGAAATCGCATTTGGTTATTTTTTTTTTTTTATTACTGCCGCAAAAATTGACTCCATGCTGCCTGATGGAAAGCAGTCAGTGGAGTCCCATAGTGATGACCATCATCCCAGCAGCCAATATAGCAATATGGCATGATGGCCCTCACCTTGACGGCCTTGAGAAAAGCTTTTTCACGTCCGGCTTAAATGACCCAGGATCATAGGTGGAGGGAAACACGTGGGCTGGTAACGAGTTCCACATCTTAATAGAACGGTTACTGAATTCAGTCTGAATTAAGTATCTATGACAACTAAATTTGAAACTTTGAACTGAAAAGTGCTTAACATACCTGACAGTTTATCTATGTACTTTAAACCGAAGATTATGTTATTGAAATTCTCGTTTCTAAACTCGCACTATAAAATTAACTAGAAAACTGTACCTTGTTGTTGATCTTCAATAAATATGATCTCTCCAAAGTCTTGAATCCAAAATAATTGTATTTAAAGTCTCTATCATACACAATAGCAGAGTCTAATCTCTCTTTGTTTTGTATGATTAAATTGTAATGAAAATCAGATATCATAGGAGTCCTCTTTTCAGTATGAGGGTTGATGATGTTGTATAGATCCGTAATAACATCTGAAACATTTACAAATATTTGAAGTATTTTTCGCGATATGATAGCCATCATACTACATACTTATTCATTAAAATAAATCGAATTAATAAAATTACCAGAAAAATGTTTCTTAGTTTCCTTATGCAAATTAGAAATAGCCAATCTTGCAGCAAGTATGGCATAATCAGGATGATCAGTAGTCATAGTGGCAGCAGTTTCAGCAGCGAGGTTATCAAGTTCCACAGTTGTTACTCCAGAGTAGATGCCGCTTATGACTTTAAGGGTTATGGAAACCTATAAAATTGGAATGATAAAACGAATTAGTGTGCTATTAGATAATTTATATTTAATCTGTTGACTAACTTCACGGACTTCCGGCCTCGGATAAATGAATGTCCTTTCGACCGAATTTCGATCACAGCTGCCAATCTCAACGGAGTTTAGCCATCTACGCAGGAGATAATATTATAGTGCAAAAGTATGTGCGCAAACATAGTCGCATTTTAACTTTTTAAAAGGGGAACTTCCCCCCAAGGATGAAAAATCTAGGAGAACCCTCGAGATATGTAATTTGTAATTCTGACCCAATTTACCTAATTTAAGGAGTAAAAGAAATGGGAGAGATCATTAATAATAATTGAGGAGGGAGCGATCTCCTCAAATAATTCCCCTTGAGGAAAAGGCACGCAAACACCCAGGGGGTGTAGGTGTGGAGATACTGAGCGGTCAACCACAAATAGGGTAGGTTAGGTCGACTTGTGTCACAGAACTGAATTGATCGACCCCAACTCCACGTACACACATCAAAAGTGTCTAGGGATCAAGCATTTTTATGCGGATTTCTTGAGATTGAGATGTGGCTTTGTAATAAATTTATGATTTTATAAATTTATATGGATCCTTTTTGGTGCATTTCATAATTTGAATCAGGAACTGTGAATCAAATTCGAGTAAAAGATGAAAATCAGCTGTCAATATTTTCCCTATAAAAACATACAACGCATTGAAGACATTATTAGTGCTACTGTTTCCCTACTACTGATTAAAACCAACGTTATTATGGAGCGGCGACGTCATTTAAGCAGGGAAGAAATGCTCAGAGCCGTGGGAATGATAGAAGCTGGTTCCCGGCAACGTACTGTGGCTTTAGCTCTGAATACAAGTCAGAGTGTTATCAGTCGACTTTGGACACGTTACCGAAGCACTGGTACCGTGGCTGAGCGCCATGGAGGACGGTATCGCTGCACCACACGGAGACAAGACCGATACATTCAAATCTTAACTCGAAGAGCTCCAACAATAACCGCCATGATGTTAGCCGTGAGGCTTCATCACTCTTCAGGGAACTTAATTAGCGACCAAACAGTCAGAAACCGCTTGCATGAAGTGAACCTTCATTCCCGAAGACCGCTACGGGTACCACCTATAGCAATGCACAATCGTAGGATTCGATATCAATGGGCTCTTGAACACAGAAATTGGGCAGAAGAACAATGGCGTTCGTGTGCTTTTCTGATGAGTCTCGTTTTGGTATGAGACCGGATACAAGACGTATACGACACTGGAGAACCCCTGGACGCCAACAGCGATTAAAATCCTGCCAGGAAGTCCATCCTTATAGTGGTGGAACCATCATGGTATGGGCGGGTATTTGGATCGGCGGAAGAACTGAGTTGATTTGGATCAGAGGCAACCTCAACGCTCAAATTTATGCTGAGACGATTGTATCAGACGTCATCGTTCCTCTACAAGTGCAAATCGGTCCCTTATTTCAGTTAATGCATGATAATGCACGACCGCACACCGCAAGAGTTGTAAGACATACTCTCGCCGCAGCTAACATCAATGTCCTGCCCTGGCCTGCTCAGTCGCCAGACTTGAACCCGATTGAGCATGCATGGGATATGCTACAGAGAAGAGCTCTGCCGAATATGGAGGGTATCCCGTCGCAAGAAGACCTTTTTTTGTTGTTGCAACGAACATGGGCGGCCATTCCACAGCGTGATTTGGATGAACTCATTTTGAGTATGCCAAACCGATGTTCTTGTGTTGTTAGTGTTCGCGGTAGAAACACGGATTATTAATTGTTTAAGTTACCCAATAAAATTTTAAAGAAAACTGTTATTTCAGTCTTTTTTTTGAACTTTAATGTTAGTGGTTCAAATGTCAAAAATCCCTTTATTAGGAAAATGGCAAATTTCTTTATTAATGCAAAGGTGACTTGGTTTATCGTTACTGTGACAAACGAAAACACTTTATTTGATGAATCCTTAAAGAAAATTTTAATTAATATCAATCAGGAGAAAAGTTATTGCAAAAATATATGTTGATCCCTAGACACTTTTGATGTGTGTAGTACTTGTCTGTCCTACCCCAAGTGTTTTTATAGAACCGGAAGCGCCTAGGGAGAACAGCCTCCGCCAGCTGTAGCCAATGGCGTCGAGGCTCTTCTCACAGAGCGGAGATGTTGCAATTCTATTATGGCTACTGAAAATCCTTTTTGGCGCACATTGAATATGTTCAGTTCGCCCCATTAAGAAAAAAAATTAAAATAGGATTCCCCCAAGGGGGGAGCGTTCCCCTTCAAGGGGGAGTAACTCCCCTCCAAAGGGGGTCCCTCCCCCCTCAAGTAATGAACATTCCACGTCTTTTACCCTTAAGTAAGAAAAATTAGATAAGAAATAAAAATTAATTATTTCGATAGTGTAGGCCCCTAAATTTTTCCTTTTAGCTCCCCTTCCCCAAGAGCTCTTTCCTGAATGTGCCTGAAGTGCTTATGAACAGCTCATACTCGTAGCAAATGATCCATGAAGGATAAGAACTTGATCATTTTATTATTTGACTAGCTGTGCCCGCGACTTCGTTCGCGTGGAAATCGAAAAATAACATGGAGAGAAAACGAACGACGCCGACGCGCGATTTGCCACCTAGTTTCCAATTAAACTTGTACAAAACCATACTAACTACTGAGCAAATATAATTATATGTATACATAATTTTATGTTGTGATAACCTAGTGGTGTTGACTGTTAACTGGCAAGTCAGAGGTCTCTGCGTTTCAAGAAACTGCATACAGTAGAGGGCTCAATGAGATGTCGGTAATCGCGATACTTCATAAACCTCTTTTTTGAAGTCGGTTAAAAAGTAGTCTTTTCCTTTCTCCAAGTCTCAGGCTATCTCCATGTAAATTTTCATCACAATCGGCTCAGTGGTTTGACCAGGATTGAGTTTGACGTTCTAGGAAACTGCATACAATAAGGGATCAAGCTGTATCTCATGATATACTTGACCGATTTTGATAAAACAAACACCAGTTTTTAAGTTAAGCTAATAGGTACCTATTTATTCCTAAAATTTCATTAAAATCCGTTCAGCCGTTTTCATGTGATGAGGTAACAAACAGACAGACAGACAGACAAGAATTCTAAAAAAATTAGATTTATGTTTTGTTGCTTATTTTTAGCCTCCATAGCGGATTTTTGCAAAAAAACATTTAATATAAGTACAGACTTTTCGACCTTTACGATTTTATTATAGTATAGATAGATAGCTAAGACATTAAAGAATAATATTTCATAGTACCTAATAATAACTCGAAAAATTAGAACTACCTACTGTCAAGCATAGCACGACTCTTTTAGCGTCGGAGATAAAAGGGATGTTATTTGAGAATTTTGGCAATTATTAAGAAAATCACCATAAACAAATCAAATTTTTCGTAAATTCTTCATTATTTTTAAGTGACGTAAGTCAAATTGAAAATTGAAAAATTTCATTGCCGTAATTGTGGGCCTAAGGCTTTCACTCGCCATTCAAAAGAAGTGAAGTGAAGTGCTTTGCATGTTATTTACAATTCATTACTGGGTTTGTTTTAATCCGATAGATCATAGACACTTTGGGGCAAAACTTATATTTTCTTTTATCATAAAAAAAGTTAACATAAGTACCTAATTTATAAATCTAAATTTTTTTTTGGTATTTTTTCTGTCAATTTTATGTCTAGTTTCACCCACTTTCATATATTATGTGCACTTGATAGAGACTCATACTGTATTATGAAAGTACTTACAGGATCAACAAAATCCATATTCAAACCATAGCATAATTTTTTAATCCTTGAGGTTATCTTATCAATATGAACCTCCTCCATTCTCCCGCCTGTAACCAAACAATCATATTAATTTAAAACAGTTCAATTTGTTCATATTGTTTATATCAATGAGAAAAAATAATATATTATTATTATATATATATTTATTATATATATATACAGATAGGCAGGTAGGGGGCAGGTTGAAAGCAACAGGATTCCTGTGAAATTAATTTTTATGCAATGTATGCTGTCATCCAATGAGGAGTTCTGTTCTGTATCTCCAAAGTTAATCATAAGCTAATGGCAATATTCTACTTAAAGTAATTTAAATTTGGTGGAAACACCTTGCGAGGTTATAATTATAATAAAAAGATAATGTATAAAGTAATAAAAAAATAATCATCAAAATCAATTCATAATTGGTAGAGTAATTGGGTAATAAACATCCAGTCTAATTGAAAACTGCCTCCTTTTTGAAGTTGGTTAAAAACTTAACCCTTATAAGTACCATGAGGTCTTTTGAAATTGGAAAATTTAATTTTTCATAATAATTTTGCAAACATTGAAGAAGCACATTGGCACTAATTTAGCTGATCTCATAAATCAACACTAGCCGGCTACCAGCCTGTTGTGTGCATGCACTGGTGCAGCATAGATCTACAGCGGGTACATGGTCCTCCACAACCCTTGGGCAATAATAGTGTACCCTTTTAGCTTTCTTGTTAGGTTTGTGTTGTGAATGTTGGCTGATGATTTAGCTGAATTCTTTTAACTGGTAAGTTGGGTAACTAGGTAGTGTTAAATAATACAGGATTATAAATAGGACCAGTGATGGTATAATTTTACAACAAGACGAAATGCGGCATTGATTGAAAGGACACATTATGGTACCGGCACAATGTGCCTACCAAAAGGTGAATTGTCCATTTCTTTTAGATTTCTGTTTTATTGGGGTTTTAATTTGTATTATGTTGCCTAGTATGTCTGCTGAAAATAGCAACCAGTCGAGTCCAGGAAAGACACCATTATCTAAAAAAAATGGCCATTGATCTCTCTACTAAAAGTATGATTTACATGGTAAACTTTGACAATCTGTCTCAATGTTCTACTGCTATCTATGTATCCCTGTACTATTCTCAAAAAAAGAAAATTATTCATCTGTCCAAAGAATGTCGCCATGGTAACCGAGTTGCGGATGCCCAAGGGAAAACCAACATTAGGTTCTCAACAAATATGAAGTTTTACTACTACTGTACACAGCGATGTAAGTACGTATATACAAATTTTAATTCTTTATTATTTAAGTATAAATTATATGTAATGTTAGTAAAGTTGAAGGTACTAAGTGAGGATAAACGATCGCTATTCTATATACATTGAAACAAGTTATCAAATTGTATTGGAGGGAAAGCACTCGAGCGCGAGCTTCTTACCTCTTTTAAGCACATATAGCTTGTTAAGTTTGCCAACCATGTTAACGATGTTATTGCTTATTATTGAACAAGAAATCCGATGGAATTATTCGCAATTTTACTTTAACAGTCACACTCCCAGGCGGGGCACAGACAGGTTGCTTCTTTCTAGTCTTCTTGACTCCAAACTGACGTTACAAATGGCGGGAAATATATTAACAGTTGTTTTTTTTTAATTTACCCCGACGAAGGGAAGGCTATAGTCTTTTGACCATATTGCTTAGTATTACGTTCGTCTCGTCTTATTTTTATTTTCTTCTTTTATGATGATGGTGATTAGTAATAATGATAATGATGATGATGTTAAATATGATGATTCATGTCAAAGTAAACCGTAAGTAAGCTACTTTACTAAGACTTAATTATTGGACAATTTGTGTCAACCCGGAAAACACATTTCGCACTATTAATTCATATTCACTACAACAAATGCACTTTAGTCAACAGAAAAAAAAGAAATTATCTAAATTTAGATCGAAGGAAATAACACATTTTCGCGAATAAAAATCAATAGAATTCCGAAAAGTCCGATTTACAGTAGCCCCCGTAGCCAGTAGCGACGTGCGTGGTGTAGCGATGCGCAAAAGTCGAGTTAAATAATCGAGTAACTAGTGATTACTCGAGTAATCGAGTTCATAGTTTTAGAACCCCCCCCCCCTCCGACCCTCGCCCCACACACCCCGCATGATTGCTCTGTCTAGACGTCCGCGTCCGTCAGGGGTCGGAAAGTCTCCTAAAAAGCCCCTTTAGCGTTTGTTCCTAGCGCCGTCTGGTTTTTGTTTGCCTAACTACAAACGTCATACTCAAATCCAAAATGTCATTCACACATTATGACATCAATATGGCGGCATGCTTTCTTGCGTATTTGTTTAATGTTATTGTATAATGGGGTATTAAAACATGAATGTGGGATTATTACATTCGGCTTCACCTCGTGAAGCCGAATGTAATAATAGTATCACATGAGTGTTTTAATAGTTAATTATCAACAGTTGCATACAAGACTTTATCTACACCCATATTATGAATCCTCTATGAAAGATTCTGAAACAGCCTACCTACTCTTAAAAGAAGTATCCTCAGTCAACGCAGCCTACTGGCTACTGCTAACATTATAGCAGTCAGTTCTAGTAACCTAATATCATCCATTATTTTACTAGAAATAAACTAATAAAACAATTATTTATCGTAGTAGTAATTGACATTTTGTATAGCTATCACGCATCGAGCAGTAAGTGATGATAAAATGAATTTATTCCTTAGTTTTTTTTTATTCAGGAATCTTTTGTAGAGGATATTAGAGCATGGGAGTAGATGAAAGTGATTCATTTCATTATAATTGATGACAAAAAATTCGTCATAGAACTATGTAAGTACAATTTGTACCCAATAATTTGTAATTTCGAATATTGTAGTGTAGTGTAGAAGTGCGCCAGTGGCGCCCCCAATTTTTGCACTCTTTTTTTTACTGAGCTGTGAAGGTGGTTTTATACCGGCAGAGCGCGGCAGAGCAGAGAGTGAAATTTGTATGGCAAAATTCCAATCCACTCCCTGCCCATCTTTGGTGTAAAAGGTCTCGATGCGCGTGAATGTGCGTGGCGGGAATTGAAATATGTATAGCGATGGAGAATTGAAATATTTGTTAGTACAATATTAAACTTTATTACTCTGAGAATAGAGTATGTATTTACTTTGTAAAAACGTTCATCATCATTTATTTAAGAGCTATGCTCTTGTCGATGCAGCCTCTTCCAGCTCTCCCTATCAAGAGCCAATTCCAAATTGTAATAACGTTAATTATACAAATTCCGCGCTGACCATCGCGGGTCTGCTCCGCAGTGTAAAAGGGTCAGCGTAATTTCACTCTCTGTTCTGTTCTCCCACGCCTCGCTCTGCCGGTATAAAACCACCTTAAATATGGTGGTTCTGCCAGCATATGGTGCAGCTTATAC
Source organism: Protodeltote pygarga (assembly GCA_936450705.2). Lineage (NCBI taxonomy): Eukaryota > Metazoa > Arthropoda > Insecta > Lepidoptera > Noctuidae > Protodeltote > Protodeltote pygarga. The sequence continues at coordinate 6,052,284 of OW388255.2, read as the reverse complement.
GACAGACTATCCGTGACACACTTATTAGTCTGTAAAAATAGAACTATAAATGAGTAATTAATGGTACTTACTTATAATAATAATTTTATGCTATTTTTGTTTTATTTACTTAATAGTTACTTTTTCTATTTTTTATGAGTACCTATCTATGTACAATTTACCAATATTTTTATTAATTTGTCGTTTTGAAGCCTCAGACATGATCACACAAAAAGCTTGTTGTCTGCGCTGCACCTTACATTTTTACAGACATACATTTTTTAAATTCATTCATATTGGCTAAAAAAGAAAAAATAAACACTAAGGTCAACAATTTTATTGTAAGGAAAACCATAACATTATCTTGTTCAATAAAACATTAATAAGTAGGTAGGTACTTAAGTATTAATAATAATTAATAACATTATTCATGTATTATACAACAATATTGATTCATTTAATAATAATATGTGTCTACAGTTTTTATTTATTATTAATTATTAACAACCTATTCATTATTCTTTGCGGCTTAGTAACTGCAGAAGCTGATAAAAAGCCGCCGAACACTATTTCGGTTGGAAAAATCTCTGAAAGTCTTGTGTGGTGTTGCGGGTGTAGTGGCCTAGCAATACTAGTACAGATAGGTATCTAACATCATGCTGCCGGTATAGTGTAAATACTGGAAAGACTTTATGTAGTACATACTTAATACCTAGTGTAAATGTAGAGACAACCTACCTACTTTAAGATCTATGAACACACTGGTAAGAGCCACTTCCCAGTTCCCACGTCGTTCTGGGAGCTGATTACGGTGCAGCGGTGCATGGATGGAAATGAAGATCATTTTTACAGTTTAACTCATTGATTTACAGTAAAATGAGCTAATTATTAAAAAACAAAAAACCTGACTGATTGTTAACTTAAAATTAATAATTAAGTAATTAAATAAATTAATCAATAAATATGTTAAGTAACTAAAAAGATAGAAACAAGTGATAGTCATAGTTCACACAATGTTCACAAACGCAGTCATGTCTCCGACTACGTTAAATATCCTTCTGTATTTAGAGAGAGAGTGAATAGTTGATGCCTGCGACCTGCCTCACTGCATACCTACCCAATGCGACGCGCGTCCGGGATTTTTATTTTTTCTATTAGATACATAATAAGTTCTACATACATAAGTAGGTATACCTTATTAACTTATTCGATAGCTTCTTAATATCGGATATATAATGTCTAGAGCTTCGTTGATTTCACCTCTCGTCTTGCCGCCTGAAATAAATTAAAATTTGCATGTTGCTTGTGCAATTTGAAAAGAATCGTATATTCGCCTATATTTTTTTATTCTGACGTTTCAGACTGCAGTCTCCGTGGTAGCAAAAGTAACCCTCTCGTCGCAGGGTTACTTTTGACTTTGTATTCTCTGAAACGTCAGAATAAAAACTTAATGCGAATACACGAAAGTTAAAAAGTTATTACATTATTAACAGTGATCATGGAAAACTAAAACATTATTATAGAAAACACTCTTCATCATAATAATTATAGTCTCAAACTTTGGCGAACGTTTGACATAATGAAACAACTTTTTAACAGATAACTCGCTAAAATAATGTTTATTTTTCTCTCTTCATCAGTAACAATAAAGAACTTGACCTGATAGCCTGACTGAAATAAAAATGCACGCTCTATTAAGCCATTCCATTATTGTATTGATTACATTGGCACAAGTGCACAACTCATAAAGTAGATTTCTGCGAAATCACCGTTAAATGTCTTGCTATCAGGAACTGGATTATATCAATCTGTTTAGGGTACTTTCCCTCCAACCACGGCCTTTTTTTCGTTTTTAATTCTTTATTGTACACTAATTTGGATACAACAATATAAATTAAAAAATACTTACATGCACAAAGGCGAGCTTAACTCAATAATAAGTTTTCTCCCAGCAAACCTTATATATACCAAAGAGAAATTACATGTAAAACTAAGTGGGTAAGATGAAGTATATACTAATAAATACAAAAAAATAGCATAACCTTAATATATAATATACCCAACCCTGAAATCGCAAAAAAAAATTACCTGTTCCATACATTTTGTTGAGTCATGTGAACATAAATGTATGGAACCCCTTTTTACTGTTTTCGGACGAGTATATGTTATAAAAAAAAACGCAACCAGAAATTAGCAGAGTAAGCAAAAAATAAAACAACAAGATCACCTGTGAACACTATCTTTCCATTAACAAATATTAATAAAACCACTCTCGGTCGAACCATTCTGTAAACCAAGCCTGGGAATAGTTCTGGCTCATAGGATGCAAACTGACCATGCGCCTGCTGAAGAGCTTCCAACCTTATTGGAAATCTTAAATCTGCAGTAGCAATAAAATTTTGTATCTTAAAATCCAAAAACTTAGCCTGAAATTAAATGTACAAGGTTACTTATCTTATAAAAAACAAAACCACTCGTTAAAAAAGAATCTACTATAAAGAGCTTTCGCACAGAATTAATACCACAGTATGATAAACATGTGTCCTGTCTGTCACACATGCAAAACTAACATTTAACCAAAATTAACTTCGATGCAAATCTCCACCAAAATAACTTTCTACCCCTTTTTAACACTGTTAGGCGATGAGTTTTAATAAAATACGAATTACGTGGCCCATACTAATTTTGCCCCCGTTTTTCACCCCTCAGAGGTAGAATTTCGGAAAATCATTTCTTATCGGATGTCTACGTCATACAAAGAACATACCCTTCAATGACGAATTTGTCATTAAATATAATCAAAGGAATCACTTGTAAGTTATTTTAGTACTCACAAGCTTTATTATTATTAAGTATATTTTTATTTTATATTATTATATTTTTATTCCATAATTTTATTTATTATTATATATTTTTATTTTTTAGTTACAACTGTCACCTCCTCAAACTTTTTTGCCAAGCTGTAGAAGAGCGTATCAATGCATTTCTGTTCTAATTAATATTATGGACGCGAAAGTTTGTTTGTTTGATACCTTTCAAGCCTAAACTATTAAACAGATCATCCTGAAATTTTCCATAACGTTGTTAGGTATACAGAAAAAAAAGGTACATATACAGAAACGGCCGCGGCCGTCCCGATCGCCTCTCCCTAAAGCCGGCACTGATTGTAAACATAAGTACAATTGTCTACAACTTCCTCCATACTATTAATTTTTATTTCATTGAGGTACCTATTGGTAACACGTGTTATTTGTATTTCCTTCGCCTCTCATTAATAAAGTAAAAAATATCCAAGAAGGAATCTTTCTAGGTCTCATGAGATGTAGACGGTAAAAAAAGTTTCTATCTCAACTGTCAAAAATAAATGCTTTTCATTCTTCACATTACCGACAAAATAATGTCTGCTGCAAATGGCTGTAGAAAAAAAAACAATTCTTCTACAGTCCGTTCACAGTTATTTCACCTCTAGCCATTATGTTGCAGAGCCTGATTTCTGTGTTGCTGTATTCGATTTGTATAATTTTTCTGAAAGGATGGAAAATGTTACTACCTTGAAGGTTTTGTTATAGGTAAAGTTATAAAAAAAAAATTATATAGTCCTCCTCATCAATTACGAATATTACGATGACGGCGACCAAACTGCTATTTTTTCCTAGCATGAGCCCTAATGTGGCTCGCTAGACCAAACTAGATTTAAATATCCGGTCGCAAGACTCGCAATAAAGTTGACAGCAGAGTTATAAGTGTATATGTAGGAGAGCTTAGCTCTTTCTTTACGTATTTATTTGGCGTCTTTCGTCAATTTTTTTGAACGAAGGTCGTCTTGGCGCTCTACCGTCCATCTACACTATAATAAAATCGTAAAGGTCAAAAAGTCTGTACATTGAATATTTTTTTGCAAAAATCAGCTACGGAGGCTAAAAATAAGCAACAAAACATAATAGTAGATTATTAACCAAGGGGATAAAGCAGTGTCTTCTGTCACGGGTGACGATTTAAATCGCGAGCGTAACAAAGGACTCGAGGTTTACTTCCGAGCGTAGCGAGGGTGTTAAAAACTTAAATCACGAGCGAAGCGAGGGATTTAAGACGAGTCCTGAGTGTAGCGAGGGATATAAGTTCACCCAAGACTAAGACAGCTTTATCACCTAGGAAAATATTCTACTTTTCGTACCATTTGCGAAAAAATTAACACAATAATAATATGAGATAAGCATTTAAGAACATTAACTTATTTATAAAAATAAATTAAAATAAACTTAACGTTTATGTATTTGAAGAAAACAAAAACGCGGCAAATTCCTAGACTAATATTTTTTTGTCGGAAAAGTAAAAGCATCAAGCTCATACGGCCTCGTCGGTTGTCGTAATTTTATTTAATAAGTAATCATAACTGCATAATAAATGCGTATTCCTTTTTCAAAAAGATGTGTAATGCTTTATATATGTCGTAGGATAATTTGATACTTCGAATCTTCGCGGAAATCCTAGGGGTTTTGCGAAAATGCGGATAATTAGACATAGGCGAAAAATTATCAAATCTTACTGGACAAAGTCAGGATTTTTGCGAAAATACTCGTTATTATAGCAATATTGCGAAACGAAACGCTGGCTGTTATGAAATAAGAACGCTGATTGGTCGGTCAGCGCGTTCAATAAGAGATCGTCTCTGATTGGTTGACGTCTTAAATGTCAATCATTTGTTGCCGCACGTTATTTGTTTACATTTGTGTCTGAGTTAAATTGCAGAAGTGTTTAGTTTTTTATCGTAAATAGTGTACCTACTTGGACTTAAATAAAGTGGTAAATAAAAGTGCTACACGGATGTACATAGTGTCATATATCATAAAAGTCTTAGTTAACCACTCAACAACAACAATGCTTTCGAGATTGGTTTAGCGGTGTTTTCTTTGTCATTGTGTTAAAAGTAGACTGTAAAATTGGACTTGAACTAAGAAACGGTGAAGTTAATCATCGGCAAACTAGGAACCAATTAGAAGTCAGCCAGCAAAATTGTAGCCAATCAGTGTTGAGCACATCAAATCTTACTATAGTAACGAGTATTTTCGCAAAAATCCTGACTTTGTCCAGTAAGATTTGATAATTTTTCGCCTATGTCTAATTATCCGCGTTTTCGCAAAACCCCTAGGATTTCCGCGAAGATTCGAAGTATCAAATTATCCTACGACATATACACATATGTAAACACAGATGTAGTTCAGTATAAATTTCGGTAAGTAATTTTGACACTTGTTTAAATTGGAAAGTGCATTTAAAAACACAAAAAGAATCTTTTAACGTGAAATACCTAATAGGGAAAATTTACGACATACCAACGTGACAAGCAACATTATTTAACATAAGCAAGTAATCCCACAACCAAAATAAAGAAACTATGAAATAATTTCGGCTGCACAAACTATTCCTAAACTCAGAGGGGGTGGCGCCGCGGCGTGGCGACGGCAACGGTACGGGAGGGGCGCGGCAACGCTATACCCGGTTACGAATCGACGCCAGCGCAATCTGCGCAATCGGGCCGATCACGCGGCGCTAGAATGGTGTAGTGTTGGGTTACGAAAAATTAGTACTTATCTTTGTTCGCGACCGAAATGTTTAAATAGCAACGACCGAATCTTTTTAATAATAATTCTTCTTAAAGTTTGCTTTATTGTGGGCAAAAGAAGATGTAAACTACAAGTCAATGCAGATGTGCGGAGACTGCTAGATTGGTACCTAAGCACAGCATACATCCTGATTTGACACTGAGTTGAAAACTAGTTTGGCCAGTGACATAACAGCCGATAAAAAAAAATACAAACCGGATATCCAAGTTTTTGAATAATTCTGGCGAATTTTCTTGCGGCTATATAACAATCATGTTCATTTCTGAGACCGGTACACAGCACTTTTCCAGATCTGCAAAAAACATTTAAATTTTAGCAGGGTGTCATATAATTAGTAATTACACAAAATTACCTTTGTGAATACCTACTTAATATAATGTAAGTATACATTACAATAATCAAATTTAGGTATTGTATGTTTATAAATACTTATACCCCGTGCGGTGTAGCATGGTGCGGGTGAAAGCTATTATAATGCATGTTTGCTTTATTTAGGGTTGCCAACCGTACTCTAAAATAGAGTATTGTACTCTATATTATGTAGGCGTACTCTATAATCTATAACACTAATAGAGTACGCTAAAATACTCTTTTTTACATAATGTTTGCTATACATGTTATTTTGCCAGTAAAAATTGTTGTGCTGCGAAAAGTACAAAAAAAAAACCTTTTTAAAAATATAAAATAAATGTACTCTGTTTTTGTAAGTCCATACTCTTTATTTATCTGATTTGAAATCAGATATACTCTATTTCTTCTAAAAAAAAGTTGGTAACCCTAGCTGTATTGATGCTGTCGTGTCAATTTTAGCTGGACCCTGAATATCAAACTGCTATCACTAACTAATAATAATAATTATAAGTACACAGTTTTCTCAAGTTTTTAACTTGCAAAGGAAAGGTTAAAAATATCTAGCTCTTAAACTATAGGTAAATAATCGCTGAACATACATGGGGGTTATTCGAATAGCTATTGGAGAGGAGCATCTAAAAAAAAATTTTGAGCCTCTATTCTCCGCCCATCCTGTATAATTATGTACCTACATCGTATCTAGGGTTGCAACTTTTTTTAGGAGAAATAGAGTACCTATATCTGATTTTAGAGACGGTAAATAAAAAGTAGGTACTATAAAATAAAAAAAGCACCTTTTTTTGTATTTTTTAGAACTTTTTGCGGCACTTATCATTTTTTCTAGTTTCTAAAAGAATTGTAGGACTCCAAAAGTTTATTTATGCAAAAAGAGTATTTTACCGTACTTAGGTACTCTATTAGTGTTTTAGATACACCTACAAGAAAAAGAGTACAATACCCTATTTTAGAGTAGGTACGGTTGGCAACCCTAATCGTATTCGTCGTACGACGGATTTTAATACTGTGGGTATGTATTTTAGATTTCTAGTGTACTAATATCATTACCTAAATACCAATGCTGTAGCTCGCGGATCTATTATCTTCATGACAACACCATGGAATCTTGCTGGATTATATTCAGAGAATCGAGTTCTACAGTATATATCTAACAATTTCAATTCACAACCCAAAAGTACTGTTGCTACACAGTTCCTGAAATAAAAAATAAAAGAATTGTATTTATTATATGTAGGTATAGTCGAGTGTCGTGGTGGCGCATTGGTTACGGATCCGCTTTGCAAGAAGGTACTAATGTGGTTCCTGAGTTGTCAGATATAAGCACTATGTCGTGTCGTCAGCGAATTTCAATTACAAATCGCATATGATTTATGCTATTGTTCTTTTTATTGTGTCGGGACAGCGAACCTGTTAAACCTAAATCGTACCACTTCATTTTCATGAATATTTCTTTCAGAACAAAATCTTATAATATCACAGTGGATCCTTGCCTGACAACTGCTTTGTCTGGGAAAGTTTTACCAATTGTTTACATTTTGACTTGGGCTGATGTTATATTACATTGATGTTTCTTATGATTCAAATGTATTTGTTTTCTATGCAGTTGCTTTTCAGTGCCTGCCAAATCTACGGGTGTTCCAAGTCATCTATCTCGACGTATCTACTTAAAAAATGCTTTGTCCTGAATGACGGATTGACGACAGACAGATCAACGCACAGCCTAAACCGCTGATCGTAGGTACGCCCCTGAAACATGGAGGGTAGGTTCTTCGTACGACGTAGGTATCCGTTATGAAAGGGTTTTCCTAAATTCTACCTCTAAGGGGGTGAAAAATGGGGGCAAAGTTTGTATGAGACAACGTGATTCCTTGGTTTAATCTACGTCAAATTTTGTATACCTAAACATTAATTACATGTTTCGATCTACATGGGCCCTTCGAGCTAGACCGAAAAAACTAGTGGCAAACTGGCAATGCTTGTTTGTTCAATGTAGGTACCTACCTTCCGAATTTTTAACAAGATCGTATAATAATTAATCACTTAGCCCGATAGAGCTAGACATTATTCATAATGCTTGTACATTATTAATAATGCCCGCATTAATCATCTGGTCCATCACTAGGTACATAGAATAAAACAAAGTCGCTTTCTCTATCCCTATATCCCTATGTATGCTTAAATCTTTAAAACTACGCAACGGATTTTGATGCGGTTTTTTTAATATAGGTAAGTATAGTGATTGAAGAGGAAGGTTAATATGTAAGTATATTGCACCCATGCAAAGCCGGGGCGGGTCGTTAGTAACATATAGGTACCTATATAATATACTTACTCCTTTTCAGAAAAAAATGGTGTGAGCCTTAGAATAATTATTGTCAATTATTGTCATTTATGGTATAGAACCCATTTTCCTGTTTAACTTGAACATTGAAATCATTTTCAAGGAGTTCTAACCATGGCTCCATTAAAATCCATCACAAACCAAATCAAACATTCACAACTTTAATATGATCTGAGATTTGAACCATAAATCTAAAGGTACCTTGGAATTACTCAACCAAAGAGGTAGTGGTATACAAAATATAGTAATAATTGAATTATTACAATACAAGCATGAATAGAATACATATTATTATAATAACTTACTGCACTTTTATGCTGTTCTTAGCTTGGTTTGTGTCACTAACCATTGGAGTGAGAGCAGTCATGGCACTATGTGGGTTAACATGCTGAGGCGTGAATGTGCTGTGGGTAGGCGTCAGTGCCACCTCTCCAGCAACATACTGCAAAGCTGGTATTGCTGGAGTAGCTTGTGATAAAATGCTCGATCCGCACTTTGTTGGTGTTTGATTGACATTTAAATTATTGCCATTGATGGCATGGCCCATCTGGTTTTGGACACTGTTGATTACAGATACCCTGTTTAGAAGGTTATTCTGAATATGGCCTTCAACTATTTTCAAAACACTTTCATCCTTATTGCCAAACATCTCTTCATCAGCCATCTCCATCTGTTACATAAATTAATAGTAAGGTAAGTACTTATTTTCAAAAGCCTAAATTTCTTACCATGAAAAGCATCTGATATAATATATTTGTATAACAAATAATAGATAAATATGTAATGCAAATGATATATTATATTTTGTTAAAGTAAAAATGTGCATATTTAAATCAAAACCATATCTAAAATCCAAAGGACATTGCTAATCTTTGTATGGAAGTTGGACCAAGTGCTGATCAGATTGAACACATAGTAAATGTTGTTCCTTAGGTCAATAGTAATCAGTAAACCGAAGCCCTTCAAAATCTATCCCAGGAGTCAAGAGAAAAACAGGGTTTTGTTATGAATTTTTTATTAGGTATAGAATTATTTCAATGTAACTGTGAGTGTATTAATTGTACTTTTTATGTTACAATAATAATGTAATTTATCAGCAAGTGTACATTAATGATAATGAACATTAAAAAATGAACAGTACAAATATAATCAAGCAATCAAAGCATTACAAGAATAAGCTTTAGGCTGAAATGTTGCCACACAAAAATTAACTTAAATAGGAATGTAACCTCATGCTACCTCACTATTTGTACTGACTACTCTCAACTACCATAATTGGAATACTGGAATTGGTACCCAATACAAGTTTAAATGAAACAACGCACCAATACATATACATAATGACACGCAAAAAAAAAAAATAGCTGGAGCTCCTGCATCTAAAATGCTATTACTCTCTACAGGAATTTTTAGATGACAGGTTTCCAGTTGATGCTTGATGAAAGATTTTGTTTTATTGGTCCACAATTATAAATTACAAATAATTATCTAATAATAAATTGTATGAGTTTTAAATATTATCGTATTATGTCGCTTATTAATTGTGAAATTGTGTATGTAACCGCAATCATGATAATATCTTCCTGACCTGAATTTCGGTCACAGCGGCCAATCTGAACGGAAATTAGCCAACTACGCAGGAGATATTATAGTGCACAAGTGTGTGCGCAAACACAGGTGCACTCTCTATTCCCTCACTCTCATAGTCCGATGGGACGGAAATCCGACATGACCGGAGAGAGATCAGGCGCAGGGCCAACAGCTTTACATGCTTTCCGAGGCATGTAGTAAGTGATAATTATAAAAGATTATAAACGCCTTGGGTTCGAACTCGAGACCACTGACTTGCCAGTCAATGGTCACCACCACTAGGCTATCACGACTCAAATGGCAATCATGATAACTTCGCATGCCGTAACTGGTTGAATGTGGTTAAGAACTATCTGTGTTTATGACTAAGAACTTATTGTACCCATGTTCTGCAAATAAATAAATCAATCAATCAATCAATCATGGTGCAAGTGAGACACAATAGAACAGCTTTTTGTGTTTTGCGTGCTATGTAATATTGCCACATGTCCCGATTTGGCGGGACATCCCGCTTTTCAGCCCTACTGGAAAAATAAACAACCCTAATTTTATTATGTAATGAGATTGATCCCAATAAAATCTGTGATTTTGAATAAAAGGGTCTTAGGCATATTTCCTGTGTCCCGATTTTTCCATTCCTATACCGCTTTTGGTGCTACAGGACAATGTTACAAAATATATTAGATGTAGATTTATGTATTTTGGAGAGAAAAACATCCCATACTCATAATTTAATGAAAAATTATTATTAACAACAAAACCTTTTTTTTTCCTGGGACGATTTCTTTAATATTTTCCTTGGATGTAAGTTAATGCCACGATAATGTATAATTCACTCTGTATAATTCACAAATACCCGATAGATGAAGCCCAGTGTCCATTTACGTGAAATTCCCAGACTTATTTGGGACGCTAATGGAAATGCCCCTCAATTCAGATAATTATGGTCTTGTCAAACTACATATATATGTAAAACCTCCATGGCATGTGGGTGTTCCAGAAGACATAGGTAAACATTGTCATGGCTGATAGATTCTTTGTAATATATATAATGCATTTGGACAAACTCTTTATAACTTATTTAAGATACAACACATATATACTGTAAACCATATTTTAAGGCTTAAATTACCTCATTCTCATTCGTACAATAGTTATCGATGTTCCAGTCAGGTGTAGGTACAGTAGGAGTACAAGTGGTCGTTTTCTTTGAACTTTCTATGGTTGTTTCGTACCGCTCGGTTGACGTATCCATAACTTAATTTTATTTACCTTTTGCTTTATTTATCATCCACAGCCAGAACTATTGAACTAGAGTAAGAATGTTTAAACAAAAATCTGCACACTAGCGTGCCCGTGTCAAATCCTTTTTTTTTTTAATTTTATAACCTGGTAACTGGTAACTCATGTCAAATCCCAGTTTATTATTGTATGATGAAGAATGAATGAAACTGGCCAAATCCTTTTTCAACTACATTTATAATCTGTGGAGAAAAAAAAGCGCGGGAAACATTGAACTTGGCGGGTGTTTTTTTTTCGTTGTGAAATTTTTTCTTATATTTTATTGTAAATAGTGGTCAGGAGAGTGTATATTTTTGTAAATAATATTCTTTTAGTTTGTATTTATAATATTTATTAGTGTCCTGTAATTTTGGTAAGTAGTTTATACATTTTTTCTTAAAATGGAGGAGCCCCCTGACCCAGGGGGCTCAGTTCCCATTGCATCTTCTTATATAAATATTTTATCCAATGAATCTGGTATGGAGACTGATGGTTCTAATATTTCTTTATCTGGATGGCCTATTAAACGCAGTCGACCGAGCAGGATGTGCCGGCACTGTAACAAGCGGAGACGCAGTAAGCGTCACTCGACATTAACAAATGAGATTAAAGATACAGATTGCTCTTGCGAATCCACTATTATTAATAACGTCCCAGAAAAATGTATTATTGAAAAAGATGTAGGAAGTAATAATATAAACAATAATCAACATGATCGTCCTACTCCCACTCCAATTAGCCGTACATTTTACGAACATACAGATGTGGCTCCTTTTATTGTCCATGTACAGAAACACCAGGTCAGTCAGGATAGCGGTGAGACCTTACACCCAATAGCTTTCGGGAAATTCTTGAAGCACCAATGCTTTAAGAATATTGTAAATGGCAGTGTAAAAAGAATCGGGCGGAACAGAGTATCTCTTTCGTTCGTCCACTTTGACGATGCCAATTCTTTTATAAAACATGACAGCTTACAAAAAAATAATTTTAAGGCATTTATACCTACATTTAATTTAACTCGCATGGGCCTCGTTCGCGGTGTTCCAGCTGAATGGTCTCCGGAGGAAGTTTTGAATAGTATAAGTGTGCCCATTGGTTGCGGAAAGATTTTGAAAATTAGACGATTAAATTATAAAACTGTAATAGCAGGTACCCCTACATGGAAGCCGTCACAAACAGTAGTTATTACTTTTGATGGACAGGTTCTGCCTAAACGAATTTTTATGTGTTATAATGCACTGCAAGTCGAACTGTACACATACCCAACAATTCAATGTTACAGCTGTTGCCGCTTTGGCCACACCAAGGTTCAGTGTAGGTCTAAGCCTCGCTGTTTTAAGTGTGGTCAAGCCCACACTGCTGACAGCTGTAATGTGGAGGAAGACTGTGCTTCATGTTGCCTCTGTTCTGGTTCACATTTTGCAACCAGCAAGTGTTGTCCAGAACTTGACAGGCAAAAACGAATTAAAAAATCTATGGCAGAAAGTTGCATATCTTATCAAGAAGCTTGTAAGTTACATCCCCCAATTACCAAATCTTATGCCGACGTATTAGCTTCCAGTAAGACAACCCCTGCCATTGGTAAAATGCCTCCACCATCATCTACAACTTTGTCTTATAAAAAAACAGTATATAGTAAACCACGGTCACCACGTCAGTCCACTAAAGGGTATGATCAAATAGCACATCAAGAACTTATTAAAAACTATAATATGCCTCCTCCATCTAATGGGTGTGCTATTAAAAATAGTACTCCTCAAAGTGAACAGTCTATTAGTGATGTAATAATGTTATTAATACATACACTTTCTCAGTCCAACATAATAACACCTAACCACGCTGCCCCTATGATTGAAATGATCACAAAAACAATAGTAAACCACAATGAACCCACAATATCAAATGGTGACCCAATATAATTGTACTTCAAATGTTCCACTGCAATACCCACATGTAGTGCTGCAGTGGAATTGTAGAAGTATAATAAGCAAAAAGTCTGAAATTATCCATCTAGTCAATAAATATGAGCCATCAGTATTTGCTTTTTCAGAAACTTGGCTTAAATCAGGTAATAATTTTAAATTAAGTGGCTACTCCTGTCTCCGTGAAGACAGATGTGATGGTTATGGTGGAGTAGCCTTAATCATAAAAAACAATTTAGTATTTAAATCTATTCCTGTTCCACAACATAATGATTTTTCTATTGTAGCAGCTCTTATCAACAATATATGTTTTATTTCTATATACATTCCTCAATCAACTTCACAGATTATACAGAATATAAATAATTTATTAAACCAGCTTCCTAAACCACTTCTTTTATTAGGAGATTTTAATTCACATCACAGGTCATGGGGTAGTTCCATAACTAGCTCTATTGGAGAAGAACTCTTAGAGGTGATAGATCTACACAACTTATGTGTGTTAAACACTGGTGTGCCTACATGCCGTACAGCTCCAAATGAAAACCTTAGTGTAGTTGACCTGTCTATTGTCTCTTCAAATTTAGCTTCATCACTTTCTTGGAAGACACTGTCATCAACATTTGGCAGTGATCATTATCCAATCCTCATCAACTTCCCTGGGGAAAAAACAAAAAAGGTCCTTTCAAAACCTCGAATGAAATATAGACTATTGAATGACTGTTGGGAAAATTATGTGGCTTATACTGAAAATAATTTAAGTAATCTTCCTGACACTAAACATTGTGATGCACAACAATGCTCTACAGCATTAACTAAATTACTTATAGATGCTGCAGACATTTCTTTTCCTATCAAAAATACTTCTAATGGCAAACTCTCCTCCCCACCCTGGTGGGATACTGAATGTACAGATGCTATTAAGAAAAGAAAGGAGGCAGAGATTAATTATAAAAATAACATGACTGATGAAAATTTAGAAATAGTATTAGATTTAATAGCTCAAACTAAACAACTTTTTAAAGAAAAAAAGTTAAACTCATGGAGACAGTTTTGCTCTAACATATCACCAAGAATTTCACCTACTGAGATGTGGAATAATATCAAACGTTTTCGTCTAGGTATGTCTTATTCCACTTCTAGCTCACTTCCACCTTCCATGTCTAATGAATTCTTAAATATTTTAGCTCCCCCTTTCGTCCCAGAGCTTAAACTTATCAAACCTCTTCCCTTGTCAACTGATACTGAAAATGACTCGTTCTTAAATTCCCCCTTTACTTTGAGCGAACTAAAAGGAATACTTTCGAAAGTCCAGGATTCTGCGCCAGGCGAAGATGGTATACCATATTCCTTTTTTTCTAATCTTGGTGATAATTGCTTAGGTTACTTTTTGAAGGTTTTAAATTCTGTCATTTTGACAGGTGACGTTCCGTTGTCATGGAAGTCGCAGATAGTGTTACCAATTCTAAAACCAAATAAGAATTCGGATGAAGTTTCTTCATATCGTCCTATAGCATTATCTAAGACTGTTACAAAAATAGCTGAACATTTAGTAAAAAATAGATTAGAATGGTTCCTAGAAAATAGAAATTTACTTGCTGATTCACAATACGGCTTCCGAAAAGGTAGAAGCACTATAGATAGTGTTGGCATTTTGGTATCAGACGTAAGATTAGCGTTTTCACATAATAAATGTGTTTTAGCTACATTCTTAGACATAAAGTCTGCTTATGATAATGTTAATTTGTCAATTTTACATAATAAATTACAGTTATTAAATGTGCCTTACAAACTAACTAGATTTATTTTAAATTTAATGTCTGGTCGATCTATTAAATTAAACTCATCCAGTAGGACTATCTGGAGGGGACTACCTCAGGGATCTGTACTTAGTCCTATCCTATATAATGTTTATACCCACGACCTTGAAAGGGCTTTAAATGGAACGTCTTGTATCTTACAATATGCAGATGATCTTGTTATATATACATTAGATCACTGCATATATAACGCCGGTTCATCATTAAATGATGCCCTTATTTGTTTAAAATCGTGGATGGACATTAATGGCTTAGAGTTATCTGTTTCCAAAAGTAGTACTGTTTTATTCACAAGAAAACGTTCTCCACCCTCAATTACTGTATCATACAATAATGAACCCATTCCTAATAAAAATAAAACGAAATTTTTGGGGGTTATTCTAGATTCAAAATTATCCGGTCTTCCTCATTGTGAATATATTGCTGATAAATGTGAACGATCTCTTAACATTCTTAGATGTCTGACAGGCGTTTGGTGGGGTGCCCATCCCGTTTCCATGAAGCTGGTCTACAATGCTCTGATAAGAAGCGTTCTTGATTATGGAACGTTCTTGTTAGAGCCTTGTATTGTAGCTGGAATGAAAAAGCTGGATACCATCCAAGCCAAAGCTTTAAGGATCATAACTGGTGCAATGAAGAGCAGTCCTATTAATGCTTTACAGGTGGAATGTGTTGAACCACCGCTTACGCTTCGTCGACAGTTCTTAGCTGATAGATTCTTTTTCCGTTTTTTACAGTTTTCTGAACATCCACTCTTTACAAAACTTATTTCCTTATCTGATTTAATTAACTCTTCTCCTTACTGGACCCATAAATCTTTACCTCATCTTATTATTAGCTATAATAAATTTAAAACAATAAATGTTCCTACCTACCGTACACCTAACCTTCCGCTTTTTCAAACTAACTATAAAGCCTTAACATTGTCTCCAGATGTTTATCTTAATATAAATATTACCAAAGGTGAACCATGTGCAAACATACAATTCAATTTAATTATTGATGAACGTTGGCAGGATTGGCATCATATTTATTGTGATGCTTCCAAACATTCCGACAATGATTGTGTTGGGGTAGGCCTGTTCCATCAACAGTATAACATAGTGGAAAAAATAAAATTTCCTCCACAAACTTCAATTTTCACGGCTGAATGCTATGGTATTTATAAAGCGTTGGAATATATTAATTTGTTTAATCTGAATAAATCTGTTATATTTACAGATTCTAAGAGTGCACTACAAGCCCTTTCTAAATTTCCGTTTAAAAAAAATACCGAACTCTCCAATATGTGTTATGGCTAGAGAAAGGCTTGCAAATTGTATAGATAAAGGATACTCTGTTTCGTTTGCATGGATTCCTAGTCATACTGGCATTAAAGGAAATGAAAAAGCAGACCATCTCGCCAATGAAGCTATTGAGTGTGGGGACCTTTTCCCGTATATGTACTACACCCAAGACCTTGCTGCTCTTCCAAGAATTCACCTCCGACAATCTTGGAGTGAAGCTTGGAAGAGTAGTACTCGATCAAAAGCAAAATATTATTACCAAATTCAACCTCAAATTCCAACTAAGCCTTGGTTTTTTAAACCGAGGCTTAGCAAAAGAGCCACATCTGTACTCATACGAATGAGATTGGGACATTTGTGCAGCCCGGCTCATCTTGCTCGTATACGAATTTTAGACTCAGCATCATGTGAATGTGGAGAGGATGTTGGTGATGTAAACCACATCGTTTTTAATTGTCCCTTATTTGATCACATCACATTTTTCACAGAACTTATAAATTTAAAAATCCCTCTTCCTTCTAACATACAATATTTACTTCACCTCAACCATACTGCAATTCATAAAGCTTTAGCTTCATTTATTGAAGACAATGACTTAAAATTATAATATATTATATAATAATTATCTTAATTATCTCCTATCATACATTAGTTTATTCTCATAGTCCTATCCCATACTTATTGCTCCTCTGACCCTATCCTTTCTCACTCGTTCCTTATCTAAATCCATTCTGTTCCGATTATAACTTGTAAATAATGTTAATATGTTTTGTTTCCTCGTTTTTATTAAAATAAGTAAAAAGAAAAGAAAAAGCTCCTATACCTGATAATGGCAAATCGTCAAGAAGCCAAAGGAAAAAAAAATAAAAAAAAAAAAAAAAAAAAATAATCTGTGGTCCTTTGATGTGTGGCAAAAAAAAGACCAAAATATTTAATTTCACAGACTTACTAGGGATAGTAGGGATTTAATTTATAGTGGTTATCAATAAACAGATAGAAATGAATATGCAGCAACGGGAAGAAAAGCAACTTGAATCTACAATTCAAGCAATATTAAATAGAGTAATCGATTTAAAAACCGCAATCCAAGCACTTTTAAATAAGTTAGAAACAGAATACGAAACGATTAACTGGCCTACGTTTCTTGATAACTATGCTATCCTATCTGGACATGTAAGTATTATATGCATTTATAATTTTGTCAGTCCATAGGATCCATAGGACTTACCAACATATTTGGTAAGTCCAAACAGAATCCTATGGACATAACATATTTATCAATTGTGGGACAGATGTTATATTGTTTATTATGTTATACAGCAGGTGGGTTTGTGGTCAAACACATGCCTTTTCACTTTAAAAACAACAATATAATCACACTATGGATATAGAAGCAGTTCATCCTACCTACCAAAATTTTTTGATGATCATGATTAATATTATAAGCGTCAGGGTCTTCTATGAGTAGTTTATTATCAGTTAATAGTTTACTATTCCTTTCTACCAGCCAGATGAGGTTTTTAAAACATATGTTGAGTTCCTCTCTCTAGCTCTTTACATTCCAGGTGAGTCGGTGGTCTAGATGTAAGCCTAAGTATCTCTCGGTGTCTCTGAGAGGTAGTACAGAGTTATTGGGGGACACAGGTGGGCAGTTGCCTCTACATAGGGTGAATGTGATCTGGACTGATTTGGATAAGCTGACATTGATTCTCCATATCTGTGACATGAAATGTCATCAAGTCCCCTTTGGAATATTTGGGAGTTGCTGCTGCATGCTAGAATTGTCATGTCGCCGGCGAAAGTAGCAGTTGTCACACCATCAATGACAGGAAGGTCAGCTGTATTAATTTTGTACAAGACGGGTCCCAATACTGAGCCTTGGGGGACGCCTTTAAGCCCTTGGAACTGGCAACTAGAGTCACTCTTATAACAATTTTAGAATTATGACTATTCATAAGCGCCTAAAATGGTCTACATGAATAAAAATATTTTGATTTTGATGATTTTGAATCTCCCGGAAGTTGGATGTCAATTCAGGCAGCAGAACTGCTTGTCTTCCAGAGATTTTCAAGTTCAAATCGCACTAGCCCAGTTCTTTCCTTCCTAAGTTGTAAACAATCTTGGCTACTCTAATCAATGTTATGGTAGACTCACACCTGTATACCTGTATTCACATGTGTAGGGGGGGTTAGCAGAGGTGTATGCAGTACACCCACGTTTCGCCGGCTATGTTTTCAGTCCCATGTACTAGGGGGCGAGCCTATTGCCATTAACCGGGCACAATTCCAGACTCCGTGCTGCTACTGAGAATTTCGTAATGGAAAAACCCAATAACACTTTTCCAACCCGGGGATCGAACCCAGAACCTCGTGCTCAGCAGTCGCGCTTGCTACCACTAGACCAACGAGGCAGTCCAATGATGTAGTAAATGTATTTCTTAATAACTTTATCTAGTCATTCATTATTCATATTATTGATGGAATGAATTGATTCAAGACAACAACAACAAGACATCATTGATTTAAGATAATAAAATCAACTGGCAAATTTCATGATTTAGGTTAGAAATAAAAGTTACATGACCCGCGCTGCAGGGCATCGCATCGTTAACATGTCAAAATAACAGATGATTTTAAGTAAAGGTATGCATGGTCAATCTAACCACCTATACCACGTAGGCCACATATAATGAGTAGGTAAGTGTATAATGTATATCCTTATGTCCCATGAATGTTCATAATTTGGTTTACTTATTTTTCCAGTTAACTGGATTAAGTAAAATACTACAAGCAGAACTAGCGGCATCACTACGATCACGCATTGTGCTGCCATTGCAACTGGGCTGTGAGCGTGATGAAGCTCTAGCACGTTTAACAGAAGGTCGGGTCCCAGCATGCACTCACGACCTTGTTCCGGACCTGCTACGTACTAAGCCAGAACCTCAGGCTGAGCAAAGACTTCAGCAATTTAATCATAAAGCCAGCACCCTTAGCTACGATACAGCGCAGGTACATACATTTAAATTATTGGTAACTTGTTTCTTAGGACTATGGTTCCGAAGTGCCTAAAACATGGTTTTTGCAACAATATTGTACAATTAAGTTAGTTTCAAAGTGCCTAAAACGGAATATCTTTTTGAGTGCGAAAGCCTTTCAACTATCGAAACACACCCTATGATTTAAACTAAGAAAGAGAAGTACAGGAAAGGAAAATAGAAATTAATACTTACGCAAACACATTAATTGTATCAAACTAGGTATGTATTTCTTTACACAACTTTAATAACTGTTGGTAAACCTAAATAAATAAATAGGCTGCCATAACAGACAGGTTGTGTTTTGTTGCAGGGATCTCTCTATCATATCATCTTTCGTTCTTTCTTCTTTGTATGGTTGACAAACCTGGTGTCGAAAGTTTATACCGTTCATTCGTAGGCCTTTGACATGGCTTTACACACTGTTGAAAAACCTCTGATGTGCTGGTTTCCTCACGATGTTTTTCCCTTACAGTTTTAGCAAGTAATAATTAAATTCTAATTCGCACATGAATTTGAAAAGTCAGAGGTGTGTGCCTGGGTTTTGAACCTTTGACTTGACAGTCCAACGGTCACACTACTTGGCTATCACTGCTGTTACTCGCCGTTAAAGAAAATGGATGAACCTTTAAATATTATTTATTTTGTTACAGAAACAAGTAGCTCAATTCACTAAAGTTGTTAGCCATGTATGGGAAATAATATCTAAAGGTCGGGATGATTGGGATGGAGAATCTATGAGATCAGCTGGTGAGTATTCTTATTGCTTAAAAGTTGAAACCTTATCTTGGCCACTACTGGACTATACAACAAAAAAGGACGAATTCACATCAAAAATGATTCCTTTGCTTTTCTTCTTAAAGAAGAAAAGCCATTGTTCTCGAATAGCAGAAAATCAGTAATGTTATCTCTCAATTCAAGGAAAGGATTCAAGCTTTATGGTTGAAGAACAACCTGGTGTCAGATTTTAAACCGTCTGACATGGCTTGACACACCGTTAATAAATCTCTCAGGTGTGCTAGTTTCCTCACGATGTTTTTCCCTAACCGTTTTGGCAAGTGATAATTAACGTTTAGGCGCATAATGTTCAATTCGCAAAAAGTCCAGCGCACGCAAAATGTCCAATTCGCAGAATGTCCAGTTCGCATATTTTGAATGATTTTGTGTTGCAAGCTCGTTTCACCGCTTCATTAACAAAAACGGGTGACTAAAAAATCTTTTTAATTGCGTCAAAAAATCATAATAATTATGCTGTTTCACCCTGTACATGTACAGGTCAGATAGCTATTTAAATTTTCATTTATTTAAGTTCCAAGGCCCATACATTTTTACCCGACTGCGCCAGAAGGTGGGTTATGTTTTTCGAGTATATGAATGTATGTATATTTCTTTGGCACGGCCTACAGCCTAAACCACTTGTCGCATTTTAACTTGAGAGGTTTCGTTAGATTCGTCTTAATCGTGAGTAACACTGGGTACATAAAAATTAAAAAAAAAGAAATGGCGGAAGTTTGGCGCCAAATTATGTTTAAAAAAACTTTTTTTTTCTTCAAAATCTATCCAGTGGGGTATCAAAACAATGGATTTTAAAAGGTTATTAGGAATATAATTTGCACGAATTTAAAAAAAAATTTTACTTATTGCAAAAATAAGTACATATGTCATTTTTGTGGGAATTTATTGAAATTCAGTCACGAAAACTAAAAAGATTTAAATAAAAAATATTATTAAAAAACAAAAACCCGACTGCTAACTAAAAAGATATAAACAAGTTATAGATAGATCATTGGTCAGACAGTATTCACAAACGCAGTCGGATTTTTTGTTTTTTAATAATATATTTTTTTAAACGTCACCTTTATATAAATCTTATTTTGAAAAATCTTGGTTTATAAAGTGTAATTTCATATCTACTAGACGCAATTAATAGTCCGATAGCGGAACGTCGTATTTTGACCGTAACTTATAATTTTATTAAAGTCATTTATTTTTGCACAGGAGATTAATTACGTATATTTAGAGCTTCTATTAAAAAGTTAGAAAATTTGGACCGTTGCTTTAAGTACAATTTAGGTTTTTGCAAAACTGCATGACAAACCGTGAATATAAAATTTAAGTCAAAAATTCTAGTCCTGTGTGATTAAGGACAATGTTATCTTATAGTTATTAAGTTATTAGAAAGATTGAATACATGGAACTGATGTAACCGATGTTTTATGTCCAAAAATTGTAAAACTAAATATTACAATTGTGTCCTCAATAAATTATTATAGTATCTGGAAATAATTTTAATGAATTGGTATTGTATGTTTTTACGTACCTACTGTAAAAAGTTTAGAAAATTATCTAAAGAAATTTCCGAGTTATTTGAGTTTTCAGTTTCATAGTTTTATGGTCTGAGTAAGTGAGTAACATAAAATTTGAGTTCAGAAGTTGGTGGTTATTTGACCATAACAATATACTCTATCATCATTCAAAAGATTAGAAAGATTGGATACATGGAACCTATGTTATAAGGCCAAACATTTAAAAACTAAATATTACAATTGTGTCTTCAATAAATTATTCTAGTATCTGGAAATAATTTTAATGATTTGGTATTGTATATTTTTACCTACTACAAAAAGTTTAGAAAATTATCTAAAGAGCTTTCCAAATTATTTGAGTTTTCAGTTTCAAAGTTTTATGGTCTGAGTAAGTGAGTAATATAAAATTTGAGTTCAGAAGTTGGTGACTATTTGACCATAACTATGTACTCTATCATCATACAAAAGATTAGAAAAATTGGTCCATGGAATTGTCAGAAAACTTAAGATTTGTTAGCACGGCATACGAAAATAATACAAGGGGTTGTGCGGGGCGTAGGGGGTTTTATCGCGCTCATTTCGTGGCTGGCCGCCATGCTTTCGAATCGCTGACAACAACATCATAAAAAAATGTAGTTTTAAAAATTATAATATTAATGAGTTTATGTTCTTAGTCTGTGTAATATAAAAAAAATTGTTCCAAAGTTAGAGGCTAGTAAAGATAATAATATAATATACAAAATATATCGATACAAAACCGGTTTTTTATTTTGTTCAACCAATACCGGTTTTTATCAAAATCACACATTCAAAACCTTTATTGAAATTTGAAACAAATATATAATTTAGGGGTAATATTCTTAGTTAAAAATTAGGGTATATTTGAGAATTATTATAGATATTTGAATCCAGAATATTCTTGTGTAAAAAACAAAAGGAACGAGTAATATAAAGAAAGACAAACAACAACAGATAAAAATCAAAAATAAATTTTAAGAAATATTTATTTAGAAATTAAATATTTTTTTATAAAGATTTCTAATTACAATAAGATAAGATCTCCTTTAAGAAGAATTAACGTAATTAATTAATTATTTATAATTATTCAAAGAGAAAGAAGTCAAGAAAGAGGTCGTGGTAACAACGTGATTTTTTCAATGTCATATATGTAAATTTTTAGCTATTCTAAGACACCACTGACTAACAGTAAAGAAAAACATCGTGAGGAAACCTGGATTTAATAGTCTGAAATTACATTGCACCCGCATTGAGCTAGCGTGGTGATAAATGCCTTCAATTAATTCAATGTATTCTCTGTATGAGAAGAGACTTTCGCCCTTACTGTCACAGTTACAGGCTAATAAATTAATAATATATTAATTATTTCCGAAATTTTATAAACTTAATCCAAATGTATCAGGCAGAAGTGCATAATATACCTAACAATATCAAAACATGACAGTGACACTGTCATGTGACAACATTTTCTATAAGATCAGTTAAAGATACATCATCCAGTACGGCCTATAAAATCACTTATAACTTAATGAAAATTAGTTTTATTTTAATCTGAATAATTGTGTAATTTTTTCTAAGTAACTAGCAGTTTTTGTTTATTGGTATGGCCAATTAAAATGAATTAATTAACTAAACTTAATCCTTTTTTTATAAATGACGTGAATTTTAAATTATTTTTGTCTGAGTAATATTATTATTTGAGTTCCGAAATTAGAGGCTACTTAACAATTATAAAATGCTATACAGTCATACCTACAGAAGATTTTGTGTGAGAAAAGTTATTTATTATAAAAACATGGTTTCTATAATAAGAAAAGCTACGCGGAATTCAAAGATAAGGAATGAAAAACCGGTGTGATATAAAAAACCGGTATTTATATTCAGTGTACTTCCAATTAAACCTTTAAAATAAAGCTCTGCCCGAATTAGCTTTCTTTGTCCTATGGTTGATGAACAACCTGGTACCCGAATAGTAATAAATATTTACTATTAATTTTGAACAACTATGTTTGGGATTAATTGTACGTTAGTTATGTACGAATCACCTTGTTCATCTTCAAAATAAAACCCACAAAAAATATTTTTTATAAATATAATATACCTAAATATAAACAAAACCGTAACACTCTCACAGTATTGTACATAGAGTCTACAAAATTAGGTGATCGTCAATATTCGTGAAGAGGGCTGGTCGGACAATTGGCGTTGAAACATATTCGAAAACTTGTAAAGTCTATTGAATAAAAAAGCAATTGTAAAAATATATATACCTAGGTACAACTCAGTTATTCCCGTTCGGTAACACCACCCCCGTCGTCCACACTGTTGACGAGTGGGATTTTTTTTTAAATGGTGACAATCCTTCCCGATCGTTCACACCCCACGTGACATTGTACAAGAGTCAAAACCTAGAAAATTGATTTTAACCCGACTTTTGAATGGAGCGGGTTATTTTTACGTTGCCGCCATGGTTTAAAATCGCTTTTATCGAAGTAATGCGTTACAGAATCTCATAAAACTTGAAGGAGAAGCCTTTTGGATGATTATATAAGGGGCTGAAAGTAGTTGTAAAATTTTCATGGGTGCAAATTCATCAAGAGGTAAAAACACTTAGAAAATTTTATCAAATATCTTATTAATTTGTGTGTGTGGACTGAGTGAAGAAGGAGTTCGACCTTTGCCTGCACGTAGAATCACCAGGCGTTTGATTAGGCCGGACGAGAGTCCGGCTTGTCGAGAATAAGGAATAAACAAAATAAAAACATATTCACATTTATTAAATCAATCACACAGCTGTAGTTTATAATATTAGATTTAAGTACATTTACTTTATTGCAAGAGAGTTGGTATATAAACTTAAAGTTCCTTGTGTGCTGTCCGCGTATAAATGCGGATAGTAGGCGCTTTTAGGGATGGGTCTTCTTTCAGCAGTGGCAATATGAAGTGGCAGCCTGTATGATAATGAGCGTCCCATTCCTACACAGCTCCACCACCTATATATTTCAAATTTATATCCTACTATCATCTTTAGATATTCTAAATGAAATTTACAGAGAAAAACTTAAATTACGAACAGGATTTGAACCTGCCACCAACTGGTAAAAGCCTCCAGCCGCTTTGCCAACAAACGTAGAACAAACGGTAACAAACCAACAACTTATTCTGTTTGTCTCAAACTGTAGTGACATCTACCAATTGTACGGCATATTAAAGGGCTTTATATTTGTGATGAATATAGAAAATAATTTCTATAGCACGAGCAGGATTACGAACAGCTCAGTTGGCAATGTGGCTTTTACTATAGGTCGCAATTTATGCAAACAGTTCTCGTAATCGATCCATTCTTTCTTTCATTTTTTTAACCAGAATATCACTTTGATTAATATTATCACTCGCACCTGAATACTACACTTTACACTCATTTATTATAGCTTATTTATATATATTTTAGCTGTATTTTTAAAATGAAAGATAAAATAATAAATTAAAT
Organism: Protodeltote pygarga; assembly: GCA_936450705.2. NCBI lineage: Eukaryota > Metazoa > Arthropoda > Insecta > Lepidoptera > Noctuidae > Protodeltote > Protodeltote pygarga. The sequence goes on along the minus strand of OW388255.2, from coordinate 6,027,224 downwards.
TCTCTAATTTCACTTGTCACTCTTTGACATCAATAATTTTGTTTCATCTATAATTTTTTCTTTATTTTGGTCCATGAAGGTTTGGACTTTTACTTTTTATCAATTGAACTACTTACTGAGAATACAACCTCCAGCACTTATCTCCTTCATGGATCTGTTCTCCTAGTACCTACCAATAAAGTATACCTTTAGAAATTATAGTTGGAATCTGTCGGATCAAACCTGATGTTTCAAACATATTTTTGGATTCCGTAGGGCCTTGGATTTATTTGTTTTTAGACATGGCGTAAAAGAAAATAAGACTTTTAGTGCATTTTCGGGTCATCAAGTAATTGGAATGCATCGTGTAAAATTTTCTATGCATAAAAGAATAATAACATTTTTGGAGAAAAAGCTTGTAAACTAGCAATAATTCGAGAGCAGTCGACCATGCGCATTAATGTTTACGCGGACTACGCCTGTAAAAAGAAATCTGCACGATAAACCTTTATAATATACATATAGATTACGTGGGCGAAGTCGCGGGCGGTAAGCTAGTTCATTGAAATAAAATCTCTGTTTTGGCAAGCCTTCTGCCGTGAACGACACAGTCATTTAGTCTGTGGTAAGGGTCTATGACTTGAAAGAAGTATCAAATACAAAATTTTTCCTTCATGATATATACGAATAAAAATCAGAATTGTGATTGTCATTTTGAGACAAAAAGGGTAGAAGCACCAATTATTAAACCATAACTTTATGGCTTATAAAAAGAGGCGAAAAAAGGAGCATAGAAAAAGACTACCGAAACCGCAAGGGTGCGAAAGAGAGGAGGCAAGATGAAACTATGGAAAAACTGACTTTAAAACTGAACTTTGAAAAAAACTTTGGAAAAAATGGGGTGGGGGGGGGGGGGCGAATTTTCAGTCTGCTCGGGAAGCGAAAACCCACGCTACCCCACTGCTAAAAGGGTGATGAATATACCAAACCTAAGTGTTGACGGATGGAGGAGCAGATGGAAACCAAAGAAAAGATGGATGGAGTTGATAGAGGAAGGAATGAAAGAAGAAGATATTTTGCGCCGACCCTAACGGGACTAGGGCGAAATAAGAAGTATTCAAATTCAAATTCAAATTCAAATTCAAAAACTTTATTGCATTCCACAATGTGAGCTTAGATGGTAACTTATTAACTATGACATCATTCAAACTGGATGCGTTGTTAGAGTAATTTTCTTAGTAAAGTACGTTTTCACACCTTCCTATTCCATCCGATCCTAATTATCGGATGAAATCGGACAATGTATTACAGATCCTAATTTATTAAAAATCGGATGTCCCGACCATAAAAGTCTGTCATTTTTGGCGTGGAGTCCAGGCGGGAGATATCTACCATAGTTATTGAAATCCGGTACACACATTCACATAAAGCAAAACGGTTCTCGTATCGCAGATACAAAGACTTATTGCGAAGTATAAGTACCTATGTCAATCGATTAATGTTTGTTTGAGTAAGGTAATATTACAATTATGTAATTTCGCTTGTACTATTATGGCCCTCATTAATAGAAATTAATTTTAATTTTACGATTTTTTGACCGAGTCTTTTGGCGGTTGTTCATTTTTTGGTGCCACTTACCTTACTTTGTGTTTTTAGCTAAGAGTGTGTCTCTTTACGGAGCGGAAACATCTATAGGCTTATGTTTACCTGGTACGTCATACTTTAAAAAACCATGTTATTATTAAATTGCTTTTCTAGAATTTGCTAATTAAAACTAGGACAACAGAATTATGAAGGACGAATTTGTTTCCTCCATGGATGGTACAGTAACAACCATTCTGCACTCTTCTACATTATTCTGTTCTCCTAGTAGTGTTAGGGGCCTATATTTACAAACTATGGGTACAATATTTTAGTGAGAAATAATATTATAATATACAGCTTGGCAAAAAAGAGTCTGAGGCGGTGACAGCTGGAACTAAAAATAAAAATCTTAAAAACTAAGTTTGTGAGTACTAAAATAATATAAAAATGATTCATTTGATTATAATTAATGACAAAAAACTCGTCATAGAAATATGTAAGCACTAAATAACTTGTAATTTTGAATTGTAGTGTGAAAAATGCGCTAGCGGCGCCCCCAATTTTTCCAGACTCTTTTTTGCCAAGCTGTACATGTCTCGTTTTTATTCTTCCGGCAGGACAGAGACAATATTACGACTTTCTTACTGAAACTGTCAGTTATAGAACTATGTTGTCTACTTTATACATATATGGAGCGGGAACACCTTGAGCTTATGTTTACCTGGTACCTACCTACTTCAGCAATCTTACTTGGCAGTTTGCAAAAGTTTTACTTAATTATAATCTTTTAAAACTAAGTTTCCGTTTCGTCTGGAATTAAAAGAGAATCCGTCTATCTACTTACTCAAAAATCTGGAAATTAGGTGAAATTTTTTTAAGTTTTTTTACTTCTTGATGAAACTGCACCCATGAAAATTTTACAACTAAATTGGGGTTCCTTCATATCACCGAATGTATACCAGGAAGCTGGGCAGGCAGCATTGCCACGCTGGATGGCAATGCTGTTTCTTTGAGCAAAGAAACAGCATTGCATTCCCTACTCCCAAAGCTTTTCTAGTGATTTGTTTCAAAGATTTCATTTATTTGATAATTAAACTAGGAGAAAAGGGTCATTCCCGTTGGGTAACACCCCCCGTCGTTCACACTGTTGACGAACGGGAATTTTTTTTCCCAGTCGTCAACACTGTTGACGACTGGGACAGAAATTGCCGCTCGTTCACACTTGCTTAGTTTAAGAGTCACAAATGTAGAAAAATATTTCAATTTTTGACCCCGACTTAAAGAAATGGGTGTTTTATTTGATTTAGTTTTTTTTAGAAGTGACTCGATCAAGTGTTCTGAGATAAAAAAAAGAAAAGGCTTTGGCAAGATTGATTTTTAAAATTACGCTCTTAAAATTACTAGGAGAACATAATCATGAAGATAATAAGTCGAATGCAGAATTTGCATCTTCATAATCCTTTTCTCCTAGTTTAATTATCAAATAAATGAAATCTTTGAAACAAATCACTTAAAACTAGAAAAGCCTTGGGAGTAGGGAATGCAATGCTGTTTCTTTGCTCAAAGAAACAGCATTGCTGCCCAGCTTCCTGGTATACATTCGGTGATATGAAGGAACCCCAATTTAGTTGTAAAATTTTCATGGGTGCAGTTTCATCAAGAGGTAAAAAAACTTAGAAAAATTTCACCTAATTTCCAGATTTTTGAGTAAGTAGATAGACGGATTCTTTTTTAATTCCAGACGAAACGGAAACTTAGTTTTAAAAGATTACTAGCTGCCCCGCGCGACTTCGTACGCATCTACAAAATCAAAAACCATGAAAATCGGTTCAGCCGTTCTTAAAAAAAAAAAGTATCCTATGTCCTTCTCCTGCTTCTAAGCTACCTCCCTGCCAATTTTCAGCCAAATCGGTTCAGCCGTTCTTCAGTTATAAGTAGTGTAACTAACACGATTTTCGACTTTCTTTTATATATATAGATATAAGTAAAACTTTTGCAAACTGCCAAGTAAGATTGCTGAAGTAGGTAGGTACCAGGTAAACATAAGCTCAAGGTGTTCCCGCTCCATATATGTATAGAGTAGACAACATAGTTTTTCTATAACTGACAGTTTCAGTAAGAAAGTCGTAATATTGTCTCTGTCCTGCCGGAAGAATAAAAACGAGACATGTACAGCTTGGCAAAAAAGAGTCTGGAAAAATTGGGGGCGCCGCTAGCGCATTTTTCACACTACAATTCAAAATTACAAGTTATTTAGTGCTTACATATTTCTATGACGAGTTTTTTGTCATTAATTATAATCAAATGAATCATTTTTATATTATTTTAGTACTCACAAACTTAGTTTTTAAGATTTTTATTTTTAGTTCCAGCTGTCACCGCCTCAGACTCTTTTTTGCCAAGCTGTATAATAAAATATTATTTCTCACTAAAATATTGTACTCATAGTTTGTAAATATAGGCCCCTAACACTACTAGGAGAACAGAATAATGTAGAAGAGTGCAGAATGGTTGTTACTGTACCATCCATGGAGGAAACAAATTCGTCCTTCATAATTCTGTTGTCCTAGTTTTAATTAGCAAATTCTAGAAAAGCAATTTAATAATAACATGGTTTTTTAAAGTATGACGTACCAGGTAAACATAAGCCTATAGATGTTTCCGCTCCGTAAAGAGACACACTCTTAGCTAAAAACACAAAGTAAGGTAGTGGCACCAAAAAATGAACAACCGCCAAAAGACTCGGTCATAAAATCGTAAAATTAAAAATAATTTCTATTAATGAGGGCCATAATAGTACAAGCGAAATTACATAAGTGTTATATTACCTTACTCAAACAAACATTAATCGATTGACATAGGTACTTATACTTCGCAATAAGTCTTTGTATCTGCGATACGAGAACCGTTTTGCTATAAGTGAATGTGTGTACCGGATTTGAATAACTATAGATATCTCCCGCCTGGACTCCACGCCAAAAATGACAGATTTTTATGGTCGGGACATCCGATTTTTAATAAATTAGGATCTGTAATACATTGTCCGATTTCATCCGATAATTAGGATCGGATGGAATGGGAAGGTGTGAAAACGTACTTTACTAAGAAAATTACTCTAACAACGCATCCAGTTTGAATCTTTCTTATTTCGCCCTAGTCCCGTTAGGGTCGGCGCAAAATATCTTCTTCTTTCATTCCTTCCTCTATCAGCCGTAGCAACTCCATCCATCTTTTCTTTGGTTTCCATCTGCTCCTCCATCCGTTAACACTTAGGTTTGGTATATTCATCACCCTTTTAGCAGTGGGGTAGCGTGGGGTTTCGCTTCCCGAGCAGACTGAAAATTCGCCCCCCCCCCCCCACCCCATTTTTTCCAAAGTTTTTTTCAAAGTTCAGTTTTAAAGTCAGTTTTTCCTTAGTTTCATCTTGCCTCCTCTCTTTCGCACCCTTGCGGTTTCGGTAGTCTTTTTCTATGCTCCTTTTTTCGCCTCTTTTTATAAGCCATAAAGTTATGGTTTAATAATTGGTGCTTCTACCCTTTTTGTCTCAAAATGACAATCACAATTCTGTTTTTTATTTGTATTTAACATGGAGGAAAAATTTTGTATTTGATACTTCTTTCAAGTCATAGACCCTTACCACAGACTAAATGACTGTCGTTCACGGCAGAAGGCTTGCCAAAACAGAGATTTTATTTCAATGAACTAGCTTACCGCCCGCGACTTCGCCCACGTAATCTATATGTATATTATAAAGATTTATCGTGCAGATTTCTTTTTACAGGCGTAGTCCGCGTAAACATTAGTGCGCATGGTCGACTGCTCTCGAATTATTGCTAGTTTACAAGCTTTTTCTCCAAAAATGTTATTATTCTTTTATGCATAGAAAATTTTACACGATGCATTCCAATTACTTGATAACCCGAAAATGCACCAAAAGTCTTATTTTCTTTTTCGCCATGTCTAAAAACAAATAAATCCAAGGCCCTACGGAATCCAAAAATATGTTTGAAACATCAGGTTTGATCCGACTGATTCCAACTATAATTTCTAAAGGTATACTTTATTGGTAGGTACTAGGAGAACAGATCCATGAAGGAGATAAGTGCTGGAGGTTGTATTCTCAGTAAGTAGTTCAATTGATAAAAAGTAAAAGTCCAAACCTTCATGGACCAAAATAAAGAAAAAATTATAGATGAAACAAAATTATTGATGTCAAAGAGTGACAAGTGAAATTAGAGAATTTAATTTATTATTTTATCTTTCATTTTAAAAATACAGCTAAAATATATATAAATAAGCTATAATAAATGAGTGTAAAGTGTAGTATTCAGGTGCGAGTGATAATATTAATCAAAGTGATATTCTGGTTAAAAAAAATGAAAGAAATAATGGATCGATTATGAGAACTGTTTGCATAAATTGCGACCTATAGTAAAAGCCACATTGCCAACTGAGCTGTTCGTAATCCTGCTCGTGCTATAGAAATTATTTTCTATATTCATCACAAATATAAAGCCCTTTAATATGCTACAATTGGTAGATGTCACTACAGTTTGAGACAAACAGAATAAGTTGTTGGTTTGTTACCGTTTGTTCTACGTTTGTTGGCAAAGCGGCTGGAGGCTTTTACCAGTTGGTGGCAGGTTCAAATCCTGTTCGTAATTTAAGTTTTTCTCTGTAAATTTCATTTAGAATATCTAAAGATGATAGTAGGATATAAATTTGAAATATATAGGTGGTGGAGCTGTGTAGGAATGGGACGCTCATTATCATACAGGCTGCCACTTCATATTTCCACTGCTGAAAGAAGACCCATCCCCAAAAGCGCCTACTATCCGCATTTATACGCGGACAGCACACAAGGAACTTTAAGTTTATATACCAACTCTCTTGCAATAAAGTAAATGTACTTAAATCTAATATTATAAACTACAGCTGTGTGTTTGATTTAATAAATGTGAATATGTTTTTATTTTGTTTATTCCTTATTCTCGACAAGCCGGACTCTCGTCCGGCCTAATCAAACGCCTGGTGATTCCACGTGCAGGCAAAGGTCGAACTCCTTCTTCACTCAGTCCACATACACAAATTAATAAGATATTTGATAAAATTTTCTAAGTGTTTTTACCTCTTGATGAATTTGCACCCATGAAAATTTTACAACTACTTTCAGCCCCTTATATAATCATCCAAAAGGTTTCTCCTTCAAGTTTTATGAGATTCTGTAACGCATAGGTACTTCGATAAAAGCGATTTTAAACCATGGCGGCAACGTAAAAATAACCCGCTCCATTCAAAAGTCGGGTTAAAATCAATTTTCTAGGTTTTGACTCTTGTACAATGTCACGTGGGGTGTGAACGATCGGGAAGGATTGTCACCATTTAAATAAAAATCCCACTCGTCAACAGTGTGGACGACGGGGGTGGTGTTACCGAACGGGAATGACTGGGAGAAAAGGATTATAAAGAGATGAATTCTGCATTCGACTTACTACCTTCATGATTATGTTCTCCTAGTACTTTTAAGAGCGTAATTTTAAAAATAAATCTTGCAAAGCCTTTTCTTTTTTTTTATCTCAGAATTCTTGATCGATTAGTCACCTCTAAAAAAAAATAATCAAATAAAACACCCATTTCTTTAAGTCGGGGTCAAAAATTGAAATATTTTTCTACATTTGTGACTCTTAAACTAAGCGACTGTGAACGAGCGGCAATTTCTATTCCCAGTCGTCAAGTGTTGACGACTGGGAAAAAAAATTCCCGTTCGTCAACAGTGTGAACGACGGGGGTGTTACCCAACGGGAATGACCCGTACAACTCAAATTGAGAACCTCCTCCTTTTTTCCGTCGTTGGTTAATAAAGAGATTTTATAGGTTTTATAATTTTATGTAGTTCACATGGAAATCAAAAACAAAAGAACAATAAAGTATGTAGTTCTAAATTTAAAAAATTAAAGATTTGAGTACAAATAAATATAAAAATTGCTAGACATGGAGATAATACATTCGGGTGAATACGGAAACCCGAAGACTACCGATGTGTTCACCGTTTGTAATGGATTTTGCAGAAACCTAAATTATACCTAAAGCATTTCTAACTTTTTAAACGAAGCTTTAAATACACGTAACTAATCTCCTGTGCAAAAATAAATGACTTTAATGAAATTAAAGGATAGAATCTTACTTCTACTGGGCTATTAAATCCTTAGATTAAACCTACGCGTAATAACAATACTGAACACATTTTTTTTTTCTTTTGGATGTTATGAAAATACGTTTCGTTTAATGCAGGATAGGAACCCTTCAAAGAATGTCTTGGGTACCCAAAATTTTAAATTTATGGTTTGAGCAAGGCGAAATAGGCCACTCAAACACATCCTTACTGGCCATATGTATAATTATTACGTTTAAAAATCCAGGAATGCAACCTACACATAGCATTGCTGATACGCATGCTTTGGTGACTGCTGTGGGTACAGGGAAGGGATTGCGACCTGGAATACCATCCATCGTGCCGCAAGGTGTGGCGCCGGGTATGGGACCGTCGCGTGGACCTACTCCACAGATTGGACAAGCTACGCCCTCAATACCAAAAGCACCTTCGGCCATAAAAACCAACATCAAAGCTGCCAATCAGATTCATCCTTATCAACGTTAACTTGATTGATTAAAAATATAAAAAAGCTTTTAATTAGTCATTTATTTGGAATATAAATATCCACTTTATAATACTTATGTTATTTTAGAAACTATGCAGTGAAAGACACACTTTCAGATAAAACCGAAATACTTCATTACACGTTTTAAGGGTTACAAACAACCGACAGTATTTAATATAAGCATAATATCAAGCATAGTGACCATATTAATAAGTTCTTAAAATAAAGTAAGTTTTAGTTTTACAAAGTAAGAACAACATACAGCTCTACATTGAATCGAGTGTATAATTAAAACATAAAACATTGCTAGTAGTCCAATCAACTAGAAAATTCTTTGTGTGGACTCCCCTTCACTAACTCCTCTGCCGCTGAAAATTTGCAGTTTGGTTTAAAATATTATCTAGGATTATTTTACTGTCGGAAGTTAGGGTTTTAGGGTTTCGTAGTAAACCAGCAACCCTTACAGTTTCGATTCGTCTATACAAGTAAGCTGTGAAACAAAATAATCTTAATCTATCATTTCGCACAATTATCCAACAAATGCTTTTCTATCATAGATTTTTGTTTTTCCATATCGAAAAATTACTGGATCATCATCTGCCTAGCCTTTTCCCAACTATGTTGGGGTCGGCTTCCAGTCTTACCGGATGCAGCTGAATACCAGTGTTTTACATGGAGCGACTGCCATCAGACCTCCACAACCCAGATATTGGGTTTCACGGTACCCCTTGGTAAGACTGGTTGTCAGACTGGGGCTTCTGACTACCCGTAACGACTGTCAAAGATCTACAATTGACAGCCGGGGCCAACAGCTTAACGTGCTATCCGAGGCACGGAGAGTGATAATTAATTTATAAAACGCACATAACTTACGAAAAGTCAGAGGTGCGCGCCTTGGGTTCGAACCCGAGACCACTGACTTGCCAGTCAACGGTCACCACCACTAGGCTATCACGACTCTTATCTTGATCTACGAAAAATTACTGGATACCGTTACATATTAGACTTATGAATATATACCGAAGAATTTTGGACGCAGTAATTAGACATAAGTAATATACCTACACCGGCTTTCGTAAAAAAAAAAACATTAATACATTAATTTACCTCACTGTAAAGTTTCAGCGACAGAGGAATTATAGTCAAACCCTGTGACTGGACTTAAGTAAAGATTAAAGACCATTACAGCCAAATGTTATTTTCAAATAAAATTCAGTATTCTAATAGTCGATTCTGTGCGCGAATATATGAATATTGTTAAAGTAAAATATGTTGTTAAGGTTATCCATTAATTTAATGTATTTACCTGAAACAAAACAAATATCCATTAATAGCACCAATTTAAAAAAAAAACTCTTGTTTCATTTATCATTAGCCAAATCTTTTTCATCAGTAAAACAGTTGTTTTACCTCCTAACTAGCTTTCCACCCGCGACTTGGTCCGCGTGATTTTTACGAAAATAAGAATAGTACCTACTTATAGTTCAATATTTACTACAAAATTCTGCCACTTGTACAATTTTTGAAAATCAATGTTCGAGAAACAGCTGAAACACGTTTATATGTAACAAAAAACTTGATCACAACTAAAAATCAAACACAGGTTGTTTTTACTCGTCGTTTGGCAAATTAATTTGACAAACTTATTTTCGAACTTTAAAAACCACGCAGACGAAGTTGCGGGCGGAAAGCTAGTTAGTGAAAGTATAGGTAGACTTACAATGTCATCAATCTTGAGTATGGCGCGCACGGTCTCGGTGGCGAGCGCGAGCGCGGAGGCGGTGACGTGCAGCGGCTGCAGCACGTGCTCGGCGCGCATGTCTGTGACGCGGCCGCGCCGCACGTTGACGCCGGCGCTGGAGCCCGCGCCTGACGCCGCGCCGCGGGCGTGCGCCGCGCGCAGCTCTGTCACCGTCTCGATAGAGTTCAGACCTGCGTGTAGTAAACAGTCATAGCGTAAGCTATCAGTTTAAAAATGCGTAACTACTTTATTAGATTCAATGATGAAATATACACTTGCTTGCAAAAAAATGGACCCACACCCTGCTCTGCGATTTGGAGCAAAATAACTTGAAACATTTTGTTAATAAGAAAATTATTTGGATACAGTGTAATAGCTGGAAAATTAAGGTTTTAAAAACCTTATTGCAAATTGTTACTGAAAATTGTGTACCAACTTGACAGGTTTTTAAACGAAAGACGGTATAATTAGCACAAAATATAATCGTTAATAGCAACGATAGCTTTACTGAAAAAAGAAACATCAATGAACTTGTTTTATTAACTGGTATTGCTCCCCTTTACCCTGATCGTAGCTTCTAGAATTTTTATCGATCTGACTAAAGTTATGGTGTGCGTTACCCCAGCCAGATTTTGTCGAAAATCGTCATTTTAGTTCAATAGGTAATTAGATATACAGCTTCTGTAAATGGTAAGCAGATTTTTAAGTTTGGTATGCCGATGGTTTTTTAATAAAACCAGTTCCGGCTGGAGTAACGTTACCTCAGCCAGATGTTTTGTTTCCTAATGGGTATGTTGAAATAAATGTTATCTAAATAATTAGATATCAATCTATACTTATAAAACAGTACCGTGACTGACTGACTGACAGACAACGCACAGCCTAAACCGGTGGACCTAGAGACTTGAAATTTTGAGACAATATACTTTAAGTACCCTAGGGGTGCACTAAGGAAGGATTTTTGGAAATTCCCCCCCTAAGTAGGTAAAAAGGGGGATGAGAGTTTGTACGAAAGTCCGTCGTTTTTAAAGTTAATTGTACGAAACTTAGTATTCAGCTTTTCGGTTGATGAATGAAAGACGAGCATAGGTTTTTTTTTTCAAATCTACCCTTGAGTGGATAAAAAAAGGGGTGAAAGTTTGTATGGAAAATTCGTTATTTTTTAAGTTACAGGTGTAAAAATGAGTATTAAGCTTATGCTCTAAAAATAAAAAAAGACAGGTATAAAAAAAATTGGAATTTTTTTCCCCTAAAGAGAGAGATATAAAAGAGGATAAAAGTTTGTATGAAAATTCATCATTTTTTAAGTTAAATCAAATAAATTTGGTGTTTAGCTTTTCAGTTAACAAATAAAACATGTTTCAGCTTTTTGAAAACTCTACCCATTAGGGAGGAAAGGGAGGGCGGAGGTAAAAGTTTGTGTCGGAAATTCGATATTAAGGAGAGACATCAAAGTGGCATAATTAAAGAACGAATATCTCCATATTTAATCACTATGGGCAGAAAATATACGAGATAAAGGTTTTTAAAGTTGAAGTCATGAAAGAAAATTTGTAGGTATACTCGAGAACTGCTGAACCGATTTTCATGGTTTTTAATTTGTTGGATTTGTCGCCGCCTATAAAAGAAGAATAGAAGAAAAAAAAATATAATTATACACCTAGAGTATGGTAGGTTATGGTAGAGGTAGGGTAGGGTAGGAATCGAGGGGTAGGGTAGGGGTAGAGTAGGGTAGGGTAGGGGTATCGTAGAGCCAGAGTAAGGGTAGAGTAGAAGTAGAGGAGGGTAGAGTAGGGTAGAATAGCGTAGGGTGGTGTAAGGTAGGGCAGAAAAAGTGTAGAGGTAAAATAAACACGCGTACAAAGTCGCGCGGGGCAGCTAGTTTGGTATAAATGGTAAAACTTAATTTGTATTTGTATTTGCTATGGTTGCGAAGATATTTAGAATCCTGCTGGGGTAACATTTGCACGATTGCTGGATATCGGAACTGGCTAAACGGATGATTATAATTCTTGTACAGGACATCTGGCTAATTAGTTATAATTTGGTAAGCAATAAAAGAAACCACGATAATGAACCGTTTTGAAGATATTTTCGTAAATAGAAATATGCTTTAATACCTGTGAAGTTTCAGACCTGTATATTAATTAATTAACGAGATAATTGAAAAGAAATGATGTATGCGTGGTAACCCGACCAAATCTAGAATGTTATAAAAAAGCGGCCGCACAATACATTATACCAACCTTCTAAAATTATTAGCATAATTGTCCTTAAAAGTTGGGGTACAGTCACGAATCAAATTAGTTTGATTGAAAAATTAAACCTACCATACTAAATGTTTAAATTAATACTAAATTATATTATTAGCAAGATTTGACATGCGTGGCTGCGCGCTTTTAAAAATAACGTACGGTCTACCTACCCTTAAATAGACAATGCGTACAAGTTTCATTAAATTTAAAAACCACTTGTTTTACACTTTTTGAGATACAAACAAAACCGTATTATATTTAAGTTAATTCATTGTCGACCATCGGACGCACCTTGTGATCTCACTCTCACTTTCAATATCAAGTATCATTTGTTAAAAATGGAATGTTAATAAAAGCTCTCAATCATCAAACAAGGAGCAAAAGTTGTGTAGTAAATTACCATAAAAATAACACATTTAAATCCTAGTATTAACTTTACTTTCATGATTTAAACTATGTAGTACTTGGGAATTTTTTTGGAAGAGAGAATAGCGTTATAGTTTAGAGTAAGAGCGTTTGTTTTATGCATCTAATTGATATGGAATCATACCAGCGTTTTCAGCAAGCGTGGAAGGAACGACCTCAAGGGCATCGGCGTATGCGCGCAGACAGTAGTGGTCGGCGCCCGGCGCAGCCAGCGCGTGGCTCGCCAGCGCCGCCGCCGCCGCCGCCTCGGGCGCGCCGCCGCCCGCCAGCAGCGCCGGGCGCCGCGCCACGCAGCGCACCGTGCACAGCGCGTCGTGCAGCGAGCGCGCCGCCTCCGCCACCACGGCGCCGCTGGAGCCGCGCACCACCACCGACACCGTGCGCCCGCCTACGCCGCAGCCGCTCATCTGATACATACCAAGTACCAACCGTGACCACTGTGCCTCTGTGCCACTTGGCCTCGACTTTCAGACTCGCAAAAACAGGCTAAAGAAAGTCGCACCCTCTCGCTATAATCAAATTATTATGTTTAAATCCCACTGCAGGGCAAACTTCTCATATAGGATTGAGCATTAATCACCATCTCACTGCATATTGGCGATTTCAGACTATTCATTCCAGGTTGCCTTACCTATGATGTTTTAGTAATATAATAAATCATAATATAAATAGAAATTATGATTGTATACGTAAACTTGAATGCATCATGAAACTGCTTAAATTCATTTTATCACTTACCGAACACGTCTTATGTCATACATAATGCAGAATATTTAAATCGATAATGACGACGACATTATATATGATATGTCGTTGAGATTATCGTAAAAGTGACGATCAAGTCGTTGTCAAATTCAAATATTCGTTATTGACATTTACAACTAAGAGTAGAACTGACGATATTGTCGAATAGTATAGTACATTATTAGTAATAGTTTATTTATCAATACGACAGTGAAAACGATGTAACTAAGAGTAGGATTGGACACGACGAATGACACGATATATCTATTATTAATTTTTCGAGTAGACCCCCTGTACACGAAGACTTGATTGAAATTTGTTATTTACAATAATGGACTTAAGTATGTATTAACATAGAGCACCACAGGCCGTACATATATTATAAGGTGCTTCTAAATTATCTGCCACGGCTGCAATGGGAGATAATATTGGTAATTTATATAACAATAGTGAAGTAATTTTTTTTATGTAACGTCATAATTTTTTTTCTTTTGCCTGCGTTTTATTGCGTAGGTCTAATTTTGCTCCATGCTCCAATTCTTTTTTACTTTTCCGGGGTACGAAATTTCTTCACTATTGTAATCTATATACAGTATATACCCAATACTTTCTCTCATTGCAACCGTGGCAGATAATTTAGAAGCACATTATATTGATCATTCGTTTCACTTTAACTCACACATACATACAGAGATGGTGACGGTTTTCGTATTCTTACCTTGATGTATTTTCCAGAAGGCTCGCTAACCTCCTCGACTAGATCGACATTGACCAGATTTTCTGCAGTGAAATGGTCCAGTGAAGCAATCGGCCGGCATCCAAGAGTTTTACATACAAACTCGATGTCCTCCCGTTCAATGTCTTTGATTACCATAGTCTTTATCTTGTCAAGAAAATGAATTGCCAGGTCGCTGAGCGCATCTCTGCGTGAAGTAGTAAAACAGGTTATTAAAACAATAATTAAAATGTTTTATCATCATCATCATTATCTCCTGGCCTTATTATTTCCAAACTTTGTTGGGGTTTCTAATCTAACTGGATGCAGCTGAATATCGTTTCTACGGAGGGACTGTTTTTTTTAAGTTAGATTAGTTGCCAGGATTTTTCGAGGGTACTGACCTCCTTTAACGCCTGTCAAAGATACTCATGACAGCCAGGGCCAACATCTTAACGTGCTTTTCGAGGCACGGAGCAGGTGATAATTAGTTAATAATACGCACATAACTTAAGAAAAATCAGAGGTACGTTGACTTTCCAGTCAACGCTCATACCACTAGGCTATCACGACTCTAATAATTATAATATTTTAATTAATTTTTAAATAGATATTAATATTGAACAAATAGTACCTTAAAATAGATTTTTGCACTAAAAGCACATTGCAGCCGGCTTTCTTTATTTGCTTGACGATATTTAAGATGTACTGACGCTCTTCCTTTAACACGCGGTCCATCGCAGCATAGTCGGACACGATGACATTGTGGTCCATCTAAAAATTTTTTATATTTAATATAAAAAAATATTTAATATAGGTATATATTTTTTAAATTACTTTCATGATGACACAAATACAAAACATATATTTTTTGACCACGCATAAACTTACATCTGTCTTAGGAGGTGAAATACAGAATTGTATGAGTCCAACTTTAGCTTTTTCAATTCTATGTGGGCCATTAACATTTGAAGCACGATGAGGAATGACAAGGCCTTGAATCAGTTCGGTATCTTCAACTGTTCCTCCTATACGTTCAATAACTTTTACGTCACGCAGATCAACGCGTGCGCCAATACCGCCTACAATAGGTTCCATCACTGAAACAAAAAAAAAATTTTTATCCATTTACGCAATGCATTGAACAGCCCCGGATCTAAGGGGGAGGGAGGGGAGGGAAGCCAGAGCTCCGGCGGCACATTGAGAGGGTGGCAAATTAAATCTTGGCAAACGAATACACAATTAGACTCTCGCAACTCGAAAGAAACGACAATTGTTACAGTTAATCTGATAACAGGTTAGACTCGTTATCAGATTGTCAATCAAATGTTAGCAACGTATGTCCTAAAGTGTCACGTTTCCGAGATATTTGAAGTTAAAGATCGTCATATGAAAAGAATGTCAATCGGATGACATCTCCCTCTAACCTAACCTGTCCGAGTCGGGGTGCCCTAAAGTCCATACACAGGAATGTCCACACACACTAAAACATTGGAATGCTTAAGAAAAAGTTCAAACTACCTCATTCCACCGCACAAGTGACGTCATCACATGTGCTCAATAAAAAAAATTGTTTGAACTCAGGATACGAAACTAAAGAAATGGTATTTTTATTTTACGGTCGTGTCAATTTTGAAATGTTGTCAATTGTTAATATAATTCAGTTTAAATTATGTTGTTCACCTATCTAATAAACCGACCGTATCAGGCCTAGTTGAACCTAAAAAATCATCACGTGGCTGTTATTCAGGCACAAGATCCTCTTAAAACGTTCACCTGTGAACAGGTAATAAATATACCAGAAGTGAACCAATATTTACAATGATTTTGCTATTTAATTAATTTTTAAAATGTTAGTTATCAATGTTTAGTATCTAGAAATATAATATTCCTAGGAAATGTACCAAATTCCTGTATAATACACATTTTCGGCAACATATTTTTCTATATTATAATATTCCGTGCGAACTAAGCCATTTACGCTAGTTATTAAACTTATTATTCAACAAATAAGTACTGACCTGCACGGATAGCTTGGACAGCAATGGGTGCAAGAATTGTAGAATGCTGTGACACTACTTTAGAGTTCAGAGATGTGGCTGCTGCTTTGAGCAAAGCATCTTCATTTGATAAATCGACTGGAGTAGACATGCCCTCAACCACCTGAAATAAATAAAATATTATATTTAAACTACAGTGTTCATTACTGCAAATGAAAGCCTAAAACAAATATGAAAAGAGTTGTCCTGAACTAGCTTTTTATTCGACTAAAATTCTAACCAGCATGTGTTAAATATATTTAGATAGAGGCTCTTGAATATAGTATTGAGTATAGTATTTTGACTTAAAATATTTAATTTTATATCCCTCCAATTTTGAGATAAAATCACTTTCTATTTATCGTACATTTCTGGAGAGACTACGAACAAGCCCTTCTAAATATTAAAGTAAATGGTATAAAATTATTTTTTCAGCAGTTCCAGGTTACATATTTTTGTGACATTCGGAATCAGGTAGTTTCAAGCTTGTTAGAATTTTCTCTGAATAAAAAACCACCGTCCATACAAAAAGCGGACAAGTCCTTTCTTTCATACCTGAAAATATTTAATAAGAGACTGCACGCCAAAGATCGCGGGACCGCCCGAGTCAGTTGTTTTTGCGAGTTTCTTATTAAATATTTTCATTTAATAAGCAAAACATGTGTATAAACATGTAAAAATCATAAATAAAATTCTTTCATACCTGTAAAGCTATCTGTAAAGCTTTCTGAAAGCCATCAGAAATCACTGTTGGATGTATTCCTTTCTGCAAAAGTTTCTCGGCAGCGTCAAGCAAAGCACCAGCAATAACAACAACAGATGTAGTGCCATCTCCAGCTTCAATATCTTGAGCCCGAGACAATTCCACCAGCTGAAATCGTTTTTATTGATAAACCAATTTGAAGCAGCGTTCGCGCGATGGTAATAAATTTAGAAGCGCAAGTACTAGACTACATACATTTAAATTTTTATATATTATTTTATCATTATCATCATCAGCAGCATGTATTAGTCCACTGCTGAACATAGGCCTCTCTCAATGCGCGCCACTGTTGTGCGCTCATTGGAGGTATTTTCCCAAAATCGTCATTGCTGATTTATAGACAACTAGCTAACCCTTAGAGTATATAAGAAAAAAATAGAGCAACCCTATAGAAGTATGAACCGTGAGCACGGGTATGAACAACGCGGCCGCGACACGAGCTCCGTTTGCGATCATACCTCGACCGACTGCGGTTCAACTAGGCTCCACGAGTGAAAAAGTTACATTTTAGCTTATATCATGGTTAACTGCTGAGTAAAATTTTGAAAAACATCTAGAAAACTTAATTTGAAAAAATGACATTTTAACATTTCTATGGCGAAACCTGCTTTCGCTCTGCACAAGGCAATGTGGTTGACGTTATCACTCTATAATTTCTTGAATACTCTATGAGCTAACCCGTGCCCACTTCGTTGGGCAGTAATTTAATAATTTTCCTAATCTACCCCTACCCTACCCTACACTACCCTACCCTACACTACCCCACCCTACCCTACACTACCCCTACCCTACCCTACCCCTTTTTCTCACCTTTTGAACCATCCCTGGACCTCCACAAATAATTCAAGACCAAAATTAGCCAAATCGGTCTAACCGTTCTTGAGTTATAAAATAACAAGTTGCCAAGTTACTTTGACCACCTACCCAAGTTGCATTGATTTTTATATATACATATAGATGTAGTGGACATGTTAACGTAAATATAAAAGTTAGACATATGCTGTCGTTGACTTTTTTGTAGGCATTTTTAAGCTCCACATATTTTCTATAGAACTCAAAAATATATCTTTCATATTTAAGGCAGCGTTCATAAGAAACGCTTTCATTCGACCGTTTTTTCTCCGATTCACTTTGCAAAACGGACTACCACGTAAAAGCCTTATTTTTCGGTTTTATATAAAATATAACCTATGACACTCAGCAATAATGTGGCTTTCTATTGGTGAAAGAATTTTTGAAATCGGTTCAGTAGATCCCGAGATTACCCCTTACAATTTAACAAATATACAAACACACAAACTTTACTTCTTTATAATATTAGTAGGTATAGAAGTATAGATATAGATAAGTACGAGTAATCCTGAAGTTTCGAATAAAATAGTCTAACTAATCTTGGATGCACACACACATACACACTTTGGACCCCCGTTTCACTCACTTCACTGTAGGGAGTGAATTTAAAAAATCTTTTTTTAGAGCAGAGCCTAAGAAACCTACGGGCCAAATTTGGTTTACTGACGTTTGGCAAAAAACATTTCCCAAAGTGACACTTGCCAAAGTATGTTTCCCAAATTTTCATTTGGCAAAAAAACATTTAGCAAAACCATCTTTTCGCAATTTTACAGTTAGCAAAACTATTTTTAGCAATTTATTGTTTAGCAAATAATTACATGGCAATGTTTCATTTTACCAAATATTAGGTAGTCAAATATGGTTTGAAAAATATACTCTTCCCACTCCAACATAACCTCACTTTTTTCTCTAAGTTAAGGAATGGTTATGTTTTATCTCCATATCATTACTTCTGGGTGGTTTAAAAAAAAAACCCACGAAGATGATGACGTCCCGTCATCATCTTCTAACCTAACCTAACCAAGTCGGGGTGCCCCCAAGTCGGGGTGCACTCAAGTCGGTGTGCACCCAAGTCGGGGTGAACCCAAGTCGGGGTATTCCGTTCTCGGGGTGCAAAATTACGTTCTATTTCACGAATTTCCGAGTTTATAGACGCGATTTTGAAAAAAAATTCGGCGCGTCTCCGGCAAAAAAAAATCATTGAGGGGGCTCAATCATTTTTTAAGAAGAACTGTTGACGCGCCGAATTTTTTAAGAAGAATAACGCCGTAAGAATAACTTCCCCCACACCTTTAGATTACACAAATTCTGGATGTTTATTTCTAAACCCTACCCAAACATCAGATTTTAATTTACAATTTTTCACCCTTATTAAAATTAAAATGTGAACGAACTTCCTTTTGGAATATTTTTTTTTACAAAATGAAGCATTTGCTTAATGTATATTTGACTAAATAAAATTTGAGCAAGTAAAAATTTGCCAAATGAATATTTGACCAAGTGAATAAAATGCGAAATGTATATTTGCTAAGCATTTTTTTGGGAAATGAAACTATGCGATAAGTTTTTTGGGAAGTGAAATTTGACGAAACATATTTTGGGAAACGGCAGGACCCCGCCAAATTTGGAATCTCTATTGATTAGTATTATTTATATAGTATATACAGGGTGGGCGGAGAATAGAGGTTCAAAAATTTTTTTTAGGTGCCCCTCTCCAATAGCTATTCGAATAACCCCCATGTATGTTCAGCGATTATTTTAGTTTAAGAGCTAGATTTTTTTTACCAATTTTTGGGAAAGTATCACCTGACTTTAGATTTTTTTTTTTTCTTCTTCTGCATTGTAATTCTTGAAAATATTTTTTGTTATATTAAGTCCTTATAGTATGTTCTATGATCCATAAAAAATCCGTCTGTCTAATCATCTCATAAAGTGCCTAAAACTTTGCTCAGAAGGGAAAAAAGTGCAAAATAAAATTTGTTCCAGATTTTCATTTACTCAAAAAAAAATCAAAAAATGGTGGCAATGACCTCAAAGTAGTTTTAAAAACTCCCTCAGACTTTCAGCATTTCAAAAAAATCAAAATATTTCCTACTTTTCGGGACATTATTTTGTACAATCGTAGTTCAAAGATGGTAAAGAGAAAAAATCTCCATTTATTTTTTCATTTACTTGATAGTTAAAAAGGTTGTTTTAATACATTCTTATCATGAAAAGTTCATTGAGTTGTGATAGCTTAGTGGTAGTAATCGTTGACTGGCAAGTCAAAGGTCTCAGGTTCAAACCCAAGGCGCGCACTTCTGAGTTTTCGTAAGTTATGTGCCATAAATTAATTATCTCTTACTCCGTGCCTCGGAAAGCACATAAAGCCGTTGGCCCTGAGCCTGATCTCTCTGCGGTCTCGTGGCGGATTGCCGTCCCATCGATGTATGAGAGTAAGGGAATAGAAAGTACCCTTGCGCACACACTTGTGCACTATGATATCTCCTGGCTAATCTCCGTTGAGATTGGCCGCTGTGACCAAAATCGGTCCGGAGGATATTATTATTATTTTTTTTAATTTTGGCTTTGCTTTTTTTTAATTGGCGCCATATAAATCGGAATCTATAAATTTTGGCATTTTAACTAGCTACATTATTGCAATCAAAAAGATACAACCCGTTACATTACAACCATTTAAATAAAGTTCTATTTAAAAGTTCAGAATTTTTTTTTAAGCACGGATTTTGCTAAAATTTTGTATTATTATTGTATTATATCTAATGTAAACTGTATTCCATTAGAATTAAGAGCTATCAAAAAATAAAAATTTGGGAAGAAAATAATTAAATTAATTGAGATTATTTCTCTTTACCATCTTTGAACTACGATTGTACAAAATAATGTCCCGAAAAGTAGGAAATATTTTGATTGTTTTGAAATGCTGAAAGTCTGAGGGAGTTTTTAAAACTACTTTGAGGTCATTGCCACCATTTTTTGATTTTTTTTTGAGTTAATGAAAATCTGGAGCAAATTTTATTTTGCACTTTTTTTCGTTTTGAGCAAAGTTTGAGGCACCTTATGAGATGATTAGACAGACAGTTTTTTTATGGATCATAGAACATACTATAAGGACTTAATATAACAAAAAATATTTTCAAGAATTACATTGCAGAAGAAGAAAAAAAATAAAATCTAAAGTCAGGTGATACTTTCCCAAAAATTGGTAAAAAAAATCTAGCTCTTAAACTATAAATAATCGCTGAACATACATGGGGGTCATTCGAATAGCTATTGGAGAGGGGCATCTAAAAAAAATTTTTGAACCTCTATTCTCCGCCCACCCTGTATATATAGTATATAGTATTAGCATAGTCTAAACATCATATAGTCAGTCGACGCGTTTGATGTTTTCGGAAACGCCGACAACGTCTAGACATTCGTCGCGACGTAAAAAGTGTTAGGGTTGACACAGGACTAAAAACAAAAATATGTTCTTATAGTGTTTTTTTTTGTAAGTATGTATAACACGTTATCAAAATTGGAAAACGTGGCCGCCATTTTGAAATTTTTATTTACTGGGCCGATTGCTTTCAAAATCGATATCTGAGAGTCCGCATGGTCTCCGAGTACATAACCGTTGTCAGAATTGGAAAAGGTGGCCGCCATTTTGAACTTTTTATTTACTGGACCGATTGCTTTCAAAATCGATATCTGAGAGTCCGCATGGTCTCCAAGTACATAACCGTTGTCAGAATTGGAAAAGGTGGCCGCCATTTTGAAATTTTTATTTACTGGACCGATTGCTTTCAAAATCGATATCTGAAAGTCCGCATGGTCTCCGAGTACAAAGCCGTTGTCAGAATTGAAAAAGGTGGCCGCCATTTTGAACTTTTTATTTACTGGACCGATTGCTTTCAAAATCGATATCTGAGAGTCCGCATGGTCTCCGAGTACATAACCGTTGTCAGAATTGGAAAAGGTGGCCGCCATTTTGAAATTTTTATTTACTGGACCGATTGCTTTCAAAATCGATATCTGAGAGTCCGCATGGTCTCCAAGTACAAAGCCACCCCTGAAAACCAAGAAAACGATACCCATATTGATTTTTACTCAAAATTAGCGTCCGCCATCTTGAATCTCAAAATAAATGTCATATTCGTTATCACCGCCCCCGAAAACCTAGAAAACGATACCCATATTGATTTTTACTAAAAACTCGCGTCCGCCATCTTGGATCTCAAAATTAATGTCATATTCGTAATCACCGCCCCCGAAAACCTAGAAAACGATACCCATATTGATTTTTACTAAAAACTCGCGTCCGCCATCTTGGATCTCAAAATAAATGTCATATTCGTAATCACCGCCCCCGAAAACCTATAAAACGATACCCATATTGATTTTTACCAAAAACTCGCGTCCGCCATCTTGGATCTCAAAATAAAGGTTATAATCGTAACCACCTCCCCTGAAAACCTCAAAACAATACCCATATTGATGTTTTTCAAAAACTCGCGTCCGCCATGTTGGATCTCTAAATTAATGTCATAAGTATTCATAATCAACACACCCGTTGAAAAATTGAATCAACATTTAAAATTCAAATAAATAAAATGCGACACCCGCTAATTCCTAGGACCCAACAATTCTATACAACCTACGGTGCGCCCCCCCCTCCGTCCCCCGCTCCACACACCCCGCACGATTGCTCTGTCTAGACGTGTTCGTTGGACTACTGTAGGGAAAGAGAAGAGCTCTTTATACTGTGGTATTAGTATATATAGTAGTATTGATTTTCACACTTAGTCACCCTATTTCCACCTTATAGGGGTTGAATTTTAAAAAACCAGAAATCCGTACCCCCACTCGTATATCAATAGGAGTAGGCACTTCTGTGAAGTATCGAATAAAATAGTCTTAACTAATCTTGTTTCCCCATACAAAATTCGGACGCCCGTTTTACCCCTTAGGGGGTGAATTTGGAAAAATCCATTAGTGCACTCCTAGACCTCATAAGAAACCTACGTGCCAAAGGTGACGTTTAAAAAATGACTGGGGCTTGGGAACTAAATAATAGAAAGGGGATCGAACATTTTTGTATGGGAGCTGGCATAGCGGGCCATCGCCATTTTGATTTTTTTCAAAGTGAAAAAAAGTTGAAAAAAAATCAAAATGGCGACGGTCCGCTATGCCACAAAGGTTCGAACCCCTTTGAACTGCAATCTGACCTGTAGAGGGTGAAAAATCATAATTATTATGATTTTTTGACGCAATTAAAAAGATTATACAGGGTTGTTTGTAAAACACCAGCATCCTTAAAAGGGGTCATTAAACTCATCATTATGAACAAATTTTACTATGGGACCAACCCTTAGGTCGCAAAAAAAAAATTCAGCTGTTCCATACATTTTGTTGAGTCATGTGAACATATAATTATTTAATAAGAAAATTTGAAAAAACAACTGATACGGATGGGATTGTTTTTTCAAATTTTCATATTAAATAATTATATTTAATAAGCTATCATGTGCTATAACATGTAAAAAATTCACAAAAAAAACATGTGAACATAATTTATTTATTTATTATGTTCATCACGAAAAATTCCGAACCTGTCAACACTTTAGTCAGGGCTGTTTTATTTATGACACTAACCATTTTGGCAGCTGGGTGAATAACACTCATTTGCTTTAAAATAGTTGCACCATCATTGGTGATGGTGACCTCTCCGTTACTAGCTTGGATCTGAAAACAGTAAAAGAAATGTGTTTTAACAATGTTATTAGTTGTAGTTAGTAGGATGATTTGATAATTTGAATTAAATTTTTGCTAAAACTCGAGGGATATTGCAAAAACACGGATAATTTGATAATGGTGGAAACATTACTGAAATAAGATAACATTTTGACAAAAAGTCGGGTCGCACTAGTAATACTATGAAATAAGAACGCTGATTGGCCGGTCGGAGCGTTCAAAACGAAACCTCCTCTGATTGGCCTCGCTGCGCCAATGCCGCACCACCTCCAGTGGGTCTCTGGCACTGGCACACATCCAACTCCCACGGGGGGGGGGGGGGGGTTCCAGCCAATAGGCACGCGGCCTCATGACCGTCCGGTATCCGCGAATGATCCTGACTGTCATGACTGTTTGCGGTCTCCGCAGGAGAGCCTGAGCCTGCGCAGTCAGGAGTCCCGCCCACACACCCGCCGCATAAAGCGCCATTGAGCGGACCATTCAATGGATTTAAGGACACAGCGACTCCCGAGGCAATGATGAGCTCGCTAGAAGGGGATCAAATGCACGTGGTGGGGCCCGAAACAATTGTGCCTCTCTCCTTCGGTCACCTACAAACCCTGGTAAGAAAATGCACAAGGGATCAACACAGCTTGCTCTGGATGAGTCATGGTGAGTGCACACAGGCCAAAGAAGCTGTGCCAGCCATCGAACAATTTTAAAGCAAGATTGAGTACCTACCTGGTTTTAGTTGTCAATCTAATAGGGTTAGATTGATCTAGATGTCATGATTTTTCTGTACCATTATTTTTTCCCTGTCCTGCTCATTTAAGTCCTGATATTTGTAAAAAAGGATCTGGCAACATTACTCACCACTCCCATCTCACAATGCTGTATCGATATAAGTGTAATGGAGATGCATTTATAGCTTCACAGGGAACAATCTAGTATTATTTTTATTCAAAGTACAATTACCATTTTATCCATACCACGAGGTCCCAAGCTTGTGCGAATGGCATCAGAAACAGCTGAAATAATATAATAACAAACTTTATACCAATTTCAAACATCTACATAAATTATTTTCAAACCTTATCAATTTTTCTTTAATAAATTTAAGAATATACAGAAATTCTACTTTTGTAATTTGAAATCAAAGAGAAATAATGCCATGAAATAACAGTAGGTAATTGTAATTTGTACTGTACTGTCAGTGAAGAGATCCAAAGGACCTCCAAAGGCTTATGGTAACATTAGCCGGCCCACCCGGCTTAGTTGCCACCTTTAAGGCCCAATTTCACAAACATTGGATTACTAATAGATAATATTAGATAACTATTTTTAAACGTAATTTATGAATAGACTTCTAGAACATTTCTCACATTTTTTCACTTGTTTCGGTATTGCTTTAGTATCCGGATGCAGGCGCAGGAGTGCGGGAAGGGGGGAGTGGTATTACCCCCCCCCCCGAAAGGGGGTAGGTGCGGAAACCAATAGTTTAGAAGATATGTTTTTTTAATTTTTCAGTACGTGCTTACTATATTTTAGCACACATTGACAATGTTCACTG
This sequence comes from Protodeltote pygarga, assembly GCA_936450705.2. Lineage (NCBI taxonomy): Eukaryota > Metazoa > Arthropoda > Insecta > Lepidoptera > Noctuidae > Protodeltote > Protodeltote pygarga. The sequence goes on along the minus strand of OW388255.2, from coordinate 6,002,182 downwards.
ATATTTTACATCGGCGGAAGACGTGAAGTCGCAGCCCCCCCCCCCCCCCTCCTCCAAAAATACAAATTTTTCTTTATATTTAATGTAAAAATGTAAAAAAATTGCTTAGAAAGAAAATAATAACAAGGCGTAGTCACTCGTGCATAAGCCACGCTCCTCGGGGCTCCTACTTCTGGGTGGTTTGAAAAAAAACCCACGAAGGGGATGGCAGGGTGCCATCCCCTTCTAACCTAAGTAGTCCGAGACAGGGTGCCCCAAGTTCTGAGCTCGCTTCACTTGCATGAGTTCTGTTAAGGAGCACTGATACCTTGTTATTATTGCTTTCTTTTTGGCTGAGACTTCACCCCTTCCGCCGATGTAAAATATCAGTGACCATTGTCAATGTGTGCTAAAATATAGTAAGCAGGTACTGAAAATTAAAAAAATAATATTGGTTTCCGCACCTCCCCCCTTTCAGGGGGGTAAGTACCACTCCTCCCCATCCCCCTCCCCCCTTCCCTAACTTCTGCGCCTGCATCCGGATACTAAAGCCAACCCCTCGTTTCCTTTAGATTTTAGTTTTTCCACCTGACAAAAGATGGCGCTAATGTAAAAGACAAATAGCTGAAAAATACGTAAATATGACTTAAATCTTTACCTATTAACGTTAAAATAGATTTTGTAATAATATAAACCTTTTTTTAGTTACGAAAAATATCGTATTGGGGTTTTAATTTGTGTTTCATGGAATGACCGATTGAATATCCCCATAAAATTTACATTTAGATTTTTGAAATAAGTACTTAAATCTACGAATTTACGAAAGACAGTATCATCACCTAAAACGACACTGACATAAATTACAAAGTGTCAATGGTACATAAACAAAAAAAATAAACAGATCTACCGTAAGCTTCCAAAAATACCTAAGTATCACGAGATCAAGAATAAAATTATCAACACAAAACTAAAATAATTAGTTTAGCACATCTTTATTAACGTAATCATAATAATTAATGAATAATATTGCATTACTGAATCAACATTACAAGCTGCAAAGAAAAGAATAATAGAAACCAAGAATTATCGTATCAGATGTTTTTACCTTTAGCGGCATCTATGTTGCTGAGCCTGATGTCAGTCGGTTTAGTTTTATCTTTGTATACTGCAGAATTTACTTTAGCAGAATCACCACCAGCTTTAGGAGCCATTGTTATACAATTATATGTTTGGTTTAATTGAACGATTTTCGAGATGAAAGAAGATTAAAATTTCAAATACATTAACTCCAATCCAATCAAAATCACAAGACAAATGAACAATTTGACAATGTAACATGACATTTTGACAATTTGTTGTTGTTACTACAATTCGCCAAAATGCAGGCAAAGGTTTGAACCATACAACCTTGTCTTGTTTTTATTTTCTTTTGATATGACGATGATAAATGAGGATTATGTAATATATTATAATTTTTTATTATATGTTATTAATTATAGTTGTCGTTTGTTCTTTACAGGAACTGATGGACGCTACTGGAGGCGCCAATCTCGTAGCCTAGTTCTGGGCTGACACAATTTAGATTGCCATCGACACGATAAGAAGAAGTATTATAGTTATTCGTTTGAAATCTATCTTTCTTTATTATTCGTTCATACTATAATCATAACTTCATAGATTAATAGATTGTCAGTCTGTGAATACCTACGATCTAAAGGATTCGATTCATTTCACTTATGAATCGATTCGTCTGAAGATCGTATTGAAGTAAATCGATTCAAAAAATCACTAGATCGTATTCACTTGAACCGATCTTAATAAAAATAGAATCGTAACGTGCATCCCTATGAACTGTTGACACTTGACATCTTGGTTGACATCATGCGTGACATAAATGACATTATTTTCGTTCAGTCCAAGAAGTGCCAAACTGCCAAATAAAAAATAAATCATAAATCAAATTTTTTGGTACTTCGATTTGAAGTATTAATGAATTTTTATTGTACTTGACACAGGCAGAGTAGAAGTCATTAGTCAAGAAGTTCGCTTGCAACAAGAAAATAAAAGAACAAGAAGAAACACATACTTATAGTTTTCCGAGTTCAATTCAATTATGATACTACAATGATGATTTCACTAGTAGCTAAAATAATAAATTTATTTGCTTCAACCCTACACAATATTTTACTTACAGCATCATTTACAGGAAGAGTAATAGTTTCAGTCCTATCATGGCTCTTGTCTGTATTATTGAATACCTTCCGAAGCTTGTTTCTTTTCTTCGAAATAGTGTATGAAGACAATATATCGATATTTACAGAAGAAATACCGGCTTCCACTAATGGGCTAGTTGAAACAGTGGTTAATCAATTATCCTATATTCAGGATGGAATCGTTAAAGTTTATAGTGACATTCATTTAAAGTGTAGTGCTGCATTAGCCACAACACATTGGCTAACTGAAGAAATTTTTGTGGTACTTAGTGAAGTGTTAAGTTCATTAAAGAGTACTGTGATATTTGTAGGTGATACGGTTTGGCTTTTAATCACATTTATACCTGTGCATCTTCCACAACTGCTAAGGGCAGTATTTAAGTACATTGGACATATTTTAATGAGTGTAATTGTGGATTACTATTTGATACTTTTGAAATTCACTAATTATTTAACAGAAGTGCCTTTACAATCATTTATGGGAATCACAAGTGCTATTATAATTGTGCGTTTATGTGTGCACTTTAGGGAAACAATAGTTAATCAAGTCACTATGTTGTATTGGTCTCTATTAAGAAATATTTTATATCTATATTATGTACTTTTTAATTATTTCACAAATTCTGATGTTGGTGTAATAACCCAGTTAGCTGGTGGACAAGATGTAGGTACTTTGAATTCTACAGATGTTGATGATGCTGCCAATGCGGCAGACTCATTATGTGTGATATGTCAAGAACGGCAAAAATGTGTACTTACTTTGCCATGCCGCCATGTATGCCTGTGTACTGACTGTTGCAGACGCTTGTATGGGTATCAGCGGACTTGCCCCATTTGTAGGACATTCATTTACCACACTGTGACAGTGTATTTGTGACATTTAAGCAGATATGGATTATTAACATTCCTTGTGCTAAAACTATTTTATGTGGAAGTATCAGTTTGTAGCACATGTGTGAATATGCATGAGTCTCAGAATAACTACTTTTGTGATAATATCTCAGTTGAAGATAAACTAAGTCACTTCTATTAATATGTATATAGAATAGTTAAGTTGGCATAAATAAGCATTTAAAATAATGTGTTAATAGTAATTAAAAGATGTTTATTCTTCTAATTTTATTGTGTTCTTATTTCTTAAAACTATAAATTAGAAAAATTGTAGGCAATAACATTCTATAAATAAATAAACTACACTAAATAAGAATATTCTACACAAAGCCGATTAAGAGAAACCTTTGATATCTATTTACACTACTGAAATCTGGCACATGGTGACTCTGGATAGTGTGAAGTACCTCTACTCAACAACATTTTTCATTATAAATTCAAAAATGACATTTATGCTTAAAAGTATGAGTGTTTTATCTAATGTATTCTTATGCCAATCTTGATATAGAATTTATGCTAACAAATCACCATCAAATGTTTGCATGTTATTACAAAAAAGTAGGTATTTAAAAATACACATATTATACAAAATTATTAACAATTTTTTACTTATTCTAGTGCCTATTCCTTAAACTGAAATTATAATGCTTTGAAACTATTAAACTGATACTAGCAGACATCTCGAATATACAAGTTAATACTTACACAATAAAGTTTCCTCGTCCCTCCTATGGTCCACTAAACATTTACAAGGTCTCTTGTCAAGATGACTGCCAGTATCGGTACTTGATTGTAATAAGCCACATTTTTTTACTCACTCTCTCTCACTACACTACTGACTACAATTATGTATAACAGAATCATGGAACTTGTTAGTCCATGCTATGACTGTCTCATATGTGAGTTAAGCACATAATTTTCAGATTCTCTAGCTTCTACATTGTGTATATTTGTCCGGTGCCTTGAGTTCAGATTTAAATCTTTTAATGATATTTGAAAATCTTTAAATGCATTTAACATAAATACTGCTGTTATTACAATTAGAAAACCACATATGCAACCTATGATATCGGGACTAGACATATGATCCCATTCTTTAAAGAGAATACCTGATGCAATAATAACTAGTACTGTAAACATGACATAGTACACGGGTGTTACAATACTAGTGTTAAAAATATCCAGTGACTTGTTAAGATAATTCATTTGAATGATTATACATACTATAGCAATGGCAAACAGCAACCAAAACATATAATGTGAAAAATTGTTAACATTTCCGGAAAAACTTTCTCTTACACCTAAGGCAACTCCTTTACAAAAGACGACAGTCAAGCTACCTATTGATGAACATAGTAACAGATACACTGCAATGTTTGTATTGCCAAATCTTGGCACAAAAACTATTTTTAATATTAAACACATTAAAAACATTGTGCCGACATAGCTTAAAAAAAAATAGTCAAATAATTTATCAATTAATTCTTTAAATGATTTTATCTCTTCTGATTTTGGTGAATGTATTACAAATATTATTGATCCAATTATGCAAAGGAAGCACCCAATCTGAAATCAGAATGTAAATTTTACTACAGGATATTCTATTAAATTTGAGCCATAACATAAAATAAGTTTAAAACATACTTTTCCAATAAAATTTAGTTTTTCATTTAGAAACTTGGAAGATAGTACTGCTGCCACCAGTACACTAAGAGCACCTAATGGAGTCACCAATGCTGCAGGAGCAAATGCATATGCCAGTAAATTTGCTGCTTCACCAAAGCCCACTGAAATAATGTATTTAATTATTTTTACCTATCATATTATTTTATGCTAATTGTGTGTATTGTAATTATAAAGTTACAAACTTGTAAGTAGACCAAGCCACCACAGCCATTGTTTTAAGTATGCAAAACCCCCTGCTGATGCCCTTAGATTTCCAGAGGCTTGAAGTTTTTTAAGTGCAACTTTTTTTATTATAAAACTTGATCCAATAAAAACACTAGATGATATAGCGAGACCTAACCCTATGAAAAAGTGGGTATTGTCATAAACTAGACCATTAACATTCAGCTGAGAAGTTTTCATTATATTGTGTTCAACTAGGTACTTGCTTACTTACTACAGTTGGGAATATCATAAAAAAACCTTACAATGAATTCAAAGCTTTGAAAATCCTGATTTACAGTGATTTACATAAGTTTTCCTTTTTCAAAAAGCAATGCACTTTGCATTGCTTTTAGTTTAATCCCTTTGATTATATTATATTGATCAAATCTTGTTTATAATCAAAGGTACTTCGATCGGTCAAAAACATTTCACACTAAAATTATTTCAAAGAGAATTAATTCATTTTAATTTTAAGTCGTTGGAAGACGCAGTTATTCCAATTCCACGTTTATCTTCTTCGTAAATTATTTTACTTGCACCAAACCAAATAGTAGCTTCTGTAGCAATAAATATATCAAAACCTTTCAAAACATTACTGGCTTAGTGATTTCAGTGATCTTTTCCAGAGTTTAGTAGGGGCAAACTTAATCTATTCAGAGTACTTAAACTGTAAACTAAACACTAGTGTTTGATCTATTGCACAGACTTAATAGGGATCTATTATCTCATTCATGTTGATTATTGATATTGATAAAATTCTTTGGTATATGTTCGTAGTTTGTTGATTTTTAAATTGATAACAATCAAAGTAAGTTTCAAGTTGACGTACACGTCAAATCTACAGTCAACTGTCAAATCAAAACCACAGAGATCACTATCAGGGGGCGATTCTCATGCCCCCTGGGAGGAGAGTCGCGCCCTTAAGGTGGTTTTATACCGGCCGAGCGTGGCCGAGCAGAGCAGAGCAGAGAGTGAAATCACGCTGACCCCTTTTACACCGCGAAGCAGACCCGCGCAGACCATCGCGTGATTTGTGTCCGTTTTACAAATTAAATACATACTCTATTCTTTGAGTAATAAAGTTCAATATGTATCGCTATAGCGAGCTGACCGCGGCAGACCGTGGCCGACCCGCGCCGACACGCGATGGCCAGCGCGGGCTCGCGCCGGCACGCGCCCGCACGCGCGTGTCGGCGCGGGTCTGCTCGGTATAGGTAGTGATGGACATCTTTTGCTAACAGTGCTATTCCATACGTACCGTGCGATAAGCGTATAAGTCGTCTTGAGAGTTGTGCTGTGTGATGTTCTCAAAGGATTTAAGTAATTAATTTATTTCAATTAGACGAAGAAGAAGAAAGCTGATGACAATTTTTGCTAGACAACGAACTCGCCGTATTTGGATAAGAAACCATATAAAATATCACGACCTGCACGGCGAGTTCGAAACGTTGGACAAAGAGAGTTTTTCCCTGCATTATCGAATGTCCAGAAAAATCACTGTCATTGAAATTTCACCGGTGAAATCACATGTTTTTTTTTTTAATTTCACCAACTGAAATTGAATTAAAAGTAGCTATCACTTCTATGACTAACGTAAAAACCGTCAACGACCCACCCCTAGCGATGGTCGGAGCGTGCCGGCGCGAGGCAGAGCAGAGCAGAGCGTGGCAGAGCAGAGCTGAGAGTGGCCGAGCGGGGCCTCGATGGTCGGCGCGAAATTTTTATATCCGTTTTAACAAAGTAAATACATACTCTATTATTAGAGTAATAAAGTTCAATATTGTACTAACAAATATTTCAATTCCCGCCACGCACATCCACGCGCATCGAGACCTTTTACACCAAAGATGGGAAGGGAGTAGATTGAAATTTTGCCATACAAATTTCACTCTCTGCTCGGCTCTGGTCGGCCACGCTCGGCCGGTATAAAACCACCTTTAGAGTATATAAGAAAATACTATATAATTATTTATATATATTTTCTTAAATACTCTATGCAAAACCCCTTCCAACTGAATAAATAAAGAGAAAAGCATATTATTGTTTATGTAGTTTATTAATATTTGTACATATGTCCTTGTCCTTTGGAAGCTGCTTGGTAGAAGCTTCCAAAGGACAAGGACATATTGCTTCCAACCGGCCGATCTGGAAGTCAATGGGGGAGGCCTATGTTCAGCAGTGGACGTCTTATGGCTGAAATGATGATGATGATGATGATGTCCTTGTTATGTCTTATTACTCAATAAACTACAACCATGTAGTAACCAGTGATAAATAAATAAATCAATCCAAATAATAGGATATTAGATTACTTTTAAATTACAAAAATAACAAGAATCAGACATATTTTTATTTAAATCCGAGATATTGTCGATTGCATGAGAATCGCCCGGCGCCGCCTTGATATAATCTGTACAATTTTTTTTGTAATTCTGCTATAGCTTGGCAAAAAAGAGTCTGGAAAAATTGGGGGCGCCGCTGGCGCACTTTTCACACTACAATTCAAAATTACAAGTTATTTAGTGCTTACATATTTCTATGACGAGTTTTTTGTCATTAATTATAATCAAATGAATCATTTTTATGTTATTTTAGTACTCACAAACTTAGTTCTTATGATTTTTAGTTTTAGTTCCAGCTGTCACCACCTCAGACTCTTTTTTGCCATGCTGTACACACACAGTACTACTGGTACTACTATGGCGTTGACACATGGCAATACCTCGAGCATCAAGCAAGCTTTATAAATATTATACTTAATAAATAATCCATTATATACTGACCTCGCCGCTTACGGCTTTTCGTACAACAAGATGTCAGCTTATATTGGAAAATTTGTAGCTTGATTTGTAACCGTGTGTACACTTGTACAGTTCGTTCAAAGCAAAGAGGTTCTAAAGCTTGCTTTCATAATCAATTTTATTTGTATTGGACATTGGTGTCGGAAACAAGTGATTATATTTAGTATCCCTAGTAAGTCTGTGCTCTTTGCTCGGAAAGAAGTGGAAATAAGGACGGATTTTGTAATCATCTTAAGATTATAATGTCTTATTTCGTTTTTAATTTATATTAAAGTAGGTATTCACTTCGTAATCGTGAATATTAATTGAAACCCAGCTATGGTAAGTCGCTTGTCTAGGTTATATTTTAATGAAATAAGAAGTCGTAATGAAAAGCATGCAAGTGTTTGGTAACACACATACTTCTTAATTTTTTTAATTGATAATTGTTTTTAGGATCCACCTAATACTGGAACTAGTTCTCCTGGTCTTATAGGGACAGGACCTCTTCTTCCTCCGACAATGTTGGGTGGCTTGCCCCCACCTATGCCTCCTACTGTTGGAATGCCTCCGGTGCCCGGTATGCCACCAAATATGGCTGGTATGCCACCACCTATGGGATTTCCGCCTATGATTCCACCATTTTCTATGCCACCTCCAGGATTTCCAGCATTTAAACCTGTAAGATTTTAATTGTATTCTCAAGTCTTAGGTTACTATTCTGTATTTGGCAATGGCATAGGTTAGGTATTTGGTCAATTTTTGATACTCAACCAAATACTTAAAAACAGAAGTAAAAAATAACAAAGCACATTAAATTAATCATACAACTCATAATACAGACAATAATTCATGAACATTAACCACTTCACTAGTTTCATTGTTTGTTATAAATACATATACAAAAAGATCGATTGTACAAATGCAACTAAAAAATATTTGTTTACATTGCATAATTAAGCCGGTTATAACATGCACAAAAACATAACACAATCAAGCATTAACACATGCAGAATATGTGTGGAAATCAGCCAGTTATACCCAACCATTGGTGATCCGAAGCATAATGTGAGAGTGGCTTACTGAAAATGCTTTTTGTAATAATGTGATATTTTTTGTGCTTTTTTTTTTGCTCCAATTTTTTAAGTTGCATGAGGGCAAAGCCAAGCAGAATTTGGTATACAGTGGGGAAAACTTGAAAAAAATTGTTAGGTTAGGGACTTTTGTTTTGCCTCTTAGGTATCACCTATTTAAGGTTAAGTAAGAGACAAGTCATATAAATCCTCAAAATTAGTCTCAAATATTGAGATTTTGTTGTCAATTTGTTATTAAGTACTGGTCCAATAAAATTTGAATTGGGTCTTGACTCAACAAGAAGAAGTAGTGTAGAATAAAGTTGTAAAGAAGCTACAAACTGTATATGTGCCAAATCAATAGGCCATATACGTCATTATAAATACTCTATATTGGTACAATTCCAGGATATGACTGCTCCAGCTCCAGATGTAGCCCCTTTGGCCAATCAAAGCAGTCCATGGTCGGAACACAAAGCTCCTGATGGAAGAACATATTATTATAATTCTGTCACAAAGCAAAGTCTTTGGGAAAAACCTGATGATTTAAAAACTCCAGCAGAGGTAACACAATATTTTATTAGATAAACAGTTGTTAGATAAATACAATAAATTATTTAATGTAGGTAGGTATGTAATGTAGTTTAATAGAATTTTTAAATGCATACTATTAATGCATTTTTCATATATTTCATTACAATCTCTGGATGGACTTTTATTTACATGAATGGATGGAATTTTATTTACAAACTGTCAATGAAAATTGAGGTATAATTAATACTTGCCATGGAGAATTTAATTACTGGCAAGCTAAAGTGAATTAAATAAAAGTTTAGTAAAGTATCAACAATATTACAAATAACTTGGTCGGGTCGAATACACCAAATTTTATGATTATTATTTGAAAAATATTTTAAAATTAACAAAATGATTTGTCTCTTCCCAACTGGCATATTCTAGGTTGTTATTTGTTTTCTATCAACAGAAACTACTATCTGCTTGTGTCTGGAAAGAATACACAACCGATGCAGGAAGAGTGTATTATCACAACATTGAAACTAAAGAATCTAACTGGATCATACCTAAAGAGCTTCAGGAGATCAAGGATAAAATTGCTGCTGAAGAAGCTGCACAGTAATTTTATTTTGATAAATATTTTTGTGTGGTGAGGTGGTGCATTGGTTGCGGAGTCGCTTTGCAAGCTCGTGGGTGTGGGTTCAAACCTGGCATGTAACAAAGTGACTTTTTAAATGTCATGTGTATTTTCTTAGTAAATCTAAGATACCACTGAAATTGCCAACCCACAGTGAGCTAGCGTGGTGATTAATGCTTGTTCCTTCTCTGTATGAGAAGAGGCCTTTGTCCTGTAGTGGGACAGTTACAGGCTTATTGATTATGTTAAATATTTTTACAAAAAAAAAAAATAGACTTGAACCACTAAAAAGCTAGACATAACACAAAAACATTTGTTTTTAACAGTCTATCTCAAGCTAAGCAGAGTTCATATTATATGCACGCAGGTTTCATATTAAATCACCTCATCCTAAGCCTTGGCACCTACTCCAGAACAACGGTTTTGATTTATTTCTAGCTTTTTAGTGCTTTTTATTCTTACAATTTTGAGTGATAGGTTCATTAAGGAGGCCAACTTCCTTTTTTCAGGGGTTGGTTATGTGAGGAGTCCTGTTTTATATCTCTGAATTGAATTATTAGATCATGATAATATTAAAATGGGACCTTCTGGAAACTAAGTACCTATACTGGAGGTTCAAACAAAAACAAATATTTTTCAAACCAGTCCAGGCATCTTTGAGTATAATCTAGTATCGAGAAAAGTACAACCTCCTCCTTTTTTGAAGTAGGTTAATACATTTAAATAAAAAAAGCCACATTCACGCCTGCGCACCTATTACCACCTGTTACTCGCAAAAACAACTGACTCGGGCATGCCGTGCCATCGCTTTACCAAATTAAGCTACCGAGCCCTGCCCGCTTCAGTTGAAATTGCGAATCTCTTTCGAAGACTGCTGTGCCGCGCTGATATAATTGTGCGAATCACAGAAAATTAACGCGACAGCAGTGACCCTACAAACCCATAATAGTATTTATACCTGAAAAAAGAACCCATTTTCATATTGGGAGGACCCCTACATTTTTTTTTCTGAATCTTTATTTTTTAATACAAATACAACGTGGTTATAAACTTATAAATATCTCTTGAAATATTTAGCATAAACTAAATTCAACAGACAATATCTTTTACAGGACAGCCTTAAGTGCCGAAGTTACTCCTGGAGAAGTACCTTTACCATCTTCTCCATCAAATCAAACTGGAAGTTCTGCCTTAGATGAAGCTATGGCAAAAACTCTAGCAGCCATTGATACATCTTTAGCCAACTCTATACCAATACCTGAAGAAAGTAAGTTTAAAAAAGTGTAACAAACCCAATCTCTGATGTATTATTAGATATTAAAGGAATACGTGAAGAACAGCATACCGTGCACCAAAGTATATTATTCATTAAAGGCACACTAAGGTACACTGCAGGTACGCATAATAAGAAAAAAAAATGGTGAAAAAAGCATCTCCTAACCGAAAAACATGGACAACCGCAGTTCTAACGTTAGAATGGCATGGCATGGTACATATATTATTTCAAATCTTTTTATCAAAAGAGGTACTGTGGATTTCATTAAGGGTACAATGAGGTACTCTGCAGGTACCACCTTCCTGTAGGAAAGCAGCTCAATTCTGTGATATACACCCGTGGTCATGACTCATAATGCACATGCCTTACCACTCACCAAACGTTAACGCCGCGTCCATTATACACACTCTGATAATCTGATAATCTGATATCCACTAATTATGTTACAATTAAATAGCTACTACATCGGTTTTGTGTCCTTTTAATATACTTGTGTATGACCATATATTTTTAGGCCGAAGCACGGCGGCCCGTGTGCGAATCATCCGCGCGACTTACAGCTTGGCAAAAAAGAGTCTGAGGTGGTGACAGCTGGAACTAAAAATAAAAATCTTGAAAACTAAGTTTGTTAGTACTAAAACAACATAAAAATGATTCATTTGATTATAATTAACGACAAAAAACTCGTCATAGAAATATGTAAGGGCTAAATAACTTGTAATTTTGAATTGTAGTGTGAAAAGTGCGCCAGCGGCGCCCCCAATTTTTCCAGACTCTTTTTTGCCAAGCTGTATCTTCGTTCTGTAAACTGTACGTTATCACTACATAGTATAAAACAAAGTCGTTATCCGCCCGTCTGTCTATCCCTATGTATGCTTAGATCTTTAAAACTACGCAAAGGATTTTGTTGCGGTTTTTTTTAAAGGTAGAGTGATTCTTAAGGAAGGTTTATATGTATATTGCACCCGTGCGAAGCCGGGGCGGGTCGCTAGTTTATAAATAAGTATAATCAACTATGTTGATCGAATTGACTTACCAATATTAACTTTTCTATAATTTGCTTTTTAATGCAATAACAAGCAATGATGAATGAATGAATGAAAAATAAAGAAATAATTTAAATTTGTCAATTAATGGAATAGGACTAAAAATTATTGGCTACACAGAGATAGGAGTACTTAATAATAATATAAGTAAAAAAATTTTAAACGTAAAACGGTTTTGCCATCAAAACTAAAACTGTGTACCAAATATCAGATCAATCTTATCAACAGGAAGGCGAAGGTGAAATATTACTAAATTTGAACCAAATAATAAACAGGTCAAGCTAAGTAAAACCTTTTAAAAATGACGTTACTTTGTAACGTCAAATGAACTCCATACGGTATTACAGATCGTTATTACGCGGGATTATGATGTTATCGGATAAGATCATAATCCCGCGTAATAACGATCCAGTTAACCCCTTCAGAAATTGCGAGTATTTGTAACTTTGATCATAAGCTCTCACAATTTGAATGATTGCCATTGTTTTCATAAGGCAATTTTTAATTACAAATATCTCTAAGTGACATAATTCTCGTTTATTTAAGTGTCCTCTATACATAATATAAACTAGCCTCATCCTGCGCCACTAATTTGAAAAAAAACCTAAATGGCACCACAAAGGTTCGAATCCTGTACAAATAATTTTATGCAGTAGTTGTCTACCCTATTATAAATTTTCTTTTTGCATTTCCTAACATATAGTATAATAGTCTTTAAATGTAATTTAATTAAGAATAGATGTATACAGGTATTATTAATAAGAATATCATTTAAAGGTAAACCCGAGGAAATATCGTTACCAACCCAAGGCATGAATAATGAAAATTCTGACCATCCACCAGAACTACAATACAAAGACAAGAAAGAAGCGATTGAAGCCTTCAAAGAACTCTTAAAAGATAGGGTAAGACAGTAGTTTATTTATAGGTATCCAAATCATATTATTATTATTTTATACTTGTAACAATTTTATCTACACTTCTATTGTAAAGTTCTAATTATGAAATTAAAAATAGTAATTAATAATTCATAATTCACAATTATTCATGTGTATAAGAAATTTTAAGAGATATTTTATCTACTACTCCCATGCTTTAAATACTCTATAAAAGATTCGGAAATAGTTGGCAATAAGCTAGTCCTAATAACCATAATAATAATCCAAACGGATGATATAATGTTGTTCTGAATTTCATTATAACACTCCTTTGTTTTTTTTTGTTGTGAACACGTATCCCCCTCTCCCTCATTACTCGTCAGCCATCGACCGCACGTATAAACAAAGCAATATTACTTGTTACGATAATTCTGCTATTATCCTACCAAGAGTTCCGTTCGGTTTCTCCTAACTCCATAATCAGATCCTTTCAATTGAAAAAAAAATCCACATCGCTTCATAAATGAGCGTGTTTTGAGGTAACATACATAAAAAAATAAAAATAAAAACTCAATCGAATTGAGAACCTCCTCCATTTTTAAAGTCGGTTAAAAAAGAACATTGTCATTCACGCGCGTTTCACTACCCAAACGGCGCGGCGTAAAAAAAATGTAGATTATACGAATCAATTCCTGTCATTTTGTATAGTGCAATTATTAAAATTCACTTGAATAATAATCAAGTAGGTACTTATACAAATACAAATATAGATTATACAAAATGTTAACTACTACTACAATAAATACTTATTTTATTAATACTTAGTTTATTTGTGTATACTCAGGAATGGATTATAATAGGTTACAAGACTGGCTGTTTTAATGTTAGCAGTAAGTTATTTCAAAATCTTTTATAGAGGATTCATATTATAATGGGTGTAGATAAAGTCTTGTATGCAACTGTTGATAATTAGGTATTAAAACACTCATGTGATACTATTAAACCCACAATTACTATGCAACTGCAACAGTTGCATAAATAACTATTATAATGCAGTTTCCCAAACAATTTCTTAAAATATTTTTTTTCTATTAATGTACAATTTGGATTGTTTTTCAACAAGGAGTTTTCAATGCAATTTTTGTAGTGGCTGAATGGGGGCCATTCAAATATAATTGTAATGCTGTTTTTTTGCAAATATTAATCCACCTCCTCTCCTCCTAGTTAGCAAAGCTCCTAAAAGCTCACGTAAACATTGGTACATGCATTTTTCAATATGTTCTGGTTTATTTATTGATTCTTGAGCAGCAGTTATAGCTCTAGAAATAAGAAATAGGCTTGGAATAGATTGGCAGAAGAAATTTTAACAAGTGAATAACACGAGGTCATTCTCCTGCTCAGTTCTAAGCGGGTAAACGACAACATATCCATTATTTTGAGGAATTCCTGAAAATGCGTTTCGTTTTCAAGCATAGACAAGTAGGGTTGCCATATTGTTAAAACCAAAATCGATTTAATTTTGTAGAGAATCCAAATAAGTAAAAAATATATTACTGCTGATGTAATCACCATCCAGACTGACACCACCAGACAGACATCCCCTTGTCATCAAAAATAAGCAACCAAAGACCCCTCTGTAGTGCTTACGTAATACTTGAATGGCCTCATGTAGTCTATGGTGGCGCGCGCCAGGGCGCATGCGCGGTGTACTGAGTTTGGGCGCCACGTTCATAATTATTGTGTTTGTTTAATTCTTGATTATGTGACAGTTTCATAAACTACTATAATGTGCATTCATATTATTTGACTAGATTCTTTAGTATAAAAAAATGTCATTGCAATGCACTAATACTGGTCCTGAAAAAGGACTAATACAGTCATTGTACATAGGGCTTCATTTTTTTTGATATGTTGATTATGAGAAGGCGCTGTCTATCTGTCCTTCTATCACAAAATAAACATTTCAAAACGGGTTCAAATGTTGGTTTTAACACAATTATTTATTTTCTTCTTACTGTACAGTACCAAATACCTACTTCTAGTAAATAATAATTGTATTTTTTAGAATGTGCCGTCAAATGCATCTTGGGAACAATGTGTGAAAATAATATCTAAAGATCCTAGATATGTAACATTTAAAAAGCTTAACGAGAAGAAACAAGCATTTAATGCATATAAAACACAAAAAATGAAAGATGAAAGGGAAGAACAGAGGTAAATATATAATAATACTAGCTGTCCGGCGCGTCTTTGTACGCGTAATTATACTACCTCTACGCCTATCCTACCCTACCCTACTCTATACCTACCCTACCCTACTCTACACCGACTAACTACCCTACAGTACCCTATTCTACATCTATCCTTACCCTACCCTACTCTTCCCCTTAAGACTGGTAACATAAAACGGGATATAATTTAATTAGGTATATCAATTAATAATATAATGGAAGTGTAGTGTATGAGTCAAAAAGTGTGGAGTAATACCAAAAGAACAATTATAAGTTTTGTACCATAGATTTCATTTTTCAGATTAAAAACTAAGAAAAATAGAGAGAACCTGGAAGAGTTTTTATTAAGCTGTGATCGCGTGACATCTTTAACGAAATACTATAAATGCGAGGAAATGTTCAACAATCTTGAAGTAAGGAGGCTACAAAATATAATGTTAAACTTACTTAATAAATTGTTAAACATTTACACAATACTGCAACATTTTTATAGATATGGCGGTGCGTACCTGAATCCGATCGGAGAGATATATTTGAAGATTGTATATTCACAATTACAAAGCGGGAGAAGGAGGAAGCTAAGGCATTAAAAAAACGCAATATGAAAATGTTAGCACAGGTAAACGATTTATCCTCTAATAGCTCGACTACGATAATTTGCACCATCATTTTCTTTAAATAAACCCGGTTCTCGAACAATGTGTTGTTTTTCAATTTTAAATATTAAGATATTTATATTACAGGTTTTGGAGAACATGAGTGAAATTACTTACAGTAGTACATGGAGTGAAGCTCAAGTGTTATTGCTAGAAAACTCTGCTTTCAAGAATGATGTCAGCTTGCTAGGCATGGACAAAGAGGACGCATTAATAGGTAGAAAATATTATAGCAATACAGCTAAGCATTTTTTGTAAATTAATTGAAGAAGAAACTGACAATCTCCATTTACCAGACTATGGATAGTGTTTGGTCCGTAGTCTGATTTAGTGCTTCTTATTGTTGTTTACTACTCCATTGAAAACTTTACAAACAAATACCGGTTCTTGATTAGCTAGAAAAATGCCATGGGTAACATCCATTCGCATCAACTTTCATGTCATCTGAAAACAAATATCTTGCTAAAATTCGGAAAAAAAATATTATTTACCCATACAATTATCATATGATAAGTCGTGAATTTTGCCATATTCGTTGTGATACCAAATTTCTTATTTCTCGCCGTTCAAAAGGTGTAAGTATTAACTTTCTTTCTTTATCGTATGGTTGATGAACAACCTGGTGTCAGAGTTTAAAGCGGCCCATTGAAAAATCTCTCAGGTGTGCTGGTTTCCTCACGATGTTTTCCTTCACCGTTTAAGCAAGTTAATTTAATAGTTTCTAAAACGTGCATGAGTCCGAAAAGTCAGAGGTGCGTGCCTGGGTTCAAACCTAGTACCTTTGACTTGGCAATCCAACGGTCATACCACTAGGCTATCCCTGCTTCGTGTATATAGATGTATAAACAACAGAAATAGATAACTACAGTTGACAAATACGTTTATTTTCTGTGCGACGCTAATGCGTTCTGTGCGAAAATACAAACAATTTTATTTTTATTATTGAATGTCTAAATAATAAATTTGTATCCATGTATATTGTTTTTTTAGTATTTGAGCAACACATTAGAAATTTAGAAGCTGAATACCAGCAAGAAAGAGAACAGGTCAAAAAACGCAATAAAAGGCAGCAAAGGAAAAATAGAGATAATTTTTTGGTAAGTACTAAATATTACTGACTCGGAAATCAATTGGTAAGTGCGCCTGTCGCAGGTGTAGGGATGGGGAGCCCGGCCACGACATCGCCGCTCTCAGCGACGGCTTGGCGCGGGTCGGTGAGCAGTAAGAACAAATGTACTGAAATTATCCACGATGCCACAACTTGCCGCACTTTGCGGCAGCTCTAGCTGTTTTCGCCAAGCCAATCGCGGTAAAAGCCTGTGGTGAAAACTCACATTTTGATCTGAAATGATGTTGTAAATGAACTTCTGTGTTGACTCATAAAATGTGTGGGGATAAATTTCCTATATCCATTATATAAATCACTGAATTCTGCATACTTAAAACGCTTTTTATTGATTTCGTGCACTCCTTCCCTGCCGCTAAAAACCGAAATCGTGGCCGGGCCGAAAATGACCATGCGTTCAAGAAATTATCGTAGCTGGTCTACACACATCACAACTAATTAACTATTGCAGATCTTTTTACCTCTAGGTTTTACTGGACACATTGCACGAAGAAGGGAAATTAACATCAATGTCATTGTGGGTTGAGTTATATCCAGTTATATCCGCTGATATGCGTTTCTCAGCTATGCTTGGTAAGCTATACACAAATTATCTATTGATTTAAATCTGTCTAACTGCAGTGGGAAAATACGGGCTTGTAAAAAAAAACTTATATCGTACTTTATTTAAATTTACAAAATTTAAAATGCCACATTTATAAGATTTTGTAGATACATCATATCCTCATCATCATATCTAGTTTTGTAATACTTTAATAAATAATAATAATAAGAAAAGAGGCAGGGTTTGACGGTTGACCTGCCCTCACAAAAAAACACAATAAAACAGTGTTCTGGAGGCATCACCTGATATCCTCTCACCTAAATTTGGGTGAGCCTTTGCGAAGCTGTGGGACTGAGATGATATTGATTTACAATATTATGTTTTTTATAGGGCAGAATGGATCTACTCCACTGGATTTGTTTAAATTTTACGTAGAGAACTTGAAAGCTCGATTCCATGATGAAAAGAAGGTCATAAAGGAGATATTGAAAGAGAAAAGTTTTGAAGTGAAGCCCGACACATCATTTGAAGAGTTCGCGACTGTTGTCTGCGAAGATAGCAAGTCTGCGTCTTTAGACGCGGGTAATGTTAAGCTTACCTATAATTCATTGCTAGAAAAGGTACACACATTTACTTCAATTTCCTTAGTTTATTATTCACCTAATATTAGCAACTTTAAATATTCAATAAATGTATATACAGGCTGAAGCTAGGAATAAAGAGAAGATAAAAGAAGAGTCTAAAGTTCAGAAGAAAATTGAAAGCGCATTTAAATGGGCCTTAAGTGAGGCAAACATTGACCATCAGCTTTCGTGGAATGAAGTTAAGGAAAAGCTGGACCTTAATGCACCTGAATTTGAGGCCGTCTCCTATGAAGAAGATCGAGTACGAATATATAGGGTAACTATTATATATTTTATGACTGATTAAATAATAGCGTTTGACATGATACGAAATATTTTGTTTATGATAACAGGATTTCCAACACGAACAAGAAGAAAGTTGCATGCATTACCATCACCCGAAATCTCGAAAAACAAAACGTTCAAAGAAAAAGAAACGCTCTCATTCTGCTTCCCTGGTGAGTATCTTGTCAAGTAAGGCACTGTTTATATTTTCTTTATTTGTAGTGTGTAAAATTAACGTATACTTTGGCCGCCTACGTACCACGAAGCAAATACAAAGAGGAGACGGCATAAGCACTAGTACACTGAATCCAACGTATGGTAGAATGCCGTCCCGGTGGGACGAAGATTGAAGAAGAACGATTGCAGCTGCAGCGTACTACGCGCAATACCCTGACGATAAACGAAGTTCTTATAAATAATATGTTACGTTGACGTTGTTATTTTTTAATTTATAAGTCTATTTACCATGTTGCAGGTACATTTGCTCTATCTCATTATAATTCTGCCGTAGGCTTGCACAATTCAAAGGATGCACCTGGGGTTCGTAACATACATTAGTGACACTAGTGATACACTAGTAGCAAATAGATTGCTAAAGTTTTTATTTCAGCTATTTATCGCTAGGTGGGCGCAGTTAGCGGAGTGTAACGGTCTCCCTCGCCCCGCAAACTGTCAGGCATTGTATCATTGCAAAATTCCCTTACAGTCTTCTCCTCTTGCTTCGTGGTTTGTTCTAGCCGCGTAGCTCCGCCGTTGCGACCTTGGCCTCTTAATGGCAGTCTTAAACCACGTATTCACTGAGCAACAATTGTTTATAAACTCTGTTTCAGAAACAAAATCTACGTGTTTCTGAAACAAATCATTTTGTTTCAGAAACATATAATTTTGTTTCTGTAAACACTACGTGTTTATCGGTATGTTTCGGTGCTCCCCACTTGCGGCGGAGAACACAGAAACAAATCAGTTGCGCAACAGTTGCATGCGAGTGTGGACGCGTCTAAACATTTGTTTATAAACATGGCTGTAGTGTGGGACGATGAAACTGTCTTTAAATTGATAGAACTGTTTGAGAAAAAACGAATATTATGATATTATAATATATTAACAACACTACTTCCTCGGGCGACATGACCTAAGCAACTGACTGTGTGGACGGCAGACTTTCCGAAACATTGTTCCTGGAAACATTTACGTGATGTTTCAGAAACTGTGTATCCGAAACACTGTTGCTCAGTGAATACATGGCTTTAGTTAGAATATTATAAGGAACAAACAAACATTATTCAAAGCCACTCAAAGTCTAAATTAGTGCTAAGAGGTTTCGGGTATTTTTTTATTTGGCTTTTAGTTATACGCATACCTCTTTGGGCACCTTGTATAAAAATATAGCGTGCATGTTACCGTTAACCGATCCTGTGAATGTAGGTACTATTAAATAATAGGACTTGTTGATCTCCCACAGACTTACATTTTTAAGTCCTTGATGTGAATAGTAAATGTGTGGGTCTTTTCTATACGTTATTAATGATTAATGGCAGGTTTATGTTGTTCCTCATTGTGCTTTATGCCTTTACAGTCAAGGTCGCGATCTCCCTCGCCTATACAAACGGCTCGTTCGCCATCTCCCGCGCCCAGCCATGGTACGTGGACCTCCGATGAGGGCAAGAAACATAAAAAGTCGAAGAAGAAGCATCGCAAACACTCGCCGATGCCTGTACGTATTCACATGTATTTTCTTAAATTCTTCTCTGTTCTGTTCTTACTGTTATTGGTTGTCAAATCGGTGCAAGACATAATGTCTGGAACTATCTATATGACTTAAACCTATATACTTCATAGTATAGCTTGTGTAGTCGGATTTCCTTTTATTTTTTTTTATTAGCCTACTGTGTCCCACTGCTGAGCAAAGGCCTCCCCCATGTCCTTTCAAGTATCCTTTTCCCGCGCTACCTCGGACCAGCCCTCGTGATAGGGGATTTCCTTAAAATAAATTAATAAACTACTTGCTTATTAGAAATCACCCACGCCAGAAGAAGGTGGCATAACGGACGACGAGCAGTTACGACATAAAATTAAGAAATCAAAACGAAGTGCGCCGAGCAGTCCCGAGGAGGAGACGCACGAACATGCACACAAGCCTAAAAAGAAAAGAGACAAGAAAGACAAGAAAGAGCGGTATGTACTACCCGTGTGGATAAATAATGGAATTGAAAATGGCACCAGAACTATTTGGTTCTCGCTCGCACACTATGTCTTCGATTATATTTATTTATTTATTAAGGATCTTCAACAAAGAATTTCTGTTTCTCAGATTACTGTCCCCTGACAGATAATTTCATACAATTTGCACAATTTTACAACTTGCAATCCCTGCTGGTAGTGCCTATTCGTAGACGGTTGGTAGGATCTAAATTGCCAAAATATTTTTTGTACGTACATATCCTGGTTAGGAATAAAAACTTATTTTGAACAATCCTTTGAACATAAAAATTACATTAAGAAATTGTTCAGTTCTAGTGGATCAACTGCATGGAGTGATGCGGAGCTGGAGAACCGTCGCGCCGCTCTGCTGGCTCAGCTGCACGAGCACGAGGCGGACTGACGTCGCGTCACACATGTCCACATCTTCAACGACTACCCCAAGCCGGCCGCCAGCGCTACCGTCACCGCGCCGCCAGACGAACCGCCCGCTGACTACAGCTCTGATTTTGAAATAGCACAATACAACTCAGACGATCAATCTGAATAATAAATTCGCCCACTGAACTACAACGTAATGCTTGTATATATAATTTAGAGAAGTTAATATTTGTTCCATGCCAAGATTCAAGTACCACTAGTTCCTAGAAACAGATTACCATAATTATGTACAGAATAGTTAGTGAGGTATTCTCCACCCCATGCAGATAAAATAACACGCTGAAACAGAATATCCGGGCTGTTAGGGCTTTTAGAGCGCCGACGTTGTGTCGTTCAAATGATGTTAACAATACACATAATTATTATGACAGATGATATAAATTAAATTTTCTATATCTTGCATAGGATATCAATAAAAAATAGTGAGCGATTTCAATAAGGGGTTTAAGTTCTGGGATAAATTTGAATTTAATAACAATCTGACTTAAGTTCCAAAGTTCAGAAAACTAAAATTTTGCAGGTGCTTATTGAGAAATATGTTAATATAAAAATTAGAGTACTTAGTCAACCAAGATTTTATATGATCGAGTAAGTACTACTTACTCAATCATATAAAATCTTGAAAATATGCTAAAATAAATTATGCTTATATGTGCATTATACTCATTATGCATTACATGAAACCTAAATTGTGGTATTCACCTGAAGTAGTTTTTGGTTTTATTAAACAAAAATTGATTTCAAAACTTAAGTGTTTTCAAGTAGCTTTTCCATAGGCTGAATAAAAGAATGCAATGTAGTAAAAACAAAACATATTCAGAATACATAACTGTATGTATGTTATTAATTATCTTCTAGAAATAAGTTTTATGATAAACACTTAGTATATAATAAGTTACTGTCATGGCTGATTCTCTGTTCAGCGAGTTATTTGTGGTATTTTGAAGTAATGTGGCACTTCAGAAATGTTCTGTGTCTTTACATATTCATTGTGATATAGTCCTTGTGGCGCTGCCAATAAAATTTATTGAACCAAAATATATGTTTTTGCTCTGTAATTTTCTTTTCATCATACTTGCTCGTAAATATTGCTATAGCATGCTGGAATAGAAGCTAAACCTAAAATACGACCCCTAGCAGGCTTATGTCACTCGATGTACTTGCGCGCGCTAAATGCCTACCGCTAGCCGGGCCGCCGGAGGCCCTTACATACCTGCTTTACGCTGTGGGTTATATTGTAATATTATTATTAATATAATATTTATTGAATTAACATGACGTCGTCTGGCAGTTTGTGCTGTTCATGGAAGAAGATCCAGTAAAAGAAAAAATAAAGGAATTCTTTCTTTTTTCTATTTACCTATTGATAAAGAAAGGCGAGTGACATTGTTTTTATCTACTTAGGTTTTCAAAACTATCTTATAATCTGATGTCTGTTATGATTTGTCTTGGTTTATACATGAACTAGCTGCCCCGCGCGACTTCGTACGCGTGATTATTCTTTTTCTACGCTTTTTCTACCCTACACTACCCTACCCTATGACCCAACCCTACCCTTCTCTACACCTACCCTACCCAACCCATACTCAACCCCAGCCTACAAACTTTCATCTCCCTTTATGTCTCCTAAAGGAGAAAAAAATCCAAATTGTTTGATACACGTCTTACTTATTTTCAGAATATAAGCTTAATACTCATTTTTACACCTGTAACTTACTTAATAACGAATTTTCCATACAAATTTTCACCCTCTTTTTTATCCACTCAGTGACAGATTTGAAAAAAAAAAATCTATGCTCGTCTTTCATCTAACCACCGAAAAGCTAAATACCAAGTTTCGTACATTTAACTTTAAAAACGACGGACTTTCATACAATCTCTTATCCCCTTTTTTACCCACTTAAGGGTGGAATTTCCAAAAATCTTTCCTTAGTGCACCCCTAGGGTACTTAAAGAATATTGTCTCAAAATTTCAAGTCTCTAGGTCCACCGGTTTAGGCTGTACGTTGTCTGTCAGTCAGTCACGGTACTGTTTTATAAGTATAGATATTGTAAGAAAATACAAGGTATACAGCTTGGCAAAAAAGAGTCTGAGGCGGTGACAGCTGGAACTAAAAATAAAAATCTTAAAAACTAAGTTTGTGAGTTGCTAAGTTGAGTAAAAATGATTCATTTGATTATAATTAATGACAAAAAACTCGTCATAGAAATAAGTAAGCACTAAATAACTTGTAATTTTGAATTGTAGTGTGAAAAATGCGCCAGCAGCGCCCCCAATTTTTCCAGACTCTTTTTTGCCAAGCTGTACTTAGTAATGGTATGCATTTAAAACATTCTGTATAATTATGTATGTAGGATTGTTGATTGTGTTTTGTTTGATTTTGTTTTTTAGCAAAAATTTATACTTACTTTACAACTTTTAATTGAATTTAATTATTAAAAAAAATAAAAAAAATATATTAGTCATACCTGTCAAAACAAAGTTTGAAAACCCGACGAAAAAAAAAATTACTGTAAGTCTTTTGTAGTGTCATGTGAAAGCGACATAGGTACATGTTCTCACCACACTTCCTTTATGACTCAAAGCCTATCCGGCGACTGTCGAGGAATACGAAGGTCGCGCGTGACGACGCTCGCAGAGCACTAGCGACAAGTTGCGCGACCCGTCAATGTCCCAAGCGACGTCGGACGACATCGCTTGGGACTAGATCACAGAAATTCGGTTATTCTGTGACTAGATACTCAGTCAACGCGTGGGACACGTGAATTTCGTGTCGAGCGACATAGTCGCGGGACAAATGTCGCCTAGTGAAAATGCGGCTTAATATAAGAAAGCAATTTTAATGCTTGATATAATTATGGACAATATCATTAGATAAAAAGAAATTGAACGCAAAATTTTATGAATTACAGGCTGGTACGCGTACGGGATTCACGGCGCGGGGGGGGGGGGGACCCGTGCTATTTTGTAAAAATATTGAGTTCCACGTCGAGTTAAAATGCATTAGTCGCAAAAAAAATCCTTTATTCTTCCAAGTTACTTACGCTCACTTATGGGATTATGGGATGGGGGATAATAATTGCAAAAAAATATAATTACAATTATACTCTGGTAGTACAGCAGAGTCTTAGGCGGTGACAGCTGGAACTAAAAATAAAAATCATAAAAACTAAGTTTGTGAGTACTAAAATAACATAAAAATGATTCATTTGATTATAATTAATGACAAAAAACTCGTCATAGAAATATGTAAGCACTAAAAAGCGCCCCCAATTTTTCCAGACTGTTTTTTGCCAAGCTGTACTCACAAACATAGTTTTTAGATTTTTATTTTTAGTTCCAGCTGTCACCTCCTCGGACTCTTTTTTTGCCAAGCTGTTATTTTTACTAAAGACGTAGCAGAATCGTCGTAGCCCGGGACGTCTGGACGAACTGAAAAAAAAAATCATCATTTTGACATTTGAGTTGACAGTGTTCATCAGTGTTGACACTATAGACAGTGACACTGGTCTACCATAGTTAACGAACTCATTGTTGATTATTTAAATAGTAGAATATTATATAGGGAAATAATTATAAAACTATGTCAATTTGGAGTTCTAGTAACAAAAATGTGGTTGACGACCAGTCGGAATTTATTACAGATTTCCCTAAGAAAGCGCACACAAAAATCGACGCAACATCTAAATTGCAAGTTATTCAAGCTTTGGATAATGGCCAGTGTAAATCGGACATAGCTAGAGAATATGGTATTAATCCTCAAACTATCACATCTATTTATAAACAAAAAGACTCAATAATAAAGAAATATACACAGAAATACAAACTTCTAAAGGATATCTGTAGCCTGAATCTTGAACAGAAGCTTCTGGACTGGTTTGAACAGCAGCTAAAAAGCGGTAATGCCATAACAGAAGAAAATCTGCTTATCAAAACTAAGGATATACTGAAAAGCTCGAGTGAAGAATTTACATGTATTGATGATTGGCTTTTTAGCTTCCGCAGAAGACATAATATATCTAAATACACATCTGACAATGCCTGCAGTGAAAAAGCTAAGGAAGAGTGGAAAAGGTTTCTTAAAAGTATGAACTGTAAGGATGTTTACCTGGGTGGTGTTTGTGCATTATCACATAATTTTGACTATAATAGCTATCTGAACGGCCAACAAGCAGATAGTTATGTTTCTTTATTGTTTATAGTTAATACTCTTGGAATTGACAAACGGGAAGTAGCAGTTGTTGGAAGAGAATTAATGGAAACAGAGGCACATGTCAGAAGCCTACCAGTTAGCTATTATTATTGTCCTAACACACAAATAAATTATTCTTTAGTTCTTAGTTATCTAATGAAATGGGAAAATGAATTATCATCTAAAGGAAACCATATTACTTTGGTGTTGGACATACCAGACAATTTCATCAGAAATGTTCACTTTGAGAATATTAGTATAGTCAGTGCAACTGACCTGCAATATGTTTCTAATATTTTAGAAAAGATAGTAGAATGTTTTAAATATCATTATAGAAAATTACAAATAAGCAGAACTTTAACATATGGTAAGGACAATTCATCATTTTTGGATTACATTCATATGATAGGCATGGCATGGTATAACATACCACACAAGTATGTTCAAAGCCTGTCCTTCCCCCCTGATGACGGTAGTCTATTCTTCAACATCAAAGAAGATAGTGATAGCGACCACAGTATATCTCGCTGGTGTAAAATGTATAATGTACCACTGAACACGGAACAATGCCCAAGCTTATTAGATCAATATATCTTTTGTGATAAGAATTTGCCCTGTATTTACAATGGTCAGTTAGATGAGAGTTTGCAAGCTACTGAGCTGTTGACTCGAAAAGCCTCCCAGTCTAGCTCGGGTATGGAGGCCTATCAAGCTATGAAGAGACTTGTTTCCTATCTACAAGGAGAAAGTGCAGGAGGCTCTATTATGAAATATGCCAAGTATTTGGAAAATCATCTAGAATACGGAGCTCTTTTGCAAATGCACCAAATTATAGCTAGTACAAATGATTCAATATAAATAAAATATCATATTCCATATAAAATGTCTTTTATTGATTTTCTAAATAAATTATAGTCCATCAAATCCATTAAATATTTTATTTAATATTATAAACTAAATATAAATTTAAAAAAAAACTTAATCCAGTGGGCAATGTCCCAGAGAGATATATAGATTTAAGTATAGTTGTGAATAAAGTTAATTGTCAATCTAGTTGTGAAAAACTTAAGGAAAGCAATAATATTATACCTGCCTTCAAATAAATATTTATATCTTAAAAATAAAAATAAAGTGCGTAAACCTAATATATTTTTAAATACAGCTTTCTTTTGGGGGCAAACACAGATCACCCCGCCCCAAATAGATACTGCTTGTTGAGTATTTCATTCCGTTTCGAGTTCACCTCCTATTAGTCTGTGATAGAGATGTGTAACTCCGGATTGATTCATAAAAAAGATATATATCTTTCAAAAAAAGTGAATCAATCTTTAAATCTTTGTTCCTCAAAATCAATCTTTAAATCTTTATGCATCAGAGTGAGGCGGTTGATCTGAGTGAGTTGTAAGTGAATGACAGGGATGTTAGATCCAATTCAATCTTACGAATGTACTAATAGAATTTGAACCATAGCTGTATTCAATTAAGGTTCAAATTCTATCTTACATCCAAATTATTGATATCATAGATCCAAAAGATTTACTTGAAATTATAATCTTTAATTCCCAATTCAATCTTATGAACGTAAAATGGAACTTGAACCATAGCTGTATTGAAGTAAGGTTCAAATTCTATCATACATTCAAAAGATTTACTTGGGAGTTAAAGATTTAAAAGAGATAAATCTTTGGAAGCAAAAGATGTAAATTCAATATTTTTTTGTGAATTTTTTACATGTTAGCTTATCACTACATAGTATAAAACAAAGTCGCTACCCGCGTCTTTCTGTCCCTATGTATGCTTAGATGTTTAAAACTATGCAACGGATTTTGATGCGGTTTTTTTAATAGATAGTGATTCAAGAGGAAGGATTATATGTATAATACATGCATATTAGCGTAACCGTGCGAAGCCGGGGCGGGTCGCTAGTTAAATATAAGTATTTAATAGGAAATTTGAAAAAACAACTGATACGGATACGGATACGGATGGGATTCGAACCCACGATCTTGTAAAAATTCACAAAAAATATTAAGAAAATTGGTAATATGTCGCATCGGTGCCTTCTACAACTACAAAGTTTGGAGCACTGAGTCGGATTCGTAATGTATTCCGATAGATATTACCACACGCCCTAGGCGTAGACAGAAATTTCGACTGATTCTGATGGGATACGGTGGCTCAGCGGTTAGAGCGTCGGCACTGGAGGTACGCCGAAGATCGTGGGTTCGAATCCTATCCGTATCAGTTGTTTTTTCAAATTTCTTATTAAATACTTATATATATACTTAAATTATTAACTTTTAACTATAATGTTTTCTTGATAATAATATACAGTATGTTAACTAACAGAAGGCGTTCCCGTTAACCCGTACTATAGCGTCCGTGTATACTATAAAAAATATTTTCATCCAAAATAAAAATGTTTTTCTTTTATTTCACAAAAAAAAAATAAAAGAAACTCTGTGTATCCCCCTTGTCTTTAAATGAGAAAACGGCAATTTGTATGATTATTAGGCATTCTTTCACATTTAAAGACAAGTGTTTTTTACGTTACTACTTTTTATTTTTATTTATTTTGAATAAAAATATTTTTTCGATATAAGTATACGGAAGCTATAGTGTCACGGATTAACGGGAACGCCCTATGTTAGTAAACATACTGTATTATAAACAAGCAATCACATAAACTCTAATAAACTTTCAACTTACATTTATTTTCGATAATATTTTCAACAAAAATCATATAAAATTAAATGAACACTTACTCTAATTACTTACTAAAATTAAATGATCAACTGTTTTGAATCAACAATAAAATATAATACGCGTTATATTTGGCAGTAAATTATTATCTGAAAAATATTCTTGCACTTGTAAGGCTATAATACAATAACTTATATTCTTCTTCTAGTGTTTTTATTTTCTTTTCAGTAAGTGCTAATGCTTGTTGTAGTTGAACTGATCCCCTATTTTGTTGTTCTTGAAGCTTATTCCTCTCATCGCTGATGTGCTTCCAAATGGAATCAAACCAGTGAACAGTTTCAAAATCAGTGTCCTGGGAAAAAGAAAATGAATACATTGAAATTGCTTTACACTCAGGACAGAAACAAATGTCCAACTTCAAGTATGATGAGAGTTTTAGTTTCCTAACTATGTTTTACTTTGCGGATAAGGAAATAATGAATATCTAATAACTCACATGATTTTAAGAAGTCAATGAGCATGCTTTGGGTTCGAACCTGTCACCATTGACTTGCCTGTCTTCTAGTGGTCATACCACTTGGCTAGTAGTCTATTCCTATGATCCGAGGGCATAATATATGTGACTACTTATTTGTACCTAGAATGTTATGGTTGTTGAGCACACATAAGACAAAAAAGTTTTTTTTTTGCCGAATGAGAAGATAATGATAATAATCATCTGCCTAGCCTTTTCCCAACTATGTTGGGGTCGGCTTCCAGTCTTACCGGATGCAGCTGAATACAAGTGTTTTACTCAAATAGTCCAACAATAAATTGTCAGTGTCAATTTTAATGTCAGTGGTCGTGGACGTGTTTATTAAATTTTATTTGGTGAGTATTTATCCTTCATTTACTAGTGTAATAAGTTGTATAGCAAAGAAAATATGCTGTTTTTTGTTTTTTAACTCGTTTTTCTCTTATAAATCTCATTTTAAAGAGTCAAATCATGGTCGGCAAAGTTGTAGCAGGTTGTTGAGGGGCAACCCTATAGGCCTATACACTGTTGTATGAGAGAATTATAAAAACGTGTTCAACTTTGCCTACCATCGTTAAAAAAATATATATATTGTAATTAAAGACTAGATAAAATCTAACACGGAAATTGAATTATAAGCAAAACAGATGTCTAATCGTTCCCTTTGCACCCATAATAATCAATGATATTTTTAGCTAGGCAATGTTGCAGTTTCCAACTTAACTTTGCCTACTGTTTTATGCACTTTTTGGTGATTAATAGGAGTTTTTTTTGGCTAATATGAACTTTATCCCGATAGCTTAAGGTACAATATTGAATCGTAATTGAAAACACATATGACTTTCTCTAAAATGGAGGGTATATCAAATAAAAACGTCAAAATACAGGCAATGTTGTAGCATTTTACCGGTACCAATTATATGAATAAATATATTTTTTTTTTAGAAAGATACTTAAATTTTATTACGATAATAGAATTTGAATTTGCGACCTACTGGTTTAATAAATCTGTCCATCGTAAGATACGGAGATAAAATATTTTGATAATTTCTATAAGGGTTCCTATTAAGGTCGGCCTACATTCAAAATTATATTATAAATTTATTTGAAATATAACAGATTTTCAGTAAGCGGTATAGTGGCTTACTCATGTTTTTTATTTATAATTATTAAAGATAATTTTATAATGATTATATAATATTTATAATTATTAAATGTAGGTAGATAAGTATTTTACGTACAACGAATTTGGGAATAATACAAAATTGGATATATAATATTAATATTGGATAAATAATACAAAATAATAATAAATGGGGCTAAGGATAAGGATGATGAAGTATACTGTACGTACCTGATCCAGTAATTTCAAAATATATGCAACACCCATTGCAAAACCGTCATCAGTAAATGCTGCGCCAACTTTATTTTTCTTCGACATTTTGTCTTTGGATAATATCATGTGTTCGACAAAATTAAGGGTTAATGGAGGAATAATGATGAAAAAGTTTTTGAGATGAACATTTTTCGGATTACGAAATACAGGAGCAAATACTTCTACGAGTAATTTAAAATATTCCGTCCCTTGAATAAAATTAGATATCAAATCATTGATGTTATGATCCAAAATTTCGGAAGACTGAATAACTTTTGGTCCTAGATTATTCTCCTCGCAAATTGGTTGAAGAGACTCAACATTTTCCAAATTTGGTAAAAACATGGTAGCATCTGAGCAGCAATGACGACCTCCGGATCGTATCATTCTAACGTATCCCATAGCATTTCCTATTTGACTTATAAGTTCACGGAATAAATCTAAATAGCTTTGTCCACCTTCATGCAATCCAAGTGCTCTAATGCCTTTGTTAAATTTTTCTGCATTTTTGTAGGAATACATATTACTATTAGCATCAGCAGTTTCCTTGAAATTTCTTAGGTCTTTAATTAATCTCGACTTTATGTGTTCATCATACATGAATTGAGAAAATATAAAGAACTTTTTTTTCAAAAACTGATAAGTGAAGTTTACAGTAGTATTCATGATGCCAGTGCCATGAGTTCTAATGGAATTTGCGATATGCCTGATGTTGATAGAATTTAAATGTTTATTATTACTGCTCTTTTCTATAAATATTTGGTTGTTTAAATTGTATAAGTATTTAGAAACAAATATATGAATGTTACGCATTATTTCTAGCACATCTAAACCTTGTTCCAAAGTTTGTGTTGGAAGGTTATCTTGAACCGTTTCAAGATTAAATTTGAATTTTGCCATTTGACGCATCTCTCCATACGTTTTCCAATCTGACAATACTACTGTTGTTAGATTATAGTACATTGTAGATAGGTAGTATTCTACTGATGGCACAACGGACATGTAAAGAAACTGTATTCTAAAGTTATCTACTATGAGCAATAATTTCTTAGTCATATCAAATGTAAATGGATTTACGACGTCCAGTTGCAAATGAGAATGAATATGTAGTCGCAAGTTGGTTTCTATATTTTGACTTGTATTTTGTATAATTTTATTTTCTATAAGCGATTTAATTTTGTTTAGAAATTGCTGGTACTTAATTACTCCATACTGTTTATCAGTTCTATGAAATAACACAATGCAGTCTTCTAATACCATCAAAAAATATTTTAATTTTAAAGTATTTAATTGAATGTTAAAATTCTGTTCGAAATAAATGGGAATAATATTTTGATGCCACAGCAGCCATGAGCAATTACATAAATTTTCTATGGACTGAATAAAGTTTGATAAGGTTTGAATTTTTTCAAGCAGCTTTCCTAATTTGATGTAGCTGTCTTCCAAATAAGTTGTATCGGGTACAAAGCTTAATGCAATATTAGTTGCTATATTTCTGTCAATTGTTGCAGCTCCTTTCAGAGCTCTTTCTGCGATCACAAGGCATGTTAGTTCATCAAGTCTCTTATTTGCATAATTTTTATCAGTCATCAGAGATTTTTTCACTTCAAGTATGGATGATGTTGATTGAAATATTAGGTGTTGCTGAATCATGTTAATTGAAATAATTATTTGATTTCGATTACGAGTAACAGCATTTTTAATTGATTTCAACATGTACATAATTTCAAATAACGAAGTTAACATGCTCTTTGGTAATGGTATCCCCAGTGAAAGATGTAAATTAATCAAAGTAAGCACTTCATGGTTTGTTCTAGATGCAATGTTAAGGCCATCCAGAAGTGTTTTTGCATGCAAGTTCATTTCTGAAGCACTAAGTCTGTGGTGACTAGGAGAAAACATTTCTTCTATACTAAGAACCCATTGCATACATATGGTATGGAGATTAGTGACGTCCTTTACTAAGCTTGCTTTTTTTGTACAAATGTAGGCTTGTCGACCTTTAATCATAGTTTGAGATATTTTTTCATGTTTTGCAAATTGTGATGCAACATGTCTTTGAAGAAATTGTTCAGGATACCATATTGTTGTTCCAATGATATAAATGCTGTGTGCCTGTAATAATCATAATTAACTTGAATCAATTTCGGAAAATCAGAAAAAAAAAATACTGAAGGGGACAAAAGGAAATGAATCACTCAATAAGTCAATACTCATTCAGTCGTAGGTACTATGATATTAAGACGATCTTTATGTATACCCAGGCCGCCAGGGTATATTTGTATTGGAGAACAATTTGAATATCATTTTTCAGGTAATATTTAAAGAAATAAATAGGTTTATTATTTAATAATGATAATTTACAAGTTAAAATATTAATGGCTATATAGGTTTTGAATTATTATATGTTTGTATTGCATTATTACTATTTTATAATTATATAGATAGTGAGCTTAATGTAAAATAAAAAACTAGGAAACTAGTCATTCATTCGACTCATTCACAACCAGAACAGAATGAGATCAAATTAATAGCATAGTGATGTATATGTTACAGTTAGTGATTAATAAATTAATTAATTATCAATTTAGATTGTCATCGTCACGCTAAGAAGTGAAAAATTGAAAATTATTAATAATAACCGGAAATTATTATATTAATAGTAACTAACACCCCGCGGTTAAGGTGATAAAACCACATTAATAATTATCATAATCAGCATGTAACAGAAGTCCGAAATAATGCTTTAAGGGCGTATAAGGTACCTTACTTCTAAATTTAAATTCCATATAGGTGTACTTATTATAATTCAATTTTATGTTCTAAATTCAATTGAGTCAGTTCACATACGATACGTTTACGTAGGCATGGAAATCCATAGTGGCAGAATAGCAAAGGTTCGTTTTGTTTAGTATTTTTAAAACAATATTTGTAGCATTTTTTTTTTGAATTTTTTTACATGTGGGTTCGAATCCCATCCGTATCAGTTGTTTTCTCAAATTTTCTTATTAAATAATTATATTTGTAGCATGTTTAATTATTTTGTTATTGATGATAGTTATTAAATTTTTATAAAGTTTAGTAGTAATAGTGTTTGACCTGTTCTTTAAACATTTAAAAATAACTGAACTGATACATTTATTAATTTTCAATGGATTGTTTCTTATATTATAATGCGAGTTCCGATAGGTCCATTGTTTGTTGGCAAATTTTATAGCGAATATTTTTAAGAAATCTACAAACATAAAAATTGCTTATAAAGAAACAGTCATACTCCAAAAGTCTAATTTCTTTAGCCGGTTTTGAAGCGATGATCGGAATCTAGTATCATTTGATTGTAGTTTAAATAAAAGGTCTTTCATAACAAGACAGTTCTTTTTTACATCAGAACTCTAAAACTGCATCAGTAAAATCTTAAGCTTATGTCAAAGTTGCTGATTAAAATCAACATTACTTAAATTATTTTATTAAATTAAAATTAGGTACCTTTGTATTCAATTCAATTAAAGATCTAAACATCTTCTTATCAGTGTTGCTAAACAAGTGTGCAGATAATACATAAAGACTATTCAGTTTTATACACTTGTACATATTGCTCACTGTAGGTTGCTCCTGTACAAGCTTGTCCAAATTTATTATTGCTTGTTTTAGATATTGGGTAAATTTTGTTGCCAACAATGAAACATTTTTATCAACTAGACTACTCCTTAAACTTGTCAGGTTTTGCAAACTCTTTTGTACAATATCATCACTCATTATTCTCATAGTAATATTATTCACAGCCCCCATCATGGCTTTGTATTTGTCCTCTAATAAATCAAGTTTTTCTGGTGCATGGCTGAAGGACTTTATCATTTTACAATATTTATTCCAATTAGTTACTAAAGAAGTATTAGATATTAGCGCTTCTAATAACACAAGCACAGTAAATATTTCTCCAATATGATTAATGATATAGTGTAGTTGTATGCCATCTGAAACAAGTAAATTAATATTATACATTATTTCTACTGACACAAATAATTGTCAATCAAATTGTAATCACAAATAAATAAGAGTCAAATCAAACAAAATCAAAACAAATAAGAGTTAACATAATATAGTCTCAAACTTTCGCGAACACTCAACATAATGAAACAACTTTTTAACGGATATAATTCGCGTTTTTATTTTGATAATACAATCCTGACGTTTCGAGTACTTTGCGATTGTATTATCAAAATAAAAACGCGAATTA
The DNA here is from genome assembly GCA_936450705.2 of Protodeltote pygarga. Lineage (NCBI taxonomy): Eukaryota > Metazoa > Arthropoda > Insecta > Lepidoptera > Noctuidae > Protodeltote > Protodeltote pygarga. The sequence continues at coordinate 5,967,876 of OW388255.2, read as the reverse complement.
TATCCGTTAAAAAGTTGTTTCATTAAATAAGAGTTAATTTGGTTGATTTTAAGTAATAATTAATGAATGACTCAAACTATTACAAAGTTTATAAAAATTGTTGCAGACAGAATTAAACTTTGTAGGAATTCATTAAAGCTTTGTTTTCGAAATCACATAAATATTAAATTGTAATGAAATAGACTTTACAAAGAAGAATTAAAAAGTAAATCTTACTGATATTTATAGTGCCTTTGGTATATATTGCAAATATTTGGCTGCAAAGATTATGCAACACTTCATCACAGCGACTGGTGAATGCACTGAGTAAACATATTGATTCCATTTGTTTACTTATGTCTACATCATTATACTCATCATAAAGTGATAAAAAGTTGAAATGCCTGCAAAAGAATAAATCAATGGGTAAGTATATTTAATTATTTAAAACTCTCCTCCAAAAAGGATGAATATCAATCAAGTCAAATGTTAAGTAGGTAGAACAATAGCCATCCAAAATAAACTAATATGCCTGGGTACCTTCATTAATATTGACTGTGCCTAAGAAAAAACTAATTTCACAAGCATAGAAGCAGTACTGCACACATGGAGCATAGCAGCTTCTGAGACCCTGGATAGTAGGCATGTTCCAAAAGCGGGGGAAACAACCGAGGGGCATTCGTAGCAAGAGTACATGGCATACCATTGGAACTGTTGTGAAACCTGGTAGTGCCATAACTACCTTTTAAGTGCTTGGTGCTAGCTTCTATCACTGTGCTCATACACAACTCAAAACTAAAGCCTGGAATTTTTACTGTGTCTGCACACTGTGCCCGTGTAAAGTTTTGTACACTGTATGTACTATAGTTTCACTCAGGCAAAGCCGTGAGGCGAACATGACACTAATAGATTAATAAACCTGTACTTAAAATGTTTTTTTGATTGCTGATGAAGATTACAAAAGTACCTAAATGTGACACTGTAACACATTACAGTGTCACATTTAGACTAAACTACAGAACCAATTTTTGATGAAATTTACATAACTTTAAAGGATATCAAATTTTTCATTGTTTTTTGTTAGTGTGACTCTTCAAGTCTATTATGGTCAAGGGCATGCCCATCGTGCCCATAACGGTTCATCTGCACTTGCTAATAACATAACAAATATACAGTTTAAATACTGAATTTAATCATACCTTTCAAATGCTTCTTTTTTCAGTGCCACAACTTCAATACATAAAGAAGACAGCACACTTAGAACTTTAGTCATCAAAGTATTATCAGATGCCACCATTTCTGTGATTGGAATGAGTTCATTTGGTGTCATAACTACTTGAATTGGCAAATATGTTTTATTTTCCTCCCAAAGTTCACCTTTCAATTCTGTTGCTAGATCTTGATGTTGTGTTTTAAAAAACTGACCATATCTTCTGAGGAGCCATGTTCCAGCTTCTTTCTCTGTGTCCGTTCTCATGACTATTTAAGAATTAAAATAATAAGTTGTTGAAGTGCCTGTGTCAATAATATAAGCACATTCTGTGATATAAGTTTAAAGGTTTACATTGTTATAAAGTACTTCAAATCAATTGAATATTGGGTATAGCATAAGGTTTATTAGTTTCAAAACCTTTGAATACTTATTAGTAAAATATTCAAATTACAGGTCAACTTTATTTTTTTCACTCTTTACCTGCCTATTTCATAAAATTACAAAATATGATTAGAGACAGAAGGTACGTAACGTAAACACTAAAGTTTTAATGTGAGTATAATGTGAGTTGTGACTAATACAATCACAGATTACTATACTAATTAAAATTTAAAATCATAATAAATCGATATCAACAATTTAGACATTCAGACCATATAGACGTCCATTCAATCACAATTTAATTTGCTCAATGCTCACATTAAAATTTTTATTCACATTATATATTTTAAACTAGATAATTACCTCGGGGAATTCAGAAATTGTTTTGCCTTTTTTTTGAGTGAGATTGACTGATTGTTGTTGTTATAATTCACCAAATGGCAGGCAAAAGTTTGAACCATACAGCCTTGACATATTTTTGATGACTAACAAATTATATTCATTTATAGCTTGGCAAAAAAGAGTCTGAGGCGGTGACAGCTGGAACTAAAAATAAAAATCTTAAAAATTAAGTTTGTGAGTGCTAAAATAATATAAAAATGATTCATTTGATTATAATTAATGACAAAAAACTCGTCATAGAAATATGTAAGCACTAAATAACTTGTAATTATGATTTGTAGTGTGAAAAGTGCGCCAGCGGCGCCCCCAATTTTTCCGGACTCTTTTTTGCCAAGCTGTATTAAATGCCCTTTAGTCAAACTACAGCTGCTAACATATTCCACCAAAATTATTATCCAAAGGAGAGAATAATATTGGAACTTTATTCCGAAGAAATTTGAACCCCAATGTGATATACCTTTTTAGAAAGCTTAGATAATAAGCTACTTGATTATAATTAAAAATATTTTTTTTCAGTCGCCCGTTTTTGTAAAAAACTGAAAAATATCTGAGCATAAATTAAACGCGTGTTGCTTTGATTGATTTGTCATTATGCATATGTAGCTAAAGTTGCTATTTACGTTAAATACTTTGAGTTTTTATTAGAATATTGACTACAGCTCCATGTAATTAAGATAAAAATATAATAAAGATCATGTTAATGCAATATCAAAACGTGTCGCAAAAAGCCTACGTCGAAAAACCGCTTGTTTGACAGTCTGACTGACATTTCTGTCACTATCACGGCTTTGGTCACGTTATTTGCCACAGGGTTGCCAACCATTATATCAATATTTTGAGTGATCTAGTGTTGTAGGCTCGGTATTTTTCACCGCTTCATTAAAAAAAAAAACGGGTGAAATCCAAAATCTTTTTGAATGCGTCAAAAAACCATAATAATTATGCTCTTTCTCACTGTATAGGTCAGATTGCAGTTTAAATTTTCATTTATATTGTTCCAAGCCTCATACATTTTTTAAACGTCACCTTTGGAAAAATTCCCGCCTAAAAGTTCGTCATAGATTATAATATTTATAAGCAAGCTAGTCCGTCCAAATCGTTGACTGAGAATGTATCCTTGTTCCGGAGCTGGTCGAGGACCCGGGACCTCCCTCCATGCGCATGGTAGAAGATTTATATTACCTACTCTTGGACATAATATGATAGAATTTCAACCTTACTTCAATACCGCTATGGTTCAAATTATAAGATTGTAGAGTTAAAGATTTGTATTTTAAGAAATCTTTTGGATCTATGATATAAATTTTTTGGATGTATGATAGAATTGACCACAATTTTCAGTGTGCAAACCGTTGAAGTAGCGATTAAAAAAAAAAAAATTATAAAATATGTAGGCTGTAGTGTCATTGTAGAGTCGTGATAGCCTAGTGGTGTTGACCGTTGACTGGTAAGTCAGAGGTCTCAGGTTCGAACCCAAGGCGCGCACCTCTGACTTTTCGTAAGTTATGTATGTGCGTTTTATAAATTAATTATCACTTACTCCGTGCCTCGGAAAGCACGTAAAGCCGTTGGCCCTGCGCCTGATCTCTCTCCGGTCGTGTCGGATTGCCGTCCCATCGGACTATGAGAGTGAGGGAATAGAGAGTGCACCTGCTGTGTTTGCGCAAGCATTTGTGCACTATAATATCTCCCGCGTCGATGGCTAATCTCCGTTGAGATGTGCCGCTGTGACCGAAATTCGGTCAGGAGGACATTATTAGTGTCATTGTAATACAGGGTTAGGTAGGTACTTATTTATGTAAAACACCAGAATCCTTAAAAGTCCCATAGTAAAAAAGTTGATCATAATGATGAGTTTAATGACCCCTTTTAAAGATGCTGGTGTTTTACAAATAACCCTGTATATAATATAGGTACCTACTCAAAATTATAAAATGACATAATTATTATGCTGGAGCAGCTGGATTCGGTTGGGATAAGTACTTCGAAACCGAGTCGTTCCTTATTCTCGAGCACGGCAAGTCGCAATTAGCGTGGCCGGATCCGAAGCGGACGCACCTTAGAGTATTTTTCTATAAATACTCTAAGGGACGCACGCTGGGACGGGGAATCTCGCCCTCGGTCCTGCGACGTCGGTTGTCGTCTTTTGGGCAAGGGCGTAGCAAGGGGGGTGGCCAGGTGTGCCTGGTCCACCTTGAATGCTTTTTTTGACTCTTGTATAATTTGTCTACGGTAGGTCAATGGCATAGTTTAAGAAGTAACCATTTAGTAATCTGTGGCATAATTTTAAATCTGGCCCCTCCTAAAAAAAATATTACTACGCCCTTCCTGGGGCATTAGTGGTAAGGTAAATTATAAATAAAATAATAATAAAATTTAATAAGAACAGAATTTATTTAAATTACTTATATGGTAATTATTAAACGTACAAATTACTGCTTTTTAAAGCTTTTTAATATTGGATAAATATTATCGAATGCCTCATATATTTCTTCTCTTACTTTTGCTCCAGTTAATACAACTTTTCCAGAAACAAAGATCAATAATACTATTCTAGGTTTTACCATTCTGTATATAAGTCCTGGAAATAACTCAGGTTCATATGAACTAAACTGTCCATGAGTCAGTACTAATCCTTCAAGGCGGATTGGGAATTTCACATCACAACTTCCAACCATGTTTTGTATCTTAAAGTCTAAAAATTTTGCCTGAAAAAGAAATAATATTTTTAATCATAATGATCCCTTAATCCAAATATTTTCTGTATACGCACTACAAAATTAGTTCCTAACCCTTTCAATCTTGTCACCTATGAATTAGCTAGGGATTTACCCCCGTGTTAACAATGAATACCTACAGTTTATATTTATATAATAACAATGAATACAGAATACTTTATTAACCGTGAATCGTGGCACGAAAAAACTCCACTTCAAATTAAACCTTATAAACGTGGAATCTAAGTACCCAGAAGGCTTAATTACATAAAATAATGAATTGGTTGGGTTTTTAGCAGGTTGATTGCCATCAGGGGGCTGCTAGTGGACACAGCTCCGGAAAAGATCGCACAGGAACTCCGTGCGCTTGGATGCAACCCCAAGACGTAAGCCACATATAGGCAAAGAGAACTGGGGTGTATCTCCCACGCCACGATAGCTAAGACGCCGATCAGTTTACGGGGCCTCTATGACGTCACAGAGCTGATGTGTATGCCCGGCATAGTGATCTTCGGGCTGTTGTTTAATTTTATAAAGATAATTTAAATTGTATTTATGCTAAAATAAACAATATTTTATTGCTGTTACCAAACACTATAAAAATCAATAATGAAAACCGGTAAAAGTTGTTTTTTTTTTCTAATAGACTAACCAAATGTTGCAGTTTTATTTAGGAACCTATATAAATAAACAGTTTATACATAGGTAAATATATATATATATCGTAGGATGATTTGATCATTTAAAGTTTTTACGAGAACCCTAGGGATATTGTAAAAAATCATAATTTTTTTTTGTTTCGGATAATTAGTTATTGGTAGAAACATTTCTCAATTTCACTAGTAATATTGAGAAACGAAACGTTAGCTATTATGAAATAAGAACGCTGATTGGCCGGTCGGAGCGCCTAAAACGAGACCACCTCTGATTGGTTGACTACGTCCGGCGACTAGTGTAAAAGAGCGAGTGAAGCAAGCTTGGGACTTGGGGCACCCTGACTTGGACAGGTCCATGTTTGTAGATCAGAATCAGATAGTATACCTAACTAAAATGTTCACGATATAATACTTTAATTAAGCTGATAGGGTAAATCTTTGAACCAATCAGAATAAGATTTGGTGAGTAGGTGCGCAAAAATCTAGCCAATCAGAGTTAAGGATATTCAATATTATAACAGTAATGGGCAGATAAATAAGTAACACCAAATGAGCAATTTGCCAATTGGCCATTTTTACAAATTACTCAACTCAGTGTTATAACTATTGCAACTGTAAGGAAACCGAAATGACGTCATATTATTAATAAAAAATATATTATGAACATTTATTCTAAGTTTGTGAAATTTACTGCGGGTAGTATTTGAACATAGTATAGTCCCGTTTAAATATTAAAAGTTAAAACGGGCTCTATGTTTAATCTCGGTAAACAAAAATTATATTTTAAATTGCGACTATACATGAGAAAATCATCCCGCAGATAACGTCGCAGACTTAGATACGTGGCATGTTCTGTAACAAAAATGTACATTGGCTAACTTAATACTATAATATAAGGTTAACCTAGGATAGATTAATAATAAATTATTAGGTGAAATAACATTAAAGCAAAAATTACAAGAATTAAATCTTTATACTCACAGTAAAACCAAGTTTTTGAATAATTCTAGCATATTTTCTGGCAGCTAAGCGAGAGTCTTCTTCACTTTTAGCACCTGTGCAGACCATTTTGCCAGATGAAAATATTAATGCTGTGGTCCTGGGTTCTCTTATTCTCATTATAACAGCTGCAAATCTCTTTGGATTGTATTCTGCATTTCTTGCATGTAGCGCTATTTTTTTCAAGTCTAATTTACAATTAAGGTTCACCGTAGAAACAATATTTCTGGAAAATTATAATCACAATAATCTTATTGCAATATATTATGTGGTACTTATAGTCCGTATCTCCATTTACCTGACTTTTGACTGAAAGATTTGATTTGTATAATTTACAAATTAAATCTTTATTTGTTATTAAAAATTATATGCCTTAAGGTACCTCAGTACGCGTTAATTAGCCAGCATCGGCTGCATGCAACACATGAAACTTGATGGAAGTTGTCAATTTAGTTCATTTAAGAAAACTTTTTCTAGAATTCTTTCAAGTACTAGTTTCGGCCCACAACTCCATCTGCATAATTTTAGGCTGCCTATGTCCTCCTCTAGGCCATAGGCTACCTTTGTCAAATTTTATAACAATTTGTTTGGAGTTATAGTCATGATGAGGTAACAAAAAGATATTCTTATTCATTAGATAGGGAATATTAATTAATTAAGATTTTGGGGTCAGGTAAAAGTAAAAGGGGCCACAGATTGCTGCTGATTCTCTTGTAAATTTGAGGTAAAATAACAGTACCAATTTGTACAACTGTGTTTAAACAGAATCACAATCATTTCAATGGAAGGACTTCCATAATTCCAAATGGAGTTGGCAACACGAAAATAATACTCCTGGTGTTGCCAGCATCCATAAGACTAGTGTGCTTGCCACCATAATAGTAAAAAAAAACTATCTATTGCTGGATTTGACCTTGCAGCCTTCTGGTTAGGTACAAAAGCCTCTGCCAACTTACTTGCTCTGATTCTGCATGCATTTTCGTTTACAAAAATTGTCAACTTTAGAATTTGTCTTTGTTGCATATTATTAAAAATCTAGCTGATACTCATGCGTCTTTGCCCCAGCAGTTCCAATGAAACTGATCACAGCACCATCTACCAGGTCCAATTGGGAATATAAATCATCTAGGGACTCAAACACCCACAAAATTTTTCTATAAAATTGGTCCAGCAGTCCAGCTGCTTTGAAGTGATGAGTGAGCAAACATTTTTATTTAGTTATATACCTACATAGATATTGGAACCAAAAAATTTTTAATACCTACTAAAATCACACAGCAAATTGTATTTAATTTACTGTCAAAGGCATAGTAGAGGCACCGGGAGTATAATTATTTATGTAATAATAAACTATATTATTTTCTAACAACATACCTAATTGGATATAATAATATTATAGGTACAATATGATCATAATTATGCACTTACTGTAACTGTGGTAAAATTCCAGGGTCAGCTGAATGTGGAGTCATGGGTGTCATTGGTGCCGCCGGGCTAGCTTGGCTGAGCATCTGCTGCCCTGCTAAACTTCCACTTGTTATCATTGGTGACATCAAGTTTTGCTTCAAACAATTAATGTGATATTAGTAAAAAAATAATGGTAACATTGTAGTACAAAGTTAAATCATTAAAGGTTGAAATAAGACATAAGAAATCAATTGTCACTTGCTGTTGAGATACAAAATCAAAAAGGTTTTCATCATTGTAGTCATTCAGTTTCATTGTTTCTTTCATAGCTAGGTTAACATTGTACACATGAATATCAATTTTAAATTAATTAAAAATATTATCTAACAAAACGCACTATACTTATGGTGTTTGTGAAAACTCAAGTCAACGGTCATACCACTAGGCTATCACTAGATTAGTTAAAAAGTTGTGTTTATTAAATGGATCATGTTCATCATGTCAATCATGTCATACAATTTTAATTATTGTAGACAGCACTGTCATAAATTTGATAATGTTTTGTTTATTATAAACAAAATACACTGGAGAAGAATGAAGAAGAGATGCCTTAAGAATGGGAAAGTGGAGTGGTAATAATAATAATAAAGAGGAATTACTGGTGTTTGTGGCTGCATCATTTGTTGAGGTGTGGCATAGCTGGCAGCAGGTGCATAAGTATGTACTGATCTTTGAGGAGTTCCCATTAACGACGACCCAAAACCAACGAGTGGTGACGAGCCCATCGCAGCCAGAGAGTGTTGCTGCTGCTGTTGCTGATGTTGATGTTGTTGTTGCATAGCATTTGGTAAAATTTGTTGATCCTCTTCCGGCTGATGTAGAGGGGTGCCTATCCCAGGTATGTTGTATGGACTTGGTAGCATTTGATCCATTTTAAAGTTTGTTTACAACTTTGGTCAGAAGTCGCTTAGACTGGCGGAAAGCACGTCTGTTATCAGCAGTTTGTCATATGTACTTCCTGCAAGTAAAATCCTATACTATAATGGCCTAATATTATAAGACTATGTTAATAAATTCACAATTTCAGTTACCCACCAATAATAACAAACGATTACGCGAAATGAACGAGGCAGGCAGACAGACAGATTTGGGCAAGCAAGAAAATGTCAAATTGTTGTGACAGTGACAGGTGACAACTTGACATTTTTTTTAAAATTTACCCCAAAGGGAAGGCTATAGTCGATGATTATCATTAATTATCATCATGCATCATCATAAAGGAAGAAAATAAAAATAAGACAAGCAAGGCTGACGAAAAAATAGGCAATATGATAAAAAAACTTCATCTTTCCCTTCGGGGAATATTAAAAAAAAAAAATGAGTATAATAGTGCTATTGATTTATATTTGCGAAAATATGTTACTTATTTCGATCTAAATTTAGATAATTTCGGTAGAATTTTATCAGATTTCGTTTGCATAAATCTAAAGTGCATTTGTTGAAGTGAATATTAATAATAGTGCGAAATGTGTTTTTCCGGGTTGACACAAATTGTCCAATAATTAAGTCTTAAGTAAAGTAGCCACCGCTTTACTTTCATATGAATCATCATATTCATCATCACCATTATCATTAATCATCATCATTATTATTAATCACCATCATCATAAAAGAAGAAAATAAAAATAAGGCAAGACTGACGTAGGACTAGGCAATATGGTCAAAAGGCCTTCCCTTCGGGGTAAAAAAAAAACAACTGTCAATGTCAAGTACTCAAGTTTGAAGTTTGGTTGGTTTGTGGAGGCGGAGACGCGTTGTGAAGAATTGTGGCAATCTAGCAAGCAGACAATCCAATCCAATAAAAACGCTTTTTAAGTAATAATTTTCTGTAGCTATAAAATGGCTGAAACAATGAAGCAAACCGTAGCAACAATACTAAAAAGTATTGAAAGGTTAGTCTTATGATTTTATCAAATTATGCTAGTCTTCGAATAAAAATCTGAGCTAGTTAAGGTTATGTGTACGAATGGGAATTCAAACTCTCTAAATAAACAGTTTACGATTACTACTACTACTACATTATCAAGACGACCATGACTAGAAGCTATAGTGTGTCTGAGTGTCGTTTCATTCTTTCTTCTTTAGCGAATGATCGATGACGGCCTTAAGATGTGAGTACTGACCTAGTATCAGAGTTTGAGCCATCTGTAGGCCTCTGATATGATGATGTGTTAAGATAAGGACACTCAGGTGTGCTGGTTTTCTCACTATTTTTCGATATTTATTCTTTGTTTTGTCCATGTTATAGTTTTTCTGTAATTTTTTCTAGATACAATCCTGCTAATCTTCAAACTTTGGAGAGATATGTGGAAATGCAGTCACGAGAGAATACATATGATTTGGAAGCAAATTTGTCTGTATTAAAACTGTATCAATTTAATCCAGAAAAATTTAATGCTGATATTACATGTCAAATTCTCTTAAAAGCGTTGACTAACTTTCCACACACTGATTTCACTCTTTGCAAATGTCTGCTGCTTGAATCTGTGGTAAGTCTTGTGTTGTTATAATGTCTTAAGATTTCTAGCTTAGATTTGCAAGACTATTCAGTCAATATTATCTTACCTTCAGTTAATACCTACTATTGTTAATTTTTTTCAAGATGATTTTTTGTGTAATGTAAACTATCCCTGGTTTCACCTAATATTTATATTTAAGATGAATGATGAAAATGTTCTATTTATTAGGTGGAAAATGAAACAATATCACAAATTAAATATCTGGCAGATATTCTAGAGCAGTGTGATTTTGCTCAGTTTTGGAACAGAGTGCACCAGATGCCTGAGCTTTGCAACCGTATCAGTGGATTCCATGACTCCATCAGGAAGTTTGTGTGCCATGTTGTTGGTATTACTTTCCAGACTATAGACAAGAACAACCTAGCTAACTTGTTGGGAGGGATTGATGGTCAGTATTTATGAATTAAAGATATTATTAAGTCTATCCATTTGACCTTTTCTTATTATTTATGGAGCTCTTGTCGCTCTTGACCACAATATTGCCTGACGGTAAGTGTAATACAAGAGATAATATAGTTTATGTCACATCAAGATTGCAAAGCTTCAATATGATTTGATTATAATCAATTATAGACATTGTGACTCCCGCAAGGATGCCAGCGTCCAGTAACAATTGATTTCCTTTTGTGTCTCATTTCTCATCAATTGAAGGGTTAAGCTGGCAAGGATATGGTATAAAATGTTATGATAGAAGTTTATAAAGTTGACACATAATAGGGGTTATTAAAAACAGGAGTTATGAGTTATGGTTATGAGCCTGACACTTGGAGGGTGTGTTCTTTGTATGACTTAAGGATCCGATAAGAAACGATTTTTCGAAATTCTACCTCTAAGGAGGTGAAAAAGGGGGCAAAATTTGTATGGGACAATGTAATTCCTTGGTTCAATCTACTTAAAATTTTGCATAAACATTCTTTTACAGAATTGATAGAACACGAGTTTCGTATTTTATTAAAACTCTGCCTTACGGGGTTAAAAATGGAGTCCAAAGTTATTTTGGGGGTGATTTGCATCGAAGTTGATATCAATACTCCTTAGTGCTTTTGATTTAAACTGGTTTGGTGCAATGTTAGAGGATAAAAAAAATCCTTTTGTTTCTTCCAAGTGTTCTTTGTTTCTTTAAAATTGGAATGTCAATTATAAATCGGATTAGAATTCGAAATTTCAAATTTATTTGTTCTTTTATACTCGAAAGAAAAACTTACCTTAAAAGTACCTACTTACCTTGATTTTCCTTTGAAAATTCCTTAGAAATCTCTTCTGTTCAAAATATTCTATAGTCTACGTGAGCGAAGCCACGCGGGAAAAGCTAGTCTATTATATAAAACAAAGTCGGGTTTGTTACATCACATGTATCTTGAGATCGAGGTATGGTTTTTCATGGTAGCGGTAGGCTAGGGTAGGGTAGAATAAGCGTAGAGGTAAGATAATCACGCATACAAAGTCGCGCCAGGCAGCAACCTTTCTCACAACAAGACTTCAGTGGAGAACTAATAATAATATTTTTTTTATCTAGGTATATGATACTGCCATATCCATGACTTCCGTTTGGCACCGAGGATGGGTCAAAACTCAAAACAGAACACAGCATTACATAATGCTTCTAGTTTTTTTTTTTCATATTCCACTAGTGTCACAACACATTCCTTATCAATTTGGCAGTGTGACCCGTGATGAGGCTAATTCACCTTTAAGGTCAGACATGCCTGATTAGGTACTATAAGATACCTATTACTAAACACCTATGTTATTTTATTGTTATAGATGTGACCTTGAAACACTGGGTGAAAAAATATGGATGGAGGGATGACGGAAATCTTATCTTTATTGCCAACCAAGATGAAAACATTAAGACTAAGAACATTACCGAGAAGATTGAATTCGACCATCTTGCGCCATTGATGGCTTTGTTGTAATTCTTATGCAATTCTGTATTGAATAAATTTTAAAATCGAAAACTATGTTATTTCTTGCTCTGATTCCTTCTGTCATCACTTTTTCACTCTTTGTGCAATTTATTGACCATTGTTTTTTGAGCCTTGTCATTGTTCTCTTATTAACTATATTGTTATTTGTAAAATTATCTTTAATGTTAAAAGACTGCTATACTAGCAACTTATGAATGTGCACTCGAGTGGTTTTAAAATATAAAACAAATACGCGTAGAAATGAATTTTAATTTAAATTAAAAATGCCTTACGTAAACTTTTATATACAATGACTTCTTTCAAAATATAACAATAAAAAACAACAACAACATAATTTAACAAATAATTAAGTGTGGACGCTTTTTCTTGATTACGCTTTCTTGGCATGGCTGTAACCGTGCTCCTTGCCGCTGGAGTGTCCTCCCTTCTTGCCGTGGTCGTGGTGGTGTGCGTAGTGTTCTTCGTGACCATGATGGCCTTTGTGTCCTTTGTGGTCTTCGTCGTAATGCCCTTTGTCGTGATGTCCTTTCTTTCCATGATGTTTTTCGTGATGGCCCTTTTCGTGGTGACCCCCTTTCTTGTGGTGACCTCCTTTCTTGTCGTGATGGCCATGGAAGTCTCCGTGTTTGTGATGGTGACCACCCTTGTGGAAGTCGTCGTAGAACTTATGTTCCTTATGATATTCATCTTTATGTGATTTATGGTGAAAACCGGTAGTTTTAGAACCCTTTTTGTGTCCTTTTTTATGACCGAATTTACCTCCTTTGTGTCCGTGTGCGGCTTCGTGATGTTCTCCGTGGTGGTCGTGTTCGTCGTGGTGTTTCTTCTTGTGACCTCCGTGTTCGTCGTGATGGCCTTCTTGGTGGTGTTTCGCGTGGTGTCCGTGTTCGCCCTTGTCATGGTGGTGGTGAGACTTATATCCCTTTTCACCTTTATCTCCGCTTTCCTCGTGGTGATCGGCGTGATGTTCATGACCACCTCCTTCTTCATGGTGACTGTCCTTTGCCTTTTTGTGTTCAGTGCCCGCTATTGCCTGATCCTTGGCACTGCCGGCTGCTGATAGGTCCGCGCCGGTTGGAGCTGGTAATTCCGCGGTTACCTTGGGGGCATTGTCCTTTTCACCTTTTATTTCTGCTACATTTCGAGCGTGCGTGAATATCACCACGCATGCGAGTAGTGCTACTGTAAATAGCCGCATGTCTGAAAAAAAATCACAAGATCAGTTTACATAAATAGGATTATTATTTAAATATTATAAGTAAAATATCTATTACATTTTATTTGTTCCTAAAAAAATCTTAACTTACTTTGTCTGGCTCACATAAACACGTAGCCGTCACCAATGCTACGATCACAGTGTCAAAATTGTTTCCGCTCTTTGAATTTATAGATAAGATCGCTTTCATCTGGCGTCGATTACGGAGTGGTGTTTTGCAATGGTTGCTGTAGATTTCTGGATGAATGATTTTGTGACGGCGCCGCATTGGCTATGACGACATCGTGCTATGGTTAAACTGAATTAGTTCCGTTAGATCAACAGACACAGTGTTATTGATTATTTTTATATATAGTGTTTAAAGTGTAATTATAGTAATAGCAAACTTTATTGCATTATTTGTGGTAGGTTTTACACATTTTTATGGGAATTAAGGTCAGCACCTATTCAAGCGGACGAAAAAGTGTCTGAATTCCAAATATTATATTAAGTATTTAGTTACCTATTCTAAGAATTCAATTATTATTAATTGTAAAAAATATTTACTTTATTTATTTACAATGTTTAAAAAATAATTGAATCTTTTGAACGTGTGTATATCACAAAACTCCTAACTCCTAAAGCTTTTTTTGAATAACTCCTAATAAGACATGTTCCTTCTCTATGTTTCGTTATTTGGTTGAGGCGTTGTCAATAATTTATTTTTGTTTACCATTTTTTAAAGGAGAATAGGTACCTAACTGCTGTGTTTTGATTAATCAAGCTGTGTTTAGGTATATCCACGTAAGCAGGCAGGTAATACATATATTAATTGGTACACATATATAAGTACCTATTTATATAGATGTATTATGACTATGTCACCGTTTAAAACTTATAATGGAAATTAAAAATATAATTTAAACTAAAATATTTTTTTATTTACAAAGAGATAATTAATTAAATAACAAAATAAACAGTATAGCTTAACAGTAATATTATCAGTGCTTGCCGTGGTGGAATCCCCAGTGTTTGTGGTCGTCATGACCGCCTTTCTTGCCGTGGTCGTGGTGATGATGGTGGTGTTCTTCGTGTCCGTGGTGCCCTTTATGCCCCTTATGGTCTTCATCATAATGATGCTTATCATGGTGGCTGTGTTTGCCGTGGTGTCCCTCGTGATGACCAGAGTGATGGTGTCCTCCCTTTTTATGGCCTCCTCCGTGTTTCTCGTGGTGGCCGTGGTGGTGGCCGTGCTTGTGGTGCTTACCTTCCTTGTGATGGTCGTCGTAGAAGTGATGGTCCTTGTGGTACTCGTCCTTATGGTATTTCTTGTGGTAACCATCTACTTCTTCACCCTTATCGTGATGTTTCTTGTGGTGGTGCTTGCCGCCTTTGTGATGATGTCCGTGCTCGTGGTGGTGGCCGTGGTGATCGTGTTCGTCCCAGTGTTTCTTGTGATGGCCACCGTGTTCATGGTGATGTCCTTCATGGTGATGCTTGCCGTGGTGGCCATGCTCTCCTTTGTGGTGGTGGTGATGACCTTTATGTCCCTTATGTCCCTTTTCTCCGTGTTCATGGTGATGATGAGCGTGATGTTCCTTGCCGCCTCCTTCCTCGTGATGATGTCCATGATGGCTAGCAGCGGCGACCAGGTCGCCCTGCTCCACTCCCCGCCCAGTGCATGCTACTACGACACATCCTAACACTGCAAGGGCGACTAGCAACCTCATTGTTTTTGTTTTACTCCCTATTTGTTGTATATTTGGATATCTGTATCGTACTGTCTGTTTACCGCCTGTGACAGCATTTTATATCATTAAACTTGCGGGTTGCAGCCGGTGAAACCATCGGGCAAGGACGCAACGGCGGTGAGCTCGGTTACGCCTGACCATTGCGACAGTTTATTTTAAAGGCCTACACAAAAAATAATAGAATCACATCACAATATCTATAATTATAATCAGTGTTCCCACATACAGAAAAAAAGGTAATAGTGTATTATCAGTAACGGTCGTTGACATTCCATCTTGGTTATGTAAAGGTGTCTAGGTATAATATTTGACTATGTCAAAGGCCGTTTTCACCACCTAAAAAAATTAACCTTAGGGTTAAGTAACTATAATTATGTTAGAAAATTTTATACCTATAAAAAATTAACGTACAGAAATAAAAATAAACTTCTCTGTTCGATTTTTTAAATTGATTTAGGTAATATATATAAACAGGTTATCCTTACAACTTACTTATAAAACTGGCTCATGACATGATAGATCACAGCTATCAACGGTTTGAAACAAAAGATGCTTCTAAGTTAGATAATATATCTAGGTACATACTTACCTATAATTATTATGTCCCTCTCTTCTATGACATTCAACTTACTTTACACCCTAAAAACATTTTGTAGGTAGTACAAACTCTGGCTTTTAGTATTTTTTTAAATGTGCATTTTATCAATATAGGTACCTAATAATTATTAAAATTAAAAAAAATTAATAGAAAAAATATGAAGAGCTGGATTTGAATCTGCGACTTTCTGGCAAAGTACAGCCGCTTTGCTGAGATATTCGGAATCTCGGTTCGCATGTGTTGGTGAGTACCTAATAAAAAAAAAGTTGTATATGAATATTGATACCTTAACCATTACCTATATACGAAAATATATAGAGCAACCCTACAGATAAGTATGAACGACACGAGTTCCGTCCGCGATCATACCTCGATCGACTGCGGTTCAACTAGGCGCAATGAGCGAAAATGTTACATTTTAGCTTATATCATGGTTAACTGCTGTGTTAAATTTTGCAAAATGATATTTTAACATTTCAATGGTGAGACCTGCTTACGCTCCGCACAAGGCAATGTTGTTGACGTTATCACTCTATATTTTCAAAAACTATATTTTCGAAAGTGTCTTCTATGAACCGCTACAAAAAGGTGTAGTGAAATTTTGCAATACCTAAATAAAATTAGGGGTGGCGCTCTTTAGTTGTAAATGAGGGATGAATTATTATTCCTGTGCCACCTAGACAGAAAAAGAATTAATCCTTCATAATTTTGCGCCTCTAAAATTGTTAAAAGCGTGTCCCCCACCCTTAAACTTTGGAACTATCCGGTACATCAAGTAGTAGAACCAAAAAAGACCTTTTCACGAAAATAGATAGGAATAAGATATTGTTGTCTAGTTTTTAAGATCTGGGATATTTTCATATCCTTGGTATCCCGACTATGGATAGGATAGTGTAAGTATATCACATGCAAACAAAATACCTACGTTTACACAGGTTACTGGTTAGGTCATGCGAATGAAACAAAATATGTCGCATTAACTGTTGAAATGTGGCATGTCAAAACACGATGACGCTTGACTGTAGGTACAAACAAAATCTCAAAAGACTTCGTAATACTAATGTACCGTTTTTCACTCACAATATTACAGGCGACAAATGTGGTAAAGTTTATTGCGCAGCTAGATTATTTAGTTAAAAAAGGAGATGTGGTAACTAACAACAACGAATAAAATCAACAAGTGCTGCAAGCATGAAACATCTGACAATACCTACGTTTTCTTGTGTTGTGATTGTGTGACCAATGATGAGTTCTTTTTTTAATTTACGTACCTACATAAAATAACGCCTGTTTTTCTTGTGCCTAACAGGTGTTTAACACCCACTATACGCAAGCGGCAATTTATATGACTTCAAGTAGGTATACCTACTTATTTTTCTGGTTTATTAGCAATGTTCCCATAACGCGAGTTCATAAGCAGTAAAGTTATTGGTCCTTTTCAGTCATTATATAGATTTGAAGTTATTTGTAAAGGTGGGGTAAATATTTTGGTTTTCTTTTCAAATATTTTTTTCCATATACCTACAAATATTTTATTTAGGTACAGCTTGGCACAAAAAGAGTCTGAGGCGGTGACAGCTAAAACTAAAAATCTCAAAAATTAAGTTACTAAAATAACATAATAAAGTGATTAATTTCATTATAGGTATTTGATGACAAAAAAATCGTCGTAGATAAATGTAAGTACCAAATAACTTGTAATTTTAAATTGTAGTATGAGAAGTGCGGCATTAGCGCCCCAAATTGTTGCAGACTCTTTTGTGCCAAATTTGTAAATGACTATTGCAAATATCACCAATTAATTTCATTGGGGGATTTTATATGGGGAACAATATATAAGAAGTCTGGTTAGGGTTGCCATATCGGAATATCTAAATATCTGGAAAAAGTAGGTATCACACTGTCGGGATTTTATTTTACTTTCGGGAGAAATGAAAATCCTAAAAATTAAAATATTGCTTTTATTTTTACATCGGCTAATTATACAAACATATCTATAAACATATCTATAATATTTTGAGCTGTTAAAATTTACACGTTGCCATATGTTTTACAGATAGGTACCTACCTACTAAGAATAGATTGAAAACTTTAGCAATTAGTATCAGTTCAGTCAAATCAACAATTATTAAATTATTATTTACGAGAAGTTATCGGGATATTTTGTATTTTGTCGGGAGTCTGGGGATCGCGTGAAATGGGAGAACCCAGACGAATCCCGACCATCTGGCAACCCAAGGTAGATATTATTGCCTTGTGACCAAGCTTTTAATCGAAATCTACTTTCTTACAAATTTATTACTACTTACATATATACCTACTTATATATATACTTACATATACTAGCTGTGCCGCGACTACGTGCATGCCGTCGCGTGGATGTCGGAATAGTTATATGTTGGGTCTGCCATTAGAAGTTATAATCGTGCATTAGTGTTATTTACCTGTCCCAATCACACATTTTTGTCACCTTTATTGAACAGCAAGTTTAGCGACAGTTTTTGGCCTGTTTTGGGGTATAATTATTGGGTGGCCGGCGGAGAAGAGTAGTAACGGCCTTGAATTGCTTTCTTGAATTACTAATTAGGTACTTTCCGATTCTAATAACTTTTCCTTAAAACAAACGGTGTGCGGTGCCAGAGCTCGGGGAATAATTGGGGTGAAGATATCTGGAAAATATTCAAGAAGTTGTTTTGCTATCCATATTAAGATAGACCTAATCTTAAAAAAAAAACAATTAAAATTTAAAGTAACTAACCTTATTCTTTATAACAGAAACACTAAGGATAATCGCGATTAAAGTTTCACAACACCAAAATCGGAAAAGATCGTAGCACTCAATAATCACTATCACTACATAGTATATGTATAAAACAAAGTCGCTTTCCGCGTCTGTCTGTCCCTACGTATGCTTAGATCTTTAAAACTACGCAACGGATTTTGATGCGGTTTTTTTTAATAGATAGAGTGATTTAAGAGGAAGGTTTATATGTACCTATAATACATCCATATTAGTGTAACCGTGCGAAGCCAGGGCGGGTCGCTAGTAAAAAATATAATAATACTTCATTGCTTCTGACGAAAATCCCACCTCAAATCAGTTAAGTTATAGTAGGTACAACATACCTACATACATGGTTATACCTAAATGCCTATGATACCTAATAGAGAAATTCGAAGATGTACCTACTAATAATAATAATTATTATAATAGGCCATTCAACTGTTGACCGACTAGTCCAAGCGAAATATTTTATGTTATAACGAATACACAATCTAGGTATATAGGTTTTGTACACCCTTTCTTCCCTAGATAGGGATTAGGCAGGTATTAATAAAAAATGGATCATGCTGATAAATTAAGAAGAAGCACATACTTTCATTGACATTGTTTTCTAAAAAGGGCTAGGTTTAGACTCTAACCAACAAAAAAAAAACATTTGAAAAAAATACGCATCGAATTAATAACAAAATCATTATTATCTACAAATATTTATAAGCATCGATATCTATTCTAGTGGTAGTATATCGTAGTATCCTCTCAGGTTCAAATCCGATTTGGAACATCGACTTCGACTTTTTTCTGATACTAAGTGTTTCGGGTGGTTAAAATTCTTACACGGTCATCAACTGTACAATCAGAAGATCATTCGCAGCTTTTCGGGTTACTGTAGGAGTTTCCTATTTAGGTACTTACTTACGCCATTCTTCCCTGTTTTGCACCAGTGTTATCCAGTCTTTTAATTTATGAATTAAGTACCTAAGTTGTATGTTTCACCGATAAAAAAATAAAAATAACATCGATTGACCGTCCATGCCGCGTTAGTTGCAACGCTTGACTGATGGTGGCGATTGTTGTGGTCTGTAATGTGCCAGTTTAAGATTGGGTGTAGCAATCGATAGAATCCATTTGTCATCTCAATCGCGTCGTCATGACCTTGAATTAACTTGAATAGCGTGGACTCAATTTAAATAATGTGTCAATGATCTTCGTAAATATAGGTTTAGGTTAAATAGTTTAAATTGGGTTTACAATAAGTAAATGGCTGTACTAGTGGCAGTAATAATTGACATAATTATGTTTATAAACATGTGAAATAGTTTGGGTATTACCATAAAGTAGTGAATATTCTAATACTAAATTAACGACTGCTATAGATTGCTTTAAGTCCCTAATGAATAAAGAGAATAAAAAGTATCGTGGTAACATAATTATTTGTCACCGATCAATAGTAATATTTAGATCAGTGTAATAATCAATTAAGTAATCAATTTTATTTTTCTGCTTCTGCCGCTTGAGCTTAAACCGAACAGACGTACTATGTGCCTGACTATTTGCAGTAATATATAATTAGTGGTGGTAAAAGCGTCAAAACATAGCGCGCTATTTTCAAGTAGGTACAAATATCAACATTCATTTTGCGGTGTTGGTTATATTTGAAGTTAAAAGGAGAAACTGACTGACTGGTTGACTAACATATCAAAGCACACAGCCTAAATCAGTAGGCCTATATACTTGAAAATTTTCATGTAAGTAGATGCCTTTCATGAAGTGTCGTTGTTTTTAAAGTTAGAGACATGAAAATTAGTAGAATATATAGCTCTTCGATTAAAAATTAAGAAGTCCGTATTTCAGATTTTTCGAACGTACCTATTTCAAAAAAATCTTCCCATAGGAGGGTAAAATCTTTTCACACTACTTTACTTTTACTGGTCAGGTGACTCACTTTTGTATGGGAAGTTAAATTTTCGTTTTCAGATTTCGACCTATGTTCCTTAGGGAAAGTTGGTCAGTTTTATGGGTTTAAAATTTGGTATGTCTTTAAAGCCACACCATGTATACATGAGTGCGCTAGGAAATGAGTTGATGAGCTGTTCTTAACCGACTTGCAAAAAGGAAGAGGCTCTCAATTTCTCTCTCATTTTCTCTATGACTTTGAGAGTAACTCACCAGTTCCTTCTGTATCGTAGGCAGCTGTTAATTTCATGTGCTAAATATCACCTAGGAACATTTATTTGTAGCTGTTGGTTTGTAGCATCGACATCATGAATATCTATGTAAATTTAGATACACTTTTTCTGTTATTTGAAGTAATAAGATCTCCGGAGGACAGAATTGTAAAAACGCATTACTGCAAGCAGACATTTTACTTAGCCTGATTATTAACACTGTTCTTGGTTGCTTGAAACTTTATTATTCGTAAGTTGTCCGTGAGCAGTTCCATCTATGAACATCTGGAAGATCCTAAGTGTAAAATGTAGACAAGTAAGTATCACGATTGTTCCGTAGCTCGTACATATCAAGTTCGTAATAAGTTGCTTAAATGATCTTCATGAGGTACTGGTAGGTATTCCATTTTAATAATTCTTTTTATTCAATAGAGTAGGTATACCGCTAAAGAGGTCCTATTTTAATATTGTCATGACGATCATTAAGTTCGTAGATATAAACTTCTCATTGGATGACAGCATAGGTACCTACATTGCGTAACAATTAATTTCAGCTTGTATCTATGTGTTGTTGATAACCGACTATCGAAAAAGTGGGGGGACGGGTTAGCCTCTTTCGATATTAATGTACAAAAAACAAAATGGACTTGAACACAAAAAAAAAGCTATTAATAAAACAAAAACCTTTGTTTTTGAGTCGGTGCAAAGACTAAGGATGTTTTTGCTTATATCTAAGTAAGTACCTAAAGTTCGAAATTTTATAAAAAGCAAAATCCGTTACGTGCGGGATTTGTCTCTGCCACTAAGCTAACACCGCCCGTGTTATCGAAATTCTCTTCTACGTTCAACCATCTTCAGAGAGCAGTCACACACATCCACGTCTTGTACGGAATACTAGAGGGCAACCACGTTAACAATTTCAAATAAATCGTTATGAGCCCTTTTTTCTTATAAAATTGGGAACTGTAGTGTTTGCATAGTATGCATAAATTCTTTAGGTAAGTACCTATATAAATGTTAATGTTTTTAGAAGCAATAAGTTTTATGTACTCATGTACTCGTATTTCATTGTTATCTGCCTTTTCGAACAATTAAGATAACTATTACGTTCACAACTTTTTTAGATATCCACTTTTTTAATATTGGGGATAAAAACTAGATTGATTTGCAGACACTATCTATTAATAATAATTGATTTATTTTTTCGATACGTACGCAAGTCCTGAATTTTATAATCGTTGTGTGAGAGGATAAAGGGAGAGTATAGGAATAAAATGTTATTTGTTTAGAAAATTATTTATCTTGTACAAAAGTATGAACAACAACAATAACAACTTGCATTCTCAATAACAGTAATTGAAAACAATCAACATACTTAATATTATCAGTGCTTGCCGTGATGGAAGCCCCAGTCTTTGTGGTCTTCGTGGCCTCCCTTCTTGCCATGATCGTGATGGTGATGGTGGTGTCCTTCGTGTCCGTGGTGGCCCTTGTGTCCGTGATGGTCTTCGTCGTAGTGGTGTTTGTCGTGGTGGCCGTGTTTTCCATGGTGGCCTTCGTGATGGCCGGAGTGATGGTGACCTCCCTTCTTGTGATGGCCGCCATGATCCTCGTGGTGTCCGTGATGGTGTCCGTGTTTGTGGTGTTTGCCCTCGTGGTGGTGGCCGTCGTGGAAGTGATGGTCCTTGTGGAAGTGATCTTTGTGGTGTTTCTTGTGGTACCCATCGACGTGCTCTCCCTTGTCGTGATGTTCATGGTGGCCGTGTTTCTCGCCCTTATGATGGTGTCCGTGCTCGTGGTGGTCACCGTGGTGGTCGTGCTCGTCCCAGTGCTTTTTGTGGCCTCCGCCATGCTCGTGGTGGTGTTCTCCGTGGTGATGCTTGCCATGGTGTCCATGGTCACCATGGTGGTGGTGGTGATGTCCTTTGTGTCCCTTGCCGCCCTTGCCGCCGTGGTCATGGTGGTGGTGCTCGTGGTGGTGATGACCGCCGCCGTGCTCGTGGTGGTGGGAGGCGGCTACTGCGAGGTCCTGCTCGGCCTCCTCGCCGCAGCACATTGCCGCCAGGCATAACACTCCAACAACTAGAAGCACCCTCATTTTTGTAACTTTAGTACTTTGATTGTTGTCGGTACTTCCTCTTTGATAGGTAAGTATTGAGAGGAAGTCCGTTTGTAACTGACCTGTGATACATTGATTGACTATTTATATTGGTAAGTAGTAGAGCTCGGTCTACAGCGATGGAGACATTATTCCGCAAGCGTCCGTACTAGTTCATGGACAAATTAAAAAAATATTAACAATCACTTTGTTAGATGGTTATATTATAGGAGTTAAGTCATTCAAAAATGATGATACTATACGGATCATTCGTTTTCCAGCTAGAATTAAGGTAAATATTCAGGAAGGAGATTTTTCCGAAGTCCATATAAATATACTTACTATATATGTATATTTTTATGTCCATTTTCCTACAACCCATTTTCAGTAATAAGTTATAATTTCTGTTACTTTAAATTATGCAAAGGAAGTTTTTAAATCTTTTTTTAAGTATGCGTCTAAGTATATTTTGTTGATACTCTTTGATACATGTACATAAGAAGGTAATCATGACATTCTTATTTATCTATATCGTGCATACATCCGACATCCGAGATAACATCACAAAAGTTTCGAAGAGATATGAAATGATAACAGTTGAACTACAAAGGTAGAGGTCAATGGTTTCAAGTTCAAGGCAAGCACTCCTAAAGAGTAGGTACCTCACTCACCACCTGAGACATTAATATCAGGTAATTAATACGTAATAATATACTTATATAATTACAAAATCTTCAATATTTAGAAGATATATAACCAAATCTATAATTTTATTTGATAGCATAAAATAAGGTCAATATAAAATCGTTTGATATACTTACCACTCAAAAGACATTAAACCTATTTAGTCTAATAAGAAAAAAAAAATGTTTTTTTAGTGATTTCTATATTTTCTATTATAGTTAGTATGGTTATAAAAAAAACCACGAAGGCTAATCCATCTAATGTAACTTATCCGAGTCGGCTTGCTCTGAATGGGGTGTTAACATGGAGCACATACTAAGGTGTTAACCACAATGATATTATTATTATCAATATAATATATATTTTAAACGATAGACCTAATGTTTTTGATTAAAAAAAACGCTATATCTAATATCTTTATACAAAATGTATAAGCTGGCTAATATGAACATCTTGCGGCTGCGGCATCTGCAAAACTTCCCCGCGCTACAGCTTTTTGGGATTAGGTAACAATTACCTACCTACTTATATATTTGAAACATACCAGTGCAGTGATAGCCTGTGTGGCCTTTGGACTGGCAAAGCAGAGGTCCCAGTCTCAGGTTGAAGTTTATTGGATTTTGAATAAATCATAGTGGGTACATTGGTGCACTAAAATTTTATTTCCCGCATAGTACCTCTACGACGGGGTTATGTTCGACTCGAACGGACTAAAAACCACTCGGTGTTCCTCCATACTTTCTTTTAATTGTGGAAATTGATTTAATCTTAGGAAGGTACCTTTTTTGGCATTGTTGTTAGTTTTTAACTACTAATGAATTTAATTGGGTTTTATGACACTAATTGATATTACTAGAACATGTTCACTCTATATTTTCTGGACGCATCGATCTTAATAATTATGTTAATACAACATGTGTGCGTAGTAGGTAGGGTTTTTCTTACTAACTCGACTGTTTACAAAAGACCGTGATGAACTCATAAGCGTGTATAATCGAACTGAATACTCAAACAGATCTCCATTATATTGTAAAGTCTCCGGACATGGACCAACAAGGGCGGGGATTAACAGTGCTAAGTCATTCGGAAGAATTGTTTAACGCTATCCAAATAGCGGTGTTTGGAACGCGAAAAGACCCACTAAGCAGATAATTTTCGATAGACTCGAGCTTATGAACCGTCAATCAACTGTGTGTTAAGTTGAATGAAGATTTCTACGTGGTGAGGTTAACAATGCCGCCATTGATGTCGAGACCTATTCAAGTTGATCCTACGTTGTCTACGCACTCGCTCGACCGGCATTTACTTGTAAAATATGAAGATCTTATTTTGAATCGCATAGCTAACTACCTGAAAAATAAATAATAAATTGGATTCTTACTAGTGCTCTTAGTTGGGCGCTAGTAAGTAGGTAGTCAATGACACTAAATGTAACTATGGGTGGGTAGGGGTGTTTACTGTTATGGTGAACACAAAATTTTATGAGCTTCCGTAGTCATTGTCTTAATCTTGCATTTATGCCATTAGGTATGCTTCGGATAATTTTGGCGAACAACTTTATAATACCCGATATAAATATACTAATATACGTACCTATTCGTTTCCCCCGCCTGCATTTCAGCGTTTTCCTAATGTTTTGATTCTTAGTATTGATTACGTAATGGTAAATAGTGTAAATACCTATTACTTATAGGTAGTATGCCTAATACGTATATAGTGCATTTTGGTTTATATACTTACAATTGAGCCATTGGATTATCGTCAAAATATTCTGCATAATGTCAACTACAGTTTTAACACAGTATGTATTACCTACATCTAATGAAACTGCTCTAAGTGGAAAAACATGTTTTTATTACGAATTTTAATTTTTAATTTTCTTCGGATCAGAAATCCTTCTGGTATGGTCAAATATCAAAAGTAGTTCATTTAATAAAAGTGGTTCATAAATAATTATTTTTACAATTCAATGATTGGTATAACATCAACAAAAGGAATTACCCTTTTAGCTTTTTTACAGTCAAGGCATGTTAGTGAACCACTAAATTAGAACTAAATATCCGAGCTTGCTTAATAAATGCTGCTTTGATTGGATTTATAAAAAAAAAACTACTTTAAATTTGTTATATTCAAAGTACATTAGTTAGTTATACAGGGTTATTTGTAAAATACCAGCATCCTTAAAAGGGGTCATTAAACTCATCATTATGAACAACTTTTACTATGGGACCAACCCTGAAATCGCAAAAAAACATCAGCTGTTCCATACATTTTGTTGAGTCATGTGAACATATAAATGTATGGAACAGCCGATATTTTTTTGCGATTTCAGGGTTGGTCCCATAGTAAAAGTTGTTCATAATGATGAGTTTAATGACCCCTTGGTGTTTTACAATTAACCCTGTAAAGATGACAGTTAAATTAAATCGCTAGTGATGACATAAGTAATACGAGTTTCAAAATAAATATAATGCAGAACATTCACAGAGATGTTACTTATGGAAAAATAAACTAGTTTTGTATGACACGAGATTTAAAGTAAATTAATTAAGAAACACCATGTATTATACTTGGGGGACCGAGGGTGATGTAGAAGATAATCGTTAAGTAATCTGTGCCTGAGGGAGGCCTTTGTCCAGCAGAGCGAGATGAGGGCTGACTATAATATACACGTGGTACTTACTCGTTGCAATTAAATTATCGAATAAAATAAAATTCATTTAGAAGAGTTTTGGATCACCTACTCAGTATCTAGTCATATTTAAAATATCTATCGTGCACGTTCACGTGCATTGAATCTTTTTATTTTCTCGTTTTGTTTCGTCAGTTTATTACATGACACATATATGGAGTACCCCTAATAATATTTGTTCTTAGTGATATTAGATAATCCTGACCGAATTTCGGTCATACCGGCCAATCTCAACGGAGAATCTATTCCCTTGCTCTCATAATCCGATGGGACAGCAATCTGACACGACGCAAGAGAGATCAGGCGCAGGGCCAACGGCTTTGTGCGCTTTCCGAGACACGGACTAAATGATAATTAATTTTAATTTTCTCATAACTTGCTAAAAGTCAGAAGTGAGCACCTTGGGTTCAAACCTGAGACCTCTGACTAACGGTCACCACCACTAGGATATCACGACTCGATTAGATAGTGCTTATTTAGATATTTAGTTTTTTCTAATTTTACAACACTATTGTATAGCTATTTATAGAAGACACTTACCTTTTAAATTTAATTTATATAGTACCAATAGTCTCCGATTTAATAGTTGTGATATACGGACAAACTGGACGAAATCATAAGGGTATTAAAAACAATATAAATTAATTAATACAATAATGAGCAACCACAAAAAAATATTTGTACAATTTAATGCATTGTATATCACATAAATTAATTTGTTATTGTATGCGTTATTTACAAATAACTGGAATTCTCAAAGAGTAGGTACCTACCTATAGGTATAAGTACTATTTTCTGATTCTGTTTCATTTACTTAACTTTGGAAGTAAATGTACTAATAGTAATTTGTAACATATGACTTTGATTGCGTAACTATAATAAACACAACATGAGGCACTTGTTTTTGAAATGTTCTTATCATTACATAAACATTCGAAAAATTCTTATACCTAGTATAAATTTGAATTTAAAAAAACCTGGGTGTCGGTTGATATAGACGCAGCGTAGCTATGTTATTCAAAACAAAAAAATAGAGTCTATAGCAGGGGTGGCCAAGGGCCAGGGCATAAGTGCAGGCGATCGTGGTAATTCATAGAAAAATATGTATAGGTATGTTTAATATATTTGTGATGTGGGGAGTTCAGGTGACGAGTGAAACCAACCATGAGCGGCTATAGACTGTCTTTATTTAGTTAATCATACAATATATATGTCCCTACACTACACCTCCTACCTGAATGAAAAAAAAAAATACAATTTAGTAATTTTTTTTTTTAGCATCCTAATATTTATATGATATAATGTTAAAATATGGTTAAAATTGATACAAATAACTTCACCAAAGGTGACACAATCATTACAAAATAAACAATAAATTCCGTTCTCAATTCTAAGTAACTCGCATCGAGTTGCAATTTGACACATTGCCTTAATTGTCAGTCCGGTACATTTAGGTAACATTCCGTAAATGTAAACAACGAATACATTTTGGATGTCTCTAATTAATTCGTTCACAGTATTCAGTTTTACACAAACTTAGAAAAGTATAATGGTTAAAACATCACAGGAAAAAAAAATCTTATCTTCTTCGGATTAACTTGGACATTTCTCTAGTATGCCAGTGTGGCTAGTCATTAATTAGTCTTTATCGTAAATTATCCCTAACAAGCAATGCCGTTCATTGCGTTTAAGATAGCTAGGTTTTTAATCGTCATATTATTTTACTCTCTTCATTGTTTTTTCTTTTAAGCTTAAAAGCATATCATATAATAATAATATATTAATATAAATTCATTAATATTTATTTTTTCTTCACATTTATTCATTTCATTTCACATTTCTATCTCTTTATTTTTTAATTCAAATCAAATCTCTTATCATTCCGACTCGCGGCAACGACAATCGAGAATCTGCTTTTTTTTACATTATTTATAATAATTATCTCTTACAGGATAATACTTCAAAATCCATTATTTTTGTCATAAGTATGTTACATTGTAAAAATTGATCGATTTTTAATTATTCCACTACCTTTGGTGGATCAAACCTTACGTACGTGGGAATACTAATAAATCGAAAAACTTTTTATCATTCTCAAGTTCCATTATTCACATTAGTCATCTTGTTAAGTGCTTATCATTTTTAATACACACAAAATTACTCACGATTTCTGTGTAAAACAAAAAAAAAAATCTTTGTTACTTTCGCGTAAGGTGTCGCCAAATCATAATACTCGTTAGTACCTAATAATAACCATAGGTAGGTAATAGTTTTCTATTTAACAAATATTTGAGTTTATTGATGTAAATAATTATGTCTACATCTTACGTTTAATTTATGAGTTACAAGCTATTCTTCATAAATATTATTAAGATTTCAGTATACATACCTACTTGAGACCTTAAAGAACTAAGGTATGTACTTAATAGTATTTATGTAAAATCGTAGACATACAAAAAAAAAATACATTCAGAAATATTAATTCGAAAATAATAGGTAGGTACAGTCAATCACATATGTTTATGCTTGCATAAGTTTTTTTTTTTTTTTAATATACCTTCGCGCAGTCTGGGTATTTTTCTGTTCCGCACTTAATCACTGTTCACACGAAGAATATTCATAATGATTTGGTAAGAGTCAACGTGGTCAAAACACTTATCTTCTGAGAAGGCTACATCCTCCTTGGTCGCTCCCATGCCAAAATGAAATCGCCGTCACATTGTCCTCCAATTGCATATTCTTTATTCTCGTAAAATAGTACGTACTCGAGTCCATCATCACCATTCTTATGCATATTCTTCTTATAATGGATCACGTGGGTATCCCATCCGGCAATATTATATTATTACGGCATATTACTTATATCTTAGAAAATTGTTCAAAATTCTGAACCAACTAATGGGAACCGCTCACAAAATAAAATATTATTAATAAAATGCATTTTCAAAACCACAAATATCACCAATCAAATTAGTCCAATGTTCATGCTTTGTTTAAATATTGTGCCCTTATTTGAACGTAGGAATGCACACGCGTTAGATGTCTCCAGTTACTGGCAGGGTCGCCATGTGATGTGGGGAGTTCAGGTGACGAGTGAAACCAACCATGAGCGGCTATAGACTGTCTTTATTTAGTTAATCATACAATATATATGTCCCTACACTACACTAATAATAAAATTGATGTGTGAAAATTACGTAGCACAGACGTAGTACATTTGTTAAATCGCACAGGCTAGTCAGTAAAAGAAGATTTAGGGTCTAATTCAGTTGGCCACCCCTAGTTTATAGGGTCTCGGAAGAATAAACTACGTATGCACGCGGATTCCTAGTTTATTCTGTCCAAGATTTTCGTAACAATATATTGACGTATACGGTCCCACAGCTGGGGAAATACCTTAATTCTTTCACAAATTGGCAAGGCAGACTGACCATAGAGACACAGAGCGCTGATTTAAGGTGGTCATTCGCTATTGAGGCCTCTAAGATGGTTTAACCACTACCACATTAGTGACTCTGTGGTGGCAGTCTGTATTATATGTTCCTTATGAAGCATACACGGTATAAAACAAAATAAATGATCTACTTAAAGTCGTAATTACATGTCTAGTTAGAAAAATATTTTAAATAGGAAAACGCCATTGGTATATCTGACATATAAGGTTTACGTAAAATAAGTCCACAAGGCATATTTATAGATACTAAGCCCACACTGCAAGTACCTAAATATTACTAACATTACGCAATAATGTTACCTAGGTACCAACATTATGCAATAGTCATTATTGCAAGTAACCGAGTTCGCAAGATTCTAAGCTTTTTCAATTACTAAGTAGGTAAGTTATGTGCTCTTTCAATTACGACCGCCGCAATGTTAATGGACTTAATAGATTACTCAACACTTTATTTATAACCTAACTATTGTTGTATCATTGAAAAATAAAATTAGGTTTGCCTGTGTACTACATAATAACATCATTAATGGAACAGTTTTAGGGTTACGGAGCCAAATGGTAAAAACAAAACTTTTATAGTTTTGTAATTTCCGTCTGTCTGAGTTATTTTACTCGTAGATTACCTACTTATACATATATTTAGAACGCCAACCAAGTCATGAAATAAAATGTATAACATCAAAGTTATAAGTGGTCCCTCTATGTAAGTGTCAATATTTTTTTTATACCTAATAGCAGTTTTTCTTTGTACAAATTTCGAATTTTAGTGTTCTCATAGTATATTATAAAAATGTTTATGTGTTATGGGTATCGTTTAAAAAAGCTTATTCTAAAGATTTTTTATTTATTTTTAAAATAATTACTTTTCGATTTCCTGAAAATCAGCCCCTCTTTATTTCAAAAGTCTGCTGGCCAAAAACTTTAAAATAATTGTTACACTAATAGCAGCCTTCATATAATTTCCAGAAAAACTAATGAAGTTTTGATAGTTACACTTTTCGTGAAAAAAGAAATAGAAATCTGTACTATCTGTATAAAATCTGTGACTGTAAAATTTCTATCTCTGCTTTACGCCATGACTAAAATGCTATTGATTGATTAAAATTCTATTATAATATCATATGGAACCCTTCGTGCGCGACTCCAACTCGCACTGTCCCGTTTTTTGTTCTTAATAATAGTCAGTGCCGTAACTAGCTTTTTATGCGCCCGGTGAGATGCAGTGATAGTCTAGACTATCACTGCAATGATATTTGCCACTAGTGGTATGACCATTGACTGGCAAACCCAAAGACACGCACCGTTTTCATAAGTTATGTGCGTGTTATAAATTAACTTATGATCTTGTTACACCCGAAATGATGGAATAAATGATTTGATTTGATTTGATATGATTTGACCAGCTCCGTGCCTCCGGAAGCACCTCCGGAAGTCGTGGATCTCGGCTGTCATGTAGATCTTTGACAGTTGGTAAAGCGGGAGTCAGTACCCTCATAAAATCCTTACAACTACCCTAACTTCAGAATATCGAATTCATTGGGTTGCGGTTGCGGAGGTCAGATAGGTAGTCGCTCCGCATAAAACTGATATTTAGCTGCGTTCAGTTAGATTAGAAGCATCCCCCCCAACGAAGTTTGGGAATAAAAAGGCAAGGAAGATAATTATTTTTAATTTCTGAGCACGATGGCCTTAAAACCTATACCATAGAATATAAATCCTAAGATATAATTAATACTACTGCTATTAATCGTTAAATTACTAGATGTCTGGTCATGGATGATTATTGCGATGACCATCTGTTTGGCCAACGGACATGATGTTACATTCGTATTATTTGTAATCCCTTACTAAGAAATCTTCAACCGCCTCATTGGTTTTTAGCGGATTACTAACTACTGTGACTAATACCTAGTGGTAAAATCTTACGTTACTGTGGTAGTTAGTATAAGTTAAGTACTCAGTACTGGCACAACTAATTTACAAAATGTGGTGTTAAGTATTGGAGTAACGTTTTCGGATTACACCGAAGGAAAATCCCACCACGTTTTTTTATTATTAAGTGTAACCCTTTTACAGATACAATTTATGTTACATAATAATGTTTACCAGTCGATAAAGACATTACCTTATTTTCACCATTCAATAACTCCAAAAATAAATACCTCCGAGGATGGTTACGGTTAACACCAAAGATGGAAATCAATATATTACGAGATAATAAAGTTATTAGATATAGTTATGTATAATATTACTTTACGAATAAAAAATGGATTGCACAAATGTGTATGAGTAGCTATAGGTAAGTTCATGACCGTCGCGGTCTAATGAGCTCTTTTCTAAAGGTCCGCTTTCAAAAGAACACAGATTTCAAGGCTAGCTTGGCCTTCTAAAGTACTTTCGCGAAGCATGGCAGAATTACCTTACTATTATGTAGCTGTAAAACTGGACCACAGAAAAATAATAATAGAACTTCGTACGAATTGATTATCGAATGAATTCTTAGGTTAAAACATAATCGAACTATAACTAATTAACTATTTAAAGGCATAAGTAGAAAAGTTTTTTAAAATTATAGCATACTCGTAATAATTATAAGATAATATTTTGTAAAGGCTGAATTTGAAACTGCTAGGAGATTACGAAATATTTCTTGGTTTAAAGCAGGTTGGCGTAGGTAGTTAACTTGTTTCATCTGTAAAGACAGGTCTTCTGTTTTCATCTTGGTCGAATAGATGGAATAGATCGAATAGATGGTCGAATCTTGGTTGAATTGATGTTGCCTATGGGCTCGGCCTCGGCCGTCGCGTCGCGTCGGCCGTATCACTTATCATTAGACGATTCATTCTGTTCATTTGCCCTTACATACCTACCTATAAGTATTATATTATTTATGTAATACTCGAACGCAATAATACTCGGAAGCGACGACGTTCAAATAAAGGATCGAATAGGTGTTTGCCGCTTACCTGCATAATTTGATTATTGTAAGCAGAGCGATATTACGAATGTGAGCACCGATTCAAACCATGTCTGGTTTAAAGGTGCAATACAAACATAAATGTACATTATTATATAAGTATGTATGTTAGTATATGTAGGTACTTATGAATAAGTAAATAAAATATATTTAATTTATATATACATATTTTATTTATGTTATTATAATTCGGATTTTTTATATATTACGTGCATATTATTACATTATATAGCCAATAGTATTACTATTGTTATTAGAATAACATTTAATTTGCTAGTTAATATATAAGTTAATGTAGTATATTATATGTCCGATTATTGGTTGATCTGATGATGCACGGAAATACAGAACGGAATTCTCTATCTCTCTCTCTCTCTAGAACTCTATCTTACTATTCGTAACAACTATATTTTTGCTTTGTTTATCGTGACGCTAATAATAAAGAGTTAAAGCAAAACTCTTAGGTATGATTATATTCAGCGACACAACAAAAAAAACTTTTAAAGAAATATATAAATTTCTTTCTTGAAAAATTTCAAACTTTAGTGTTCACATAGTATACCTAAGTATAAATACTTTATAAAAATGTTCGTGTAAAAACCGACTACAATACGTTATTTATTTAAACTACTACCAAGCTAAAAAAACACTAACACAAATAGGTATATAGCTTCCAAAAAATCATTGTTAGGTGATTTTTTTTTTTTTTTTTTTAGTCCTAATTAATAGTTTAGTTCTACATTATATCTAGTTGATACCTATTAATCATTAAATTACACTGTACTATATACAGAAGCTAAAAGCTTGTTAAAATAAATTCCTGTATAATGCCTATAGCACTTCACTACAAAGTAATTGTAGACGGTAGCCACAGGCCCAGTTCCAGTGAAACACTAAGCACTAATGCTCTTAGTGCATCCAGGGCGCCGTACTTAAGGGCATTACACAGTAAGAAGCCTAGCCGTACATCACTCAATCTTGTTACCGCCGTGCTTTGCTAACACTATTATTTCACTGAAACTAACTTAACTATAACTTGGGATTTAATAATGCAGGCGGGTACTAAGGTACGATTTAATTTTTTTTTATGTAAGAATATTTTGACATAGGCGACTGGTTTATAAAACTAGGTACCTCGTATCCGTATTCGTACTACATACAATCATACTTGTACGAAAATAAACATCAAAACATAAAATA
The DNA here is from genome assembly GCA_936450705.2 of Protodeltote pygarga. Taxonomy (NCBI): domain Eukaryota; kingdom Metazoa; phylum Arthropoda; class Insecta; order Lepidoptera; family Noctuidae; genus Protodeltote; species Protodeltote pygarga. Next base: position 5,934,016 of record OW388255.2, on the reverse strand, counting down.
TTTGTAATTAATGCTTGCATGCATACCTATCACTTTTGTTTGAACAGGTTACGAAGGCTACATTAAGGGCCTTTTTCACAGGTTACTGTTAAGTTCCTGTTACCTTACCTAACATAAAATTTCATACAAATTCTGTTCCATTTTTGAATTTACCTAATAGTTAGAGCCTATTCGCAGCTTGTAAAACTGGGCCTTATGATATATTATTGGTCTAATTAAATTAGGTAAACATGCAATTTGGATGTAGGCGACGACAGTCAAAGTTTTTATTGTCGAGTACCTATTTAAACTCATTTTACGGCATTGAATTTTAAAAAAAGGAATTACTTGGGCGTAATTTTAGATTTACCGCTTTAAAAAATCCTTACTACAAGGATTTTAATATACGGGTACAGCTACTTCGTCTTTTACACTAGTTTAATTAAATCATCTTCTACTTTAACATTTTTTTTTGTACAATAAAGAAATAATAGTTCAAATTGAACAAATATATATTTATAATGTATGTATATATCGATACCCATCTTATGTTAATAGCGTAGCAAACGTGGTTTGAACAACACATTGTTGGCAATCAGGAGGTTAGCCCCGGATAATCCCCGCCATTGTTAGCTATTTTAATGCTTATGCCCTTTGTGTGTGTCCTGTATTAAGTCATACGCGGATAATCGCCGTATTATATAGAGTTAATTTTCCATTGGCTCGTATCAAAGGGATTGGCAGCTGCTTACTGTCGCAGCGAAACAAATCGGCGACATTTTACTAAATACCAGCCAGCTATATTACTCTGTACTGTACGCCTATTTACATTTGCAAACACATTATCCCACGTTATATTGTAGTTAACATTTGTCATATTAATTCCGAAATCGATATTTTTAATCTCCGACGAAAACAGAGGTGTGTTATGTATAAGTTTAACGTGTGTATCTGTGTGTCTGTGGCATCGTAGTTCCCAAACGAATAGATTAACTTTGATTTTTTATTTATTTAAAATTGACTTGATCGAGAGTCTTGTTTCTTTTTTCTTCTTTATCGTATGGCTGATGAACAACCTGCTGTCAGAGTTTTAACCTAGTAGTAGTACTAGTTTAAGTAGGCCTCTGACACACCGTTGAAAAAATCTCTCAGGTGTGCTGGTTTCCTCATTGCACGATGTTTTCTCTCATCGTTTTAGCAAGTGATGATTAATCTCGTATACGTACATAAATACGGAAAGGCAGTACCTAACATTTTTATATAATATTAAAATAATCTAAGGTAACTTTTGACAGCAAGGCGTAGTATCTTTGTGCTGAATTATAATGGTAGTTAGTGTAGGGGTTATACCTCCGTCCTACTATCCAACTCACTAAACCAGTTTTACCACGGACAAATAATAAGAAGGGTTGTTATTTTAAGAATTCTAAGGCAATAAGCATCTGTTTACTTATTTCGTTTTGTAAACAAATGTTAAATTGTTTGCATTCTTTTAAACGAAAAATCTTGATTTTTATAGGTAATCTTGACTTACTGTCACGCATCGTCAAGTGACCAATATTTGTCGGAATAGAACACCGTAAAGATGTTTCCGGTTCGTAAAAGTATCATATTAACTGTTTAAACATTAGATCGGAGGTTTTATCGGTAGCAGCTGGGCGACACGACTAATTACATCAATTACAAGCAAACAGAGCTGCGCTCGGGTTTCGCTTCCACCTTTGTCAATATTTGGCGAGCGGCCGCGGCCACCGCTTCCCCCTCCCGCGTCTCCTCCGCCCCCGAATGGACACTGAGGCATCTACGCAACATCGCACACAAACATGGACATTACTAATGCACAAGGTCACTACACTAATGGGGAACTTACAACTGAGATGACACTTGTAACCCTCTGAAGTTAGTAACCCTAAACTACAGCGAAAATGATAAATAATTGTATTGTAGGTAGGTACATTGTTGGATTTTTATTTAATTAAACTCAAACTGTTTAAAGATTACTTATTTGTTAGGGCCTTTGCGCATAGGTACCTATTTATTTATTTTAACCCAATGTGTTTTTTCATGTAATATCCTTTTAGTTTCTATATCTTGATAAAATACTTTTTTATCCTTTGTCCCGTATAATAGAAGATGTGTGTTAGTGTGTGAGTATTAGGTATTGTTATACGATTCTCATAAGCTGCAAAAAGGCGAACACGTCGTGTAAAGCCGCGGGCGCAACTTTTGACAAAACAAGTCATTCAATTTGTTCGCTGTTAGATACGAGATGTAGGTAATCCCTCGCGTCTTCACAATTGTCGCAAAAAGGCTGAGTTGTAATCATGTGATCCCGGATGCGTACTTATATAGTGGGAGATATGACTTTACATTCATATAAAATTCTGCAATCTGTCATTATCATCATTGCAGCCCATCTTTTTCAATCGCATTTGAAAAAGTTAAAAGTTTTTTAATTGATGACAATTTTTACATTTATACACTGATATCAGTATTGAGCAAATTTTTATTCATCATCATCATTTCATATTCTATAGTGTATCTGACACTTTTTCACACATAACACAAAAAGCATTGTAATGGATTCGGTGCCAAGCCAAGTGGGACTTCTCCAAGCCCAAACTAACCAACAACCATTAAAACCGTCTCTGCGGGATGTTGAACCGTCTACTTTTCGGGATGAAACGTTATACCTTTTATCCGGAATGTTTTTCCTGAGGAACACGATAATAAAGTTCTTATGATAATAGATGGCGCCATGTGCCTTTAGAATCATGATTGAAATTGAAAGCCGCGGGTTGTTTTGAAGTAAATCCTTAATGTTTAGCGAACAAAGTCTAAAATAATATATGTGACTATTGTTATTTGTGTATGGGTTAAAAGTGGGGATTCTATTTAAGATTCAATTTTAGAAGTTCAAGTTCAAGTTTTCAAGCATAGAAATTATTCGTTCTAGCTTACAAAATATTTCTTGCCTGAAACCTATTTTTGACATCCAGTAACCATTATACAGCGTGTAACAGAAGTCCAAAATAATACTTAAGGGCATGTATGTACAATTGTACATCATGAAGAGAATCACCTGTGAAAATATTGAATGCAAAAGAGGCATTTTTTTTCATACAAAATAATTCTTTTGATTTCATTTTCTTCAATAATGCCAGATTTCATTAATCTACGCGTGCCTAGAGCTTACTTCAAGAATTTATTGAAGGTATTAAACCGGATTCGTGTCGATTCACCTTTCAGCTGATTTCTAGAGCTGTATTTGAAAGATTTTGGTGAAACTTTGACCGTGGTTTACTCAAGTATTGTTTGGGTTTCGGTTCCAAAACCTATGCTCAAGGATTGTTTATAGGGTACCTTATACGCCTATCTTAATGTATTATTTCGGACTTCTGTTACACGCTGTAGAAGTAGTTTTGTTTTTGCATTCACTAAATTATTATAAAATACCTATCTAATGTTACTATTCCCTTTATTCATTTAAAATACATATAAAATACATTTTTTTATACAAGTATATATAAAAAATTAAAATATACCGGTGGTATATTTCTATTATTATTTACCTAATAGATATTGTAGACCTGTTAGTAAGAGAATAATTCAGTTTTCTTTGATGTGAAATTGGATTGACTATGAAGTAAATGTAAATCAACATTAACATAAAACAATGCACCACAAGTAAGGATCGATTAAATTATTTAATGTAATCATAATATAACAATATGTTATTAGTTTATATGGATCATTAATACAACTGCAACGTGGACAAACTACTGGTTCATTTAACGCGATAGAGCGCGCTGGATGCACAACATCCCTACGCGTTTCATTATTACAGATTACAACTTATGGGGAGGGATACACAGATTACGATTATATCAACTGTCGCTCGGGAGCGTCGTATTGTCACATCCATTAAGCTGAGCAGGGGGCGGCGCCTGGCAAGCCACGCCCCTCGGCGCACGCCCTGCTCACCCCACACACGCCGCGCCCGACACTCGCGCCGCGACCGTACTACTCACTAAAACGATTTGCTCGCAATCGCATCACGAGTATTATCCCATCATCACACCAGAAATCTACGCTTTTCCGGTTCCGATGCTTAACATTTATATAATTATTATTTACGAGTAATTTACATATTTAAGACAAGCTTGCTAATATACTGAAAGTGTGCGGTCTATTTGTATGTTCGGGAAAACATTGGACAGTAGAATATAATGTTGTGTTGTGTGGGGGTCCGACCTGGGCTGGCGAGCGCGGCGCGGTGAGGCCAACGTGGCGGTGCTACACTCCAGGGTGGCGACGCAGGGCGCACGCGGTGGTGAGGGCGGCATGGGCGGCGCGGGCGGCGGCTGGTCGCGCGAGGCGCCAGCGCTGCTCAGCACGGCCCTGCTGCTGGGTGGCGCGCTGCCGGAGCGCCCGCCCGCGCCGCTCTTTACCATCGACAGCATCCTGGCACCGCGCCCGCACCCACCGCTGCCGCCGCTGCAGCTGCAGCACCTGGCGCACTCGCCTTTCCATAGAGCACACGACCTCTTTGGTACGTTTGCCAACAGCTTAGGTAATCACATCTGACATATTTTTTTACTTTTTACTATTACAACATCATATATCGAATTAAGTCTTTGCTAAGTAAGACCCTTCAGTGTGCTGTGCTCTTCCAGCACACTGCGTTGTGTTTGTTAATCAAGGTGCAATTGTACTTTTATGGCTTTGTTCTTCAATATAATCGACTAAATAAGTTGAGATCGAGTTAGATTGAATGATTTATTATCTTTCTGCAAATACAAGAAGCTTAGGAATGTGAATCAGGCAAAACATAATTTACAAGATGCAAAACATTTTTTTATTATCGTAATTTGTAATCTGGAGTCTAGAATCTAAAAAAAACCTGTTACAAATCAATGTAACGTATAGAATCAATAGTTTTACTATGAAACTAGCGTTTTTTCATCCCTCGTTTTTCCATCTTAACGAACAAAAATAATAATTGGAAAAATAAACTGTCCCCGCCATTTATTTCCAAAGTCTGCAAGTCAAAGCCAAAAAATTTAAAATAATTTTGAATTGTACCTATAATTTAAAAAAAAATAAAAGTTAAAGTTTGAAATGAAGTTTCAGATACTTACAGTTTTCGAGAAAGAGATTTAGAACTGTAAAATGTATATACCTTACTCATTAACCATTCATACAGAATGGTATGAGTCCGACTCACACTTGACTGGTTTTTATATATTATGAATACAGAAGAAGAAGATAGGAAATCACCCACAATAGGGTCGAAAATAACAATACACAAAAATAATAGTAAAATTCAAATTGTTGTGAACTTGTGATCGAACTGCTACATTTGTCTGCCGCTACGCGCTACAACCGAAGTGCTACGATTCTACGACACGGCTACGCTGTAGCTATATTTGCTACACTTGCTACGGAAGGATTGTATTTACGAAATTTCCTGTGATACCACGAGTATTCTTTAAGATAGATAGTACCAGTTCTCGTTATCACTGAGGTTAAGCAGTACTTGATGCGGTCAGTCCGTGAATGCGTTATCGATAGCATTTAAATTTGAGCGTCATCGTGCAAAGGCACGTTAAGCAGTAGGTTCTAGCTTCTACTTCTTAAAGATCGTCTGGTTATCGTGCGAGTTTATAAATCGATAATGTAATTGATTTTTAAATCATTTTTTTAATCATTTTTAAGGTATTTGTTACACTTTTGCAGTAACTAGGCAAAGGCAAAAAATTGCTGTATGTGATAACACAGCCTATTGAACATTTGTTTATGACTAGTATGTTATTTGTATTTTTCTTTGATAAAGAGTTACCCCTCTGCATACTGTATCAGTCCACTGCTAGACATTGGCTTCTTCTCATCCGCATCACTTATTTTGTGCGCTCATTAGAAGGTGTTTGCCCTTAATCGCCACGCTGGGCAAGCGGGTTGGCGATCGCAGTAGCAGATGGTTGCTATTACAGTAGGATGCTGCTGCCCATCCTCCAGATTTTTCCCTTTGTCGCTTCTTACGTCACCCACGGGATGAGTAGGGGTGGTTCTGTTCTTAGGCAGGAAACCCCCCTGCATTAAATAAGTATAAATACATTCCGTTTGTATTCCTGATGTAATCTAATTTCAAAAAGAGAAATTTTGTCTGAAGAATTATTTCATTAGGAATCATGTAGTGCTCCAGATTTAATAATGTTTTTATTTCATTTGTAACGACAGCATAATTTATGAGTATGACGTTTGAAAAAATGTACACATCCTTTCTTATAATTGGAAAGATTTTTTTCCTGGGTTAATTTTTTTCATGCAAACATTACCAATAAAGGTTGATATCGACTTCCAAAGTCCTAGCCTAGAAGTCTAGCTCGAATGGATCAGCAGTGAAATAGGTACCAATATATTCTTTACGAAGGGATTTTTTAAAACGCTATATGGCTAAAAATTTGTCGTACTGAATCGAATCTAATACATATAACATATCGACAACAAGACAGCATGCAGAAACTGTCCCCATAGTCCACTGTTTCCTAGGGCTAAGACTAAAAAGCGGACAAGTGCAAGGCGGACTCGCCCACCGAGAGTTTCGTACAAATTTGGAGGTCATGGAACCTAAAAACTATAACTACATCAAAAATCTGTTTAAGGCTTTAAGCTTGTGGCAATGAATCCCTGCCATACGATACCCCACGCGACACGGTTAACTCACTTCAAAATTTGGACCCCCGTCCCTTGCATATAGACTCTGTTTATTTTTTTGTGATTTAATTAAAATATATGTATAAAGCTTTCAAATTTTTCTCTTGTGATAAAATTAGTAAAAGTCTTTATATCTACAAAAAGATTTGGTCACCCAATGCCCGTACAATTCTGACTTCGATTATAATTAGGTATATTATATATCGATTACGTAGGTACTTTAAATAAAGACAATTTTTAAAAGGACTTTATTATTGAAAAACCTTATAAATTAACATACTAACGATAAATGATAAATACACAAAACTAATTAAAACTATCTATATATACAAATCTATCTAACTAAGTACCTTAAAAAAAATTAAAACCCTAATAATATAACCCTGATATTTAAACCCTTAATCTAAAGACTGCTACCAGTAGGCAACGTTCCCAAAATGCTGGCCGTATTGCCTCGCTGAATAGCCTAAGCCTTTGGGCCAGGTACAGACCAGCATTTAGGTCACGGTCAGCATTTAATTTAATTTTAAAATGATTTAATTACAAATGTATAGTTTCAGACCTCCCTGCATTTGTAGTATAAGATTTTGATTTCCTTGAGAGTGTCAAAATATACGTTTTTTGCGGCATAAACGACCGTATCTTTTTTTTATTTACCTTAACTTAGAAGCTTTTCAAAGCATTACGATATCTCCACGCGTTCCCGAGACAAAGGGTCTTGATTCTTGATAAACTGACAGACAGACGGACATCAAAGTGATTTTATAAGGGTTCCGTTTTTTCCTTTTGAGGTACGGAACCCTAAAAAGAAGTGGCACAATAAACACCCGAGCTGCATGGTGCACATCAATTTACAATTAAACTAATAAGCCAAAAAAGCACAACAAGCGAGTTGATCGTTAATTAACTGTAATTAGATTAAATTCGTATTAAACTTATTTTTAATAATGCTGGTAATTATAGTAGGTGGTAATCCAACGGCTAGAAGTTTGAATTTGGACCAACTTTAAGGACAACAACGCTTAAACGTACAATAAACATGATCTAATTTAAAATTAAATGGCAAATGATCTAATTTTATAATAAAATTATTATCAGACATATTTTCTAGTCGGTATTTAAATAAATGGAGCATATTCTTGATAATAAATGTTTAGGGCCTGTTTCACGAATGGATAATCTTTAACTACTAAATCAAAAATGTTATAATATTACCTGCCAAGTTATTAAATGTCACTTTAGTGTCATCAAGCGGTGAAACAGAGCCTTAGTTTCTTTCTTTTAAATTTCAGACTCCTATTCAAAACTAGTAGTAGTAAGTAGATGACGTAGATATCCGATTTTAAAGTTTGAGGAAAAAACAAAAACCAGTTTTGAGTTGACCATACTCGTACATACATGATGGTCAAGCGGACTAGATAAATTAGTCATCGCAGACTCACCACCAAAATATTTGGTATTTTTATCGTTTGGCTGATAAAACAATTCTCTAACATGGCTTTACGCATCATACGTAATTATAAAAAGATTTCCTATTGTGTCCAATTCTCCGACCTTAAATGAATTAATCCTACTTTAAGTCAGTGACAGTTTGTTAGGATTTGTGGATAGGTGGAAGAACTACTGAATGCATTTTGATAAAACTTTGCAGTAATATATAACACATAGGCTACAATTGTCCTACAATTTATCAACAACCACGTGGATGAAGTCGCGGGTAAAAGCTACTTTGTAACACGTGATTTCGAAAATACAATCGGTTGACTGATTTATTCTTGTGCTGATAGCGTTTTTAGCGGCTTTAAGTCACAATCATACACAGAAGTCGGAACAGGCCTATAAAGTATGTTATTAACACTGCCCGGCCCTTACAAAATGACTAGTCTATTTAAATCTAAGTCTAATTTATTAATTTAATTTGCGACTTTTAACAATAGTAGCTCCTCTTGCCTAGGATTAGCCAAAAATACATTTAGTAAATTGAAACACATATTTGAGTTGAGTTTCGACTAAGATGAAATGTCAGGTACTCATATTACTGTTTAAAATATTTTCTTATTCTAGTTTTATATTAAAAACTTGAGCGCATTTGACCTGATCTCACCTGATGGAAAGTGACGATGCAGTCGAGGATGGTACACACGAACTCAAGTAATGCCTATTCACTCTCGCCTTGAATAGTCTTAGATTATAAGAATGGGGTAAAACTGACACCGGCAAATGTGTAAAATAATTAGTAAATGTGACATATTATCTATACTTATAAATAAAACAGTACCGTGACTGACTGACTGACTGACAGACAACGCACAGCCTAAACCGGTGGACTTGAAATTTTGAGACAATATTCTTTAAGTAACACAGTATATTCATAGTCATTTAAGTACACAGTAGTACAATATTTTTTAAGTCTATATGGGTGCACTAAGGAAGGATTTTTGGAAACTTCACCCAAGATTCAAGTAGGTAAAAAAGGGGATAAAAAAGGGTGTGAAAGTTTGTATGGAAAATTCATTATTTTTTAAGATACAGGTGTATAAATAAATATTAAGCGTATGCTGAAAATAAGAAAGATGTGTATCAAAAAATTCGTTTTTTTTTTTCCCCCTAAGATAAAAATAAGATAAAAGGGGATGAAAGTTTGTGTGAAAATCCGTCGTTTTTTTAGTTAAATCAATTAACCTTGGTGTTTAGCTTTTTGGTTAAGAATTATGACGTGTTTCAGCTTTTTTAAAAAATTACTAATTAGGGAGGGAAAAAGAGGGGAAGGGGTGAAAGTTTGTGAAGCAAATTCGATATTATTAGAGACATCAAAGTGGCATAATGAACGGATATCTCAATATTAAATCACTATGGGGAAAAAATATAGGAGGCAAAAGTTTGAATTAAATTCTGCCAATTTTAAAGTTGAAGTCATGAAAATTAGTAGGTATATTCGAGAACTGCTGGACCGATTTTAAAAGTTTTAGATTTCTTGGATTTGTCTCCGCCTAGAATAAAAGAAAAAAATGGAATTATATACCTTGGGTATGGTAGAGTAGGGGTAGGGTAGGGTAGAGGTAGAGTAGGGTAGGGTAGGAGTAGAGTAGGGTAGGGGTAGAAAAGGGTAGGGTAGGGAAACTCCAAACGAACTTGTTACGACTTGAATGTCAGCAATAAAAATCAGCTTTGATTGTTGCTGATGCTGATTTTAAAAATCATGCTGATAATCAGCGGATGCTGATGCTGATACTGATATTCGCAACAACCCTGGTTGGAATGCCGTCCCATCGGACTATGAGAGTGAGGGAATAGAGAGCGCGTTTGTGTTTGCGCACACAATTGTAGTATAATAAGCTGTGACCGAAATACGGTTGGAACATAATTATTCTAATAAGAAATTTGAAAAAACAACTGATACGGTTGGGATTTGAACCCACGATCTTTGCTCTAACCGCTGAGCCACCGTATCCCAACAGTTTTGATATTAAGAGTTAAGTACGTACAAAGATAAATGAAGCTTGCAAATATAATCTAAGAAACTGGGTTTGATATTGTTTTATTTAGGAGCCAACGATGATTTTGATAATTTTGATGACATCAATCCGTTGTTTATATTGCTTTTATTAGTCAAGAACTCCTGCAAGTTCACCGGTCTTTTTACTTTAGCGGTGAAGTGTAAGACGTTGGTGCTCGGCAGTCGACACTGCGAGCCCCGGGCAATCTCTCGTGTACACGCCAAACCGCATCGAGGGGTGAAGACGGCTAATCTCAATTAAAATCTTTTTTCTCTTATACGAGCGAACATTTTAAAATTTCAAAATATCCTGAGGGCTTGGAGAATCGTTGCCATAACAAAAACATTCTTTTATTTTCTTTTATTGAGTCCGCAAGTAATTTTTTAATGTTTTGACTGAATATCTATTTAAAACAACTCTTCGATTGAGTTTTTGAGTATGCAACAATGTCGGGTAATATTAGTTATATTTATCTGGCGCGTAAGTATTTAGAGTAGGGTTACTAAAAGTTCTATTTTCTCTTATGTTATTTCACTTTTATTAACTTATAGTACGGTTGGCAAACCTAATTAAGAGGTCCATTTTATATACGTATAACCTCAGCTTACTTCGGCCTCAGGGGCAATGACCACCGAGCTCTAGTTGAGGTCCCCCCGGTCCTAACCGGGGGGACCTCAACTAGAGCTGATTATCTTGGAATCTGATTATCTTGGAATCCTAATTCCAAGATAATCAGATTCTTCGGGTTAATTCATTAAACGCCATGACGGACACATGGTGTCCGACAAACAATAGAATTTGCATTGTGTCTGCTGCCTGTTGCTTCATGGCTGCCTGGCAGTCAAAGTGTTAAACGACTTGGGTTAGATTAACCAAAACTAACTTGCCCAACGGTAAGTCATGATGTCTTATAATTTTGTAAGGTTAAAAGAAAGAAAAATAATTCTTTACCGACGAAGCAATAATTATTATTTTTTTAAATTATATTTTACTTAACTTATTTTTAGTATTTAAAAAAACACATTTAAAAAAATAGTGAAACAAATCAATCCAACTTTTCGACGATTTTAGAAGCGTATAGATCTACTGCCAAACGTACCTATATACCTACAAACTATCGACGACGTCCAGTCTAAAAAATACCTCCACTCGCTTATGTATATTGGAAAAAAAAACTATCCCTCAGAGAAACGTGTTTCAGCTTTTTGAAAACCATGGGGGGAAAGGGGGCGAGGGTGAAAGTTTTTATAGGAAATTCGATAATAATAAGAAACATCAAAGTGGTATAATTAATGAACGGATAACTCGATATTAAATCCCTATGGGGAGAAAATATAAATAGGTATATTGGAGATAAAAGTTTGAATTATATTCTGCTATTTTCAAAGTTGAAGTCATAAAAATTAGGGTAGGTAGGGTAGTGTAGGGTGGGGTAAGGTAGAGTAGTGTAGGGAAAGTAGGGTAGAGTAGCGTAGGGTAGTGTAGGGTAAAGTAGAAAAAGCGTAGACGTAAAATAATCACGCGAACAAAGTCGCGCGGGGCTGCTAGTAAATAATAAATTATTAGCCTTGATTTTTTGACTTTATAAAATGTAAAGTTCTAAAATTGTTGAAAGTAAAAATCGACCACGAGCGGGATTTGAACCCACAACCTACTGGGTAGAGCCCACAGTCGCTCTGCCACAAAGTTATTTTTGACCCTTCCTGTGTTATCTTATTGTGATTTCTATTCTTTCTACAAACGAACTTTATTAAAATGTTCATGTATTTACAAAATGTTAGGTACTTAACCCAACAAACCAAAAAAAAACTTAATACTGATTATATACTGACTAACGATGAAGGAAAACATCGTAAGGAAACCTGGTTTGAAATCGCCAACCCGCAGTGAGCTAGCGATGCTTAATCCATCTCTGTATGAGAAGAGGCCTTTGCCCGACATTGGGATAGTTACAGGCAGATTCATTTATTTATATACTGGAACAATAGTCATCCATGAGCATTTTTATCGTTATCGTTGTGATCAATAAATCTTAGGAATTATCGTAGTTTGAGCTTTTTATTCAATAAGAACTCAGCCACAGTGCAAAATGTCAAATGTTATAAGGAATTGTATGTGCTCGCTAAACTACTGTTTATTAATGCTATTAAGTAGGTACTTTGAAACTACAATCGCTCCCTCTGTAAGGGTTCTATGAGCAATCCAAATTAATTTACAATTAAGGGCCGAAACGTTAAGTGTTCATATTATGTCAGTTGCGATAAATTGGGGATGAAAACTAATAATAAATAGTAGTAGCTTTTATAACTTATTATAGTATTTTTAATTACTGTTTTTCGATGTGATCATGATAATAGATTTTATGGCGACGACGTCTACTGTTAAAGTAAATCGGAAGCGTATATCTTTTCTAACTTTCACAACTATCAGTACTGTATTATTATTATATAGTATTATTATAGTATTCGATTATATTCACTGATCAGAAATCAAAGTTAAACACTTGTGTCAGACACGTAACATTTTTCGTATAGCACAGATACTTATTACATTCAAAATCGATAGGGCTTAGTCGAACGCTCCGAGGTGCTGAGGTGGCGCGTGTGGAAAGCCGTCGATAGCGCCTTAGCAACGTGCCGCCGGCCTTAAAAGCTTTTATATTCCTTTAAGAAATAATACAGTGTAATGCCACTCGCGGTTCCGGCAGTGTACAAAAATATTCAATTTTTATCCTTGGCATTAATATTTTGAACGATTCGCTTATGGAGTGCGGCTCGGAGGAGCTCATGGGGTTCTAAGCTCAGATCTTCACGCACCGCCTACTCGAACGCGTATTAACACTGATATGTGGTGACGTGTTCTATTTTTAAGTTCACATTTTTAAAAACATTTTCACAGACTTTAGAAAACGCGAATTAGTATCTATTATAGCAGTTGTTGTATTGGTTTATTTTTATGAAAAAAATAATTGCTTTTTTATAATTAAATTAAATTTATATTGTTTTTTGTTACATCACCAAAAACTAGTTTTAAAAAAATCGTATTATGTAACTAATTAACAATTTAACTTAAGTTTAACTTAAGACCTGATGATATATGATTTTATGACCTTGTGTCAAATTCTAAGAAATAATAAGATATTGGCCATGGACGCAGGAGATATGTGTGTGTTTGCGCACAAGTGTGTGCGCAAACACAGGTGCACTCTATATTCCCTCACTCTCATAGTCCGATAGGACGGCAATCAGACACGACGAGATCAGGCGCAAGACAAACGGCTTTACGTGCTTTCCAAGATAATTAATTAATTTATAATACGCACTTAACTTACAACAAGTCAGAGGTGCGGCCTTGAATTTGAACCTGAAACCTCTGACTAGCCAGTCAACGGTCGTACCGCTAGGCTATCACGACTCAAAACTCTGATAACACAGGTATTTACAGAGTTTCAAAACATGGAAACCTACACAAAAAAATAAAAAAATATAAGTATTCTCTATCCTATTTTTTTATTTCATTTACCAATTAATGGTTTGCCAACAAATTCATTTAAAAATGCAAAAATATCTTTTAATCAAATATTAAATTAAGAACATTTAAAAGATTTCTACACTTTATTTAATTCTAAGTAAAACTCAAGTGCTACCGAGTAAACCGATGATGATGATGATGATGATGTCTTCCTGGCCGGTTTCGGCCACAGCGACTGTTTTAACTGCAGGCTAGTAAATTTGGGAGTAAACCGATAACAAAGATACGATGAGGTTGTTAATTAACGACAGTGTACTCGTTTGTTAAGGGGTGAGCGGCGTTGGCAGTGCGGTGTCGGGCGCGGGAGGCTACGCGGGGCTGTACGGAGGGTACGCGGCAGCCGCACTGGCCGGGCTGGCGGGCCCGCCGCCCAAGCGCAAGCGTCGCCACCGCACCATCTTTACCGAGGAGCAGCTCGAACAACTCGAGAGCACCTTCGACAAGACACACTACCCCGACGTCGTGCTTAGAGAACAACTCGCGTTGAGGGTTGATCTTAAGGAAGAAAGAGTTGAGGTATGTCTTTAAAAGGTATTTTTCCAATATACAGGGTGGCCCGTTTATAGTGGTCCAAAAATTTTTTTTACGTCTAGGACATCCCAATGATTAATCTAAACACAACATATGTTCCGCGAAAATCAGTAGTTTAGAAGTTATGATTTTTTAAATTTAATTTCTTAAAATTTCTACTTTAGTCATATAAACCTCTTTAGATTGAAAGTGATTGCACTAAAACGAATCAAATTTGGTGTGTAAGTACTATAGACATGTAGCAAGCAAGCAATGAGCTATTTTTAAGGTTAACCTTAAATCGTAACATGGTTTTAGACCTTTTGGTGAATTATTTGTAATTTTCGATTGATTAAGCACATTTTTCAAAAAATTCTAAAGATAAAAAAATGTACTACACGAATTTTGCTTATGGTTGTAAAAACTACCTTGAAGTGTGAGGATAACATAAATAATAAAATACTGCGGCGTAACTACAGTAAGTTCTTCAGAAATCAACATTGTATGCACTAGGTCATTAAAAACTTAAAATTTTAATTTTTGCCTAAAACATCATTTGAATAAATCCAACTTTATTATGAAAATAAAAACACTGGAATTAGTTAAATAAAGGATATTTATTTAAAATAACAACCCACAATGACAAAATAAACGCTATTACAATAAGTTTTCGAAATGTCTGCCTCTATTTTCAATGCATAAACATTAAACAGCAACGTCGCAAAAAAATCCTTTTATGCCTGTTGAAAAGCTGTTTATTTGCTTTCGTCCTGATAGCCTAGTGGTGGTGACCGTTGACAGGCAAATCAGAGGTCTCGGGTTCGAACCCAAGGCGCGCACCTCTGACTTTTCATAAGGTCTGTGCGTTTTATAAATTAATTATCACTCTCCGTACCTCGGATAGCACGTTAAGCTGTTGGCCCCGGCTGTCAATTGTAGATCTTTGACAATCGTTACGGGTAGTCAGAATCCCGAAAGTCAGACAACCTGTCTTACCAAGGGGTGTCGTGTAACCCAGTATCTGGGTTGTGGAGGTCTGGTAGGCAGTCGCTCCATGTAAAACACTGGTATTCAGCATCCGGTAAGACTGGAAGCGGACCCCAACATAGTTGGGAAACGGCTAGGCAGATGATGATGAT
This sequence comes from Protodeltote pygarga, assembly GCA_936450705.2. Classification (NCBI taxonomy): domain Eukaryota; kingdom Metazoa; phylum Arthropoda; class Insecta; order Lepidoptera; family Noctuidae; genus Protodeltote; species Protodeltote pygarga. Next base: position 5,918,643 of record OW388255.2, on the reverse strand, counting down.
GGCTGAATTACAAAAATTAAAGCAAATAGACACCTTTTCAACAGGAATAAAAGGATTTTTTTGCGACGTTGCTGTTTAATGTTTATGCATTGAAAATAGAGGCAGACATTTCGAAAACTTATTGTAATAGCGTTTATTTTGTCATTGTGGGTTGTTATTTTAAATAAATATCCTTTATTTAACTAATTCCAGTGTTTTTATTTTCATAATAAAGTTGGATTTATTCAAATGATGTTTTAGGCAAAAATTAAAATTTTAAGTTTTTAATGACCTAGTGCATACAATGTTGATTTCTGAAGAGCTTACTGTAGTTACACCGCAGTATTTTTTTATTTATGTTATCCTCACACTTCAAGGTAGTTTTTACAACCATAAGCAAAATTCGTGTAGTACATTTTTTTGTCTTTAGAATTTTTTGAAAAATGTGCTTAATCAATCGAAAATTACAAATAATTCACCGAAAGGTCTAAAACCATGTTACGATTTAAGGTTAACCTTAAAAATAGCTTATTGCTTGCTTGCTACATGTCTATAGTACTTACACACCAAATTTGATTCGGTTTAGTGCAATCACTTTCAATCTAAAGAGGTTTACATGACTAAAGTAGAAATTTTAAGAAATTAAATTTAAAAAATCATAACTTCTAAACTACTGATTTTCGCGGAACATATGTTGCGTTTAGATTAATCATTGGGATGTCCTAGATGTAAAAAAAATTTTTGGACCACTATAAATGGGCCACCCTATATAAACATATAGAAACTTGAAAACACCGTCGAGGTGTTTTGCATTTTAACTACAAAGAAATGGAGTTTTGTAGGTACTCATGCCACACAATTTTAGTATCTGTATAGTAACAACTACGAGTTGGTACTTAGGTCACTAGGAAACAGGAACGATGCATTAGAAGAATTATGTTTCCTAAAATATTTTAATTATGTATCTAAGTTAAAACATTTTAGGAAACATAATTCTTCTAATTTAGGACAAACAAGTCTTAATTCAAACAGAAACAACTTTAATAAGAAATATTATTATCAATTTCAAACAAACCACAAAACAACAAACTTACGACAATAAACTTATTTAATGAACAGTACGCGTCATTTATTGACAAGAGATTCAAATTGGATACCAACTTCAAAATCAAGAATAATATTATTTAACTAAAGGTGCAGTCATACTTATGGTTCGCTACAGCCATGGATAGCCAAGGACATCTTGTATATTTTCAGATCATGGCTTATTTTGATCCGAAAATAGACAAAATTATTTAACAATTAAAAATAATCGTTAAATATAATCGCAGTTCACAAAACATTGAACATATCACACAAACAGTCCTTAAAATTTATAGACATTTATTTTAAAACGACATAAAACTTATTTTTATCTGAAAACCTATACGGGGAGTCTTTATCAAATATCCCTTATTCTAAAAGGGGAAAAATACTGTGCAAAGGCAATGAAATTTAATAAGGAGTTGATATTTTTTGCCAATACTGGAAGTATTGGAAAAAATATAACCAATTTCGTAAAAACAGTTAAATAGGAAATCTACTTAGTTTATAATACCAATGAAAACAGTTTTTTCCTACCCTTTGCTAAGTAAGGTTTCTACGTTAAAAACGTAAAGCAGAGAGAAGGATTTCTAATGGTAGGTACATTTTCTTTTGTTCGATATTTAAGAATAAAATTGCTTTGTAATATTTTATTTTTCAATAACAGTCCCTAAATCTTGATTTCATTATTTCCTCTGTAAATTATGGTAATACATCCCACTAAACATATGCCAAGACGTCAAAAATTTATCAGATCTCACTAATTGTACACCCAAGCTTCTAACTCTACAAGTCCTAACTTCACTAACTCTACACCTTAGTCAAAATAATGTGGTTCCCCATCCCCTAATTTAGGGGGTTGCGGGGTAAAACGTCCAATTTTTAGATTTAGCAAATACACCAAATTTCAGCTTTCTAGGCCTTCAGGAAGTACCCTAAGAATTTTGATGATCATCAGTGAGTGACGGAATCGGGGTTTATTAGATATCAATAATATCTAAAGTGTAAGAGCTATGAAATTGAAACTTTATAAAAGTCTACTATTGACATCATATCCCGAGAATTTTGTTGAAATACCAGATAAACAAAATTAATTTATTGGGTTTTAATTATAATTAAAACCCAAGTTTTGACGGTTCAAAAAACCGACGAAGCGTTTCGAGAAAAAGTAGATAGTACCCGTGCCCCATTTTTATAACGTATTTATGCATAGGTACTCTGCGAACACTAAAGTTCAAAATTTTTGACCCGCGACCCCCAGTCGTTCTGCCACGCAGTTCGCTATTCGTAAATTATCTTCTACATTCATCCGATGGTAGTTACATACACCCCGTCGCGGTCGTGGCGCCATCTATTATCATAAGAGCGTTATTGTAGTTTTCCTCGCAAACAGTACTTTTTTCGGAATGAAAGGTACCCTATGTCCGTTTCTGTACTCCTGACAACGTAGGTATATGCAAAATTTCAGTATGATCGGATCAGTGGTTGATATGAAAAGGATAACCAAGCAAATTTATTTTCACTTTTATAATCTTAAGTTAGGATACTGAGCTTTTGATAGTCCATTGCAACTTAACCTTGATCATCCAAAAAACACGCTTACTGCTCAGCACCCATGCGGGGCCTGCTATGTGGAACGATTAGGTAACGGGCCGGAACGTTAAGTAGTAGCGAAGGGCAATGAATCAATATTGCTGACGTGACATATTCTGCGCCGGCTATGTGGGTGGTCGCTTGCCAGCATTTTGAGAACAATTTGAGATTTGATCTCTAGAAAAAAGCAGGATTAATGTTTATGAAATTTTTATAATCGTTTTGAAGGTTTGAATAATGTACATTGTACAATATATATTTTATTAAAATAATTTCATATTCTCTATCATAGCGCTCCACTTATTATGTCTGCTGTCTCGAATGCAGATAAATTTAGCCTCCAAATTATACTATTATAATGTTTTTTATTGGAGGTACTAAGTAATAATATTTAATGTCATCTCAAACACAGTTAAGTAGAGTTTTAAAACGCATGGATATTAGTACACGAAGTGAGTGCTCTCAATAGATTTTGGGATGTTGAAAGTAAGGATATATTTGTGGGCTACCGGTGTTGCCGTGCGCGGTGAGTGTGTGCCGACCACTTGACAGCGTGCCACCCAGACGGACACCTCGGCCGCGCCACTGTTTACACGCCCACTCATCTCATCCGGACGCGAACGGAATGCGCAAATCCAAATCACATTCTACTTTCCAAGGTATAGGTAATTCAATTCTTTATTTCCAAGTCGATATCTGGATTGATGAGTTCTTCTAATAATATGCCCATATTCTTAACTGTAAAAAAACTTAGAATATTGCAGATGTAGACTACCTTCTTAAGTTACTTAGGTGCTTACTTTAAAATTTCGTATTTTTTTGCAACTTTTTTGTGACGACAATATTTTATAACAAACCCTTGAAATTGGCTCCTCCTTAACTATATACCTTTACTGAAAGTAACTTTAACTATGATAGACCAATATTGTCACTATCACAAAACGCACTTTGTTACGAATGGTACCTAACAAGAATTTGTTATGCCCTAAGTAATATTGTTTCAAAGAAGACATACTCGTACATTTTTATTTTTAAATACATATCATCATTAATTTTCATTTAAATTGGTAAATTGAAGCCAGATATGTAGACAATTTAAAAGATCAATGTACGTAATAAATATAAGTAATTTAAATTACTTCTATGGCTTGTCTGGCTGAGAGCAGCGGTCTACATGTGAAATTTGCTTTAGTGTAAACTTTTTATTAAGGAATCCATAGTAAATCACCGCGGGCGGGTAGAGTTTTCAACCGAGTAGAATTTTGCCTCAAGGCAAATAAAAAGGGAACCTCGACGCGGGTGAGACGGGCGCCGCGAAAATTAATCTGAGTTAATTAAATTTGATTTATTTATAGTGGCCCAGCCGAGAGCGGAGGGAACGATAAAAGCACAACAATACGGCTAATGAGGGTCACTTTTACGGCTTTTCCCAGGATAACAGAGTTTTTCCGATTTGCGTAACTTACAACTTAAGTAATCAACCAAAGTTATTCTTTATGCGAAGCCGTTGTTTTCATTTAACGTTAATCAGACATCATTTAATGAAAGATAAATTGTTTTGTTTCCCATAATTTGATATTGTTAAATACGGACGTAGGTACATACTTGAAATACCTACGGAAGAGAGTTTGATTACGTCTAAAATTAATGGAACGAATTACTAAATAGATCTACGTAGTACCTAATATTTTTTTGCGGCATACAATGGGTTTCCTATTGTGTCTGATTTTAGATTTTTCATAAATTAATATTGTTATAATTTAATTATTCCGAGTATCTTGTAAAATTATCAGAAATATTTTTCCTGGCTTACTTACCTAGGAACTAAGTAAATTAATGTTAAAGTACCTATTAATGTTAAAGGAAGATCTCGAATATTTATGTCATTATCTTAAACTTACTTAGGTATCTCAAATTAGTGATTGTTGTGAATAAAAACTACAACTACACCTTTGTTACGTAGTAACTATTTATTAATCTGTGCCTTTGGTAGGTAACTATTAAGGCAGTTATTTGACCGTTAACTGGCAAGTCCAGGTTCAAACCCAAGGTAAGCCATTTTTCGTAAGTGCTATTTAAAGAATTATAATAAATATTAATCACTAGATATGCTTAGGAGAACCCGTATAAGGTCGTTTTGGATTGCCGTCGCATACCTGATCTCCTGCGTAATTGGGTATTATCCGTTAAGATTGGCCGTTGTGACTAAACTTGGGTCAGGAAGACATTATTTATTTACTACTACTACTACCGTGGAATACTACTCACTGCCTATGCCTACTAATTTGAATACCTCATAAATGTGTAGGTTGTTTAGATTAGAATAGAGCGACAAAATATAACGCATGCAATGGCATGCGAAACGAATGGCATGCATATGAGTATTTTAAATAATGACTTCAATGTTTGAAATGTTTTGTTTGAATCAATGTTTCTTTTATCATTAAGTACAGCTTTAGATGAGTCGGTCATCATTTTAGATTGCAAGTGTTGCAAGTTTTGATTTATTAGTTTGGATTGGTAAATAAACATTTTAAAGTCCAAGAACAGAAAGGATTAGGTACATTAATATTACGTTACCTTTTAAAATCAAGCGGTTTAATTGATTAGTTTGTAATAAATAAAACGTAAATCATATTACCTAATAGATATGGTAAAATTGTTTGCAAGTTAAGAAAATAAATATTTAAAACCCATTTTTTTTTAGATAACTACATAAATACACTTTTCTATTTTATCGAACTTTCTCTGAGTAGTCGGGACATTTTTGGATAAAAAAGCATTTTTTACTTAACAGATGTGTGGTTTAGAAAAAAAAAATAGCTGTCCTTTATAATAACTATGTAAATTACTCCAATTTTGACTTAGTTAGGTGATTTTTTAACTAAACCCCCAAACCTCGACCAAGATACAGAAATATTAAATTACCTGTGTTACCCATAAAACTATTTTTACATACCAACATATAAATATTTCAAATGAACATCCAACATGTTGTATTGTAGATAGCTACAACAAAAGTGTGTGTTTTTGAGGCAATTCACTCTGTTTCGTTGTTGCCCCTGCTATTTGCGCAGCGGCAATTGGAAATTGCATTATTAAAACGCTTTTGTTTAGGAATCACAACACTTGCCGAAAATCCAGCGCTCGCTCGCTTTTGCTTTTGTTTTTGTATTCGATTAACTTTTTATTTATTTTTCTTTTTATAATACTAGGTCTAGAACCAATAAATATTATATATACGAGTGTTTTAAATGTTTCTTTGACATCTCCACAATTCCTTCGACTATAGCATGTAGCTCTTTGGTAGTAGTAGTAGTTATATCATCTGCCTTAATAGCAACTTCATAATTGATTGTTGTTTATGTCAGTTTTTTTTTTCTAGCCTAGTATAAACTAAGCTCTATTAGGCACTAATAGATTCAATTAATATTCTATATAATTACTTCTTATCATAATATATACTTGAAGGTTATACACAACTAATTATTTATGTTTTGCTACATAGCTATATTTTACATACAACAAGTATTTAATGAAGTATATTAAATTGAAAACCTATTATACCATATTACAAAGGTAAGGTTACAATTACTTTACTAAATCAATACATAACAAAAATCCTAGCTGCGAATACGATACGAATCTTAAATTAATAAAAAAATACATTACAACAACCCTAGCTGCCAATGCGATACAAATCTTACTTAATCAATACATTACAACAATCTTAACTGCATACGATACGGATCTTACTTAATCAATACATTACAATATTCCTAGCTGCGAATACGAATCGAGTCTTACATATTATGGCGCATGAAGAATACAAGAACAACATTAAAAAGTTTTAGCAAAAATTTCAGTTTGATTAGAACAAGTTTTCAAAATTTAAAATGGCATAAAATAAAAATTCATTTAAAGCTATTTTTATGCATGAAAACCTATTCCGATCAAACAGATATTTTTGCTGAACCTATGTCATTCTCCATTGTCATTCAATTTAGTTTGTTGCGATTTTTCATAACTATATATATATACATAGCTATTTATATATATAGCTCGCACATTCAGGATATAAAATCAATCGAGCGACATAGGAGATTAGCGAGTATACGCGCCTTAATACGTTGCAAAAATCCTGCTGCATACGATACGAATCTTACTTAATCAATACGTTACAACAATCCTAGCTGCGTACGATATGATTTTTTTTCTTTTTTTTATATTCAAATTATTATAGGTACCTTAATTTGCCATAGGAGAGGTTGGTTAAATAAAAACCCGCGCCCGCGCCGTGTCAATATTTAACGAAGAACGGCGGCTAAGTAAACGAAAAGACAACCAAGGGAGGTTTGCGATTCCATTGTACGATAGACTTTCAACTCTTTGCACAAATTAATTATTAAGTGAGGTGTAATCTAGTTGTCTCCGAAGAGTGGCTGGCGGAATCACGGGCCCGCGGGCCTCGCCCCGACAATGTTGATCTTATGCCACTGCTGTCTGATTAACTGAATGGTTTATATCCACTTATAACTCCACAATTTATGTTTTCCAAATATATTTATAATTAAAACATAATAATGCACCACAGCGAGCGCTACTCTATTTAAAACGGTATACGTACGGTATTCACAATTTCACATACCTACCTACTTCATACTTGCATTTGTAAATGACCTAAATGATTGATCGCGCTGATAAGTCATCTCGATCTTCTTCTTCGTCGTATGGTTAAAGAACAAGTGTTTAAACCGTAGGACATGGCTTTACACACCGTTGACAAATCTGTCAGGTGTGCTGGTTTCCTCACGTATTTTCTTAACTTAAAGAAAATTGAACACGTTGATGATATAGAAACGATGTGTATTCTAGTTAGATTAATCTAGAATAAAACTAATTTAAAATTAACTATATTTAATCTGTAAATTATTTCGTTAGCCTAGAAAATGCGGCTGCTAAGGACGGGGTCCAGCGTTCGATCCCCAGGTTGGGTGGGGTTCGTTTAACTTTGAGTTTTCCATCTGGGTTTCCAGTTCTTAGTAGCAGGCTTGCGCCGTATGGGACTTGTGGCATTTCTTGGAAGCTAAGGTTAAGCTTAGGTGTATAAAACTTATTTTTTGTCATTCGTTTGCTGCGCAGGTGTTCTTTTATGTTATTTAAGTTGTATTAACTGCACCCACGATACACGTGGAAATCTTAGTGTGGAGGTACGCTTAAAAAGAAATAAAAAATATCGTAAAGCACTTCATCTAGTTCAATACTTATGTTTGATTTTATGTGAGAAGTTTATAGTTTTCCAGTCTGTGTCAATCATTTTAATGTCATATACCTAAAACCAACGACTAACGGTGAAGGAAAACATTTTAAGGAAGTCTGGACTTAATTGGTTTGAAATCACCATCACGTGAGCTATCGTGGTAATTAATGCTCGATCCTTCTCTGATCTGATCCGCCCTGCAGTGGGACAATTTATAGGTTGGATTATTATTAATTATTATTGTAGGTCCAGGTAGCAGGTGCAGTATTTATTTTGCACTGGTACCTAATACACGAAATTTATATCTATAGATATGTCTGTAGGTCTGAGTGGCAAGACACCTCTCAAACCTGTGCCTAACGATATTATTTAGTTTATTAGTCGTTCATTGAAGAAAGGAGCTAGTACCTACCTACTGGATACTAAGGCGGAAATAACATAGGAAAACAAAGCCTGAGACGAAAATATCTCTATAGGTACTGTGATGACCGAGTCTCCTAGAGGTCCCAGAATATCACCTTTCACTTTCTGAATACAGTAAAAAGTAAACACTATCAAAGCTGTGTTCTACGCTTGTAAATTAAACAATAATTTCCATCGTAGATCTAGTTTATAATCACACACTGATTATAATTATTATTTTATCAGATCTGCAAGAGTCTTTATTAAAATTTATACACACAGACGAATCAGAATCAAACTGACCTATAAAAAAATTTCATCCTGGGGAATATTCTCATCTTCGTCAACAGTACCTACAGACGGTTCTAAAATGTCGGACGGCCAGGCGGCTCGCGAAGCCTTGTAGTAAAAATAAATTGACTTCAAAGTAAAGGAGTGATTCAAATTCAATCAGGCACTCGTGCGGCGACCGTGAGGTCTTCAGTTGTATTATTTCGGTGTAAATAGAGTTTACACTCGTTTAACCTAGCCTTAGGTCTATGCAAATTAATAAACATCTTCACAGATAGGTATAAAGATCATGACTTCTGCAGATTTTGTCATAATTTGCAAGCAAGAACAAGATCCTATAATGTAAGGTGATTCAATCTCTCCATAAGACATTCCTCGGGCCCTAAGTCATAATCGATTTAATGAATTACTTAAAACTTGGCGAGATACTGTAATCTCATAATAAGGCGTAACAAAATATCATTGACCACACAGCGACCAGAAATACGATTCATCGACTTAATCTACTTAAAGGAACGAGTGCAAGGAAAAAGTGGCATTTAGCTCGATAATTTATTTAAACATTAGAAACTCGACTGCACATAGGTACCCTTAAATGCAAATACGAAACAATAAAATACCCATGCTTTACAGCAAAGCTGTTCTAAAGAAGTTTTAGATGGACACATTTTCTAAAAGCTCATAGCTGCTGCGGTAATTTTATCAAAAGCATAAATATATTTAAGGTGTACTTGTGTTTAGCCGACTGACATTGTTCTCACATAAGACCTCAGAACAATGTAACCTAAAATATTGTAAGCCACTATATTTAAAAGAGCAACCATGGAGTTTCTTGCCAGATTCTTCTCCATGAAGGGTAGGCTGCCCTAGGAACTGGCAACTAGAGTCACTCTTTTATTAAAAATATTAGAATTACGACTATTCATAAGTGCCTAATGGATTACATGAATAAAAATATTTTGATTTTGATTTTGAAAAACTTTGTTCGTACCTATAGTTACACATTTTTGTTTTGTTTGTGTTTGCTATTTATATTATTTGTTACTAAGTATAACGTGTATAAGTACCAAATAAATGGATTAAGTAACTAAATCACTGTATGTATACAATGCCAAGATAGCGACTTTAAGGCTTAGGCCCGTCATGGAGACTTCAACATGGCCAAACTTTGGGCTGACGCAGGAATTCATTCACCAAACACGGCTGACCCGGAAAGTAACTATGTTAAATAAGCCAATCAAACACCACCATTGTTGAAACTGCTTTGGAGACACGGTGCAGCACACATTAGATGAGTTGGGCGATGCAGAGCTGTGTAGTTACTCGATGCAGCAGTCGTTGGCCTCTCGTTCACGAACATCAGCCATGGTCGATGGTCTGCAGGAAAATAGCGTGGAAGACCGACGGCGACGACTCATTTTGCTAGGAAGTGCCACAAAGAAGATGGCAGAGCGTGACTGGAAAGCAACTGCTCGCATCCTACTTGCAGAAGACGCACCGGGCTGCGCCGCCGCCGCGCCGGCGGGCGATAAACGCCATGAAACCGTGTGGTCTTACTACTGTACTGTAAATCGGACGTGTAACTAAATAATATGTGGTTAACTAACTAATAGTTTAACTAAATAATATGTGGTTATTTAAGGAAAAAAAACTGTATGAACTAGAAAGTGCATAGTCTATTTATGCTGAATAGTTTGAGAACATGCAAACACTGTACAACATTTATAAAATAAAAGTAAATATGATTTATTTATATCTTAAACTTTACACAGAAAGTCCTTACCTATTTGATATTTAAATATATTAGAAGGAAGTCAGGAATCCATTGCGATTCATATATGAGTATAAATTCCTATCTAAGTAGTATATTTTATGCATCTAAAAGCACAAACAATAGCACGTCCACATTTTTGAAATGAACCTAATTATATTTACCTATATTTGTCTGTCTATGTTCGTTGTGTCGATCTCGTTGAGCAATGTATCAAAGTTTGAAAAACATTCCTAATTATATTGGTGAAGTGATGCTCGTGTGCGAGCAAATGACACAAATGGAAGAACATCCCTACTCACAGCGATGAACAAGAAAAAGTGGGCGTGACGCTCCGCCCAGCGAGCCGGCCACGCTTTCAAGTCATCCTGCAGCCTCCCCCCGGTATGACTTATCTCCTAATAGGTAGCTACAATAAAACAGATACGCTAGCAATGTGTTACTAAGTAATAAAGCGGCGCCATTTTGTCCTGTGCTTCCGTGTCGCCTGAAAGCAATAACGCTTTTATGAGCTGAGCAGCGATCCGGCTTCAAGTGATCAAAGAGCTCGCCCTGTTTCATTTTACGCTTGTTGCTCTTCTTTCATTGTTAAACGAAACGTTGATAACACAATCTTCCAATTCGTTTTTTGGAAATATCATATTAAATTCACAACACAGGCACGCAACTTTAGGATTCTTATAACCTATTGGTTATTATACCTTAGAAAGACATACCTATATAACTTACTTACGTCAGGTGAGAGACCACATTTTTTAGCACGCTATCACAATAAATATTTCGTGTTCGGTCATTGTTGTGCACGACGGAAACATTTCCGCATTTGTCCTAAGAAAAACTGTTTTACCTACGAGGCCGAGGATGCGGAGTAGATGCGCGTAACTTACGACTTACGCCGCGATAAGCATAACATTGCTGTCGATCACCGACGGCGATCTCGGACGTCGCTAGTGGCTTGTTATAATGAAGTGAATGTTAAAGATGAGGTAGAATATAGTAGAATGGTGACATATGCTTGCTCTCACCAAAGAGTTATAAGGTCCTCCGTTGCTAAGGGTTGACCCTTACCTAAAAATAAATAAATGGCTACGGTCTGATTACCTTGCTACTTGAGTTGAACGAAATAATCTAAATCATAAGAAATATAGATAGAAATATTCGAAAGATAAAATATGTAGTACCTACCTAATTATGACCCACAACACAACAAACAAAATTAAAATAGTAAACAATTAGACTGGCGCCTGATCTATAAAGTAGACAACATGCGAATAGAAATCTAACAAGCAGCTTATTGCAGTAACATCAACTCAGACATTAATTAATTAAATCATCAAACTATGATAAAAAGTTAGCAAATTATTATTTAGATTTGCTGTCAATTGAATTATTATGTTAAGCTCGTTGAATGTAACGAGCCCTCAGCGCGGTCACATCAGTGAGTGAAGTATCACTCTATTATTTATAGACGCGTTCGATACGCAATACAAATTATTGTTTTCAAAGTATAACGTTTAGGGGAGCGCGTTGTTTGCAGAACGACCCTCTGGGACTCCCTTCGGGCTAGTGTAGCTCAACAAATTTGACATTTACCCATGTAGCTTTAAAGTGTTATTTTGTAAGGCAATCGTTGAAATGAAATACTTTTCGTTTTGCGAAGGTATTGTGGTACTATTAAAGCAATCTTTTGACAATTGAATTTCGGTTCGACTGGCGCGCAGCTCGCAGATACGACTTTATGGGACAGAGCGAGAGCATGGGTGTTTGCGTGCGGTAATTGATACGAAGTGACAGACACAAGGGGATACTTTTTCAGCCTCCGGCCGTGGAGAGGAGTAATGTTTTGACATGAACGAAAAGAGATGGGTGTGATTTGAAGTGCCCTTTGTGGAATTATAGTCGCGAATGGCGTCTTTAATATTGACTAATGCATTTCGTTGCTAATGGGGAAATGGAATACGACAGGTGCGAGAGCTTAATGATGCTTGGTGTTAAAAAAACAACAACTTGCATTAGTTAGTTAAGAATGTTTGAAATTTCGGTATTTGATTAGGTAAAATTTACTTTAATAAAAACTGCTTTAAAACTATAGGTAACTATAGGTATAAACTTAATACTTGGAAATTGGTTGATAAACCAAATTTTATTCCTACTGTAATAAATCGGTATATTATTGCAACATGGGTTAGCATAATAACAATATTTGTTATAAGTTGTGCCGTGTGGTTTCCGGCCTAAGAATAGAACAACCCCTACTCGTCCCGTGGGCAAGAAACGATTAAGGGTAGAACCGAAGGATGAGCAGCAACATCCTTCTGTGTAACAGTAATCATCTGCTACTGCGATCGCCAACCTGCTTGCCCAGCGTGGCGATTATGGGACTAATATAGGCTGATAATGATAGTTTGCACTTAGGTGCATAAGAATCCGTACCTTGTCGTACTCTCATTATAATGAAAAGGCTAAAATCACATAATTTCCACCTGAACCTTCTCTAAAAAAGATTGTAAAATATCTTAACATTTGCCTACTCGCTCAGGGTAGATATGCAAATTAAATCGACATTAAAGTATCAAGGGCGGATCAGGCGGTCCATTAATAAATCAGTTCGCTAAAACCGTAATTGTAATCTCAAACAAGGCGGAGGGCGCGCGGTGTTTGTTCTAACAACATTATTACAATAAGTTTGGGTTCGGTTCGCCGCCGCGCCCGCGCCCGCGCGCTCCGTTCCGACGAACCACCGCGACGCGCCCGCACCGCGCCGAGAGCGCCCGCGATCCCCCAGCCGCGCGTTTCACACGATAAAGAGGTGCGGTGTTCCAGCGAAAACCAAAATACATGCATATATCGCAAACCACAATAATTTACACCGCTTCCTATTTTTTTTCGCGGTTTTTACGATAAATCGTATATGATTTACAGTTACATGTACCATTATACCTATGCTAAATATCATAGAAATGTATCATGGATTATTGTAGTATAGACGGCAAAACAAACCATACTCCAGTTGCTTTACATTAGACAAATTTACATATTATGATCATTTAACACAGTATGATTATAATATGAGCAATTGACAATTATTTATTAATGGTCAATTATGGTGAGCTGAAACTGTTAACTTCTCTTAAACTTAGAAAATTATTCAAAAGTTATTTGAGCCTTTATGGTTACAAAACCAAATTAGGTGCCTGAACATTTTTAGACACTCTCGCTTTTATAGGATAGAATAAATAGAGATGATTTCGATAGTTTGATAAGCAATAGGTAGGTCAACCTATCTCAAATACTTACGATTAAGTTAATAACGATACCCATCTCTACTTCTCTAGTGTACAATAACAACAAACTATGGGTGTGTAATCTGTGTTTAGTGAGAACTGAGAGATGTACGTGTAAACTGAGTTTAGTGTTCGCATAGTATGAATGTGAAATGTTTTTGAATTTATGAGTGTACTTTGACATAAATCATCGTTCACCGTAGGACTCCTCCTAATTGATCAACGCTATAAATATGAGTTGTCGGGTTTTAGAATCTGGGCAAATGAATGAAACTGGGCTAATGTATAATCTATCTCGTAGTCCTTGTGCAGTTGCGCTGCACTATGGTCCCAGGGAGCGAGAAAAATAAAAAAGTCATGTGGGTATTTTCAGAAATGTATACTCATTAAACAATCAAACTTACTAAAACTACACATTAAATGTAGTTTGCTAGTTAACTTCATTTCGATTTTATCATCGAAAGTTTCACTATCCAAACACTAGTTATTTATAACTGTTACGACAGCGATTGTTGCCTGTTAGATCTTACCAAATATTCGAAAATAAATTATTTTGGTGATTATTATTTGGTATGGAAAATTAAGATGAAGGTATGTAGATTATAAAAACGTTTCCTTTTTGTTATTTTTATTATTATTATTTTATTGATACCACCGCTACGCCCGTAGTAAAATTTGCAATATTATTAATTATTTTTTTACATACTACTAGAGTTTTAGTGCCTTGGTTAATCTTGGTTAACGTTGAATCTTATTGTATAGTACAGATATATTCTTCTATTTTATTCATACATAGAAACTTGACCCGCCGGCATCCAACCTTCTGAGTAATTTAGGTGCTACGCGAAAGTGATAAGTTTGTAGCATACTGCTACGAATTTTTAAATTACCGATTTGTTTTATGTTAATAGTATAATTGTTTCTTTATTTACATATTTATGACTATTTTTTTATTATTGTTAGGTTCAAGCCTAAAAAGCGTATTTAAGCGTATATATATCTTCTACATTGGGATTAAATACGGTGGCAAGACTTTGACTATTGTGAAACGGATTGATCACGTTCTAAATGAAATCGTTACTAATTGAAAATAAAGTAAACATAAATTTTAGTTTGTCACGTCACAAAATATGATATATGTAGAAGAATCACGGTTCTATGGCATCAAAGTTGCTATTCAAATCATAAATTTGTTGGGAGCATACATTATATTAATTAAAAAATATATAATTAAAATATTCAGACCATGATAAATAAGAAAAAATAATATAACAACAACAGATAAGTCACATAATTTGGAAATTATATTTCTTTTTTTTTCATTTTTATTACCTTATTTTTTTAACTTCTTTTTTTTCTTTATTTTTATAAATAGATGATAAACACACTAAACTTTAATAAATATACGCATTAAAACCCACAAACCCGGATTTTTATATTTTTGACGCATCCTTTATAAGGCCGCGGGACCACAGCACAGTGCGCTGGTATAAAAATTGGTTAACTGATGTAGTCAGTCAGACACATTGTTTTCTATACTTAGTTCAATTTTGTGGAGTCGTCGTTACAAACGATTTCTACATTAATGCTAGAATTTACCTGCGGCGATAACTTATTTGAATATTTTACTAACTGTATTTTTATAGTACCATTGGCTAATTCAGCTTTAGGCAAGGCTATGATTTAACAAGTTAAGCCAAAGCTGGTTTTATTCCATATTTTTTTAGATAAAATTCAGGACTCATAGTATATCACTAACTTCTAAGTTAAGTCAAGTTATCAAATGTTTATCAGTATCCATTCTGTTTACTAGTTGTGCTGTACCTCGTGGTTATCTCTAGTCTTATCTATGGTGTAGTGTTTGTGGCTGGGGTGCCTCGAGTTGGGCAGGCGTCGAGGCGTGGTGCACATCGCCGCGGGCACTGCGCCCCGCCCAGTAGCGCCCTACACCTTATCTGCTTGTCTTCCCACACGACATATCATACTGAACCTTGTTTTCACGTATGTTATGTCTAATAACTCAATTTATATAATATATCTGAAAAGCCATGTTATTATATACAATTTCTAAATGCATATAACATTACCTACTAGAGCACTCTACATTTTAATTATTTTCTTTTAAATGTCTCACGTTCGTGATCGTGAACGACAACGTATTACAATTGTAAGATATTGGA
Organism: Protodeltote pygarga; assembly: GCA_936450705.2. Classification (NCBI taxonomy): domain Eukaryota; kingdom Metazoa; phylum Arthropoda; class Insecta; order Lepidoptera; family Noctuidae; genus Protodeltote; species Protodeltote pygarga. The sequence goes on along the minus strand of OW388255.2, from coordinate 5,902,800 downwards.
ACTTTAAAAACGAATATGTGGTTTTTTAGTAATGGTGCAGCTCTCTTTTGTGGTTATCGCACGACAAGCATATGTTAAGATTAGCACAATAGCACTTATTATTAGATATTTTATGTATCACTTGCCCACCCGCGGCTTAACTCCCGTGGTCCTAATTTACCTGGAAAAAAGTACTATTTTATCTCTATTTAAAAATCACGTCGATCCATTGCTTCATTGCTGCGTGTAAGAAAGTAAAGTAAGAACACACTTTCTCAATAATAGTATTTAAGTACCTAAGTACTAATAACTAAAGATTAGCTTACAATGCGCTTGCAATGCGAGCACGAGGTGTGGGTTCAAACCTGATGTGAATTTTTGAATGTCATTTATATACTTTCTTAGTTAGTCTAAGACATTACTGACAAATAATGAAAGAAAATATCTTCCCGGAAACCTGGACCGTTTGAGTTAGGCTTCCTTTTTCATTACGACAGCAATTCATATTCTGGAGATTCATAATCGATCTGTTAATTGAACATTTCATTATGAGAGATTTTTCAATGGTGTATAAAGCCATGTCAGAGGCCTACGAGCGGTTTAAACTCTGACACCAGGTTGTTCATCAACTATTGGATATGCAAAAAGAATTGAACTTATAACAAAAAATATTTATTATGACTAGAATTTTGGGCACCTATGACACTCCATATCATAATGTTATATGCGAGGGTGTGTTTGCTGGTTTACTGTGTGTTTAAATGTGTTGTGTAAGTGCGTTTCTTCTTTTACGTAACAACGGAGCAACGGCTCTTCTTAATTTTTTGCATATAAATAGTATACTTGCTAATAACATAGGGTAAGTATTGTATATTCCGGAAAATTAAGAACCATGTGAGAAGCTATTGTAAGTAGATATTAAGTAGGTTCCTATTGCTTAAATATTTTTAGATCAATGTGGCTCTTGTCATTCAGCTCTAGCTCGTTTATTTAAATACCATGTTTGTCTTAAGCAGAGTGAACATTACCACATTCAAATTATGCATGCATGATACCAGAGCGCTGCACCAGTAACGTACAATAGAATTTGGGAATTCCCTACGCTCTCAATGGCATTAAAACAATGGGGAATATCTAACTTCGTATATAAGCTATGCCTATAGGCTTTAGAGTTTCCGCGTCGTCGGTCGCTTAATGAAGTTAATCTATTTTAATCTCGCTACCTCGCTGCTTAAACAATAGGTTTTGTTATGTAGGTAGTGCTTGTAGGGTTACAATTGTATGTTTCAAGTTTTATAATCAGGGGTGGTTCACATTTATCAAAAAAAACAGGCGCAAACTTTTCATCCCCTAAAATGAACAATTATTGAGACGTTTACTTTATTTGTTAACGTACCTACTTACGTAACATAACGCTTAAGCTAAATACAAAGTGAAATTAACATTAAAAGTTAAGAAAAGGACTTCCCATACAAACTTTAACCCCTCTTTTTACCCCCCTTAGGCAGTGGTCCGACCGCGCCGATGAATGAGAAACGAGTAGAACTATAAACTATAAACGAGTTGGCGATCAGCGGGAAGAGTGTTAGATTCGATAGTTTTGTCGCAGGGCTATAAGCGAGTGTGCAAGTGCAACGAACGATTACTCGCGCCACTCGCCAGCGGTTACTGTAAAGAAATGATAAAGCGAGCGAGCATCGCTGAACGAGTATCACTGAGTGAGTATAGTTTGATAGCTCTTGTCACCCAGCGACAAACTACTGAAGCGAGTCCTCGCTGGCAGTGTGAACAGACAGCGATCAACTATTAATAGGTACCTATATGCATCTCTTTTGTTGACTCGGAATGTATATCTATTGTACGTTTCTTAAGAGAGAAAATCGCCAATAGTTAGTTATTTTTTCGCCGGCGCCGGCGGGCGGTCGAACCATTATTTTTAAGAAGATTTGTCAAAATAACTGAGATTTGAAACCGAAAAAACGCGTATTTTAAAAAACCATCGCGGCGGCACCGTTTCCTTCACCAACGCAACGTCAGTGGTGTCTGAGGTTAACTAAGAAAGTTAGAAAGTCGAATAGGTATTAGAACATTTAAAAAAGTTACCTTTATACATTCCAGATTTGAACTAGTGTTGCCAGATCTGTTTTATCAAATATCGGGACTTCAATAAAAAGAAACCGGGACTGCGACCAAAAACCGGAACGCAAGAAAAATGCACACAGAAGAACATACCTACTATTATTAAAATCAATCTACCTACAATAGTCGTGTGGCTACCATATTAAATTATCTGCTAAGGTGCTGGCGGGTCGTGTCCTGTCCTGAGAGACCTAAAAAGCGGGACATACATACATACATACATACATAGACTCACGCCTGTTTCCCAGAGGGGTAGGCAGAGACAACGGATTTCCACTTGCTACGATCCTTGCATACCTCTTTTGCCTCATTCACTCTCATCACGTTCTTCATACATGCTCGTCGGTTTAGGGTACTCCTGACCTGACCTTTCTCAAGGATATCCCCGACTTGGTCATAGAATGTTCGTCTAGGTCTTCCCCTTCCAACTGTACCATTCACCCTTCCCATGTACACTTGTTTCGTTAGTCTTCTTTCATCCATCCTTTCTACATGTCCAAACCACCTCAGCATTCCTTTCTCTATCTTACTAACTACATCCTCTTTCACACCACACCAAAAAGCGGGACATCTGGCATATTAGTTCAAACCCACACCCACGTGCTTGCAAAGTGGGTTCGTGACCAATGCGTCACCACGACATGTTACAATATGTATGTACCTTTACATAATTACAAAACATGTATATAATTATATTTATATACATATATGTATTATTATGTTTATTATACAAAAAAATATTATATATATTATAGTATAAACTATAGCTGTAGGTACCTAAGTAAGATTACTCCGGATTAATGTTGGATATTTCAATGTCTATCTAGGAAATGGATATGTATTTAACGCACTTTGTAATAATAGAAAACATGGATCCTTTCATTAAGAAAATGTACTTACTGGCTGCGATGAAAACAGCAAACGAGTTAAACCAAATACAATGAGTAGTACACAAAAGAACGTCGGGCTAATCTTATTGTGCGTGAGGAATGACAAAGGCGTCGGGTGTGAACACAGAATAGCGGGTGTAAGGAGTCGCTAGAGCTGGAGCCCCGAAGTCTGGCAGTGGCAGCGGCCATATTTGCCGCTTGAGTGGCGCTCAATGAACGGTAGGGCGCGGGCGGACGGCAAACGTGAAAACCCCGTCACTCTTTCATCGAAAGTTAATGGGACCATTGTCGGCAGCCGACCGACTCTTGTAATGCAATTAACTCCGACAATGGTGATATCGTTAACGAATTAATTTTAAAGGTTCTACTGAATGTCCCTTTTAAAATGTAGATTTCGTATAGTACATTATTATCCGGTGGCGGATCAATTTCACTGATCTTTGAAAAGTAATTGTCATTTTTTTATGACTACCTACTTAACATTTCCAAATTTTTTAAATAACTAACATTAACCAATATTTTGGTTCAAAGTTAACAACTCGTTTTATTGTAAGCACATTTTAATACAAGTATATAAAACTTTAATTAATAATATGATTCAATTCTAAAAATAATTGCTTTGAGATTAAATTATGTGTTGAGTTCACAAAAAAAAAAAATTAACGCTACACAGCAAGGTTTTCATGATATTTTATTTACTTACATTACAACATCAAAGTATGTCGATTTTATAAAGAATAAAAGATATTTTAAATAAATTCATATGCATTTTAAGATTGGAAAGAAGGCCGCCGGTCGGGTGTTGTGACGGCGAGGTGCTACAATGGCTCGCCATGTCGACCACCCGCAGTCTGAGAACATCTCACACTTGTGTACGAGCACTCGAGTGGAAAGCGGGCACGTAGCCCCCTACCTACCGGGAAATATCAATGATATCTCAACTCAACAAAACTACCTTGAGCTTTTTTTTGGTATTAAGTAGTTCAGTAGCTCGGTCAATGTTTGCTACAAAATTGGGTCGTTCCAATTGTCCATGGATAACACGGTGAATAACAACCAATTGATCGCTTACAACTTTACAAATGATAGGTTTCTAAAGATGAGAGATTAAATATTGAAGAAACTTTTGAATTATGATATCACACCATATTTTGGGCTTTGTTATACCATACTTGCACAAAAAAGGTTTTGTACTTCCAAACCAATACACAAATCTTGTACGTACGTACGGTACAAATCTATCTACCTGTGTTGTAATGCTCTAAGATCTACCTATATTAATGTCTATACTTATTTTATTGATATTATATTGTTGTAAACTACACAGCCCATGTACATCGAAATATCGGGCAAACGCCTTCTCAATTTTATTTGTTTTTACAACTATAATTTTATTAAACAATCATTGTAGTGTGTATATTCGTCGCTATAATGATTGATTTGTATGAATTCATAAATTTTGTTTTGACTGTAAAATTTTAAAAAAATTGTCATTATATACAGTCCATTCATATTAGGTTCGAAACCCTGGTATGCACCTCTGACTTTTTGGATTCATGTGCGTTTTAGGAATTAATTATCACTTGTTAAAATGGTGAAGGAAAACATCGTGAGGAAACCAGCACACCTGAGAGATTTTTCAACGGTGTGTATAGCCATGACAGAGGCCGAAGGGCGGTTTAACCTCTGACAGCAGGTTGTTCATCAACTATACCATGAAAAACAAGAATAGTTATTTTACCTCTGATATGGCTATGCCATTGTTTTTAGTAATTCGGTTGTGGTATTCCTTGTACCTATCCTAAGTTAAATAAGGTTGCCTGTCACGTACCTAATTAGGTACTACGTCGTAAGATCTCCTTGTTATTTGACTTAAAAAATTCAATTGAACAAGTCGTTTACATATTTTTGTGATTTTTTTACGAGTTAGCTTATTAAATATAAATATTTAATAAGAAATTTGAAAAGCAACTGATACGGATGGGATTCCAACCCACGATCTCCGGCGTACCGTGCCCACGCTCTAACCGCTGAGCCACCGTATCCCATCAGAATCACTCGAAATTTCAAATCTCTTTCTACGCCTAGGGCGCACCGTGCGCGTGATAGATATTGCCACACGCACGATGTACAATTTTTCAAATCAAAATAAGCAATAGTTTCTTTATCTGGGCAATTATAAGCACTGCAAAGTAATAGTACAGGTCTTTGTGTGAATGCCAATTAATTAAAAATTTCTAAAAAGCAACTTTTATTGCCAGCATTTTGTATATTTTTTAAAATACTGCATATAGTTTCAGGAATATTTTATATGCGAAAATATCAAATATACATATTTTATTACTCTATTCCACAGGTTTGGTTCAAAAATCGTCGTGCGAAATGGCGCAAGCAAAAACGTGAAGAACAAGAGCGGCTTAGAAAGTTGCAGGAAGAGCGAGCGTGCGGACGAGCGCCACTGCTGGCCAGGCCGTCGCTGTCGCCCGCACTCACGCCGCCGCATGCGCAGCACACGCCACTTGCGCCACCCACGCCGCGCCCTTACACCGACGACTCTGACTCCGACTTAGAAGTCGCCTGAAAAATCAAATACCCAAGATTACTATTGGAACATTCGTGAGCAAAAGTGTATAAACTCTTCCCCACACGGACTCCTTAGAAACTTTCAATGATCGAATGTTCGATAGAGGCGTTTGGTGTTTTTAGTGACTTTTGAACTCAGTGATCTATAATAGTCAATGGTGGCTTTATGAAACTGATTATTTTGACTGATAGATATCGAAATTGTGTATTAAATTGGCAAATTATATCTAACCAAACTTACTCCCTACACATATATAAGAAATACTTATCTCGTGTATTAAGAATGTATAATTAAAGATATCCTCATAATAAATATAATTATGTCATGATTGCAAGCACCGTTAGTTTCAAAATCTAGAAAGTTTACTAACTCATGCTAGTAGTGCAATGCCCTAACTAGGGCGATGCTAGAGCTACCCAGGCACAGGCAGAAATGACTGACCAGGACCTAGGTTTGGGTCATGCATGGGCGAATCAGCATTTACAAGTGTAATAGCAGTCTAAACTAAAGGAGAACTAGATTTATTAAAAACTAACGGTCCTTATCGGCGACATTCTAATAATGTATAATATTATGTCCGATTGTATGTAGTGTAACTGGTCTGTCAATTTCCTCTTCAAGTATATATGTAGGTACGTGCCTAGACGTACTTAAACGTTTTATTTAACTCTAGAACTACGTAGCACTTGACAATTCATAATACCTAATTGGAAAAAAAAATTGCTACAGCTTTTATGTAGATATTCTGCTTTATGTAAATTCTAAAATGTATATTTAGCAATGTGTATATTCCGTAATGTATAATAGGTATGTGAGAATATCGCCTATTGGTTAAATCTAGTCTACATTAGTGGAATCAGAGTCTCTCTGACAGTCTCAACAACATTTAACGGCATGAAAGTATGAAGGTTATCCCACAATAGTATTTGCCACGGAAAGCCATTTTCTCGTAGTTGTATTAACGTATATGTTGCCCGAACGAGAAAGATTATTAGCCCTATCAGCACCCTACATTATCAGTATCCAGAAAATAAGTAGATAATCTAATACATTAAATTAAATTTTAGCAGGTTAAGATTATTTTGAGCGCATTGAAGTAAATAGAACCGCACTGGAACGGAAGCGCGCACATTCCGTGGCAGCTGAATGTGCGCGCATCTGCTTTGTGGCGAAAGAGCGCTTGAATCCCCGTACGTTCCACGACATTAATTCAGACATGCAAAGGCCTTTCAAGACGAACACTGCCCTCAGAAATGAAGAAAACGGCTGAGGAGAAGCAGCAGAAGAGAAGCAGGGGTACGCGGGACACTCGAGTGCATTCAGCAACCTCTGCCAGCGACATCCGAGGACAAATATAATGCAATAGATATGTATGGCACATAAAAAGAGAACTTTAATCATTAAACAGACACATCAAATACTTACTATTGTGTTATGGGATAAAATGTGTCACACAACACCAGGTCCAATCTGATCGTACATTACTGTTTTATCTTTTAACATGAAATACTTTCAACAGGATTCCATACATCATATTCCATATTACAATTCGTATGATTCAATTGACAACGGATAAGCGTTCCCAAGAGTCTTGATAACGAATTGTAACGAATTTTACTTACCTGACACAATTGCAAGGAGTATTCTTGTCAAAGGGATCAAGTATTTTTGGGGACACTCAGTGTACCATAGACATTGACTGACATTCTACTAATGTAGACTAGGAGCAAATAGGCTCATTAATAATTATTTTGAGACCAGCAATTGTATATACCGTATTTTGTATTTAAGTAGAGAGAGTGCTATTCTTAACAGAACCATGAAGTTTAGAACCACATAAAAAATAATATTAGTTGCTTATAAGGATTTTTTATGGAAATCTGATAAATTAGCACATTAGGAGGCACTCATGTTCTATCAATTTTAATATTATGGCTCCGTGATGATCAAAATGTATTGCAATAGTATCTAATGTTATGTAACGAGTTAATCTCGATGAAAAGTAATTAAATATCTAATTACATAGTAAACCATAGTTATATCTGTTTTATTTTTCTTTTTGGTTTATATCAACCATCAAATACAAGTATAATATAAATATATAGTACAAGATCCAACCTTACATTGACCTATCCTCATCTGTATTTTATCTGTATTAGAGATGCTATACAGATTCAATAAGCTACTATTTAAATATGTGTATTGGTTTCATTTTCTTTCATGCAATCAACGGATGGACAAGATTTACTGTGGCCGCTTCGGGACCGAAAGTTAGTTTACCAAACATGGGCGTAGCTAAGGGGGTCCGGACCCCCTCCTTAGCATATGGCTAAAATAAAAATCGATAAATACGCAAAAAAAAATAAAAATAATAATCTTGAATTGTTGGAGCATAAAACATAAATTCGTACTTTCATCTTTTACTTTGTTACTTATTTGATTTAATGATGTGAATTATTGTCGATACAATAATTAGTCGCTGTCAATATGCAGTTTCTGTTAGTAGTAGGTAGGCAGTAAGGCATCTATCCTAAAAAAATCTGTATTCGCAACTTACGTTTCGTTAAATACTAAATAGATCATCAAATAATCGCTTTGTTATATATATATATATAATCGCATAGTTGAACCTAATTATTATCATATTATCTCCATCTATTATTATCGGTATTTTCCTTGTTACAAGTGACAAGTAGAGATATCGTTAGTAATGTTCCCGAAGGCGGATTAGGCAGCATTGTGTAGTAAAACTGTGGTGTACCAGCACCAGCATACAAATGAGTGTCACTCAGTCATACTGATGTAAGTGTGGCCTTGTACATGCCACGGTTATTGTGTCATTGACTGTGTCATCTCAATCTATAAAGAATGACAGATACGTGTTAAAACGTGTGCTGTCAGTATAGTTGATGATCATGTACTCAGTACCTACTTTGCTGATATAATAGTAATATGTTTACAAATTGCATTATAGTAGCACTACATAGTAGACTTTCCAATTTCCATGTCATATATCTATTGATCATCTAGTTGATTTTAAATATATGTCATTATTTAAGGTTCTGAATTTCGAAATTAAATCCGATACTATCGTATGGTCGCCTTCTTGTGTAGAAGGAGTTTATTGTCACAAAGGGTAGCTGTAACTACCGTCAGGGACGGTTGAATATATAGATATAGGTTGAATTTATACCACCAGCACCATAATATACCTACACCACCATAATAATAGATCTATATATATTTGAATTTATCGCACCAGCAGGCACCATTTCTAATACCTCAGTTGGCAGAGCGGCTGGTGGCTTTAACCAGGTAGAAGGTTCAAATCTTGCTTGACGTAGATTTTTTTTTTACAAAATTTAAAACTCTAGAGTATTATAAATATGCAATATAACGCATAATAAATACGCATTGTGAGTGTGACTTGATCGCGACTCATCTAATAATATAATTGTTATGCAAATCAGAGTCATTCATAGTTTTGCATTTTTATTAGCTTCATACAATCAATTCGACATTCAATCAAATATCCAATAATCGTCATTTATTTTCAGTAATTTATTCTTCTTTTTATGACGGGAACGGGGGTATTGATACCCTGATTTTTATATTACTTCGTTTATGTGTCGTGTTTAAAGGGTGCTAACGGGAGCTTATTACTAAGCCTCCGCTGTCCGTCCGTCCATCTGTCCCAGGGTATCTTTTGAACCGTAATAGGTAGACACTTTTAAAAAAAATTAAAGGGGGTCCTGTTTTTTGTGTGCGAATACAATTCGCATTTGGCCAGTTTTTACATCACGATAATCAAGAGCGCATTTATGAAAGCAGTTTAGTGGCTACCTGCTTAGAGCACATATTAAGCTAATGAAAGCTAATAAACGCGGCGACCAAATCAAGAAATTCCGTAACGAAAAAAACCTAATACCCTTTATTGCAGAAGTGTTTAAAACCTTATTTACTAACAAATAAGGTATATTTTATTTGACACAGTCAAAAACAAAACATTTAGAAATATAAACATTCAAATTTTGAAAACTAATTATTTGCTTAGATTTTTCGAGACGTGATTTTGTAATAAGTTTTTAAGCTATTGACTGCATAAATGAAAAATATATAGTTAAATAAAGTAAAGTAAGTAAAATGAGTTGATAAAAATGCTATGTAATAAATAGCTTTACCGTGCCAGTCCCCGAGTGCCACACCCACACGTTTCTATATTTTATTAGAATCCAACTATCAATTATACCAATAAATTACATATGTTTTGTTAATTAAATTAGACATATGATTAGATACTAAATATTAACTGCACGCCTAACTAATTTTATTAAATAGATTTTTTTAATACATATAGTAGTCCTAGAATGAAAGTCCTAGTTTTTATGATAAAAAAGGTTGGCCATGTTCATCGCTTATATTCCCAAGGTTGTTTCAGAAAAAAATCTGGGTGAGAATGAAAATATATGATTTTTGTGATAGGTGACACTTAGAGGAAAAAAAATTCTGTTCATTCATTCTTCCAAGTATCTACCTACATTTTTAAATCCATCCGTTCGTAAGTCCCTTATTAAGTGTCATTTAAAAAAAATTCTATTCCACAAAATTCAATCCGTTCTATCCAGCACTGTATATACTCGTATATATCGTAGCGCAATGCTACGAAATCTTATATGTAAATTAAGTAATTGTTTTAAACCGAAGTAACAAATATAAATAAAAAATAAAACAATTATTAATAGGGTATTTTATCTACAAATGTGGTTTTTTTATTAAGTAATATAAATAAAAAAAACAGTTTATTGTAGTATAGGTAGTTCGATTTATTTTTAATAAATCTTACAACTTAATTAAAGCATATCACACATTCCTAATTATAATTTTGACTCATTCCTTTAAATACTGATTAATTACTAAGAAAAAAAAGACTAAGAACCTTCGCAGGTTATAATTATGTTATATCGTGAAACCAAGTAAGTATATAACGGCCATGTTAGAAAGATCTTCAGGTGGGTCTGGTTTGTTGGTTACACGCTATTTATAATATGCTAATGGGTAGCTGTAGGCGTATCCATAGGGGTAGGAGTACGTGTAAGCCAGGGGTGAGCTGTAAGACGACACGTAGGCAGAAGGGTAGTAGCCGTAGTCCAGCAACACCTGCGGCTTGGCCACAGCAGGGTTCGCCACCAGCGCGACTCCGAAGGCGATCAGCATCAACTGTTGGAGTACAGTAACATATATTAATTAATATTAGGTACATGTAAATTAAATATTTTGCTAAAGCTACATATATGAGGAATTATATTAGGTATGTACTTATATAAAATCAGTGTCGTCACGAGATTAGTTTAGTAATAATATTACATATTTGAGACAACACTACATGCTTTGATACTGAGGTGGTTCTCACGATCATTAAGAATCTATAAGGATAACCACCTCTTTCAGGCATGACCGTGTTTCAACATTAACCTCTCAACACGTTTAACGAGAAGTCTATCCTATCCTAATCCTATCTAATAGTATCTATATCCTATGTTAATAGTTATCTCGTGCATCGAAACTCAAAAAGTTAAAAAAACTTCATGTTCCTTTTTGTCACCTGATAATGAATATTTAAAAAATCTAGGTATACACATAAGCCACTGTTTAAGCCATAGCAGAGGCTTACGAGCGTTTAAACTCCGACACCAGATTGTACTTAGTGCTTAAACATTATAGTTGCGGATAAATGCTAGTTTTTAAATCAATATTAAAAAAGGTTTTAAAATGTTAAATAGGTTTGGGTTAAATATTAAAACAAGTCCAAATATTATCCTATTAAAATTAAAATAATTAACTAAAACATGAAATATTATTTTCTCATCTTAAGGACAATATTGTGACATAGGTACCTACCTTATATTTCAGCTTAGCCATAATATCATTTAGATACTGTTAGGAATAAGCCTCTTAGTTCCGTCTGCAAAAGATTTAACAATTACAAAACCTTACCAATTTGAACATGTTGATTAGTTCTCTATACTGCTCTCGAAGACAGCTCCAAACAAGTTCTAGTAGATCACTAGACTGGACTGTAGTCGATCGATGCTACGGCGGTTATTATACCATCTTCTCCCGCGTCCTGCTTATATAGAAACTACGAGGGCCGACATCCCGTCCGTGATTGGAAAAACTAATGATCCTCGGACCGTCCTCAACGTGCAGCATATAGGATGTAAAAAATATTATACACAATGTCGCATTAACAGTTAATAGTGTCTGATTTCCATATTGGACACGGATCATAATGTGACAATAGACGCGTAGAAGTTACGACGCCAGATTAATTGATGCAAAAAATATGTAGGTATACCTACCTTGAACAACACGTTATGTAATTTCAATTCATATAGGCTTTGATACTACGGCCACAGATAATAGTAATATATTACACTACGGCTTAGTTACATGTTTATATTTGTTCTAGCTGTATAAATATGTAGTAAATACTAGAACTTAATCTTGGGCTTGCACTACATGGCCGTGTGGTGTTCTAAAATATTTGTTGTATTACTTAAAGTACGATGATACTACGTTATACATAGTATCATGTATCATCATTATTATCTCTTTATACTTAAGAGAGAGAGAGAGAATGTGAAGGAACCAATTCGTAATAATTTAGGTAGACAGAGTATTTAACAATAACAACGTATTTAAATACCATATCTATGTATCCGTGGATGTAGATCATACCGAGTAGAGGACACTGACAAGGACAGTTTACATTCATGAAAGATAATGAAAACTATAGATACACTAACATTTATCTAAGCTATTCATAGTTTAAAGGAACCAGTTTAGTGAACGAACAAAGAGGAGCATGAATAAATTAGAGAGACGAGACAGTCCGAAATGTCAACCAATTATTATTATTATTGTAGGTACTTGCACCACTTAGGTATACCTATAACATATCGTTCGGTTCGGCAATACTATAACAAAATAAATAACGAAACAAAGACAAACAATACCTAAATACAGACTTAGGTACACCTCTTAGAGTTGTATTTGTAGGTAGGTACCTATAGTAACTACACCCACACTTCGCCAGTTACGTTGTAAGTCTCATGTGTTATGTCCTCCTGACCAAATTTCGGTCACAACGGCGATTTGCAACGAAGATTGGCTAACGACGCAGGATGCACAAGTGTGAGCAGAGACACAGGTGTAGATACTTTCTATTTCCTCACTCTCTTTTATGGTACGGTAATCCAACACGACCGGAGAGATCAGGCGCAGAGCCAACGGCTTTCCGAAGCACGGTGCAAGTGATCATTATATTATAATAATAATGGGAAGCGATGGCAAATCAGACGTCTCAGGTGTCGAATCCAAGGCACGTAGGTACCTATTTCTGATGTGCGTATTACAAATTATTATAACATTTCCAGTGCCTCGAAGAGCACGTAAAGCTTATTGGTCCAGTGCCTGATTTTCTCCGGTCGTGTCGTATTGCCTCTCTTCAGACATGTATATTTGCGGTAAGTAGGTATAATAAGTATCTTAGATTGCAAGACTAGCCGAAATTTGTTTAGGAGCATACATTTATTTATATTTCTTAGCACCTATAATATTTCTACGGTAGGTAAAAATGTTTTAAACACTTGTATTTAATGTGCAAATTATGCATAGGTACTTGTGTGTTAAAAGTTCTTTGAATCACTTTAAGATCCTTGGTACGTATCCGTATCAATACAAAATTCGTCGCGTACTGAATACCTACTAACATTTTTTTTTAAATCCAGTGTTCATTTATAATGCATAAGCAAGTGCATATAGTAGTTTAGAAACTGTTCAAGATTCCATCCAAGTGCTCGAAGTGCGTATTGTGCCTTGTGTCCTTGTGTGTCATACACAGCAGATGTCAGATTAGTTAAAAAAAAAGAAGGCGCAGATTTGCTATGATAATTAGCATAGGCGCCCCGGGCGTTGCAAGCTTGCCTTTAAAAACAACAACTGTTCAGAAGTTACGGTGGTAAGTTGTCCTCCTTTATAACAACAAGGGAATTTAAGTTTTAAGGTTCATGGGTCGTCCATTTAGTCTTCAATATTCCTTTGACCATCTTGACCAGAAGTGATGACGGAGCTGTGGCAATACGTTCTTCTTCATTATCGTATGAACAACCTGGTGTCAGAGTTTAAACCGCCCGTAAGCCTCTAAAATGGCTTTACACAGCGTTGAATAATCTCTTAAGTGTGCTGGTTTCCTTACGGTGTTTTCCTTTACCGTTTTAGCAAGTGATCATTAATTTCTAATACGCACATAATTCGAAAAGTCAGAGGTGCGTGCCTGGGTTTTGAACCTACGACCAGTCAGTGCCAATTTATAAAAATATCAACCAATCCTGCCAGAGATTGAAATAAAGGGCCTAATAAACCTACCAAAGAGGCAGGATCCTGCCACATGATCACACCGGCGGTGACAGCTGGAACTAAAAATAAATCTTATAAACTAAGTTTGTGAGTACTAAAATAACTCAAAACTAAAGTGATTCAATTTTTCTAGACTCTTCTTTTGGCACTGTACAACTTGGCAAAAAAGAGTCTTAAGGCGGTGATAGCTGGAACTAAAAATAAAAATCTTAATCCTAAGATTGTGAGTACCAACTTAAAAGAGAATTATTTGATTAAGTATATTTAATGACAAAAAATCGGTATAGAATTAAAATATTGTAATTTTGAGTTGAAGTAGTGCGCTAGCTAGTGGCGCCCTTTTCTGCCAAACTGCCTACATACGAATGTAGGTACGTGGTACCTTAAAAGGACCGAAGGACGAAGTTGCGGGCAAAGTGCTAGTTGACTATAATTCATCAGTTATCTAAACGTTAAAAACAGTCACGATTGTTTACTGATTTAAATACAAAAGTCTTTAAATTGTTCATATTACACTAAATATTGTTTTAATAAGTGTCGCGAACAACTTTCAAAAGAAATCTGCAAAATACAATCACATTATACAAAAAATAAAGTTCCGAAGAACAAGAAAAGTTAACTAAATGGAAGCCATACCTATACATACTTGTTGAATGGGTAGGTACCTACTATAGGTAGGTCTAATTATTTACCCTTATAAGACTTCAGTTCCTCACTTCGATAAAAGAAGGGTTTGAAAAATGTGTATAAAGTAGGTACCTATAATGTCGTTGGATGATGTGATCATTTGAATTTTTCGCGAAAACCCTAGTTACCTAGGTTATTGAATTATACCTATGATAATACATGTGATACCTGATACTGAAAAAGTTGAGTTTTCAGTATTGATGCTCAATCCTTCTCTGTATGTGAAGAGGCCTTTGCGCTGCAATGGGACAGCTACAGGCTGATATATTTATTTATTTATGTACAGAAGCCAGCTCAGCAAGCTATCCGCAACTGTCAAATTTTCCCAATCAACTTTGAACCTAATGTTTTTGCGAGAATGTTGAAAACTTTGATTATTTCTATTAAAGAAATTTGGCAGATTGTAGTAGCTTGATATGCTGGCACCTGTACAATTAGAAATAATAATTTTCCTATACGGCTGGACCGATATTGAAGACTTTTTTTACTTTGTTTTTACTCAAACCCGTAAACTTTAGATTCTAAACTTTACCATCTGCATCATGCGTGACAACTAACGCTTAAATCTATCGAAATAAACGCGGTAGTTTGAAAATATTTTAAACAGATATTACTAGATGAATGTGTTTGATGAATCTCACGACGGACCGATGATTGGTAGCTAAAGCGAAAGTAGCCAACCTACAACCTTAGACTTGCCAGTCCAACGGTCGTACCACTAGGCTATCACTGTTTTAAGGATTAAATAAAAGAGCATAACGAAACAAGTGAATAAATATTGATTTATTTATAATGTATGTAAACTTAAATCAATCGTCATCTAATTTCTGACGCATGTTTCTTCTCGAGTTATTAAACTTCCGCTTTTTGAATTCGACAGGTTCATCCCCAAGTGACTGAACGCGCTTCTCTTTAAACTGAATGATTTCTGGTTGCACAATCACCGGGGGCGGCGGCAACTCTTTTTCAGATTTTGGTAGCTGAAGATCGACTTTTTCTACAGGCCTAGAAAAAAACTGTGACTATACCATCGATGATTACCTGTTATTATCTGTTTGAGAAACGATTTTCTTTTGTTTAGTAGCTATTAACAAGCTTCAGCTTTCGCAATAAAAAAAAATAAGTATCGAATTACATAATTCAAATACAGCAAAAATACTTGACCAATATTATACCGTGGTCGTCGTGGTCGTATAATTTGGTCAAACGACCAAATTATAATATAATAAAATAATAAATTAATGTTGAGAATCGCGGTGCTTCGAAAGAAAAAAAAAAAAATTTTACGTACTTATCAACAACAGGCTGCCAAGAGCCATATGGCTTGGCGCGGGGTGCGGGACCGTAGTCTACGAACTTCTCAGGTGGCGGCTCATCTTTTTTAACGGATAGCTCTCTCATTTTTTCTCGTGCGATGTGAGCGTTAACCTCTTTGTGTACTTCTTCTTGAGCTTGTTTTTGCTGTTGTTTTCTAAAAATACACAAAACCAAAAAAAATTGTTAACCTTAGATGTAATAAAACGCAACTGAAATTACGTGATTGACGATAACAAAAATTTACAACACATTTGGACCATAACTTTTAGGCTAGCTCAGTATTACAATTATTTATGGATTATACTCGTATGATTATGTTCTCTTGACCAAATGTTGATAACAACAACGGGTTTATCCCATCGCAGATTTTATATTGTAGGAGATACCTATTATAGTGACTAGCACACACTTGTCGAGTATAATTATAGTTCACAAGTGTTTGCGCAAACAAAAGCGCACACTCTATTCCCTAACTATCATGGTCCGATAGGACAGCAACACGACAGGACTGTAGAGGGATCAGACGCAGAACTTGCTCTTACGTGCTCTTCAGGGCATGGTGCAAGTGATAATCCAAATCCAAACTAATATTATAAATGCGAAAGTAACTCTGTCTGTCTGTCTTTGTCTGTCTGTCTGTCTTTGCTTCACGCCTAAACTACTGAACCGATTTGTGTGAAATTTGGTACAGACATAGTTTGGAACTTGAGAAAGGACATAGGATAGTTTTTATTACAAAAAATAAAATTAAAAATTAAATTTATTCCGGACATACAGCGCCATCTATTGGTCAAGAGTCGGCATCAATTCAATACTGAAAATTCATCGGAAAAATGTAAATAAATAGTAAAAAGGTATGAAAATATAATACATATAATACAACTTTTAGTACAAAGAAAATGCTCTAAGGGAGTATAGATAATTCTATTAGTACTATACATATCTTCAATTCAAACACAGAGCTCATTATGTTGATTTTTGAAGAGTTCCCTGGAATATCTTCTACATTTCATTTTTGAAGAGATCCCGCGAGATCGGGAACTATGTGGGTAAAACCAAAAATCTGCCGGAAGTCACTATTCCACGCGAACGAAGTCGCGGGCAAAAGCTAGTTATTTTATAATATGCACAATTGCACACTACAAAAGAATGAATGAAGAAAGTCAGAAGTGCGTGTTTGAACTTGAGACCTCTAACTAACTACTAGACTGTCACTGATGATAGATCAGGTAATAATGATAGTTTCACTTACTTTATCTTCAGCTTTTTTTTCTCTTGCGATTCTTCTTTTAACTTTTTCTGTTCTTGATCTGTTACTGACAAATATTCGTCAGGAGCATCCCAGGTAGTATCTGTAATCAAAACTGAAGTATAGTGATTAGGGAAACTTCAGAATACTATCACTATAGTGAGTAGTATAAAGTATTTACGATTGAGTGAAACATACTTATTGCATGTGTGATTAATGATTATGCATTTAGTTAGATTATAATATTTAAATAATAATAATAGATAGGACCTCCAACGCCGTAGCAAAGGAGGCGGCCAGATGGGCTTGGCCCACTCTAGAATGCTTTATTTCATTGTCTGATTCTTTATCTACATTGGGTCGACAGAAATCGTTTAAGAACTGACCCACCCTAGTAAGTAAAAAATATTTTTTATTTAATTAAAATATATTTCTAATGATGAATTAATACGTAATAAATAAATTAATTAATGATAACTAAAATTTTACCAATATATGATACCATTTGTTACAGTATTCCAAAAGTAGGAGCCTCCATCATCACTTTTTACTTCGTGCCACACCGGAGCAGTTTTAGTAGTTGGTGAGTTAGCCACCACAGTTGCAGTGTCCTTACTACTTTGACCTATTATTTCATTTATACTCTGCAATAAAACAAAATCACTAATGAATTTGATAAATGTATTTTTAAATACCTATACTGATATAGATACAGATATAGATCTGTGAGTTAACTATACTAACATTTTTACTAACGTGTTTTTATCGTAAAATGATTAGGAAAGGAATATTGTGATTGTCGAAAAACTGCTAATAGGTGCCATTTTTGATTTTTCTAATATGGCGGCGTGAGCGGCAAAGTTACGAGGTGGCAGAGTCGAAATTCGGAAAGTGCACACCAAAATCTATAAAAATAACGCTTGGCAACCATTAATCCACTCATGTAGGGATGGTGACCTTTTATGCTGTGATACTACTATACATGGCAACAAACAATTTAGGTATGTTTCCAAAATATATTGTTGCATGGCATGCATGCCTTTGCTTTGTCATTACTGCACATGCCCAATGCAACATTATGTTAAGTATTTCTTTCTTTATTTTCTTTTGAAGAAATATTATTGTAAGTAATTTAAAGTCTTTAATTAAAAGGTAATCATTTTTAATTATTATAAAGAGTTTAAATTACTCATTTTGTCCAGCATGCACATGATTTCTAAAAATCAATGGTACATACCCAAAATCGAACCTGTGACCATTGGCTCAGCAGTATAACGGTCAAGCCACTAGGCTATGTGGCATTCTCTTAATTAATTGATACCTGTGAAGTGAGGTCTGCATTATTCTGTACATCCTTCAAGTAGGCAGCCATAGCAGCTGCCTCCATCTTTTTAATGTCATCATCAATTTTCTCCTTCTTTTTAAATTCTTTAGCACTTTTCTTACTCAGCTGGGATATATGTTTTTGAACATTTTCCTTGTGACGTTTACCATTCTCATGAAATGAAATTGACTGGAATCAAGACGAATCAAGATCAGGCATACTACCCTGAAATGTTTGTGAATGCACAATCTATGATAAATAATTATTTAAGGAGAAAGCCATAATCAATATACTGTCATGACTATAACATACATAGTTTGTCCATACATCACTTCAAAGCAGCTGGACTTATTTTAATGGAAGATTTTGTGTGTTTAAGTAGGTGTTGGATAGTTTATATTTACAGTTGGAGCTGGTAGGTAGTGCTGCGATTGGATAAAACTAGAACCAGGGACCCAAAGCCACATAATGGTCAGCTACTTATATAAAATAACATAGATTCACGCCTGTATCACCAGAGGGAGTACGCAGAGGTCAATGCAGTACACCCACATTTCGCCGGCTATGTTAAATATAAGTCCCATGTAATAGTAATATGAATGCAAGAAGTAAATAAGGCAAATAACAATTTATATGGATTTAAAAACTTACAACTTTGTTATCAGCAAACCAACATTTACAAAATTCGCAATATTTTCTTGCTTGAGATTTCCAATACTCCGTCCTAGAAATCAATTAAATTTTTATCAGTGTATTGCCCTTATTAAGTATCAATAGTTTGATACTTTAACAAAGGTATTGCCAAACATACAATAACAGAGTGGAGGCGATATAACAATGCATGACTATAAAGGAAGTTGACTCCAAGCATGTCAATGTTTCTGACTTCTGTTGCTCCATCATTTACTCTTAAGTTACGTAGTAACTATTTAGTAATCTGTGTTTTAAGTATTTATCACACTACTCATTATTTAGGAACACTTTTAATAGGAAATTGGAAGCCTAAATAGGACAGACAACTTGCAGTTGTATTAGAATTACATTGGGTGGCAAATTGGTTACACTCACCTAAATCGTATACAATTTAGGACATAGTGTGACTAAATAGAATCCTTAATAGGACGGATGTGTAACAATAACAAAAAATCTTGCATTCACTTGACCTAATTTAATTTAATATAATTTTGTTTAGTATAATGAGCAGTTGAGATAATGAATTGTAGATATAATTTCATTTTACCTAATTTCCTATGATATAATGAACATTTACTATAATGCACAGATGCCATAATATTTATTTAGTATATTGTTCAATTACTATAATCTAGTATGGTGCTAGTAAACTATTGTTACCAGGAGAAATTGGTTGTAATCTGGACTTTAGGGCACCCCGACTCAGATAGGTTAGGTTAGAAGGGGATGGCGGGGTCGAATAGACCCTGCCATCCCACCCTTGACGCATGCATAGAATATTTTAAGGTTTGGTTAGATGCCATTTGAGTTAGGTTAGAACCATTAAACATAAAAATTAGGTCAAAAGAACATTAGGTCAAGTAAATGTTATATCAAAAGAATGTTATACTGATATTATATTAAAGGAAGATTATATGATATAAAACATTAGGCCATAATTATGAAATTAGGTTATCTAATATTACAGCATATGAAAATTATATTATATGAACGTTATTTCAAGTGAAGTTAGAGCATTTGATATCATACCATATATTACACACCCAAATAGGACATACAACTTGCAGAGTACATTAGGTTGCAATTTAGGAAGTAGTGTGGTCCTTCTAATCGCACTAAATCGTAATCTAACTGATCTAACTTCAATTACATCTTCCTAAATAGATTTCCTAAAATGTGAATAGTGTAATATGTGCTGTACTTAATAACTTGAGCCCCGCTTACATGGAAAGTTTTCATTATTAAATTGTCTCTAGTGTTATTTGTGAGACTCACATTGTGCTTCAATTATGATGATACCGCTAGTCCTCAAAGTTTTTATTTATGTTAGACGTATGTACGTTATTATAATGACGTATTTACTTGAACGATGTACCTATTGCAAATTCTAAGATACAATTCGCATCTCAATTCGCAAAAATGAATTTAACCTTTCCAAATAATTGTTGAAAAATGCTCAAAATACATTAGTAAACAGCAAAACTACCGTTGAATGAAAATGTTAAATGACAGACAAGAGAAGAGTCAAGAAGATTGTTGTTAATTTATTTCCCCATTATGCAGGCAAAAGTTTGAACCATACAGCCTTGTCTTATTTTTATTTTCTTTCGTCGTGTTGATGATTGATGATAATGATGATAATAATTGATGACAAAGTAAAGCGGTGGCTTTTTGACTAAGACTTATTTATTGTACATTTGTGTTTACCCCGGAAAAACACATTTCGCTCTATTTTGTCGATTCAAGTACAAGAATCGCCCACCACATAGCACGATGGGGACATCGTGCTGTCAACGCCATCATCGTGTGCTCAAAAAAAATGTATTCCTTGTCTTTGATCCATTTTGACTGGTATTGCCAAAAAAAATATCGAAAAACCCTTGTTATCCTCTTTATCTCTTTTAATCATGTGTAATTATTTTTTATTTTATAGTTTATCTTTGCATGTATAGACCATAAAATGTAAATTGACATTTAGTAATGATTCCATAATGAAATAAGTGAATAATTTTATTTAATTGCGCATTTTATAAAACGATGTAGAAATGAATGGCAACACTGTTTTGGTTACATTGTGATGTCGTCGTCGAGTATCGAGTGTCGTCGTCTTTTGTAGAATTTTATCAAGGTAATGTTTATTTATTACATATATACGGGTTTGTTATAATTACACTTACACCATGCTAATATTATATTATTGTTTCTCTTCTTGTAATTGTGTACGATAATTACGACTTGTCACTTTATATTTCTTGGCGGCCATATTAAAATTGGAAGATAAAACTACGACTTTGTTTTATCCCGTTTAATCTTTATAATCATGTTCTATTTGCGTATAAATGCTCAACAACTCAAATTTCTATTACAATAACTACATTAGGTTTGCATTAGTTATTAGGCTCTATGCGAATAAGTTGGAATTCCCTGTTTTATATTTATTTGTACATATTTTTGTGCTTGTTGACGCGTCTCGTAATCTCGTTTTTATACCTACTATGTCTCGCTTCGGTTTAGCTTGTATATAACTACCGATAATTGACTATGGTTTATTTATTGTTACAGATATCCCCGGACTAAGTTGGTGAACGTGATAAACTTCTAAATACCTAGCTTATGTGTCGAAAAGTGACTTCTCGTAAAATTTGTTTAGTGTCGGACTTGGACAAGGAATTGTGATTCTAAGTTTCTAATTTTAGTCGTGTCCCTAGTGGGATTATTTGGCAAAATGATGACCGAAAATAGAATTAGTTCAAGTAATCACGTCGGAAACAGTATGACCAGTCAGAATAAGGGGTTTGTAATCAGTTATCACTCTATATTCATTATTTCAGCTATCATTATGTTGTTAATCTAACCTACTGTCCGTTTTACAGAGATGTCGATAAAAGTATCGATGACATTGGTTGGAAATCAAAATTAAAAATACCCCCGAAAGACAGGAGAATAAAGACTAGTGTAAGTTAATTATTATTTACATACAAGTACCAAATATTTTACTTTATGTAGTTAGAATTTAGATTTAGTTTTACTGTATTTTAAATGTTTTGGGTATCATTGAGTAGGTAAGTAGATATTGTATGAATGTAAATTATAAATATTTTTTGTTTAATCCTTTTATAAAGTTTACATTTTGTGTTATTATTCAGGATGTTTTAATCATTCTAATATTGTTAAGCCAAGTCACCCAGTTCTTTACATTTAACTTCCACTTTATCATCATATTTGTCTATACTTGATTCTTTTTGGTTTTCATCTAACAATAATTATTGTAATATGTATAGGGTAACCAAAGTATATTTGTATTATTTATTGATAATATCTAAAGATCATACCTATTTCAGTTATTTTTCTTTAATCAATCCAAGTTTTATAGAGTGAATGATATTCTGCTAATCCCAACAAAGTTTATAAAGATTGATGTAGGTAATATATAAATGAACCAATAATGAAGTAGATCCTTTAATAATGGCTACTAAGATTAAAAAAGAATTAATATGTTTTTCTTTATCATTCTAATATTCCTTTTAGTTACAAATATTTAAAAAAAATTGCATTATCATAAAAAAAAATATCGGGGGTAGACAAACTTTTTACATTTATGCATACATAAATGCATCATTAACATTTATAAACCTTCAAGCAAAAAAAGTACAATGAAAAATTTATTGTTCCCCACCTTTTTAACCAGAACACATTATTAAATACAATAGAAGTTTTATTGTTATCACATTGAAAGGTCCCGCCTTTGTGTCCCATAAAGTGTAAAATTATATAATAATAAAATGGTGGTAAATAGAGATGGTAAATAGTACACTACATGGGGATTTGAGTATTGGGGCTGGTATTAATATAGTGATAATTACCTAAATTATTCTGTATTCCTTTAGTAAAAGATAATGAGGTACTTATAAAAAATAAATTAATATCCCAGAAAGTATGGAAAGTTGGTAATGTAGCAAACATTGTATATGTAGTTGTTTTCAGTTGTTCATTGTGCCTATTCAAAATCTTCATTCACATCTTCATCAACAAGTACATTGCTTTCTAAACAAAAATCTTTGGGGAGGAATAGTCTGAAATGTTTAACTATGAAATGATTTCATTTTTGCTTTATAGGATGTAACAGACACAAGAGGTAATGAGTTTGAAGAGTTTTGCCTAAAACGTGAGCTGCTGATGGGCATTTTTGAGAAAGGATGGGAAAAACCTTCACCCATTCAAGAGGCTTCTATTCCTATCGCACTTAGTGGTAAAGATGTCCTAGCAAGAGCTAAAAATGGAACTGGCAAAACTGGCGCTTATTGTATTCCAGTTTTAGAACAGGTTTGAAATATACAACTGTTATTATTCTTATTGAAATTTTTATCAGCATACTATATGTATAAAAAATAATTAACAAGTTAATGTTATTGTGAATGATGATATTTTTGGATTCCCCTTCACTTTATCTATAAGTGATAAAACCCGTATAAACTGATTGATATAGTAGACAATATTTATTATTATGGGTGTTGTTAGTTCTAAACATTTCATTTTTATTCTATATTTAGGTGGATCCCAAAAAAGATGCTATTCAAGCTTTAATTGTGGTACCAACTAGGGAGTTAGCGCTCCAGACATCACAAATTTGCATTGAACTGGCAAAGCACACAGATATTCGTGTAATGGTTACTACAGGAGGTACTAATCTCCGGGATGACATTATGCGTATTTATCAAAATGGTAAACCCTGATTTTGTCTTAATTTCTGTAAATTGATGCTTTTGTGACTTTTATCTAATGGAAATATTTTGGTTCCAGTCCAAGTTATAATAGCGACGCCGGGTCGTATGATTGATCTCATGGATAAACAAGTTGCCAAGATGGACCAGTGCAGGATGCTGGTTCTTGATGAAGCAGATAAACTTCTTTCTCAAGACTTCAAAGGAATGCTGGATATGGTTATTTCACGGTATGAAAATCATTGATAATTTGTCTTTTTCTATATTTTGTAGGAAAATATAAGAGAGAGAAATTTATTCATTGTTATTATAATTCTTGCAGATTACCCAAAGAACGCCAGATTTTGCTGTTCTCTGCCACCTTCCCACTGAGTGTAAAACAATTCATGGAAAAGCACTTAAGAGAGCCATATGAGATTAATCTCATGGAGGAGCTAACACTGAAGGGAGTTACACAATACTATGCATTTGTACAAGAGAGACAAAAAGTGCATTGTTTAAATACACTTTTTTCAAAGGTCAGTGTTGACATATTATGCCGGCAGTAATTCCTCATAGTGTGTCAGAGATAATAATGAGTAATATCTATTTTCTTTATTTCAGTTGCAAATAAACCAGTCAATCATATTCTGTAATTCGACTCAGCGTGTGGAGCTGCTTGCAAAAAAAATAACTGAGCTGGGTTACTGTTGTTACTACATTCACGCGCGTATGGCGCAAGCGCACCGCAATCGCGTGTTCCACGATTTCCGCGCCGGACTCTGCCGCAACCTCGTGTGTTCTGACCTCTTCACTAGGGGTATCGATGTACAAGCCGTTAACGTCGTCATCAATTTTGATTTCCCTCGTATGGCGGAAACCTACTTGCATCGCATTGGGCGCTCAGGTCGGTTCGGCCATTTGGGAATCGCTATCAACCTAATCACGTACGAGGATCGCTTCGCTCTGCATCGCATCGAGCAGGAGCTGGGCACGGAGATTAAGCCGATCCCGAAGGTGATCGACCCTGCGCTGTATGTGTCGCGCCCGGACGACGACGACTCGGCTGACAAGTAACGCCGTGCCGTCGTCGCACCGCTAGCGCGCAGGCTCGCACCCATCACCACTACTAACTGGACTTGCTGACTGGTGAAAGGAACTACATAGTTTAAATCTTTAAAAACAAAAAACTTATTTGTAAAAAAGTGTAATGAATTTATTGTAACAAAATGTGAGTGTAAATAGTTTATCGTGAGTAAGACTTTGACCTG
The DNA here is from genome assembly GCA_936450705.2 of Protodeltote pygarga. Taxonomy (NCBI): domain Eukaryota; kingdom Metazoa; phylum Arthropoda; class Insecta; order Lepidoptera; family Noctuidae; genus Protodeltote; species Protodeltote pygarga. The sequence goes on along the minus strand of OW388255.2, from coordinate 5,877,549 downwards.
AAATGGGTTACTTTTTTAAAGTGTAAATAAACCACACATCAGGACATAAACAAAGGTATCTTGTGTACTTTGTCCATATTGGATATTGTGTGCGAATTCCTACATTGTTAAAATATAAAAAATATTTATTTGAGCATCATCTCTGAGAGTCTACCTAGATTTGTCCATCATCTTACATAAATTGTGGTTGACTTTCTGCTGATATCACAAATACCTACCCACACCATTATGTAGAAGTTTGAGCTAGCACCAGTTTAATTTTTCATTACAAAAATTTTGAGATTCTGTGAGGTGGGTAGGTAGTTTAGTCTAGCTCAAACAACATCTATTGTTAAAAGAAGAAAGATTTCAGTGTAAATGACATTGTTTCTGGCCGCTTGAGACAGTGTTGGTCAACAAGCCATATATAAAAAAGTAAGGCCATCATGATACAAATTCCTTTAGACAGAACTTAACTGATCTCAAAAACTGAGTATAATCAAAATAAAAAAATAAACTTTCAGTTGAATTTTTCGTCTGGGAATAGTATCATTTTGACCTAGCTTTGCAGATTGTGTCGTCATGTGTTATTGTATTTTTTTTGTTAAGCGGTTGTCACAGAGATAGTAATTTGCAGTTTAATACAAGGTTACTAGGGGCTTGACTATGAAAAGAAAATCCTAATTCAATAGTTGTTCTCAACTATAATTAAGAAAAGCATTCCTACTTATACCTGCCCCTCTGTGCCTTACCTACCTGGTAAGTAATGGCATATTGCTTAAAATACCTAACATTTGCGAAAACTGTGACGTAAGAAAGTTGAGCAGTGAGCCATTCTGTTGTGGCTTGTGGATATGGCATATTGCTCATACTGGGGATTTAATTGAGAGCTTCGTTTTATTAACGAACTAGCATCTGCTCTCTAGGGATATAAAAAGATTCGGGATGTCAAGTGAAGAGTTAGTTTGGTTAACCGACTTGCAAGTATAGAGTACAACCAAAGTAATTTATGTTGGTCTAATCATTTTTGTATCCAAGTAACAAGTTAAATATCAATTTGTATATTATGTCTTACTGTCAATTCATATAATGTCATTTCGACGATAATGTTAACGAATTACATTTAATGAAAGTTAAATCAAAAACTTCAAGGTAAAACGAGAATTCGGTGTTTCACTAGTGTTGAGAATTTTTTATTTTATTAGCCTGATATATTCTGAGATGAACTAATGTAGTGCTAATGCAGGTTGTAATTAATATAAAGGCCAAGTTGGAAATTGTTTGGAAAGATTGTTTTGCTGATTGTAATTAGTATAAGGGTTGTCCTGAAACTTGGTAAGCTTGAAATTCAATTAATATTTGGTGGAAATTGCATACAAAGTTGTGAGTCAGGAAAATGATTTAGACAAATATATCTGTGATATAGATAAATGGTTTCATGGTACACCCAGCAACACAGCAACTATATATGTTTATAGTTATTAAAATATACTGAGTAATTGGATTTAATGAGAAAATATAATCTGTGTTGCTGACCATGCGTAACTGGAGTAATATAATTGAATGTGTGTACCTTCTAACTATACATAATTATATTTAATTGTTTAGTCTTCCGATAATCTCGAAGTATGAGTAAATGAAACTGACCATTTAATATAGTGATGCAGGTTAATAAAATAAAACGGCAATATCCTGATTTAGGCATTTTTGTTACTATACTAGCGTGTTATAAGAAATAAATACATAATTATATAAACAACGCTATAACCCAATGTTCAAAGCTCATGCGCACTGATACGATCTCTTTTTTTTTGTTAAATTATGTGTATGTAGCTTTGACGTATCAAGTAACTATGGTGATCGCATTTACGAAATGAAACTAATAAAAACGACTGAAAAATACCGAAGATCATGGGAAAACAATCTTAACTACACCGAGTTTTTAAAACCTGAAATAGAAAGCATATCAGATAAGATTTTATAAAGATGTTATAGTTTCAATAAATCATGCTCTTATACACATGTGTCGAAAGCTATACATAAAATGACCTTTATTGGCAGTAACATAACCTGTAATTAAATAATTATTAATCTTGTTTTCCTCTATTTCAGAAATATATTGTTGTTAAAACGGGCCAAAAATAAACTCTTCACGCCATTTTCTCTTTCATTTACCTTCAAACATTATGAAGTAGTTGAATGCCTACAGTACCTATAATCTTTGCCCCTCTGAAGACTAGGTACAATTTGGCAAAAGAGTAAAAAATCGGGGGGCGCTACTGGTGCACATCTCAAGCTACAATTCAAAGTTACATGTGTATAAATGATGAAATTTTTGTCATCAAAATGTATTTAAATGAATCCAATATTACTAAAATATTACAAACTTAGTTTTTAGGACTTATTTTTAGTTCAGCTGTCACCGCCTCTCTTTTTTGCTAAGCTGTAAACTAAAAGCTAACTGATTGTGTATCCGTCTGCTCTTACTCGGTAGATTAAAAAAAAAATTGCTCATTCTGCTGTATCGGGACAGTGTGCGCTGTGCTTTAGAGTGGACGATGTTTTTTTGGCTCGCGAGGCAGCTACAGTTGTGTTGTACTTGTTGCTTGTTTATTTAGATAACCTACGGAAAAGTTATGAGCAGGAGCAGTCTGTTAGATTAATAATAATAATTATGCAATGCATACCTACCTAGATGCTGTGAGGTTGATTGACATTCGAAGTTCATAAAACTTCTTAATCCATAAAGCCATGTATTCACTGAGCAACAGTGTTTCGGATACACAGTTTCTGAAACATCACGTAAATGTTTCCAGGAACAATGTTTCGGAAACTCTGCCGTCCACACAGTCAGTTGCTTAGGTCATGTCGCCCGAGGAAGTAGTGTTGTAGCAATCCCATAATATTCGTTTTTTCTCAAACAGTTCTATCAATTTAAAGACAGTTTCATCGTCCCACACTACAGCCATGTTTATAAACAAATGTTTAGACACGTCCACACTCGCATGCACCTGTTGCGCAACTGATTTGTTTCTGTGTTCTCCGCCGCAAGTGGGGAGCACCGAAACATACCGATAAACACGTAGTGTTTACAGAAACAAAATTATATGTTTCTGAAACAAAATGATTTGTTTCATTATATTATTATTCGTTTTTTCCTAACATTTATTTATTTTTTCGACGTACATTTGCTTTTTTCTGTCGTTTATTTGCTTTTTTCCTACATTCATTTGTTTTTTTTTTCTGACGTTCATTTGTTTAGACATTAAACGTTCAAAATTTGTAGTAAAATGCTTGCTGACTATCAAAATTTAGTTATTAAAATCGCTGCATGAGTTTCAGCTGATTACCTACCTACTGTTAAAACTTGTACGCACACGAAATTTGTTAAATGTAAAATAAAGATATTTTTTTTTTAATTGAAATATATAATACTGTAATTTACGAATGGCTGACGAGCAAATACTAAAATCAATATACATGTAATAAAAGTATTTAATTAAAATCAGTCATAATTAAGTACATAGGTATATAATGGCTATCATAGCACGCACTGATTAAATTGAAAAGTCGTATATCTTTTATAAAAAACATCGGCATCGTTCTAACCGGATATTTTACGCACTTAGGTATATCATTTCAAAACACCATAAACAATAGGAAATGATGAAAGTAAATCATAAAGTTATACAAGATTATTTTTGTTCGATTAAGATATGTAAGGATTTCCACAAAACAGCTTTAATATTATATTTAATTGTATCTTAAAATACTCCGTTTAAGACTTGATGACATTTATAATTAAAAAAATACAATATTCTCTATAGTACTTAAGTATGTTAAAAACGTAACCTGATATAAAACAGTAATTGTAAAAGTAAATTGTCTAATATCCACAAAATTAAAAAAATTAGGTACATAAAATAGATGCCTTAAGAATAATATGTGGCGGACATTCTGGTGGGTAATGGAATATCGTAGTTACTCTTCAGGTCCCCAGACATCATATATTTGTTAGTCAAACTATAAATAAGAACACAAAACACTGTTAACTTATAAATAAGGGAATATAACTTATGGCAATGTCATGTCTAAGCTATTTGTTCATATTAAGTTCATGAGTGACTTAAGTTCAATCCAAGAGATCAATAAGAATAATAATTAAGTACAAGTTCAAAATTCATAGAACAAAAGTATTTTATCAACTTTTCTTCTTCTATTAATAACATGGCGGAGGACTATTTCAGGCACCCTAGGTACCCGGAACCCCATACCTATAGAACAAAGATAGTTCACCAACATGATAGCTAATAAGTGGCCCGCCTGCTTTATTTTGAATAATATTGGGCCGGCCTTTATTTATGGCAGACATTCAGATAATAGTAGTCAACATAATCTAAACAAACCAAAAACTCACATAATTTAATTTCTATACCTATTACATTAATATATTAGTTTTAAACTCAGCTTATATCTATGGGGCCATTACAAAATACAGGTACTTAATTTAAAAAAAAATACAATGTAAATTCGATATTCTATTGCGTACTTAAAATAAGGCGAATAACATTAAATTACGTATAATTGAATTGCCTCTGTGCATTAAAGACGCGTTTTAGTATACAAACTTAGTTAATATAAAAAATATATGGGTATAATCGTCGAAATTAAAAAAAATAATATAATGTACTCGTTGACAACGTGAATATCGCATACAAATAATTGAAACGGTAGTAATTAGTAAGTTTACCTGGGTATACATTTAAATATATATACTATATACATTTTCTACTAAACAACAATTTAAATCTTTTTTACCTGTGACTAATTTAAGTAGTTGTTTAGAAGGAAATAAATAATTATGTGCGTAAAATATAATATAGTACAAATTACCGCTTGTCCTTCTGTAAAGTACATAAGGTGTTACACCACGTTCCCTATATCTTTACGGTTTACCCTTCTAAATTGTGTTACAATGAGTGTCGATGTCGCTTTGTCCCTTGCTATCGCTCATACTCGCTCTCTAGTGGAAAGCCGACTTCCGAAAGGTTATGTTGTAGTGAACGTAGAACGTAGTGGATGTGTTCACTCGATGGAGAGTTGTGACATGAGCAGGTCTGGCGGCGGCGGCAGCCCCGGCGTGAGCGTGACGGCCACGCCACGGTTCAGCGACACGGCCGGGTAGAACGCACCGCGCAATCCCGTGAACGCTATATCACCCTGGAAATACCGTGCTATGTTACTGATTTAGCGTAGTTATTACATTGTTGAGGAAATTAGTCGAGAGTATTGAGAATATTTTCTATGCATAGTAGTTGCTTTCTATACCTACAATACAAACAAATAATTATGATACAGATTAATCGAGATTGAACGCCAACTATTGTAAGATGAATTATTCGTTATTCACGTAAAATTTCAATAAAGTATATAACTACAAACTGTAGCAATGTTACCTAACTCTTACCCAACTGTTATGCCACTGATCATTTATTGTGTTACTTTAATTTCGCGTACCTATTGATTTAAACGTGTGAGTGATAGTGGTTACCTGCGGCTGGTCGTCGACGGTGAAGCTGAGCGTGCCGCGCGCCAGGTCCAGCAGCACGCCCACGGTGGCGCCGCGCGCGATGCCGCCCGCCGCGCGGCCGCCGTGCGCGCCGCCGTGCACGAACCACGAGCGCGCGCCGTCGATGTACATGGCCCAGCCCAGCGCGTCGCTGCCTGCGCACGCCACAATACTGATCTACCAGTGTCGGCTACTAACCAAAATGTAGCAGTGGACACTGGACACTGACGCAATGTCAAATTTCAGCACTAAAATCTGGCATCAAAACAGTTGTCACTTTGTTACCTAGCATCTTATCTTTGGCGACGTCTGCTCTAGCTACTCCAAAGGCGGGGTCGGCGTCGCCGTCGTAGCGGTCGATGCGTAGTCGCCAGTAGTGGCGGCCCCTAGCGAGCGGCTGATCGGCCAGCGCGACGCGAGGTTGCCAGCCGGCGGCGGCCGCACTCAGGCCGTCGCCGCTCAGCGTCACGCCGCCCTCCGCGTCCGCACAACGCACATCCCACGTGAACCACGCCACTAAACACAAATAATTTCCTCCATGCATTAGGTATGTCTATGTTTCACACACCTTTCGCTTATTATTTAATACTGTTCTAATCGCTTTCGGTTTAAGGAAATTTATTTCTTGTAAAATCTTTTCAGTCCTTTAACAATAAGAAATAGATAATTACCTTTTAGATAACAATTTCATTTGCTTCTGGTACAAATAATACATTTACATTAAGATATTGTGATTCTTCAATGAATAAAAAAAAAACAAGAATAAATAATAACTTACTTATTCTCTCTCATATCCATATCATAGCCATATCCAAAGCATAATTCCATGCTGCTGATAATTTTCTAAACTACATTAGGTACCAGCTTTAGGAATCGAATCCGGCTTACGATTATTGTGTCTATTTAATAAGTTTTTTCCAATACCCAGGGGTATTGGAAAAAAAATTATTTAGTTTTTTTTTAAAAAAAGGAGGGTTATGTGTTTGACCTGTATGTATGTATGTCCGTCCCTGTTTTCCCTCGTAAATACTAAACGGCTAGACCGATTCTGACGAATAATATGTCGATAGTCTTTATTGAGCGAGTGACACTAGTTAAGTATATACAATTTTTTTAAAACCAAAATGGGGGATTTTTGGCGCCAAAAGGTATGTATAATAAAAAAAATCCTCAAACCTATCGCGTGGGGTATCAAAATGAAGAGTTTTAAAAGTTGATTACAAAAATATTTACAACTTGTATGATTCAACTGTGCATTTTTTCACTTTAAAAGTTTGCCATACTTAATAAATACTTTGAGTTTTTATTAGAATATTGGCTGCAGCTCCATGCAAATAAAGACAAAAATATTAATTAATTATCATGTTAATGCCATTGTTAATGCAATATCAAAACGTCACATTTCTGTCACTGTCACGTTATTTGTCACAGGGTTGCCAACCATTATATCAATATTTTGAGTGATCTAGTGTTGCAAACTCTATTTTACACCGCTTCATTTAAAAAAAACGGGTGACTTTAAAATGGTTTTGAATGTGTCAAAAATCATAATAATTATGCTTTTTCACCCTGTATTGGTCAGATTGGTCAGACTGTTGCAGTTCAAATTTTCATTTATTTTAGTTCCATGTCCCATACATTTTTAAACGTCACCTTTATACACTGATAGAAAAAAAAAACAAGTAAATTATCTAAAAACAAATTAGGTTGCAGGCGGGACCCATATCACTTTCACTGTCGCCTTCGTTCAATCAGTTCGAAAACTAAAAAACTAGGTAAAAGGTAGATGCAGTTCTAACCTATAAAAAGTTTTTCTAGATTAGCATTGTAACTTTTGCTCAATAGTAGTACGGCCCCATACAGGCAGTGGCACTTGAGAATCATTACTATGAAAACAATATTTTACCTGGAGATGTTTGTAGTCCGATCACTTCACTGTAAGGTCCCTCACCGGCACCATTGAACGCCTTGACTCGGGCGCTGTACAGCGACGCGTAGTGCAACCCATCAATTGTACACACTGTCTCTCGACCACAATATACCTCCTGCAAATATATACAGAAACAAATAGTGTTATAAAGCCGATTCACCACGTTTGCCCCAAAACTATTAGGTACTATTTGTCCAACATGTTGATCGACAAGATAAAATTGTCCCAACACTCGCACCGACATGGCATGTGAGGTGGTCAGTCTGTGTCGGGTTATATAATCCATCATTGAAGCCGGGGTAACGATATGCAATTGTCAAATTAACAGACCAAGTGACCGGATGTGGAAGACTGGATGTTCTGACGCAACTTGGACCTGCTATCTAAGGCTGAGTTATATTACCTAGATTGATTGATATGGTATGGCATCATTCACGCTACGTCTCCGACTGGTTAGGTTAGGTTAACATCCACATTTCGCCGGTTTCAAAACGACGAAATTAAGATAGGTAGGTACTCAACGAAAAACTAAACTTTTTGAATAATAACATCCAAGTCTAGGTACTACTTTAGCGTTGATCGGGAATTTGCGCTTAAGACTCGTAAACAATTTTATTGACGTATGGTTTATCATACATAACACACAACACAAGGATAGCTAAACTTACTCAAGATAATATAAACGATAAGCTACAAGCACCATTCATTACACAGTTTATCAACTGGGCGTGGCAACGATAAACCGCGGAGACAATGAGACATTTAATAATCATAAACAAGCCTTTGCGTTGCGTAGACCAATCCACCATTTTGGTTGGCAAGTTAAACCCTACAGTACTGTCTACTATTACTACTACCGTACCTTCTATAATTAATGAACACTTTCAGAAGAAGGCATTTGGGGTAGACTGGAATCTAGAAGTTTAAGCTTGTAGGTGTATATTGGGAGAGAATGAATGCACTGATAGCCTAGTGGTATGACCATCGACTGACAAGTCAGAGGTCTCGAGTTCGATCCCAAGGCGCGCATCTCTGACTTTTCGTAAGTCATGTGCGTATTATAAATTAATTATCAGTTGCTAAAACGGTGAAGGAAAACATCGTGATGAAACCAGCACACCTGAGAGATTTTTCAATGGTGTGTAATAGTAATGCCATGTCAGAGGCCTACGGGCGGTTTAAACTCTGACACCAGGTTGTTCATCAACCACACGATAAGAAGAAGAAGGGAGAGCTGAGTTGATTGAACAAAGAAGCAAGACCTGATTACAGTAAGGGTAATACCTATAGGCTAAAGACTACCGCAGCTATAGAAAATGAGATACCAGGAGACAACACAAAGATCTGTAGCGTTCATGTATTCCGTAGTATGTCATATGGCTACGAATGCTTACTCGCAATGTTTTATAATATAACGTACCCGGAAGGGTCCGCCTAGTCCGTCGTCCAGTTCGAGCACATAGCCGCGTACGGCCCGTGGCTGCGCGGGGGCACGCCAGGCCAGTGTGCACGAGCACCCGCGAGCCGCGCAAGCCTCCACTGCCATCTCCGGCGCACCCGGAGCTATATATTAATTAAATAAGAAATACTATACCATTTTCCATAACCATTAGGGCAATATAACCCTCGGTGTACATTTTGTTTGTTAAAATAAACCAGACCTGCATCGTACATACAACACACAAGACAGACAAAAAATTGCCCAAACATTTTACAAAAACACACAACAACAATTTACAAAAATTTGAACTTTAGTGTTCGCATAGTACTAGTACTAGTTTTTCAAATTTCTTATTAAATATTTATATCTGTAGAGCATTTTATTCTAACTGCAATGTTAGACATGCTAGCCCTTTGGTATTCCGTACAAGGGCAGGATGTAACTATAATTTATTTATTTATTTAATCTTTATGCAACATGTACATTGGCGGACTTAATGCCTTGGGCATTCTCTACCAGTCAACCATAGGGTGGTGAAGAGATGAAGAAGCAGGTGCTTATAATCTGATTTGTTTGAATGTAGAAGAGAATTTCGATAACTCGGGCAGGGTTACAATTAATAGCCTATTGGCAGATCGACTGTGGGCTTTACCAAGTAGGTCAAGTAGGATTTTTTCTTTCTACAAATATTTCTAACTATAAAATATTGAAACTTTTTGCTTAAACTTGCATTTTACGGGATTTAAAAAAAATCTATTACGCTAATTTTACATTTACCTTTGTCTTTTTTACGAGATAGTATGATGAATTAATCATAATTCATACGTAGCATTGAAAAATAAAGATTGTGATTGGACTGCTTTTCGGTTTTGGGCCTAGAATAAAAATAATATTAGAACCCATAATTACCAGAAGATCCCATTAGACACTCCTCTGCTGCATATCCAATGTTGACAAAGATAATACAGGATTAAAATAAATAATTATGAAAAAATAACAAACTTAATTACAGTTCTATTTCAGAGTGTTAGAGTATTACTGATGTCAGATAAATACAAATATGCAACAATTTTTTTTATTTTTTTTCAAGTGTCAATGCTAAAACTAATACACGCGAGTTTATCCGTTTAAAAGTTTTTCATTATGTTAAATGTTCGCGAAAGTTTGAGACTATATTATGTCTAAAACTTATCAGAAAACTATGAAACTGACCCCAAAGGGCGAGGTTTATAAATATACACCCACAATTATAGTCGTCCAATGTGGCGGGGGCAAGGTTACATATTATTTTGGGAATATATCTAATTGTACCTATAGCATATTCGCTAAATAAATAATTAAATTTTATTGGGATGCTACTAGAAAAAAGAGTAAAAACTAGTAACCTTGCCTGACTTGTAAATAGAACGAAGAACCTCCTGATCACCTGCTGGGCTTTTGGTTACAAGATTAACTAAACACTATAAACAATAGAAATATTAAATAACTATAAACATTGCCTTATCCACGGTTATATGACAAAATGTATATAATATGTAGGTATATACTTACGGATGCATTCCACAAAGTTCAAACTCTTGACGTTACGTAGCACCGGCTCGACATCAAGCGTGAGAGCAGGCGCTGATGGAGGAGAGTCCAGTGATGAACACAGATTGGACGCGGTCTCTTGCGCACGCGCCGACAATATGTTCCCCACCTGACATAACAAACTTGGTATCAGGTAAAAAAAAAACTAAATGCGATGGTAGAAGCACATAGTTTTTAAAAGAATACAATAATAATAATAATAATAAACCCGCAGGGCAGCTTGTGGCGAGCTGTTGGGCAGTAGCGACCCCACGGACCTGACGCTCCCGGGAGAACTCTTGTTCCTCATCTCTGGCTTGCCTTAATTGGCCGGTCAGAGTGAGCACTGACGAGGAAGAAGGCTCCTACCTCTCTCTTGCCTTTATTGGCTGGTTTGAGTGGAGATTCGCAAGAGCAAACGTGCTCGGGGGAAGGAAGTATTCCAGTAAGATGCTGGTAGGGATCTTGACCGTACTTCCGGGATTGTCCTGATAGCCGTGGAATACCGCTCCACTCCTCAAGCACCTCAAAATATGTTTCCCCCTTGTCGCTACGTCACTATGTGCTAGCGGCCATTTTCGGGGGCCCATTTACTGAGTGTGCAAGTCACCCCCTGCCAATTTTATCCGTGTTTACAACCATTGGACAGGCAGGGGCCATAGTTTTTCCATAGTCTCGGTACCTAGCCCACGCAACCAATCCAAACCCATAGTCCAATATTTTTTTATTTTTCCATGACCAACAATAATTCTACACCAACCGGGGGTTGTCCTTGGGTGCACTTGCCTAGTGCATATAGGGATAATCGCCGGTTGGTGTCTCATTCCATATTTAGTTTTTCTTAAAGGGCCTCTGCGAGTTGGCTTCGGCCCCTCGTACGCCTCTAAAAGGTCCAGGACCTCAGGGTCTTGAGATATATAAATATATATAAAAATAATAATAATAATAATTTTTATTCCAAGTATCCAAGACTCATAGTGTTAGTAACAAAATTTACTTAAAGCTATGTTAGTAATGTGTTTAGAATTTAAGTTTTGTATAATTAATTAATTATGAATCATTGCTTCAGAATTCCAGCTGAAATTCTGGAGCAACGATTCACAATAATACAATCTAGCCTATCGGCAATCATGCCCAGGATGCTATTGGAGCTGGCCCTCACACGACGCACCAAGGATGCACATCTTTTTCGCATTACTGCAAAAAAGCAATCAACTTGCATCTCTGCAAACATCCCCGATGCGCTACAGAAGCGAGGCAGCCCCATCAGCACCCTGAAAGCATTATTGTACTGGACGCGGAGGGCGCTATACGATTTCCGCGTGAAATGCACCCACAAGCTACAGGTGTAAAACGACGTACAGTACGCTCTGAAGAGTGTTTTTTTAACATCTTCAGAGGCTCGCGCGAACCTCCGGGCAACCATATTCGCCCTCACCGACAGCGCCCTCCGCTCCCGCTCAATATCGTCATCATCCCTAAGGCTAGTGGTCAACACGTGTCCAAGGTACTTGAAGTGATAAACTCTCACTAAGGGTACATTGCTAAGCCTGATAGGTGGCACCGTCTCAGTGTATTTTTTACCAGCCTCAAACACCATAACGACACTTTTTGTACTATTATACAAAAGTCCGTGCTCTCTCGCATAGGTTTCGCATGCTTTCACCAGCTTCCTCAATCCACATACTGATGCACTGAGTAGCACCATGTCGTCTGCATAGCTTAGGTTGTTGACACATATGCCGTCAATATAACATCCAACTTTGGTGCCACTCAGCTCTCGAATCAATTCGTCAATGTACAGATTGAAAAGTGTAGGGGAACTTATTCCCCCCTGTCTCACACCACACTCCAGCCCGTACGGACTAGAGTAAGCTCCATCCCACCGAATGCTGTTGATCTGGTTCCCATACCAATATTTAAAAATATTGATAACTTCAGGTGGTACGTTAGCATCAGTAAGTTTCTTCCAAAGAATGTCGTAGGAAACCAGATCAAAAGCACTCGACAAGTCGAGGAAACAAGTGAAAACAGGCGTTCTGCGGTCTGTATAATATCTAACAGCGTGCTTAAAGCCTAATATCGCACTTTCAGTGGACAAACCAGGTCGGAATCCAAACTGATTGTCATGCAATTCAATATGCCTATTTAATTGTGCATTCAGCACGCTGTCTAATACTCTAGAGACCACAGTAGCCAGTGATATGGGCCTATAATTATTCCTATCAGTTAGGATACCAGTCTTATTTTTAACTACAGGCACTACTATCGTTTTTAACATTTCGAGTGGTAAATAAGAGTGACTCATACACAGATTGTAAAATAATGCCAAGACACGAGGCAAGTGGGGGCCCGCATACCGAAGATGCTCAATGCTGAGTCCGTCGTGGCCTGGAGACTTACCTCTTGACATGGACTGTACGATAGAATTGATTTCTTTCGCAGAGATTTTAACTCCTACTACCTCTTTAGGCTCAACATTGAGCATCGATTGCGATGGACCCAACGGAGACTTAACTACAAATTTTTCTTTAAATTTTTCCGCTATATCCTGAGCATTACTCACGCCATCGATGCACACAGGTAGGCTAGGTTTACAATTAGAACTATTGGTACATTTCCAAAATCCACGAAAATCCTTGCTTAGATGTTTAGAAGCCAGGATATCCATTTTTATCTTCTCTTCCCTATCCTGGCACCATTTTAGCCGAGATTTAAAAATTCTTTTCGATTCACACATTTCTTCATAATACTGACCAGAAGAAGGGCTACCATACCATGACCAAATTTTAAATTTATTTCTAGCAGCCCTGTGCGCATCGGCAACGTGTTTGTTCCACCCAGTGACCACTTTTTGTTTACATTTTGTAGTCCTATCTCGGCCCTCCACCGAAGACTCGCATAAAGCCTGAACGATTTCATTATACATTCTATCAATAAGATGTTGATGATTCGAATCGGTACATACGTGGTCACAACAATATTGGAACTCGACTGGAAAATCTATTAACCGAAGCCGTTTATGACATTCCGTATTATACAATCTAATTTGTGCCATGTCTCTGTCACCCCAAATAACACTGTTTTTAACACTTAGACTAGATTTCTTAGGTATAACAACATCAAGATTACATTCCATAACCACCGGAAAATGGTCAGACCAAACCACATCGTATTTCACAAATATATTTTTAACAGTTTGTGCAGCAGCCTTGGTTACTACACAGTGGTCAAGCCATCTTGTCGACCCGTGAGCCTGACTTATAAATGTATACGTATTAGATGTAATACCCAAGTGATCAGTGTCAATACACAACCAGTCTTGTTCACTACAGAAATCCAACAGCTCAATGAAAAAACGCTCTGTTGGATGGGCATTAAAATCCCCCAGTATATAAACACAATCAGTACTGTGACAGTCAATAATTGCACTCACCGCACTGAGGATGTCCGTGAAGTCCGCTAAATTACATACCATGTCCGTCGGCATATAAATGCTAAACACTAACACTGTTTTATCCTGCAGCACTATTTTAATTGCACTTATTCGCTGGTTGTTACACGGAATAACAGACACGTTTCTATAAATATTCCGCCTCCACATCAACGCCACTCCCCCATGAGGCCTTCCTCGCAGCATTCCATCTGAACAGTCCACCGCTGATGTTCCTGTACAGCTAAATTCATCACTGATCGAGTTTAGGAACGACATTTCATGAGGCAATAGCCAGGTTTCTTGCAAAGCTATGATGTCCGTAAATTTACACAAGTATCGTATATTATCAATAGAACGTTTTACGTTTTTACAATTAAATGTTGTAAATCTGTGCAGTTTACTATCCATTAGTAGCTGTTATAAAAGGGCCATCAATAAAGAAACACACAATAAAGAAACTTTAAAATTCTAATGCAAGTACCTATGTTGCAGGTGCTGCAGATAGGTAGAGTGTATAATGTGTATACTTTATTACCTTTATTTAGGGACGTAAGGATCGGCGTCGATCATGTATGTTTACATTTCAAAGATAGCTTTAGCCATTGACACAAGACACCTGTTACAATAAATTAACACAACAATTTGACCTTGTCATGAGCTATACTGTAATGTAACTACAGTACGCGCCAGGGATCTCTAAGTTTCTGAAGTTGCTGCGACACGATTTTTATCTTGAACAGTCCGTCAGTCGTTAGAAAGATATTCTTTATTAAGCATCAGACATGAGACAAGCATTCCACGTGCTTTCTTACATGTAGGAACTAGGAACACTTAAACGGAGTGTATTATAATATATACCACCCGCAGCCAACTTCACAGTTAGAAGGCGCCCTCGATAGGATAGGTAGGCGAATTAAAGTCGTGTGAGGTGTGATGCATTTTAATTTTTTTTATTAATAAATCATCATTGCTTGAAATACCTATTAAGTAGGTACATATGTATAGTGCAAATAGCACCTTACTACAGGGCAAGCTCATGCCTTTTAAAAGATAACATGAAAGTAGAATAAAGTAAATTACGTGGTTTGATTATTCTTTTAAGAAAAGTTGGGCTTTTAGGCCTTTTAGGCTTGTATAGTACCTAGGCAAGCAAATGATTTTCTCATCGTTTTATAAATTTGACATTCTATAGTTGTAAAACAATCTTGACCAGGCTGTTAACCATAAGTATGTTAAAGTCACTTTATTGATATCTCAAATACATATTGTATTTATACATCACACACAACACTGATAACACTATTTTATCAATATGTCATGCTATGCAATACATTTGGCTGATATCAACATTAGTATAGAATTAGGCCAATCTAATATTTCAAGTTATCTCACAACAAATATCGATTCGCTTTTTTTTTTGTTATATATTTAAAAAAAAAAATGTGAGAGACATGACCCCAACAAAGCTATATGCTATATTGCTAAAATGAAACTACTTCGTGCAGTCATCATATCAACTGCACGCGGTCGGCTGCAGTCCAGTGAAGTCAATATCAACTGCATGCAGTCATGCCTTCAACATGTGGCGACACTACACAACGGTAGCCGACCGCGCCGATATACCTATCACTAATTTTTTACATGGTTCTTATTAAATAATTTAATCTATCAATGAAATAGAGTAATTTAAAATCTGAACATGCTGATCAACGTGACTGTTCTTTATGAATTTAGGGCGTTATCTTTAAATATGCTGTGATTGAGAAAATTATATGATAAGAAATATAATATGTTTATCCTATCTATTTCTTACCTGTAGGAAAGCGGCATGGTCGGATTCTTTAAGAGCTTCAATGGAGAAGTGTAGGAGTGCAGTTGCTTCCCTAAGCTTCTGGGCGGCATGTGACGTCAGAGAGCGCATGTTGGTGATAGCTTGTGAGCGGGTGTTACGAGCTGCTCGTATTAATTCATCGCGTCTCCTCTCTATGGCACGAGTTACTTCTGCACAAGCCTGGTCTATTTGTTTTTCCAGCTCTTCACATGATTCCTATTAAAGAAATAGGTATATCCAAAATACACAATCCTGAATGTGCAGATGCAGATAATGAAAAAACAGTGAAAGTTGAAATGCACGATAGACAACTGCAAAATTTCTGATTTGATGTATGTAATATTACAAATTATAAATAATAATTAATAAAGTCACGTGTTCTAAATAAATAAATATCAGGTACTATCTATGTTAAAAACAAATAAATAAAATTATATTGTATAAATTGTATTGTCAAAATAACAACCCTTTTCTAAATTCATATTATAGTTATCTGCATGGTACCTATAACCATAAGAGTTTTTATTATTTTTGTCTTTCTGTGTGTTTGTTCCGGGTAATCTTCAAAACAGCTGGACTAATTCTGATGAGACTTTCACAAGCAGGTGATTTTATATCCCAGAGATCGACACTTACTCTTATTTGCATAATCTTTTGTTAAGTAATTACTAAAATATAATAGTGCTAGTGTAGTAATAAAATATTAGGGTATTGTTTTTACTTACATTAATTTTATCTCCTGTACCTTTAACTAACTGTATATATTCTGTCATAGCTTTGGCTTGTTCTGATAAATGTTGTAGAGCTTGTGATAATTCAGTCTGAAAAAAAGCTTATATGATTAACAAATTTGGGATATAAAACAGTTAAACATTTTATTTTGACTACAACCAAAACAACAAAGTAAATTTGTAACTCATGCCAATGTCTGAAAAATATACAGAGATATCGAGATATAGAGGTGCCCTTTCAGTGATGTTGCAGATGTTATACAGCCGGGGCAAGTGCATCCCTCGGAATAATACTCTGAATATTGATTAGATTGGTGAAATAACTTAATTTATATGAGGCTTAATTATAATTATATGAGATTATTTAATGATATTTGAAGGACGACAGCTGTATAATAATTTACCGAACCAACTAGAGAATGCAAGAAGATAATTAATATCTACAAGACCAAACGAAAGTACCATATCTAAAATTCAACCTCAATACAACCTATAGATTGTTGTTGCACTGTCTGTAAGATAACAAATGAAGATGTCAGAACAGATGATCAATTTAGAATTAAGAAATTACGTTGTATCTCATTTTAATGCACTCTTTAATGTTCAGAAGAGAAATAAAGTCCTTTAAACTTAAACCTATATTTATATGAGGCATTCTGTTCAATGTCAATACCAATTCTATTTCTTTATTAATTTTGCATTTTTTTTTAACTTGTACACAGATAACAGGAGTGGATTGCACCCCTTTTTAAAAGGCTAGAAGTTGACGAGGAGAAGTGGAAAGCAAAGTAGAGAGACTTTAATCCATGTTACATAATACAGTAGTGTGTAAAATAATTTTTGATTTCGGAAAGTTTTGAGAATTTGGCAGCACCTGCCAAAACTATGTTTACAGTTAAGAAGAAAAATTGTTTTGCTGTACCTTATGTGCTCTGGCAGCAGTGGACAATGCCTGTGTTTCATGTGTTGAGTGTCTTTCAGCAAGGCAGCGCTGACAGATAGGGACTAGACAAGTGTTGCAGTAGAGGACAGGAGGCGAGCCATGGTCGGTGCACGTCGTGCCTAGCGCGCGCAATTCATGCTGCGCCAGCGGGCCGCGTGTGGGGTGCCAGGCGTCGCGGCAACCCGCGCAGTACCGCACTGAGCACTGCTCACACCGCACCACAGCTGCACGACGCTCACCTTCGCACATCTGACATGCTTCCTCAGCTGGCGGCACTCCCGTTACGCCGCCAAACCGTTCAACAATAGTTCGCATAACACGAAACGGTGGAAGTCCCTCTGCTCCATTATCATCCAAATAAACTAATTTACTGCACGACGGGCATGATATAGTGAATGCTGCGCTCGAATAAGCGGGCACCGCCGGAGTACCTGCGTAACTATTAGGCCTTGATCCACATACTACTCCACTGTCAGTTTCACTAGACACAGAAGCTTTATCAGCTTCTTGGTAATCATTAGATGCTGCTGAATTATCTCCATCGTGTATATGGGTCTGTAAGTTAACTGCACAAGCTCTGCAAAGTGCATGCCCGCAAGGTAGTAATACTGGTTCCTTGTAGAATTCTTTACAAACAAAACATCTAATCTCCTCTTCCATTTTGTTATAGGTCTGCTTTGTTATTTACAATAGTATTTTAGTTCATTTCACATCATTTTAGAGTTGTTTACATTCACAATAAATAAACCTATGTCAATACATGAACAAAATAAAATAATTTTCTTTTACGAAACTGTCGAAACACAGGAACACACTAATTGTGACACTAATGCAATACTAGATTTGACAGTTCACAATTTTTTTTATTTACCCCGAAGAGAATCTTTTTGACCAAATTGACAACATTTCATATTTTTAACCTGCATGTATTATTACGATATGTAAAAGTAAATCCAAAACTAGGGCACCCATATTTTTCCGTTTTAGGAAATTATGTACTTTTCATTTATAATTTTAACTTTGAAAATCAGTGTATTCTAAAACAACGTAAGCGCCAAGTGACGTCATACTTATGGACCAACGCACAGTCTGTTATAAACCCGATTTTTGTTTCGTCATGTTTTTATTGAAGAAATCTATAGTTTCTATCATTTCTAGTAGTTGAGTAAAACTCCGGCTTCGTTACGACTTGTAGTTTATTTTTAAAAAAATGCCAAAGTTTCGTAATATCCGCAACAAGAAAAATGAAAAAAAAAATTTTACAATAAAAGGGAACAATATATTTTCGTTTTGATTAATTACGTTAACTGTACGTACAATAACCTAATTTTTCACCAATTTCTGTTAATTAATTACGAACGAGAAGCGAGATATGATTTTTTTTCTCATTTTTAGTTTTTATTTTTTTATTCAAGTATAACACCGTATTAGTTCGTGAGTTCTACATAAAACGATTGCTTTAACTTTCTACTATGTACAGTATTAAAAGCACCAACTAATTCCTTGTTATCCAGAACTTATTGCAATTTTAAGTGATATCCGAAATATCCGCAGTTAGGGTTGTCAATTCAACCAATTTTTTACTTAGGTATTATTATATTTGAAATGTTTACTGTTAAAAAACTTACTGGATTTTACTTCCCTACTAGTTACTTTGTTTGCATGTGTTAACATTTTAGTTATTTATTGCCTAGGATTATATCGCTTTTGAGTTATTTGAATTTTTATTTGAACTTTATTATACACAAATAGAACGCATATTTTATTTTTAAGAACAGCAAATAGCTAAAAGTCGTGTGAGCAGGCAGTGCAGCAAATGAGTCAGTTACGACTACGCTTCTTACATGAAGCGAATGTATTGTCTAGTGCTAAAAAGTAGTTAGGCTATTTGGTTATAGCAGCTCTATATTATATTACACCGCCTAGATGCGGTTGGTCATAATCAGAAATACAAATGTAGCCGATTCGTGCCCAGGTCGTGGGTTCAAGTCCCACTCGTGACCATTCTTTTTCAATGTTTCCTTTAAAAATTGAAGTTTGTATAGGCATAACATGGCCTTAACATGTTTAAAAAAATATAAGTATAAAAAATGTATTATTAATTATTTTTTTCGGATATTACAAAAATGACAACCCTGAAATAAAAATAAAAATTGCAATAAGTTCTGGATAACAAGGAATTAGTTGGTGCTTTTAATACTGTACATAGTAGAAAGTTAAAGCAATCGTTTTATGTAGAACTCACGAACTAATACGGTGTTATACTTGAATAAAAAAATAAAAACTAAAAATGAGAAAAAAAATCATATCTCGCTTCTCGTTCGTAATTAATTAACAGAAATTGGTGAAAAATTAGGTTATTGTACGTACAGTTAACGTAATTAATCAAAACGAAAATATATTGTTCCCTTTTATTGTAAAATTTTTTTTTTCATTTTTCTTGTTGCGGATATTACGAAACTTTGGCATTTTAAAAAAAATAAACTACAAGTCGTAACGAAGCCGGAGTTTTACTCTACTACTAGAAATGATAGAAACTATAGATTTCTTCAATAAAAACATGACGAAACAAAAATCGGGTTTATAACAGACTGTGCAACGGTTGCTAATACAGCTTGGCAAAAAAGAGTCTGAGGCGGTGACAGCTGGAACTAAAAATAAAAATCTTAAACACTTAGTTTGTCAGTACTAAATTATCATAAAAATGATTTATTTGATTATATTTAATGACAAAAAACTCTTCATAGAAATATATAAGCACTAAATAACTTGTAATTTTGAATTGTAGTGTGAAAAGTGCGCCAGCGGCGCCCCCAATTTTTCCAGACTCTTTTTTGCCAAACTGTACCTTTGCTTTACTATGACCCATTAAAAAAAGTCTTTTTATTTTATTTTTAGTTTTAGCGATAGTTGTGTTATTTTTTTAGTATTAGTTTTTTTTTTTTGAAGATCCCAATTTTATTTTTATATACATCATACAACTAAAACCTTAGAGTATATAAGAAAAAAATAGAGCAACCCTATAGAAGTATGAACCGTGAGCACGGGTATGAACAACGCGGCCGCGACACGAGCTCCGTTTGCGATCATACCTCGATCGACTGCGGTTCAACTAGGCTCCACGAGCGAAAAAGTTACATTTTAGCTTATATCATGGTTAACTGCTGAGTAAAATTTTGAAAAACGTCTAGAAAACTTAATTTGAAAAAATGACATTTTAACATTTCTATGGCGAGACCTGCTTTCGCTCCGCACAAGGCAATGTGGTTGACGTTATCACTCTATATTTTCTTGAATACTCTATGACTAAAACTTTGTTTTGTTTTAGTTTCAGATGTAACTTTAATATTGATGTAAATGTAGATAAAATAAATAAATAGTTACTTTTACGTGATTTATTTGATTGTAAGTATTGACAAAAAACTAGTTTTATAAATATGTAAGCACTAAATAACTTGTAATTTGGAATTGTAGTATGAAAAGTGCGCCAGTGGCGCCCTCAATTTTTCTAAGACTCTTTTTTTCCAAGCTGTAAGTTCGATAGTTTTCATCGCATGCACAGACTTACTAGGGATGACTACGCATTGAAATGGAATAATTATGTTTTTTTTTCTTGTTTATAGCAATCTGATTGGTTTTATTCATATAGTTAAGGTTTTATGTACAATAAACAAAAATGCCTTGTACATTTTTAATTCAACTGTCAGTTGATTATGACGCGACGTCACGAATTCAAGTAGGGATGCAAAGTCTTTTGAAATATCGACATGAATATCGATATTTATATCGAAGGCAGGTAAATATCGATGTTATCGAAATCGATAACTTTAATATATCGATGTAAACATCGATATTTTGGTGTCGATATTATCGATTTTCCGATGTATCGTTAAGTCTAATCAAGACTACAAACGTTTTTAATACATTTTTACGTTAGTTATTTATATTTGATTAGATAGTAATATCAGGTAAAATAAAGTGAAATAAAATAATATGATTAAATAAAAATTTCAATGGTTTTATAATTTACCAAATAACGTTATTTAGAGTTTTCCGATATCGATATCGGTGATTTTAACATATCGATATAAATATCGATATTTTGGTGCCGATATTATCGGTTTCCCGATATATTGTTGCAACTCTAAATTTCAGAAAGCAAGCATGGCGGACAGCATTTTGAGTTTTCGTTTTTCGACTTTTCCGCGCGAAAATTTTAAATGCTTAATTTGAATGTATTTTTTAAAAATTTAATTTCAGAAAAAATCTAGTAGATTATTGTCACGAAAAAACCAAATTATGATACATTTCACAAATGGGTTATGATGGGTTATGTTCAGGACCGACTTCTCTTGATCAAAATATAGTGAAACACAGCTTCACGTGACGTCTCAAAAAATTTGTAGAATAAACATGCATGCGATTACGAACAGGATTTGAACCCGGGTCTTACAGGTTAAAGCCAATTTTTTTTTAATAAGCTTCACATGCTTAACGCTTTTTGAAGTTCTGTAAGTCTCAAAAGGAATAAAAAAATATTATTAAGAAACAAAAAACCCGACTGCTAACTAAAAAGATAAAAACAAGTTATAGATATAAATACTTATTTCACATTCACACAGTAGGTATTCACTTGTGCGGTTTTTTTTTTAATTTAAATTATAAAAAACGTCTTCTTTGTCCACCTCAATATTGTGCCTTTTTATTCTCCTATCCTTTCATTTCCTTTCTCCTCCTTTTCATTTGAAAAATGTGTGAAAGAATGATTTTCTTTTCAGGTAAAAAAGAAACTATTTGTAATACACCATACTAATGTCTAATCATCTTAATAAAAATAATATAAATTATTATATTGGATTTGCTCCTTTATTTCTAATCACAGTGTTGACTTGCTAAAACACATAAGTTATACACAGGCAACTAATACATAATTAGTAATTGATTTATTTATTTGCTTCTTTACAGCATTAAATGTTTTAATCCTTCTTGGGAACAGCGTGGCCGAAGATAGTATGGCCAACTCCAAGGAGACCGATAATACAGAGAGCCATGGTAAAGCGGTAAAGTATGCCGTCCAGGGGACCACCCTTTAGGAACACTGGGACATCATCCTCTTTCTGTAATAAAATAAATTGTTTTATATTATGTAAGTACACTTATAATTTACCTTTTACTATTTATTATTTATATTTTAAAATTAAATAATTATTATATACTTAAATAATTGTTTAAGAAATAATTTTAAGTTCAATAATTTAGCGAACTAACTGTTAAAATATTTAACAAACCAAATGTGGCTTTTATAGTATTATTGCCCAGTGTACAGTAAGTACAGTGCAAACTTACTCAGCCAGGCTGAGGTTAGTCACTAACGTGCACTACGGCATCACAGTACATATTTTCGGGACTAAATGGTGACAAGATATGAGGTGAGCTGTAACCGGGTTAGTGAGAAGGAAAGAGATACGAGTATGCATATAGCTTAAACAATTCGAGCGCCGAACTTCAGTTCAGCCAAGTAAGTTTGGCCTACTGTAGGTGTGGTTGGGTATTTTCATAATAAAATTGTTATAATATTTTGTACCATGTCCAAACTTAAGTACTTAATTGCTATTGACCTACACTAAATATGCGATAAAGGCTATTTGACTTCTCTAACATAACCTGAAAATAAGTTTTTATGAATCTAAAACATTCTATTGACTGTGAATAAATAGTATTTGATCAATGTTGATTGTTGCTCAAGTCTAAAAAGATAAATATTTACCTGGAACAAAGCTTGACGTTGACGGATCTTCTCCGAGAGCGGGGCATAAGGGACGTTGGTGCCAGGGATCAGCTTCGTCTTGCTAGGAGCGGGGCAAGCCTCAGCTACAGTCGACAAGTGAGAAGTATTGTACTTGATCGTAGGGACATCTACTCGTTGCAAAGCAATTGGTGCCTATGGGGTTAAAATATTTCATTACGCACCACCAGATAGAGATAAAAATGTTTTAAAGTACAGATGTAAAGAAACATTTGATTTCAATTGATATTTACCACGGGGAACAGCGGATTCTGCAGGTGAGTTGAGGCAACAAGCCTGCCAGTAACTTTGCTTAATTGGTGATACATTTTGAAAGGAAAAACCACTGTAGTCCTGCAAAGTGCCTGAAAAATCGAACGATTACGAAACAAGTACTTATCAGGTTTGTTCAGAAACCTTATAAAAGTAAAATGCCGACATAATGTTGATTATAATATTTTTCATTGAGATTCATGTTTTTCAATCATAATATTGAATTTTATAGTTTCACTAATTCCTTTTTTGTAAATTCTTTGATAAAAATAAAAGTTTACATTAAAGCAATTCTAATATGGTACTAAATGGTAACATTTTATGTACTTGTTTTAATAGTAATGGGTATAATTTGATAGTAACTGGTTTTCGCACGCACGCCAGAAAACTCCGACGTTCGGAATTTTCTCATGAAAAAATATCTGCGAATCTGGAAAATAAAATATAATTATGTTTGTGATTGTTGATTATGATTATAAATATATAAATATGATGCCAACTTGTATTTTAGAACTTTGCGGGCCTAAAAATCTGAAATAATGGCTGGCTTGCTAAAGGACAATATTATAATTATGTTGTTTTAAATATTTACACTTTTCGTGAAAAATTCATAAAACTTAAATTTTTGTAGTCACTTTACATAAAACTAAAAAAAATCAGATCACTCTCAGGTATCAGAGATATATCTCTGCCTTGCTCCTTAATTATTAATGCAAATGCTATTAATAGATTAAAAATTCTATTTTGTTATTATACCGAACCCTACGTGTGCGAAGGTCGACTCGCACTTGCCCAGTTTTGTGATTTATTTTGTCATTCTTGAGTTTAATTTCTGAACGACATGGCAGCCATATTTTATTTTGACTTTGACATTTCTTTTCTTTTACTTTGAGCACGTTTTAGGAGAAGGTAAGTTTGTGATATAACTTGAATTTTACTATATAATGCATTAATTTGATGCGGAAACGCATTGGTATTTAAATATTACATTCTATATATACTTTTGTAGTTTCTAGCTGTGTCACAGTAACACATTATTCCAAATTTAAAAATCCGCGTGGCGTGTCACGTCTAGACGCCGTTCGGCATTTGTTTTACACTAGCATTCGGTTTCCTTCCATCCAAAAATGTTAAAATAACCTTTTTATCACTTATTTCAGCTCTACAATGCAGATCTTCGTTAAAACCCTCACGGGTAAAACCATCACCCTAGAGGTGGAGGCTTCTGACACTATTGAGAATGTGAAGGCAAAGATCCAAGACAAAGAGGGTATTCCTCCAGACCAGCAACGTCTTATCTTTGCTGGTAAACAGTTGGAAGATGGGCGCACTCTTTCAGACTACAATATCCAGAAAGAGTCTACACTTCACTTAGTGCTCAGGCTTAGGGGAGGTAAGGATTTTTTAAGTTTACTAACATGAACATACTGAAGTGAAAGAACAATAACTTTTACTGTAGTTATAAATATCTTGTTTCTTATAGGTACTATTGAACCATCTCTTCGTATCTTGGCCATGAAGTACAACTGTGACAAAATGATTTGCCGCAAGTGTTATGCTCGCCTTCACCCTCGTGCTACAAACTGCCGCAAAACTAAGTGTGGGCACACTAACAACCTGCGCCCCAAGAAGAAGCTGAAGGATTAAATTATTTTTTAAATTCTTTAAATTGCATAACATTACCATCTGATCATTTGCAAATTACATAATTAAGCCAGAATTAAATTAAAGTGATTACTTATATTGTTTTTGTAATTCACGCGTTACCACAAAAGAGATACCATTTCAGAATATTATGTCAATGTTATCTGATCAAGTTTTCCCATGTAAGACAACAAAAGGTCAGGACAACAGGTAACAGAGGTAGTGATGACATCAATATTAACCGTGATGCAATTTAATGAACTTTGTCAAACTTGATGATTATAAAGTCACTTCACTTCACTTCTTTTGAATGGCTAGTGAAATTAAAAAGTCTACAAAGATCAGCGATTGCAGTGTTGACGACTGAGAAAAAAAAATTCCCGTTCGTCAACAGTGTGAACGACGCGGGGTGTTACCCAACGGGAATGACCCCATACCTCTAAAGCTTTTTTAAACAATCCTTATTAGGAAGCCTTTTGTTGTGACAAGGCTTCATAGCAAGGCCCACCATATTTATGCCTATGATTAAGTAAAATATTATCATAGTCATTTATATAAGACAATTTGCATGGCCGTTGTATTTAATCAAGCCTCGACCCTAACATCATTTGCGTCTCAAACCAGAAATAATTTTATTTATATTTTTATTTCGTAACTACTATACCCATTACTAAGTTACAACATTTAGGTACCTACATAGTCATCCCTAGTAAGTCTGTGGAACCTACTGTTACCTGTTTTTTGTACATTGTTACTTTATAAAGCCTAAATAGCGCCTAAACCGCTCAACGGCTTCAAAGCCTTTTTAGGCTTCTGAGTGACGTTAGTTAAGCCTTAAAAAGGCTTAGGCCTTTATCAAGTCTTGAGCTACAGGGCTTTTTAGTCTTTTAGTTAGGCAGCCTTTTTACCCGACTGCGGCGAAGCCAAAAAAAGGGTTACTTACAAAAAAAAACACCTGTGTTTGACCGTTGAATTTTTTATTAGGCTAGGTTTAAAAAAAGGTTAAAAGACTGTAGACTTTTGCATCACTAACAGAGGTGTTAGTTACTTATGAGTCTGAGTGCCACTTATTCAGAAATAACTTTTCTCTGCCCCTGCAAGAGGGCGGGACATAGGTAGGTATAGGTATCAATATGGGTATCGTTTTCGTTCGGGGGTGCTACTGCTTTTTACGAATTTGACATTAATTTTAAAATCCAAGATGGCGGACGCTACTTTTTGAAAAAGAAACAATATGGGTATCGTTTTCGAAGTTTTCGGGGGCGGTGATTGGTGATAACGAATATGACATTTATTTGTTTTTGATTGAAGTAACTTAACTTCGGTGACAATGCAATAATATGGTAGATATAACCTAACGCTACTATTCTACCTACCTCCTCACTAGGGAACTCTTCAAAGGTTCAAAGCAAGGACTCAAAACTTTGTATTTAAATTTAATTTAAATACAAAGTTTCATTTGCTTAATTAATTTCGTTTGCTAAATATAATTTAATATATTAGTTATATAGTATAGTTAATATACCTAATTATTATACGATTGATATAATTTTAAAACAACTAATTTTTATAAGCTTAACATACCTACATTGAATATTAAATATCAACTGTACTGTGTACTGTAAAATATCATAATTATTAATTATTATTCCCACTGAGCAATAAAACTATTTAACAAATGTTTTGTTTAATTTGTCTAAACCTATTGTGACAACCCTACCAAAATAAGTAATAATTTTGCTATTCTAGCTCTTTAGAAGCTCTGTCTCTGTTCCGTTTATTTACTCATGTGCGTTGCTCATGTATTGTGGTTTCCACTGACACATTTTTCGCGATCGAATTTCGCATGGCTGGGTTCATGGTGGTTTTTTTTTCAGAATCGTCCGGTTCAAATCACTGAGACTCAGTTGCCATAAATAAAAATTGAATTTTTTTGGCTAGCTAGATGCTGCCAGCTGTTAATGACAACTCTGTGTTATCCGTAAATGTCAAAGTATGTTACTGTCATTAGTGTCATTCACTAGTTCGAAACTTTTTCTCTCAATAATAAGAAGAAATTCATTGAACGTGCTTATCATCAACATAATATGAATTTAGGATGTTATTTTTTATAGTTATGAATTAAATAAAATTTCTAGTATCTTCAAACTCAGTAACCATGTGCCTTTTGCATTTATTTATGTGCAGAACGTGGGAAAGAGAATGATGTAAGGAAGTAAATTGTGACACAACACAAAACAACATTGAAACACTTGAAACAGTGCGCATGGACTTGTATTACTGAACAGTCGATAAGTCGTGTTTAACAAGTGCCTTAACAGTTGACATGGACAGTACGAGGTGCGTAATATTAACTTTTCATAAAATAGCTAAAATAGCATTACGTGGTTATGTTTGCAGTGTCATTACAATTTAGAATAATAATTAGTATCCTTGATTTTTCATGTAGTTTTTTCTTCTTTATTTACCTATTTCCTTATCCTTTTCACTAACATGATAGTGTTTGAGCAAGTTTGTGACAAAGTAAAAGACTTGCTGAGACATGTGAGCCATGGTCATGTGATGGGACATTATCAGGGGTCACTCTAAGGCATGATTACAGGCAAGGTCAAGTATTATTTCAGTACTCCTAATTAGACACTAAATCATCAACCTCAAATGTGTATATTGAAATATAATGATAGTTAATTGCCATGATCATAAATGAACTGTAAGCAATTTGAAACCTAAAATAAAACACGTAAAACTCACTTTTATTACTTCAATAAATATTTAGTGACACACATGTGTTGCTGTTTTTATCAGTCCACCAGTGAATATTGTTTACATAATTTAACATATTTCAAAATATTATAGCTGTTCCAATGCTCATTCAATGTAGTTATCACCTTAATTCCTAAAACATTTTCTTAAACAATTAAGTAATTGTTATTATGAGTTGCTAGAATTTAATTTTTAATGGAATTGTGTAATCCTATGTCCAAGTAGTAAGTTACAGTGGGTAGGTTACTTTAAAACACTAATGTGTTTAAACATGCACAACGTTTCTAATCAAACGGCTAGAGTGTCATGTGTGTTTGCCTTGTTGTTGATAGTGGTGGTGGAGGATGTCGGTGGAACTGAAGTTTTGTGGTTTGCAGGTGACCGGGTTTCTATTCTACCTTCTGTTCACATGGCAGGATAATGGCAGCTTCCTTTGCACAGTATGTAGTCAATCTCATTCAATATAACCAAACAATTTGATTTCTCAATATGCTGACTCTAATAACTAATATTTTTGTGGCCAATCAGATTTTATGTGAGTAAGCTGTCCTAGTAGCTGCTGTTAAATGTTGATTCTGTTCAATTGTGCAAATTATCTTGTTGAGATATCAATGACTTGAAACAAGTTGCATTGTAGTTGATTGTCCACCAATTGGTTTCAATTTACAATTACTATTTATATCACAAATTAATGATGTTTTGAAATAGCATTTACTTTTAACACAAGGTTTTTTTTGTTCGGAAATATTTAAGTATAAGATTTATTTTGGTAAATAAATAAGATAATTTGGACACATCACATCATTTTGCAGTCTCAAAATTATCTTATTTACTTAAAAATTTAATGTTACCTTGGGAACATTTAACTTTAACATTTAATTTCAACTCAACTAATAATGAAAACTTAATAACTAACAACTATTATTGTGTTATGTAAAAATTATGTTGCTTTTCAATTCATTTTACATGTGACAAAATATATCTGTGCACCAATATCAGGGCTCAGCAGTAATAGTATAATTATATTCTTTGACTAAGCACTCAGCAGGTTGCAATCATTATCCTTCACTTCATTTCACTTAGTACCTATTCTATTTAAAAAAAAAAATTGGTGGGTAATTCTTTGTAAATAACAGGCAAAACCAACATAACAATTCTCTGCAATAGATTGAGCTATGAAAAGAAACGCTACACTAATAACAACTGCAGCCATAATGTTAATCAGCAAGTAATTAAATAATTTAGTGGTTGCTTAATACAAAATTAAATGTATGCATACTTAGACAAAAAATACACATAATAAGCATGTGAAGGTCAAGTTTCAGTTCTGTACTGTTATTGCTTGCTCAGAGCTAACGCTTGTGGAAATTTTCAATGAGTAGTCTAATTTAAAATTGAATATTAAAAAATCATAATTTATTTGGTTTTGTATTCACAGATAAGGTGAGTTTTTTGTCAATTGAGTCACACATTTCATAGTCACACATGATCTTTTTCATTGCTAACATTTAAATGTGCTTTTCATTTTTCATGCTTTATTGTTACAAAGTATATCTCACTAGTTGTCTTTCTCTCAGCCTCCACAAAATCATCAACTTACTGTAATTTGGATAAGCTTAGAATTGTAAAGTGTTGTCTGTAGGTATGTGAAGTCTGTAAAGATGTATCATTTAATAAGCCAAGCAGTTAAAGAGCGACACCGGAAATGTTAGTCAACATTGTAAGATGTATTTTGTAACAATGGCGTCGCCGCAGGCGGTGAGCGAAAACAAACAGACAAGATGAGCCGCCACTGTCTGCACACGACCGCCGCGCGGCGTGCCAAGCACCAGCCGATCTATCGTCGGACTTGTAGCCTAAACGTCGCTTCAGTTCTGACATGATTTGATAATACACATAGATCGTCTGATATAGTGTGTCACCACGATGTGCTGTCGATGTCGGCAGGTGTGTGGCCCGTTTGACCCATTACATGGCACATCACAGCTAGCGCTGAGCGGCGGCGGGCGGTGCGTGGTGGCGTCCAGCGCGTCACTGCGCCGCGGCCCGCTTGCCTCGCCTGTCTACGGTAGGTAGTCACTCACCACTTAGTAATCCCTGTGTACTCACCAGTTATCATACAAGTAGCGCAACTTGAACAAATATTTCAGCGGCCGACTGTTCTCAAAAAGCAGTCCTCAGCTTCTGACATAAACATGTCGTATTTACTCTCGCAGATAATGAGCTCAACGCGTCGTTGGACGAGCGTTCGGTGCTCCTCACTTAGCGGTGTCTTGTTTTGATAGTTGGTTGTGTCTGAATTCATTAAGAGTTAACGCTTACGTGTCCGCCGCTAGTTCGGCAATTCCATCTCGGTACCTTTGCTTAAATATCGTTTTACAACCACAAGAAATAAACTGGTTTAGTACCATTTTTAACAATTAATTCAAGTGATACCATCAGATCTGCGAGACAGACTTTCAGTGTTTTAAGATGTAAGTAGTTGTTATAAGCAGAGCGCAGTCTCATTGAGGCTGCGTTGTCGTCGTTGGGCGCGATTTGCTCGTGCGTGTGTGTAAGATGGACACTTCAGCTTGCAGGCCATACAGAGCGGTTATTAAATGTGCCCTGTCACCATGACCTACATGTCACCTGGATCTGTCTGGGCTTGATAAATAAGTCTATGTATATACGTAGGTATAGTTAGTTTTTTTAATGGCTCGTCGCGATCGGTCTGGTGATTCAAATCAAATGCTAAGAACCAGGTTCTGGGTTCGATTTCCAGTTTAGGCTAACTACAGCACTTGTTCATGTCAGTTCCTTCGGCGGCGGCGGGGGTCTGTGCTAAACCGACTTGACGACCTATTCGTGTGCATTTCGCGAAATAGCTTCGTCGTCTGCGTCAAGAGGTTTTAGACTTACCTATACCTAATCGGTTTATCATAATAGTTATAACCAATCACTCCTTAAATTATCTAGATAGGTACCTATTTAGATCTAATACAAAATTATCTAGATACATTCCAAATAATTATAAAATACCTATATCGCTAGTAAGTATTAGGTTAACATGAGCACTACACAATACACAAGTAAATTACAATAATTAGGTATAACCGGTTACCCTGCGACCACGAATGCTACGGATAGTTCTAAACGTTAGGAATTGAAAATACATATTAAATGCGAGTTAATCCGGTTAAAGTTGTTTTATTGCAATATCATTTACATCTAGTCATCGTGATTTTCGTATGAATTCGATATTTGGAACTGGACAATGTCTGTCGGGTCAGCTCGTAGGTACATACCTAATATTTTTTGCTAAAAGTTTTTTTTAATCACGCATATTATGTTGCATCATCATGTATTTATGGTGGGTTCAAATTCTACTACACTACAAGTTATTTCGGGATCCTTGCCCTAAATACAAGAGTGTTTGGTTATATGTTTGGTTGTATGTTTGGTTATGTGTGTTAGGTTATAATTAAAGAGAAACTCGCAAAAACAACTGACTGAGGCGGGACTTGAAGTTTTAATTTCAACTGAAGCGGGTAGAACTCCTTAGCTTAGTTGGTGAAGCGATGGCACGTTACACCAAAGGGAAATAGGGATTCAAGCATAACGCAATTACTGGTCAAATTTACGCTTAGACATACAAGCTGCCTGTTACCTCGTTGAGTCGTTGTCGTTGAATCAAATGGCTATAGAATAGCCTATAGAATGAATAACCGAAATCCGAATTCGGTTATTCTGTGGTCGAGGTGTAGGTTCCCGCGAAAATAATCTTTAATTAGGTTTATATGACAAAGAACGTCTTTATCTCGAATTTATATAATATTTATTTGTATACTTATTATATAATCTTTCAGTAATAAACTTTATAGACTTCGTGGTTATCAATAAATTGCTTTAATATGATGACGAGGTTCGACAACGCTCAATATTTTTTCCGTAGCTCTTTAAAAAAAACTTATCATTATTACATTGCTTCACAAAGTTCTAGGTCGGTGTAAATTTCACTCAATTTACATCCACTAATGTTTAATAGAGCTATTTCAGACTTGTATCTAATCGTTATTGAAAATGCAGTTGTCTTATTTAGGTAATTGAAATAAATTGTAAGTAGGTAGGTACCAAAGGTAATTTATAATACTGTTAATCTTAATTATTATTACCATGTAAACAGTTGTTTACCATCTCATTGTAAGGATAGTTCATATAGTTCCTATTTGACTGCATCAGGTTCAGTGCGGAGTACCAGTATCATGCCCCGTTGAACTGACTCAAGTATGCTGGCACGATAATAATATCTATGCAGGCTTTCCTCGAGTTGTTTTCCTACATTAATTGATATTATGTACCTATATGATATTTTTTTATTTATTCCTACCAGCTTGCAGCTACCCGGCGCAACTTTGTACGCGTGACTATCTTACCTCTACGTCTATTCGACTCTACCCTACCCTAAATTACCCTTACCCTACCCTTCACTACCCCTACCCTACTATACCCTACCCTACCCTACCCTTAGGATAATAATATAATTCCGTTGTTTTTAATATTTATTCTGCCATTCGGGACAAAAAATACAACAATTAAAAAACCATGAAAATCGGTCCAGCCGTTCTCGAGTTATACATAAATGTTCGAAAAAACCCGATTTTGTTTTATATAAGTATCTACCTATTAAGATACTTACTATAATTTTTAAAGTCCTTATTCTTAATTGTCCTCAAACATAGAAGGTAGTTTATGATCATACTACTGTGTTAATCTTATCCGTACATTAGTTCAGATTAGGTATAAACTTACTAAAGGCTGACATTTTCAGTAGGTAGCTGACCGCCACGCGGCTTCGCCCCCGTAGTTCTATCGCAGCGCCACCTACCGGGTCCAATATTGTGAATATAAACCATCCCGGGATCCTCTAAAACTGACTAAAACCTACTCAAAAAAAGACATCAAAATCGGTCTAGCCGTTTTGAAATGATGCTCGGACAGACATTCGTGGCAATTGACTTTTATTATATACCTATAGATAGTATTTTTTTTATTTCGTAGACTCATTCTCTTATCTGTAAAGTAATACAAAACGACAACATTAAACCAGTAACCAGTCTGTGTTGTGTCGCCGCACTGAGCGGCTGCGCCATCACTCGTCAGTCGTCAGTGTCGCGTGACTTTACGATTGTGCGCCTTCGCAGGTTGAACGAAGACAAGGAGAGCTCGCCGTGCTTGGAAACAGGGGATCGCGGACCAGCCAAGATGTTGGGCGTGCAGCGGCGCGTCTCGCTCGACGTGCTGATGGCCTGCTGGGGCATCGGCACATGGCTCGGCGTCAACGGGCTGTACGTGCAGCTGCCGCTATTGGTGGAGCGCCTGCCCGAGGGTTGGGCGCTGCCCTCTTCTATGGTGATGGCAGTGCAGCTCGCCAACAGCGGCCTGTTGATGTACGGGCTCATGCGACGCCTTGCACCCAGGATCTCTGACGCATTCTATATTTACGCGCTGCTGGTCATCGGTACACTGGCGCTCGTGCTCAACGCATTTTTGTACGAGCAGACCTTGATGGTGGGGCAGCAGGAGCGGTCGGTCGCTTACTTGTCATTGACATTCTTCGCGGCGCTGGTTGGCTGCACCAGCTCAGTGCTGTTCTATCCATACTTACGGCATTTCCGTGACGTGTACTTAGCGACGTACTTAGTGGGGGAGGGGCTGAGTGGCTTCATAGCAAGTCTGTTGGCGCTAGTACAAGGAGTGGGCGGCGAGCCCGAGTGCCTGCCATCGGAGGATGGCTCTACGCTAGTGCCGGTGTACCCGCCAGCGCGCTTCGACACCATGGTGTTCCTGCTGTTACTGGGCGCGTTTTCGGCGAACAGTCTCATAAGCTTCATCGTCATCAACAACTTCAAAGGCTTCAATTCGGAGCGCGTGGCGCCGGCGGTGGCCGCCAAGGACGACGAGGCGACATCGGAGCGGCCGTCGCTGCTGGTGCCACGGTGGTGCGGCGTGATGGCGCTGATGGTGGCGCTGAACGCGCTCAGCAACGGCGTGCTGCCGTCGGTGCAGTCGTACTCATGCATGCCGTACGGCGCGCGGGCGTACCACCTGGCTGTGACGCTGGGCGCCATGGCCAACCCGGCCGCGTGCCTGGCGGGCGTGTGGCTGCGGCCGCTGGCGGGGCGCGTGCTGGCAGCGCTGCTGGGCGCGGCGATGCTGCCCGTGGCCTACATCCTGGCCACAGCACTGCTGAGCCCGGCGCCACCCTTGCAGTATACCACTGGTGGTGAATTTTTAGTTGTGAGTACCTGTTTGAGACAATCTCTCTAAATCATTTTTATTTATTAGCCGTCATCGTCCTCCTTCAAGACTAAGCGTCCCTGTCCACCTTCCATTTTACCTACAAACTTTATTTATATACTAACGTGGCTCACCCTATGGTCAAAGAATAGCCGTGGTTGTTAAAAATAACAGTAAAATATCTAAATTATGTTTAATTATTGTTTTACAACACACAAAGACTATACATCAAAACGTAAATAATAAATCTTGATGTTACTGTTCTATTATAAATTATCTTTATACTGCATTAATTACAATGACACTTCGTGATAATTATTTATTTATCTGTTCCTGATATAATGATTGTAAAGGGCTTGCATTATCCATTTATTTTTCCTATTCAATAATTAATTTATGCAACTATTTACAATTACATTGGTTACTATAAAAAGGTTAATGAATTATATATCTACACATATAAAATGCTCTGTCTTAATGAATGAATGACTGACTGACTGATAGATCAACGCACAGCCTAAACCGCTGATCTTAGAGACCTGAAACTTGAAAGGTGTGTTCTTTGTATGACGTAGAGATCCGATAAGAAAAGACTTTTCGAAATTCTACCTCTAAGGGGGCTGAAAACTGGGGCTAAGTTTGTATGGGACAACGTAATTCCTTGGTCCAATCTATTTCAAATTTTGCATAAACATTCTTTAACAGAATTGATGGAAGACATGTTTTATATTTTATTAAAACTCATCACCTAACGGGGTTAAAAAGAGGTAAAAAGTTATTTTGGGGTGATTTGCATTGAAGTTGATATCAATACTCCTAGGGAGAATATGAAGTTACCCGAATGGTTACGGTGCCTCCCGAATACTCGTATTGAAACATAAGATTTTAGGAATAAATATGAATTCGTTGATACAAATTTGTTCTTTATTCCTATAAGTTAATTGCGTAATAATATTAGAGTAATATTTATTTTGAATAACTTTTTTTCCGGAAATAAGGTTCCTTACGTTAATAATAAAAATAGAGGTGATTTTAGAGTATCTAATATTAAAATATTTTATGTTTTTCTTAGACATAATGTACCTACTTAGGTCGACAATAATAATATCAGGTATTCAATTCAAATTTTTTGAATTTTTCTGCCTAATATAATTTTGAAAGGTTCACGTTCATTCAGAAAATGTTATCTAAATGTTCCAAAGGACGTTCGATCGAGTCTCCATAAGGCGACCGCTAAGGCCAGGTCTGAAGAGTGTACTATAGGTATTTTGATACTGGGTTTTAGTACCGGGTATACGGCCATACCCATACCTTTGAGGCCGGGTATAGAATGTGGCAGGTATATCTCATGCCTACTCCTAGTGCTTTTGATTTAAATTAGCTTGGTGCAATGGCATACCCTTTCAAATTCGAATGTCAATATAATTGTAAAAAGAATATTTAAATCGGATTAGGATTCGAATTTTCAATTTTATTTGTTCTTCGATATTTGTATGAAAAACTTACCATAACCACAGTGTAAAAATCATACAGTATGGTAACTACGTACAAACGCTCAAAACGGCACACTCACACAAACATGCGTAATATTGCGTAACGACGAGACTCCTAAGCGAACGTCGCGGTACTCGCCGTATAAACGAACGTGTCGTTGCGCATGTTTGTGTGAGTGTGTCGTTCTCGAGCGTTGGTACGTAGTTACCATACTGTATGATTATTATACTGTACCATAACCTTGACATTTCTTCAAAAACTCCTTGAAAATTTCTTAGAATATCTAGTTAGCGAATTTTTGCGATTGCTATACTTATAATATTTTTGTAAGTTTATTTTCACTATTTCATTAGAATAGCATTAGATTGAAAGTTGAAAATTCTTTCTTTGTTATGACTTTACCGGCCAATCTGGAAGTCAGCAGTTCAGCAGTGGACGTCTTATGGCTGAAATGATGATGATGAATGACTTTACATTACACATTACATTTCAGTAAATTCTGTAGGCTATTTATTTAGTTAAAAATGAGTTTTCTGAAAGGCTGAACCTTTAATCCTGAGTACCTAATTATCATATCAAACCATGGTAGACCTCATAGCTAGACTCTCCTGAATTTTCGAGAATAGGAACGAACTTTATTGACAATTTGTGTAATCGTGCACAACAAAGAACAAGACATCATAATTCTTATTGACGCTCTTTGAAAAGTAAAAAAAATAATAGTTCTGTCGATTCTGTGCCAATTCTACGTGGCCTGTTCCAAATTCAGATTTTAATAGCAGCATGATGCTATCAGACAGTAGGTACAACCACCCTTATGACATTCAAAGAAGTGCTTTAATAAATTAAAACTTATCCGTATTTTAGCGCACGTAGATGCACGCACTCTTTGAAGGTACAATTTGTTGATTAATCATTTTTAGGTATCTAGATAGATGTAACAACATATGAATTCGATTCACTGGTGTATCTTTTTATACCCGAAATATGAGTCTTCTCATCGTACAGTTGATGAACAATCTTGTGACAGAATTTAAACTAGAGATCATCAATTAGTCCATTTTAACAATATAAAACACTGGTGCTGATTCTCTTGTACATCCCGCTAAATTAATTTTAGTCTATATTTCTTTCTAAGAAACACCATCGAAAAAGGACAACAAATTGAACTATCAAATTAGAGCTGTCAAATTAGTCTACGTCCTTGCAATTTACGTGAAATTAGACGAGACCTCTATGATATGCCGACTAAATTCTCGTTGATATCACACAAAGGGACTAGTTTGACAGCTCTAAAAATCTTCTATCCTTTTCTAATGATCTCTGTTAGAAAGAGAGATAGTGAGTTTAAATTTAGATTAGAGCGTGTGCAAGAGAATTAGCTTTAGCACCAATATCGCGATCCGGTTAGTAATTAATGAGCTTTTAAATGTCCAAAGACCAATCCTAATCTAATCTCACTAATATTGTGTAGGTACGTGAAATTTTGTATGTTTGTGATAGGTAATTATGGTATTTGGAACTTGTACTGATAACATAATGCTTAATGAGCATTTGTGATAGGTAATTGGAACTTGTACAAGTTCCAAATATCATATAATTACCTATCACAAACATACAAAATTTCACGTACACAATATTAGTAAGATTAGATTAGGGTTGGTCTTATGTTTGTGATAGGTAATTGGAACTTGTACTGATACCATAATGCTTATTAAGCATTATGTTATCAGTACAAGTTCCAAATACCATAATTACCTATCACAAACATACAACATTTCACGTACACAATATTAGTAAGATTAGATTAGGGTTGGTCTTATGTTTGTGATAGGTAATTGGAACTTGTACTGATACCATAATGCTTATTAAGCATTATGTTATCAGTACAAGTTCCAAATACCATAATTACCTATCACAAACATACAACATTTCACGTACACAATATTAGTAAGATTAGATTAGGGTTGGTCTTATGTTTGTGATAGGTAATTGGAACTTGTACTGATACCATAATGCTTATTAAGCATTATGTTATCAGTACAAGTTCCAAATACCATAATTACCTATCGCATATACCGCATTATGCGAGATGGTTATGTCGGGGCTCTCTGGCCTACAGATCGGACCGCATAAAAATCTTGTCATTTCATTATTTTCAGCGGATAAGCTAAATACAAACTTTTACCCCCTATTTTTCAAAAAAGCTGAAACATATAGGTACCTACGTCTTCATTTATAAAACCCATATGTGAAGTTTCACCCCAAGTTTCACGTTTTATAACTTATAAATACCGCGTTTCTCAAAAAAACATTAACCCCCCTTTTTACCCCCATATTGGATTATTATTTATTATTGTGTGTAGGATGATATGGCAAGAAAGGAAGTGACTACTGCGATAAAGGGTGATAGACATGTGTGGAGAAAGAGGACATTACTGCACCAACCCCAAATAAATTGGGAAAAGGGCAGGAAGATGATGAATAGATTATTATTTAAAAACAAAATTCACCAAGTTTACTCACACTACAGCGCTGATAGCCTAGTGGTTATGATCGTCGACTGACAAGTCAGAAGTGTCGAGTTCGATCACAAGGCGTTCCAATACCTTTGCGCGCACCTTTAACTATTCGTAAGTTATATGCGTATTATAAATAATTAATTATCAGTTGTTAAAACGGTGAGAAAAAACATCGTGTTGAAACCAACACACCTGAGAGATTTTTTAATGGTGTGTAAAGCCATGTCAGAGGCCTACAGGCGGTTTAAACTCTGACACCAGGTTGTTCATCAACCATACGATAAGAAGAACCAAGTTTCACTCTCTAACTTGAATAGTTATGGACTTCCCGTACCAACTTTTGCCTTTCTTTTCACCCCTCACGGTATAAATATTTAAAAACAAACGAAACACGACATACCTCTTAGTATTTAATCCATAAGCTAGTTTCACGCATCAAAATTTCTCCCAAACTCCCAAGTGTTAGAAAACCTAAATATACAATATTTCAATTAAGCTAAAAATTACGAATTTGCATACAATGCTAAATCCCCTATTTCAATCAGATCCTTCTTTAGTGGAAGACATCGAAGTCATCGAAGACATCGACATCTACGTTAAAAAAGGAACTTTTGTTCAAAATTTCTAGTTTGTAGGTTCAGCGGTTTAGGCTGAGTTTGAGATGTAATGCGTTGGTACGAGTATGTTAGTCAGGTTTTCCTTTTATACATACTTATATAGATTACAAGAGCAATGTTGTGTGGTGTGCAGGTGGTGGCGTGGGTGGTGTCGTCGGGCGTGATCTCGTACGCACGCATGTGGGTGTACGGCTGGGCGCGCGCGGGCGGCGCGCGCGGCATGCGGCTGTGCGGCGCGCTGGGGCAGCTGGGCTCGGTGCTGGGCTCGGCGCTCACCTTCGTCGTCGTCAACTACACTCCGCTGTTCGTGCAGCCCGACGCCTGCCCGCCCATCGACTCCATCACCTCCTCACTCGCCTCCGCTACCAACCTAATATAATTAGTTTTAGCTTAATAATAAATATAGTCTATTTATGTTGAACTTTATAAGTATTATTTATTCCTGTATCAAAATGTTGTTATCGTTCCACCTCATTTAAAGAAATATGACAATAATATCAAATGAGGGAAGTGAGGGAATTTATATATTTATTGTTAATGTGCAAAAGTGTGTACAAAGGCAGACTTAATGCCTAAAGGCATTTTCTACCACTCAACCGTAGGGTGATGATAACAATATGGTAGATGCACTGAATAATTTTACAACTTCTAACAGGCAATTAATCATAATACCTATTATACACATTTAAACTTTCATACACATCCTAGTAGGATTCTACAAGTTTATATGTGTATATCCATCCTACTAAGATGTGTATGAAAGTTTATAATATGAAAATTAAAAGCAAAATATTTTTATTCATGTAGACCATTAAGCAGTTATTAATAGTCATAATATGTGTAGGTATATCCATCCTACTAGGATGTGTATGGAAGTTTTGTGTTGCAAGAATCGTGTATCCGTTGCAAAGGTATTAAAAGATAATTATCTTTTTATCTACGTGCGCAATATTATACGGTTCTATATTATATCAATATATCTACGTGATATGTGAAGCGATAACTTTGAAAGTCTTAAAAAGAATATTGCTCGCACGGATGATTGTGCGTTTTGGAATAGGTATGGAGAAAAAGTGCATAAAGCTAAAATTTATCAAAAAAAAAGAATTACGGTCGAATTACAACTACTGACTCACATGTAATCTACCACTTGCATGAATAAACTACCGCTTCGCCCAGACTCCTTAAACGATTTTTTGGATATTGCACCACCTTAAACCTAAAGACCCTGCGATTTCTTTTTTATTTTTAACGAATAAGGTAAATAGAAACTTTCACCCGCCTAGGGGAGATTTTTCTAAAAAGTTGAATCTTATTTTGAAACCGAAAAGCTAAATTTTTTATTCTAAAATACAATTTTTTTACTTAAAATCATCAATCAAAGCATCATTATGAACAATTATTTATATGGGACCAACCCTGAAATCGCAAAAAAATAATTAGCTGTTCCATACATTTTGTTGAGTCATGTGAACATAAATGTATGGAACTGCTGATTTTTTTTTGCGATTTCGGGGTTGGTCCCATAGTAAAAGTTGTTCACAATGATGTGTTTAATGACCCCTTTTAAGTATGCTGGTGTTTTACAAATAACCCTGTATATACTTATAACATAGCCGGTGAAACGTGGGTGTACTGCACATTTTGCCTACCCCCTCTGGGGAAATACAGGCGTAAGTCGAATATATATAGAAAGATGAAGCACATATTTCGTAATTTTCAACCGGCATTCCTGGCGAATAGTCCATTCGCTAATCCTGACCATTTCCACCGAAGATGCGCGATATTAAACGGTGAACCCTATTAACCCTGCACAGAATTGAATTGAATATTACCAATTTAAAAAGTCGGTTCCCACTTCGCCGGTAGAAAATCAATTCTATTCTATTGTTCTCTAGAAGATAAGCCGATAATTCGAATCTACGAAAATTATATTTTATGCCTGATTTAACCTTATCTACATCGCTGTAACAAAGTTACCTATGTTG
This sequence comes from Protodeltote pygarga, assembly GCA_936450705.2. Classification (NCBI taxonomy): domain Eukaryota; kingdom Metazoa; phylum Arthropoda; class Insecta; order Lepidoptera; family Noctuidae; genus Protodeltote; species Protodeltote pygarga. The sequence goes on along the minus strand of OW388255.2, from coordinate 5,836,755 downwards.
TGTTGTGTAACAAAGGTAATAAACATTACAAATGTATGTACACTTTGCTCTCTAAAGCAGCTCGCAAACGATATTTATAGCCGGATAGTTGAACCGACTCTTTGCCGTTCTACTTTCTCACCAACATTTTACTGGCTCAACGCTCGTCAGTTTGTTTGAAATGTCGAGAGGGCTTGCAGCCGTTTCTTTTACCAACAATCGGTAGACAGCATAAAGTCGATTCTTAAAGTCTCTTCAATTCCCAAACTTGGAAAATCAGGTGACAGGGCCTGTAGGTACCCTTCCTCTAAAGTGTCCAATGTAAAATCGGTTCGGCGCGCGGTCACAGATATTTTATATTCCGAAACCTAGTCTTCAGTATGCCAAACCGGCTTGATGCTGTAATCAGAGCCTGAGGAGGCAATATCATTTACTAAAATGTAAATAAGTGGTAAAACATATTTACAATTAATGTCGTTTGAGTTTTTTGCCAGTAAGTTTAAATTTCATTTTTTTTGTTTTATTTCTTTTTTGTAGTTAAAAACGTTACTAATGCCTACTAAGTCTACTAACATCTCCGACATAAGTCTGCTTCCGATAATTGTTTGGGTTCCCACGGTTTGACAACTGTGGGAACCCTTAATGATAGGTGGTACAGTATAGTATAGATGGTTATTGTTGCCTCGTGGTGACCTACTACAATAATTAATCGCTTTGTATGTAAGATTGATAATTATTTAACCCGAGTGAACCTAAGATTGCTATCGATCGAATGCTCAGCAAACAATGTAATGATTATAAAATTTTGCAACTTGTTTTGAATACAGAATCCAATTCCATCTCCATCAAGAGAGTTCAGCATGAAAAGGATATTGTTGGGGGCTTTACATACTTTTTGATTTATATCCAAAAATGTGCCAAAATTTATTTTTATGTAATAAATAAACTGAAAAATGTACAGGGTTATTTGTAAAACACCAGCATCATTAAACTCATCATTATGAACAACTTTTTACAAGGGACCAACCCTGAAATCGCAAAAAAAATCAGCTGTTCCATACATTTTGTTGAGTCAGGTGAACATAAAAGTATGGAACAGCTGTTTTTTTTTTTGAGATTTCAGGTTCGAATTCAGCTTTCTAGCATTGATAGTCTGCTGGGCGAGTAAATTGGCTGTGACAGACGGATGAACAAAGGGTTTACTACGACACCGTAAAAATGTTATTTGGGCAGAATTTTTTTGTAGTGCTGGAAAAAATCTGTTAAGATACTAAAAATGCCTCGCGAATAATATAGCTTTGAGTAGTCAGATTTTAACAGATCTATATCCCGATGGAGCATATACAAAGGATATCCCTCCTCCATAATTTTTCTGACTTCGGCGCGTGCGCAACAAGATCCAAATCCGTCCGATCCATTAGTCATTCGTAACTCAGAGCGAACAGATTTTCACTCTCGATATAAGTTGGTTTATATCTATAAAATATGTTTATTAAACCGTGTTTAGCTACGTGTTACAAATGCGCAGACGCTAGACGGTTCAAAAGATAGAGCCCCGACTTTTCCAGACTTCGCAAAGTTTGAATAAAAAAGGAAGTTTACTTCCTTTATTTGTATCTATGTCATGAAGACAATAAGAAATCCGATATTCGTGGGAAAGTTGGAAATGTAAATAGTCACACGGACGAAAATTGCGTATTTAAATGATGTAGGTACTTACTTGCTCACGCAGTATCAGTTTTAGTGCAGGGGAATGAAGGGTTAGTGCCAAAGATATTGGAGGGGAGTTTGGTATTTCTATAGGTACAGTTGGCACCACTTGCTCTGATATAACTGTAAGCGCTATAAGATACCGATAATTACACTTTTGTAAATAAAAAGCGATAGTTAATTTCTAATACAAACCTGCTACCTTGCACTACGCTACCATTATTTCAGTTGAAATTATAGAACAGGAAGACAAGCCGGCCACAACAGTGACACCGCGTACAGGTGAAATCTGTTTGGGTTAAAAATAAGTACCTAACTACTTACACAAGTTTATTCAATGTACCCCAATATATTTACAGAAAAATATAGGTAATTGTTCAGGCGCTTTCTTTTTCTTTTCCTACTACTTATTTAAGATAATACCCCTATTATAAGCTAATGGCATAGTACGTAGTACTTAGCCTAGTTAGTTCAAACGTTTATTCAAATTATTGTGAGTGTAGTGATTAGGTTCCATCATTATTAACGTCATCTAATGCGACGTAACAATGCATTTAAATTGCTTCTCAAACACTGACCAGGTTTTATAATGATCCACGATTTATAACATGTTAAGGAGAATTAGCTCTGTAGTGTGTGTATTCGTTTTATGCGTATCTTTAATAAGTACTTAAAGTTCCAAATTATTATACAGAGAAAAATCGATTACCAGCAGGAATGTAACCCACGATCTACTGGTTGCCGGTTGGAGCCAGTCGCTCTTCCAAATAAGCTATACGTAACCCCGCCCTTGTTATCGAAATTCTCTTCTACATTCAACCATTTCAGATGGGTAGTTATATATCCACTCATTGTGCTATAGGTAATATAGGCACAGTAGGTAAATAAAAGATTACAAAAACTGCCAAGTGGCTTCGAATTATTTCTCCTTATTGTGACGACAATGCTGATTCTTTGACCTTACCAATAATAAGCTAAGCAAAGATATTGTGGAACCCTTTTGTGACGTGTGCTATCGACTAGCGTACGGGCGAGAAGGGCTTAGGCGCACTATGGCCTCAAAGACCCTGCAACCCTTCCATCCACAAACGGCTCAAAGACATAACTAATACTACTAATAAAGTGGTTTGAGGTTTAGCAACAAGCAACAAGGTTGTCGACGGCCTACCTACTGACTTCTAAGGCAAGTTTACACCGAATAACTAAATAAATAAATCAGCCTGTAACTGTCCCAATGTAGGGCAAAGGCCTTTTCTCATACAGAAAAGGATTGAGCATATAATCACCACGCTAGCTCACTGCGCGTTGGCGATTTCAGTCTTTTAAAGTTCAGGTTTCCTTACGATGTTTTCCTTCACCGTTAGTCAGGGTGTCCTAGATTAAATAAGAAAGTACATAAATGGAATTGAAAAAGTCACATTGGTACATGCCAGGTTCGAACCCACACCCACGCGCTTGCAAGGCGGGTCCGTAACCAATGCGCCACCACGACATAACCGAATAACTAATATTAGGCATAATTTTATCGTCCATAATTTTTGTTGTCAAATCGTCCGTGGCCCTATATAATTCTTAACTTAGGTATATATTTTACCAATATCTACGCATACAATTTCCAAACATAAATTCAAAGATTTTTAGTTTCTGTACAACATTTGCGGCATTGCGCTGGCCCGACGGCCACCCCTGCCGCTCCTAACCTTCTGTCATAGTATACCTATATGTTAAATTCCTCAAGTTATATTAGTCGTTTCAATATTTTCGGACTGTTGCAATTGTTTACTGAAATTATGCGATAAAAAAATATAACAAGAACAATTTATGACAAATCGATATGACTAAGTACCTACATAATATTATTCCAGATTGTTATGCGAAAAAAAAATATGCCGAACATTTAATGACAATCGAAATTAGGACAATCAATATTATGCAAAAGAAAGGGACATGGGGTACCGCTCCGCTTCCACTGAATATCAGCAATTAACTATGGTAAGCCGTTATATCGTTGACCAATCATTGCTATGAAAATGCTTCCCCTTAAACTACCCTCTTTAAATAACGAGTGTCCACTTCTGCAGGTTCACATTCAGTGTTCAAATTCCACACAGGTCGACACTTGAACAGTTGCATATTATCATGGAGCTTATCAGTTTTATTCTGACATACTTCGCCACTAAGAACTTGTATATGATGACGGTTTTTATTTGCTGGACTCCTGGTATGTAGCTAAATAAAACTTAAAATTTCTATTGATTAGATACTTACGATGTCGCAGTAAGATAGAAATAAGCCGTAATAATAGGTATATGATACCGTAAACGCACCTACTTCTGAATTAGTTACAGAAAAAATACCACGAATGGGATGGCGGCGTCTTCTAACCTAAATTGTCCCAGACGGGGTGCCCCAAGTCGTAGTATAGGTATTATTATATCCCTAGGGATATTATGGCTTGTATCTATCACACTGTGACATATATCACCTTGTAGCTTTAAGGACCTGTCAAATTTTAGGAGGTAATAAGGGCTTCTCCTTCTAGGGGTAATAAGAGGTACCTTCTTTGTCGTATGGTTGATGACAAACCTGGTGTCAGAGGCCTCTGACATGGCTTTACACACCGTTGAAAAATCTCTCAGATGTGCTGGTTTCCTCACGATGTTTCGTTTCAATGGTTAAATTTCATGGGAAATTGAACAACTTTCAACATTCCTAAGGAATATAGGTCTAAATCTGAAAATCGAAAATTAACTTTTCATCAACACAAAGTCAAAGAAACACCCTGTACAAAACAAAGAAAGGATTATTGAAAATCCTACGGGATGGGGATTAACTAAGAAAACTTTTGTGCTTATGCAGTCACAGAGGACAGCCGCTGGTATATATATTTTTTTAACCCTAATAGACTAAGCTGATTTGCATAAATGCAATTAAAATAGTAGTATGAATGTAGGTTCATTCTACTACACGATCGCCTGACAGTTTGTACATTAGTGTTACTTATCCGCGGTCTTCGTCATCCACTCTTTAGAGCGAATATCGCAGCTATACTTCAGCACAAGCAACGCTGGTATGAGGGTCAATGTCGTGACCGACTTCCACCGCGCTCCAACGATGACGCCGCGCGACTACTTCCGCGAGGCCATGTTGCTGGACCTCGCTTGTCCCGACGCCAGCTTTATACTGGAACAGGTAGGTATATAACTTACGTGGAATTGTCTGCTATGCAAAAAACGAAATCTAAAAGTAATAGATTAATGTGTACGAGTAGGTACTTACCTACTCAGATTACCCAAATAAATATAAGTAAGTCTTCGGACTCACTCACAGTTACTTCGGAATGCTTTATTACACTTGTCCAACTCCAGGCGTCCTCATCTCGCGGGTTCAACTACCGCCACTCGTGGTTGCTGCTGCACAACTCATCCTACGACAGTACCATCATCGACGCCACTTTGGTTGACTACGAGGTCCTACCTGACGCCGATGTGGTGTGGATGTTTAATGACAGTCTGGTAGACCTCTACAGAGTGAAGTCCGACGAACCCTTCTTGCAGACTAACCTGGGGTTGGCTCTAAACAGCTCCCGGCAAGAGATGCAGGCGCTGTGGGGAGCGCTGCCTAGTGTTGTCAGCAGGAGAAAAGATTTGGGGAACATATTTTTAACGGGAGTTACTATGGTAAGTATATGTTCAGACTGGCTCTCCAGGAAGACAGACTGTTCAGCGTTTTTCTTGTTGTGACGCATTATGTACTTATACAATTTAATCTGTACAGTTTATATCAACGAAGTTTGAAACTATGTATAATTATTTAATAAGAAAATTTGAAAAAAAACACAACTTTCGAACCCAAGATCTTCGACGTACCGTGTCAACGCTCTGTCTGCTAAGCCAAGTATTACAATAGATATTATAATAGGTACCACACGCCCTAGGCGTAGAAAGAGGTTTGAAATTTCAACTGATTCTATGGGATACGGTGGCTTAGCGGTCAGAGCGTCGACACAACATTGGCTAGTGTCAGTGTTAAGTCGGTCATAAAACCTGTCTGTCTAATATAATAGATCCTAATCTGCGTAAAGGACCAGTCTTCACCGCACTCAAAAACCTGTTGTCTAGACAGTAGAAGATATTAGGTATATCCGGCAGGTGTCCCGCCCGGAGAAGTTCCACGGCTGGTCAGACCTGCGGCACCGAGAGATCGACACCTTCCCCAAGCTCACCTACCCGCTCATGATGCAAGCCGCGCAGGACTTAAACTTCCGGTTCGTTCTAAGCCGATTGATTAACGTAATTAAAACAAATCCAAACAATGCATTTAAGACTACAGTCAGCTGCACAAGTGCTAACCAATACAACCAAAATAAATATCTCAATTTACTAATCTCTATCGCATACATTGATTTTAAATGTATTTAAACTTTAAATCAAGAGGCAAGACCGAGTACATTCTTTGCACCTATGCACTTTTGCAGTTGACTGTACACTATAGGTGTATATCACTATAGGTACGCTATTATTTGGCAATTGTGTCCAGATTCAACCTGCGGCAGGTGGACTTGTACGGCATGTTCGGCAAGAACGGCTCGTTTACCGGCATGATGGGCGTGCTGCAGCGGCGCCAGGCCGAGGTGGGACTTGCTTCGCTTTTTATCAGACCAGAACGCTTCGGAATCGCTGAGTACCTCTCAGAGACTTACACACTATCGTTAGTAGCTTCTGCCTTATTTAGTGTGTATTACTTTGTGTGTGTCAGAATACTGTCATGGTTTGAAAAAAACCGATATATCACTTCCATAACAAAAATTATTATCTAAGTCGATAGTCCCAGTATAACCCAATATACTTAAATATAAGCATAGATGCCTCTTGATTAAACATATCGCCTTATCTACTTATTTATCTAAGTGATAGATAGGAAGAGTACTACCTGTTTAATTTTTATTTCGTATTTGTAGTTGCGCGTTCATCTTTCGTCAGCCGTCTCGTTCTGCTGTGTCCAACGTGTTCTTAGCTCCATTCAGCGGCGGTGTGTGGGCAGCCAGTGGCGGGGTGACGCTGGCGGCCACGCTGCTGCTGGCCGCGCTGCGCACTGTGCGACAGCGCACGCGGCCCGCGCAGGACCTCGACCAGCTCACGCTGCCGGACACCTGCACTTTCACACTCGGCACGATGTGTCAGCAAGGTTTGTAAGTTTTCATGTGGCTAGGCGCCAAAAAAAGTTAGGTAGGTATATTACTGACTTGATTTTACTGAATGAACAATTCAAAGTGCTGGAATGAAAAATTCCAGTTAGGTAATTAAGATGCTGAACAACAAATGGAAAATGAACATGTGGAAATTCCAATAAACAAACAATTAGCTTCAAAACTAAAAACAAATACACTAAATAGTTGTTATAACTTCAAGAAGAGTACTGTCGTCAATAGCACTGTTACCCAGGGTTCCACATAACCCCGGGAGTGTCGTCGATCCGTGTGGTGATGTTCAGCACGCTGATGGCGTCATTATTTGTGTTCACGGCGTACTCCGCCAAGATCGTGGCCATCCTTCAGACGCCCAGCGACGCGATCAAGACTCTTGACGACCTCACAAGATCACCCATGACTATAGGGATACAGGACACTACGTATAAACAGATCTATTTTATTGTAAGTATTTTTTTTTATAACAGAACATATAGGTATATTTGTTTTCAGTTCTTGTACCTAAGTTCACACATTATTTAGTTAGTTAAATACTTTAAGGTGTACATTTTTGCTCAAAAGCCATTTTGGTAATTACAGATGCAAAAGTAATGTGGCCACGTTTTTTACCTACAACTTTTTAAAATAACGATATTTTTACAATATACGAATATTGTAATATAACTGAAGATAATATTTATATATTTAAATCTCTATGGTTTTACAGGAGAGTCCCGACCAGTCTACTCAGCGGCTGTTTCGTCGTAAGATAGTTCCTCAAGGCGAACACGCATATTACACCGTCATAAATGGCATCAACCGTGTTCGCGACGGGTTTTTCGCTTTTCAAGTAGGTACTACTTCTGAACCCATTAGCAATGAGTTTAGCATGGTGATATTAGAGATGAGATAAACCTAATAAGTGATCTATTTTAACCTATTATATCTATTATCTACATAACCTTTACCTATTTGTGATAAGAATTTAGTGCTTTTAAATCAATATCGATAACAATAGTAGCCGGGCTGGCCGGACCGTACTGGTTCGTCACAGTCAGAAAACTTTTCGTCTAAGTTCATGGGTTCATTCACTTTTGTAACCGTTGAAACTCGCACTTAACGTGGTTATGCACCGTATGATAGAGCGAGATATTTGAGGAGGTGAGAGCGCGGTGATCACCGCGACTATAAAGAGAACGGTACGGCCCCGCTACAGCACGCTATAGTGGGTAGAGACATCTTTAGTACTATTATCTATTCAGTGAGATTATATTGTTGTACTGTAGAAGTTACGTCCAACTGAGTCTTGCAACATACGTAATAGCAGGCGCCGTTGCTGCCATCCAAACGGAATCAGAAATTGAACCCGATACCACACGAGACCTACGTTGGCCTACGCTGGCGTGCTCTTCGGTACTAATTGTTGGTTACTCGTAACTGATGTATTTCCAGGTGGAGCGTAGTTCAGGCTACGATATAATAACGCAAACATTTACGGAGCGAGAGAAGTGCGGCCTTAAGGAGATAGAAGCGTACAAGCTGCCTTTAGTGGCCATCCCCATAAGGAAACACTCCGGCTATAAGGAACTGTTCGCAGCCAGGTACTACTACTATCAAAGTGCCCTTCTAAATCAAAATCAAAATATTTTTATTCATGTAGACCATTTTAGGCACTTATGAATAGTCATACATAATTCTAATATTATTATAAGAGTGACTCTAGTTGCCAGTTCCAAGGGCAGCCTACCCCTCATGGAGAAGAGTATTATAACAATACGATAAGAAGAGTATTATAATTAAGGATTACTGAATTAGATATTATTATAAATCAGCAATGAACCTCAAAATGAATTAATATGGAGTAAGATTAGCAATGAATATGGCTTTTAGAAAGGCGTTAGTTTTAAAGCCCCCTTATAGATGTTGTGTAAAATACTTTTGCCCTTGTAACAGCGGCAACAATAACGTATTATAATAATTAATTACCCAATTTTGCCGCCCATAACAGCTTTAATTTGAATTTAAAAAGACTTTGAAAATCACTAACCATACCTATATTCACTTAAAAAATATTATTTTACGACACAAACATTCAAGCTTTTTAAATATTAAAAAAAACAGTACTTAGGTACGTTTATACCTAAAATACGTAAAATGGTTAATTAATAATTTAGCGTACTAGTTCGAGATATTTTATGTGAGTTAATTTTATTTTACATGTACGTTGACATATTTTGCTTATGAAATGAAAATAATATTTTCAGCGAGTTTCTTAATATAACTAATATATTATTTAATAAGAAACTCGCAAAAACAACTGGCTCGAGCGGGACTTGAACCTTGAAATCTTTTGCTCGCCGTGCCATCGCTTTACCAGCTACCGAGTAGCTACCGAGTCCTACCCGCTTCAATTGAATTTCGATTTCTTTCTTAACGCCATAGGCCTGTGGTGACTGGTGACATTTAACGGAGTACCTACTTTACGCATTGCCGATCCCCATGTATTTAGAGTTTTAATATTCCAACATAAAAGATTGGGTAAAAACGTTGTTTTCATAAAAACTTATCTTAGGAGGCTTACTTAGGTTTGTTAAGGTTGTATGATCCAATAATGTGTAAGTAATGATGTGTGAATGCCCCGGTGCGTTCTTCAGGATGCGCTGGCAGCGCGAGGTGGGGCTGATGGACCGCTCGCGCCGCACATGGCTGGTGGCGAGGCCGCGCTGCGAGGCGGATGCGGCCGGAGGGTTTGTCAATGTCGGCATCACCGACGTGCTGCCCGCGTTTCAGGCACGACTCTCATTTCTGATACCATTCCTACTATTTTACCTACTTACCTACATCACTTGCAAGAAACTAGATTTAAAATAGGATATCTAACCATGCAGATTAAAACCGCCTAGAAATTTTAAATAAGTACTACTGGATTTTCCATAAGAGTGCCTTGGGTTCGAACCTCCGACTTCTGATATGAAAATCCGACATGATCGTTAAGTATGACTTATTTCTTGGTTCGTGGGCAAGAGCAACTGCTGTGCAGTACCAAGCCGGCTTCGATTGCCAGGTCAGCCAGTGTTATTTTTTAAATTAATGGTCATGTCATGAATTTATGCATGTTGAAGCTGAAGTTGTGAAATTTGATTTCTATATTGTTTCATAGACCCCAACACTAACAATAGACTCATTGCAGGTGCTAGTGTTGGGCACCCTGTTGGCAGGAGTGCTACTGGCGGCTGAAATAGGCGCGCAGGCGTTCAGAAACAATAGATGTAGGGCTATTAACACGCGAATTATTAAGAAGTGGAAATGAGCGATATCAACGATACTTTGTTTTCATAGGCAAGTATTTATGATAATGATATCTAATACTAACTTCAAAAAGGTCTAAACTAATTGTTGACCTATCTTTAGGCTTTAAAAATAATATTACAAAATCAATCTAACAAAACCTCTTCTTTGGAACTCGGTTAAAGATCATGGTATCAAAACACAATATTTTTTTCTAAAATAAGATTTAATAATAAAATGGCATTGATATTTACAGGAAGGATGCACTACACTTAGATACAGCACTAAGTTTGCTGCAAGACGCCTACCACCTGACTAGCTGCAGTCGTTCAGCAGCACGCTGGCAGTGCGTTGTGTGATGTCGAACATTCAGCTAAAACAGCTGCACGGCAAGCAGAATGAGCAAAGTAATCAGGATGGCGGCGGTGAACACGCGATCCGCCAGCACGCCCGCCGCCGCCCATGCACCACTTTCTGATGTCATGCATGACTCCTGCACACACATCATACTCTACTTATTAAAAATGTCGTTGCTTAATCAATAAAAACACATGCCTCGTTTGATAATTGAGTTTTAATTGGATCTTGGTGTTCTACTCATTTGTTACGTGTTTCCACATTGTTAATTTATTTGATGCATAAGATCAGATGGATTTTTGAAGGTAATTAATTACTTTTTGGACGAACTTCATCGCTATTATCGTCACGGGTCGTTTAGAAAATAATCTGCTTTGAGCGGAGTAGATAAGGTGACGATACTTACAGGTGAGGGCGTCAGCTTGCACACGATGGAGAGGCTGGAGAGGGCGGCGCGCAGTGCTTGCGGCGGTGGCGAGCAGCACCGCGACACGCGCTGAACGAGCGCTGCGCAGGCGCCGCTGGCCGCGCCGCACACGCACAGCGCGCACATGAGCGCTAGCACGCGCGGCACGCCCACCCCGGCCGGCACGCGCAGCAGCGCTGTGCTCAACCTGCATTATAAGCGCACTCAATTTCCGAAAATAATATACTTATGGTTCCATCGCTTCCAAAGGGTGTGTGCTCGTAAAGGAGATTCTCCGAAAAGGAGTTAAATTATTCCGGCAACGGTTTGAATTTCGTGAAAGTTAATTAGCTACATCATTCTCCAGCGTCCAGAGGCGTGTAATAGGTGCCTAATATCTGTCATAAGCCACTGGAAATGAAGTCTGCGAAGAAGGTACTCCATCGACGCATCTTTGTTAGATTAGCTTAGAGGGGTAATCGCTCACCATAATGCCGCGGTGAAGGAAGCGCAAGCGGCGAGCGGGTATCGCTGGTGCGGCGGCAACCCAGCGGCCGTAACCAGCAGCAGCGCAGCCGCCAGCAGCACAGCGGTGGCTGCCAGACCGTGCGCCGGGCCACGCCGCGCCACTCGCACGCTCCACGTGGCCGTGCTCACATTCTCCTCGCCGCGCTGCCACGTTGACGACGTTCCACTCACCTTCAGGATTTCCCACGCAGCTGACTCGAAAACTACCGCGTGCTGGAAAATAAATTTGAGCAATTATATAGATAATACTTAAATAGTAACATAGACCACATTAGGAAATTATATATATTATTATTATTTATTATTATTATAATTATTTCCCACTTCTCAAATCTTATTAAACTTGAATAGTTAGTGTATACCTTGAGCTATACAAACCGTCAGTAATAGTGGCAGATAAATCTGTCATTGCTTTGTTGATATCTTAGTAAATACACTACTCTATAGTTGTGTACCTACTAACTGTTACGTTTGTATAAATTTCTAGTAGTTTCTCTGACTATAAATCTGTATATCCGACTTTTTTTACCGATTTAATGCAGCGAGGTTTTAATTTTGAAATCACTGGATTCCATTTTGCGGATAATTTTTATCCATCTTCCCGATTGAAATTGATTTTGACTTAAACGCGAAAGTTTAAAAGTAAATATAGTAGGATATAATCACGCTCAAACTAATTTCAAAAGTTGAGTACTTACTTTGAACTCACTGATAGTCAGCTCCAATTCATCACTATTGTAGACTCTGGACCCAAATTTAAACGTACAAGTTTGTATATCGGTAGGCCAGGCCTCGAGCGCGAGAGCGACAGGTACGGCGACGTCGAGGCGGATGATCCAGGATATAAAGCCGCTGGCATCCATCCGCACCCGGAGCTCATCGCTACCGTCGCTGGTGGCGGCTGCGTTGAGCACCTCCAAGTCCGGCACCCACAGACGACCAGGCACCGTCAGCGCGTTGTCGCAGCCCCACTCCGTAGCGTTCCATCTAGTGCGGGGCTCTTGCCAGCGCTGCAATAGAACCGATATTAAATTAGTGACCTATCTGTTAAAAACCTTTAGGTTCATTGAACCTTTCGGAGTGGTAAACACTCAAACAAGACTCGAGAGAAATATCCGACATAACATAACGTAATAAACTAATGGATGCTTCTATGCAGGAATGACGACAGTTTCACCCAGTTTGTGTTGTTGGTGGTCATTTTCATAGCATTCTTATTTTAGCAGGTGGCTCATCAGTACCTCTAGATAGGTAAAATTACAATTAACTTACCATTTTTAGATCAGCAAACATGCGCATGACAGCCTGGTGTTCATCTACTGCGGCATGTCTGACGTCCAGTGTGACTGTCACGAAGACCTTAGATGCAGGCGGGATTTCTCGGTCGTACTCGGCCAGAAGTGAGTCCACCTGTATCGACATCTGTGTTGCGTTGTCGCAGTCGCACCATATTGACGGCAATCCTGGAAATACATCAGAATGTTAGTATAAACCCAAAATAATTATAACGTGTAGCTTGACTAAAGCCTTTAGGAGTCCTGGGAACCCTTGTCTTCAACTCTGTTAAAAACTTCAAATGTTGTAGCAAGTTATGTTTCCAGTAGATCAGGTTTGGACTTATTTAAATCTTCAATAAAAATTTCGAAACAAGGTTATGGCACGCAATGAATTGTTCAGCTTAATTTACGATGTTTGGATCTGTTAGTATCTACCTATTGCAAGAAATGAATTAATGTGATGTGTCTTGGTCAAGAAATATTTGGTCAAAGCGCAATGAAAAAGATGATGGGTTACCGTATAAACAGAGCAGGAGTGTGGAAAGCAGAGCAGTCGGTCGCGACGCCATTTTGCGACTCGTGTTACCGACGAGTGCGCACTCTGCAACTACTTCATACTGCTGCGAAGGGATCGCCAACGTGTGGTTCACTAGTTCAATGCTTTGGTTGATTATTATTATAATTTTTATTTCAGAAAACATTGACATCGTATGCACTTTAAAGTCATTTGTTTTGATTTTTATAGCCTAACTCACTGTTACTAGTAATTAAATTACTACTAGTAGTAAATTTCCTCTATGTTGAGCCTTTATTTAACCTTTACTTAATTATGATTTGTTTATTTTAAGCCATACCTATATTTTTACAGAGTATGCTTATAATTTGTGACTTCCTGCCTTACGAGTAATTGTTTAGCATTAAATAAGTTTAACGATCTATCTTTGATCATTATTGATTCCTAGGCCTTTAAAATATAACAATACTACAGGTGGCTAACCATCAGACCGGCTTGTAGCCCGTACGTACCTCCTTACCACCTAATTGTATAAACAAATATTGAAATGTTAGGAATTTTCTGATTAATCGTGGTATTTCGCTGCCCACAAATCCATCTCAACTCATTATTTTTGCCGACAGAAAAAATGCATGTCAACTTAAAGTTAATACAAAATGTTGTGCTTCTGCGGGTGGCGCTGCGCGTGGGCACGTTATCAGAGCGGGTATCCGCCCTCGCAAGGACAACCCAGCAACATTGTAGTTTTAAACCATTTGATAGGAATGTATCCTTTATTTTATTTATAATCAAGTAAACATGCGTTTTAACTAGCTTTGCTTTCAACCACTAGTTTCAATGTCACTAGCGTTTCATATTTTACCAATCACGGACTCTGATTCTGCAATAAGTACCTAGTGTAAATTCGAATTCGAGTCGATTGAATGATGACTGATGAATGACGACTAAGAGAGAGTCAAATGCGATATGACTGTCTTGCAAGTAGCATTATAAAATAAACGATCATAATAACTAAACGCGATACTGCTTAGTTATAACATAACTGTGTTAATTAACGGGTGAATATGACCATACAACCAAGCTCCATTGATTGGCGGCTTGTGACACTTATTTATTTGTTCTTGTTCATTTTTTCTATGCGGGTTATGATCACAGATAAGATCATTCAATGATTCAAGTAATCTCTACGCCATCTCGCAACCTTAGAGTTATTTATGATTGAACTTAAGGTTACATTTCAACTATACCTACTTAAAGTTCAGTGTTTACTGTGTACGTACTATTACTTATTATGTCAATACTATGTGTAGATAGGCTAAAATAAATCTTGTTTTTTTTTGCTTGCTGTGTTAGAACATGTTTAACAAACTGATATTGTTGTTAGCATAGTAGATAAAGACTTCCTTTCGAATAATCTGAATAGGAACAACTAATAGAAAAATATAGAATAAATAAAATTAATTGTACAAGATAAAAGTTTATTATTAATTGTCAGAAAACAGATACGATATATGTACAAATTGCGTTATACAATACCTAGTGAGGTGTTACGAGTGACAAGACATTTACAGCAAACAATCAAATGTTTTCAAATGTCGGAGAACGTTGATAAACATTTGGTAACATCTAATGCGGAGACATGTACATTATGTTCATCTAGCTTATGTACTATAATTATTATTATAATATAATTATTTTTATAAAGTATTTATGCACACTAAAGTTCTAAAATATTGTCGAAAGAAAAAATCGTTTACGAGCGGGTTACTATACATCTATACAGCGTGTAACAGAAGTCCGAAATAATACATTAAGGACATATGAGGTACCCTGTAAACAATCCTTGTGCAAAGGTTTTGGAACCGAACTCCTAAAAATACTTGAGTAAACCACTGTCAAAGTTTTCACCAAAATCTTTCAAATACAGCCCTAGACATCAGCTGAAGGGTGAATAAACACGAACCCGGTTATTCACCTTTAATAAATTCTTTAAGTAAGCATAAGCATTGTATGAAAAAAAAATGCCTCTTTTGCATTCAATATTTTCACAGGTGATTATTTTCATGATTTACATACATTCCCTTAAGTATTATTATTTCGTATTATTTCGGACTTCTGTTACACGCTGTATAATTTTATTGACAATCACTCATTTCTAATAGGAGTTTTAATAAGATTTCATTGTTTCGGTATTCAAACATGGCAATATAATGTTTATGTAAAAACCTCAAAATACTTAACTTATAAAAGTACTACATAACGAAATCGTAACAAAATGTATAAAAAATGCGACTTAGAAGTACACGAACCTTACACTTATTTAAAATGTAGGTATTAACAACCAAATTTCATTATACAGTTATATTATAGGTAGATCTAGTTGACATTTTTTTTGTAAATTATTTATTTTAAACAACAATACATTAAACGACATACAATTGTAAATGAAAAACTTTCAAATCATCACGAAAAAAAATTGATAAATATAACATAGTCTATTCCAGTGGAGATGTTAGTGTGGGAGTCAGTTACCTTTTGAAACAGTTCAAAGTGCAGACTGAGCCTAATCCAACCGAGAAGGAGTTTGGTGATGAGTCGAACATTTGAATCTATAGTAAAAAATATTACTGGCATAATGGTGCGATTTTTCAATACACTAGGTACTCGTAGTGTTAACAATACGGTTAGAAAAGTCTTATTTTAAAGTCAAAAATGTAAGCAAGGGGTAATATTACGGCTATGCTCACAAAAGTTATTTCTAAAATTATATTATAGCAAACCGTTAAATCACGATTTAGAGAACTATTTATAATATACATACGTGTACAGGAATATTCCGGGTTTGCAAGTATTCACAAAAATAGAACTAAGAACGAAATAAATCAATGAACTAAAGAACTAAAACAACCCATAACTTTGTTAAACAAAGAGTAAAGAACTACTCTAAATTTAAAAAAAAAAACAATGTAAATTGTACTTACGAACACTTCCTACAGTACCTAATACAAAATAAATTAAACACTAGTGACCAAAATTGGTCTCGCCGAAACTTATATAAAAGAAGAAACGTATTCTCTTCAACCACTAAACACTAAATGATTATACATTTGTTTCTTCAAATATTGTATTTTATTATAATAATTAACAAGATTAACTGTTTGTTAGAATAAGCAAAGAAGGAAGTTGAAACAAAACTATAAAAAAATAGCATGCCACAATATTAAAAAAAAATAACATGTTTCGGCTGTGCTTTCGGCTGAAAATCTTGTATTAACAAAAATTTACAAAATATAAAACCACCAACTAATGTACTCGTACAATACATTGAAGTATCCCCATCAGGATGTTGACTGCTAATACTTACTATAACATATTTTGATAACAAGAAGTTTAAAAATGTACAAATAGGTCTGTTTCACAGTCTACAGATATGCAATAACTATTACTAGGTAAATTAAACAATTTAACGGTAAAACAGGGCCTTAGTATATAAAATTAATTATTATCGGTTAATTAGTACTAAACTTTCAAGCTTTTAATTTCTGGAAAGGTTATTGATATCCCTATCTCACATAATGAAGATCGCTTAGATTTGTAAAGAGTACGGCGTGATAAAAAATTGTATTATATAATTGTAATATATATATAATTGTCTCGTGACATCTAAGGATTCAAAATGTTAATTGTAAACAAGTTAAATAAGGTAACTTTACACCGTCGAGGCTTCACAGATACAAGGAGCGTTTTAAAACGAAGTAAAAAGAAAAACATTCTTACGCATCTAACCTAAGCGATAAACGCAGCAATACGATGCGAGGCGACACGGCAACACGACGCGACAGGACGCGATGCAACGCAGTGAGAAAAACTGGCATTGCGTCAGTCAGATTAGACATTTGTAGCATGTCGCTAACCTAGGACATTGTTGATAATAGCTATTTAATTAGAAAAATGTTCTTACAGTCAAAGACACACGACTTTTCCAGTCTTGAAGTCACATGTTAGTTACATGTTCATTATGCGAATGCAACCACTATCAAGTATCAACTTCTAGAGTACCAAACACCAGGATAACATATCCGACATTATGCTAGCTACGTAGGAACTTTCCCGTCTCGCTACGTAGAGGTGCCAGCGTAGCACATTAGCTACGGCGTAGCTACTGCGTAGAAGGTGGTTGTTCGTTGTGGATGTTGTGCGGGTGTGGTGGTGGTGGTGGGGTGTGTTGCGCATGCGCGGGCGGGGCGGTGGGCGGCAGGTAGTGCCAGTAGGGCGGCGCGTCGCCCGCCTGCGCCTGGCACGCCGCGGCCAGCCCCGCCCAGCTGAACCGGTACGCGTAGCGCTTACCGTGCACCTACACACATTGAATCTCATTAGCAAACGAAAATATTTAAAAAAAAACTCTGTCTCTTTTAAACTTGATGTGATTCAGAAATTTATTTGAAACTCTAATGGGAGCCGACCAATAAATTACAACATAGGTAGTTCTCCTAGTAGGTTGATAAATAATGAGATATGAAGTTCCATTTATAGGAATTTTATAACAATGCTGGCAACGCATACGCTGCACTACCTATACCTTTTTTTTGTTTACGAAGGGTAACCTTCAAAAGGCACCCGGCCTCCGGGAAAGAGACCGGGGAGTTTGCCACCACCCCGATGATCACCATCAGCACATGGAGGGAGATCCCGGGTCCTCTTAACAGATCAGCTCTGGAACCTCCCTTATGTAACGCCTGTTAGGCATATCCCCGGAGAGACAGATCTTGCTTAGCAATATGCAGGAGATTTATTCCAAGCCCATTTAATTTTTTTCTTAGGTGCATATATGTACCTATCATCATCGATTGGCAATTCAGAGGTCTCAGGTTCTGAGCTTGATCTCTCTCCGTGTCGGCTACCGTCCCATCACTATGAGAGTGAGGGAACAATGAGTGCACTTGTGTTTGCTCACTCACTTGTGCACTATTTTAATATCTCCTGCGTAGTTGGCTGGTCTGAGAAACATCAAGACCAACGGCTTGACATGCTCTTCGAGGCACGGAGACTTATATATTATTATACTTATACTTACTTAGACATAACTTACGAGACAAAAGTGCATGCCTTCGTTCATCGGTCGGATTGGTTCGAATCTAAGATCTTTGACTTGCTAGTCAATGGGCATACAACCTAAGAGCAGTAGAGATGGACTTAAAAACAACTGAGTGTTTTTATTAATCTAGGATCGGTTTGGCGCAGGTGTCTTTCATCGTCTGTTCTAGTCATCATGTCATACATACCTTACTCATAATATTCTTGTCGTAGTAGTATCGGAGCGCGCGCGACAACTTATCGTAGTTCATGTTGGGCTTCTGCTTGCGCCGGCCCCAGCGCCGCGCCACCTCATCCGGGTCCGACAACCGGAACTCACCATCGCCGGGAGGACCCTGGTTACAAAAAAATATAAAAAACTAATACAACATACTTTGAATTTATACTAAATACGAAGAGAGAATGATCAAAGAACTGTTTCGTGATCCGTATCAGAGATCTTCAAATAGATCTTTATCTTGTAACCTAGAAAGTATTCTTTAAATATAAGATGTGGTTTAAACCACCCACAGGCTCCTGTCAAATCATCGAGAACGTTGTCTCGGGAACGTTGGTTACGGTGCAGGTATACATTATCCTTCGGTGTTTTAAGGTTTTTTTTTGGGTGTGTGCCAATACTCCTTATGTTATGATTCCTTAAAATGTACCTCCCAGCAGATGCCAGGCGCTCCAGCCGCCAGCTCTTCCAGTAGAAACTGCCACAGCTGCACCTGTCCTCCCGACGTGCGCGCACTCAGCGCACCATATGGATCTGAAAAAATATCACTTTATTAGTTAAAAAAGCTAGTAAAAAAAATGATAAAGCATACAAAACTATAAGGTGCCAAATCAGACTATAAAGATAAAAATAAATGTTTATTTGCAAAAAGCTAAGAGGTTATATAGGTTTACGTCATTCCTTGTAAGAATAACAATGTTCGATGACTTTATTAGGTAGGTAAATAGGTACCAACACAGAGAGTACGACTCTGTTTACATGTACACTCCCACTGATCCTTTTAGGATAGATATATAACCATATCACCAGCTGCAAGTGTTAGTATTTAATGTATTAAAACCCTTTTTAGCGCTGATTTCAATGTTTGGATAATCTGCCGATAGAATATCGACAGTATAGTACCATTCATTTTTTTCATCGATACCTTATCGATCTGGTTCATCCATCAAACAATCAGTATTTATAAATTATCTAGCATTAAACTTAAGACTGGCTGTAAGATTTAACGTAGATAAACTTAACCAGTAGGTACATTGTAATTCGTGGCATATCTGGGGAAATCCATAATATGGCTGACTCACTTCCTGTTATTGATTCACCTGTTTTATCATACGCCAACGGTTATAAAAACAAAATGCCTACAAGGATAATATTTCGAATAGCATGATAAAATTGAATTAGTTATTAACAGTCGTTTTATTTTTATATTTTACTAGCTTTACCCGTGGCTTTGTTCGCGTTAATTTATAATCGCAATTACAAAACAAACAAACTTACAATCATTTTTAATAAAAAGGATTGTAGCAACAAAATCGTAAACAATTTCTTTTGGACTTTATAAAGTAAAATGTAGGTAAGTATTAAAAATACAGAAAAAAATGTGGCGCTTTTATAAATGTCGGATTAGCAAAATTAGCTGTTATGCCCGGTTTGGTGGGATTTTTGTATTTTTGTTTGTGTGTTTTTTTAAAATAGTTTATTCATTACTCCAGCCACCATCACCAGCTCGCTTGCCATACTATACATATAAATAAAAGAAATACACTGATATGATTATTTTGTCTATGGCAAAGGGGGCAAACGGGCAAATGAACAGGTCCTGTAGGTGAGTGATCACCGCCTCCCATACCCGCAAGTCTAGCCTTTTAGACGATAGTTGAAGAGTACCTATTTATTAAATACATATTCTCTCAGTATCAGTGATATAATTATTTCTCAGTAATTTTTGAGTGAAGCCAACGTTCATAATAAGGACGATTGATTGAATTGTACGCTAGAATAATTTGTAACATTTAATAACTACATAACACTAAATAACATTATAAATACAAAATATAATAACTTACCTAATTAGAAATATTATTACAAGAGTGAAATAATATACCTAATAATAATATACCTAATGCTAGGTGATACCTATATAATATTATTTAATTAATTAAGAATAAAAATAAATACTTAATCGTACCTAGTCTAAAACAAAATTAAACTTACTCATAATAAAATATCTTATTATAAAAATGCGTAAGTATAAGCAAATGTAATTTAATTTTAAGCCCTCTTCCTCTCTTCTATTTTTGCTGTGCCCGACAGGGTCCATAATGATCTCAATAGTTTTAAGTTACCACCTAAGTATTACATTGTGGAATGCAATAAATGTTTGAGTTTGAGTTTGAGTTTGAGTATATTTATATAAATATATCAAAGCAATGAGGTAAGGTAAATGATAGTATGACATGTTAGTTACATGAGATGTTGACTCACTCCATCGTGCGTGAATGCACCGAGAGAGGAAGCAGACGGCCGCGAGACTTTCATTATGTAATTCGATATCTGCCTACTTGTAACTTGAATCACTTATTTACATACAACATTACGTCACGTGTTCTCCGACGTGTGTACAATCGTCAGAGAAAGCAAAGCAGAATACTATGGTTTCTAGGTAGGTACCTAATACTTTTCATGTAAATAATCGTGGTTGAAATAATTTTGGTGCTTAATCTGGTTAATATAAATAAACTGCTATATGTTTAATAACTGTTTTATAATCCACTTAATATCGATTCAAAATCTTTAACTTGTCATTAATTCTAACTAAATATGAAACTTGTGAGGATGGATGGATGTTTGTTTCTCTTTCACGCAAAAACTACTGAACGGATTTTGATGAAACTTTACAGTAATAAGCTTATACATTAGAATAACACAGACTACAATTTATCAACATACCTTGTGGGCAAAGCCGCTGGCGGAAGCTAGTAATAATTGATACACTCGGAAATTAGTAGTAGTAATAAGTAGTATAAATGCTACAGTAAGTTTATTTGTTTATTACCTTTTCACGCCTAAACCACTGAACCGACCAACCTGAAATTTTGTTTGTTAGTTACCTAGTTGCACTATATTTTAATATAACCAGTGATAGCCTAGTGGTTTGACCTAACTGCCAAATCAAAGGATCGAAACCAAGCAAGCACCATAGACTTTTCGAATTCATGTGCATCACTTGGTTATAATGGTTAAGGAAAACATCGTGAGGAAACCAACACATTAGATATTCTCATGGCGTATCATCATCAACCATACGATAAATCAATAAAAGGTGAAGTGAAATGATTCGCTACGACGGGCTACGCCGCTACGAGCGCTACGATTGCTACGGGCTACGAGGACTAGGAGAGAAAGGCAAAAGAGTGTCGATGTCGTGGCCATACCGTAGATTTGCTCACTTCATTATGTTCGTGAATTACATGAAATGATCACATGAAATGTTTCACTATCTATTGGCCACATCATGATGTGGCTTGGGCAGATTCATAATAAGAAATCGTTCCTCGATAATAGGTACTTGATATGGGTAACTGAACGCGTGGCTACTTCATGAAATGGTAAAGATTATCTGATCGCAACGTAAAATAGTTATATTAATAACCTGTAGACGCGCTGCAAGCTCATTGTTTTTGTGTGAAGATGGCAGCCAAAAAATTACCCAAATTTTAAGAAAAATTGACCTTCCAACCGACGAAAAAATTCTAACGTTTCGTAGGCTAGACACGTGCCTAACTTAACCTAAATCTGGCTTACCCAGGTTTAACCAAGTTGCTTAGCAACACGAACAAAGTAATTTAACTTTAAAGGTTCTTATTATTATTATAGTAGTGTTTTAACTTAAAGACACTCCACACTCGGCTGTAGTCGCCAGTGTTGGTGTGGTAGCTGTACCAGTACCGTGGTAGAGTTGTTGGAAGCGGCGGTGCTCGCTCGTGCTCAGCCACAACATCACTCACTCGAAGTCATTACTAACACTTATCACTATCCCGTCGCACACACTCCGCAGTATAACAAGTACATTCACTCGTTGCATTTTAAAATTAATAACAATTTAAATCTGTTTATATCATCCTATTACTCAATAATATCATCTAATTACTTTGTTTGTAGTATTATATTGTTTACAAAATGTTGAAATGAGTAGTAGAAGTCGCGGATGCCGGATATACGGCCGGATGCGGCACCGGAAGCGAGCGAGTGTGGCGGAAGAGACAGCGCGCCGCCACCCCCGCCCGCTCTGGCGTCGAGGGCGGGCGGGGTAATGTGTCGCACACCGGTGGCAATGAAATTTATATACTCGTAGCTAAGATTAGACGATTCACGATTGTATTAAACTTTAAGTTTTGATATAAACAAATTACATAAATTTACTTTAAGTAGGTATAATATAATAATATGTATAACATATTGAAGTTCAAATTTTTAATAAGAATTTAATTAAATAATTTAAAAATTGCAAATGTTGTGAATGTTGTATAAATGTATTCGAATGAATAGTCAAATAATCAGGCAGACTAACTTTCTAACGATAATAGTTTAAATTTTCTACAATATCTTTTTCTATATACAATTTAAACTATTAATCATGATCACTAAGCGAAAGGGAAGTACGCCGTAAGAACACAGTACTTCAGTATAACATCGTTCAATTGTCAAATGGCGCAACTTCATAATCCCGCGCTCTCCGAGTTAATCCCTCACTCGTGTCCGTGAATTACGTCGCGTGGAGGTGCACACTGGAGGCTTAGTCAGTGACAGTAGAGTGTCATGACACTGTAATGAAGACGACACGCTGGGAGCCAGATCCATTGAGCCACCGCACACCGCTTTGCGCCCTATTGCCCGACGGCTGTACCGCTTACTATATTAGAGAGGTTGGGGTCCTCTGAATTCAAAGATTTTCTGTGGTTACTTTACTAGTTGAAAAAAAATCTCAGAGGTGAACACATAAGACTGGACAATAGAGCAATTAAGCATTAAATAAACCTTCAAATCCGAAACAATAAAATTTTCAACGAATCCGTTTAGCTTGGGTGTGATACGATGTTACTCTGACACTATAGGTACACATATGATGATCATTGCACCTTCACCACCATCACACCACCACCACCACCGTACACAAAGTGTACATACAAACAGTACCCACATAATGTAAAATTTGTCTTGTAAGTATAGGTAGGTACCTACATACAGTAAATGGAAAGACTCTTAAAACATTGTTAGATACCCATATAAGATTAGATTGTAATGCACAGCAGTTGGCTCACACGAAATCCGAGTGCGTTAGAGGAGAGCTGTGTTCAACAGATATTGTTTCATCAGACATCAGGTATGCAGTGATGTGCGTAAACATCCGTGTTTATACTACATTCCACATTTTGTTTAGGATCTCTATTTTTAGTTCATTAATGTGTATTCGCGCTAGTTACCTACGTCCATGTTCCAGAATAACCTACATTGTAACACATCTAGATAATATTAATTCAATATTTTTTACCCTCTCAATACTAACATACGAGGCATTTTATATATTTAAAGAATCTTCTTTATCGTTAAATAAGGGGTTATAAAGACATTACTTAAAAAAACAATTCGGTGACAGTTTAATGAAAGCGCGATAAGTTGGGAGTTGTTCCATAATGCATGCGCGGTGGCGCTTGGCGGCACGCATGCATAATGCAGGGCGTCCCACAGCGCGCGGCCAATATAACGCGCCCCTGCAGCTCTGCCGGGGTTGAGGGTGACAGGTCAAGTAATGACAGGGCGGCAAGTTAAGGGATCTTTAGATAGAACGTTTAGATCTAAATGTATTTTTTTTGCTACTATTCGTAAAATCGTAATAGGCCGAATCATCTTTAAGATGAGAGCAGTACCTACAGTATGCACTCTCGGTCCTGTACTTGACACAAGTCGAGAAGCTGACCCTCTGGAAAGTACTGGATTACCCCGAGTTAAAATTGACTGTGGTCTGTGGGTCCATAATAACATACTCGCCTGAGGCTGCGATCTATAGAGATCTTATCTTTAGCTTTGCTTAGACTTGACTCACTAGATGGGCATCTATAAAACCATCTTCGAATTCATCTGAGTGCGTGTTAAGCATAAATTCATAAAATCGATGACTTACTAAAAACTTAGACAAATAACCATATACCTAACAATTTATATTTTATTTTTACAAGTTTTAAGTAAGTTAAGTCTAAGTAAAGCTCTCAGCGTATGTGTTGGAGGTGTTAGCATCAGTCCACTCGAAGACTGCCTTCAAGGATATGTTCAACGTAACTTAAAATCTTTATTTATTTAGGACAAATGAGACAGTTGACACAACGGCGGCCGCACCCGAACTGTACGTTCACATCTAAAGATAAAAAAGCACCTGACGATGATCTCAGTTCTAACTAACAATTTTATTACTGCATCAAAAAGAGAAGCAATTTTAAGCTAGACATAAAAAGCAATAAACTCTTATTGAATCCTCGAGTCGCAACCAATAAACGAATAACAACCCTTTACGGAAAAGGCGAGCTAATTTCATGAGCCACTAATAAAGTAGTGTCACAAATTAATTTATGAGCAACATAACGACGCGTGGAATATATCTCGTAAACCTGCGGCCAGGCCGGTATTGGACACTATTAATCATACGACTGTAAATACCCAAAAGAGGTCCGTGTATGTTAAATTGAAAAATAAAATTCTTCAATGAGCATTTAAACATCTAGGTAGGTAATAATTAAAGTAAAAAATAATTATTAAAGGCACTTATTTTAAAGCCTTTGTGTAATTTAACACACCCCGATGCATTTGAAATAGCTTTATTTATACTATTAATATACGCCTAAAGCTAAGGAGTTTGAAGTTGAGTTTGAGCGCTAATCTCAGGCACTATAAATCCGATTTAAAAAATCTTTTTACATTAATTAGCCCATTTAATAAGAAAGGGGTTTACAGGATATACCTACGTGTAAATTACAGCTTATTAATTAGGTATATAGGTTGCTCGCTGACAACATTCCAAATATGCATTGAAAGTTGCTGGGCAATTAACGAGAAAATGTATGGGATTGTCTTTTTATGTAGAACTAATAGATTAATTATATGACACTAATATAATTTTGACTTCTGTAATTAATGTTAACAAGCATCAGCCGAATATGGTACCTCAACACTAATATGTTATGTAACATCTTTTCTAAAACTAACTGTATTATGCAAATAAAGATCATTATGTGCCTTTGTATATTTAATATACCTATGTAAAAAGATTTATTTTTGGTTTTTATAGGAATCCATTATTTAAAGACCGCCTAGTCTTTAAAAAAAGACTCTATATGTTAACCGAGCACTGTTAGCGAAGCGGATATATTGGTCTATTAGAAGATTAGTGTAAATGTAATTTATCTTGATGGCGGTAGACTGCGGTCGCCCACGGGATAAGTAAATGATGGCGGACGTTACTGCTCCTTCTTGGAAGTAAGGCGTCGGCCGCAAGGTATGAGCTACAGCGATTTACAATCATTTAAGTAGTCTTTTCGGATGTTTAATTAGTATAAAACGATTAGATAGTTTTATACCAACTGAATCCATTTAACGAAGACCACTGGAAGCAAACCTTTAATACCTATAAAGTGGCTCAGCACCCGGATGCAAGATGCTAATGGTACAAAAAAACTGAATCCTAATGTGTTGGTAATAATACGTAATAATCGTTGTTGTGGTAGAGAGCAAAAGATAGCGTGTACCTTGTGCGGCAGGCCGGCCTTTTTAGAGCCTGAAAAAAAATTGTTTAAATAATACTTTTATACGTACCTACCTAAATTTGCGAAATAATATTAATAGACGTGGAATAAATATTTTGTTATTTGCTGCGCGATTATCAGTCTGTGCGAACTTAGTTAGAAATAAAAACTTTGATCAAAATGAGTTGCCAATAATTGTTCTTTTAAATCATAGCCGATAGTTTAATTGTATGAGCCACAGATTAGGAGCATAACCTACGAGGCTACGAGTCTCTACCTCTTGTAACTCAAGCTGTTGTACGAGAGTTACGGGCGGAGCGAGGAGAGCCTGTGCTAGGTGTGGCCTGTGGCGCTCCGCCCCGAGACGCCAGACGCCCGCACACACTCACCCGAACGTGTAGTCTGAACATCACACGGGAGACGTGGGGCAGGAAGACAGGTTCATAATTACAGGTACCTACCTACAAATAAATAGTAATACCTACAGCTAAAGATTATAATATCGTATTTAATAAGACAACTTGAGGCCCAAGGAGTCCAACTCTACGGCCTAAGCAGATAATTTCTGTGTAAAAAAAATGGTATTTTCCGAGCAGCGTATTAATGGGTTCCGTCGTAAGTCCGTTTCGTTCGGTTCCGTCCGATTTCGTTTACGCTTCAGTGACGCTTTTAATATACCTATTTTTAGAAATTAATAAAAGGAAGCTCGTTAAATATTCAAACGCTATTACCTATTTACTTAATATTGTTTACGTAACTATTTTTCAGTTTAGTTCAGTTTAGTATTAAAAAATGTTTCAAGCTTCAAATTACCCTAAATCTTAATCAGACGTTGCTATGATTCTGATGCAGACCAATGGGTTTCACATTGTAAAAGCATTTTTTTATATTTATGGTTATCAACTCCAAATTCAGTAGTATATCTTATGTATGCGCGTTCTTGGAAAGCGAATCAAAATCAATATTATGTCGCTTGTTTGTATGTTCCTAATAAATAGTGGAGCGCCGAAATACTTGGAATGCCATCGGTACTAGGATACGTAGATTACGTAGCCATGTAGGTCAAGTAACGTATACCAATCATATCACTACTGGATTATGTCGAAGTGCACACAAGCCAAGGCCGTGCGGTTTAACATGGGTTTAACAGTAGATATAGTGATAACAGATACCTGGAAGTATTTCTTATAATATATTTTTATTTGTTGGAACTCTTAATTATTTTATCGACATAATTCCTATTAGGTACTAATTTTTTTACGACTTTTATATTTATGTACTTACCTATGTTAGTAGTAGTAGTAGTAAGTAA
Source organism: Protodeltote pygarga (assembly GCA_936450705.2). Taxonomy (NCBI): domain Eukaryota; kingdom Metazoa; phylum Arthropoda; class Insecta; order Lepidoptera; family Noctuidae; genus Protodeltote; species Protodeltote pygarga. Next base: position 5,809,311 of record OW388255.2, on the reverse strand, counting down.
GTTCCTGCAAGAAGTTACGATCCCTAGTAATGAGGGCCCGTCGGTCGCGTCGAAGAGGAGAAGGAAGGATTTAGCTGTAGAAAATCTGAAATAACTCAAAAGCTATTTCGGAGCACTTCGAGGATAAGAGCGGGGGTGAGGAAGGAGAATATCTTCAGGCATTGTATTTTTGGTTAAAAATAATAACAATAAAGGAATCTTTTCCTTTTACTATTAAATACTATTATTATTTCCTTTTAGGAAATAAAGCTCTGCAACATTGATAATTTGCAAGTATAATGCCTGTGATAGACAGTCGGACATTACGGAAACTAGATTACTCGCGTTTAATTAGGTATAACAAAGTCAACGTCCCCGCGTATCTATCGTGTCAGGTCCGTGAGCGCGAGTCGCGAGCGCCTGGTCAGTTCTCACGCGCCGCATTCCGCGGTGATTCAGCCCCGCAGAGCTGCTCCGCGCAGGAATGTGAAAGCAGAGGAATCCGGTCCAAGAACAGGTGCTCTACAGTCTACACTATCATTATATTGGGTAAGAAGTCATCATGACTCATAAATCGCAAATTCGCAATACAATTATTGACAAAGTTCACTAAGCGTGGGTGCTCCTATACCAACTAATATCTCGCAATCATGCAACAGGTAAGAGCATATACACACCCTGGTGCCATATTACTATCAATTTATTATTTACATAAATTAAGGTTTACATAATTAAGGTTTAATTAAATTCAAGCTTTTAATATAATTTAAAGTTCATGATAAACCATAGAGCGTGACGTTGTAACGCGATAATTTAATAAAGTCAACGCCAAACATAAACAGGTTTAGACCTCTCGAAAACGAATCCACGTCAAAGGCTGTTTATCATACAAATCCGCTGCTATCATTATGATAGGGCTCATAGTGCGACGCATGCCGCCGCGTGTCGCGTCGTTGTTGTTGGCCCGACTTTGTTATTATGCACCCCGCCGCGCCCCACACTTCGTAAACATGAGTCTGTGCAATTTATGAACTGTAGAACGGTTAATTAATTTTTTTTATACTACTGAGGTGGCAACTTATAAAAATCCGCCTTATATATATGCCTGCTGCTGCACTTGCATGACACCAACCTGTTGTGTTTGCTTTGATAATAAAGAATGACTCGACGGTAAAGTGCTAGCTTATTATAATTGGCGTTATTCAACTGTCTAATTGAATTGATTATTATGTATTAGATAGATATTTAATATTTATTTTGGATAGAAAGGGTGACATGACATGACGGCTAATAGAAATGAATGGAAGAAGAAAACCTATTGCGCTTCCCCAAATAAAATTAGAACAAGTGCAGGAAGAAGATGAGATGATAATGATGTATATTTTAAGATTTAAAAATATTGAGTCTGAACCCTGTACCTACCCAACGTTTATAAGTAACTGAGGAAAGTCGTCTATCTGGCGAACAAACACAATTTCAGTCGAACGTAAATTACGCGACCGAATTTACGCAGCGTTCATTATGCTAATTTATCCTCAGGACCTCAGCTTAAAGTACTTGCCCTTTGTCAAAAAATGTCTAGACGTCTAGACAACGAAGACGACCTTCGGGTATTTTTATCTAGCTTTACTTATTTTTACCTACACATCGGTGTACGCGTTCGTTTACAACTTGTTTTCGGTGCTATAAAATCATCTACCCAGATTTAATCAAATCTTACTCCTATCTTATCTAAAACCTTAAATCTTAAACACAGGTGATTAAAGATTTAATAAAAATATAAAATGATCTTGCAAATTTGAAATTGTATGCTAATCACCACAACTGTCCACAACACATTATCCACTTTGTACCTACGCGCTGCGGTACGTATAAACCCAACAGATTTTCTTACCACAGTATTATATGTTGTTACGGTTAGAGTGATTAATTGATTATTGATAATTATCGGGAATTATTAATACCAACCAATACACAAGGTTAATGTGATAAATTTATTACTAGATTGACCGATGATTATTATTAACTTTCTTATTTATGTAAGTACTAGCTGCCCCGCGCGACTTCGTACGCGTGATTACTATCCTACTTCAAGGCCTATTCTACCCCTACCCTACTCTACCCACTACCCTACTCTACCCACTACCCTATTCTACCCCTACCCTACTCTACCCCTAACCTACTCTACCCCTACCCTACTTTACCCACTACCCTATCCCTAACCTACCCTAATCTACCCCTACCCTACCCTACACTACCCCTACCCTACCCTACACTACCCCTACCCTACCCTACACTACCCCTACCCTACCCTACCCTACACTACCCCTACCCTACCCTACTCTACCCCTACCCTACTCTACCCCTACCCTACTCTACCCCTACCCTACTCTACCCCTACCCTACTCTACCCCTTTTTCTCACCTTTAAACCTTCCCTGGATCTCCACAAATAATTCAAGACCAAAATCAGCCAAATCGGTCAAGCCGTTTTCATGCTATGTCGTGACAACAGAAAACGGGTTTCATTTTTATATAATATAGATATAGATTTCTAGTCTTTTTGTAGATATTGCTGTCTCTGCATTCATGGTAACTTGCAAATGCAATTTTAATAATTTGTAGTTGTGTCTTCGCTATCTTGGCCATCCTAATACTACATTACATTATAATACTACATACTAATACAGGTAAAGCCGCAGGCTAAAGCTGGTCAGATTATGTGTGTAATCTGTTTGACGGTTTTTTGCAGTATTTTGGTATAAAAAATATCTCTACGAAATGAAATTACGAATCTAGCTGTAGCTCCTCTAACAAAATTAGTCGTTGCAACGCTCGCTACGACCGACCCTAATGGGTGGATCCACAATTATTCCACATGGAACGAATAAAACCTAATCTCCTATTGGTGGAGTTAAAACCTTGTAATAATTATGTCTTCATAGTCGTTAACCTATGGCCTACAGTTACCAAACTTCTGCCGCTTGTTATTTTCAATGAGTTTATTATGTAGTTAGGCGCCACACGGACGCGCCGCGCTGAATCACTTGCGGTTCCTAGAACACTACAATTGGCGAATGTGCGGTCTGCCGCCATTATGTAAACGGCCTAATTTTAGAATAACTGCCTTCGTGTTACATCGTGAACATGATTGGTGCTTTAGATTTTGGCGCAACTTAAAATCGTCTGTGTGTAAAGCTTAAGATCACAAAATCGATGACTTAGCAAAAACTTAAACTTATCTAGGTATTTCTTTTTTAATTTTTACAAGTTTTACACAAAGTTTAGTTTAAGTTTTAGCAAAGGCAAAGTACGCTCCATAGATTTCAGCCTAAGTTTTCAATCCTTGGAAGATAGATGATAGATGAGGTTATTCTTGCTTATTTTGTTGATTTGGTGACATGACACATGCTTTAAATAGGTAGGTACTATACGTACGTACTAATGCGGTTTTATCGCTGTGCATATTATACTAAATCTAATATTTGAGACTCCCGGTCACCTTAAGCAACCTTCCACATCTTAACAAAATTAAATGTTCACACAAAATGTAAGTAATGACTTTATTTTACGACGCCTCGAGACTTCGAGAGTCGTGTGCGGCGCCGGCGCAGCGTGGGTGTGGGTGTGTTTATAATTTTAAACCGACCAATAACAAGTAAGCGAATTGACGAAGTAAACTGACCTCTATGTTCATCATGCTATTAATCTTTAAATTAATTTTTCAATGCGACATTAACAACTAAGGAGCCTCAGAGGACACAGCACAAGAGACAATCATATAAATAAAACATGATAAACATTTGGATTGCCAATAATGAAGGTAACTAACTAACTCTGTTATATGTATACAGATAGAGATAATTATTTAAATTGTCTGAAATTTTCTGATATCCAACTCACAATAGATAGGTAAGTATATCGCCCGCGCCCGCGCCTCGCCACGTTCGCGGGAAGCGCGCTGCTCTCCCACGACGATTACCGGCGGCACAGGCGCCTACTGATTACTCATTTGTACTCACAACGTTCTAATCACCACGTGCGTAACTTTCATGCCAAAATAAACACTATTACTCACATCACAAGACTTCTATTCATTGAATAATTTAAGATTTTCGTGATTCAATCCGGAACAGTGATTCATGGTTCCGTTCCGAGTAAATATTGATTCACTTCCGCTATTGTACTCTAGTATTTAAACCATTTGTTACATCTTGTGTAAGATAACTTAGTCATCGTCTGAAGGTAAACCTCATCTGGTCAAAGGTTCGGTTTTGTAATGTAAGTAGGTAGATCCGGCTTGCAGACATAAATGTCTCAATGGACAGTCACTCGGAGAAAGTGAATTATTGCTTTTACTAATTTAGTCATCGAATTTAACCAGTCAATCGAATTTGTATTCGATTTTTACCAATCGGCATGTCGAAATGTTTATAAGTAAAGTCTTTATGTTAGTTACCCAGTAATCGCTTAATGTTCTCTATTTAAAGTGATTTTTAAGCAGTTTTCCTGTTGTGTGATTGGTTTTAAATGTCACTTTGCAGTTTTGCAAAATTGAAGTTATTTCCCTTTCTTAACATTAAATGAACACGATAGTGAAAGGTTAAACTTTAGAAGTAGGTAGGTATGCGTATTAATGGAAATCATGCATCAGGCTCTCACGTAGCAGCATAGAAATATTTCAAATATCTTTGCGTAGCAGTTGCTAGCGCGAGTACCTTCCCCGTACCGTTCTACCGCGTAAATTCTGAAAGGCGAAACACTTTGGAGGGCGTGAAAAATGTCAAAACCCTTACCTAATATATCAATGATTAGATCAATCAAATTATAACAATTTGCAATAGGTACCCTAACAAATGAGGCAAACTAAGTCCATGACTCCATTTTTTGTGAATAAATTAAAGATGTTGACAAAGTTGTACTTGTATCAATATTTCCCGTTGTATATACCTACGGGACTGTGGATTCGACAGACACAACAAACCGTTTTCCTTGATTAATCTGCTGATCGTCTTAGCATCGTGACTTAGAAATCAATGGATCAATTTGTGAGTGATATTAAAGTGTAACGAATCAAGCAGTCGGGGGCAATGTAATGAGTTTTTTGACAAAAACGTAGTGATTCAGTAGCACGCGTGACTCGCGTGAGTAACGGAACGTGGTCCGATAGGGAGCGCGCCAAAAATGCGCGCCATCTTGCCAGGAATGAGGAATCTCCCCAATTCCACATGACTCCAAATTTAAAACTAAATTGATCTGTCCAATTTTTACAGATGCACTGGATTTTTATTATTGAGAAATAATTTGAATCCTATCTAAACATGCATTACACTTAAACCTCATTTGGCAATTCATCTATCAAGTACCTACCTATAGGGATCTGCTTTTAATTGCGGAAGTTAATATGAATAATTAAGACGGAATTCGAATGTCACATCATATCGTCACGCAAAGAATGGTATGGCGATGATATTATTTGGCAAGTTCTCAAACATTGCGAAAATTTAGCGCAATTTTTTACAAATACTTTGAACGTGATCATCGTCTGTTAGAACAACAAAAATCCTTTTATTAAGCGTAAGATTGTAACCCTATCAAATAAACTGCCAAGTTCCTGAAGGACTTAACACTATGAAGATAAGCACAGTAATGACCGATGGTCATTACGAGCGATGCATTTAGATAGGCCGCTTTTCTGGGGTAGATTGCGTCCTTTCCGTAATCTCTAGGGAACACCGGAGAAGAAATGAATTCCAATTGAATCAGATGAATATCTTAATTTTCTGACTCAAATAATTGAATAAACATTATATTTTGTACAATCACCATCACTATTGAATCAATCTCATAGTTTTTACTCCTGTTTCAAGTAAACAACAGAATGCAAATAGTCCTGAAGAAAAAAACCGGCAAGTGCAAGTTGGACTCGAGTACGAAGGGTTCCGTACCATTATCTGTACAATTATAATACGTAGACACTAGGTAAAACTTTTTTTATATCTAAAAACTTCATGACCACTATTTATATCGAACAAAAAACGGCAAAAACAACACTCTTGTTGTATGGGAGCACCACCTGAAGTATTTGTTGATATAGCGACAACAGAAATACATCATCTGTGAAAATTTTAACTGTCTAGCTATCAAGATAAAGCCTGGTAACAGGCAGACGGACAGAGAAGTCTTAAAATTTTAAAGGGGACCCTATTACTAAGAAGTAATAGGGTCCCGTTTTTACCCTTTGGGTACCCTAAAAAGGACACCACTACTTCTACAAACAAAACTACACCACAGCAAATTAAGGAAACAATTTTTAATAGGTGTATTAAGTACTTAATTTTTAAACATATAAGTACCTACATCAACTGTTATTTATTTCGATTGAAATAAAACAACTGCAGAGTTGGCGAGACAAAAAAAAAGCATATTTATGCAAATGAGTTCCAGTCGCATAGCGTGCGGTGACCCTAAACACGATTGCTACGATCAATATAACTAAGTACCTACATGTAACAGAAACCTTACAAATTTGGAGTTATAATACTATATTCCAAAAATATAGTTAAATTATGATTAAAGTGCACCTACATAAAATGTGATTAATTTTAAAAGAAATAATTACGGTTCAAAGTTTGATTTCCGAGAAACTTATGTGAGTCAGTAACCGTGAGAGATGAATGGAACGCGCGCGGTTCGATGACTCATTCATTGCATATCCATTCATAAGTTTTTTGGCGCGCTTTCTAGTTCTGACGTTATACACCGATAGATGGCGCTAGTCTGATAAAGACATGACTAGACTATTTAGATGACACTACTGATTCTTTAAAACTGATATTCAGCTGCATTCAGTTAGATTAGAAGCCGACCTTAACAAAGTTTAGGAATAATAAGGTTAGGAAGAGGATAAACTACTGATATAATATAATATATTGACTATTAGGTATTTCGATTATTTACTTTTATTACGTGCTGTTTATTGAAATAATATTGACTACTTATTTCATACATGTACTTACATAATATATTGGTAGAGTAATGTTACCTATTGATGATATGTAATATAATCAGTGATCAAAATTAGGTGAGCTATTTGGGGTTCACGCACGTAGTGTTCATGTTAATAATTGGATATGTATAATCTCTCAGGGTCCCGAATTTTTAAAATTTTACCGAGTTTTTTTAATATTTTTAAAATTAGTTATATACGGTACTTATACATTTTTTATATTTTAGCACAACTGATGCAAGCGTTTATAATCTCTTTTCAAACTGAACGTCAAGTGATCAAGTAGACTTCACTGTAAAGTTTTTATACGAAGTGGAAAATATATATTTCTTACTCCTTTATTTTACAATCACGGAAACTTCAGATTTAAGGTTTAGGGATTTTTCTTCTTATTGTATAGTTGACGAACAACCTGATATCAGAGTTTAAACCGCCCATAGGCCTCTTACATGGCTTTACCCACCGTAAACAGCCACCGCAAGAATGACAGTTGACATGCTTGAAACGAAAAATTTACTAAAGATTCACAGTCCCACTAGATTCACTTAGCGAATGCGATTAAAAATATAGCAGTATCGACTATCGAGGGACTACGAGTTCGACTACCTAAGTTCTTTTAACAATTTCAATAAAATACGGTACAAATTAAAGTAATTGGTTTGCATCCATCCGAATCACAGGTTTTTACAATTGACTTGTTACAGTTTTTTACTCAGTTACCTAGTCTGACTCATTGCAGTAGGTAAGTAGTGATGCAGACAATTATTCAGCTTCGTACATACTTAGCAAGAGTGTAGATCCCTTTTATTTTTTAATGGTCAATTTCAATTTCACCGTAGTTTTAATTAGGCAATGGATTTTGATACAGTTTACAACATCATTTACAAAATTTATACATAATATAGCATACATGCATATAATAGTAGAAAAATTGCCATCGAGCGAAGTCGCTAGTGTTTAATTAATTAAAATTTAAGCCGTTCTCATTATTTTCCGGTGACTTATCAATTGATAAAGTTATAGGTTATAGGTAATCAAATCATATTTAATTTATAAATCCAAATTATATTTAACTATACATAACTATTTTTATTTATTTATTGTACATACAAAACAATAGTTAAAAAAGTGATAATTAAAATTAACTTCAAAGGTACTGCTTATTCCATTTAGGAATTTCTGCCAGCAGACCTGCGATGGGAAAGGTGAAATAAAAATGTGGCTACAGTGTGTAATAGAAAAAAAAACTATACATACACCATATATGACTTAGACTAGGTAGTATATGATTAGTTTGTCTTTGTTGTGACTTACTGTACTCCGAAGTATTGCTGGTGGTGGCCTGGTGTTCAGGCAGAGGCTCCGGCGGCGGCTGTCCTGTGGCGCCGGCGTGCGCGTGGCGCAGGTAGGCGTGGTAGATGCGCGCTGACTGGTCGCTTCCGTCGCACACCTAAATTGTGAAGATAATAATATAATATAATCTTTATTGTGATAGCTCCCGTTTATTTTTATATATTACTCTGACAATTAATTCATTATTTTATTTTTTTTACGAAGGAATACTTAATTCTCTTACTTCCTAGTAAAGTTCGCTGGTGGGTTTCGGTAGCCGAAAACTTGTAACTAGGGAATAAAATATGGTACACACACCTACATAAGTAAACTTCTTTATAACATAAGTAAAGTAGTTACTTAGGTATAAGTATAGGAGCGGGTTTGGGTCATTCATATCTTGCAAGAACCACTTTCTCTAAACTTACGAATTTGAAAATTACAATACACTAAAATGATAGAAATATTTCTAATACTGCAGCCAGATTGCCTAACGAGAGCACTCCTCAGCACTGCAGCTAGTAGCAGGACCCTAGGAAAAAAAAATAGTAGATCGTCCTCCGGCCCGTGTCCCTAATTGCAAATAATTGCGATAGTGTTAGTGAACTATTTTGCAGTCGTATAGTTTATTTTGGGATCTGTTCTTTTGATTCCACTATTGTTACCTGCAGCCAGTTGTCCTCGGTGAGGGCCAGCAAGGCTCGTCCGGTGTCCGGCAGCAGGTGTCTCCTGGGTGCAGACACGCCGAAGGTACGCGCCACCCAGCGCACGCATCGCAACACGTCGTTGCGCTCCCATTTCTCAGGATCTACATCACAAGATAATTAAATTATTAATTAAAGAACGAAATTCAAAGCGTTTGACATTTGGGTTTAGTTAGACGACTCTTTTGCTGTTTAAATTCATCATTTTATAAAGGTGAGACATCACCGAAAAACAAGCCTACGGGCCGCTATATCAGTTAGCTTAGCTTATTAGTTAGGGTCAAGCTATACCTAACTGTAGGCCTCTTTAGGTTTGTAGCCTATGTCTTGGTATTGTAACTCTCAAACGAATCTAAGGCTTGTTCTTTCATTAAGTTTGATCGGACTAAACTACAAAAATCTGAGATCGGGGGTTAATTATTTTTCTTATACTATTATTTAATTATTATATTATTTGGCACCTAGTCCATCTTGTAGATACTGAGTAAGTCTCGTAGATAGTAAGTTTTTTATTTGTTTACTTTTCAGTTTTCACGCTTAAATCTATGAATAGATCAGTAGACAACAATAGCTTTCTTAAGATATAGCGCTACATGTTGGCTAGAATTTATCAACATACCACACGGATGAAGCAGCGGCGGAAGATAGTTATACATTCTTCCATAAATATTTTAACTTTATTCAAATTGATTGTTATTTAATCCTATACATCACCTTCCCACACAATCCTACGAGGATGAGGAACTCCTCTCTGAATCTGAATGTAACTTTATTCTGTCTTAAAGTATTAATCGACTGAAAAAGGTCCGATTTTGATTTAGTTTCACCAATTTATGAAAATGCTCTTAATAATAATGTTTAGGATATCGAATTAAGCAGAGAAGAATCATAATTACCTATATCATTTATCAGTTTATCAAATGTCTAAAATGTCTTTCAATCCTGTTTTATGCAAAAGTCATATAAATGTATGTAGTCATATAAAAAATACTTATATAATTATTTAATAAGAAACTCGCAAAAACAACTGTCTCGGTCGGGACTTGAACCCACGATCCCTGGCGTGCCGTGCCATCACTTTACCAACTAAGCTAAATAATTTTCATTTAATAAGCAAATCATGTGCACATGTAAAAAACATACATAAAATATAATATACTTATGTATAAAATATGCATCGACTAGAAACTAAGTTTCAAACTTTTAGATGGTTATTCCATATAACATACAATATTATGTTACATATAATATTAGATCATCTTATTCTATATCATCTTTATCTTATCTTTTTTAGGTTTATTTATCTAGGGGCAGTCCCCTAGATAAATAAAACCTAAAAAATAAGTGTTTTGAAGTTTTATTTATAAGATCATCTAATATTATATGGGGTAATAACCCCTTTTGATAGCATAAATTAATAGAAACGTCACTGTTATAAGTAAACGCTACAAGACCCAGCCTGCGTAGGCGCGGATGCTATTCACTTCCCCTGCGTAGGCGCGAATGCTACGCGCTACCCCCGCGTAGGCGCGGATGCTACGCATTGAAATGCGGTTGTAATGGATACCATACATATTAATATAACAATGTTTAATTGTATAATATTATCTTCTTGTCACCAGTATTCAATAAATAAAATATCTTTGTTATTGTGACTACTCTACGTCACCTACGGCACGCGGCGGATAGAATTGCATCAATTTATTTCCTTTTTTTTTGGCAAGTGGGTATTTCTTTAACACATTCATTTTTATAAGAAATTAAATTGACCACGTATTGTGTAAGTGGAATAGGCAAAAGAGATAATGAATTATTTAACACTTATTATAATTAATTAATTAATTATATGACTAAAATAAATAATTGCAGAGTTTTTGTGGTTACAGCCGGAGCGGTGTGTGAACTGTGCCGAATAGAATAAAGTCTCTACTATCCATATTACAGGCGTCTTAATATGGTTTGAAATCAAAAGATAGTGCAGTAGGTATGTTATTTATGTGTGTATTCCGATGGATACATTTGTAAGTACTTAGAAATTAGAAAGAACGAGTGAGTGAGCAGTTTGATTTTCAAATATTCGTGATTAGTTAACCGTACCGGGATGGGTGATTTTTTGAACATATGTATAAAAATGAAATTAAACAAGTAAGTAATTCCCCTTAACTCAAAACTGTTAAGAATAGGATCAAGTATATTGCTAATTGTACAACCTGTTGTTTTAAAGACCAGCCAAATTTTAGTAGGAAACTGAATCTGAAAATCAAAAGTTGACTTTTCATACAAAGTGACAGGTCGTGTCACTCACGTTTGTATAAGGAGTTAAATTTTCGTCTAGTAGTGAGCTAGCAGACGCAGTGAGCTAGCGTGGTGCTTAATGCTCAATCCTTTTCTGTATGAGAAGAGGCCCTTGCCCTGCAGTGGGACAGTTACAGGCTGATTTTATATTAGCTGTTCCCTCTATGTGCTGATGGTGATCACCGGGGTGGTTTTAGTGAGGTAAGAATCCGAATCCCACACTACCTCGTCTCTTCCCCGGGTGCCTTTTAAAGGATTCCCTCCGTAAAAAAAAGGTCTTTATAACAACAGGTTGTAGATACGAGGCTGTTTCCACAACAAAATCACACTATCCTGTGGATGGCCCCTTCGGCTGATCGTAGACTTCAGACAGAACTGTTACCTACCTACACGACTGTCGAGCGCTCTATAAATCAATGAAGATTCACAAAGGTTACATTTGTAAACTCGTATTTAAAATAAACCATGAATTACCTAATATGTTAGAATTTTGAATACTGATTGTATCTCGTTATAGTTGTACAGTCACAGCTTCAAGCTTTAAATGTCATTTATAATGCCATCATAACAATTCCTAGAAACCCGTCATCTCGGACCTAATGTTGTTGTCGATATTAGGTTAAGGCTTTAATATCTTGTTTTTAGGATATCCGGAACAAAAAGGTTTTTAACATAAAAACAAAACCGATACCATAATACTAAAAGGTTTGAAATGACTCGTAAATATTTTGAACGTTGTTTTTATTTGAAGTCGGCAATTTTCTTTTTTTAAGTTTAATTTTTAAATTTGAGTGGTATTAACGATTATGAAAATTTACCTATAATACCTACGACCTACATATATTACGTATGCCTCCAAGCGGTACCTTACACGAAAGTTACTACCGCCGAGGGGGTACGCCCTTGAAGTTCGAGTAAGTGAAGTTTGCTAAATTAGGGGTGCTCAAGGGGTGCTTTTTGGTTTATCCAAATACCTATAAATAGCAAAATTCGTTGGTAAACATACGCATCGAATTAATAATCACATCCTTTTGGAAGTCGGTTAACACACGAGATGTCTATGCTTTTCTATCAATATATAGTTAATTGATGTGTACCTATTAAACTATGTGTTCTTATACAAACAAGACGAGTCTTGAGATAGTAAAAAAATAGTTGACTTTTTTAAACCAAAATTAAATTGTGATAACAGTGCGTTGTTCCTCGAGGACCTACTACTTTGCCCCACTGGTGGGTCTACGGGGAAGTAGTACTGTTCCTCGTAGATAATGGTTAGTGGGACCACGAAGAATATTAAAATTACATCCTCTTACATTACGAAGGGTTAGGCAAAGGTGTTTGTGATATCTACGTTTTATCAAACTTACACTCAGTTTAGTTTTATGATACTAATGGGAGGCAAGCGTTAAGGGCAAGCGTAATTTAAATAACAATTAATTCTTACTAGAGAATCCAGAGGGTAAATATTATTTGTCTCAGAGATTTCAGGATTAAAATATATTTCAAATAGGTAATTTTTCTACTATCTCAGCACCTTACAACAGGGAGCAGTTTATGTTTTTATAATAATAATAAAATTAGTATAATTGATTCCATTCTTAACTTTTAGTAACATGAGATTTGTTTTACACTAGGTATCTCTAAAGGTAGACCCTGACACCAAAATAATAAAAAAAAAAACAGAAGATTTTATCGGCTTATCATCACTTTTTAACTAATATTTTAGGTAGGTACTTAATATTTGTTACAACGTAAGTATTTCAAATCGCAAGCCTACAGTTAAAGGTACAGGTGCGTACAGTCGTTCTAGGCCTAAAAATAACGATAATTATCTTAGCTCTCCGAAACTACATAATGTCTTTAGATGGCTCCTTATTATTATAATCATACCCATAGTCATTTATTTCATAACAAATACGTTTGTATCGAAAATTTGATTGAATCATGCATTAACAATACATTTATGTAGGTTATGTACTATGTAGGTACCTATATACAAGCTAAAATAATTAAATTACTACCAAATAAGCTACATAATTATGTAGTTGACTGTTCTTATTAGGTAGAAAGGCGAGGAACAACTTGAACTTAATCAACCCTACTTTAATATATTTTAAATGCATTTAGGATAGACCTATAGGTTTTTACGAATCTCTGCTTGTTTGTATTGTCATATTAAGTAATTCCTAATAAATTAGGTGAAAAATTCACTAATTTATTATTTTACATCTATTTACCTACCAAAATTTTTAAAGTGCATAGTTTAAGAATCTAATAGAGCCTAATAACATTATCCTTAACCGGATCTATAATACATACGGTGTTATTACAGACGGGTAATATGATAGTAAGTAAGTAGCAGAGGCTCCTGGACAGGTCCATGTATCCTTCACACTTGGAACAACACAGCAAGCTCTGACAGCTTAGATAGATCACACTATGGACTCACTAATCACATCACATCACATGGTATCACATCACATTTACCGGCGGGCACGGTGTCTTCCCCTGGCTCGTCGATGTCCTCGTCCATGAATTCATCGCGGGGCGCCAGGGTGTCCTCCTCTGTCCACACACTACGGCCGAATACTAGGGGACGCGGCGCGCGAACACGCACGTTTTTATACAGATTCGCGACAGCGCGTCATCGACGTGACGTAGCGATTCGTCAGCGCGATCTGCAAGCGCTGTGACGAGGAAAACGCTTTCTGGGAAGCTGCGCATGCGACGCGAGCGAGAGCCCTGCTGCGCGCGCGCCGTTCATGAATTGCAATGTTATTATTTACTCTAGTTGCAATATTATATACTTCAGCAAGAGAACTTATCAATAAGATAAGATAGATTTCAAATAATAGTAGGTGCTAAAATAATATAGTTCGGAGGTAACGACGCGACCGTAATCTTTTATTTCACGCTGATACATCTCGTGTGGAAAGCAGATATAGTGGCATGCATTAAATTGCAGTTAAAGTGCAGTTTAGCTCAAGGCATGTTTCTCAGATGCCACTAATAGTCTAGTGGTTGACTGGCAAATTAGAGGTCTCAGGTTTGAACGCACGGCACGCAACAATACGACTTTTCAGGAGTTAGGTTAAGTATCTTATTTTCCTTTATTTTATTTTAAGTCGTCAAAGTTTTATTTTGCATTATTTTTGTTTGTTATAAATATTAATGTCGTTCTCTTTTGGATCTCTTAATACTTATAGAAATTTTATTTTTATTTTATATTTTTAATTAATTTTAAGTTAAATGTACCAAATATTGTTTTTAAATGCAAAATTTGGTAAAAAAAATTCTATGGGTTTATTACTGTAACTTTGTGTGATGTAATATGTGAAAATAAAAAGATTCAGCCCACGTATCCGTGCCTAGGGAACTACGTTAAGCTACGTTGGTCCCGGCTGTCATTAATATCTTTAACAGAGTCAACCCCATATATAAATACTAACAACTGATCTAACTTTACAATATCATATCCCTTTTGGTTGCGGGGGCCAGAGATAGACGGTCGCTCCGTAGGAAACTGATATTCAGCTGCATCCAGTAAGACTGGAAGCCGACCCCAACATAGTTGAGAAAAGGCTAGGCAGATGACTCAGCTGCATCCAGTTAGATTGTAGGCCTATCCTTATTGGGATATAGTTTGGGAATAATATGGCTACGATGATGCTGATTTACGAATAATAAACTAATGGTGATTCGTGGATTATTCACTAGCTAAACTCACGTGTTATCATATCCAGTTATTCCAAATTCCTTCGCCTACATAAACTATAAATACCTAGTGCAGTAATTACTAGGATACAGCACTCACCTCTGAGCTACGATATTTACTGGAACTAACCAAAACGCAGATGCGATATTAACGAGATCGCCACAAATGATCCAAGTAACGACTATCTGAATACTAGCGACCTCTACGAGCATTCCTATAAATTTGAGTATTGCATTTCTGAAATACTGTAAAACAGATACCTATAAACTTGAGGCATTTTGTCTTTCTACCATATTATGGAAAATGAAATAAAGAACACTTTTGCTGTTAGGTACCCTTAAGGCCTTTGTAGGCAAATGAAAGGTCCACCGAATGGTTAATAGTTAATAGCATTATTCTAAGAAGATTAATCTGGATTAATCAACAAACAAATTACACTTATACACCGATGGAGAGTTGATTCTTTAAAAATCTTTTGTATTAGGTATAGGGGCGAGGGGTACAGAGGTAACGTAATGCTTGCACTGCGAGCTGGGTATCTAACAGCGGTATCAAAGAGCTGGGTATATAACGTAACAATAAAAAGTTCGGAATTAGTAGTTAGTAATGTAATACAATTTCAAGGTACGTTTATTTGCAATTTAAGTACGATGCACGTAAATGCCAGTTGGGAAAACCGTCGCGCGAACTGACTGCTTTGTTTCTTTTTTTTAACAGTTACTAAGATCTTACCTTTATTTAGCTATGAATAATACAATAGTACTTACTTACTAGCTACTTAATATTTTTGAGATTTTTTTACATGTTAGGTACAGCACATGTTAGCTTATTAAATATAGTTATTTAATAAGAAATTTGAAAAAACAACTGATACGGATGGGATCCGAACCCACGATCTTCGGCTTACCGTGCCGACGCTCTAACCGCTGAGCCACCTTATCCCATCAGAATCAGTCGAAATTTCAAATCTCTATCAGAATACATTACGTATCCGACTCAGTGCTCCAAACTTTGCAGTTTTATACCTATTATTAGTCATAAATTATTTTAAAAATAATAAATACCAAATACCTAACTCAAACGGACTGGGCAGAAAAGTTATAGGTACGCACGGGTGTGGAAAGAGATTACCTAAGTACACCTCCTGAAAAGGCCTCCGTAGCCGCAAGGTCGAGTGTCGTGATTTCTTGAATAGGCCTCGTAGTCGTAGCCACTGTCGTGAATCGTGAACACAAAAAATATTATATTTAAAAAAACATTAAATTAGAAATACGTAGGTAATGCGAAATGTTCTTATTTGTTTTCCTTTATTTAACAGTGACAATAAATTACTTACTAAAAAAATAAATTTAAAAAAAACCGACTTCAAAAGGAACTTAAAAGCTTAAAATAACTATGAAGTTTATAAATGAGAAAGAAGTTTATAAAGATTAAATAGGCTAGAACTTGGCTTGGAACCGCCTTGGCTAGGAATCGGAAAGGATCTTTCAAACCAAATAGTAATTAATTAAATAGGCATACTATTCACGGAGTAATCGACGTACAAACAAAAAAAAATATGCATCGGATTGAAACTCCTTTTTTGGAGTCGGTTAAAAATACGGTAGCGCTGGACAGCGCTGGTAAAATATTGTAATAAACTAGTATTTGGTAGTTTTAAAAAAAATCTTGTTTTAATTAAGAAATCGACGTTGATCTCGCAGCACTTCAGTCGTCCCGTGATCACGGCTGATGCAACTCAGCCTAAACGTCGGAAAATATAATTACAAAGTAATTTCGCGATTAATGCCCGTTTTATTTTAATTTAATTACGGTTCTCTAAGTCTGTGAATTTAGCTGCGGATTGATTTTTGTCATGGAATAATCGCGATTTCATGAGGCGAGTATTCTAGGAGAAAATGCCATCCGTCCGTACGTAGGTACGTACTTACTTACGTAGGTACGTACTTCACAGACTTAGCGAACCATGGCGCATACTAAAGCTACATTTCGATACGACGGACGGTGTCCGGACTCTGGTGTCCCAGTCCTTAGATGACCTTTGAATCAAGTCCTATAACAAGTATTGTTTATCAGGGATTATATTCCCAAAGATTCACGCGATCCTTTTAATTAGTTCCATCAGCTTTATCGCTAAAGCAATGAATGAAGAAAGTATTTATAATAATGACAATAACACGAATTAAATTATAAGTATGACTAATCGTTATCCGATATGAAAGATAGACGCAAGTCCCGCGGGCTATGACACACCTAACTATAGGTATCTATTAGGTACTTTCGTTTATCTATCAGCCGCGCCGGGGAGGCACACAACAATGATAACGCAGAAATACTTGGCCGTAGGCGCCCTAGGGGCAGTCTGACGCCCAACTACTAACAGGCCCAAGAGGACGACGCGTCGTGTTCCACGCGCGCCTCTCAAGAGGATTCGGCGGCGGCCAGGGCGCCGACAACGGCGGGACCTGCCATTGGCGGGTCAAGACCAGGGCGGGAGGGCGGTGAATACACAAGTGAACCCCGTTCTACCGTCCAGAGGTCCGTTGAGGAACACCGTGTGGTTTTTAGTCCGTGCGAGTCGGACATAACTCCATCACTGGCCCTTTGGTGGTGGAGTACCCATAAGGGGTTTTCCACACGAAAAAAAAAAAAAAAAAAAAAAAAAAAAGGCGCCAATTACCTATTACTAGATATTAATACTTGCTACTACTATTACTACTACTTACTTAATAGATATTATACGGTATTACTTTACCGATATTGTGTTTAACATCCCTGAAACCCCAAGCTGAAACCCAACAAAATCACAAAAAGTGACATTGTTTTGTTCTTAAGGAAATATTGATCGATGTGTTCTGTTATACTAAAACCCAATGCGACTACACCACTAAGTATGATATTTATTTCCCTTACTCTGAATAGGAGAGATGTAATAAGAGTTAGGGTCCCGATTTAGGGCTAACTAAATTAGCTAATTAAACCTCCCTTATTTAGGGCGTTCTATTTTTTTTTTTTATGTAGAAGATAGGGAGACGAATTAGATAAGACAAACGATCAATGGTCCACTGGCCTTGGATAGTTTTTGTAAAACTTGTTAAGTGTATCTACCTACTAGTGTGTATCACAAAATTATTAAACAAACTTTGCACTGATAGATAGCCTGGTGGCATGACCGTCAACTAACAAGTCAGAGGTCTCGAGTTCGATCCCAAGGCGCGCACCTCTGACTTTTCGTCAGTTATGTGTGTATTATAAATTAATTATCAGTTGCTAAAACGGTGAGGGAAAACCTCGTGATGAAACCAGCACACTTGAGAGATTTTTCAATGGTGTATAAAGCCATGTCAGAGGCCTACGGGCGGTTTAAACTCTGACACCAGGTTGTTCATTAACCACACGATAAGAAGAAGAACATTTTAACACAACTTTACTTTAACATGAATCATCATAATCATCATTATCATTGATCATCATCATCATAACGGAAGAAAATAAAAATAACACAAGGCTGTATGGTTTAAATTTAAACCATTGCCTGCCTTTAGGCAAATTATAACAACAACAGCAACAATGTGTCAAGCAAACTGTCAAGTGTCAAGTGTCAATGTCAATGGTGAAATAAATAACTCGCGAATGGGTGTCGACTGTTGAGTAAATGTTAAATTGTTTGTTATTGATTGGAAATAAAAGTATAATAGTATTTTGTGCTTATACTAATATATAAAACAATGGTTATTTACGGTGTTTATATCGTCAGCAAGTCTGGCGGTCTCATATTCAACTATGACCACAATATTCCTCGCGTAGAGGCAGAGAAAACCTTTGGGTTTCCACTTGATATCAAGCTCCAGTATGAAAATAAGAAAGTTATTGTTGCATTTGGACAACGAGACGGAATAAACGGTACGTAAAATGTATAAATAATAGTAAATACAAATGATAAAAACTGTCCTAAATAGACATTTTTCTAAATTTTAGGTAATTTATAAAAAAATATATCACACCTGTCTCCATAGCAAATCTGTAGTACCAAAAAACATAAAGAATTGAACACCGTCTTTATAGCTAATGCATTTATCAACTCTACTTTTGTCAAAGTAATTATGAGTGTAATTACATTATTATTTTTTCCAGTGGGTCATGTGCTATTGTCTGTGAATGGATCACCAGTTAGTGGGCGCACCACAGAAGATGGCAGAGACGTGTTTAATGTTATAGAAACTAAGGTAAGGGCCAATCAGCCACAGACAATTTATTTCTATTGTGTGGCAAATTATTGATACCCCAAAGTGATATCAGAACCATCAGGGCACAGCTAACATTAGGTTATAGCAGTTTTCAAGCAAGTTCCTCACTAACAGTAAATAATGACTGCAAGCTAATAATATAATGCCAAATTAAATTATAAATTTAAAATATTTTTTTTTTTTACAGGAAAATTACCCTTTAAGCCTAAAATTTGGGCGTGCTAGAGCCACTACCAATGAAAAGATAGTATTAGCCAGTATGTTTTACCCACTGTTTGCCCTGGCCAGCCAGCTCAGCCCAGTGCCTAAGTGTTCAGGCATCGAGTCAATGACAGCAGACACTTTCAAGCTGTCCTGCTTTCAAACATTAACTGGTATGTATGCTCGTGTGAATTTTTTACATATTTTTTAGCACATGTTAGCTTATTAAATATAATAATTTAATAAGAAATTTGAAAAAACAACTGATACGGATGGGATTCGAACCCACGATCTTCGGCGTACCGTGCCGAAAAAAATTCACAAAAATATTAAGAAAAATTGGTAATATCTTATCCGGGGCCTTCTAAAACTGCAAAGATTGGAGTCAGATACGTAATGTATCCCTATAGATATTACCACACGCCCTAGGCGTAGAAAGAGATTTGAAATTTCGACTGATTCAGATGGGATACGGTGGTTCAGCGGTTAGAGCATCGGCACGGTACGCCGAAGATCGTGGGTTCGAATCCCATCCGTTTCAGTTATTTTTTCAAATTTCTTAATAAATTATTATATTTAATATGCTAACATGTGCTAAAACATGTAAAAAAATTCACAAAAGTATGTTTTTCAAACCTTAAACCTTGGCTTGGCTGCTGGACACATTTTGCTTTATCATGTTTACATGACTGTGAAGGTCAGAAGGTTAAAAAGTCAGAAGTGTGGTGCCTTTGGTTTGAATCTGAAACCTCTCACTTGCCTGTATGGTCATACCACTAGGTTTTGGCATTTTATGATAAAATCAATATTTAAAAACCCTGACGATAAATTTAGTTCAGTAAATGCATGCCTCCAGCACTTCCCATTAATCATTTGGTTGCCTGACTAACATGAGTTGCTGCTTTTGACTTATTTAAAATTCATTAATTGTTAACATTTTCAGGTGTTAAATTCATAATAGTGACGGACCCTAACATGCAAGGCTCAGAAGTTGTTCTCAAACGAATATACGAGCTATATTCAGACTATGCTCTCAAGAACCCATTCTATTCACTAGAGATGCCCATCAGATGCGAGTTATTCGACACCTCATTACACACGCTGCTGGAACTGGTTGAGAAGTCAGGCACTGCCAACTTATAGTCACCACCTTAGATAGCATAAATAAATATGTTTAAGTTGTTAGAAGTATACCTATATCTAAATAAATAATAAAGTATTTAATTTGATTTACGACTCGGTGCATAAGATGAACGGCACCTATTTATTTGTGAGCTTTGTGTATATTATTATAAGGTTTATGTTAAGCTAAATATGTTGTATAATAAATAAGAAATCATAGTAATATCTTTTAAATTACAATGCAGATACTGGATATTATATTTTTACAATTATAGGGAAATGAAAAGACATAATTAGTTTACAATAAAAAATTTATTGATATAATAATTATTTATTTTTAACAATTCAAATGGGACATCAGCCCCGGTCCGCGTCCGCGTAACCGATACAAGTCTATAGATAATCATATCGTTAATAACCGAACACTCCAACCTTTGTACTTGCTACACGCACACACACACACACACGCACGACATTATTGCCTGATATTTGGTTCAGATGGAACTCCGCGCAGATATGGCGAACCTCGAGCCGCCCTTGTCGCACGCAACGCGCTGATACTTCATTGAGAACACTCGTGTGCTCATGAACACTCGGGAGCTCCTGATCACTCCACTCTAGTACATCTACGTAAAATACCTTGACTTCCGAATCGATGCGAAAAGCTCATAGTCGTCGATATCTACGTCAGCATTGCGTGCCACAAGTCGGCGGAAGAGACATTGTGCGATCTACAAAAGCTATAATTATTATCTCTAAAAACATAGTAAAATCAATCTAAAAGCAAAAAGGTTAAAAAGTGTGATCAATTCATAATTAGGGGCAAGCACGTCGCGTCTGCGCAGGAGTTCGTTACACCAAGCTCGTTATACTCGGCTCTAGTCAATTGACAGCTGACAGTTCAGTGCTTCCTTGATGACGAGACTCACGTAATGCACTGGAAAGTGCCCATTGGCATAATAATGCATTACGTGTCTTAAAAGTTGACGGATTGTAAGAATACGTTGTGTACGCGACGCAGACAGGCGAAAGCGACGTTGAAACACATCTGCTATGTAAACAATTATACGAAATATATTTTTGGTGTGAACGACATTATTTTCTTCAAGCCTTTAGTGAACTAAATGTACTTTTACGGTATATAAAAATCAACCTAAAGGCGACATCCATGTCGCTTGCTGTCTCTGTCGCATTCATAACACAGTCGATGTCGTATCGCAGTTCATGGTCGCCTGCCAACATCACGTTTCTCAAACGTTAATTCTTTTCCGCTGAATCTACATAATAACCAGCAACTTCACAGTCAAACAAGTACTCTCACTTACTCAATACTATGTCGTCTCGTCACAAGAATTACATATTTGCAAAGATACCACGAATATAAAAACAAATTGATAATATTTATAGAGCTATACATTCCCACCTCGTACAAAACAGCTGATACAGTAAACCAATCAGGTGTGTTGATTATAAGGACAGTCCTCCGATTGGTTGTCATCGATCAGCTGTAATGAAAGACGCGTCAAGTATAACGGCTTTGTCAAAGTATATTCTCGCGAGAGATTCAGTGGTCGGTATAAAAATAGAGCCGTGAGCGTCACCGCTACAAAATATACCCTCTGCTAACGATACGTCTCTGTTTTGTAGTAGCGCAATACATACATCAGCTGAGCGAGGCTACGATGACACCGCATTTAACAAATGCATGACAATACTGATTTACGTCACATTTTATCAGTACTTTGTTGCAAAGAGTATATATTTCACACCCATCAAGGGTAAGGGTCCTCGTATCGACGCGACGTAGTCCTGAGTACATGTACCACGCTATCACATGAACAGAGCAGTCTTAATTAATTTATCCAAAGAGACTTAAATAAATTATCCTAAACTATGGGAGCGGCGAGCGGCGCGGAGTGTGCTTTACTTATGCCTTATATTAGTCCAACCTTAATATACTGATAAATATTTTTTAATTACCTCTAGGTTAACTGAAATATAATTCATATCGCTCCAAACCACTCAAAATGTTTGTTTGTATAATAGAAATATATATTTTTTAAACGTAATAATAGCTATGTGGTTCTCAACCTAAAATAATATCATTGAATAAAACTCTGTATGGCTGTCGCGGTGAAGTCGCGGCGAACAATTTAGTGAAATACTCCAAACCCTTACAACTAAGTTACAATCTCTTCCATCCTACGCTACACCTTAGCAAGCGACACGTCACAGCGGT
This sequence comes from Protodeltote pygarga, assembly GCA_936450705.2. Classification (NCBI taxonomy): domain Eukaryota; kingdom Metazoa; phylum Arthropoda; class Insecta; order Lepidoptera; family Noctuidae; genus Protodeltote; species Protodeltote pygarga. The sequence goes on along the minus strand of OW388255.2, from coordinate 5,786,469 downwards.
GACGTCACGTGTGTCACATCAGTGGTGACGTCACATGTGTCCCGTCAGTGGTGACGTCACGCTTGCCACGTTTGAGCCCGCGCCGCCGCACTCCCACCACGCAGTTGAGTATGTGGAGTCTCTTGTGCCACGTCTACAACACGATACACTCTAAACTGTCCAATCATTGTGTAGTGCTCCAGCTGTTCGTCTGCTTGGGGTATAGATTGACAAAGTATTCGCTTGGAGTGTATCGTGCACGAGGCTATAGTCACCAGTACACATCAACGCTATCGTAACAGTCGCTTATCAAAGTAATCAAGTATGTTTTGTCGATAGTCGTTACTACAGAATAAAACGTCGCTATTGCGGTCACAAAGCGTTCATGTAACGAACGCTGAGCGACCGCGTGTTTTACGTAAGATGCCTGTAATGATACAATCACATTGGACGCGTATTTTTATGTTTTTTTTGTAATTTTTTCATCGAGGTTATATAATAGATTAGGCTCAATGCACACCTCTTGCAACATGTATAAAGAGTGCATAATAAGTTTCCAGACTCTATGATTGCACATGCGCAAATAGCTTGAACCGAAGCCAGACATACGCCATAATTTTTGGGCACTTGCGGAACCTTTTTGATTATCATAAATATCTGTCCAATTACGCGCACACATCTAGCGTATACGAATCAATTCAAAATGATGTATTGTTAAGAGTTTTACGGCTTACTATATCTGTGACCCATACAACAGAGTAAACGTATTTTAATGTTCCAACGTGAGTGTAAGAGGCATCGCCAGATACTGTGTAATAGGCGAGTCTAGTTAGTGTTGAACAGTAGTGGGTGTATACTGTAATTATAGTTGCGCTGATGCGGCGATAGCGAGGTCGGCGAGGGACAGCTTGCATTGCAGCGACGAACACTTCGTGCCGCAGATCCTCCCCGGCGGACAACGCGTTCCTGAACACAAAAAAAAAGTTGTTAGATAAATTTTCTAATTTTTAACATAAAATTTCTTAAATTGACTTGACAGTGAGACGGTTAGCAAATGGAACCAGATACAGCAAGCAGACACGGTAGACACCAAATGATAAAGGTAGAATTATTATTTAGTAAAAAAGGCGTGTTTTGTTATCCATATACTAGGACCGATAGTGTAGTTAGTTACCCGTGTACTAACCTGGTGCATGTAAGTTACCCATGTACTAGCATGGTGCGTGTAAGTTACCCGTGTACTAGCAAGGTGCGTGTGGTTACCCGTTTACTAGAATGGTGCGTGTGGTTACCCGTTTACTAGAATGGTGTGGTTACCCGTGTACATACTAGCATGGTGCGTGTAATTTACCCGTGTACTAGCATGGTGCGTGTAAGTTGCCCGTGAACTAGCAAGGTGCGTGTAAGTTACCCGTGTACTAGGACTGGTGCGTGCGCGGCCCCCAGAGCCGCAGCGAGTAGTCGTCGGAGGCGGACACCAGCACGTCGTGGTGCACCGGGTTCCACGACACGCAGTTGACGCAGCGCGTGTGCCCCGTCACCACGGCCACTGGCTCCTCGCCGCTCACGTGCCAGATATACACCTGCCACCCACATATCATCATATCACACTTAGCCTAACATTTGTAAAGTTGGCCAAACTTCATTTAACATAGTAAACCATGGTTAAGCGATTTATCTTCTGCGTTTGATAAAAACGTCGATTTGACTCCCGCACGGAACAAATATTTGTGTGAAATATAAATATTTGTTTCCATCTGGGTGTTTTTGGATTTTGAAATCTGTATGTCTGTAAATCCTAATGTAGGACATCGTTTAAAAAAATAATCAAGTTACTAGCTCTAAATAAGAATGTGGCACACTGATCCCCATTTTGTGACCGCAGCTAGTTAGTTGATTGTTTTAGTACATAAAACTGTCTAGAACTCCATAATTGTCATACCTTATTGTCTTCGCTACCGGATGCGATAAAGTCCTGGTGCGCTCCTCCGAAGCAGGCATGGATGGTGAAGTGACCCTGACTGAGGCCGCGGAACCGACGGACCAGCGCACGCGCACCTGCCGAACAACAGGCCGCTCAATACTCGCGCTTAGGGCATGCAATTATCCGACTTATTTTAGTATTCGGATACTTCCTGAACAATATACCTACATATAAATATTACTGAAGGGATATATCCGGATAATACGAATATTTTTAATATTAGATTGAAGAAATAAATAAAACCAAAATTTAAACTAGAAACTCATATAATTTCGTCATGACTGTCTGTCTGGATCTGTCGCAGCAGCCATTTTACTTGTATTTCATAGTATTTTTACGAGCCGGGTTTCGTGTAATTTAAAACAATAGTTTAAATTTAAAGATAACACTATTTATTCTGTACTAATGCAACTGTCACACAATCACTAATTCACTTATCGCACTCGAAGATCGCTTCAAGTTCACTTGTATCGTAGAACAATACTGTGTCATCCGGCGATCGCACTTTCTTTATACAGGGCTTTCCAATATTCCCGAATAACACGAAAAACTAGTAATTTCTACTAGTAATGTACTGGATTGTCAAAAATGAATATCCGAGGACACGGATCCGGATACGGATATTTATGGTCAATATCCGCGGATACGGATACGGATCTCATTGTAATAAAAAATTAAGATTTAAGTTGATTGATCTCATAAGATAGTTGATTTGAGTGATATACTATTGGTATGGTAACTTACTAGAATATATATTTGCAATTAAAGGTGCCAAATATTTGAATTTAAGAAATAAAAAATACTTAGAATGGTATTTTTTAAATTATACTACTTAATCACATAATCTAAGTCATAACGCAGCATTTTATCCTGTTAATTAAATTTGAAAATTAATAAAAGATCCGTAAAAGGTCCACGAGAAAAGTGACGGATACAAATACGGACACGGACTTTATTTCTCCCGCGGATATCCGCGGATACGGATATCCGGGACACCACTAATTTCTACATTCAACTCAGAATGTTCTCGGACACACTAGAAAATACTGGAAGGGTCGACAAAGTTCTTATTTTTACACTCTTCTTTGAATATACTCGAACACACTATAAATGACTAAAAGGGTCCACAAAGTTCTAGTAATTTCTAGACTTTTTTACTAATTTAATTTATTTTCATTAATTTAGTATCGCCACTCGATAATAGCTGGCGCATGGAGCGCTATAAACGCAACTACGTAACAGTCAGAAGATATTTTGCCTAGATTTAAAATATGATATTTTAACTGATGTTCGCTACCTATATCATGCTCAATCAAAAAATACATTTATAAGTTAAGTAAAGCTTTTGCCTGCGTGTTCACAACCGTGGAGATCGGAATAAGATAAAAAGTATTCTATGTGTTTCTATGTGTGACTCCAAAAAAAAACTGATTTTTGTAAATATTTAAATAAATGACAAATGTGTAGGTAAATTATAAAACTTCTTCTTTAGGTGAGGGGGGTCAATTGACTCCCCCTTCTTTTTTTCGGAATTTGGGTAACAAGGTCACGCATAATCAGTGCTAAAATCGTTATTAATACAATTTTGCTTTTGACCGATGAGAAGTTCCTTTCTATAGCTACATAGTCCCATCATCAGATCACGATGATTTTTTTATGGGACAGCATTGAATGTTAACTCTATCGAACAATCAAACCCTCTTGTAAAAAGTTATGCGTGATCATACAAAAAAAAAACATACACGTCGAATTGATAACCCTAAAAATAGATCTTATAGTTATAGAAAATTTGTATGCGCTGCGCTTCCTAATGCAGATTATTTGAGCCAGGCTTATACAATATTATTTTTTGCCCTTCCTTTCTTAGTTTAGAATCAACAGTGATACTCACAATGTATAAAATACTATTCAAAGAACTTTTCCATAGAATAATGTATAAGGGTATAAGTGTGTGTATGTAGACTCACGTATGTCCCACAGATGCACGCCCTGGTTGGCCACGTTGAGCAGCAGCAGCGTGTCGGCCGCGTTGAGCGTCATGGCCATCACCGCGTGCTCCTCCTGGATGCTGCGCACACGATCATTAGTGTTGTGGCGGTAGGACGGACTGTGCGCGGGCACGCGTGACACTCACAGGTTGCGGTCGCTGAGGTCGCCGAAGTCGTAGGAGCGCACGCGGTGGTGCGTGTCGGCGGCCAGCACGGCGCGCGCGTCGCCGCGGCAGCACAGCGCGTTGACGCGCACGCCGTCCCAGCTGTTGACGAGCGCGCCGTCCAGCGCGCAGTGGTAGAACTGGCCGCGCGCGCCGCCGCACACGAACTTGTCGCCCGCCGCGTGCCACGCCACGGCCGTCAGCGAGTCCTCCTGCGAGTGCGTCATCTTCAGGTGCAGCTGCTCCGTCTGCAACACCCAAGTATAATTGACAAGGCCACAATAGCTTACACTTATTACATACTCATTTTATTTCCAAAACTGAGAGAGATAATTACTCTTTTTGTAAAAAGCCGAAAATAAAACATCATCAAGAATTCGCGCAATGTCCCGCTCATCTGCCTAAACATGCTAGCCCTCTAGTACTCCGTATAAAGGGTGGATGTAACTACCATCTGAGATAGTTGCAAATAAAAGAAATGTCTGTGCTATGACACGTGTGATTGAGCACACGTGTCATAGCACAGACATTTCTTTTATTTGCATAGCTTAGTAGCAGAGACTTAGGTCTATACCCAGTGGATTGCATGTTCAAATCCTGGTCATAAGCATCGCATAAATGCTTTATTTATTTATGTTTATATAGACCTATATTATAACTACTGAGCAGGTAAAGCTTTGCCACCACTACATATAGTGTTTAGTACCTCCATATTCCATATCCAGAGGTCGGGGCAGTCCTCTGGTCCGGCGGCGATGAGGTAGCGTCCGTCCGGACTCCACGCCAGGAAAGACACGCCGTATGTGTGACCCTCCAGCGATTTTCTAGACGCGAAAACAAACTTTTTACAATTGAACTGTAGTTGGTACTTTTATCGGTCTTTACGTTTACGTCCGTTGAAATTGACCGCTGTGACCGAAATTCTTGACCTGATTTTTTTTCTGTTTTGAAACGAAACTACTGGATCTAGCTATATGATCCGAAAATATTCTCTCAACTGATTGTGTAGATTTCTACCCTAACATTGTTCGTGAAGCGGTAGGCGGTCTTATGACGGAGAGAATGGAAGCGGATAAGAATATGCACGACTTCTTTGAGGAAGACCTTGGGAAAAGGTCGCCGTCAAAAAGATTGTTTTGAGATAATGTAAGAGCAGAGTTACCTGAAGGACAATCTCTTGGCCACGGGGTCAAAGTCCCAGATCATGACGGTGTTGTCTTTGGAGCCGGAAGCCAGCCGTGACCCGTCCGGAGACCACTTGCAGTACCACACCTCGTCGCAATGCTCGTTCAGTACCTGCACACACACGCCAGCACTTGTAACTAAGCTAACTAGATTCCACCCCATATACAAACAGAACAGTCGCTAATACCACAGTAGATAAATCATATACTATATCTAATACTAAAAAAAACACATAGCTCAAAATGTTTTTTTAACTATGTTAAAATACTTGTTGTCACGATTTTGGAAATGTTATAAATATAAACAATTTAATTTAAGAGAGCAGAATAATAATTAGTAAACCTATGTGGTACATAAGTACATAAGAACAAATTGGTTACCTGCAGCGAGTGAATGGGGAAGTGGTCGGCGGAGCAGTGGTGGTCGGCCAGCAGCGTGAAGGGGATGGCGTCGCCGCCGGCGGGCGCGCGCGGCGCGGCGTGGAAGCGGCAGCGCGCCGCCTGCTGCGCCGACGCCTGCGCCAGCAGCGCGCGCAGGCGGCCCGGCGCCATCATGAGCGCGGGCGGCAGCACGGCCTGCACGCGCGCCAGCACGGCGGCGCGGGACGGCGCGCCCGAGCCGGGCCAGTGCGCGCGCGCCTGCAGCTCGGCCGCGTCGGCGCACATCATGAGCGCCGACAGGCGGTGCACGCGCGGCGTGTCGTACTGCAGCGGCGTGAGCTCGTTGCGCAGCACGTGTAGCGCGTCCAACACGCGACCCGCCTCCAAGTGCTCCAGGTACTTCTGCTCCAGCACCACGAACTTCATCTCCTGCAATACGAACCAATATTTTAGACACGCTTGCATCTCCTCAAGATCCTAACAAAACGAGATATCAATAACTTACGGCTAAGTTGTGTGGGTCGACATGCGGCGAGTCGCGTAGCAGGTCGTGCAGAGCGCGTAGGTCGTGGTCGGCCTTCACCCAGTCGCCGGCCAGGACGTGCTGGCGGAACGTGGCGGCCGCAGGATGCTCCAGGTGCAATCCTGACTCCTCCATCAGGTGGGCTGCACTGCGCCTGCGCAAATCATCCGAACCGTTATTTGCCTTCCAGTCAATACGTTTTTCATTAACCGACTTTCAAATTAGAGGTGTACCTCCGTATACCTACTTTTTTATGTTTCTTTTATCTGATGATGAACTTCGGAAGTACAGAACGGGACTCCTCATCGTATGGTAGCAAACCTCTCAAAACAACTAATTTCACTTTGTTTGAATGTGTTGTTGATTACAGATTTCCGAAATAGTGGAGGAGAACTTAATGTGTCACTCAAACTTAAAAAACAAAACTTTTTGACAAAAAAAACCGACAATAAAAACAAAATAATTAATGATTTTTAACTAAGTACCTACCTACACATTTATTTAAATATTTACAAAAATCAGTTTTTTTTGGAGTCGGTGCTACATCAGCTTAAGCATATTTTAACTATGTTGCTCATGAGCTTAAGTCATATAAATAGTAAGAAATATTAAATAAGGCTTAAGTTATGTACATAGATTTATGTTAGGTTAAATTAGTTTAGGTTACCTATTAGGTATTTGTGTGTTTAATTTTTATTTTGTTTTAGCTGGCATATGGAAGTCGCTTAATCGACTTCGGACGCTTGTGGGTCGCTGCAAATATAATTTGGCTAGGTGTGGCATGATTGACGAGATTGATGTACAGCGCGAGTGCGGAACGGCCGTGCAGGACATGCCACACCTGCTTTCTTGTCCGTCCTGTACGACAATGTGTACCCAGCAGGACCTTAAGGAGGCGACGGACAGGGCTATTGAGGTTGCTACTTATTGGGCAAGTAAAATTTGAGCAGGGTCTTGACTCGATAAGAAGAAGCTGGCACCGACTCCAAAAAAATCTGCTTTTTGTTTTTTTTTATTTTTCCAGTTTTAGTGATAAAAAGTTTAAATTTTAAATCATTTTTTATGTGACCAACTGACTGACCCTTCGCTTTTTCGGAATTTGGGTTACAATACCATAATCAGTGCTAAAATCGTTATTAACACAATTTTGCTTTTCACCGATGAGGAGTTCCTTTCTATAGCTACGTAGTCCATCATCAGATCACGATATTTTTTTATGGGACCACATTAAATGTAAACCCTATCGAACAAAGAAAAAATCATCAAAATCGGACCCTCCTGTAAAAAGTTATGCGTGATCATACAAAAAAAAACGTACACGTCGAATTGATACCCTCCTCCGGTATTTTATTCGTCGGGTAAAAATAATAAGACTTCAAAATACTAAAAAGCTATAAATATTTCTCCCATGCGGGGATCGAATCCGGGACTCTTAGCGCAGAATGTCAGTTCGTGTCATAAAAAATGTAGGTGCGATGATTACGCTATTAAAAATGCAACAGATTTTAATTGCAATATTTCACAAACAAATTATCTATAAGTCATTATTTCGATTGCCTTAATCAAAACATTCGATTCCTACGATACTGCGCCTACGCAATAGGATGGCGGCAGTTAGTTAATATTTATAACACACTTGCTGTAGATTACGTGCGGAAACATTACCTAGTACTTAGTAGCCGAGTGTTGTAATGACAGAAAAGGGCGAACCTCGTAATACTCGCTCACACTTAGAACATTTGGAAAACTTAACAAGTGAAGTCTGAAGGTAGGCGTGTTTGTTATGTTATAACCGGCTAGAGCATCTTCCGGTGTCGAAAAGGCGGCTATACTTTTTGGATAGACAGAGGCATCTTGCTGCCCAACAGGGAGTTCAATTTGGATCGAAGAAGAACGGACAAATATAATGTATTCTTACTAATTTCTTGCTACATACAATACTAACGCACTGACTCCCACGCAACTGTCGCTTATATAATTATTTCAAAAGGACAATGAGAGGAATCACATGTCTATACAAAGTCGCCATATATGGTGTAAACAAAACATAATTTCACTTGTGCGTGATTCTGTGACGTATTATTACAACATTTTTTATGTCGTCTTACGTACGAGGTCTACCTAAGTCAAGGAGTCGGAACGAGGTCAAATAAAACATGTTTTTGATCAAATAAACGTTAGGACTTAGGAGTAAAAATAAACAAACATCGGTTATTAAACAACTTTCTCTACTTTTTACGGACTATTGACCTAAGTTGAAGCTGGTGTCTAAGTTTAAACCGCCCACAGTCTTCTACATGGCTTTACACACCGTTGAAATGAATGATGAATGGTGAAAATCATTCAAGTTTACGCATTTCAAACAAATGATCATTTATTAAATTAGGTACATTTGCCTTGGCAGTCCAACAGTCGTACACCACTGGGCTATCTGATATATCTATAAATAATAATATATAACTAAACCAATTAAAGATTCCTAAATAAACCTACCTACTATATGTATAATTAATATGGTCACTATTATAATTATTTTAATTGTAATAAATGTTTTATGTAATTATGAATTATAAAATAATATAATAATGCTCCAAAATAATAATGTAACTTTTAATAACTATGATTTTTGATTCAGCAACCGTTCTTCTAAGACCGATTCGCCATTGGACTGTTCGTCGACAGGATGATTCATTTATTTCCGTATTGCCAGCAGGGTCTTTCACCAATGGACATTTCACCGACAGAACCTTTCTTATGCGTCACATTCGACGACAGCCCTTTCTTTATTATGATATTTTTAAATTTTAACATAACATCGCAATCATGGAGCAGATACTAAGCTCCATGATTGCAATTCGATAAGGGCTACTAGGTAAGTTCATAGCACTATTATAAAGTATTGTACCGCCTTGTATACACTTAGTTTGGCAATAAATGATTTGATGATTGTCTGCTAACACTGCTGTTTTTTTACAAACCATACCCACGGACATCCTAACGAGGGTAGTAATACAATGGAACGGGGGACTGATTACGGTGCACACAGGCAAAGGAGACCATTTTGACCTTTTTTGGACCCCATCTCCTCTTGTTAGCCATCCGTCAAATCGGATATTTTCCGTTTAATGGAATGGGGAGTGCTAACGTCATATTACCTATTGCCATTTTATCAGTGCGGCTGCAGTGCGGCCGTGCCCTAACTACCTACCCTTGGAAAACATATCGAAACGCTCTGAATATTATGTGCACAGGAAATATCAGTACCTATATACCTACCTAAATAAACAGAAGATATCTTATTATCGGTGGTAGGTACCTACATAATATTACCTATTAACATCTAGTGTACTGATTTATAGGTACAATAACAGCTAGTTATCTTATGTCTAGTTGCCTATTTCTAAATTAATGGTGCAATGCGTTTGCGAGTGGAACATAGAGGATCCGAGAAACTATCAGCCAAGTATCGCTCTTCTCGGAAAAAAATCTGGTTGTGGTCTGAAGAATCGAGATCTTAGTAGGTACCTACAGTATAAAGTGTGCATTCCTTACATAAATTAGGCTGACTCTGGGAGATACTAACACGTAAGGGAGTAAATTATACAAAGACGTAAATTAGGCTCACTTTGGAAAATTCTACGCAAAGGAGTAAATTAGGCTCGCTCTGGAAGATTTAATTTAAGGGAGGAAACGAAGGTCGAGGGGAGTTAAAGTAAATTCTCGAAAATCAAACAACAGGTTATGACTAAATTAGTACCTACCTACAAATTTATACTTCATTTTATTATAGGTACAAATACCTACAACATAATAATAACTGTACTTGCAAACTAACTCCTATCAATATGAATTAAGTAATAATCAAGTAACCGAGTGACAACAATAGTGAGGTGATGACATTAATTGAGGATATTATAACAAATAATATAAACGTGCGTTTGCTAAAAGATAAACTTCTTATGATAACAGAGTAGTCCCGATGTCCAAAACGTCCGAAATTCACGACAATTGAGTTCGCATTTTATCAACAAATAGTTAACTGTGCCATACCTACGGCAACATTATGTTATAAACTGATAAAATGATAAGTGGTTCTGGTTACCCTACAATACAATAACTACAGATAATTTTAACATGGAACTGATGTAAATAGACTTGTAGATGACATCTAGTAGGTATGATAAATGCATACCTACTATAATAAACTATGTAAAGTTCAGCTTGGTTGCAAAACTATGTATATGACACACCTAATTGTCTTATCCATTTCACCTAATAGTAAAGTTGCAGTGGGCAAGTTATGATGAAATGAAATCATATTTAGTAATTTATGGTGGTTCATCAAAAACTCATGCAGTGGCCAATCTCAATGGAGATCAACCATCTATGTAGGAGTTATTATAGCGCACTAGTGTATGCAAACACAGATGCACTCTCTATCCCCTCACTCTCAGTCCAATGAAATGGCAAACCGACACGACCGGAGAGAGATAGGGCGCAGGACCAACGGCTTTATGTGCTTTGATAATGCAGATACCATTAGGAGGACATATCTATATCATCATCATCATCATCATCAGCCGGAAGACGTCCACTGCTGAACAAAGGCCTCCCCCATACAAAGGCCTCCCCCATCATCATATCTATATACATAAACATTTTTATAAAAGCAATAAGTTACATCTGTATATCATTGTTCCCTAACTGCAGAGTTAAGCATGCTAGCCCTCTAGTACTCCTTACAAGGGTAGGTATAACTACCATCTGAGATGGTTGTATTTAGAAGAAAACTTCGATAACACAGGCGGGATCACGAATAGCTTAGTGGCACAGTACAGAAAAAAGTCGCGGGTACAATCCTGCTCCTGATAAATTATACTATAAATTTCGAACTTTACATATCTATTTGTATGATACACATTATCTTTAATATCTATACTTCTTTACTAATCCCATGGTATCCCAATGATATACAAAGTTGCATTTAAAGAATGGCAGAATGTTAGCTGAATGGTGTGAAAGCTTGAAAGAAGAAAAAAGAAAGGCAAAAAAGAGCAGTAGCAGTTGCAAGAGCCCAGGCCCAGGAAAAGTTGTATATTCTTTAGATACTCCTGGAGACCAAAAAGAACTGTACCGCCTAACTAAAGCCAGAGAGGAACGGACTAAAGATATTAAACATAAAAAAATGTATAAAAGATAAAAACATATGACAATTAAAAAGTCACATTTACAAATGCCAGGTTAGAACCTACACTCACATGCTTACAAAATAGGTCCAAAACCAATTAATAACCACATCCTCTCTAAGAGGTCGACATCTAGGGATTTCATATGACATTATATGGGAAAATTATATTTCACGCAGAAAAGTTGTTAATACCTCATGCATAGTTGGCTAATCTCCATTGAGATTGGCTGCTTTGACAAAAATTTTACAGATTTTATTTTGTTTATAATATGTAGGTATATGGTGGTTACATAGAAATATTATACTCTATAACTTTTCACAAAAATTACTGATTTTAGAACAAGGTTTCTATACTACAAGGTAAATAATACCAGGAAAATCTAATAGTTATCACTATGATTGGCAAACGGACAAGCATTACTTCCTTGTGTATAGTCTTTGTTTACCTAGCCATGCTGCTCACTGCTGTGCACTGTCAATAATTAATATTTTGTGTTGTTGTTCATGATGCTTTATTATTTCAAAACCACATACAATAAAAATATTTAAATACCTTCAATACTATGGGGTATCTGAAATATTGAGGGCCTCATTTCTATTTCATTCAGTAGATTTGTTTTGTAGTTAAGAACAAAGGAAATAGGAATGTCATTAATTAATGAGAATTCTTCTCAGAACATTTTAAAATTTGTCTATATAAAATCAATGACACTCAATATATTTTTCATTATTCATAAATAGTAGAAAGTAACTCACAAGCTTTTGAGTACTTTAGTCTTTCAAATATGCATTTTCATTGTTTACTTTATGCTTCAAAGCATAAATATATACTTATTGTCATACATATTGCAAGCTGTAGTGTCAACCTATGTAGGTATCAAATCTCCTAGTCATGACACTGATACCTGTACACTGTAAGATTTATTTTTCAAATTGTTAACTGAGCAGCTCTTGCAGCTTAAGCTCCGGACAAAAAGTTGAAATTGAAATTGTATTTAAGTTTTATAGTAAATATTGGCCTCTAATTCCTTTAACTTTTAAAAAGACAATGAGCAGTAAGATATAACCTGTTGACTAGAAAATAAACCTAGTTTTGTTGTTTGTGAACAAAAGTGTAATCAAACCATGACTTAACAATTTTTTTTCAATTCTTTATCTGGTGATATTTTTCACATTTAAGCATGAGAGATGAACAACATAAAGATACATACCTAATTATGTTGGATATCAACTACAGCTGGAACAACACTGTGACCCGAGCAAAACAGCAGGTGATACATAAAGAATGAGCGCTAAGCTGTACTCACTCAAGTCCGATAGAGATGAGGTGTTGACCTATGAGGCGCACTATCTCCTGGTCGGTCTGAGTCATGCGCAGGCCGGGCGGCTGCAGGTCGCCGTTCCGCGGCGCAGCGTCGCCGTTGACGTGGTGCGACGGCGGCGCGCCGTTGGCGCAGGGCTGGTGCATGTCTGCGGGCCGGGCGGGCGGCGACAGCCTGCGGGTCCGCTTGCGAGGCGGCCGGTGCCCAGCGCCCTCGTCGCCCGAGTCAGTGGAGGCCAGGCTGGCCCGCTCCGCTGCGCCCGCTCGCCGCGCTCGTCGGAGCGCCGAGATCACGAGCGCGCCCGCCGCATCGGCCTCGACGCCGCGACTGAGTGACGTCACGGCCGCCCGATACGCACCACCCGCGCTCAATAGACCATCTCCCTTTGTTCGTTGCTGTGAAACTGACGCTCTTCTATTCTGCTGGGTCGTAACACTGTCCTGACGTAAATGCTTTGTACGTAACTTCAACCGAGAAACTTGTACCGTTATGAAACGTCTCGTTCTCTGTTCGAGTTTGCAGCGTCCGCGATGCGTACACAAAAATCAGCTGAAAATGATGCGACAGCTGTCTTTCTTCGCTAGTGCAACATCGCCCTTCTTTCCGTTTCAGATGACGTTCGTGTCTCATTCGGTTGCGCATCGGGCAGAATCGTATATTAGTGTAATGTAATGACCTCAAAAATAAAATTAACCATGCTTCTAAAATGGTGCAAACAAGCAGATGCAATTTAAAACTGTCTTTTTACATTTAAATTTTATCATTATTCATTATTCGGATAAAATCTTAGAAATAATAAATAACTTAGAATTAACTAATACAAAAACAAATGTAATATTTGTACGTAAATTAATTTATGTACGTAAATTTCTTATAATTTTTTATTTCATTGTTAAAAACCTTTTGAAAATTTCGTATCATCTGAAATAATAATTATTCAAAACACTTTTCAAATGTTTTAATTGGAACTCCAACTCCATACTCCATACAACGGAACGTTAGGCATTTCATTTGTGTTTACAAAACTTGTTTACGGTAAACACTAAGGAATAAAAAAGACATTAATTCATATTTTAAATGTAAAAAAATCTGCTGATGTTTTTATCCCCTTTCCGGGTGGACCGATATTTTAGGGGCTATTTATCTTTAAAAAAGGCACAGTATTTTTATATTATTACATAAGTAATAAGAAAATGTTTACATACTTTTTTATACCACGAACAATACATTTCAAAACTAGTTTGTAAATGTCAATTTTTACGATAAAAATGTCACATTGACATCAATAACAGTCTATAGCAGTGTTGCCACCTTTGCCTTTTTCGAGCTAGATCTAGCACTTTTTACTTTATGTGAACCCGTTGTATCATGTCCGGAAAGAACATAAAGCTCTTTTCAATATCCCTTTTATCCATAATCTAAACAAAATGGCAAAAATCATCAACTTCAACAACAAGCTTCAGCGGAATGACCTTGGAAGTTTGTTTTGTGTGAACGCATAAAGACTATTATTATCTACTTTATATATACATAATTATAATTTTTAATAATTTATAAAATAACTCAATAATAAGTTGCAACTAAGAGATCATTATAGGATTTTGTAGTAAAATCGTAGTAAAGTATATTTCGATAATATATTGCACTAAGAGATCGTTAAGTATAGGAATATGTAGTAAAGTTACGACTTTACTTTAAAAAAGTGCTAGAATGGACTGAAAGATACTTTACCAAAGTAATGTATTATTTTTTAGTACATTCTTTTCTTTAGTACTTTTTTAGCCTTTATTATATTAAATGCATGCAGGACTTTTTAACTTGTCCAACTCCTTTCAATTTGCCTCTTTTCTAAAATTTAAAAACCAAGGTGTCAACACTAGTCCTAAAAAGTCAACTGTCACATTCGTAACTGTCAGATCGTTCATCGTTGTATCCGTCAAAAAGGTGTCTTATTTAATTTGACACTCGCAGACTTAAAGTGGTGAATGAAAAATGAATAATCAAGGGGATTGAACATTAAACTAAAATGATCATAATAGAAATATTTTTTCTATATTTGTTAGTGAAGCCAACAAATTTACAGCTTCTCATAAATGTGAGAAATCAGGTAAGCGAACTTATATCTTCTGAATAATATCGTTATAATTTTCATTTTGTATAACAGAAACGCTGGATTTTTTGAAACATTCATTTCTTTGGCTCAATAATTGCATATTTTATAGAAGACAGCACTTGTTACCTAATAATTTGCCTGACGTTCAGGGTGGCGATGTTATGCGGGAGAACATAACAGCGAATGTGTCTGAGGACACCATCACCCTGGAATTTATGCGGCTCGACGGCGTGTTCGTGTCGCAGCTCGTTGACTTCACCAATGTGAGAAAACAGCTCGTTATTTAGTTTTAATATTGTACTAAATAACAATTGTATGCATTATATTGTTACAATTGTTATTTCAGTTCGTACTTAACTATTTATAAATGAATGGCTAAATGTGTCGAGATCCTTACCCCTTATGACATTTGCAAAATACTAGTCACAGATATTTTCATAATATTCGTAAATTTTATTACTTCCCTTCCATTGCAATTGCACTTCCTTTCCATTCCAAAAAGCTTTTTAAATCAAGTCTCAGGAATTACAATGTTCTTGCCTAGTCAGTGAGTTGACTGGTCAGAACCTGAGATGAGAGAACAAGGAACACTAGGAAACTTTTACATCATCTTAAAATATAATAATTAAACTTTCAGGAAGTGGAGGCAATGATGGTGATTATCCCTGGTGAGGAAGAACTGGGTCAAACAGGACACCAGACCCTTTGCTTCCTAACCCATGCGGCCCAAGCAGACTTCATAGCCCCTGATGCTATGGCCAAACTAAGACAGGTTTGTTTTATTCAATACATACATATATGTAGTAAAAATGTATTACAACTTTCATTTAAACAAAGTAAAATAAACTAGCAAATTACCATCTATTTAATGTAATTTTGTTTGCTTGTCTAGAAAAACCCAGGAACTATTCGCGTGGCGGAAGAAGACAAAGGATGGCGACAGACGACGGCAACGGCATGGGCAGGCCGCGCCACTCGCCTGCTGTCGCCTGCCGCCGCACGGCACTGCGGCGCCGCCCGCGAGCGCGTGTATCTGCGCGCCGCCGACTTGACGCGCTGGGCGCCACGACCCGGTTAGTTGTTTGTCAACGTCTCAAGTTACATACTTTTTCGAACTCAACCAAATAAGTCATATAACCGTCTTTTTCTTATAGGAATCACTTACTTACTATTGGTGAAAAGATTAACTAAAATCTTTTGAAGCGAAAAAAAATTTGTGGTTCTGCTGAAGTCATGGACACCCTTTTTGATACTCCAATGTGACTATTGTTATAGATATTAAATATACATTTTATGCATGCTATTTTTCTTGGTCATACAGGCATGGAACAATCGTCGTACACTACAGCAGTGACGCCGTTTCCTTCTCATGTACTATCTTCAGACGCAGCCGAGGGCAGGCCCTCGCTTAGCACCTGTGCAGTTGAAACAGACCATACTAAAGACTGCATCTGTCATTTGGAGGTAAGAAATATTGCATGATGCTTACCTTAATATAGTGCAGTGATATGATTCTTACCTGGCTGGTTCTTAACAAAGTTAGATCGTGGTTGCTAGCCTCGTAGTTCTAGAAGGCTTGCTAGCCTTCTAGAACTCTGTACAAGGGGTGGGTGTAACTACCATCTTAGAGAATTTCGATAACACAGACGGGATTACGAATAGCTTAGTGCGCTTTACCCAGTAGGTCGCATATTCAAATCACGCTCGTTATCGATTTTTTCTTTCCATAAATTTCGAATTGTTCACTTAGAATGCAAAAATCCTTTATAAAATATATGTATTGCACATATCGAAATACTTTTACATCAGAGTTAAAGACAGTGAGGGAATAGAGTGCACTGGTGTCTCAATGAGATTGGCCCCTGTGACTGTACTCTGGTCAGAAATTGCAAATTATTATTTTTATTATCTATAATTATGTACTTAATGTAGGTTTATTGAAACCAATCACATGTTTTTATCTGCTCATTAGTAAATAATGCCAATTAAAATTGGTTGGAATCCGATAAGATAATAATATGTAAGTAAAAGATTTATAAATAATTAATATTTACAAAATATTAATAAATTGGCAGGTATGTGTCAACTGGTACCCTTGTGGCCTGAAATACTGCAAGGGAAAACCACAGGGTGGGCTGAGCTACCGGTGCGGCATCAAGACTTGTCACCGGTGCTACCGCTACCACTTCTATGTGCGGCGGCGCGACGCCTGTTTGAGCTACACGTGACGGCGTGACCGTCGGCCGCCACGCCGCCCCACACACTGCCAAACTTACCTCCTAGTCCTACTCATAGCTTATATATATTTTTGTAAAGAGTCTTCTGTGACCAGCGACAATATTGTGCATGCATTCTTGTAAATATTTTGTTACCGAGGCTATTATTAAGTTGTAAGAAATAAACTTTTGAATACTATTTATTTACATGTTTTATTACTGGGTAGCTATACCTATACATAATAATTTATCTAGCCGAGGATAGTTAAGGTGTGTCCAAATACAACGCGGCATTCGAGCGCGGCTGCCGCGTGCGGCTAGCCGCGCTTTGTTTGGACGACTGCCGCGCGCGGCAGCCGCGAGCTACTCTACGTAATTTACGAATAATAAGCAGAGCTACAACACACACGGCCGCTTTAATTGTGGTTTGAATACTAACTGAAGAGCGCGGCGTGTCTCGGACATGCCGCGCAGCACTGTCGCAGAAGGTTTAAACTAATCGCGCTGCAGAAATGTGTCCTGCAATCGCCGCGTGTTGCTGCCGCGCTCTTGCCGCTCAATGTTTGGACACACCTTAAGGATGCAAGTTATTTAAGTGCATCCAGGGAAAGGTTCATGTCTGTTTTTTCTGAGCACAAATTGTATCTTCCGCTCCATGTCTTCATTGTAGATAGCTTTGCATCTCTCATGGTTGATTCTTCTTCTTGTCTGAAACAATATTATTGTTACCGTAAGTCATCATAATCATTGAATCAGTTACTTATAAATGTTATAATATAGATTTATGGGTCTAAAGGTTTGTTTTCTTTACTGTACCTTATCAGACTATATTATATACTAATATGTTTATCAGACAGGGCATAGTTTCTTGGTCAGTATTGGAACAGTCTGGTGGGCACGACATGATGTTTTATTGTATTCATAAGTTTATTCAAGCTTATTTTTTTTCATTGCGAATATTCTTGTGGGCGTATGGTTTAATGAGTAAACACTATAATGGTCATAGGCATAATAAAGAAAGTCATCAATAATAAGGAATTCACGCTTTTTTCCTTTACCTAAAATAAAAGTAGGACAACATTCTACAGGTTAAACTTAAAAAACGACATAATACTCATACATAAATTACCTGGAAAGGTTTCTCGTAATATCTGGTGAGCCTGTACTGCTCCAGTAGGCCTTCCTTGCCAAGGATCCTGTTTACCAGGCGGCATGCATCGTCTACATCATTGTTTTTTACAAACACCGTGCGTGCGATGAACGATGGGTGTTTATTTGATAGCAACCGCAATGTTAAAAACATTTTGGTTCGAAATTGGTAATTCTTGCACCAACAACAACAATAAGGTTAGGTTATTATTTGAATCTGTCTAACAGACTGACATTACTGCAGTGTTGCCAGACTTGCCAGATGATCAAGTGAATTTCACCCCAGCTTTTTTCGAAATCCTCGAAGCTTTTTATAGACATTTTAAACGGTTAAATCAAATTAGTGAGTGAAAATATTCTTTATTTTGTTCACTTGGCAATCTAAATTCCCCCCAAAGAACCATTCCTTCCGTAATATTATATTATAGTCAACATGACAGTTAATAGTGCTATTTTTTGCCAAGCTGTATATAAATATGGGTAGTCATCCCTAATAAGCGTTGACTGAGTCTGAGTCCTTCATAGAGTATTCAAGAAGTTATAGAGTGATAACGTCAACCACATTGCCTTGTGCGGAGCACCATACAAATGTTAAAATATCATTTTTTCAAATTATGTTTTCTAGACGTTTTTCAAAATTTAACTCAGCAGTTAACCATGATATAAGCTAAAATGTAACTTTTTCGCTCGTGGAGCCTAGTTGAACCGCAGTCGATCGAGGTATGATCGCAAACTCAAATCGAAGCTGATCGGCACTGCGTCCGCCCTATCTCGGTTGCTTCCGAACCTGAGTGAGCCGGGCGCTAGTTGCCGGCGGCTCTACACGGGGGTGGTCCGCTCAATGGCGCTTTATGCGGCGCCCGTGTGGGCGGGACTCCTGACTGCTCAGGCTCAGGCCTTCCTACGAAGACCGCAAACAGTCATGGCAGTCAGGATCATTCGCGGATACCGGACGGTGTCACATGAGGCCGCGTGCCTATTGGCTGGAACCCCCCGTGGGAGTTGGAGGCGGAGGTGCTCGCCGAAGTTTATTGGCGGAGGGCCGAAGTGCGGGCGGATGGTGCCAGAGACCCTCCTCTGGAGGTGGTGCGGCATTGGCGCAGCGAGGCCCAGGAGGCGGTGCTGCGTCAGTGGAAGGCACGGCTGGCGGTGCCGAATCACGGTCTCTGGACCATTGAGGCGATCCGTCCGCATTTTGAGGCATGGCTAGGGAGACGGCACGGCCGGCTCTCTTTCCGCTTGGTGCAGGTGTTGTCCGGGCATGGTTGTTTTGGGGAATACCTGCATCGAGTGGCGAGGCGGGAGGAGACCCCTGTCTGCCACCACTGCGGATTCGCTGTGGACACAGCCCAGCACACTCTCGAGCAGTGTCCGGCTTGGGAGGTGCAACGGCGTGCCCTCAGCGCGGCCATCCGCCAACAGGGCGTCTCGCTGTCGGCCATAGTGCGAGCTGCAGCCGACAGCGAGGAGTATTGGGAGGCGTTCGCGTCCTTCTGCGAGGAGGTCATCTCGCAGAAGGAAGCGGCGGAGCGGGTCAGGGAGCGCGATGCGCGGGCTGATCCGATCCGTCGCGCGCGAAGGGGCAGGCGCAGGCGACAGTATGCCGCCTTGCACCCACCCTGACAAGAGCTGGCGGGCGGCTGATTCCGGTATGCCGCCCGCCTTGTCCGATGTAGGGGCGAAGGCCTTTAAGCGTGTTGGGGCGATGTCCTGGACCTGGATGCCAGGGACATTGCCCCCCCGAGTGCATTCTTGAGCGGGCCTACAGGCAGGCACTGGACGGGGCTGCGAGGCGCGTTTGCGGTACCCGGACCCGTCCGATACAGTGCTAGGAACACGCAGGGGGGAGACGTTTTTAGTGGGTGCGAGCCCCACATAACCGTATGTCCTCGGACGTGCGGTATGCGGAAGGCATTTTTTACTCCCCCCGGCCACAAAAAAAAAAAAAAAAAAAAAAAGGTATGATCGCAAATGGAGCTCGTGTCGCGGCCGCGTTGTTCATACCCGTGCTCACTGTTCATACTTCTATAGGGTTGCTCTATATTTTCTTATATACTCTAAGGAGTCCTTTAAGCTAATAAGTCTGTGTATGTAATTATACAACCTCCTTGGATATAAATTTGCCTTTGACATGTCTGTGCCTTTGACATATAAATCATGTCATTTGTAGCTCAATTAATATTCTATTATTTGTTGTTGTAAAAATTTAATTTTATTAAAATATTATAAATTAGTAACAATGGCAAACGAAAGTGACGTAAGGTCTATAATGTCCCTATCTTCCAAGTCAGAGGGTAGCACAGTTGCGATGGCTCGGAACCGATGGCGCAATGCTGCCCTTCATGATAGATGCAGCATGAATGATATGGTTATGATCAAGGAAGCGTTCCAAGCAGCATTTAAAAACAAAATGATGGCCACTGAATTTAGAAACTTATTAAAAGTCATGTTGAATGTGGAGTATGATGATGATGAATATAAAATACTATTTCTAAAGGTATTAGGTATACCTGCCTAGTCTAGATATACTGTAGACCCGTTGACATTGTACATGATGGATGGTACAAGTTATTTTTTTAACATTAGCCGTATGGCGTATATTATTGGCCATTGCTAATGGCCAATAATATCATCTTAAATCAATAATGTCCACACATGGTTTATGGTTAGATTAGACAAGAACAATAAGACCGCAGTAGACTGTATCTACGTCCTCTGTTAATTAGATAAACACGAGTCGCACTGGGGAGATCGACTGGGACGAGTTGGTGTCACACCTCATCCTAGGCTACTTCGGCAACGACGCGGAGAATCAGCACGAGTCTCTGCAGCTGCCGATCATGGGCCTACCCGTTATCATGCGCTCGCAACACAGACACCCTATATCCAGAATATGTTTCTGCCCCGATGTTGCCAAGGTTCTTGCCATCTCGTAATAATAACGAATAACGTACATAACTAGAGCCTGGTCAAGGAAAGGAATACATAGAAAAGAGCGGCAAATTTAAAATATCTCCATTTGAAACTGAAATTCTGATAAAGATTCAAAGAAGGTTCCGGAGCCAAATGGCAGAAACAGAACCGTTATAGTTTCGTTCTGTCTGTCTGTCCGTATATAAAAGCCATTTTACTCGGAAACTTACTGGCACTATGGGTACCTATTCTTCTTCTTAGCGTGTCGATGGCAGTCTAAATTGTGTCAGCCCAGAACTGGGCTACGAGATTGGCACCTCCAGTAGCGTCCATCAGGGACCTGATGGGTACCTATTGATAAAATATAAGTAGTGCAATCATCGAAAAAAAATTGTATGAATGGTGTATTAAATATTGAAATTTTAAAATAAAAAAAAAAAAACAAAAAATTGGGGTGGCACTCCTAATCGAGGAGGTAGGCAATATTTTTT
The DNA here is from genome assembly GCA_936450705.2 of Protodeltote pygarga. Classification (NCBI taxonomy): domain Eukaryota; kingdom Metazoa; phylum Arthropoda; class Insecta; order Lepidoptera; family Noctuidae; genus Protodeltote; species Protodeltote pygarga. The sequence continues at coordinate 5,764,874 of OW388255.2, read as the reverse complement.
TTCAAATCGCACTACGCAAGCGAGTGAGGTACCTATCTTTAAACAGGACTTTTAAAATAATATCGAGGTTTTATAGTACATTTATGTCAATAGTTAGTGAGCTATGCGCTTCAAAGTCGTCAAATATTGTGTGTCCTCTAATTTTTGAACAATAAAAAGTAAGACAATAAAAAAAAAATAGAAGTAGTAGGTAGAACCAAAAAGATTTTCCAACGAAAATTGATTTGAAAAATATAATATGTTGTGCAGTTTTTAAGATACCTATGGGATATTTTTGATTACAAGTGACTATAATTTTACCGAATGCAGATATAACTTTGTTTTTCTGTGTCTTGTCTTGAGAATTTGCGCTCTTTTCTATGGACAATTTTAGTTGGCAAAACTCTACATTATAATTTCTAATATTATGATTTAATTATGATAAAAACCTAACAAATCCAAATGAATTATATGGTGTATCTACTTGTAGTCCTGCTGCTACATACTAAGTACCTAAGTATTAGTTATTACACAGGATCGTAGTACGGACCCGATGCAAGGCTCGTACATAACGGCGAGCCGCGACGGCATGATCAACTGGTGGTCGCTTGACATGAAACTGTTGAGGACTGCCTACTCCTCTAGCCGTTAGTAGAGAATGCATTATATGTAAACAGTTTTATTTATTCTACTTACAAGACTAACTACTTCCCTAATTCTCTACTTAACTAATTCCCATAGACATAATATGATAAGGTTCTTCCACTTGGTTAGGCTACTATTCCGCCGAACCGCGAACTAGGTATAATTTTATGTGAAAGGTTAGAGCATAGGGTCAATTTAGTAAATATACATTGCCGCGGAACCACAGATGAACCAAGAACCAATGATTCTTGATTAATAATAATAATATTTCGTAATATTAAATATATTAGTAGGTATATTATTATGTAACTACATACGTAATTTTATTTTCACTCCAAACTGTAGTGTGTCACACACATTTACCCAATTCATGTAAGGTACCTACTTAGTAGAGGGTAATCAGTTAGTTACTTAGTTCTAAGCCTTTATATTACATTACCTATACAAATATTACATTACATATTATACCGGTCTTTGTCCGGTCAACACGTCTCCTTTATTAGGTCCCTGCTCGCCCCACATTGCAAGCAGAGTGAAAGATTACTCTTTAGAAGAAGCGTTATGACTGCAACATATAGACCGTACCTACTAATATCTACAGATGCATCGAATAGAGCATAGATGGACTACTTGCAAGATTAGTTTAAAAAAAATTTGGAATCTTCGAATTGGTGTGAGAGTGTATAGGTACTCACGCAAAGCCCAAGTTCACAAATTCGACGGCGAAACAAAAACTTAGACAAATAACCATTAAACTCATCAATATATTTTATTTTTAAAGTTTAATATTTACATAATTATGTATTATTACTTACAAGGTGTCCTTAAAAATCTCAGCCTAAGTAATTTAGGAATTAAGGAACTAAGTAGTTAAGTAGTGTTGTATATATGACCTTTATTGAAAACGGACATCGGTTCCGTTCCGCCCCACAGCGCATCTGAAAGTCCGCGCCACGTGGGTGACTGACATGGTGTGCATGCCGGACGTGAACATAATCGTCACTAGCTCCACCGAGCGGGACCTGCGTTTCTATGACTGCACTGCCAAGACCTTCACCTTGAAGATCGTCATCACCAGTTGGGAGTACATGGTAAGCTATTTCTTATAAACAATACTGTTCCGTATTTGTTATGTAGGCTATGTCAGAGCTGGATATAATTCATGAAACCATGTGATTAAAGAAGAAGTATAACTTAAATTACCTACTTAAAGACTAGGTAGATACGGTACACAAGTTATTTAAAATAATACCTATGCAAAGAATATCAATTATTACTCACGTATTAAGAAAGAGGAGTCGTGATGATAGCCTAGGGCTATGACAGGTGACTGGCAAGTCAGAGGTTTTAGTTTAGAACCCAAGGCGCGCACCTCTAACTTTTCGTGCGATTATGAATTATCACTTTGTTCGTTAATAAACAGAAAAAAATTGGTCCACGTAAGTGCCAAAAAGCAGTCCGATTTACACGAAACCTAAACAGATCGACGCAGAAAAATATGCTAATTCTCGTAATATATAACTCATTTTCGCCCAAAGTGGTGGTTAAGCGATTTAACCTTTCTACTGTCGATATAAATCTGATGATGAACTTCGGAGTCTATACAAAACGGAACTTCTCAACGGACGATAGCAATTAAACCTCTCACATCAACTAATTTAATCACTTTGTTTGTATGTGTTGCTGATAATATCGATTTCCGAAATATTAGGAGGGGGTTTGGCTATTGGTAGACTAAGTAGACTTCTAATTATAGGTTCTCTATTCAATAGATCTGCACGATGTACTACCACTTCTCGAAGGATGAGCATGAGCAGTGCATGTTGATATGCGGCGACGTGGGGGGCAACGTCAGGGTGCTGCTGTTCTCGCCCGTGATGCGCGGTCCGTTCCGGAACGAAGCCGGCCGCGCGCTCATCACGCTGCGACATATTGACTTGCAGAAAAGGGTAATTGCACCAACACGGAGCAGAAATTAGTTTTTACTAAAAAGTTTGAAAGAGATCATGTTTTATTATTATCCATCCGTATTATTTTGAACTGAAAGTATCATGTCACATGACCGGTTCATGATTCATGAATGCAAAAGATCACGTTGTTGTCTAAAAGCAATAGGCACGATACAAGCAATTGACCATCCCAGAATTTTGCTTGTTATCGATTTTTTCTTAGGGTTTCAAAAATGTTGTGACACTAGAATTGCAAGTTTTATCTCGTGCGTGGTTGTTGCAGCCCCATCTGCTACCAGAGCTACGCCTTGTGGAAGTATTGAAAATACACAATGAGTGGGTGCGGCAGGTGTCTTACTACGCATCGCTGCACTGCGTCGTGTCCTGTGCCACATGCTATGACGCTCTGCTCATGTGCGACATCTATGGCTCCAAGACACATAACATGTTTAGAGTTGAAAAGGTGTATGATTATGACTCTTGTTCTTTTTAATATCTGTTCCCAATCCCAAGTGATTGAAACCGCCTCTTTTAAGCATTAAGGCATTAAAGGATTTATCGAGAACTCAATATCTTTATTTATAATCCCTTGATTTTAGGGCATCCAATGCTTCGCGTTCGAAGAGGAGACACATGTGCTCGTAACAGGCGGGCCTGACTGCGCGGTCCGAGTGTGGAACACGTTCGTGCCCTCTAAGGCTAACGTGAACTTCATCGGTCATCACGCTGGCATTACCTGCATTGTGCTGCAGAATAAGGGGCAGACCATTTATTCGCTTTCCAGAGATAGAATCATCAAAGTGTGGGATGTGCAAGGTCAGGTTTGCATTCAGGTAAGAAATAACAATGTGGTAAAATAAATGATTAGGGAATGATAAAACTCCAATCACATCACGTGATCACGTTACTGTCTTATTTGCAGCTAAGATCTGTAGGAATAGGTATAAGTACTTTTGTTTTAAGTTATGATTGTAAGATTGAGATTTTATTATTTGTGTATTAGTGTTCATTCTTGAGTTATCAAGTAAATTAAGTATTGATTTATTTATAATTAATAATTTTCTGAATAAGACTTTCTATGTTCAATTTATTTGAAATAAATTGAGTGTACTAAGTGTAACTTTATTATATTTGCTAGAATAACATAACTTCCTCCGACCTTGTCCACTGATTGCCACTCCTTCCTACGTCAGTCGTACATCGACGTCCCGCCAGTGGTGGGCGAGCGCACCCCGATATCCGCGGTGTACAACCCGGCCACGCGCGAGCTGATCCTGGCCGCCATCAAGCTGGCAGTGGTGGTGCTAGACGAGCAGCTCAACCCACTCCACACTGACGGCTTCACGCACTCCCGCGCAGTCGCTAAGGTCCTCTACAACCCGCTGTTCAAGGTCATCATCACATGCGGCATGGACAGTATTATTATCAACTGGAATCCAGTTACTGGTCAGTTTTGAAGAATTTACAAAATCGACTAACACTGTTAAGTATTATAAATGACGTTTGTAAGTTTGAAGGCTTAATCTTATATTAAGTATTTGAGTCTATTATCAATATCATAGTATCACTTTGCAGGTAAGCGTAACGTGATGGTTCGCGACGCGCACGTGCGGCTGCTGCACGGCGAGCTGATCCCGGTGGAGATCACGGCCGCGTGCTACGACCCCGGCTACCAGCTGCTGCTCACCGGCGCCAGGAACGGAGAGCTCAAGGTATTGCCGAACATTACGAGGCTCAACTGCTCATTAAGTGTACTCTCACTTGAAAATACCTATGCAATAAAATATTGTTTCAATTTCATACATTTCCTAGGTGTGGAACTTCAACACTGGTTTGTGCCTAAGAGTGATGACTATCGAACATATGTGTGAAGTCACCAACTGCTTCTGGGTGGAAGGCAGGTAAGCTCGGCATTTGACCGAGTCATTCTCACACACAAATTCTGTCTGGTCTAGTAGGCATAGCGAATCAATATTTCTTTTTATTTATTCTACTTGTTAGAGGGTTTGTGAATTTCACCTCTTTTATAATTAGCTAATTATAAATTATACTGGTCAGGATTCTGGCAGTTGGGTGGAACCGTCACGTGACGGAGTTCGAAGACACAGGCATGGCCATGACCGGGAAGAGCTGGGAGACTCGACACACGGATGACGTGCTGGCCGCCGCCGTCAGGCCCCCACTCACGCTCGCCACAGCTAGTTATAACTCCGAGCTCATTTTGTGGAAACTGGAGACCGGACAACCATACAGGTAAGGGGGGGGGGGCATACCTACATAGTATGTACAACCCACGACCCACATAGAGCGTCCCACGGACTTCAGTCGTATGTGACAAATCCGATCGTGAATGGATTAGTCGTAAAGCAGACTATTATACGATTAAGATCCACCACATACCTACATACCGTGCGTATGTATGGTTCGACCGGCTTGGCGCCCGCCATATTACGTGATATCGCACGGTACCCCTCGCTGGAAACCTTTTATAAACTCCTATTCGTGACAGTCATGACGTTCTAAAAGTCTAATCTAAAACTTTGTTTCTGCAATATTTCTTCCGTTTGACATCCAGACGGTTCTCATGCACCGAGCCTACCCTGCGTATCAAGATGCACTATAACAAGCGTGAATCCATGAAACCACCCGTCAGCGGCACCACTGACACCAAGTCTGCCATGATGAGAAGACCATCTACCTTCCGCAAACCTGGGTATCTAATCAGCGTACATTATCACTGAAGACTTGTAGGTTATTGATACTTGTACATAAGTACGTAGATATTTAATGATTACTAGCTGCCCTGCGCGACTTTGTACGCTACTATCCTCCTTACATACGCCTATTCTACTCCAACCACAGAAATCTAAATAATAAGGCATTGCCTTATTATTTAGATTTCTGTGACTCCAACCTACCCTACCTCTACCTTACACTATTCCATTGTTTATAATATTTATTCTGCTATTCGGGACGGATAATAAAATACCTACAATAAATCAAAAACTATAAAAATTGGTCCAGTCGATCTCGAGTTATAGTGTTCGAAGAAATCCGAAATTGTTTTATACATATTATAGATAAATATTATCGATCGTCTATGCTAGAGTACTTATTAAAAAATTTTAAGGTAATTATTGTGTAGGGAGCGTACATGATTCGCACTGGTGTAATCGATACTATTGGCTTAATATGTGGCGCAGCCACATCTACTTATAGCTACATACATAAAAGTAATAATTTGCTAAGGAAAATTATTGCCCCAGAATAAAATGTGACAAGAACAGAAGAATGAGTGTAAAGCACAAAGTGGAATTAGATGATCTAGCTTTATGATCATGAGGAAGGCAAACATTGTTTTGGCTAGCGAAAATAATGCTTGGAGCTTGTAACATGTGATGTGGTGTTGTGGTAGCGGCACGCGCGACAACAACATCAACCCGTCGGCAGCTATCCAGAAGGCGACGGCGCGGCGCGTGTCCATGGTGTCCATGCCCATGCGCGCGCAGAAGATGCGCCACCTGGCCGTGCACGCCATGATTTTCCTTTACACAAGACCCAATCAGATGCACGTCGGTCAGTACAACATTCTCTCTGTACTGGCTACGGTAGGTAGATTTACTGCTACATCTGTGATCAAGCATTTTGCGTTTCTACTGCACCTGTCTGGGAGTACCTATCCGAAGGATTGCTTGATTGGTCCTGAATTGGCTGAATACAGCTAAATAATAGGTAAGTATGTACATAACCGATACCTGAATAAGGCCTAGTTTCTCTGATTTGTTTTTAAAGTATATGGATAGGTTCTACCAACTAGATTTTAAAAATGGAACAGAATTTGTATGTAATTTTCTGTCAGGTAAGGTAACAGGAACTTGCAATTGTGTAACAGGCCTTTAACACTTTGACTGCCACGCCGCAGACACAATGCAATTTTTATTGTTTGTCAGTCATGAGTCACCGGTGACTGACGTGGCGTTAAAAAGGTTAAGCTAATATTTATATTTCAACTGAATGTTTCTAGCATCTCTTCTACTTGCGGTGGAGAACGGTCAAGTGCAGTGTTGGTCAGATCACCCGGCGGGCGGCTACCAAGGCTCGTTCCAAGCCATCCACATGGCCGGGGACTATGTTTCATGCTTCGCCACAGACGACAACAATGAGTTCCTCTTCACTGGCACTACGCTAGGATACGTTAAAGTGTGGCTATTAACCAACTATCTCTCTCATGAAGAGGTCAGTATCGAGAAATTGTTTTGTTGCACGTTTTGACACGTGTTCTAAATATATGTAGGTAGGTAGGCATAAATTGAGTTATACAATGTCAACACTTACGGAACATACCTAATCGTAGTGAAAACTGCGCGATCCAAATAAAAAAGTGTCTTAGCCTCTTAGGTTGTAGTAAAAGTTTACAGTACAACAATACAAAAAGTCTCACCTCATGATTAGCACAAGTTGCGGTCCGAAGCCATTGTAGAGCAATCGTTTGTTTTGTTGATTCATCCCGCCATCTCCTTCGTGGTCTGCCGCGTCGTCGCCGGCTTGCTGGATCACTTGCTGGTCAGAATATACAATATGTTAAGAAAACCCTGTCCGATCCGTGAAGGTATTAGTAGGTATCGGGATGTGATTCTATTTGTGTAATTTTTTTCACATAATTATATAAAAAAAATTACCCCGAATAAAAATGATTAAAAAATTAAAAAATGAGGAAACTTACATGACAACACAGGCGGGCGACGGTCGGTCGGCGCACTCGTCAGTTTTCGGGTAGCGTAGCGAAGTCATATAGTGTTGTCAGTTTTTGGAATTTTACCAAATTTTAAGTTAATTTGTGTAAAAATCACACATTTAAAAAAAATATTACAACGTTATCCTTATCAATAATGTAAATTGTTTATTCATATTTGGTTATATTATTGAAGTACCTATGTGCCCCTTTCGGGTCGGACAGGGTTTTCTTAACAAGCTGTATATATAATGCGTGTTGTAGGTGCACATATGCATGCCGCGGCTCCGCTTGATGTTCCCGTTCCTGTGGACAGACCGCATCGAGGGCCGTGCCAAGCGCAGTGCGCGGGACCAGCCCAAGCCGCTGCTGCTCAACAGCTACCGCGCGCATCTGCGGTGCATCACTACTATGGCTTACATCGATGAACTCAGCCTCGTCTTCACGTATGTAAACATGAACCATCGCGAGCACTGATAGCTTAGTGGTATACGACCGTCGACTGACAAGTCAGAGGTCTCGAGTTCGACCCCAAGGCGCTACTCTCGACCTCTCACTTTTCGTAAGTTATATGCGTATTATAAATTAATTATCAGTCGTTATAACGGTGAGGGAAAACATCGTGATGAAAACAGCTCAGCTGAGAGATTTTTCAATGGTGTGTAAAGCCATGTCAGAGGCCTACGGGCGGTTTAAACTCTGACACCAGGTTGTTCATCAACCATACGATAAGAAGAAGATCGCGAGTTAGAAACTCAGTGACAACCGGGCCGCAGCTTATATTTGCATGTGCATGTGCAGTGGCAGTTCAGACTACAGCGTGCGGGTGTGGCGTCTGTCGGGCGAGTACCTACAGACGCTAGGCAGCTTCCTGCCGTGGACGCTGGACGTGACGCGTTTCCCGCCCGATGTCAAGAAATGTGCCAGTTTCACCACCTTCAAGGTACAATAGTTACCTACACAAGTACACATTAATACAGTTTAGCACACCACTTTGCCATGCACGATGAGGCGCTCGATGGAGTCGCTTTCGCGCCGGGAGACATGTCCGAAGAACTTTAATATGCGAATGCGACTCTGTACTATCGCCGAAAGACGATGCTTTATCGAGTTTCTGTAACTCCTAGCATTCGCCTCCAGCACCACATTTCTAACACCTTTAACTTTCTCATTAAGAACTTGACTTGGAACTGACTCCAAAACGTCTTAAAGTAAAGCTGGGAATACACATGACTGTAACTGGCACACTTGCATAAAGACTCTGTGCACGTGCCGCCTACTTTCACGTGTAGGTATACGTTAACTTCCATGCCTGTAGGTACTTAGCAAGCAAGTAGATGTTCAAGTAGACATTTGATTTAGGATTTAGGTGACGCGGGGGGAGGCAAAGCGGCATGTGTGAACGTATGCGACATTTCTGGACTTACTTTAAAAAAAAGAGTGACATCCAAAGATATTGGAATAATATTTCTATGGTGACATCCATAATCTTAACACTCGTCACAAAAACAAACTGAAAAAACCCAGCCAATCCATGGATTCCCAACAACGAGTAAAGTTTCGATCTGCAAGTTGCAACAAAATTCCCTCTAATAATAAGGATCTGCCTGATGCTAGGTTCAAGACAATCATTAAACGTAGGTATGCCTAAAGCCTAACAAAAATGCAGCCTAGACTACCTACTGTTTACCTACGTCCTCCAGCACACCACACCAGCGATTCACTAGCGCTGTTGAATGCTTTTCAAAATCAATTTGATTTCTGCTCTTAATGATCGATTTATCCATAAATTTGTATTATATGATTTGTCTGGCGTGTGTTGTGCTTGTCAGGTATGGCGCGGCGGCTACGTGTCGCGGTACGTGCCGGGCCAACAGGAGGTGGACAAGCTGCGCGACATCACGGACTTCGAGCTCAAGAACAAGACGTTCGGGGAGCCGCCCGACGAGCCGCTACTCGGACACTATTTCCAGCTGCCGCACCGCCCCGACCGGCAAGACAGGATCGTGCTGGACGACTCACTGCCCACGGTCACTGATTGTCTCATCTACTTTGCTATCACGCTATCACTTTTGTAGTCGACAAATTCTTTTTTTGACGTGAATACGTTTTTAAAATTGCTTACATAGTGGAGGCAAGTCAAAAAATCTATGATAGAAATTGGGAGATATTTGGTTTTGCAGCTTCGTATCTGATCTATCATCTCCATCCTAAATTAACTAAATTACAGCATTGGATAGCTAAAGGATCAAAGGATTCATTGAATTCGAAAACATGTCTGTTGTCTGATTTTTATTCGCTAGGTAGGTATCCACAAAAAAAAGGTATATTAGGTTATTAGGCTATTTGGATCTAAATTTGGATAATTTTCGATGGAATGTTATCAGACTTAGTTTGACTAAAGTCACTTTAAATTAAATTGTAGGTACTTTACTGAAAGTGCAATTTTGTTAAAGTGAGTGAATATAAATTAATAGTGCAAAATAAATGTATTTTTTCGGGTTGACACAAATTTTCCAAGCTTTGCTTTGATATGAATCATCATTGAATCAATTAATCATTTCATCACGTCATTGTCATGACGGTTGTTACAACACTTGAGTAAACCACCAAAACCACTTTCAAATACAGTCCTAGAAATCAGCTGAAAGGTCAATCAACACGAATCCGGTTACTTATTTACGTTTAATAAATAAGCACTAGGCACACGTAGGGTAATAAAATCTGTTACTATTGAACAAAATGAAATCGAAAGAATTATTTTGTATGAAAAAAAAAATGCCTCCTTAGTATTCAATATTTTAACAGGTGATTCTCTTCATGATACACATACATTATGTATTATTTCTGTTGCACGGTGTATAGTCTGTCTGACTCTAGTCTGTCCAATGCAAGTTGGACGAACTGAAGGTAAAAAAATGAAGAAAAAAATTATTATTTTTCTGACGACATTATTTGCTTCGAGGCTTATTAACTAAACTTTTTTTTTGACTGCGAATGCGACTACGTCGTGTTGAACCCGTGACAGCCATGCATGATTAACCTGTTTCCATTTTCAGAAGTCAGTAACTCGGTATGCTTACACTTTTAAACAAAAACAATACCTACTAATCATCTCTCTAAACATCACACGGCAACCTTAAATAGTCACCATCATCATCTTTCATCACGCTCTCAGCAATAGTGTTTGTGATACAGATCCCTCTATACACGCACCTGCGCATGGCGTCGACACAGCCGGTGCGGCGGCCGCCCACGCCCGAGCTGGTGCGCGAGACCAGGCTGCGGCGCGCCAAGACCAAGAAGGCGCATTTCGACGGCGCCGGGCCGCAGCTACAGCTCACGTTGCCCAGCAACACCGAGCAGCCCGCCGGCCCGCGTACCAGCAACTCGCAGGGCCAGCGCATCAGCAGCACCGGTCTGCAGCCGCGCACCAGCATCGCTGGACAGAACCCCGGCGCACCAGCGCAACAACGCAACAGCGTGTCACAACCGCGGCCGGGCCCCAGCGCTGCAGGACAGCAACAGAACACCAGCGGCTCATAACGCACTATTTTCTGTGTGTCATTAAAACTACCGCATACCAGTCGTAGCATAAACTTCATTCTAGATTCTCATAGATGATATTGTAGGGGTCGAAGACTCGTTGCCATACTCACAGAGTCTACAGACAATCAAACCCGATCCCGAGACGCAAAAAGAAGGGTGTTATGTTTGACGTGTCTGTCTGTGTGTTAGCTAAAAAAATTGAGGTTTTTAATTTATAGTTATTAGAATATAATCTCTGCCAAAATTTGTCTGCTTTCTTCAATCAAAAGTAAACTGTTAGTGAACGTCTAGGTATTCCATGTAGGTAACATGATTACTGTACCTAATGGCAGAAAAATTCGCGGATTGGAGAGATGTTTTCCTTACAATAAAATAAAAAGTGGTGCGCCCCGCGTCTTCTGTTATATTTAGATACTTTAGGTACTCTTTTTGAGTGCTATGTAAATGCTAAAAAGCACATTGAGTGTCGTTTCTTTGCTCATGTTCTGTCAGCGTTCGTCAACTCCGACTTTCTTTCTTTCTTATATTTCTAGCTGCCCGGCGCCACTTTGTACGCATCATTATCCTACCTCTACGCCTATTTACCCTACCCTTTTTTTTTTTTTTTTTTTGGGCAGAGAAAATGCCTACCGCATACCACACCGTCCGGGGAAACGGCGTGGTTATGTGGGGCTCGCACCCACTAAAAACTCTGCCTGTGCCTCTATACACCGGTTGGGGGGGGGCCGTGAGTACTGCCCAGCATGACTTTCGCGACCCCCCCCGGAAACCCTACCCTACCTTAACCCTACCCAACCCTAGGGGTAATAATTCCATTGTTTATGCTATTTGAGGCAAAGACAAATGCAACAAATCAAAAACCATGAAAATCGATCTAGCAGTTCTTGAGTTATAATAATTATTGTAACTTGTAACAAACTTTGTTTCTCTTGAAAAGGGGTTGTTTGGTTTGGATTGACATGTTTACAATTCGTACCCAATAACATTTGAATGGAATGTCCGATTTGAATGATTTAAAATGTAATCTACAGTTATGGAAACAGTCTTGAATACGAAATGAGTTATTTGGATAACGATTAATATCTGATTTCAGTCGGCATTTCTATAAACTTTAAAAATTTAATGTAAAAAAGGAGAAAAAAAATTCATAGCTACAACAGTAATTGGACTTAATAATATTATGGTATTTTATGGCAATTTTTTTTTACACCTTGGGTAATAGGTTACATTATTGAAGTTTTAGTAGGAATCCCTAATTTTTTCTATAATGTAGGTAGTTTTTGGGTTTGTTCGTTACAAAAACACTAATCTTTCCTCTTTATAATGTTAGTGTAGATATAGCTACACAGTGACAGTCATTTCCAATATCTTTGGTGACAGTACACACGGCTGCACATCAAGCTCTGTACAATGCGATGTCAGCTTATACTGGAAATGTATGTGTGTAATGTGCCTTGTGTAGGTAGGTACATTACTGACAACGACGACAACGACTGACGACTAGTGACGACGGTTACCTACACAACCGTTCCTTGTATTTTGTGTAAATTGACACTTGAATAAAATTACAATTCTTCTGAAACTATTTTCTTTTAATATGTTTACACACTTTAGAACTAAAAAAAGAACAGACTACTTCATTAGTATGTTATACCTAGGTACACATAGAATTATAGAAGTAATGTAATCATAACTTTAAAGTACGCGGTACCGATAACATAAACCTACTGTAGGTACCTCGCCTTTCTGCCCTTCTCACTGGGGCGTCTCCCAATTACTTGCTCTAGTTTACATAATTGCGCCCTCTCCAGTAGTTCGTCAACGCGTTCCAGCTCCTCGCAGTACATTGGCATGTCATTACCCTCGATAACGACTCTCAGTAGTCCTGACTGCTCTTTATTAGAATACCAGTTCTGGTACAACATAACATCACACAGCGTGACTAAGGTTTGGTATTGCAAGTTGTTGTACGACAGATTAAGCGAGCAGAGCGCCATGTTCCCGGTGCAGTACCTCTGTCCTGCTCGCATCACAGTCATTTCGTTGCGGAAGGGATCGTTGAATGGTCCGATGCGCTCTGTGATTAACAACTCAACTCTCTTGGTGAGATCGATGTTCGAACTTGCAATGCTGAATTTCTTTGAAAGCCGATGGATCGTCCGTCTCCTAGCCATTCGAAATTCATCCTGACTTTTCTCTTCGATCAATTTTTTAAAACATATGGGAAACATCTCCTTCCTCAATTTTATGTATTCTAAGTGGCGCGACATCTTCCCTTTCCCTTCATCGTGGGTAATACGAAACTCCATAAGACTTTTTAAAATACATATAGCTCCACGATCAGTGATGTGGTTCCCTGCCAGATTCAAATGTTGTAAGTTGCGATTGCTCCGAAGAACTTTACCGAATGCACAGGCGCCGCTGTCACCAATCCTGTTCGAGTCGAGGGTCAGTATGACGAGTGTTCTGGAGGCCGGCAGGGGGTAAGCCAGCATGTTGGTTAGATTTATGCAATCATGGTCGTCCAAATTACAGCGTGCAAGTGACAAATAATGCAAATTCGAGGTTTGCGTTAACAGTACCTGATAGTTGCATCCTCTGATCGGTGAATCATCAAGGCAGATATCGGTGAGGTAGGTGAATGCGAGAAACTTGGACATTTCGTAAAGTACCACAGCCGTAAGAGGGCCCCAGCGTACTGTGATCCTGTAGAGGCTCGGGTAGTAGGGGACGCACATGCCGATCACCTGGAACAGCATGCGTGGGATCTCAACGCAGCGACGGAACACGAGCTCCACGAGGCGTTCATGTTCATCCAAAACGGCGACCAGCACCACCTCGCAAGATTGCGGCTCGAGCGACGACTCTAGCTCCCTGCTGGACGTCGTCGACAGCCTTGACGCCGCCAGTGACGTTGGCCGCGTCAGGGGTATTTTTCGACGCTTTTTCGTATTCTCCACTGCTTTTTCATATTTATCTGTGAAACGTTATTGATTAATTTTTGATTTGACGACACGATTGGCATAGCGGAGGCGATTCGACTTCTGAGATTGGTGATTACAGGTATTTGTTTCGGTCTAGGTGTTTGTTCATTATACTTCGTCGACCGCGATGGCCGTTACGTCATACGGTAATTTTTTTTTTCATGCGTATGTTACTGTGGCATGCGTTAGAGGTGTCAGAGCTTACCTTGAATCGCGATGGTAAATTTGACTTCAAAAGAAGCCTGGAGCTGTTCGCACGCATAAGGCACAAACTCGAGCAGATTGTTTGGCAGGGGACGCCCTTTATTCGTGCTATCCGTGACGGATTGTCTAGACGCAGGTAATGAACGTGATAGCCCAATTTTCGACATTGCACTCGGTAGCGGCATTTTTGCTTATTTATTATTTACAATACCTAAGTATCACAAAAACCTAGGTGTTACTCAATTACTTCTGTGAACTGCAGAGTACGTAAACACTTTACTTCTTTTGAATGGCGTGTGAAACCCCAAAGCCCACAATTACGCCATACGTAAACATTATAGCATGCGTTTTACTGCTGACATTAGAAAGTAATTGAATTCGAAATCGAATTTTTTTTATCGCTGACAGATTGTTAACAGTCAAGTTAGTCAGTCTTCTGATCATAGAGTACCTATCAAAAATAGGATGGGTGTGTTTAGTGGCGTAGCGTAGCTATCGGAGGGCTAGACGGGGCAGTGCCCCGGGGCCCTTCGGACTCTGACTAACAAACTATAAATTGAACTATTGAATATTTCTCCCACATTCGTAATATAAAGAAACCAGATTCTAGGAACGCGACTTTAATCATGGCAACTTATTTATTTATGTACACATACACACAGAAATAGTGGACAACAACAAGCATTACATACAAATGAGTACAAAGGCACTGTTTATTTCAAATAGAAATTTCTTCCAACAGGCCTGCGACAGGGGAACCCACTTAATTGAAAAAACGATTTTAAATTGTTTAGTTGGCCCTAGTTTATTTTTTGCCCCAGGGTCTTTTTGATTAGCTACGCCACTGGGTGTATACCAATAGAAATCGTTAAATTATCGTTTATCAAGGGTTTAATTTAATAATAAAAAATCATAAAAAAGTTGCTTTATTCTTGTAACTCGCTGTCAGTTGTATATTGGCAAATTACCTTAGAAGAAAAAAATTGCCTGATAATTCTTCCAAGGGCACACTACGCGTTAGATCATTTACACAACTACTCTTAACATCTGTTTTTTATAATCACTAGCGCTTTAACCACGAAGCAGTTACATTGTATTTGATTCGTGGTTTTAGCCTTGGACCTTTGAACACTTGGACAATACATTTTACGAGGTTTTAGCAGACAGAGCAGCAGTGGTTTAATTAAAGATTTACAGATAGGAATAAGTTTTAGGTACCCTTAGAAAAAGCAAGGGCAAATCCGGGCAAAACTTTTCCTCCATGCTTGTACTCACAGATATAGAATTACATACCAGATGGGCAATCCGTACGTTAGAACCCAGTTAGAACGAAGCGTTCAAAGCTGATCTATTTGAAGGGTACCTAAATTCTATATCTATGCTTGTAACTAATACTAAACCCATGAAGGAAAAAAATTGCCTTTGACAATACTTCTTCTAAGACTAAACCTATAAAAGAACCTCCGCCACTTTGGCCCGGTATTTTTTTAAATAAACATTCAAAATTCAAATTAGATTCTAATTGGCCAGGGGGGAGCACCTAGCATTTTTCAGTGTATCGTGACCTTAGATCGTGACCCTATGTATATTTTATCCGCCTCTGTTTATTGCCAGAAGTAAAAAGAGAGATCTTAAGAGATTTTTTTAAAGTAAGAAACTCTTGTAATAAAAAAACAACCGAATTTCAAGCGGTATCGTATACTCATGTACAGATTGGTCAGTACCAGGTACACTTACTTCAATGTACAAGTTGTGAATTGTTCAAACTGTATAATAAAATAACAAAGTTTCTGTCTAAAGTATTTTATTGCCATAAATCAGGTCATACGAAAATATACAAACAAGAGAGATTATCAAATATTGGTGTCCTAATACTTTGTGTTTGGTGTACCGATTGTTACCACACTACTATTGGGTATCTATATGATATTATGTAACCATAATGGTCGACCGAGAGCCCACCTTAACATTAATTAGTGTCCTAAGTTGCACATTAACATTATTTTGACCACCACTCCTATCGCTTTATATAATTATGTTGCATATTTGCGAGAATTGTCAACCATAGATGTACCACGCCGTAAATAGTGGATAGATAAGACTATACTTCGGAGCTGTTGCATGTGGTGTTAGTTGGCGTTCTCTCGTTTGACGCCGCTGAGCACGATGTAGGGGGACTGTGTCTCGCGCTGCTTGTCCTGCAACATCTGTAGAGTGCCCAGAGGAGTGTCCGTAGAGCTCATCTTCTTCATTAGCTGGAAATATACAACAATATAAATGAAATAGTGGCACTAATAATTTAAAAAAAAAACATCTTTACTTATAAACACATTTGATTTGATTAGAACGCTAGGGAAAGAATATTGACTTGCGTCATAAAAAGGTATTTGAGAAACAAACTTCAACTCGCAGATTGGGTAGGTATGTGTATTGTGTATACAGTATCTTATATTAAGCAGTAGTAGTAACGTGACATGTTGCCTTTAAAATGACTGAACACGAAGTAAAACTGCAGTGGCGTGGAAACAATATTAGTAACTAACCCCTTCCTGCACAGCTTTTTTGATTCGCTTCTCCTGTTTATTCTTGCCGGGCCCCTTGCCGTGGAACTTGTGCGAGAGATAGCGGAATGCTTCCTTGGGGCAAAGCGGGCGGCCATCATCATCCACGTACTCCAACTTGATGTTAGGTCGGAAGTTGTTCTTCTCGCGGAAGTCTTGCAGCGGGCCCGAGTGACCGCCACGCTCACGACGACCGTACTTGTCGTCCTCACTGAGGAAACACATAGATTACTGTATAATAAATTGTCGCAAGTTAAGGGTTCAGTGTGTAATTGATAGACTCATGAATGTGGCATTATACTTTTTGATGAAGGTTGGGCTACTTCTTGCTGAGCGCCAGCTGCAGTAGTGTACATACCCGTATGTCTTGTCCTCGATGGAGTAGTGCCTGGCGGTGAGCAGATGCCTGGTGGCGGAGTTGGGCTGCGGCGCGGCGCCGGCCCGCTCGAGGTACCCCTTGCTGAGCGCCAGCTGCAGCGCGCCCCACACGCCGGCGCCCAGCGACGGCTCCGCCTCCAGACCCACGCACGAGCCTGCACGACACAATTCTATATATCTGCATACTAATGATCCCCATGAATAGTCGACTTGCAACAAAGAGAGATCACACAAAACGAGATCGACTACCTCACCAACAGGTACCCACCGAATAAACCCTTCTGCGACTGTGTTGACATGTTGACGTGTCGACATGATGTTTGGTAAAACCATGTATCCCTACAGCATACCTTAACCCTCCGGTTTATGCGAGTAGCCCAATCGTGAAAGGTAGCGGAACTCAAGGCACAGTGCGCGGCTGGCAGACCGCAGTTAGTAGGAGGCCCAAGTATACATATATCAATAAAACCTAAATATCAATAAAGTTGTTTTTGTTGTTGGTCTCTTGACATCTCGAAGGCTTTCGATAGGGAACAAGTTATGACGGTGAAACGCCTGCGTTATTAGCGAGCTTCTACAGCTTCCCCAGGCATGACGACAGTATCAAAAAGTTGTCGATTTAATGATGTTAGGGGAAACATATAAAAAAAATTAAAACACTGCTTCAGTTTTATTTAAAAATATAAGATTATTAAGATTTTCACTGAAATGAAACAGCAATCACAGCGTATGACGTCACGCTTAGGTCTAATCCACTGTCAACACTGTTTTGTTGTATTGAATATTTGACATGATTACCTACGCGTGACGTCAGAGTCGACGCCATAACACCTAAGAGCTTTTTTGACGCACCGCACTATTGAAAAAATATTAGAAAAATGGCTTTATATTTCGTTAAACTAAAGTTTATTACCGAGATAAAGGTTTTTTCGTAAATAGTAAATGTGTACCTACATTTCGGAAGAATATTTTTAACGGATGGTTGTCTGACCAAAAGGCTACAAATGCCGTCATGGATATAATCTCTTCGTAACCTTATTCCATCTACATAATATCATGATTACGCTTATGCCCAGCACCCGCGGATATGCAGAACCCTTGGGATTTCATAATGTGGGCGTACTGGATACCTATGGCTAACCCTTTGGGGAATACAGGCATGATATAACGTATGTTAATTAATTAAAGTAAAGTTAATAACTAAAGTATACATTCTAGAGACTATAATTATTTAGTTAAAACGTGTACCATTTTAGAGCAAAAATTGCAAAAAAAAACATGTTTATTGTGTGGGGTGCCCAACCCCAACTAAATATTATTTATTTTATTCTGTTTTTAGTTTATTTTAGTTCGGTAGTAGTAGTTTCTGTTTTAGTAGTAGTAGTGTTGTTATAGCGGCAACAGAAATACATCATCTGTGAAAATTTCAACTGTCTAGCTATTACGGTTCATGAGATACAGCCTGGTGACAGACGGACACCGGAATGTCAGTAATAGGGTCCCGGTTTTTACTCTTTGGGTAAGGAACCCTAAAAATCTAAATGTTGTACAACACTTAGTTGAACGATTGCATGTTGAAGTGTTTACCTGCAGCGAGGTCGGCCGGCTTCTCGTTGTCGACGTCGACACGGCTCCAGGCGCCCGCATTGCTGTCCAACTCCGCTTCCACCTCCATATCCTCGCGCTCAAAATCCTGCACCGTCATACAGTAAACACATGACATTTTAATCTAATCTTACTCTTGTCTTGTCTTCTTGTACTAGTTTTAAAGAGGTAAAGGAGTTTGAACATATTTTTTGTATGGAAGCTGGCATATCCGGTTTGGACATTTTTGTAGTGAACATGGACATAGTTGCAATGGCATAGCCAGTAATACTAGATAATTTCGAAAATAGAACAGAATTTATACCAAGTTATCTGTTAGAGTATAAATAGCGATTCATTTAATATTAATAGGCTCTGTAACTTACTGAGGACAAGTAAGAGATTTTCATCATTATCATCAACCTATAGCAGTCCACTGCTGGACATAGGTCTCTCCTATTGCACGCCATTGAGCACTATTTTTGGCTATTCTCTTCAGTTCGTGCCAGCCACCTTGCGAAGATCGTCATTGCATCTAGCCTGAGGGCGACCTACTCTAAGTTTGCCGATCCATGGTCTCCAGTCTCCACTCAAGAACTAGCTTACTCGATCGGTAATCTGTTCTAAGTAAGCTTAAACTTAAATAAAAAAGTAGGAACCAGTCATTCATTCGACTCATTCACAATCAGAGGACATATACCAGTTAAATTGTGATGCAACTTGCGGTGGGTAGCTATGCCACAAAGGTCCAATAACATTTGTTTGTTTATGAATATGTAAGGGGGTAATATCAAGAACTACTGAATGAATTCTAAAATATTCTAAAAATATTATTTTACTAATTTAAAATTTTACAACTATACTATCCCTGAACATAGGCGACACTTATACGGGATAATTTTATTTTACCCGGGCTACGTGTACTTTATCTACATACAGACGATAAAAACATAAGCATTATGCTAATAAATTGCTGCCCTAAGATAGAAGAATTACTGTAGCTGACCATGATCTCAGCATCATGGTCCCTGTTCCCAGCAAGCCCGTAGGTCGGGATGTCTCCGAGCGTGCGACAGAACTCTGCCGTGGCATCCAGCACCATGGAGCTGCCCCCGGCCTCCTCGTCACCTGCTGCCTCTTCTTCCTTCACACGATCTAGGATCTCTTCCACCTGCAGGCACGAAAACACTAAATAGGTAATGTTGGATCGTAACTGGAGTAGTGTCAACACGTTAGAATCCAATGATCAGCGCTGGCTAGCGGCGGCAGCACGTGGCTTACCTTGGGCGCGGCCAGCTCCAGCTGGCGCAGGCGGCGCGCGCGCGCCAGGGCCGCCTGCAGCTCGGTGTCGGGCTCCGTCTCGTCCTCGTCCACCAGCAGCGGCTTCAGCTGTTCCGGCTTCACTTCTGTATGGGGAAAGTACTGCCACTTTATACAGGATAGTGATAATTTTGCCCAAAAGGTTTGTTAACTCGATGAAATGATTAACAACCAATTTATTTTGTTGATTGCCTTTGATTTTGTTTACTAAACTTACTGTCAAGACATGGTGTAAGAGGAAACACATTTAAACCAATAAATTAAATTTAAGTCAATTAAAGCAATGTATTGAGTCAAACTACTCTTGATAAAAATTACAGATAACGGTTTTGCTAGAATAAATACGAAGTTCCCCAAGGTAATATACTGTATAAATACTGTTAATACCTGTATCGTCTGTATCGAGTGGCGCAGTGGCGGCATCATAATCATCCACGTCAATTGGCTCGTGTTTGGCTTTCTTGCGGAACTTGCCCTGCACACAAATATTATCGTCAGTTTATTACAATAGTAGTTGTTCTTTTGGCTTTCTTTAACAACAGTAATTAATCATGTACTATCAGGGACAAACCTGGTGGACCACTTTGCTTACAAAATCGTTTGAACGATTCCCGCACGCACACTCAGTCACTTTCATACACGTCCATATTTATCATTCAAATAATAACCCTTGTTTCATTAAAAATAGAGTTCTAAATAGCGTGTACTCGGTGGATCGTATTAGTTTCGTAAGGACTTTGCGCATATCCGCTCCATATTTATCATTCAAATAAATTCCGTATTGGAGATGCAAACAGAGTTCAAAATAGCGTGTAACCGTTAGATAGCTTCCGTTTTCTCGGAACTTAAGATGTGTCTGTGCGACGCGCCGCTGCTTGGTCTATTGTTTATATGACAACACAACGCAAGCCAAACATTTAGGAAAACCAGTTATTAAAGAATAATTCGCTATGGTTATGGTTTGTGTGCAAATATCCATTCCGGAACGATTTTTTAAGTAGGTGATAAGAACCAAATTTGAATGACGCCAAACAATTCACAGAGCAATAAGATTCGCACTCATTACTACTACTAGTTTTTTGTTTCTGTTTATTAATAACATTAGCACGATATTGATTGATAAGAATTTGATTTTTAGATGAATTTCAATCTACATTTTAAATATTGTGATACCTATAAATTATAGAGCTTTGTTTTTTGTAATAAGTAGGTATCAAATAATACATGTGATAATTATGAAAGAAACTAAAATATCCGATCTTTGTGTCGGCTATCTTGTATTGTTTTATATTATTGATACTTACTTACTTATTATTGATCAGAACCTTTGTTGTTATTATGTTAAAAACATTTTAATTATTAGTCTCTATAAATATAAGACAATATTTTGAAGCTACCTATTGCATAGATTTTATCGCGGGCTTTGAGCGCGGCGACCGAATCAAGAAGTTCTGTAACGAAAATAAAACCTAAGACCCTTTATTGCAGAATAATCTATTTAAAACCTTATTAACTAACGAATAAGATATATTTTATGTTGACACATTAAAATTTTTGTAGGAACGACTATTTTGACTACAACATTAGCTGACATCATAGCTTTGCGGTTGGGCGAGCGCTATGAAAGTTTTAGGTTTCCAGTTTGATCCTCATTTCTGTTTACAATTAAATTATTTCTTTTTGTATTTTGTTTTTGTCATCGAGTTGAAGGAATTAAAATAATTACCTATGATTATAGACTCACGCCTGTATTTCCCAGAGGGGGTAGGCAGAGGTGTGCAGTGCACCCACGTTTCGCCGGCTATGTTATAAGTCCCATGTAATAGGGGGCGAGCCTATTGCCATTAACCGGGCACAATTCCAGACTCCGTGCTGCTACTGAGAATTTCCTAATGGAAAAACCCAATAACACTTTGCCCGACCCGGGGATCGAACCCAGGACCTCGTGCTCAGCAGTCGCGCTTGCTACCACTAGACCAACGAGGCAGAAATAATTATGTATTTTTGTGTTAATCAAATTGTTTACTTCTTAACAAAAGAATAAAATACTAAAGATTACCTACCACTACCATCTTGACCACGATTCTGTAGGTAATCATTCTATCACATTCACTAACATCGGTAAATTCTCAATTATTGTTTTATTACTTACTTGCTGAAACCCGAAGGAAACATAAATGAGGAATTACCTATGCTTTAGCAATTTAATGCTAGCTTTAAAAAACGATAGTTTTCAATTCAGTCTTTACTTCGATTATAATTATAAATTATTAGGTATACAATTTTTTTTATAATTGCATAAGTTGATAAAAAATGCCATGCAGTCCCCGAGTGCCACACGTTTTTTTATTTATTTACCCCATCGATCGCTCCAAGAAGGTTTAGTTTACTATGTGGCCCTAAACTGCAACTTTGGCTGTTTGGAAACCGATGAATAAAATTGGTTTTCCTAATCGAAGTCCACATCCTAATTAACATAACTTTGAAGTCGATAGTGATAATTATTATCTGCTATTACCTCATAAGAGAAGTATAAAATAAAAACTCAACACATTCTCAGTTGTATAACCACTGTAAAACACAATCTGAAAATAAGTATAGGTAATACAACTATAACGTTATTTTCTATTAGCAGATTTAAAGATTTTAAATTTTGATTGTTTACGCGTGGTTTCTAATACTTTCTCACTCGCTCACTGACTACTTGTTTCACAAATTCACAGCAACATTGATAGATAAGCAAAATACAAGTTTTAACATATCATCGACCCCACTATTGAAAAAGGCCCGAACACTCGTTTTTGCGCTCACACATTTTGCGCATATCCGCTCCATATTTATAATTCAAATAAATCCCGTATTATAGGTGCAAACAGAGTTCTAAATAGCGTGTAACCGTGGGATAGCTTCCGTCTTCTCGGAACTGAAGACATAGCTTAAGATGTTGTGTGCGACGCGCCGCTTGGTCTATTGTTTAAATGACAACAACAAAGCAAGCCAAATATTTAGGAAAACCAGTTAATAAAGAATAATTCGTATCTTCAATAAGCAAAATGTGAACTTATGGATTGTGTGCAAATATCTATTCCGGAACGATTTTTTAAGTAATAAGAACCAAATTTGAATGACGCCAAACAATTCACAGAGCAATAAGATTCGCAATCTACATTTTTTTCTCATTACTACTACTAGTTTTTGTTTCTATTTATTAATAACATTAGCACGATATTGATTGATAAGTAGTATTTGATTTTTATATGAATTTCAATCTACATTTTAAATATAGTGATACCTATATACTATTATAGGGCTTTGTTTTTTATAATAAGTATCAAATAATACATGTGATAATTATGAATTAAACTAAAATATCTGATTTTTGTGTCGGCTATCTTGTATTGTTTTATATTTCATTGAAATACTTATTATTGATCAGAACCTTTGTTGTTATATTAAGCTACCTATTGCATAAATTTTACCGCGGGCTTTGAGCGCGGCGACCGAATCAAGAAATTAAAACCTTATTGACTAACAAATAAGGTATATTTTATGTTGAAACATTAAAATCTTTATAGGAACGACTATTTTAACTGCAACATCAATTGACTACATAGCTTTGAGGTTGAGCGAGCGCTTTGGAAATGATAGAATCCCAGTTCGGACCTCAGTTCTGTTTACAATTAAATTATTTCTTTTTGTATTTTTTTTTTCATTCAGTTGAAGGAATTAAAATAATTATGTATTTATGAGGTAATCAAATTGATTACTTCTTAACAAAAGAATAAAATACTAAAGATTACCCACTACTACCATCTTGCCCACGATTCTGTAATTTTGTAATCACATTCACTAACATTGGTAAATTCTCAATGATTTTTTTATTACTTACTTGCTGAAACCCGAAGGAAACATAAAGAAGTAATTACCTATGCTTTAGCAATTTAATGCTAGCTTAAAAAAACGATAGTTTTCAATTCAGTCTTTACTTCGATTATAATTATAAATTATTATACATTTCATTTTAATAATTGCATAAGTTGATAAAAATGCTATGCTGCTTTACCGCGGCAGTCCCCGAGTGCCACACATTTTTTTTTATTATTTATCCCATCGATCGCTCCAAGAAGGTTCAGTTTACTATGTGGCCCTAAACTGCAATTTTGGCTATTTGGAAACCAATGATTAAAATTTGTTTTCCTAATCGAAGTCAGATCCTATTTAACATAACTTTGAAGTTAATATTAATAAGAAATATTTATATTAATAAGATATAATATTATTAAGATAATTGTTATCTGCTATTAACTCATAAGAGAAGTATAAAATAAAAACCCAACACATTCTCAATTGTATAACCACTGTAAAACACAATCTGAAAATAAGTATAGGTAATACAACTATAACGTTATTTTCTATTAGCAGATTTAAAGATTTTAAATTTGATTGTTTACGCGTGGTTTCTAATACTTTCTCACTCGCTCACCGACTACTTGTTTCACAAATTCACAGCAACATTGATAGATAAGCAAAATACAAGTTTTAACATAACAACGACCCCACTATTCAAAAAGGCCCGAACACTCCTTATTTCTCATGTAGCAATAATAAACTTTATAATCATCATGCCAGAGTCCTTTGTAGCGTGTTGCTGGTTTCAAGAAGGCTGTGTGAAAGAGACACTAATAGAAGGGAAGCGTGTGTGATAGAGACACTGATAGCGGGAGGCGTGTGTGCGTGTGCGCTGTGTTGAGCGAGATTGCAAGCTGCCAAGCGATTTTCGCCTAAGAGTGTATCACCGGCCGTGTCCGCGATAGTACATTGAGAATTATAATAGTTGTGTTCTGCATACCTTTCGCTTGGGTTTCTTAAATTTGGCCTGTATCTCGTGTTCGTTAAGGTAGTCGGACGCGATCTGTAGGTCTGGTAGTTGCAGAGACTCCAAACGTTTGTCGCCGCCGCCTTGCAGGCGCTCCTGTCTCTGTGCAGGGACATTTTTTAAAATTATTATAGAGTATTTTTTTTTTTTTTTTTTTTTATTTTTTTTTGTGAATTTTTTACATGTTATAGCACATGATAGCTTATTAAATATAACTATTTAATAAGAAAATTTGAAAAAACAACTGATACGGATGGGATTCGAACCCACGATCTTCGACATACCGTGTCGACGCTCTAACCGCTGAGCCACCGTATCCCATCGGCATCAATCGAAATTTCAAATCTCTTTTACACGCCTTAGGCGTGTGGCGACATCTATCGAAATACATTACGTATTCCGACCCAGTGCTCTAAACTTTGCAGTTTAAGTAGACACCGATGCGATATCACCAATTTTCTTAATATTTTTTTTTTTGTGAATTTTTTACATGTTATAGCACATGATAGCTTATTAAATATAACTATTTAATAAGAAAATTTGAAAAAACAACTGATACGGATGGGATTCGAACCCACGATCTTCGACATACCGTGTCGACGCTCTAACCGCTGAGCCACCGTATCCCATCGGCATCAATCGAAATTTCAAATCTCTTTTACACGCCTTAGGCGTGTGGCGACATCTATCGAAATACATTACGTATTCCGACCCAGTGCTCTAAACTTTGCAGTTTAAGTAGACACCGATGCGATATCACCAATTTTCTTAATATTTTTTTTTTTTGTGAATTTTTTACATGTTATAGCACATGATAGCTTATTAAATATAACTATTTAATAAGAAAATTTGAAAAAACAACTGATACGGATGGGATTCGAACCCACGATCTTCGACATACCGTGTCGACGCTCTAACCGCTGAGCCACCGTATCCCATCGGCATCAATCGAAATTTCAAATCTCTTTTACACGCCTTAGGCGTGTGGCGACATCTATCGAAATACATTACGTATTCCGACCCAGTGCTCTAAACTTTGCAGTTTAAGTAGACACCGATGCGATATCACCAATTTTCTTAATATTTTTTTTTGTGAATTTTTTACATGTTATAGCACATGATAGCTTATTAAATATAACTATTTAATAAGAAAATTTGAAAAAACAACTGATACGGATGGGATTCGAACCCACGATCTTCGACATACCGTGTCGACGCTCTAACCGCTGAGCCACCGTATCCCATCGGCATCAATCGAAATTTCAAATCTCTTTTACACGCCTTAGGCGTGTGGCGACATCTATCGAAATACATTACGTATTCCGACCCAGTGCTCTAAACTTTGCAGTTTAAGTAGACACCGATGCGATATCACCAATTTTCTTAATATTTTTTTTTTTGTGAATTTTTTACATGTTATAGCACATGATAGCTTATTAAATATAACTATTTAATAAGAAAATTTGAAAAAAAAAAAAAAAAAGATACGGATGGGATTCGAACCCACGATCTTCGACATACCGTGTCGACGCTCTAACCGCTGAGCCACCGTATCCCATCGGCATCAATCGAAATTTCAAATCTCTTTTACACGCCTTAGGCGTGTGGCGACATCTATCGAAATACATTACGTATTCCGACCCAGTGCTCTAAACTTTGCAGTTTAAGTAGACACCGATGCGATATCACCAATTTTCTTAATATTTTTTTTTTTTTTGTGAATTTTTTACATGTTATAGCACATGATAGCTTATTAAATATAACTATTTAATAAGAAAATTTGAAAAAACAACTGATACGGATGGGATTCGAACCCACGATCTTCGACATACCGTGTCGACGCTCTAACCGCTGAGCCACCGTATCCCATCGGCATCAATCGAAATTTCAAATCTCTTTTACACGCCTTAGGCGTGTGGCGACATCTATCGAAATACATTACGTATTCCGACCCAGTGCTCTAAACTTTGCAGTTTAAGTAGACACCGATGCGATATCACCAATTTTCTTAATAACTTAATAAAAAAAAATATTAAGAAAATTGGTGATATCGCATCGGTGTCTACTTAAACTGCAAAGTTTAGAGCACTGGGTCGGAATACGTAATGTATTTCGATAGATGTCGCCACACGCCTAAGGCGTGTAAAAGAGATTTGAAATTTCGATTGATGCCGATGGGATACGGTGGCTCAGCGGTTAGAGCGTCGACACGGTATGTCGAAGATCGTGGGTTCGAATCCCATCCGTATCAGTTGTTTTTTCAAATTTTCTTATTAAATAGTTATATTTAATAAGCTATCATGTGCTATAACATGTAAAAAATTCACAAAAAAAAAAAAAATATTAAGAAAATTGGTGATATCGCATCGGTGTCTACTTAAACTGCAAAGTTTAGAGCACTGGGTCGGAATACGTAATGTATTTCGATAGATGTCGCCACACGCCTAAGGCGTGTAAAAGAGATTTGAAATTTCGATTGATGCCGATGGGATACGGTGGCTCAGCGGTTAGAGCGTCGACACGGTATGTCGAAGATCGTGGGTTCGAATCCCATCCGTATCAGTTGTTTTTTCAAATTTTCTTATTAAATAGTTATATTTAATAAGCTATCATGTGCTATAACATGTAAAAAATTCACAAAAAAAAATATTAAGAAAATTGGTGATATCGCATCGGTGTCTACTTAAACTGCAAAGTTTAGAGCACTGGGTCGGAATACGTAATGTATTTCGATAGATGTCGCCACACGCCTAAGGCGTGTAAAAGAGATTTGAAATTTCGATTGATGCCGATGGGATACGGTGGCTCAGCGGTTAGAGCGTCGACACGGTATGTCGAAGATCGTGGGTTCGAATCCCATCCGTATCAGTTGTTTTTTCAAATTTTCTTATTAAATAGTTATATTTAATAAGCTATCATGTGCTATAACATGTAAAAAATTCACAAAAAAAAAAATATTAAGAAAATTGGTGATATCGCATCGGTGTCTACTTAAACTGCAAAGTTTAGAGCACTGGGTCGGAATACGTAATGTATTTCGATAGATGTCGCCACACGCCTAAGGCGTGTAAAAGAGATTTGAAATTTCGATTGATGCCGATGGGATACGGTGGCTCAGCGGTTAGAGCGTCGACACGGTATGTCGAAGATCGTGGGTTCGAATCCCATCCGTATCAGTTGTTTTTTCAAATTTTCTTATTAAATAGTTATATTTAATAAGCTATCATGTGCTATAACATGTAAAAAATTCACAAAAAAAAAATATTAAGAAAATTGGTGATATCGCATCGGTGTCTACTTAAACTGCAAAGTTTAGAGCACTGGGTCGGAATACGTAATGTATTTCGATAGATGTCGCCACACGCCTAAGGCGTGTAAAAGAGATTTGAAATTTCGATTGATGCCGATGGGATACGGTGGCTCAGCGGTTAGAGCGTCGACACGGTATGTCGAAGATCGTGGGTTCGAATCCCATCCGTATCAGTTGTTTTTTCAAATTTTCTTATTAAATAGTTATATTTAATAAGCTATCATGTGCTATAACATGTAAAAAATTCACAAAAAAAAAATATTAAGAAAATTGGTGATATCGCATCGGTGTCTACTTAAACTGCAAAGTTTAGAGCACTGGGTCGGAATACGTAATGTATTTCGATAGATGTCGCCACACGCCTAAGGCGTGTAAAAGAGATTTGAAATTTCGATTGATGCCGATGGGATACGGTGGCTCAGCGGTTAGAGCGTCGACACGGTATGTCGAAGATCGTGGGTTCGAATCCCATCCGTATCAGTTGTTTTTTTTTTTTTTTTTTTTTTCAAATTTTCTTATTAAATAGTTTTATTATAGAGTTTTATGTTTGTGATTAGTACCATCGATACAAAAAAAAATAGTGCATTTTGAACATAGAAACAATAGTAACCATCATATCCCTGAACTTCTTAGCTTCCAGCACATCATCGTCCCCAATAACGAAGCCTTTGCTCTTGTCTTTGTTATCCTTGTAGATCTCGTCATCGTACTTGGCCAGCACGGGGCGGCGGTACCCGAGAGCGGCGGCCTCCAGCTCCGCGTCGTCGTCGTAGGCGCGGTAGCCTGCCTTCGCTTTCTTCGCTTCTAGAATATTCTGTAGATGGAAATTACAAAATGTCTTAGGATAAATGCACTAGCGGTAGCGTTTGAGTTACAACTTATTTGGTTTCGCTGGAACATAGACACGATTTTATAAATAGATTATTGATGCATTGTAATAACGCTATTTGCTAGCGAAGACCTATATTTAGATATTATAAAACTCACAGTTGAATACACATTTTCAAAACTAAGTACTGCCCAAAATCAAATATTTAGCCTAAATTCGTTAGTTTTCTAAAACTAGCGTCAGAGCACTATACGTATCAAAATCATTTGTTGTTTGCAAAGTCACTTTTTTATTAGTCTAGATTATAAAAAATACATCAAGGGCCGTGTCAGCTATGACCTACGCGATAAATTCTGCTGCAAGTGATAAGTAATAGCTGAGTCTTACTCTTATATTACAAAGTTGGTATAACATCGTTAGGAGTCACGTTACCTTCTTGCTTCTCTCGTCGTCCACAATGTTAACGTTGACGAGTACATCCTCCTTGTCCTCGGCCAGCACATCCTTGTCGGCCAGCGTCAGTACCACATCACGTTCATCACCAATCTGTTACATTATACATCATTATAAGATTAATTACTTTGTATAAATAACAATATCTTAGTTATTTAATTAACTAGGCAAATAGTAAAATTGAATTTAATAATAGTGGTGATATTTGTGTGAAGTGTTATAAAAAGACCCGTTGCTACACAATGACAAATTGACAACATAAACGGATGAGCCACAACCCATCGACTATCCCACACCTGAAACTGAAAAACTGAAGCAAAAAAAAAACGAAATTATCAAAAAAGTTAGATATTCCTACCTTTTACAGCTACACATTTGTACACATATCATTTACAGCATTTCGAATACTGCGTCCACCTCATCCCACATGGCTGTCTACATATTAGCATCATTACCAAATAATACTAACAGCATCAATGTCGTGCGCGACCCTGAGTCCCCGTAGCTCGTGGTGCGAGTACCTCTTCTGCCTGTCCTCCTGCTCTTCCTCCGCCACCAGCGCCGACACTCCGAACACTGCGTCCATCTCATCCAACATAGCCGCCTGATACATAATTATTATCATTATTAACAACCTTAGAAAGGTATGTCGTATGGTAAGTTCAGTAAGTCCTACATAAAATCCTACAAATAATGATTAATCTAATCTAATGGGAACCCTTCTCAACCGTCGTTAAAACTAATGAATAATTTTATAGTAAAATCTATTGGCGCCTACCGGCCGAGCGTTGCCTTAGCGGCGAAACTTGGAGAACCTTAATAATGTCGTGTAAAAAGAAATGCAAACGGACCCTCTTAGCTGCTTCACGCTTCTGTTTGTCAATGTCACGTGACCGTCTCACCCACGCTGCTGCGTCATCCTCATCAGACTCTTCAGCCAGGAGAGTTGTTTGTAATCTGGATAGCAAAAAATATATTTAAAACCATGACATAAACTACGAATCCCATAAAATAATAGATTATTCCAACATAATAAAAAAGTGTGCCTGAAATCCATAAAAAGAATTCCAATTTCCGACAGTTTTAATTTATTATTACACTGTTTAGAGGGGCGGCATTGTGCTACAAAAGTACAAACTTATCTGTCTGTCATATTATTCATGCATACTCGTGTTCACAGGAGCAAACCTATAATAATCGACCAAATTGTGATGATCTAATATATGGTCAAACTGAATGTGAGAGTTACATACTTTTGTTCAATCTTCCTCTTCTCCTTGCGAACTTCAAGTTTTTCTCGAATCTTCTCAGATTTCTTTTGCTGTGAGATGTTGGCAGCTGGCTTATGATAAAACTCGCCCAGGTCGTCCTTGATCTTGCCATCCTCTATAAACATTCAATAATAAACATAATTTATTTGTGTTTTTATCTAGCAGACACTCGAAATAACTGAGGGAATTACGTCCATAATTATATTAAAATAATGAAATATCAGATTGAATTAAATATTGAACAACTTGAATACATGAAATGAAATCATCTGTATGAAATGAGTATCTACAATATGATGAATATAATAAGTGAGCACAGACCTGCTGGCTTCTCTGCCCTCTCGAGAGGCTTGAGGCCGAGCTTGGCGCGCAGCTTGTTGGTGTCGTCCACGGACAGGCTCTCGTGCGCGGCGCCGGCCGACGCGGGCGAGCGGGAGCGCTCCGCCGTGCGCGACGAGCTCTCCGACCGCCGCTCTCTGGGGACACTACTAGCTTTAGTACTTGTGGACTGTGCAGTGACTATTACTGACAGCATGAGTTATATAATCTGATGATTGATGGCTTTACACACCTTCAAAGGGCACAAGGGTAATAAGAAAATGGTTATTGTCTAGTCAAGTATAGTAACTATGACAGATAAATATTTAATAAGAAATTTGAAATATTTATATTTAATAAGCAAACATGTGCTAAAACATGTAAAAAATTCACAAAAATACTATGACAGATGTTGTCTAGTTTTTTTTAACTTTGCTTTAAACTTAGTTGTCGTCATGGGTATCGTGGGTACAATTTACATACATACAATTTCACATTTTTAGATAACACAAATATATTTCTAACGTTATCTACACTATCCTACCTAAACCATTTAAGTTTGTTGGAAAATGTAGAGATAGTAAAATTAATCCCATAAAAAAAATAATGATATGATAATATTACAACCTAAAGTTTTTTTAGGAAATCTGGTTAGAGCAAAGAAATAATATACCTGTGGTTGTCAGCATCTTCTTTCTCCTTGTGCGCGCGGCGTAGCTCTCGCGCTCGCCTGTCGCGCTCCTCGCTGCTGCTGCGACTGGGCGCTCGCGCCGCGCTGTCCTTGGCCAAGTGAGAGTCCACTGGCACCTCCTCAACTACGACAAGTGCAAGAGCAGATTTATACACAACTGTACAGCATACCCAGAAGGCGACAAGCCTATATCTTGACTTCTGTATGCTAATTATTCAGGACAAATGTTTTGTGTGTGTATAATTGATGAGAATTTAAATAGACAATAGCTGCAAGTTACTTAATAATATGCGTAGACACAAGCCATACTAATATTTAATGAAAACTTGGTTTTGTAATGAATCTTTGACACAAGAATTGAAGTTGAAGAAGAATTGAAGACAGTTGTTTTGTGAATTGAAAAGACCATAATAAATAGTATCTCAGTTTTTTGCATGAAAATAATGCCTCTTTGGACATGGCAGTCCTTGGGTTTGTGCCTTTTTAATAGTATAAAATAAAAATGCAAATATAGATCTTACGACAACTATTATATTATTTTGTGATGTTTTTACATGTTAGCTTATTACCACACGCAAAAAGAAAAAGAGATTTGAAATTTCGACTGAATTGATGCTGGTAGAATACGGTGGCTTAGAGATCGTAGCGTCGACACGGTACGTCGAAGGCGTGTGTTCGAACCCCATCCGTATGTTGTTTTTAAAATTTTCTTATTATAATAACTATTATAAGTAATAAGAAAATAATTTTAATTATCTATTTCTATTTGACATAACCATGGAGACTGCTTAAAATAAGGCGCGTGCAGTTCATAAAGGCAAAAAGGCACTGCCTACCCTGACAACTATATGAAATAGTGAAACTAAGTAGAATTTGCGTATGAGTGCCTACCCTTTCGAAAATGTCTATGCACGCCCGGCGACAGGCTGTCGCCATCCACTGTTTAACATAGGCCTGAACACATAGATTTAATTTGACAGAGAGAATTGGCCTTTAAATAGTATAAGGACCCATAGTGATCAACTTCGATCTCTGTTCAAAGCCTTTGCCTATTGGGACAATTATAGGTTGGTTTATTTAATTAAGCAATCTAAGTTCCAATGTTACTAATTAAATTAGTTAGCTTCCAAGGTTTATGTAATAGTACTTCGCCCACAACTTTGTCAGTGCAGATACGGATTTGATTTATGATTTGATAAGCCCTATACTTTTACCCTATAATGAATAAAAGAAACCAAAAATATTGAAACAAATATTTGTTAAATATGAACCAAACAGGAAAATATCAATCCTCCCCCTATTTTACCACCTTAGGGTAGAATTTCTTAAAATCCTATCTTAGTGATGTGATCCTATATCATTAAAGGAACCAATTGTTCAAATACCAGCACAGCTTTGCCCAGCTCTGCATTGATGAAAAAAAAAGTACAGATTGTGTAATATGAACATACAAGACAATCAAATTTGAAAATAAAACATTTCAAGGGTAACATTTGAAACAAATCATTATTATTCAAAATTACAACATGAGTAAATTATTGCTTTAAACAAGTTATCTTGATAAAGAATAGGGTGAATATTTTTTGTATAATAATATGATGATGAAAGCTGTAATATGTATAGTTCTGGATAACAGATAAGTTGAGTAGAAAATTTCAATTAAAAGTAGAAAGAAAATGTAATCAATTAAAACTGATGTGGTACAAAATTTAATACCTAGATAACAATTTTGCAAAAACAACTAATATAGAAATTAAGGGTAAATTGTAATTTCAAGAGAATAGGCAGGGTTTAGAAAAAGAAAGACTTAACAGTATGAAGCTCAACTCAAATGAGATACCTAGCATCATTATTACTTAAATAATTAATCACATTTTGGACTATAAATAAATAATCCATTGCTTATTTGTTATGTATATCACAGTCCACTGGATCGTCTCACCACACAGCTGGTCATGGTTACCTCACAGTACCTACCTCAAGTCAGCTCCGCACACGACGCGGTGGAACTACTCGTATTCCATCGAGTCTGAAATAACGAGCAAAAAATGCCATTATATTGTTAAACGGGAAAAACGCCGACGCCTATGATGATTTCCATACGATTACAAAATTTGTTTGTAATCAAATATTTAGAATTTAGTTCAATTTCATGTGACTCAAAAAAACAGCGAACTTCTGACCAAGACCCTAACCAAATAACGTTAATTAAGTAGGAAATAATCATCGGTGTCAGGCGCATCTTATCCTAATAATTAAAGAAGTGTAACTAACCGTCAGGGGAGCGGTCTCGCTTGCGATCCTTGTGTTTGCGATGTCGTTTACGTTCACGTTCCTCGTTTTCCAATGGTGATCGTGACCGACTCCTGTGCTTCTTTTTCTTTGATTCTTTCTTATGTTTCTTAGAACCCATTTTGATTTTTATGTTTTATTATTTCCTTAGTATACAAATATATCAGATACAAATAAAACACGATGCACGTTTTTTTAGCGATCAATGATGTCATTCAATCAATAGAAATTCGCCATCTTGTTTTGTTTTAACGTAATGTCAAACTCAAAAAAGTAACTGACAGCAGTGACAGCTGAACTTGTTTTGCTATCCTCCTTGCGAGCATACTAAAATTGTATGATGCTATCTCATTACTCTTTCTCATGCTCAAGATAATGTGAAAATAATATGTTTTTTTTTGCCTGCCTTTTGAAGGTTTAGGTTTGAATCATACAGCCTTGTCTTATTTTCTTCCGTTATGATGATAATGATTATAATAACGATAATGATGATGATGAATATGATGATTCGTCAAAGTAAAGCGGTGGCTACTTTACTAAGACTTAATTATTGGACAATTTGTGTCCAACCGGAAAAACACATTTCGCATTATTAATTCATATTCACCCTTAACAAATGCACTTTAGTCTAACTAAATCTGATAAAATTCCACCGAATTTATCTAAATTTCGATCGAAATAACATATTTTCGCGAATAAAAATCAATTGCACGTGCGTAAACGCGTGTCACATGTTACGCGTGCATAACATGTGCGTAATAGAAATAAATTATCACTTGCCAAGACGGTCTAAACAACCAGCCAATCTGGAAGTCTACGTTCAGCAGTGGACGTCTTATGGCTAAAATGATGATGATGATGAAGACGACGAAGGAAAACATCGTGAGGAAACCAGCGTACCTGAGAGCCTACGAGCCGTTTCAACTATAACACCAGGTTGTTCATCATACGACAAAGAAGAAAGGAAATTTAAGAAGTCATATATATGAGCTCGAGCGGGCGCAACACTTGGCGCACTGTGGCAACGGTCTAACCAACTGAGCTATCGAATTGCTGCGCGCACCCATCTAATTTCATGTTTAATTTTTACCAAGGCATCTTCTTGACGTGACGTTATACATTCGCTATTCGGTGATTTAAAATAAAAAGTTTTAATTAAAAAATATTTTATTGATTTACAAAACTTAACAGTATATAACAATAACTTACGTAACATATTCGACATTATTGCAGTGTTTTTCTAAATAACAAGGCGAGAATATTTTCCCTTATTAAAGCATGAAGAAGCATTTATTGCCAATTATACTTACTGTAACATGCATCAGCAGACTTGGCAATGTTTGGTAATATTGCGTCCGCATCGATATCGACAGGAAATTCTCGAATAAATATCTAAACAACAATCATATCTGTTAAAAATACTGTAGGGCTCCAAAATGTTTAGCCTCATAGATTTTTGTAAGATAAAACTCGGCGAAGAACAAGTACTTGTAGAAAAATGTATACAGAAGGAAAAACAAAGTACATATTAGATTATACTAACAATAAATTAACAGCTCACCTAATCTTATCAATATTTGATCTGATATGCCATTTAAAATGCATATTGTAATAAATTTTGCAATAAGGAATGTACATACAAAAATATATATTTACACAAGACACTTAAGATATGCTTTATTGCTCATTTCTTTTATATGCTTCTGAAATCACAGTCTTAGACATACTATAGTACACAGCATATTAACACTATATTACCTGCATATTAAAACACTCCCATTCGATATACTTTGTAAGATACGTACTTAAATAAGTCTGTATTTGCTGCCTGCCCATGGGAAAAAATTTACATTCCGTTCCGTCTCGTGAACAAGGGCCCTAAGCGTTATAATTATAGTATTATTATTATAGTTTTATTGTCTACTTACTAATATTTGGCACAAGAGGGCGTCAATGACATAAACGTAGAACTTACTACATTTACAATAATAATGTATCCTAGCGATAACGGCGCGCGGCGCGTAAAGCGGAGCAGAAAGCGATTATTGTACGGGCTGCACCGCTGACACCAGGGGCTCTACTCCGAACATCGAACAACGATGTTTCGGATCGGAACGTAATAATGACCATTAAAAACAATCCTTACCACTGTTTAATTGTACTTAGTGCTTTCATCTGTCATTTCGTTACAAATCCATAAAAAAAAACAGTAATTTAATGAATGAACCAACGAGATCCGACAATCGAAGCTTCGTTGTTAAAATTTCGGAGTAGGTCCCCAGAACGTGTCGATTTATCTATTTTATTTTCTACAAATCCATATTTGATTTACATAATCTACTAGGAGATTATTTACGCAGTCTTTCAAGTACTCATCACACTTAGTATGCAGTCCTCCATTCGACAATATTTTCATAGGTTGGGTTGTTTACATGAACATAATGTATCTATTATCAAATAATTAAGTGAAAAAATAATTCTTAAGTTACGTAACTTAGTTATTTCGTGTGTTGATTCGCGATCGTAGATGACAAACTTGAATACAATTGGCGAAGAAATGATAATGTAATCTTGATCTGTTAGGAGGCTTTTGTTTAACGGTTTGTAAATGTGTATTATGTGTATTATAAAAGGTACCTTTGTGGAAAATAATCAAGAAGAAAGTGAAGTTAGTAGTTCGAAGTTCTAGGATAGCGAGGGCAAAATAAACAAGTATTTGTAAGATAATCATTCGACAGCTGCTAGTGCTGTTGTCAGCTGTCTAGTAGTGGCAGGCGCAGCGTCAGCTGAGCCAGCAGGCGCCGCGTCAGAAAAGCGCGTGCGCCGGCACGATGCGCACGGGTGCCGGCCGCGTCGCGCCGCCGCTCTCCCACGCCACCACCGCGTGCGCGTAGCAGCCGAACAGCACGGACGAGTCGCTGCTGTACGTCAGGCTGCAACAGCGAACATGTAGCGTATCATGCCTAACGTTCAGCACGGACGAGTCGCTGCTGGCTGTCAGGCTGCAATAGCAAACAAGTAGCGTATCGTACAAACGTAGCCACGCGGCTGCAATGGATACGCACCTGAGGAGCCGGGCCCTAGCGTCAGGCGGTGGGATGTACAGCAGCGGCCGCAGGTCCCATGACGAGTACAGCCGCACGGCGCCGGTGGCGAGCCCGGCCGCCACGCAGTTGACGCTTACGCCCTCCGGCGCGTTGGAGTAACAGATACACGTCACGCGCTCTCCTACCTTCACGCTACCTGAGATACAAAATAACAGTTACTATAGTAATTTTTTTCTCTCCTTGTAAACTCTGTCATAAATCATCGGAACGGAACAGCGATATTGCGTTCTCTGTCCCACTTATCAACAATTATTAAAACAAAAATATAACTACTAAATTACAATTATAAATTACAAAATTAAGCTTTTATCGATAACGAGCTTGCGCCCGCGCCGCGTATTGACAACACTGTTTCTCCGATGATTTATGACCCAGTTCGCAAGTTTTTGTTGTAATAGTAATTGCATTACAATTGTTACTAGGGTGGTAAGTACACAATCACTACAGAAGTCCGAACCACAGGCGAGGGATATAATGACCCGAGGACGTTAATAATTATTATACCGCCTGCGATTAACACAATATTTTTCATCAAACATCTTTGTCGTATTGCGCTAACTAGTAGCAATTCAGCGGAGCCACTTGCCATCTGATTAACATATACTTAAGTTTCAAATCGTTACGGGAACTAAAAGTAGGATAAGTTCGACTTCCAAGATTTGTTTAAATAGTTTATTAGTTAAAAGTAAAGCTAGTATAAGTGTATTAAAAGATGTGATAAAGTACTCACCAACAAACCTCGCATTGACAGTATGCACTCTGATAAGCGACTTGAACTTATAGGCGGCGTCCTTCTCGTACTCCTCCGACTGGTTGTCAGCCGCGTCGGCGTCGGGCGTGGCGTCGGTGTCGCTGCTGACGTTGCTGGCCGTCGTGTCGTGCACCGACGCCACGTCGCACAACGTCTCGCTGATCGTCACGTGCGTCACGGACAACATATCGCGGTTGGGCAGCGTGCGGATGTATGTCAGTCTGTAACAACACTGCTGTATTAACACTGCACTGGCACGTAGACGCATTTCTTTGTGCGCGGTGCTAACACGGTAGTAATGAACGAAGGTAACGGTTAGTAACTGACTTGTTGAGGTCCCAGAGCACGATGTTTCCATCCGTGCTGGCGGACACGAGTAGACCGGCTCGCGCGCACACGTGCAGGTCGCTGACGGGCGCGGCGTGCGCGTGCAGCGCACGGGTGCGCACGCGCGCGCCCGCCGGCCCCGCGCGCACGCGCACGCACAGCACGCGGCCCGACTGCTGGCCCAACACCAGCGGGTACGGGCAGCCCGCTGTCACGCACGACGATGCCACTTTCGTTATCTGCAACACCACACTTTTTATGTTCAATATCGAGAACACCCATCCTATAGTTTAGTGAGACGACTTCCCCATAGTTTAGCTAAACAATGATAGTTACGTTTGGGTAAAAATGGTAAAATATAATATGTACTTGATATCCAGCCATAATAATTATTAGAGTTAGTGTTAGAGTGAGGGTAGTGTGCGCCAAGTGAGCTGACCTGGTCCAGTGCGGGCACGTGCAGCAGCAGGTCGGGGCGCGCGTCGCGGCGGCGCTTGAGGCGCACGACGCTGTCGGAGTGCCCCCACGACACCAGCGCCAGCGCCTGCTGCCCGGTGCTCTGGGCGCTCGTCTCTCCTGCCAATGTCACATTAGCCACGACTATCGCATCGAGAGTTATCACTCACGAATTCGTGTGAAACAAAACTTAGCTTGCTTCACTGTTGTTTATTTTTTTCTCTTTAAATTTGACTAGCACCGTTCAGTAATTTAAATAAATGTATAACGCCATCTAGTTAGAATATTAAACATTTGTACTATATCAGTTATATTCATCAGTTTTATCAAAAACCTCCGTTAAATACCGCAAGGGCGTTTCACAAACTCGTTGTCTTTGTTCGGTACAAGTACAAACCAATGAACTAATAATCACCCGTTACCAAATGGTAGCGCGTTGACATATTTCTTGTGAATTTTAACGGAACAATCTTCTTCTTTATTGTATGATTGATGAACAACCTGGTGTCAGAGTTTAAACCGCTCTTAGCTATAGGCTAAGAAACAATAAAGAAGAAGGAAGAAATGTGGAATCTGTTTGGCAAATTTTTCAATTACACTTAAACATAATATTAGTACAGTAGGGTAGGGTCTCACCGTGCATGGCGAGCAGCGCGGTGGCGCGGCTGGCCACGGCCACGGAGCGCGCGTGCGGCAGCGCGTGCAGGCTGGCGGCGCCCGGCAGCGCGCGGCGCCACGCCACGGCCACGGGCCCCAGCGCCGGCGACCCCGCCCAGCGCCCCCAGCGCGCGCCGCGCACGCCGCCGCACACGGGCGCGGGCTCGCGCGCGTGCGCCAGCAGCTCGTGCGCCGCGTGCGGGTGCGGCGCGCGCAGCAGCTGGCGCGGCGCCTGCCCGTACGTGCGCACCATAGCGGCCGCCGCGTTGCGGTCCACCTTGTCCTCCAGCGCCGCCGGGTCGAACCCGTAGTACGTCTGTTACCAAAACTACTGTCACGAGAGACGAAGCATTGCTGTCATGTTATCACTAGTCCTGAATACTTACACAAGCTGGGAACACGTTGAGCGCATCGAGTGCGGCCTGCCCGGTCTGCTTGTACCCAAACACGAGGTCGATCCAGTGCGGCAGGTGCTCCGTCACCAGCGCCGCTTCCAGCGCCTGCCGGTGGATCAACGTAAACAGCCGCGCGTCTGCCGCCCAGCCCGGCAGCTCTACGTCATCCACCTCGGCGCCACATTGACGACGACCCAGGTTCAAACCTGATAAGAAACAACTTATGAATTAAATGGTAAAAGAAAGGTAAAAGAAAAAACATGCACCTCCGTCACATACATTAGCCAAGTTGCCACGCAAAACTAAACAGATAACATAACGCCTGTAGCTCCCAGCTATGTCACATACCTTCGTTGTTGTGGAAGAGTTCAGGCAGGTAGAACAGTTCGGGTATAAGCTCCTTGACGTCGGTGGGTGAGTCGTTAGTAATGAGCCGCCATGTTGTCGCCAGCGAGTGGAACGTGCGGTCTGGCATGTCGAAATTATTGTCTGCAGGAAGAGATATAGACTCAGTCTTGCTGACCAGTTTGTGAGTAGTCACACCGCACCGGTCAGTGCTACCGTACAGGACAGACCTTGATAGTTAAGGAACAGTTCAGTGAAGGGAGGCAGGCGCACCAGGTAGTGCAGCACCCCGCCAGAGTTGGAGTACAGCGACGCGTAGTGGTGCGGCTGGTGCGCCAGCGGGCTGCAGCCCTCGCGCCGCGCCGCCTTCAGGTCCTGCAGCAGAACGAACTCAGTGCCTGTACTGCCAGTTGGCACGACCACCATCACGTGTTTCAAACTTTCAACTGAGGTGGCTAAAATGAGCGCCTTTGAATATTTACGAGTAAGGTTTGGTTTTATTTATTGATACGGAATGACTGAGTTAATTGAAGGTAAAGTTCTAAAAGAGGTGAAGATTTTTTAGAGCTAGGTACAAAATAGTATGTTTTAGGTAAATTTTTTTGGTAGTTATTAAATAATTTAATTGGCTATGGTATACCGCCATTTTGACTTTCACATCACAGTCGTTTAGTAGCATTCAATGAAAAAAGAGGCGGCATTCAAAACGTAGAAACGCTGCATACGCTCCATGAATAAACATTCGTGATTTCTTCCAATAGAGGCTATAAGTATTACTTACATTATAGATATTAATATAATGCTGCTCCCTATTCTTGTTCTGCACGGCCATGGGTTTGCTTAAATCCCTAAAGGAAGCAGGGTCGTTAAGGTCGAGGATCCTGCAGGTGTAGTCGGCGATGACGAAGGGCAGCACCGGGTACTGCATGAGGTCGTTGTACGAGCGCCCGCCTAGCCCGTTTAGACGCATCAGGTACTCCCAGTTCGTGATGCTGCCGTTCCGCCACTGAGTCATGGCTTCTGTTAGAGTATCGGGCTCGATCCTAGAAAGAGGTGTAATGTTCATATGTGGGTGCCAAGCAGGTTTCAGAACTTTATACTCCAGTTTTAAACTTTTTGAACAAATTGTAACTTCTGAGTAGTACACGTTGTTACAGTAGAAGAAATTGTAGTAAAAGTCGTACTTGCGGGCTCTGGAACAGCTGGAATATTACCTAGCAGGCGGGTGCTGACACGAAGCCAGTGCTTTGAGGAAAGCGGCTCTCTCGTGTTGATCAGCGAATGCCAGCATGTGGGCATGACCAGAGCTTAGAAACAATTCCACGGCGCGCTCTTGCAAACACCAGCGTCGTGTAGCCACCTGCACTACTGCCTCCAGCGGCCAGGACTGCGCCTCGGCTGCTGCTTGCACTTCCGGTATGTATAGCCTGAGGAATACACTTGTCTTTAGGTAACCAATTTGGTTTAGAAAATATTAAACTAATACTTTTGCAATCGTTTGGATTGTGTTGTTGATTTTTGAACATAGTGATACATAGATTTATGTCAATCGAAAAGTAACTGGTTACCTTTCTTTGTTGGGGTGCGCGCTGTCCCGGACGCTGTCCTCGGGCACGAAGTGGATGCAGCGGTCGGACAGCAGCAGCTCGCCGTCCAGCTCGGCGGCCACGGACACGCACGTGACGCGCGCCATGTAGGCCACGGTCTCGTGCAGCTGCAGGCGCGCCACCAGCCCGCCGCGCAGCGCGCGCCAGCCGCCCAGCACGCTGCGCAGGGGGCCCGAGCCCAGCGCGCCCTCTGACAACACACACTACTATATCTCAACCCCGCGACACCAAGCACTTAAG
The DNA here is from genome assembly GCA_936450705.2 of Protodeltote pygarga. Lineage (NCBI taxonomy): Eukaryota > Metazoa > Arthropoda > Insecta > Lepidoptera > Noctuidae > Protodeltote > Protodeltote pygarga. The sequence goes on along the minus strand of OW388255.2, from coordinate 5,723,064 downwards.
GCGAATCACTTAACCGCTTTGTCACCGAACATCATGTTCTACAGTCTATATAGTCAACTGGATGATACAAATAATAAATTACTGTGACTATAACAAGAAGGCTATAACAATTTTTAGTATTACATTTAAAGTTTTAATAGACGCAAGTAAAGATGATCATTATTTGGAATACCAAAATCATAGTTGATAATGATTGCAATTTACATTATAAATTGCACAAGGCAATATTCTTGGATCAACTATATGTTTACATGTATTCTTCTTCTAATAGTAAAGAAAATTATGGTGGATCGTGATAATGACACTGGCGAATGGCCTCTGACATTGCTTTTCATGCTATCAAGAACATATACAGATTTTAATTTTTTTACTTTTAATTTTCGATTCATTCTAATAGTACATAGAACAAATGGATCATAACAAGTTAGTTTACAGGTAAAATAAAAGTGTCTCACCAGCTTTATGTCGGTGTTGTGGCTTCAAGAACTTGGCTTTGATATGTAGATGCGCTCGTCGTAGTCGCACGCGTACTCTGCCAGGTCCCTCCGTAGCGTCTAGCTGCCAGGACGTAGGGTAGGATCGAGGGTCATGCCATACGGCTGTAATTATAACGGTAAATAATACTTTTGTGGTTAATATTAGGTGTAAGTCCGTACAAGGCTTTTTCTCATCGCGGAATCGATATATAATGATCGCGTACACAGGGTCGATTTAAAATTTTACATAGATAATTATTATTTTATTTCACAATATGGAACAGTCAAATAAAAATAATACTTTTTAAAATGTAAAACAAATGAATAATTGTATTGTAAGAGTAAGTGAAGTGAGAATGCGCTCACCCTGCTCGTGCGTGTAGGTGTCGAGCAGGCGCTGCCAGGCCTGCGCGGCGGCACAGTGCTGCGCGTGCGCACGGCGCAGGTGCTCCATGAAGGCCTTGCGCTGCGAGTTCTGCGCGTCCACCACCTGGCGCGTCACGCACATGGCTGACTCCGTCACCTTGCTGGCCAGCGCGTCCGCGCGCCACACCACCCTACAGGTATTCGTGGTTACTACTACCTCATCATTTTACTTACGGAAAAATACTAGTAATGGCTTTTATCCCATTCCTTCACTTTGAATTGAATATTCAATTACAATCGGTCGTTCGTCAAAATCGTTGGAATGAATTTTTAATATATTTTACATATCTCTTGCTCTGTAAGTACACCCTTACACCCCTGAATGCCGGAGTGTATGACTATCATTACAGCATAGGTTTTGGAATTTGAAAAAAGAACTGTCATACTCATACTGCACGAAGAATATTTTTAAAAAGTTATATATTTTTTTTCTTGGTATCGATTAATTACTCGAATCGGAATCTAGACAATTTATTTTATAAAGATTTTATTTTAAATATGGAACTATTTGTTTCCACATCGTATGTTAGATGGAATCGATTTAAAAATCAAACTGGCCAGCAAGATTTGACGCGCTTGCGTGCGTGAAAAAAAAAGGCAGTCTACTAGATTCCTAAAAAGAACGTGACCATATCTCTTACAAATTGTAATAATTTTACTATTAATTTTAATTAAATACACATTTTTTTCTTCTTAATAAATGTTCATTGAAACCTGCTGTCTTGTTGTTTACTTACCTCACAATCGATATGTAAAGCAGAGTATTTATCTCGGGCGTAAGCATCAATTGCATACTCGGGTTAATTAGCGCCTTCGCTTCGCTCAGGCGCCAAAAACCTCGTATGCAATTGATGTCATACAGCCCTTGGTTAATAATCTACTATAATAAAAGACGATGTCGAACTAACTTAGCGATAACAGATCTAGTTCTCGCAGCCTGGCGTGCCCAGCGCTCCTCGTCTTGCTTGAGCAGCGCCGCGGCCTCGGGCGCCAGGGCTTCGTTGGGCACGCGCTCGCTAAGCCCGGCCTGTGTGCTCACGGCCCAGGCGCGGGCCCAGTCAGTGATGGCCAGCTCCACGGGGGGTGTGCCGCTCTCCGCCACTGCGTGGATGTGCTTCAAGATTGATAGCAGGTATACTGATAGCTGCGAAGAGCACAAATCAATACAAAAACACACATACGAGTGCAAAGAAATATTTATTTTTAGCGCGGGAGCGCGGTAGAGTGCACACAGTAGATGCGGCTGTAGTACAGTGTTACCTTCCTGAGCATGGCGGGGTCTGAAGGCGCGAGCGCGTGGAGCACGTGTGGGGGGGCGCGGTAGAGCGCACGCAACAGGTGCGGCTGTAAGGACCGCGCACCTGGCGCCGGCGCTGCCGCCCACCAGAACAGCTCTTGCAGCGGCGTCGTCCAGTCCGCGCCGCTGCTTACCCACCACTTAGGCCGGGATGCACCAGACCCGCTCACCGCTAGGTATACATTTAAAAGATTTTTAATAGAAAATAAAAATCTTACTTCAAGGCCCATAATACGGTACTTGTTAATTGTTAAAAAGTAAACGTATTTGATATCACTATGAAGGTTTAAATAACTCCGCACCGCACCTCAAGATTGTTCTGTCTAGACGGCTTCGATGGCCGATTGTAAAACATTTAGAGACTGTCACACTATGTTATGGTGCCAGGTAACAGGATAAGGATATAAAGGTGATTTTAAAATACGTTGGCTTAGGGCTATAGGCGTTAGCTTATGATACGTCATAAACTTATGTTACGAGAGTGATAACGATAATAATATATAGTTACCCAGCAAGAGCGTGGACAGCAGGCGGTCGAACAGCTGCGCGTCGGCGTTGGGCGGCTCGTGCGGCGGCTGCGTGAGCAGGAAGGCCACGGCGCGCACCACCGTGGCCAGGTGGCGCGCCGCCAGCTCGCCGCGCTCGCCGCGCGCGCCGTCGCCGCCCAGCGCCACCGCCGACGACAGCACTGCCGAGCGGACACTGAGCTAGGCGGACCAACTGTACGAATCCAATCCCAAAAGCTGTTCTTACTGTATACAAACTTTGCAATGAGTTTGTATTTAAAGGGATCGCGTTTGGGATTGTGATTCATAAGTAAGCTCCTAGATCCAACAAACTCGATACTAAAACGATCAAAATGATCCCTACGCTGGTTAGTGGAGTGACAATAAAGTGGCAAATTGGAAGAACTGAGATTAGTAGTAAGATTTATATAGTAATAAATATGTAGAAATTTTCTTAAATGAATTGCAAGTAAGCTGAAAATCTTTAGCTAATGTAATCAACGTGCTTATCAAAACGTAACTTAGAGTCAAACTCACGTCTTTTATTAATGAAACTTTTTCTAAGGGATTGTTCTGAAGACGGTACGTAAATTGAAACTTTTTAAACATTTTTGGCAAAAGTAATAGATTTACATTTAGGTAAACTCAAATGTAGCTTATTGGCCAGACAATAGATAGACAATCGATCCAAATCCTGTTGCAATTTATAGCAATCATCGACAGTTTTTATTTACGATATACTTTGAAGTCATCAGCATAAACGAGAAAACCGCCTAACGCTAAATGTCATTTGTAAATATGGCAAAAAGCAACGGACCCAATATCGAACCTTGTGGTACTCCAGATGTCACGCTTATCAAACCAGAAGCAAAGCCATGGACCACAACCTTTTGGGTTCTATTTTTTACATGGATGTAAACCAGCGATGCAAATTCCCTCGAATACTATTAAGTATACTGAATTTTTTGCATAAGCATTGTGTGCTCCACCTTATCAAAAGCCTTACAGAAGTCTGTGTAGATTGAGTCAACCAATCGTTCCATATCTTTTGGTGGTGGATAACATATAGGACGATAGTTGGTAATATCATTTTTGGTTGCACTTTTATAAATATATTAATTATTTATATTTGTTTACTACAGCCTGTCCTCGAGGTGGTCGAACTACGCGTAGTACGCGCGTGCTGCGCAGCGCACCCAATGTATGACTCATACCGGTAGTGAAGTAGTTGTGTTTGGTGTGCGCGTGGTAGGAGGAGTGCAGCCTGTCCTCGAGGTGGTCGAGCTGCGCGTTGTACAGCGCGCGCTGCGCGTCGCGCGCCACGCGCAGCACGCGCTCGGGGCCGCACAGCTCCACGTACGTCAGCAGGTGATGCAGCTCAGATATTGTCTGCGGGGATACCACACATACAGTGTCGCTGCATACTCTCTGACCATAGTCTAAGGAACTATGGACTAATGTCGGTGATTCTGCGCCAAGACTCCGGTGTCCTGGTTTTTTTTTATAGAAATTTCTTTTTGGGATTTTTTGTGTTTTGGCATGTCGAATTAAAAAAATGTTTTCTTTAGGTATAAATTCTGTATTTCGAATAAATATTTTTGACAGGTTGATGGAACAGTTAATCTATTTTTTGTGAATCTGTATCTATACGCCATACGCTACTGTTTTATTTTTGCTTGGTTTTGTAGCTTATTTCACATAATTATGTAAATCCCTTTTCTTTTCACACTAACTGGCTAAAATATGTTATTCTATTTAAGCACCAGCAAAGAGCGAAAGCACGACAGTCTATTTCTAATATATCATAATAATTTAAAAAATTTAGTTCACCTGCATACTATGTTGTGTCGACAGCGCTTTAATGGCAACCCTATTCAGCAGCTCATACAAGTCCTCGAGCAGCAACTCGCGACCTTCGAAAGTGGTATCGGGCATCTGTCCTACCGCGCGGATGGAGCGCACCACCACCTCCACCAGAGATATCTCGCTCAGCACCTTCAGAGATGCCTGAAGAACGAGTTCGCCTTTTTACAGATTTGATTAACATAGAACCGAAGCGTACGACGATAAATAATTTTGATTGTTTGAATAGTTAACGGATTTGATATAAGCCTTTGAGTATAATGTAGGTGACCTTATCAATGACCCTCCTCGCCAGCAAAGCGATGTTGTGTGCGAGCGGCACGTCTCCGAGACAGCACGGCAGCAGCGCCAGCAGCGGCGGACTGCGGTGCAGCGACTCCTCTGTTACGTCCACCCAGATGTCGTCCTGAATACCAACCCTGAACTTTATATTGGAACCAAATAACTCCTTATATCATTCACGTTACGTTTTAGACAATGCCTTAATATCTATTATGGATACCATAAAGAAAAGATTGTAGTGTACTTCCTCCTGAGACCGCACTGGCAGGGTCGCCAAGCGGTGACGGGCTTAGGGTTCTCAATAAAAAATTGACAATAAATGAAATACCTTATATAGTGATATTAGTGATGCAATCGCAAGGTAAGTTTTTGCCATATAAGAAATAAAGACTGTATGGTGACGTCACCAGAGCGTTACTTACATCTAGCTGGTCTTCAAGCGGCACGTCGCACTTGGTGAGTAGCGCAGCGCATGCGGACGCCAGCTCCCACGACCCCTCGTATAGCGATATCTGTTTACATAATAATATACCTACAATTCAAATTACAAAAAAATTGTAATCACATAGTTTAATATATTTATGAATAAAAAAAACTACCGTTAAAAATGGTCTAAAAGGTGTTCTATGATAAATACTCACTTCACCACATTGCTGCTTGTAAATATATGAAGCAGTTATAAACAGAGGAATAAATTAAAATTCAAAAATATTTCATTTCAGACTTTGCACATACATGCTACATGGATTAAAAATATATTATTACTAACCTTAATCTAAAATCTATGTTAGTTCATATATTAAATAAAATTGAGATGTATATTTAAAGAGATGACAGCCCAATTTTCATTGTCTTTTAACTTTGATAATAACAGATTTTCTTTCTTTTGGCTGATAATTTGGTAGGGTTGGGTAGTTAGCGCGCACACTGAGCTTGAGTCGAGTTGGTGAGCAGTGGCGGACTAAACCTGTTAAGGGCTCGGGTGGCAAAATTAAATAGGGCGCCTAATCTCAAAAGTTAACGTTTTTGTGCTTAAAAAAAAGGTAATTCTAGTTGATATGTCAGTCAGCCAGAATAACCAACTATACCTGACCCAGAATAAATAACTATACCTGGTTGGCGAGGTGTATGTAGTAGTGCTGCGCGTGCAGCCGTCGCGCCAGGTCGTGCGCGGCGCGGCGCGTGAGGGCGGCCAGCGCGCGCACGGCGGCAGCGCGGGCGCGTGCGTGGCGCTGGTTGCTGAGCACTACCAGCGTCTCTGCACACACAGCGCTGCATATCGCCTAGAAATGTCGGTTAATATAACTTTGCCGGTCTAAAGTGCGATTTGAAAGTATCGCTGTCTATTTACTTCGGAATAGTTTATGCTTACTTGCGTCCTGTGCACTCAGTTGAATGCCTAACTTCAGAAAAGCAAAGTTATAATAATTGTTCTCTATTATTATTATTATAAATAGAGCACATACATGTACACCTAAACAGGAAAAGCCATACCATAAAAATAATTGTTCTCTATGTTACTGCATTATGTGCGGCGTACAGGGACCGATATAAAGAAACGTTTTGTCTGTTCTCGAGTGTATTAAGTTATATAAACTGACTAGTGAGTGTGTTCTAACTGTGTCCAGATGTATTTTAATTACACATCATTCTCCTCCTCCTAGACTTATAATTCCCAAACTATTGTTAGGGTTGACTTCTAATTAATTCTAACTGGATTCAGCTGAATATCAATTTTCTACGGAGCGACTGCCTATCTGACTTCCGAAACCCAAAGTGATACGATATTCTGATGTTAGATTACTTGTCAGGATTTTAGGGTATTTCATAGGATTAATTTTATGTTAATAATTTATTTCGCTGTTAAAAAACATGCGCGCTCGTGCCCTTTGTAGCCTCGCGCCCCTAGACACATGTCTAGTTTGCCTTAGAGATAAACCGCATATGGGAAATAGCAATAATCAGGATACATCAAATGTAATATTTTGTTAGCTATAAGTTATGAGTTCTATAGGTTGTACAGTGCAGTTCCGACACAATTGGCATACAGAAAAGGACGACGTATTTACCTAGCGAAGGGGTATAGAAGTCAGAGGAAGGTTACCTGTTGGTGAGCATGGTCGGGCAGCAGCGCGAGCGCATGTCGCAGCAGCAGCAGCAGTCCCTCGCACGCCGACCAGCCCGACGCCGCGCCCGCTCGCACGCGGCGCTGAGCGGAATGTATGTTTAATGCTTCGTCACTTGGACTACATATATGTCACAACAACTCGGTATTTATACACATATATATCTTCCTGACCGAATTTCGGTCACAGCGGCCAGTCTCAACGGAGATTAGCCAACTACGCAGGAGATATTATAGTGCACAAGTGTGTGCGCAAACACAGGTGCACTCTCTATTCCCTCACTCTCATAGTCCGATGGGACGGAAATCCGACACGACCGGAGAGAGATCAGGCGCAGGGCCAACGGCTTTACGTGCTTTCCGAGGCACGGAGTAAGTGATAATTAATTTATAAAACGCACATAACTTACGAAAAGTCAGAGGTGCGCGCCTTGGGATCGAACTCGAGACCACTGACTTGCCAGTCAACGGTCACCACCACTAGGCTATCACGACTCAAATACACATATACATCTCACAGATCCTTCAGTCATAACATTTATCCGTCACCAGTTATCCGCGCTCACCTGATGGTATATCCCGCTGGTGTACATCTCGACGGTGGTGTGGTTGACGTCGTCGACATCTACAACAATGTACTCGGTGAGTTCCGCCTCCTTGTGAGGTAGATCCCCCTCCCCTCCCTTCATCTCCCCCACTCCCCCGCCCGCATCCACAGCACCGGGCTCTGTAACCGCCACCAGCTAGCTTACCAAACTGTGTGCAATGTGCAACTAGCTAACACTATTTGGAAGCTGTTCTAATATTGTGTCCGTTGGTGAATGTTTTGTATATGTTATTGTTCCGTTTAAAGTTGAGCAAATCAGCAAGCAAGGAATCATATGCTTAAGGACACCAAAAACTTGTGCACCAGACTATACACTATACAGGCACTGTTTACCAAATACCTAAACATGAATGTTTGATCATATGGCTGATTTTTTAACCGTAGCTTATAGGTGGGCGGCAAAACAAGCCCTAAATGTTACAACAAAATGGAGTGAATGATAACATGACGTGCAGTGTTCAACTAACGATACAACTTAATTACGCAGTGCATTTTACTTTGTACAGTGCATAAAATAAACAAGGTGACAATACAAGCTGTTGATCTGTAACTGTGCCATATTCAGGGTCACACACATTAATCACCAGTCACATTAATCACATTGTTCACAAGAATCAAGATTGATTACGATTGAAATTTATATTTTAAAGCAACATGCAATGGTCCCTTTAAAAAACCATGAGTGTACCGTGTAATATTATGGGATACCAAATAAAAAATAATAATATAAAATGTAGTTGGTAACCAGTCATTTAACCAAAAATCTATTTACAAATTTTAATTTTGCAATGTAAATTATAATTTTGACAACTATCTGACAGTTAACAACTAACACGTACCCGACATTTTTTTATTTTATATCACTTACCAGCTGTATCTGAGTTTTCCGACGTAGAAGACGCGGTATGTTTCCTAAAACAAAATACAGTTTACATAATAGTCAGAAACTAAAATTGACAAAGAAAAATCAACATAAACACATTACCTGCCTTCCTTAATCTGCGTGTTGATCATAGACTTTAATTGTTTAGTAGACTCTGTGCTTCCACAGCTGCTGTCTATCCTATCATCGGCACTTTGAGTCTTAATTTTCTGAGAATTAATGCTATTATCGTTGAACACTTCGTCGGTAGAAGTGCTGGATACGCTGGGTCGCTCTTCGGTTCGTTTCTTGACACGTTTGGGAGTTCTCTTCTTGCTGAAGCTGGAGGAGAACTCGCTCATCTCCTGCGTGTCACATGTGAGGAGGAAGTAGAAGTTTGCGCGGGAGTGGGTCACGAAAGTATCGCTAGCCTGTGAGTATAAAACATGTCTAAGGTGAAGATTTGCGATGGGCAGCTACACGAATAGCTATGAAGTGCGCAGTTTGACCTGGTGCATGAGCAGCAGGAAGTCGCACAGCAGCGCCAGGCGGTGCAGCAGCGGCGGCGCGCCCACCAGGCCGCGCACCACCTCCACCAGGCTGCTGCTGCCCGCCGCGTCCAGCGGCCCGCACTCCGAGTTCAGGAACCGCTCCTGTGCCACAACACTCTCGCGGTATTACAGCCATAGACGGAAACCTGTGGCACCTTGTGTAACTGTTGCATATGGATGGGAACCGTCACTTGTTTTACAAGACAGCGCCATTGTGTAAAACAGCTGAACAACTTTTAACTAAAACTTTTTAAGGAAATGATTAAAATTAAATGATTGGTTGACTGATTTAAATAGCCATTGTACAACATTTAACAAAAAAAAAAACATACAGTCGAATTGAGATCCTCCTCCTTTTTGGAAGTCGGTTAAAAATTACTACACAACTTTAGTCGTAATGCAGAATGGTTTGTGTACAATGCGTGCAAAGCGTTTGATGTAGGGCTAATCTTTTTATTAAAATCACCGTTACCTCGTTTAATATTTATGACTTTTCGAAAATCTCTGTTTCGGAAGTCATTGTTGTTGTTATACGCACCCCGTGCGACAAAATTTAGAACTAAAATCTTCAATCTCAAGTTTTTCATAATATCATAACTTCTAATCATTAACCAATAAATTTGTTAATTTATTGCATATTTATTTTTGCTAAGTAAAAATATAATTGGGTAAGTCGTTTGAAAGGCAGCCCTCAGTTCATTACAGGAGTGCACATGCACACTGAATTCTCTTTTCGACGCAAAAGTTCGCGGCCGATACCAACTTTCAAAAATTTTCTCAATAGTGGAACGTGGATTTAACTATGAACATGACTTACTTTGCAAGCCAGCAGCAGATGGTTCAGCAGTCCCAGTCTGTTCATCTGGTAGTGGTTGAAGGCTCGTCGAGGGTGTGAATCTCTTAGTAGTGCTCTCATACAACATAGACAAAGCGCCCATGCCGAGCCGCGCTGAGTTTCTCGAATACCATTACTGTTCTCTACTTCCCATGTCAACTCCTGAAAGAAAAAATATTAATTTAAAGGGACTACTACACAACTGGAAACTTCCGCAACTTTCTGATAGGCCGTCTATAAGCATGCGTGATTTGTGCATTTTACAAGTGAAAACTACCAATCACCAAAAGTACTACCAACATTATAAAAATTACTTCATTACGGCTTTATTTTGTGGCAGTGCTATTATTGCACCCCCATTTAACATTTGCCTCAGAAATAAACACACCTGTTCAGTATCCAGATGTCTCCAGGCGTTGGCGAGCAACACGAGCAACTCTGGTTGCAGCACCACGGCGTCAGTGCGCGCATTGAGTTGCACGCTCTCGCCGCACGCGCTCAGCAGGGGACTGCTGCAAGCTTCGTCCAATATCACCTGCCAACAATCAACAAATAAGTATTCAAGAAAATGGAACAGGGACAGAAGGACAATGAAGGTGACTTGACAAAGTAAAAAGTCAGTAAATAAAAGAAAGATTATCTATAAATATTTAATAAGAAATTTGAAAAAAAAAAAGATTTATCTATAATATTAGATTCATGTATAAATTTGCTGAGCGTTGTCCTGTAATTTTTTAAAAATAAATATGTGAAAAAAGCTCATTCAACCATAATTAATATCTTATTCGTATTATTAAACTACCACAACCCTACCCTACTCTACCCCTACCTTAGTACCCCTTTTTTAAATTTTGTTTTTGTTCTAGTCTGCTATTCTAGGCAGAGACAAATCCAACATATCAAAAACCATGAAAATCGGTCCAACACTTCTCGAGTTATAAATGGTTTACCCGAGTTTCTTTTGTCTATAAATACATGAGGTATAGGTCCGCGGCGCCCTGTAACTGCTGTGCGGTACCTTGAGCAGCTGGTGCGACACATGGCAGTGCGGCGCGGCCAGCACCGTGAGCAGCATGTGCGGCGCGTCGTCGGCGTACAGCATGGCGTGCAGGCGCCCGTCCACGCGGCACGCGCGCAGCAGGCTGCCCAGCGCCAGCGCCTGCTCGTCCGCGGTGCCCTCTAGCTCCACCACCTATGACGAAAACAAATGAAGGTATTCAAACGTTCCAGTGTCAAAATATTCATGTAGGTAAAGTTGAAATTTGTGGACTCAACTCAGGAAGCGCGTAAAAGTGGTTTTTCGGCGGCGTGGCGCTACGTAAATGGGACCCACACCGCGCCGGTTTAAAACCTCCTTTAGAGTAATTTCCATAATAATATCTATTGAAATGTATGTGTAAAAATTTATATCGAACAATATTGTTGACAATCCTGTAACGAAAATAACATCATATAATATACAACACGTAGTTCCACTCACCCTAGCATATAAATACAACAATATATCAGGACCGCCGAGCATGTACAGCGCAGTCGTGATTCCCCGATGCCTGCTGGGCAGCGGGCTGCCGGTCCAAGTGGTGAACAGCGTCTCCGGGATGGACGAGCCCGGTCCGCTTGAAGATGAAGGTAGTCCTGACGCTGAGGACGACATCAGACTTGCTGACGCTACGCGACCCGCGAATACTGCGGGCATAGATAGGTAATCGATTTAGGGTGGATATGTAGTAGGTATGTGTGACTTCGCTCGTGTTAATTTAGAATGTAAAATTTAATCATGATTCGAAAGACACGTGGCGCCATCTATTATCATAAGAACGTTATTGTTGTTTAGCTCGGAAACAATACATTTTTTAGAGATGAATGGTATCCTATGTCTGTCTTGACTTTCGCATTTATAATATTATTTTATATTAGTTAGGTTAGGTTAGGTCACCTGTATTTAGATCTGGGTTATTTTATGGAGCTTTCTCGGCTTAGCACCAACTTAATAAAGCACAAAAGAAAGAAATCTGAGCTACATTTTGGAGTAGCATGACAGACGCAGACACGGTTAGCTCACCTGTAGGCAAGGCCACGGTCTGGTGGTACAGGTTCATGATGTTGGGCGCACTCGCTGAGAACGTCAGCAATAAACTGTCGTGGAGCTCACGGAGCGTCGCTGACGATATCTCGAACACCTGGCATAGATAAATTAAACATAATTATGTGTGATTTCGGAAAGAGGACTTTAATGCGTTGAAATAAATTTCAATTTACTTTGCAATTTCTATTTTTGTTTCATTCTGCAACTTTTCGTAAATTGTCGGTTCAATAGATATAGTTCAATAGTGAGTTACCTGATCCCAATCAATATTGGAGTCTAGAACATTCGGAGTCAGTATCAATGGGAAGTTTGGCGATTCACACCGCACCTGTATTAGGAAGACGGTAAATTTTAATTCATGTTTGTAGCGGTGAGTTCACATGTGCGTGTTTTTTTAACATAGCCATCTAGACAGTCCGCACACGCAGTACTACGAGCTGACCTGGCAGGCGAGGTCCGGGCCGTGCGCAGCCATGTGCAGCGCGCAGTACGCGGACATCACGGGCGCGCGGTACACGTGCAGCGCCGACAGGTGGTATGCGCCAGCGCCGCTGGCGCCCGCGCACGCGTGGCCTATCAGCACCATCGTCGGAGTAACCTTGCGGACCAGGATGCCTGGGGAACGTGTCATGTAATTACATATCAAGAGCTATACAATAACAATGAAATAATCATTTTAGATCATAGTGTGTCACTTTAACAAAACATACAGCTAAAGTGAAAAGACTTACCTTGTACAGGTAAAGACACAGTTTCACACTCATAACCATTGACGTAGAGTGTCACCTATAACAAGAAATACAATAAATAATCAATACAATATGACAATGCAAGTTTTCAATCAAAACTTTGGTACTTACAATGAAAAGAAAAAATGGAGTCGGACTGGTGCCTGTGTTTTGGTTGCATTGAATTTACCCTGTTATCCTACTATGATACGAATTCGAGGGTTAAATCAACCACCGTTAACGCTTAAATAGCATTTTTCTGATTTATTATATCTATTTTATACAGTCCATTATTTCGTTTAATTCAACTCCAAATTACCCTTAATATTCTAGCTTAAGAAACTTTAGTGAATAAAACTCTACGGGACATTAATAGGTAAACTATATCTTAACACCGTATAATTGTGCGGTCATGTCCGTAACAGCAGGAATAAAGAATTCGTTTTATTTTGACATATTTTATAACTACTATTTGTCAAACTCTTCTCGCCGCCGCGCCGCGCCGCCAAAACAGTTATCTAAAAGTAAGCCAAAATTTTCAAGGCGCGTCAAAGTCACAGCACGCCTTGGATCAAAGTTCGATATTGTCTATAATCTCGAAAACTCTCGCTTTATATAATATACAAATACAATGCATAACTCCTGGAAGAACACAGGCGTGATATTATATATGTAAAAACACACCTGTATGTAAATGTGCCTCTTATACACGAGCTCTTTAACGTTAAGCGCTATACAGCTCCACTGCTTGGCGGGCATGTCACTGGTGACGCGCGCTTCACTCACTATGCGGTTGATGCCCACTTCGGGACGAGATAAACGGAAGGTAAATATTCCTAAAAACAAATATAACAACTTTTATTACACATTACTGAGTTTTCTTAGGATACTTACAATCTTAATTACGATTTTGTACTGTTAGACAGATGATTAGTAGATACTAATCATCATTTATTGATACATGTTATGGCAATGTAATGCAAATATGTTGTATAATTGGACATTGAGATTTACAAAAAAATATTGTATTTTACCTGTGTTGGTATCGAGCCACACTTCCAGCATGAGAGACTCATGTCCCACTGACAATACGTGCGATAGTTCTACCGGCTTGTTAGGTACTTCCTTCTTAGGAGATTTCTTTCTAGAAAATTCTGTGTCCGACGGCTCGTCGTTGAACTCGTCCATCCCGTCTGCAACCGATTAAAGGTGAGGCTGGTCAGTTTGACCTCGGAACTCTAATATCCAGAACTCAAGAAGCATATATGTGTTATGTTAGAACATTGGACTTAAAAATAGAATATAATTTGGGTGTATGCACTTGGTAAGCTAACGAGGCGGAAGAAAGTAGCATAATTTGTTGTTGAGCGCACCGCGTGGCCCGAGCAGCACACAAATACCTGGCACATACGTGTCCCGCGCGGCGGCGGGCTCGGCTCGCAGCCAGGCGCTGAGCGCGAAGCCCTGCAGCCACGGCGCCCAGCCCGCGCCCTCCGCGCCGCAGCGCAACGCGTGGCTCGACCAGCACGAGCGGATACCTGCCACGGGTGCATTCATTGATCCATTAGCTATTCTATTTAATAAAGCTTACAAATATGTGGACTACATGCAGTTTAATGGATTGCTTGTTATTGTATTTACAATAGTTTTTAACACACAACAATAACAATAAAGGGAGGTGTTTCGCGTTTGGACGTTCTTCAAGACGTGTCCACCGCCACTGATCGTTCTCACAGCACCAACAAAATTTATCAAAGAGCAATATCAACGACGTTCTCACCAGCCCTGGAGTGCGCGTCGTGGAACCTCTTGGCGCAGTTCTCGGCGTGGTGACTCTGCGACGTCGTCGTGTTCACCACCAGGTAGTTCAGCTCCTCTGCTAAGGACTGGATACCGTCTGCAAAAAAAAACGTTGTCTAATAATATTAAGATGTGAGTTCGTCCACGTGAAATTATTTTTTTCCAAATATTCCGTAAAAGTATAATGTTCTCCTCTTGGGGGGCTGTCATATTTTTCATATTTTTCTCTCATGTTGAGCTCACCACTTAGACCTCAGTTCTCACCAGTATTGCAGCTATCGACAGGGAAGGTAAGTATGCAGTCGGGCGTGTTATAGGTGGCGGCGGCTAGCAGGCGGTGCAGCGAGCCCAACAGCAGGCCGAGCGGGGGCTGCTCAGCCGTAAATAGCTTCAGGAACGCGGCCAGTTCCGCCGCCGAGATGCTTTGCGACGCCAGCACATGGATCAGCTCTAAGATGCTGCTTTGGAGATCTGTTGTTTTGGAGAATGTTGCATGTTGAAGTGTATAGTATTTTAAGGGCGTAAATTTTATATTATTTTCCACACATTTTTTTTTGTACAAAACTTAAAAAGTGTGCCGTAGTACCTTTACTAAAGTTCAATTGCAATGGAACGTAGAAAAAGTTGTGTAACAAGTAATTTATTGTCTCACACCGTACCCTTGAGCCTGGGGTCGGGCAGCGCTAGCAGCAGTCGCGGCGCAGGCGCAAGCAGGCGCGCTAGTAGACGCGGGCGCTCTGCGCGCGCGCGGCTCAGCGCGGCCGCCACGCGCGCACACCACGCCCGCGCCACACCCACGCCTGCGCGCCACGCCGCGCCCTCCTCCTTGCAGTGCACCAGTCTGCGGGACACAACATAGCCTGTCAACTGAGTGTGTACAAACAACAAAGTATTTGCTTGATCTTCAAAAAGCAATGAAATAAGGAAAGCAATCCCGTTGACACTATGACAATAATCAGTGATTCATGTGTATTGAATAAAATGCTGTAGGATGTAGAATATTATCAATGTCGAACTCTGTGCTAAAAATCCAACCCTGCGCCACGTACTTGTGTATAAGCTGTGTGAGTATATCAACGACGATGACGCACAGCTCGGGATGCGCCAGGTCGCCGCTCTTGGTATACTCGCCGCACTCGGCGCTCATCTCGTCCACCGGAGAGGATATACCTGTCCATACATAGTATACAAAATTAACACCAATACAAAAGTTTGGTCGAATAATTTTATATGAAAATTTTAAATATATAACTCCTCCGATTTTATAACAAAAGAGACATAAAATCTTTACAGCCCCAACTGTGGTCATATAAATTTAAAGTACGTCTTACCCGACCCTCAAAAATAAAATTCATAATTCTTTATATATATTTTATTTATAGACTCACGCCTATATTCCCCAGAGGGGGTAGGCAGAGGTGTGTAGTACACCCACGTTTCGCCGGCTATGTAATAAGTCCCATGTAATAGGGGGCGAGCCTATTGCCATTAACCGGGCACAATTCCAGACTCCGTGCTGCTACTGAGAATTTCCTAATGGAAAAACCCAATAACACTTTGCCCGACCCGGGGATCGAACCCAGGACCTCGTGCTCAGCAGTCGCGCTTGCTACCACTAGACCAACGAGGCATAATTCAATTACCATTTTAAACAAAAAAATCACTTGATATCAATTTATTTACAAAAGTACGATTTATAGAGACATTAATCCGATAGCATGTTCAAATTCCTTTGCCATAATAGTAATCCAGACCGCTGTGTATGCATTGTATGCTCATAGATTAATATCTTTTACTGTATACTATGGTAAGCTACTACCCACTACCAAACGTTATCGTTGTAAATGTACATTCAAAGTACCGGATTAATGTTAAGGGACGAAATTGTAGGAGTTCTTAGACTTACCTGAAGGTATTGTGGACGAGGATCCGGAGAGTTTCCTACTCCTGTACGATGGAGGTATGTCCAGTTTGCCAACCTCTACATCTGCCTGTAATGATAATTATAGGGATTCGATTTTACCTTTTGCTTTTTACGAGTATTTCAGATTCGAAGGTCTGATTATCATGATATCATTTTTCCACAAAAAAGAAACTGTAGCCTGACAAATTCTATTACGAGCAGGATTTGAACCTACGACCTACTTGTGACGGTTGAATGTAGAAGGATTTTGGTTGGCACCGGAGCGGCTGGAGACTTTAGACCTGTAAGTTGCAGGTTTGAACCTGAATAGGATTTGAATCCTGCTCGTATTTAAGTATTTCTTTCTACAAAAATTTGAATCTTAGTTCACTTCGTGCGTTAATACGTTTTAGTAATGTTCAAAATTGTAAAGCCGAACTATTGAGAAATAGCGCCAACTGAAAGACAATATTAGAAAATCATTTGTTGTTAAAATTAGTTCTGCATAGGGTTTCATATTAGAAGGTTCCACGTGGTTACTAAAATTTGTATAAAATACACCAATCTATTATAGGTATGTAGAGCAAATCTCACATCCAACATACTATAATAATTACGTCTTACTGTCACGTGCTCCGTCGCTTCGTATGCACGGTTTTTGTAGATAAACTTTTTGTTTTTATTATTAGGGTCAGCTCACACCAAGTCGTGACGGCGACGCGGCACGTACTTTTTAAGATGCGATACAGTATAGTAAAAGTTTATTAAATACTAGCGACCCGCCCCGGCTTCGCACGGTTACGCTAATATGCATGTATTATACATATAAACCTTCCTCTTGAATCACTCTATCTATTTAAAAAAAACCGCATCAAAATCCGTTGCATAGTTTTAAAGATTTAAGCATACATAGGGACAGACAGACGCGGGAAGCGACTTTGTTTTATACTACGAGTATGTAGTGATTTACAGAGCGCGGTGAAATCTTAGTGTCTTAGTGTTAGCTTACACTAATCTAACACTACTAAACAAGATCATTTTTGTTTTGTAATATCTTATATTATTATGCAAGAGAATATCAGGTAATAATAAAACGAAGATGAAAACACAAATTCAGTCACATTTAAAATGTATGGCGTTTCATTGTAAAACTACGACTTTGAGTCATACTCGTGCTCGAACGATTTGCCACAAAAGTCAAATATAGATAATCGATTTGCATTTTATCACTTTATTTAAATTAGATTTTCAAAACGCTAGCTTTAAATGCTTAAATATTTGGCATTGGCAATCAGATTTCAGATTGTACAAATCACTTGAGTATTTTAGTATTGATTGAGTATTTAAGATTAACTCCAATTCACGTTCTGTGCTTGGTGTTGTGGCTGCGAGTTCCACACGGGACAAATATTTGTGTGATAGGAAGATATTAGTTCCAAAATATTAGTTATTAGTTTGTATTACTATTAGCAGATATTAGTTAAAGAAGTAGCACTGACCTCGTACCCCTCGTCGGGCCTGGAGGCGTAGGGCTCGCTGTGCTCGCTGGCGTAGGGCCCGGCCACGCTGTCCTCGCTGGACGAGCACTCGGCCGAGCTGCCGCCCGACGCGCACAGCAGCGGCGGCACCTGTCCACACACTGCACTTTATCAATATCCCTGTGCTATAACAAGACCCTTGAAGGAAATTAGCAAATACTTTTTTATTTTTCTGTCTATTTACCTATCCTTTGAAAGTACCTATATCTATATACCTATGTCAATTAAAGAGAGAGCGACTAAGTGTTGAGAAAAACCCTTAGAGTATATATGTATAGTATTCTATACTCTAAGGGAAAACCTTTTTGAAATCTGGCTGATGATGAAGTTAAACTATTATGTAACGGATTTTGTATAATTTAAAAATAAACTTATTTTTTTTGTCCCACATCGCAAATCTAGACAACCTTCACCTTTTGTAATATTTTGTTTTGTAGAATAAAGTTTTATGATTGTTGGGGCCGAGAAAAAAATTAGCACCAAGATAAAAGATTAATCTAAACTTTAGGTAAAAACAGAGTCAACAAAAAGTAACTTCCGCGCCTCGAAGCAATTATTTAACTATGTAGGTATATTTCATATCGATTATACCGTAATTGAGACAACGTGAGGGAAGCCTTGCAAGTGTCTGAGAACTGGAAGAACAACATTACTAAAAGTTGTAAACATTTTTTTGTCGTAAACTAACGGTTAGAATAAAATTAAAATGGAGGGTGGTCGTTTTTATCTACAGTGAGTTTTTTTTTCCTTTTCCTGGGTAAGACACCTAATTCTAGGATAATATTCATGTCTCCGCATAAACATTATCCGTGTGCAATTTTTTCTCATCAGCGAAATTTATCACTTTGGTGGATAGAGAACGTGTAGGTACGTGTTTTAACCATAAATCAAAAAAAAATCGTCAGTCTACTATCCTGCAAACGGAGATGGTCACCTTAAGTTCGCACAGCTTTATATTTGCCTTAAATATGGGGCTTAAGCATATTAGTTGTAACATGAAATGTCCTTGCTAAACTATATAATTTAGAATCTATCAAGGTTGCATCGATTATATTAAAATTACACTATATTACGCCGAACTAGATGTTGATAAACCTCAAAACCGGTGCACTGACGTCATACTCTAAATCTAGTCGAGTCAGTTCATAGGATTCAAAGTATCTAAGCGACTTTCACCAATTATGTTTACAACATTTGATTATAAAAGACAAAAATGATCTTTAAGTCAGAGACTAACGGTACTAATTTGATTGTTCTTTTTTCTTTGATTATTTTTTAAGAACTAATTCCGTCGTATTTCATAGACATTCGAAAATGTAAAGAAAATGCGTAAAAATAATATTGCATTAAATTTATTAACTATATTATTCTGAGACCTACCTCAAACAGGCTATGTTTCTCTGGTATCTAACAATTGAGGTGAACAGCGACCGCAGTAATATGATACCTTGCCTACATCACACATAAACCTTAAGTGTTTCTGATAGTTCCACCTGGGTGAACATGCGGATTCACGGATCATAGGTTTAGTATAAAATGTTCAAGTCAAAGATGTTTTAAATTAAATATTTACGTTTTTGTCTTCGACGACTCGATGTCCTTCGTATTGCTAATTTAGGAAACGGGAGATTGAAAGTAATTTAGCTGATAATTTTGAAGTATTATTTGTGGTAACGTGCTTATTGTAGACTGTTTATCTACAAAATATAGCACACTATTCTATGATAACAAAATATATAGTTTACTAAGGATGTTAATTTTTAAATAGTAAATATAAAAAAGTATGCAAATCTTAATGACGCATAAAAACTTAGTGATCTGATTGTATTCTTAGTCAATACAATATTTTACAAGCTGTGACCTGTGTATTTAATTATAGCATTAACAAAATGATAAGAGTTTAATCTCTTTCATTAAAAACAAATATTTAGAATAATATGTAATACCTGGGGCCAAGTGTTCGTTGCTTGTTGAAGCAGACATGGCAATAATATCCTTGTGACAAATCCTAACACTGCACTAAACCAGGATTAAACCACTGTCACTAACATTCACTCAACAGTAATAGTTTATTAAAAAAAACAAATCGGTTTCTTGTCAGTTTATGCATCCAAGTGCAAGAGCGTCGTTTTTATGACTGATATATACGACGGCCAGTGTCAACATATTCCGTGTTTCGGTACAGTCGGTCAAGAACGATCCGTCGCCGGTGGATTAGGTGTTGTATATGGAGTTATAGTACGATTCCTTCGTCCATCTGATTTAGAATCTTAACATATTGCTATCTCTGTCACTTCGTTCATGTTTACTTGCGTCGTGCTCGAACAGTAGCAAATCAAACTCGGAGACTCAAAGTTATATTGATTGTACGGACACACACGTATGACTTCAATGGAGTAATAGAACAGTGACGAGTAATATTGAGGATATGGACTGGAAATTATCCAATTTAACTTAAGTGGACTGCTTCATTGACCCTGTGGTCACGTGCGAGGACGCCAATCATGGGGAATTAGGTTCAATTCCAGGGTTAGGGAAAAGTTATGTCATCGGAAAATGGCCCACAGACATGAAATAGGATATGGTGCGAGGTATAAACCGAGTAGCCCCGACTTGAAGTTACTTTTAGGGTACATGGTGTTACTCACTGTGAGTTAGAAATTCGTCCTTATAGTTCTACACATATGTTTAGTTAGAGTAACGCATAGGTACATAGATTAGGTGTCTGAATTTAATCGCGTGTCTTTTAACGCATAGGTTTCCGAAATTAGTAGACATAAATACGTCATCATGGCTTCTGTGATCATTTTCCCGTTATAAAGGGGACTAATGAAATGCAATACAAATTTTAATACACTAGTTCTATGCATAGGTCGCGGGTAACCTGTGGATGCAAGCGGCAAGCTGTCGCTTGTTGTGGCAATCTATAGGAGAGGCCTTTGTTCAACAGTGGACGACATGTGGAATATTTTTGATGCGCATGTATGTAAATACTACGTTGAAGCTTCATAAGTTTAATTCAATAACATTAAAAAAAAAAGAAAATGTGATCGTTATTTTACTTTATCTAGACTATAATAAAGTTTAGCACATATTAAAAAAGCCAACAAAAATCCTCAATATCATTAAATTATTTCAAAAGGAACTCTATTCCGACACCGGTGTCTTAGTTATGAATGCAAGAGACGAAGACACAAAAAATATTTCTATTTTTAAGTATGTCAGTCTTATTTGTCATAATCTGTCTTTATGATTATCATTAATTGTCTGTAAGTGCTGATTCAATTAAAATAAAATCACGATCATCAGAATATTACTGTAAAACGAAAACGTATCGAAATAAAAATCATTCGCCACTTCGGCTCAGTTTTTAAACTCACACTCGTGTTTTAATAACCCCTGTTATGTGACAGTTTCATAAACTACTATTACAACTTAAGACAAGTATAAAAATGGGGTGTAAGTGGTTAGCACGTGGAGGGTCACCTTGGCGCTGGGAGCGCGCGGCACGGCGTGGCGGCGGCGCGGCGGCGTGGCGGCCACGCGCAGCAGCGCCTCGCACAGTGCGCGCAGACCGCCGCCGCCTTCCAGCGCGCATGCCGCGGGCAGCGCGCCGCGCACCAGCTCACAGCTCGTGTCCTTGGAGCGGCCCGCCGTCACGTCTGCGGGCAAAGCGGCGACGTTAACGTGGCGGCGATCCCAGCCTACACTTACACTGCCATATAGTAATATAACGTGCCAGTGGCAATTGCCAAACTTGAAACAAACAAAAAACTTCCTAACCGAATTTCGATCACAGCGACCAATCTAACTACACAATAGAGATTTTAAAATACAGGTGCACTCTTTTATGGTACCATGGGACGGCAATCCTACACGAAATAATAATTCAAGATAAGGACCCACAGCTTTAAATGGTGCGCTTTAGCGCGATGATTTGCCAATCTTAATAAATAATCCTGTATAAGAGAGTATTACATAGCCGGCGAAACGTGGGTGTACTACACACCTCTGCCTACCCCTCTGGGGAATACAGGCGTGAGTCTATAAATAAATAAATATAAGAGAGTACTAAGGAAAATTGACAAGCTTATTACTACTACTTATAATTGAGTGGAAATTGTTTGTTATTATTTTTTGACGTCACGTAACCTTGATTTAGGTTCAAAGATTTAATGATTTATTCAATGAAGCCAATGAATAATTAATATCAAGGTTCTTTTTGACGCGCAGATTAGACGAAATCTTTTTTTTGGTTATCAATCAACATCTTTTTGTCAACCACACATTATTATCTTACCAAACGATTACTGATTGGTATCTGTCACTAATATCTGTAGGAACGGCAGTTTCTCTTAACGTTAATTACGCATTTGTATATTTCCATTATTCTTGTCATTATGCAGTGTAGCCAAAGTGGCTGTTGACTGGCAAGTCAAGAGGTTTCAGGCTAAAGCACGAACTTCTGACTTTTCGTAAGTTACAGGTATGCGTATTATAAATTAATTATAACTTACTTGCTTCTTGCCTTGAAACATGCTCGTTAAGTCTAGCTGTCGGTCCTGCTTCTGATTTCTTTCCGCTCGAATCGGTTCGCATTAGACTATGAGAGTGAGGGATGGGATGACCCTCACTCAGTCTTATGTCATCCGAGTACTATAAGATATAGAGTATCAGATTGGATCACATTAAGCTATTATTCTATATTAAGCTATTATTCGCATGGACCTTTATTAACAAGATCATACAACATAATTATATTCTGCACAAACCACCAGTATATTCAAAGTACTCAAAATCAAAACTACTGCACTGCGTTAATATTTTAGACAATTTGTAATTTATAAACATAGGAAGTCCGCTAAAACTGTCGATCTGTTCAGTGGTGTCAATGTCAATGTCTGTATATTTGTAATCAAATCTACTGTGAAACGACCGGCTCTCGACATGTGACGCTTGTATCCAACACTATATCTATCACATGTGCTTAACCCTTAACCACTGACGTACGAATGACATTCGTCGCGGAAACCGTTATTCGTTCATAATTTTGTTTTGTTTTGTTATTCGTGCTTGTCGTTCCTAGTAGTTTCCTAGCCGCCAATGACGCACGGGCAGCAAGGGAGAGCAGACCTGTAGCGCACTTCTAAGCAGGTGATTTCGACCATCTGACGTACGACATTCGTATGGTCAGTGTTAATGTAACTTTTTTTAGTTCTTTCTTCTTTTGGAAAATGAATCGTAAGCAGTGTAATACTTCGCCGGGGCCTTCTATACCGCGAAAAATGCAACATAATAAATTAGATGAATTCATAGATTCACACAGACATGATGGCCAGTGTGAATTTGAGAAGTCATCAGCAGATGAAGAAGATTGTGTAAAGTCAGATAGCGGTAATTCTTCATCAAAAGAAGATGAGGAAAATAAAGAGGCTGTTCTATGAACACCTGCGGCTTCTCATCTCTCCGAATTCGCTGATGTGTATTTCAAGCAGAAACGACGTAGGAGAACCCATTACCGGTGTACGATGTGCGGTCAGCCGGTCTGTTTGCAGTGGTCAAAATTGACCTGTAATAACTGTCGTTAAAAACTGCATAAATAATTGATTAGCTGCTGATACTATTTTGATCTCATAAAACCATTCTTATTTAAGTATAAAAATGAAAAAAAAAAGTTTCTGTAGAACATAATTTTCTTTTTTTTGATTTTTTAATATTTATTATTATTTTTTCTATACCACTCAGAATATTGGTTGATAAATATTTTTTCTAAGAGTATTTTTATTGTTTTATTTATGTTAACATCTTAGGTTTGAAATGTTATATCACTTAAAACTGAATAAAAACTCAAATTATGATTGATGGCTGCCTAAGAAGTCTTTAAAAAAATTGACGAATCTCATTCGTACGTCAGTGGTAGTGTAATAAAATTACACGTCAGTGGTTAAGGGTTAACCTATTCAATAAACGATTTTAACATGTTGTAAATAGAGTACTAAACCGTATACAATTACTGGCGAAGTATGCCTCAAAAAAAAATAAAGCTTATTGCAGATGTTTTAAGTTGTAAAATGAATTGTATTCTTCGCTATAAAGTACTGTAAGAAATCCTATAGGGCTTCTGCTCTTGAGCTTGTTGTATCCCCTTACTACAGGCTATAGTACTGGTTTACGATAATAAAGTTATATGATTACTCGGATCAGTGGTGTTGGTATTAAGACAGTAGACAGAATGACTCATGTGCACTAATGCATTTATTTAATTAAGTATTTATCATAATGAGTCGCCGGGAATTTTGTGTGCAGTGGAAATTACTAATGATTTTAAGATTAGCTTTAACAATGAAAATTCTTATTTACATTGTTTGGGGTCAATTCACGCACAGTTATCATAATTTTATCATTGTGTCTCGTAATTAGGATAGTTTCGCTTCACAAAATCAATTCATTATGATAGTCAAAATATGTCCACTGTTGGACATATTTTGTCATGTGCAGTGAAATATATCTGGGGATGGGTCTGGGGCTGCATAAGAACTTGTACACAAAACTGCGAAGTCGTAAACTAATACAAAACCGAGAGAGTTTACGATTTTTACTAGTTAAGGTAAAACTAAAAAAAATTATTAAAAATATTATATTAAAAGTGTTTCACTAACCTGAAGCCGACAGCTGAACAGTCAGCAGCGCTTCGGTGATCTTGATTAGCACCCTCATCTCAGCCGCGCCACACTCACAGTTACATATGTAGTGCAGAAGCACCTTCAACAACGCGTAGCTGTCCAGGAACACACTCTCACTGACCACATACTCCCTGAACATCGGGCTGTACAAACACAAGCTCGCACAAGTCTTCCAAAACGTCCACACGTTCTTCAGAATCTCAATGTAATCCTCAATAGATTCTTCGACAATATTTGAAGCGAAATTAGTCTTTATTGTCTGCGGGGAAGAGAGCCTTCTTCCTCGCGAGTCTGCAGGAGGAATGAATGCTAATAGATCTTGTTCTTTGGTGACGTCACACAACTCTTCGAATTTTTCCGCGGGTAGTTTTAGTTTATAGATCTTGTAGCATTTCTCTGTAACTTCTGTTAGAGATTTGAATAGCATCTGTACAGATGGTAACGAGCTGATCTCTCTAAAGTAAGTCAGCTCTGAGTTCTCTTTCATCAGTTTGAATATCTCCACTGATATCGCTATTTCTAATATAGAACAGCATTGGTTTGAAAACTCTGATAACGACACCAGTTCTAATACATAACTAAGTCCACCTTTTTGGATAAACTGTTCAGCAAAAGTGACAGTGTTAAGAAGACTAGCAAAGATATTCAAACAGGATACGGTTAAAAAATACGCGGATTCTTCCATGCGTATGATGTACCTGTGCTTGGCAACGATAAAAGTCGGGTAAATTACACTAAATAGTAGTTCGCACTTCATTTCTGTCCTACACTTAGGGGTGACTCTTAACAGATGGCTGACAGTTGCGTGCAGCACGTTATTGTGGTTGTCTAGCTGTAGTAATGAGTTGTAATGGTACAGAAACGACCACACACTCTTCCTCTCTATGGGGCTGATGCCGTGAGAGCAGAACTTCCTACCGACCTCCTTCTTATCATCACAGGGCTCACAAATCGAGCACGGCAGTTGGTCCGTCACTTTCGGTATGAGTATACTTGCTCCTAGTTCCCCGTACACAGTATGTTCTAGCACTTGAAGGCACAAAGAAGCGACACTGCTATGTGTCAGCATCAGTCTAACAATGCTCTCCATCAGGAAGCCAGGAGAGAAGCAGCAACACACTCCACAGTTCAACATCACCTTCAGAATCTTGTTTTTTAGTACACCTTGAGCTGATACGTGGTCATCAGTAAGCAGAGACGTCAGAGTGCCGTACAGGACAGACACGCAGCACGCGGAAGACATGGGCAGTCCCGTGCTAGCTTCGCCGAGCACGTCGTGGTGGTGGTGCATGCCGGCGGCCACGCGCTGCCGACACGCCTTGTGCCTGCTGCGCGGACACGCGGCCGAGTGGATCACCTCACTGCGAACACGTTTCATACCCACTATCAACTTCCCAATAGTCTCTATTAACTTCTTAATCAAAACAACAGTCTCTTCTTCTTCAGCAGGTATTCTGATCATTAGTTCGATACATTCCTTCAAGAGTCCACCTTTTAGGCATTCTCCGTACAATTTGAATTGTTCTGTGAACTCTCTGAGTTTGTCCACACTCCGACATTGCATCAGTAAACAATGGAAGAACGCTGTTATGGAATACGCTATTCCGAATACGAATTTGAGCAAATTTTCCGATTCAGTCTTATTCTCTTTATGATTCTGGTATTCGAGTTTGTTCTGCCTGCACTTCGAGATGACATCTTCCAATATTCTGAGTAACATCGGTAAGATCCCGTTGTTGATCAGCTTGGCGCATAGATCCGAGTGGATGAGGACCTGGTCTAGTGATACTATTAGTAGTTCGGTTAAGGCGACCTTTATTCTAGATACTTTTTGAGTATTATCTTGTTGTGACTGGGGCAGTGAACTAAATTGTAAAGAACATAAATTACGTAATGAAAAGTTAATGCATTGCATAGAGATCTGGGATCCCTCTGATCCTGATAAACTGCTTTCAGCTTTACATAACTCTTGTAACAAGTCTGTAATAATTAAAGTAAACTGGAATGTTGTTATTTCTGAGTTGATGATTTCTTTGTGTTTATCGTTCATGTAATCATCTGCTTTAGGTTTGGCTTTCCTGGGAGTGTAGAAAGGATCATAGTAGGAATCGTTTGGGTATTCATTAGAAGATCTGGTGGAGTTGAAGTATTCAAAGTCATCGTTAGGTGAGCAGACTTTGATAGTTAGAGAGCGGTTCAGTATCTGAAGGTCATCGTTTGAGTCTCCTGACTCTGATGACTGGTCGGTGTGTTTGGCCAGTCTCCGTTTTGTTCGCTCCAAGGAGTCGAACTTTGGCTGTGTCGAGTATCGAGACCTGTTGGATTGAGAAGATAGGTAAATCTAATGATGGATAAAAATGTTTTCTAATAAGAACACATATTTAATGCCAAAAATCACAATAGTACAATCGGTTGCTGATGGTAGTTACACTAAGCCTTAAGCTTGTGTTGCAAAGACTAACAAATATTTTATAATTTGTTCCTAATTGAGTTTTTTTTATTTTGATGTAGGTACTATAGAAAGTCATATAATGTAATAAATACAGTTAGTATGTGATCCAAATAACTATGTGACACTCCCATCGCCATTTTGTGTCGTCTTACCAATAGGAACCGTTAATGTTTTTATTGGTTCTTATCGGTTTTAAGTCACAAAGTAGCGATCAGATTGTCACATTTGAATCACATAATATAAACCCACATCTAGCTACACGTGATTGACCCTAACAAACGGGAACTATCGGAATATTAACTATTATTTAAAGAGATCATCCTAAATTTAATATTAGCAGTAATTAGCTTTACCTTCCAGTGACGGATCCTCTGTCTGAAGAGGCGGCGGAGTTCACTTTCGACGCCTGGCCGCCGATTGGCTTCTGTTTTGACCATATTCTAAAACAGAATACTTCGATCAACATCTTAGTTACGGTTTGGACATGCGCAATTGGATCCAGGTGAACTTTAAATAAAATCTTTTAAAATGAAAACATATATTTTAATGAAATAATTTAAAAGAAAATCGCTGAAACAACTGAGTCGCGCGATCTCTGGCGTGCCGTGCCATTGCTTTACAAACTAAGCTACCGAGTTCTACCCGCTTCAGTAGAAATTACAAATCTCTTTCTTAACGTCATATAAGCGTGTGGTGATATCTACCGATCGGAGTACTTTTCGCACCGCCAGCGTCGATCCCATGTTTCAAGCTTTTCAGTTTAGAAGGCAGTTATTTTTGCGAGTGTCTTATTAAATATTTTCATCTTATAAGCAGAACATGTGCATAAACATGTAAAAAACACATAAAATGTGTTTAACGCAAATACAGTTTTACATAAATTTAATAAACAATATTACTATTAACATACAAATACAATACAATATTGGACTGCTAAGTCAAAGGTTGTGGGTTCGAAACCCAGGCCGAAATGCCAGAAACGCACCTCTGACTTTTCAAATTCATGTGCGTATTAGAAATTAGTTATCACTTGCTAAAACAATGAGAAAAAGCACCGTAAATAAACCGGCACACCTGAGAGATTTTTTAAACTGTATATACCTAAAGCCATGTCAGAGGCATACGGGCGGATTAATCTCTGCCACCAGGTTGTTTATCAATAATAGGATAAAGAAAAATATACAAACATTTTACCCATCAGGTTAATAAATAATCAGAATAGTGTTGTTTCATTAATGAGCTGCTATTTAGTGCTTATATAAATATGTGCCTTAATTTTTCTATTTGAAATAAATAAATTACTAATTGCAGAATTAATTCAGATGTTACGTCGCGGTGTCAAGGGCAGACAAGGTCTGTTTCCTCCCCCTCGCGCCTGCCGTGAAGATATCACTTTATAGCTATTTACATAGCACTGATAAAGGTGCGAGTAACGAGGAGTAATGTGATAAATGTTAACAAAGGGCATTGTTGGAGCTTTGTGTTTGCTCTCACGTAGGCAATCACGTCGTATAGGTACTTCACTTAAAATCTTATGCTCCTATAGCTTTATTATTCTCAAACTCTGTTGTGGTCGACTTTGACATCAGGCTATTCATCAACCATGTTATAAGAAAAAGATTTTTAGCAAAAAATGATCGGATTAAGACTATAAGATAGCACCTGATACCTGTGTGAAAATAGCTGGTGTATCGGCGTCCGCGGCGTGGGTGGCGCATGCGCGGCTTCTGAGGCGCCACTGCTGCTGGCCCCACTCAGCTCGCCGAACAGCCAGATGAGCACGGAGCTCAGCTGCCGACAGCATGATAGACCCTACACACATAAATAATAATTATTATAATATTAAAGTTCATATAATGGTCTTTGTCAAATTATCTATACTTAACGACAGAATTGGTATAGCAGTTGAGTGATTTGCCTTTTACGATTGGTGTCGCAGGCTTGATTTCCGCGTAGGGCAAAAATATTTTTGTGATCAGTAAAGGTTTGTTTTACTGTGGGTGTTTGAGTGTTGTGAAATTATGTCTGTAAATGTCCCCGCGATAGAGGATACTATTGTAGTGTGGGAATTTTTTAATTTAAAAAAAAAAAACACTACTATTATGTAATAAATAAATCAGTATTTTGTGTGTTATGTCTTGATGGCAACTCACAATTACTAATAAACCAATTTTCATGACAATTGATAGTTTAAAAACAACCCTTTTACATAATAAATAAACAACTAATAAAAACTTTTAAAAAATTAAACCTACTTCAAATAAAACTTTCATTTTAAATGTGTGTGTGTGTGTGTGCCAAGACTTACAATAAGTTCAAAGCTAGAACCCGCTAGCGCAAGGTACCAGATCCCTTATTAATGTTTATAAATATAAATTTATATAATAAATAATTAAATATAAATAATAATTTATATAAATTTATAATTTTATATAAATGAGTATCAGAGCAAAATATACTATCTCGAAACTAAAAAGATTTGTAGATCTGTCTATCCCTTAACGGTGCACTGGAATGTCTACATTATTATGTAAGATAAGATAAAGTCATCTCACTTACACTTGCACATGTAATTACAATTTGAACTATGAGCAGATACATGGCTCAAAACAAAATTAAATATAAATATTTGAATACCTAACTTGCTACTCGTATCATCTTCTATCTGTAGGTATGGTATGTATAAAAGCCCTTGGAACTGGCCACTAGAGTCAGTTTTACAATATTATTATAATTATAACTATTCATAAGTGCCTAAAATGGTCTGTAACATATTGATGTTACAGACCTTTTACAGACCTACAGACTTTAAATGCAGAGCTTAAAATCAAAATAGTATTATTGAATACTATTTTGATTTTAAGCTCTACATCCACAAATCAGGGTTTTTTTAATTCTTCTCCTAACGGGTCACCCGCATAGGGAATTAAAGTTTGTATACAAAGAAGAAGAAAGGAAAAGAAACGTAACATCCAATCTCTTTTTTTTCCTCAAAAAAAAAAAAATCTGTAAAAAATATTTTTGTGTATACATGTATACAAAAAAAAAACTATTAAGTATATACATTAGGGTCAACAAATTTCGCCACCAAGTGATAGACCGTCAGTTTTTGGATTTTAAAAATAAAGAGGAGGAAAATTTGAAATTTACGCAGTTGAAGTTATGAGCTAAACACTATATCTTTATAAAGGTACGACTGTATCTTATAACATTAATCTTGTGACGTCACAGGGCCGGTTTACTATCCAACGCATAGTTTATTGAACTTTAATTACTACATACACTTCCGCATCTATTCGCGTCTAACTAACGGTTGATTATCGGGAGCAATTCATGATTAGGATGCCAGCACTTACAGGGAACTGAATGGGATGGAAAAACCAACAATTTTTGCGAATTTCGCGCAAGTTGTTTAGTTTCATGGATAGATAGACCTCAAAAGGGTTTTGACACAGGACAGGTAACGCTGCTATGTTACACGTTGCACTATGCGGATGATTCGTCGCCTAACAATTGGAAAAGGGCGACGTTTCATAAAGAGATTAAATTTTTTTTGATGAGTTGTCAGCTCAGTCGTTATTTTTACACGTAAGTTTTACATCAACACAAACGTTCCGATAACAACAACGTTTCCGCCGAGGGTGCCGACCTGTCGATAACCATACTGTGTATACTCGATATACTCAACTACAATACGCTTGTTTATGGACGCAACTTGTATGGGTTTACTATTTAAATATGCCAAGTTAAACGGCTTAAAAGTAGGCAATTCAGTATTTTATTGAAAACCAGCAAATCCTACAAACATCTCTTATAAAGAAAATACATATTCCCACCAAAAACATTCTGTAAAAAACAGATAGATGGCTTTGCGCATTATAATTGCTAATAAATTTGACCCTGATGTATAAATTCATGATGGATATAAGTGGACAGTACAATATAAATATTGAGCTAAAGTCTGCGTAGGAGATGAAGCCATTGAATAAATCATTCGGAGCGAAAAATAACAGGAAGATTTCGTAATATTTTAGTGTTAGTCTATGGCCTAGACAGATATCGCGATAATTTGCAATTCTTATGAATAAGTGCGTGTTTACTACTTCTTGTATAATCGAGGGATCTTTCCTATACTAAAATCTAAATATGTAGGTATATATTATGCCCAGCAAGGTCTTTGATATATTGTTATCACCAGAATTCGATTCGGTAAGAAAAATAATTAAATCAGTAATTTTTTTCTTCAAATATAAAGTTTAGAGATTTAGACATCGTGTACAATCTTCTCAGTTGTTTTCCTAAGAAATGTTTTATCGGGTCCACGTATTGCCTTATAACGCAAATAGAGCCGAACTATCAAGATCCGCCATTTGTGCGCCTATAGCGAGTATATTTTATTGTATGTAAACCATTGAATAATAACACAATGTTCAAATGTGTAATAATCAAAATAAAAACGCGAGTTATATCCGTTAAAAAAGTTGTTTCATTAACACAATGTTGTTATTAGTCAAAGATTATTTAATAAGAAGGTTGAAAAAACAACTAATACAGATGTAATTCGAACCCACGATCTTCGGCGTACCGTGCCGAATCGCAGAATCCAAAGAAACCATCGTACCTATCCCATCAGAATCTCTTTCTACGCCTAGGGCATGTGGTAATATCTATCGGAATACAGTACTTATTCTATATATCTTGAGAGTAAGATTGAAATAAGCCCAAACAATTCTTCAGGATCATGGACATTCAAAATGGCAAATGTGCAGTACTTGTATTATTTACTTTAAGGCTTTAGGTACCTAAGGCATTACGCTGATGATCTTGCTTGACCATACAAATATCGTAACGTAGGTAATATATTGCGCGTGCACTTCAAATCGTACAAAATATTACTAAACGGACATACTTTTTAAAAGCCACGCTATAAGTCACATACCTCAACTCCTAACGCTTTTAGCAGCACGAGGCACCTCCAAGCCACTCCTCCCAGCAGGTACTTCCTGAGGATCTGTTCAGAGGACTGCGTGTTGAAGCGAGTGAACAAACTCGTTGGACCCACTTTTGGCTCTTCGGGTTTCGGGTCTATACCTACACAGTAAGTAATAATAATAATGTCCTCCTTGCCGAATTTCGTTCACAGCGGTCTATCTCAACGGAGATTATCCGTCCGTGGAGAAGAAATTATAGTGTACCTACAAGTATGTATGCAAACACAGATGCAATCTCTATTCCCTCACTCTCATGCCTCTCTGCAAGGACAACGAGATCAAGCGAAAGACCGACAGCTTTTCTAATGTAATAATTATCTACTGTATTATAATTTAAGCGTCAAAATCTATAACTAACTTACCTGTGACGTCATCGTGTGTTTCTAAGAGCGGGAGTACAGTGTCAGTGGCGTGCGCATCAAGCCCCGGCAGCGGCGCCGAGTAGTGCGTGTTGATAGAAGACGTCACGCGGTGGATGCCGCACAGCAGCTCGCAGCCCACCAGCGTCACCACGCCGCTCACTGGACTAGTGGCACAAAATTACACTTCTAATATTACTTCCTAACAGAATTTCGGTTATATGCAGTGCCGATTTTAACTAAGATTAATCATACTCAAGCTATGTTTTTGTCAATTTAGTTTTCACCTTTCCCTATTAAGAGCCAATCCCTAATTCCAATTATCCAAATGAAATCTATCTCGCTCTTTGTCAAATTATGGATGGCTTATCGATCAAGCCAGACCAGCGCAGCGGCCAGCCGACCATGCCCGATAACAGCCCATTCGGCATCTGCCGGATAAGCCCTACAGCTAATCCAGGCATATGCGTACCAGTCACGTAATCTATGTTTAATTTCCTTACCAAAACTTGATCAATTCCTTAGGGTTGGCACCATCATTGACGCGGATCAGGAACTCAGCCAGGAACAGGTCCAGCCAAGTCGATTTCTGGAATCAACAAAATTCTTACAAACGAGATACTACCGATTACGATTACGATTAAGGTACGATTTAAGTAAATAAAAAGTACTGTCAATAAGAAAAGCCAATATACCTACAACTAATATTATATCAATAAACAACCGATTAGTATTATTGAAGTTCGTGTTGATACAAACTATCTCTACCTTTATTCAATTTCTTTCGACTAGAAACCACGGCGTACGCGACGATCTCTAAGGGCAAGCAGCGCTTGTCGTGTCTCTGATATTCAAAAGTGAGCTGGGAGTGCTGTTGGAATATGATCTATTCTTATTGAAATATATGATACAACTTCTATCATAGAAGGGCTTTGGTAGCCTAGTGGCCCGTAGACCTCCGATTTTCGATTTATTTGGGTTTATGCACCATCAAGAATATATTTTAATTGTGTGGGTTTCGCGATGACTTGCCAGTCAACGATCATACCATCAGGCCATCGTTCCATGATTTATCAATTATCATAGACGGGAAGGCGTACTTAGTCTCCCCGTATCGAAAGTGGCGTAAATGCAATAGAACATTTTAGTCGAGCAAGTGATGCGTGACCGCTGCTTCTTTATTGGATAATAGCTGACCGCTTACGAATTTCGTGATCTTTATGCTACAATGCGATGATACACTAAGGAACCTATGTTCCTCAGTGTACACTGAGGAACATAGTTGAACTCATAAAACTGGAACATGAACGAAGATATAAATTGTAGCTATAATTTTAATCTTCTCATTTGAATCTTCTAATAATATTGTCCTCCTGACCGATTTTCGGTTACAGCGACCAATCTCAACGGAAATTAGCCAACTACGTAGGAGACATTACAATGCACAAGT
The DNA here is from genome assembly GCA_936450705.2 of Protodeltote pygarga. NCBI lineage: Eukaryota > Metazoa > Arthropoda > Insecta > Lepidoptera > Noctuidae > Protodeltote > Protodeltote pygarga. The sequence goes on along the minus strand of OW388255.2, from coordinate 5,689,244 downwards.
GTGTGCGCAGACACGGACGACAATCCGTGAGTTATGTGTGAACGTAAAGCCGGTCCTGAATCTGATCTCTCTCCGGTCGCATATAGAATGGCCTGGCCGTCCTTATAGATAATTAATTACCTAGACTCCTAGAGTGACGGAATAGAGAGTGCACCTGTGTTTGCGTACACACTTGTGCACTATATTATTTCCTGCAGAGGTCCCTAATCTCCGTTGAGCTTGGCCGCTGAGACCGATATTCGGTGTGGAGGAAAAGTAGCTGTTGGACTGCCAAGACAAAGGTCACAAGTTCAAACCCAGGCACCGACTTTTCAGATTAATTTGCGTATAAATAATTTTAGGTGCAAGAAAACTTTACCAAAAACTAAACACCCTGAAACATTTTCAAGGGTGTGTAAAAGACCTAAGGTCGGTTTAAACTCTGACTCTAGTCACTTGAGTTAATGTTCTGGCGATAATTTTAATTATGTTGTTCATAAGAAGGTCGTCTTAGATTTCCTAAAGTACATAATTTCTTAATATTACCTGTTATATTAATATTTATGGATATGCGTTGATGACGCCGAATACGAAGTATTTTAGCGTGTTTTTTTGTGAATTTGTAGAAGCCCAAATTTAATAACCCTGGAGCAACTTCAGAACTATATCTGCGGTTCTTACCTCATAAGTGCCAGTCTCCGCTTTGAAGAAGTGATCCCAGTATATTTTGAGAGTGTCGATGTCCTCCTCCGTCGCCATTCGCACTGTTTTGCGACCTACGGTGTATATGATAATAACATTATTAACAATCAATCCAATGATTAATGAATGGCGACGAATCGACGATAGTTCAACTTTGACCTTGGCGGAGATGGACGCGCGGTTAGTATGTAACACGTGACATAGATTACAAAAATGATATTACTGACCTATAGCATAGGCACTAACAGGGATTCTACATAAATTTCAGCAAAGTTCCTTATTATTAGGAGGAAGTAAGGATTCTATTGTGGAAAATAACCTTTATGGTTTGATTCTAAATGAATAACGAGACGAGGTACAAATAGATCTAAAAAGATGTTAAAACTTTGAAAGAAGTTGTTATATAATCATTAGTAACGTCTGAATGACGAAATCCTAAAGAATGTAACAACTCATTTGCATAATGTAGTTCATTGAATGAGTGAATAGATTTGGCCATTAAAGAGTTGATATATATAAATGGTTATATATTTATATGGTTGTAAATATATTTTTTTTATTTGTTTCACACTAAGACTTTTTTCTTAAATTTAAATTTACAAACATCTAAAACCTAGATTCTCGATGTAAACAAAATATCTGTGGATTAAACAAATATTTGTGCCTTGGACGGATTGAACTTGCTATGCAACACAGAAGCACAAGCGCTTAGCCACTGAATCCTTATTAATTTTAAGTAGGTCGAAAAACACTAAGCATCTATACTTTGGAAACAAGTTTCTATTACAGAAATCCATTAATTCATTACATACCTACTTATTGAGTTAAAAATACAACTTAATTAGCAGATTAAATCATATTTGTAAACATTCACTTAGAAACATAGAAGTAAAATGAGTTCAATCCATTGTTTAGAACAGTAAGAGCATTATATACACATTCACATACATGCGTGAGTACATAGTGACCGTCAAGTGTTGACTGACTACAGAAGCCTTATCACTCCAGCAATTATTTATTGGAAGTCAGAAAAAGATAATACAACCACAATAACACTATCAATTGTGCGAGATCCACTACTTCATTACATGTAATTATTATAGTTAACAAGTATTATGAATCTAATCGGAACAGATAATTAAAAAAAAGCTATGTTAATAGTTCACTGACTGCCAGACTTACTGATAATTTACTAAGATTACCAATGTATAATAGTTTGTATTGGTGTGATTTTAATTTATATGAGGAAAGTACATATTCATGATAGTTTTTGAATTACTAAATTTAACAAACCCCGTAAAGCATCATTCTCTGCACCATTATCAAATCTCATTCATCAAAAATTCATGTCTCAATGTGAGCCAACAAGCAAACAGAAAAAATATATTTATTGTTTCCCCAAGGCTCTATAGATCACTATTGAAGGATTTGCATTTTCAATTCTTTGATGATCAGTGAGGTTATGCAAAGAGAATAATTCTATCTCACTAAAATAACTAAATAAAAAACTATTTTAGTATTGATAGTGGAAAGGTATAAAAGATGTTATACAGAGACTAATTAAGTGATCTAAGCCTTATGTAGTGGCCCTAAGGTTCAAAACACAATAAAAAAAATGTGGTTGAAACTGTCTCATAGTGATAGTTGAACCTTTTTACCTACTTTTGTATAATAATATGTAACTAGCTTTATGCCATAGATATAGGTACAGCAATTAAACTGTCTCGTTGATCAACCCAAAGTGGCAAAGAACAATTAAATTTTAATTGCCTTTTTTCTGCTGCTTGGTAGATATTAAAACCTGTACCTTTATTAAGATCCTTATGAAAAGTCAGTGCCAATGGTCATACCATTGTTAATAAAGTGCAAACAATAAGATAATCCGCAATAATTAATTATCTCAGTAATAATAGATTCATTATCAATGTAATTGGTATGCTACACAGCTGTTTTTATTAAATAAATCACTCTGATAATGCTTATTACTGTTAGGTGTTAATATAATAAATTTGATTTATGATTTTATTGTACAATAAAACAGAAAAATTAAGAGTTTACAGGTTGAAACAAGGCACAACTAAAAATTAATTGTTATAGACCACCAATGTTCATGATGAGGCTCTCCAGCTTTATTCATTTCAAGGGGTTTATAGTAAAGCCTTTACGAAAAGAATATGCGGTACATACTTTTCTACAATAAAGGTCTAAAATATAAGTTAAGTATAGAATTAAACTATTAAATTTTTGAAATTAAAAATGTTGTAAGTATACCTAGTTAATACATCTCTCATTTTATGGAATACACGACAATATTGTAAGATTATAAGGCTTTAAAAAAGTTAAATATTCATAATATTGTACAAGTTAGAAGGAATTTCTGTAACAAATCTAATTATGTTGAATGTAAGTCTCTTATAAGATTTCTAATGCTGAAACTATAAAACATTGCTGTACAAGAGGAGTACAATGTAAATATATTATTTAGTTACTACTTTCGCAAGAGATAAACAGATAAATAACTATGTCTAGGTATTTATTGGATAACAAACTAATAAATAAAACTTACATGAAACACTTGCTCAAAATAAATACTGTTCAAACTACCGGGGGTGGTCTTAAATATACTATAAAACATTAATTTTCTTCGCAATTAATATTTTTGCGGTTTAATCCAATTCCAATTTTAATACAGTGAAACAACCTCGCTCCATAAACTTTTTGACATCTTTATTTGACATTTGAAATGTCAGTCACACTCCTCACATTTCTGGACTAGTGACGAGTTGACGACCTTTCCGTGAATTAGCTCCAATTCCAATTCCAATTATATAGTCACGCGCACCGGGGTAATCCCACCCAATCCACAAATACCTACTACAGCAGACAAACAACATCAGACAAAAAAAACGTTTTGTAATTTTTAATTATAGTATGAGAAGTGCGCCAGTGGCGCCCCCAATTTTGGCAGTATTATTAAATATTAAAATCTGTGAAATTATTACTAAAACGTTATTAATACGTCTTAATCGTTTTCAGAAGAAATCGTAGTTCATATATTCTGTATAACTCAACTCACGTGCATTTTTAACCAAGTGCAAAAAGTAATTATCAGACTCGGTGTTCATGGAATCTCTCATAATAACGAAAAAGATTCCAATTCCAATTCTGAAGAGCATACATCCCTAATATGTTTTTGCACGAGATTCCAATCCTATTTCCTTCCTGTCAAATCATCAAACTGTCAGTGTCAATGTCAGGCTGCGTACTGATGTCTGATGATATTGATAGTGTCATAATTTCATATAAATACGCGAAATATTAGCGAGATAACTGTGTTTCCGCGACTATAATAGGATAGGAATAGTGTTTTACACGAATCCTGTGAAGAATACTAAATTGCAGTCTCTACCATGTGGGAACAAATTATTGAATACTTGAAAGACCCATTATTAGTGATTAAAGTGCAAAACTTTTTCGGTGTTCAATACAAAAGTAATCAAAGTACACATCAAAATGAATCATCCGAAGTGTTACATTCCGATAGATTAAAGCGTGTGAACGAGGAGTCAGATATTAAACAGCACAAGAGATTTCCTAGCAATATATCGAGTAGTTCTCAATCTTCGTACGACACGGATAGTTCGGCGGATGCCACTGGGAAGGATGCGGTGGAATTTAGTATAAACAATAAGTTCTGGTATTATCTTTTCGTGCTGGGCACGGAGCTGGGTGATGAGATATTCTATGCGACGTTTATTCCCTTCTGGTTCTGGAACATAGACGGCGCCGTCGGACGAAGAGTGGTATTGGTCTGGACTATTGTTATGTATATCGGTGAGTGATTTCAAAGCGGTACCTATTTCAAACAAATGATTTTATTTGCTCCATATGATTTTATTTGCATCAAATGTTTTTATTTGGACTAGTAATATTTATAAAAACCTGCTGAATTCACTTCTGGATTGGAGTATATCAAACGGGACACGGGAAAATAGACTTAAAAATTTGGATTAAAAATATAATTTTTCTATAATAAGTACCCTTATTTTGTGAACACAGGGTACATACCGGTGTTATTATCATTGAGTTTAGTTCTATACTATGTTCCACTAGAAGGCATATTAAATATTTTGGTGTAACTACTGGTGTAATCAACTTCATGCTATCTAGTCTAGGACCTGGAAGTTAACCACTATTGTTTAAAATAAAACTAAAAGATATTAAGCCATTACTATTCTTATTTATTCATGTAGACCATTTTAGGTACTTATGAATAGTCATAATATTCTAATATTTATTATAAGAGTGACTCTAGTTGCCAGTTCCACGGGCAGCTAGTCAGTAACTTACTATGTACTTATCTATGTTTATATTTAATATTACATATTTGACCTATATTAACAAATCATTGATTTGGCCCATTGAGACCCCATGACCATTGAGGTGCCCTTTGGCATAGGCCTCCTCCAAGTCTTTCAATTTCCACAATACTCTATCCTTAGCACTTCTTGTCCATCGCTTTCCACCCTTCTTTCAAAGTCATTCCTTCATCTTTTATTTTGCTATCTGTTCCTTTTTCCAATTCTTGATATCAGATCATTACTCTTTTGCTCCACTTATCCATTCCTCTTAGTATAAGTATGACTAGCCCTTCTTCGTTTTAATTCTTGTTCTTATTAATATCTGAAGATAATGTAAATAAGTACAGAGTAAATTACTAGTGATTCATCACTTGTTGATCATATATAAGTGTGAAATCAGACAGAAAGTTAATATTTATTTTGGTATACACTTTAACTCAATATAGGTACTTACTTGTCCGATTGTATGTTCCACAATCTGTTATAAAACCGATTTTGGTTTCATCATGTTTTTATTGAAGAAATCTATAGGTAGTTTCTATCATTTCTAGTAGTAGAGTAAAACTCCGGCATGTTCCAGTCAAAGTCTGTGTTTGTGGATGGTGAAATTATATGTCTGTAACTGTACCCTTAATACAAAAGATAATTCTAGTGTGGAGTACATAAAAAAAAAACGAGATCTAAATAAAATATAATTACTAATTAAAACAGCAGAAAAACATTTCTGGTGTTTTTACATGACATACAAAGAATACAAAAAAAATAATATTTAATATACTTAATATTCACATAAATATTAATTTTTACAATTACATACTTATCTACATTTAAAAACTTATTTAAAAGTAAAATTTATGTGGGAGAATTAAACATACAATATAATAACTTCTGTGCTAAACATCTTTTTTTTTGTTGAATTAAAGCTTATAATGTCTAGTAATTATTGTATTTCTGCTATAAAAAGTTGCTTAGTTATGTTTTTGGCATTGAAAACTATTTTTTATTTATTGTATGATTTGCTAACGAGTGTATTGTAAATGAGATTATTAGGCTCATAACACTGACTGTATCCTTGAAGCAGACACAAGAGAAAACAATAGCTGTGAAATATATTAACATTTGTTAGGTAACCTTTGGGCAAAACTAAATGGGGTCCCGGATCTCAAGTTTAAAAGGGGGACTTTTGAGATTTGGGGGCCCCCTAGAATCGGGGGCCCGGAGTAGACCGCCCTTTCCGCCTCCCCTTAGTTCAAAAGAGAGTATTTGTTTTAAATATTAGTAGAATTATAAAAAAATTACGAGTAGGTAAGATAAAGGATCAATGTACCTAGATCTTACCTACCACTTCGATCTGTTGCAAACGACGTAATATATTTGTATTAATCTGCTTACTAGACAATGGCACATAAAGTCTTGCACCACTGTATGCTGTTTACTCTGAAGTTTAAATTATACAAAATGATACTGAAGTCTGATAGTAAACATTGAATAAACCTCACATTTAATAATTTATGTGAGGTTTAATAAATGTTTATTACAGTACTGATTTTGATAGACTATCCAGTTACAAAAGCCTTGACCTCTAACAACCTCATAAACACTTTTTTTTAGCAGCAAATAAAGTAAGTATCTATTTAATCTAATCACAAATATTTGATATTTCAGGTCAAGGTTTTAAAGACATAATCCGTTGGCCTAGACCTGGGTATCCAGTCAAGAAACTGCAGCAGAAATGGGCGGTGGAATATGGGATGCCTTCAACGCACGCAATGGTGGGGGTGTCTATTCCGTTCTCGGTACTATTGTATACCATGGACAGGTATCAATACCCCATACACTGGGGGGTAGTGATCGCGGTGTCATGGTGTACGCTGATCTGTGTCAGCAGAGTTTATCTGGGCATGCATTCAATTTTGGTAAGAGTAATTTGTTATTTATTTTAAAAAATCTGATGGTGGCTGTAATTTAACCGGTCGCAGCGCCACCTATCGGGTCCAAATTGTGAATATAAACCATCTTACTCTACAATCTACTAAAACTACAAACAACTACTAAAATCGTCTTATATCTCAAACCTACACAAAAAATTTCATCAAGATTGGCCAAGCCGCTTAGAAGTGATGCGCGGACAAACATTTTTGGCGTACTACCTACCTACTATGTGTTCTCGACTGTGGAGTCGACTTGCCTAAACATTACACAACAACATATGTACCAACACGAAATTTCTGATTTGCTCCTCCTGAATCAGAAGCTTCTGATTACACTCCCCACCCTTAGATAAAAACTCAGTACGCCCGTGTATCGGTGTATGTCTACCCCGCATAATACTCTCTGAAGAGACTGCCTGCGACCACGAGATCTGCAAAGATCTCGAAACGTCAGGTGTGTTTTAGAAAAATAAATACGCGAGTTTATCCGTTTAAAAAGTTGTTTCATTATCTTAATAAATATTTACAAGCTGAATAAATATTCGGCAACATTATAGTATAGATTGTGGTGTAGAGCCATATTTCATTGTAGGTAATTTGTATTACTGGATAACGTTATTTTTATTGATGTTTTGACGACATGCGACATAACAAGTACACATTATAAAACCTGCAAATCTCGGTTTTTATAGGTGGTGTAAAATAAAAATTTCTAGTTGACACTGCATTTTCATTTCCAAATTAGCATTCCAAGTAGAATCGATCTTCTTCTTATCGTATGATTGATGAACAACCTGGTATCAGTGTTTAAACCGCCCGTTGGCCTCTGGCATGGCATTACACCCTTGAAAAACCTATCAGGTGTGCCGGTTTCCTCACGGTGTTTTCCTTCACCTTTTTATCAAGTGATGGATTCAACGGTGTGTAAAGCCATGTCAGTATAACTTCAGAGTTTATACCGCCCGGAGGCCTCTAGGTTGTTCATCAACCATACCATGAATAATATCACCATGATAAAGAAGAAGAATCAGATGGGTTCAATGTTCATGTCTTTTTAATTGTTACCTCATCATAGTCTCGAAATTATAACTCCGCCTATATTTAAACTAAGCCTTCGTTGTTCGTCCGTTCGTCCGACCCAGGGTTGTGTCTTTTGAACCCTAATAGATATATACTTGAAATTTCACGAGATTGTATACTATTATGGCCTCTATAACAACAAATAAAATTAAGTTAAAAATAAAGGGGTCTCTATGCAGGAAATGTGTTTTTTTTTCAGGGTTCCCTTTCTACATCGCTGCATAGTCCGGGGTCCCTTAGTGGTAATGTCTGCTAGCAATTTTGACGAGTGGGCTGTTTTGAGAGTGCTGTCTATGTAAAATTGATGATCCTAAAGATCGATATTTTAGTCTAAATAAAAAAAAAATGACTTTTCTCTAATATTTAAAACGTGTCTACAAATTAGCCACAGCTTCAAATAAAAATATTGATTTCCAGGACATTGCAGCTGGTCTGTTACTAGCCACTGCACTGGTATCAGTGCTTATCCCACTGGTGGATCTTTTGGATGGCTTCTTGCTGACCTCCCTGTTGTCCCCTGTCGTCGTCATAGCGGTATCCATACTTGTCATCGTGTACCATCCCAATGCGGATAAGTGGACGCCTACGAGGTGAGGATTGTCATAGCTATTTTGTAGAGGTGTAAATGTAATGTAATTGTAAATGTTCAAAGTTAAATAGCTATTTGATTTCTCATAAATGGGCAAGTTAGACTTGTTGTAACTCACTGAATATCGGCGTGATATGACCAGTATAAATTCTGTTATATCACGCCAATTTTCTGTAAAATTTTATTTAAGATTTAAGATTTATTTTCTCGCCACAATACCTATTATAATTAGGTACATATTACATGGTATCGGAGTTAGGTATGAGAATTTTAATATTGAGTGATACTAGTGCCTAAACTAAGCTTGGCATGTATTTCAGGACACCACCACAGGTCAGAAAATTATTTCTTAGCTTACTTTTTAAGGAGCGTTCTTGCCAAAGAAAAACGCGCGATTGCTTCAACTTATTAGTAGTATAACCATCAGAAATGTATTAAAACTGGTACAAAACGGGGATTATTATTTTATTATCCCGACGTTTAGAGCAGGTTACACTGTTCGTGGTCACCGTTGGTGTCTTAACGTGTTATAAGGTATAGGTACATGTTCGCGTTAATCCCCGTGTTGAATCAGTTTTAATAATCATGCAACGCGAAAGTTTAAAAGTAAATACCGGAAATGTATGTAGGGTAGCGTGATGGTAAATTGGTAATTGCGGCAGCTAATCTCAAAACGTTGTCTTTTTGAACAGTGTGTAGTAATGTTTGTGAATATTGGCTTGCATCACATCAATTGTTAGAACTTGTTAGGTTCATACTTATTTTAATAGATTTGCCTGCGCCTTTAAATTCGTCACAGAGTCACAGTATACAATAGCAACTTCAAGAGTACATTAACAAAGTTTGGAGGACGTCGACTTACAAAGTTTAACACCTCTATTTCCGTATAAAACCTGTATCTCTAATTTCAAGATGTAGGATTTATAGTCATTGAAATTCCGCGTTTAGGTAGTGAGGTGATTTCACAATTCTTACAAATAATTATAAAGTAAGTAAGCAACATATTTGTAATAACTAAAATCTTAACGATGTAGTTATTCATGCTTACGTCACTGTCATGTCTAGTAGGTATGCCTATTGAAGGAACCTTTCTTTACATATGTGTCTTCGATACAATGTAAACAATAAGTGGTTCTTAGTTTTAATCTACATGTTTTATCTTATCTTTATGTGACATAAACGGCAGATGACCATCCCCAATAAATCGGATTCTATTATGCTTCTCGTGAAGTGATTGCAAAGAGGTCTGAACCATATTTATATTGCAATTTGCAGAGGCGATACAACAATGATAGTGAGCGTGTGCGCCGGCATTCTCACCGGCTCGTGGACCAACTACCAGCTTGGCAACATGGCGGCCAGCCCGCTCGACCCGCCCTACGAAATCATATGGCCCTCCAAAGAGATGTTGGGCTGCACCATCCTGCGAACAATCCTCGGCTTCTGCGGCGTGTTAGCGACCAGAGCCATCGGAAAATCTGTGTCTTACGCGTTCGTGTGCGCACTACTCGGTAAAGACAAAAACGAATTGAGGAATTCAGAGAACAGTTTGGACAATAAAAATAAGATAATAGTGGAGCTTAGCTATAAATACTTTACTTACGGTATGATAGGGTTCAACGCCATCTATGTGTTCCCCAACGTCTTCGATCTATTGAAGATCAACCGGCCCACATACTACACAGAGATTTAACTCTAGTCGATTATGCAGTAATTATTCTGGTAATGCGGATCTTATGCAAAGGCGTGATGTGAGCTAACGATAATGAGTCTTGTACGTATGTATTGAAGGTCTATAACAATATTACAGATACTATTGAGTATGCAGACTTACACAAAAAAGTATCGATTATCTAATCAATGTAAATAAATAACTAATAAATGTAAAATTTTACATTTATTAATGCAAAATGTTTTAGGAGGTAGTTCTACAAGATGCTAAGATTTATTCATTTCTATTTTAAATAACTTTCAAAATTATTTAAAATATTGTTGTTAAAATTTTGAGGAAATATTTCTTGAGCACCCTGCAGGTGCACTAAGGGTTTTGGAAATTCTCGCCCTAAGCGAGTAACATACGGGATGAAAGATTTGAAATCCACGTGGACTAAGTTGCGGGCAAAGCACTAGTTTAATATAAATTTGATAATTTAATGTTTTTTACAAAGCATTTTAGCGAATTATCGATTCCACATGATATAATTTTGCATGAATAAAGTAAGACCTTATAGACTCATACAATATTCAAAACGATGTTGTCATAAAAAAGGGAACTATACATATTTCAACCTAAGAGGTTTTCCGCATACGATTGTATACTTAATTTTATCTTACCTTACACGTTATTATTTACCTTAAGTTATGTTATCGCCTTTTATTTAAAAAATAGTTTAAAAAAATATGTACAAGTTGTACCAAGATTGTTAACAACTCAGAATACAGAACCCGCGTACAAGTGTTCATAAATAAAACGCAAACACAACTAAATGGAATCCCATTGCGTTTCTTAGTAAGCCCGACGGCGTTTTTACGATGACAAAATATAGAATTTAATATTTACAGTGTGACAAATGTCTGTACGACACGCGCGACGCAGTAGACTAACCGTCAAAACGTAAAATCACTCAATTTTGGAGTGATTTAGAGTGCTTGATCTGCGTCTGCGCTTATTTGCGTCAAATCGCGACAAGTAAATCACTTGTAAGGCTTGTTTTGTTTTGTATTATGAGGTTAACAATTTAAGGCAGGTCAGTAAAATTAAATATTCATACATAGTTACTAATAGCGTAAATGAACAAACTAATTGCAAGATACTCGTATTTTAAACGTGAAATTATTTTGATGAAAAAAAAAAACGAAACGTAACAAACGATTGGGTCCGAATCTTAGAAAAAATACTTCATAAAAATGCTTGTATGACGACAACATACCAGTGATAGTAAAAGGTGTTGTGGTCTATGGTGAATCGCTTTTGATAGGTCTATTCACTCACTATTTCGACCTATTTGGTCTTGCACATGATAAATAATATTGCATAAGATTTTGCGTTCACTGGCAGTAAATGACACCTGCCGGTATATTTGTAGGATTCGTATTCTATTTTTCTTTACAATGAATGTTTCTCATAGTTTGTTGAGCACAAAAATATGAATTATATTTGAACACTACACGGATAGTAGATTCTTATTGTGATAGATGGCGCTATATTTTTACGATATTTTAACCCGTATCAATTTTTTTCTGAATAATCAAAATTAGCATTGATGTGGCGCAGGAGTTTGTGTAAACGTAGGTAACGGGAAATAATGCCTTAGAACGCTGTGTTCTAGGACCTAAGATGTTCCAATCAGATGGTGGACAAAGACAAAAGTGATGTTGCCTTTATTTTTATTTAAATATTCTGAAAAAAAAAAGAAAATATTAAAAAAGTAATTAAATATTTCAAGTAAAAAGAGAGAGATGACACTAGACAGTAGAAACTTCATACAAATGTAAGAAATTTTAATATTGCGGGTAAAGGGTAGCAACTACATCTCCAGAATTTGTAAAAGCTTATACTCGTAACTTGCAGTTATTGACAGATTTCAATTATTTTCGCAGATGTCCCCACATTTTTTAATCTTCTAATGATGTATCAATTTTTATCGATAGGCAACATCCCTATTGCTATACCTAAACGACACCGAAAAGGTTAGGTGCTTACGAAGTAAGAATAATATTATGACCGTAGTTCACACTAAGGCTGTCTTTTTCCCGAGATGTGCGAGGGAAATTTTCCCCAATAATGGAAGAATGAAGTAATCTTATTGATGGAGTTGTTCTTCGCACATCTCTGGTGGAAAAGCCTTGTGATGCACATCACTATTTCATCATCACAATTTCATCAGTTTATACCTACTTTTTAAGTTTTATATAAAGCAAGCATGTTAAAGTTAATTTAATTATTTTATATATTTAATTACTATATATCATTTTATGTGTTCATGTGTAGAAGCCGCTTAGTAAAAAAGTCGCTTACAAAAACATTTTTTGGTTGTTTTTTAGTTTGATATGCGATAGAGATGGTTGAATGCAGCCTATTTTTGTTTTTAAAGTTTTCCTCACTTATCAGAATAAAACATTAATAACAATAATAATATTGTAAAATAACTAGGACAAAGAATCCGAACACTAATAAAAATAAAATAATTTATTAAATAGTTTTACGAAATGTAATATTTCCGGTTAATAATTATATTAGATGTGTTTTAGCATCGTTGTTAAAGTTGCGATATTAACACATGTAGGTTGTGAAGAGAGGAATGGGAAGTGCCTACAAGAATGATCACAGACAGTTGCGACGAATTTTTGCTGTCTTATAATTTTTTTTTCAAATTTGCATATTTGAAAGAATCGAGTCGTGATGCTAACAGTAACTTGTGTTTATTTCAATTGATGTTGTCCCGGCTTTTGTAAAAACTGTATTATTCGCATACTATACTATACAGATACTAGAATGTTGAACAATTAAGCCATACATTGGAAAAAATATTATAAAGTATTTATTAAAAAAACAACATAAGTTCACGCCTTTTTTTCATGGGGGTATGCAGAAACTACAGAACACCACCTGCTACGGTGAAAAGAAATTTATGTTATGTTTATTAAAAAAAAAACCTTAAAAAAGGACTTTTGAATAAGGGTTATCGGTAATGGCGTTGAACTGGGACACTCGTTCCAGTTATAGTTAGTTGAAAATTAAACTTCGCATACAAACCGCATTGTTTTTTGTTGCCGATTCGTATGGGAAGGTAAATTTCAATTTTAATACAGAATTATATTAAGTTATTTTAACCGTATACAATCCAAACTCGTTACCAATGAGTCCCGATAAGATTTGCAACTTTTGCTTAGAAAAATGAGATTGGGATTAAGTTCGGAGTTAATTAGTAACCCCCCAGTGAAGCGTGCCTGGTCGAAGGATATCATTATGTGCACTAAATCGTACTAAATGAAGCAATGTCGTCAGTGTACAATTATGTATAATAACATCCCACAGTACAAATGGTTTCATGATATAAATGTTTAATAAGAAATTTGAAAAAAAATGGCTTCATGATGCCTGACGTACAGCCAACAAAGTTATACTCAATACGACAATATTTTAGGTTTTGAATGGAGAAATTAATGTATTGTAGTGGTTAGTAAAAAAAAATCGTTTTTTTTTACCTACCTATATATTTTTTTAAAGTATTATGAGATCAGTCAATATTCACAATCGTTCGATAACCAGTTGCGACGAAACTCGAAATGTGTATTAACAAAAATTTGACGACATGATTGGCGTAGTTGATAAGCGATTCGAGCTTGGTGTCGAGGGTTGAATTCTCGCTCGATAATTAACAGAGAAAGTTCCTTATTCTAAACATACTCGTATTCAGGTTTGGGTGCGAAAAAAAAAGAGAAAGCGACATCAATGTACTATCCTGGACAAAGCCGGTGCACCACTCTTAAGGTTAGAATCGCTTGCACCCGGCGTCCGAACGTAGCGCTAGCTCCGCCCTTACGCACGTAGCATCGTTCAAAGCATTTTGATCGCAAAGCGGTTCGGCACGAATCTCAGGGCTTTTTGTAAGACTTTTCATAAACACGTTGAGGTTTGGAAAAGTCAGCATTATGCCGCCAAGTCGCCTAAACACCATTTTTCCTTACATTTCCTCAGATGTATACAACGGAAATAAATTATGCATTTTACATTGTTATTATGAATAACGTATTATTTATAATAAAGGGAAGCTTAAAATCGCTCTAGTTACAATATTTCTTTTTAAGGCCGTTATAAAAAAACCCATTTTAAATTTTAGTTATAAGCACATCAATATAAATTTAATATTCTACCTTATGGATAAAAAGGGAAATTTTAGTGGTTTTGGGGTAATTTGGGATATAAATATCATCCAGCTTCCAATATTAACAGCCTTTTTTATTATGAAAAAATCAAGTGTTTGACCACTAGCCCATTAACATCAATGATGTAGTGTTCTACGGTGGAGTGTCACCTGTCTAAAATGGCGAACAACTAATAGACTATACTAGTCTCCAATACGTATTCGCCAATTTCTTCATTCTTACTTATTTTTTAATTAATTACAAAGGTTTTGCACTAATTGCAGTTATAAATAATGCAAAAAATGCAACAACAAAGATTTTTTATCTAAAATGTAAATCTTCCTGATGTATGTATCTGTAACTAGATGGCGTTCGCGTCAAATTAGAAGTCGCTATCGATTTATTACCGCGATTTGGATTGGGTCGTCTCTTCATCATCATTGCGTATGGCATTCATTAATTCATTATTTCCATAGACATTCACTGAATCCACAAAAGCTGGATAAAGGCCTCTCTTAATATAATATTTTTTAAAGCTGGTCTCACGGTCACGATGGTGCAGCTGCAGACGGGTTTAATATAAAATAATGTAAAAAAATATCAATGTATAAAAAAAAATCTGTAAAGTGTAGGTAAATTATAATATTGTTTTATTTAACTAAAAGTTTGTGATAATGGTGTGCCTTATTACCAATTTCCGGGAAATATATTTGTAAATGTAACAACAATCAACATGATTGTTTAAAACTGCCTACAAGACCTCTCTTGTAAGTAACTGCTGAGATTAAGGAAAATGTAAGTTTTATTTAGGTAGGCAGCATACATATTTCTAAAGAATTATTATATTAATTGGTACATTGGAAAACCTACGTATTTAATACCGATATATTTCTTATCTTGTTATTCCAAATGAGCGTGTGGTTTTGAGGTTAATGGAATAACATAGTCCATAAGGCCAATGAATATTTAATTGCAAAGAAATTACTACCTATTATAGGTAAGTTTCTGGTCTTTCTAATTATAGGACTGGACTTTCTGGACTGCAATAGGCAGTGACCGTCTTAGAATATAAAGTAAGTGGTGTGCGAGCGCTGTAATCCCAAGGCGTCAAGATAATTAGCTTTTTGAGAGCGCTAATCTGATGCGCCTCGAAGAACATTCGCACTGCACCGGACGCCAAAAAAAACCCAGTGTTCTTTTTTAATAAATCCTCATGTATTGAATTAGCAAAATAGACATGAATAGTGTTGCAAATTATGCTAACTAGACGACCACGATTTTGTTCTTAAAACCAAACTTATAACAAGTCAATGTGATCAATTAGGTAACTAGACGTTGAAGGTGAATCCAGTGGCGGACTAAGTCTGTCAGGGGCACAGGGCGGCAAAAATAAATTGGGCCCCTGGTCTCCTCAAAAATTTGTAGTGTACATTTTGAAAAAAAAAAGTTAATACGCTCGGTGGTACGACTTATTAGGATTTGGCGGTCTCCGATTCTTCCGCCCGCCCCATAAGTCCGCTACAGGGTGAATCGTTTAACTTTTTCGCCAATTATCATGTCGTTTAATTTACACTATACTCGTGACGTTAGATATACAGAAATAATCACATCATTAATGGATTGTTTGAATTGTTAAGTTAATTGAACCTCAATAACTTGGTCAAGGTGTTGTGGTCAAAGCATACCAAACAACCAGTGAAAAAAGCGAATTCTCTATATTTATTCTTTTAAAACTGTACATTATTCTTTTTAAACTGTACATTAACAAGGTAGCCTTATTGTCATGGAATTCTTTGCCAAGCAACCTTTGTGTCAAAAACAAACTTATCATTCCAGTGCCTCTTTAATAATTATAAATCATTATTGTATGTTGATGTAAATGTTTAGGTATATTAATAATTTTAAGTACCTATGTCATCGCTGTTTTGTTTGTCCAAAATGGCGTTACTGTCAACTTATTGTGATACATTTTAATATTGAATATTACTGCCATACAATAAATTATTTGCACTAGAATTTTTGTACGTTTATTTCTATTAAGAGTGTTCGCCGAGCGCGTTAAACGCAAACATCTTAATTTGACTATTACCCAATTAAAATAAATGAAAATTTGTAAACAAGGTCTTATGAGTAAAGTTGTGTGGTAGTCAGATTTCCGTAAAAAAAATTAAATTTATTTATTAAAATCAGACTTCCTTGCTCGGTGAACACTTCTTTTAACTTTCTGTATTTACTTGTTTGTGGTATTTTTTTTTTCTATAAAGGCATTGTTTTGAGGTTATACTAGTAACAAACGCTAGCAAACCTTTTTGGATTTTCAAAATCACTAAATATTTTCCTTCAGAAGTAGATTATCCCTAACTCGTGTATTTTCTGCCTACAAATGTACCAGCAGAATGGATTAACCTTGTTCTACATATAAACGGGGGAATCCCTTAGAAGTGAGGGGAAGGAAATAGCTCATGTTGTAAGACTGGAGGTCGCCTATTGGTCGAAATTCGACAGTCATTTGTTTAGGTCTCTTTTACAGTTTTTTTTTGTTGATAACACACAAATAATCTATTCAAAACAGAAGATAAAAATGGTACTGAGCTATTTTGTTTGCCTATATTTTATGAATCATAGTCTGTTGTGAGAAATTAACACTAATTACGTGATGTTTGTAGATATATGATACTAGTAGAAACTGGCGTCGCGTGGGTTTTCGCCGCTCGGGGCATACTGAATATCCCCCCCCCCCCTCCCTATTTTAATTATTAGTCAGTTTTACCAGTACAATCAAGTCATCATATCATCATACCATTTCATATCAAAGACATCGTCTAGCCACTTTTCTTTTGCACCCACTGGCACGATTAGATGTATTTTTTTTATTTCCAACTTTAAAAATCTGAGTAGATAGGTACCTACTTGTTTTATTAAGCAATTAAAAGTTGATTTTTATTTAGTCCAAAATAGATGTAAATAAACAAATAAATTATGTTGTAATTTATATTTATTAAAATACATAATATAAAACTGACACAACAATACAAAATATGCACTTAGTCATGCTACGCTATCTTTTAATTATATAATGATAATAGTATATGTATACTTTATATGTATAAAAAGATATTCAAATTATACGTAGGTTTACCTACGATAGAATTATTTTCTATTAAATTAAACAGTAACAATCTGTTCTGAACGTCTGGCGTGTGTAAGCAATGGTTACGTCACACTAATTGTATTAAAAAAAAGGAAAACGTCAAATTGTAATAAAAACGTATCACAGCGTCGTTTCTACTTTGGAAAAATCGATGGGGGCTTTAGACTAGCGAAGTTGAGTAAGAGCTAACAGCCTGAGTTCTAACATTGCGCATTGACACTACTAATCTACTATACTTAAATAATTCATTAGATCAAGTATAAATATAATATATTGAGAGCTATAAACTAAAGTCGCAGCCGACGTTAACATCAAAATAGTTTCACTTTTCACTCCAGACGTTTAGTACATTGAATGTTAACTACATTACACTATATTTTATAAAATAATTTATTACCAAATCTTATATGTATGAACGCTTCAAAGGTTTAACCGCCAGGCAGCACATTATCTCATACCTATCTATAGAAATATTCTGACCCCTATTGGCACGTCATATACATTTGACGGCGAAAGCCTCGTGGCGTCGGTGTTTGTGACTGACACTCCAACAAATCGGCACGACCCAGACAAGTGTGTGATGTATCTCATGCGCCTAAATACACTCAAAAACCTAACTTCGACATACATTGTTGTGGCACAATGGAACTCTGACATTATTCTACTTCGATAATTAGGGATTGAATTAACTTCTATGTAACACATCTTTTTATTCGACAATTTGATAGACAAGACAAGACATGAGTAGCGTCTTAGTAGTCTCGTCTCTCTAGTCGCGTAGTATTATGTCGCATGTCGGAGTAGCATAATGCCAGAGTTTAATTGTGTTGCAGAAGTATCTACTATCTGTCAAATAAAATTGTGTCGATGTTAAATTCAATCGTTCAGTACCTACCACGTATCACTGAACTTTTTAAAATATATAATATGTTAAATAAGGCCGTATCCTGTATTCCCTAACTCCGCCCGCGACTTTGTTCGCGTGTATTATAGATATGTCGTCCCCTAAGATCATCTTAAATGTAAGAAGTCTTTTTATTTTTTAACAAATAAGCTGAATACCAATTTTTACGTCATTAACTCCAAAAAGGACTTCATATACAAACTTTACCACTCTTTTTACCGCCTTAGGGGAGATAAGTAATGTAACATGGCTAATCAAGTTATATGCCAGAGGAAAGTCTTAACAACTACTTTCAGAAGAAAGTCTGGGCAAGACTAAGAGACTAAAGAGTTCAGTAATTGTTTGACATTCAAAACCAATGTTGTGTCAACATTTTCATGTAATCGCCATGTTATCAAAATTATTATCTTTTCAAATTAACTAATCTACGCGTAGATCGAATGTTGCAGCATACCTGTAACATTTTAATATATTCAGGATGCTTAATATAATTTTCCATGGTTTTACTAAAGGAAGACATTCAACCGTTTGGTTCATTAAATAGAACCTTAATTCGTCACTCTAAATTTAATTTTTGACGCCATATATAAAGGCGATCTGGATTCTATAGCACTTTTTACTTATATATAGAACCGTGAAATTTACAAATACCTCTTTCTCATTTTATACAAAGTTTGCGGCAAAAATGTGTAAATACCACAGTTGCATGTTCAGTCGCGGAAAGAACATAAGTAGGCAGATGGAAGATAGTACATGTCAATAAAATACCAAATTAATATCGTAAACAACATTTATTCGACACTAAATAAATATACAATTAACAGATTTTTACAGGTATTAGGCTATTTAAATAATTTTCTAAACTTAACATTCTTTCCGCAACTGTACATGAGTCTTATAATTACTTATAACTAGTATAATATGATTCACTGTACACAGTGCTGGGTTATCCCTTGCGTTGAACATAGCTTAAAATTCTTAATTACTACATAAATACATTCGTCCCGTGAAACAAATAGAGGGCAAATCCGTATAATTATGACTTCATACAATAATTCCCGGAAAATTCCCACCATTGTGTACTATGGACCGTGTTTCCTGTTTTTCAAATATTTCTTCTTCACCTTCGATTATTACCTAACGAAGAGTGAAGAATAAATGTTCTCAAAACTAAACTTAGACTGACAAAAATAAAACTTGATTTTATTCTTGTAAAATTGTGGCTTTTCTAAAAAAAACAATTATGTAAGTATATTATTACTTTCACTATTAATTACTAGTTACATTCAGACAAACCTGTTCCTTTTTAATTGCATAGTAACAATTACGGACAGATTCCTGCAACTTTCGATTCGAATGTTTACTAAGTTTTCATATGGCAATATATATTTATATAGCAACGTACATTTCGTGCTAAGTTTAGTTTAGAACAGACTAAGTGTGTTTGTATCGATAGCAAGCATGACATTAATGTTCACATCTATTTTGTCTAAACTTTACTACAATTTTACAAAACATTTTTTGTTACTTTACGATTACGACTAATGAATAGTCTAGTCTATTTTTTACATTGTAACTAAGCGCTCGTTTTCTTTATATTATTGTTTTTTATTAGTTAAATATTGTAGTTGGTTGTTGTATGCGTGTTCAGCTGACGCGTTTAATGCTGCCACGGCGCCGCTGACGTCACTGTGTGGTGGGGAGGGGGATAGCGTATCGATACATATGCAGACATCGCGGTGTTGCCTAGCAACAACCCTTCGTAGTGACGGTGTTCATGCTCTCGCGCAGCCTCTCGAACAGACTCTCGCTGTCACTGTCATACATCTGCGAAAGATAAAACAAGTACTTATTAATATATGATCTGTCACAATCGGTCACAGCGTCCGTTCCTGCTCTCGATAGCAACTCGGACACTGGTGCAAAACCTACATAACATAATATCTTTTTTATAATATAAAACTGTTTAAAACCTGCTAAATTGTGTAAACAGGATAAATTTAAACAATGGTCGGAATGCAGAGTATATATATATTGCGTATTTACCACATGTGCGATAACTATGGGAACTGCTCACATAAAGTTTATAATTGACAAATAGTGTAGAGACTAGAGTTATTAAAAAAAATATTTCACAATAATTCATATATATGATAAGTTGTTCAATCGTTTGAATAACAACAGTAAATTATAAGACATAACAAAAATATCTTTTTTAATAACAATACCCGTTTAATAACAGAATTGTAGGCAACTTTAAATTATCGTATGATTATAATCTAAGATAATAGTTAGTGAGCATATCAGCGGCAATAAAGGTGGTTACTCACATCATCTTCCGAGTCTGTATCCGAGGCGCTGTCGTCGGACAAAAAGGCGCGCGCGGCGGCGGTGCGGCGCGCGAGGCGGCGCGGCGTGCGGCCAGCGTGGTCGCGCGCGTGCGGCGCCACGCCGGCACAGCGCGAGCGCAGGAACTGCACTAGGCTCACGTCACCGCGCCGAGCCGCGATGTGTAGGGCCGTCCAACCGGTTAGGTTCTCCTAAAGGACAAACAAAATGTACATCAGCTATGTCTTCGGCACCAATTCACTCTATTCTCCAGCGTGCAACTCATTTCAGGCAACCACTGTAGGTAACGGATGTCGCACCGACTAATTTACAACAACACGGTAAATCATGTCAGATGGCAAGCATTTACCTAATTTACCTAACAAACAGCGCATTTACGCACTTTTCTAATCTCTGCTGTAAATTATATTTGTAAATGTTGGCTCGTCGCGGCCACGCGGGTGCACACAGGTAAAAACCCTCGACGCAAGAGATATCATACTATCAGCAGATTAGTGCGCCGCCGGGTTTTCCGCCGAGTTCGCCAAGGAGACATTCAATGACTAAGTTCGCTTGTTTCTGCGCAACATAGTTTACTATTGATTCCACAAGGGTATATCTACGAGCTTGTTACATTTAAGCCATTCTATGGTGTTAGTTATGTGGGCTACTAGATGATTGTAGTTTAAATTGGGTGGTGGGTTTATAGTAGTATTTCTGTGATAGTATGTCAAGAAATACTTGATAGAATTTCGAAGTTAGCTTATAACTTGATGACAATATTTAGGTTAAGTGTCAAACCTCTTGACACAAGTAGCGATGTTTGCTAAGCCTCCGCTCAAGATAACATTACTTAAACTCAAATAGAATAATTCTAATATAGTTTATGATATTTGTATGATCTGCGCGAATCATATGGAACCCCATTTAATAAAATAAATGGAGTAGTTCAAGAGCTTCAGCGTAATTTTCTCACATACATATATAGATCCAATACTCTTTTTTTGGCTTCGCGCAGTCAGGGAAAAAAATCTGATTCATATAAGTTATTGCTATCGTATATTTAGTATAGATATTCATATTTCTCGTAGCTTGAATGAGTGTTTTGTACGACTCATTGGCGTATTCTCCGCCTTATTATTTCTTGAAGAAATAATTTTCCGTCATTTCAAGTGAATACCATAACCGGATTGTCCCATGATGAAATGATGTGCGTTTTGGATTATTGTATCGTGTCGTGTTCCTCTATTAAAACAGCGTTCGGGCCAGCCCGAGTTTTGTACTGACTCATTTTGCGGTTACGGTGTTCTAGCTATACAATACTATACATAGCAACAGCAAGTCGAGTTTACTTTTGCTTTTGTTGGAGACTAGCCTTGAGTGATCCGTACTATACAATTAGGGACCTTTTTATTCAATGATTTGTCTCTAAAATGTGCGAAATTTCATTGCGGTTATACTAGGCGCATTGAAGTTGAAATTCAGCTTACCCTGGCATTAATATCAGCGCCGTAGTAGACAAGGGTCTGCAGAGCCTCCACGTGGCCGGCTGATGCTGCTAAATGCACGCACGCTTGTCCTGAAACAATTATAAACACACTATTAATATTATAAATGAATTAAATTTTTCTAAACATATTTAGTACAAATATTTAAGTACATTCATTGGTCATCTATCATCGATTTAGACTACTACCATCATTATAGATTTACAATTAACTAGGTGATAAACGATTTAGAAAAGAAAGTGCTCCATCCATGCACTAAATAACTTATTAAAACAATTCATAATTATTTATTATTACAAAAGTTTTTTGGTTTTGACGAACAGGTTGACCTTCATACGTTCTCCTACACGGAAACATCAAAGCGTAGGATATTTTTGTATTAAACAAGCTGACCCACACGCGGCTTTGCCCCCGTGGTTCTAACATAATCAGATCGCAGCGTGAATATAAACCATCCAGGAACCCACTCAAACACACAAAAATATTCATCAAAATCGGTTTTCATCAAAATTTTTGTCAATTGATTTTTATTTATACCTTGAACCTGCTATAAGTAATTAGAATTTTCCCAAACAACGAGTAAGAAAAAAGTCAAAAAATAAGTTTCCCTGACAATTTCTGAAAAATAATAATATTGTAAATATTTTTGTGATTCTTCGTGCGTAAGAAAAATACTGATTTAATAAAGTTAGATAACCTTTAACAATAAACATAAGATATCATGCATCTATCATTTTAATGGCACGCATATCAGGTTCTATAAAATTATCATTATTTATATTTTGCTGACGTCAATATTCAATTGTAAGAAATAACTAGATACATGTTTTAATTAGATTAATAGGTGCAAAAAACTGTTGTTTTCACGAGCGTGTTATAACATTCCAGCTGAATAGCATGAATACCAATAGAATTGTAAAATAAAATTAAGTAACAATCAAGAACTTAAAAAACAGAACATTTTTAGTACATTGAATAACATAATATTTTGTCTAGGATTCTAGATTGTTATGCAAATGGTCGTAGTGAGCACATTGCACAAAAACTGAAAACATTGTTTATGGAAATGGTCCATAATCGTCGCTCGGCCGAGCCGCTGGAACCGATCCAAGTGTATTTAAAACGAATCTAAAATAGATCGCTCGCTAAAATGGCTGAGCGCTTTTTAAAGCCCAAGAATTTAGGTTAGCTTAATATAATCCTTTGTGGTACTGTGGGACGATTCAATATCGATCTTGTCTGTAATTTCGCCAACGTTCTGTCCTTATTTGCGGAATGTGAAGTATTCATAAGATCGTGTCGTGGATCAATCCTTTGAGATATCCCGGGTTATCTGATGATTGTGAGCATTAATTTTGGCGTGTCTGCGAAATGAGTTGAATAAGCATTGTTCAATCAAACGTAACAGTAGATCTATCAATGTTGCCTAAAAGCGTTTATGAATAAATAGGAACTTCGCAAAGGTCCGCAAGTTTTTCATTGTCAAGTATAGTAGTCTCCTGAGGATTAATGTGAAACTGACGACGATCAAGTTGAGATTACCTACAGTTTACAGTTTAGTTTGAGCTGTGCACAGTTAAGACATGGTGCATCGGTCAAGAGGGTTGTGGTTGTGGTATCTTGACTAATTTGTTACTTTAGGATGGACAATGACCTCGTGTGATTTACAATTTATAGACGACAAACACACGTAAGTGCCATGTATTGTATATGGTAATTAATAAACAGTTTGTGCACATTATGCGGACTAGGTATCATGGAAACTTCTATAGGTGGAACTTTTTTTTCCGTGGAAAGGATATTATTTACGGAAATCAATAACAAGTTACCATAGACTACCTTATAGCGGGGATCCCACAATCCTTAACATGCAAAAAAGCGTTATTGGTAAACAACAAAATAATGTACCAAATAGCCAATTGGTACTTGCTGAACTTATTCAAGTTCAAAAGTTAAATTTTTACGGGTTTCTCTAATACAAAACAAATTATATACGTACCCACCGTAAACGTGCCAGCAGTAAATAAGAACGGAGGCACCGTTGTTTAAAAATCTTGTTAGTCATTGAGATTGTAATGTAGTAATAATTTGTCCTCCTAATCGAATTAAAATGATAACTGGTAACCAAATTATGGAGTACTTATTTTTGTAGGCGTCAGATATTAATGTACACGGCAGCGTTGTAGGTAAATAAAATTGGATGGGATGAACCCGAAATAGATACCTTACCTTTTCCAGGTTTAAATAAAGTATTATCGGGTCTTCGCTATATTATGTAGATTCATCATACATGTTCTTACCGACCTATTTGTGGGAATTGAAAACGGTGGCAGCTGACGTGACAGACGGATCAACCGACACGATACGAATACCTCGAGTAGTGGCATGTGTACGATGTCGTCACGCTGCCGCGGGGCACTAGAGGTGCGCGGGCGCCGCGGGCGGACCGATGGGGTTTTCCCAACAATGTGGCGGTCGCGGCTTGGCGGCGACAGGCAACGCACGCGCCTCAACTGTCCTCGCCGTATAAGGCTCGACAACAGTATTTTGACTATTTCCGTACTTACTTAAAACAAGATTGTAACCATCTTAATGTCCATGTCGATCCGTTGGCATAGATCAGCAATGGAATTGATAAAGTTCGTCGTAAATACTTAGTAGGTATAGTTTCCTATGACAAACCCATGTTTATCAGGTGTCAATTCACGAATTGTAGCGCAACATAATAAAAACTGTTGTTATGTAAGTTTTTATGTAGGGGACACTTTTCCTTACTTATGAGTTTAACGAATAAAGCAGATTTAATGAGCCGGTGCCCGGTAGGTGCTGCTGACCGCAGGGTATTGCCGATGTGTTAGTAGGTACACTTAGTACATGTCTTCGAATGTCTATTATAAAATTCCACGCATAATTAGGAAAACCATAACTGTACCTACGTAAGATAATTAAGTTTTTCAGTCCAGTAGTAATTAATATTTTTTCCGTGCGGTAAATGCAATTGAAATATGTTACAACAGGTATTTGTCATGTTTCAATTTTAGAATCATAATTTCCGGATGCTAATTCTACACTACCCAAAATAGCCGCTGCATTATCTCCAATAATTTATTTCGACAAGGTTATATTTCCAAAAAGTGTATGCGGAACCCTGCCCTCGCGGACGTTCAACAGGTTTTCTTGTAAAAACCCATAGCCTTGCAAATACAGCTCGCATGTAGACGCTTAGTTTTAAATTTTCAACTTATATATAATTAATTAACGTTCCGCAGGTGTCATTTGCCTGCTTGGGTTATTTCGTACAAACATGGGGAATACCATCTCATGTTCACGTTCAACAAGCACTTCAATTTGATTCGCATAATAGCTCTAATTGGGAAACAATGGCTAGGGAGTGCGCAAGCGCAATTAATGGACGTCATTTTGACTTTTAAAGTCCGTTGAGCTCATGCGTCGTGGTCGTATAAATATTGTTATGTCCAGGAGCCTACGTAATATAATATTTCAGTTTACATTGAGTATAGGTAGAATTTGAAATTACTGGATAAAAATTGTGATTAATTATCTAAACTTAGACATTATCATTAAGATAAACACACATTACTAATACATTCTAATATTCTTCCATCTAAAGAGTACATAATTTCTAAAGATTTTTACAAACGGTTTTCACAGCATATTATTATGTCGTGGTGTTGAAATTTACATGATGTTGAAAAACCAGGTCGAACGTCGGAAAACCCCGCGCTTAATAAAAACGGTACAAGTGTTTAATGTGAATTGATAACTACAGTTTACAAGCTGTCTGGCAGATAAAGACTACAAACATGGTTAGAGAGTACCTACGTTATTTTGGCAATTAGTAGAGAACTATTGAAATTGGCATATTGGTTATTATTAGAGCAACGTTGGTGAGAGAACTACCTGCTCTAGTTAATTCCAGCAAGCTTTATCTACGATGCATGTTTGTTACTTGTGTACGCTCCAGCATTTCAAATTGACGTGTATAGTAAAACATATAGGTATATAACAGATAACTATAAATATAAATTATTTAAATCTGTTATTTACGTCTATGGGAAATCCAAATTAAATTACAATTAACAAGTCGCCGTCCTTGGTTGGCAACTACGCAACATACAACAACTGAAAGATACTACGAATAATCATAGCCCTCGTAAGTTAGTATAGCAAATGGTCTATAGGTACTTAAGTTTAACGAGGTATCCCAAAACCGGAATCTTCAAAGTTCCCAAATAGATATTCGACCGGTCAACGGGCAACGGACACAGACACTTAAACATTCGGCTATTCATTCGTCCCTCAGCATAATTCCTTAAATATTTCTATGTCAAAGACAGATAAGAGACTTATTTTAATTTCCAAGCGTATCTACTTAGTCTGAGATATAATTAGAAAGTGCGCTGCGCGGTCCCACGTAACATGCTCATAATAAAAGAGCGCTTGGGATTTCCGTCCGTATGTAACAGTCGCGAGGCACACTTTCACGTGGGTATTGCCCAGACCATCATCATCATAAAAGCCATCATTGTTTGACACCAATGCAAGCCGCGCCAATAGCTTGCGGTTTTCCTGGGATTCGTTCACCTTGGTTGTTGGCGCATGGCTGGCGCTGTTTACGTTTTTTTAAAATAATTTCCTTAAACCACAGACTCATCGGATATTGCTTATTCTTAAACTTAGCGACCTTATATTATGTGCTGAAGAGTTTATGTAATGACCAGGTATTCGTCTTCGGGCACGTCCTCCAGACTACAAAAATAATAAGAAAGTATACAAATAGCGCACGTATCGGTGCTACGACATTCATAACATTCATAAGGTATTGAGATTGTCTCTTCAGGAAAAACCATCTCGCCACCCTGCCTACTTAGCATACTCGTAATGGCTTTTCAATTAGCGCTTGAACAATGGTTGGGGTAACCCAAGCGATATGCACAGACCGATCGCCTGGGGGCGTTATACGGCCAAAAAGTTGGCTTTCACTTTGTGAGCGGCCGTCCGTGATCGTTACGCGACCGGATCGTCATAATGTTGGGAATACCCAATAAGAGCTACTGCCGACAGCATCCGACCACGCTAAACTCAGACCAACTTAGACTTTTTCAATACGCAGAAAATATTTTGACCTCGGCTGCGGTATTCAAAAAGAAAAAATGCTCCCGAATTATATGTTAACAAAATGTCTCTACAAGGTTGGGTAAATCCATATGTAAATATGCGTCTCAGGTTGGACCAAAATTCTTTACACCAGGTACGTGGCGTGTTGATTGCCAGTTTGGAAAAACCAGCGATAATAAACAGCGTAGAGCTAATATCTTTTTAATGCTGTTTACTGAGTTAGGAAATTCCAAAATTGATTTATTTATGAATTAAAATCGTAACAAAAATTGTTGTGACTTGTGACTGGGGTAACTTTCGATGGGATGCCTGCTGGAGCTCAAGAATTCAATAATGACATTGAGCGTAATCAAGACCTTGACGGACGTCACAAGTAGGCACGGTGCGTTCACACGTAAACAATGTACGGTGTCTTTGTTTCGCATAGTAAACAGGTTCTAATTGATCTTAGCCACGACTTAATTCAAGAGATATCCTAGAGAAGCTCCGTATTTTTTCTGCAGCAAAAGGCACGTGATGTCGTGCCGGTTCGTGTCCGGATCCCGACGTAGCTACCGCGAAGGACAATGCCACTGCACACGAAGGCAAACTACTTGTATACGTAAACGGATGACATATCTAGTTACTCTCCGATAATAACACTAATGATACCTAAGTACAGAACAAAATCTAAAAGCTTGTGCAATGTCGTAGTATAGTATAGAATGCAAGACATTATATTTTAGATCATTGATCGACGTAGTTTAAATTTTATGTTTAGCTCGAGGAACGATGGCATATATTTAGTGAAGTTAAAAGTGCGTACGTGACAAATTGATAATAGATATCTCAGAACAATTGAAATAGAAGCGTTAAATTTATCAATAACATAAATAATACTAGCAATTATTATTGAAGATTTTGCCTATAATATTTCCTGTGTAATGATTGGCTGCTGTGACCAAAATTAAGAGAGGACGACATTATTAAAGATTTTGCTAAGCCAAACCTAGTAAATCAATGGTCAATTGCATAATATAAAAAAAGAAACATTTGCTCCACAGGCAGAAGTTGGAAAAACCGTTGAGCGGGTTTTTACTCTTCGAGAGCGTGATTCAGATGACTGGTCGGAACCTAAATGTTAAGAGTAAGTAGGTATTATAACATAATAAAATACGATTTATGTTAGCTTTGATCATGGAATTACTGTCGGGTTTGAATATGGGTAATAAGCGTTCGTCTCAGGTAGGAAATTGAATTCACAGAACAAAATTGTGGAAGCAGAATTATTGTGGAAGATACCTATATGTATAAACAAAGCATAGCTCTAAGTTACAATCAAATGTTTGCTTTGAAATAACAATTCATAAGGTACAACTTTGCCTCATTCATCTCCCTTTTATCACAAAAAACTATCGGTAAACGCACTCTTCAGTGTTTTTCTAACAGTGATTGAACGACGAAAGCTTGAACTTGAGGTGGGCAAGTATCAAGCCTGAGGTCATCATATTGGATGATGTCAACGGTCATAAAAAATCATTCTTGCCACGAGTTAGATGAATCGAATCCAAGTTCGTCTCACAAGTCTGTTCACCCCAAAGTGTGAAAAATGTTGGGACTTTAATATTTCTTTCTTGCACGAGAAAATTCCTAATAAGGTGCAGGTGAAGTAATTCTTGCTTACGTAAATAACGAGATAAAAACCAGATGGTAGCGAATGGAAAAAAAGTTACAGGTACATATTGATAGTGAAATTTCAGTGTAAGTTCCAGCAGCTTAATAATACCTACTAAGATCAATAAAGTAAGAGGATCTAAATAAAAACTTGTGCTTACCATTATAATTCTTTTGATTCAGTACTGAAGCTAGCTTCCTAGGTGGATTTTCAGGTACAGGCGCGAGCAGCGCTTGTAAGCATTCTACATGTCCTCTAGATGTAGCTTTGTGTAACGGAGTCTCTCCTGTCCTGTCTCTCTCCGCGAGCGACAGCCCCGCGCGCACCAGCATCCTGGTGACCACGGCGTTCCCACTCATGACGGCGAGGTGGAGGGGCGTGTGTCCATTGTCGTTAGCTACATCTAGCAGTGCCTTGTTTGGACATACCCTGATGAGTGTCCCTACTGACTTCTCGCAGCCGTGTATTGATGCTATGTGTAATTGTCTGTAACAAAGGAATAACCTACTTAGAACGTTTCAGTTATAAGCGGAGAATTCAAATTAACATATTTACTCTATTCTATGCCAATGGTATTGTTATATTTTTCTAAATATAGAGCATGATAAGACGGTTTGCGACCTTTACCGTATAGGACCGGTTAGTTCATTACAGAAGCTTCGCGTGGTCTGGCTAAACATAGTACGTGACACA
Source organism: Protodeltote pygarga (assembly GCA_936450705.2). NCBI lineage: Eukaryota > Metazoa > Arthropoda > Insecta > Lepidoptera > Noctuidae > Protodeltote > Protodeltote pygarga. The sequence goes on along the minus strand of OW388255.2, from coordinate 5,659,357 downwards.
ACAAACCTGTCCAGATGCTTCGTAGCATTCTAGAAATTGCCTAATGACTGGTGTGATATTGGATATATTGAGTACGGTAAAGTAAATTAGATAAATACTATAGACAGCGATAACAAATTTTATGTAGAAGACATGTCATGGTGCAGATGACGCATGCGATGCGAGACGCCACGACATGTTTCTGTTTATCTACGCGCGTGTAGTAGGAACTGTTTATGAATTTGAATGCTAATGGTGTGATAAATAAGCAAGTGGTAACTTCCTTGCGGGGGCAACCTATGTGTGCGTCAATATTTTTACAACATTAAATCATAAATACAGAGGAATCGGCCAGTAATGACCTCATGTTTAAAATTAATACAAGATCGTGCGAATACAACAGCTAGCATAAGTTGTAGATTTATTTAATTAATTTTGTTTAGAGGTGTACAATATGATTGAGATAGTTTCATAATGACGAAGCATATTTTGCTCCATCATCAATGAACATTAAATTATGTATACCATTTAGATTAACTCTGTATTAAGCTTATTAAATGTTTTTTTACGAACGTTAAGAGCAGTAGGTACCTACAGATTAACGGTATCTGATATTTTTTGCTAACTCTCCTTGGATTCATGACACACATTTGGAAGTTTCTTAAAATTGTTACTACCTAGTCACATACTGGAAATCTAATGTAGGTACTTATCTTTTATCTTATTTAATTTAAATCCTTGGCACCTAGCTATGTTAAAATATCATGTGGCGGCGAGTAAACGTGTTCGCTCCTTGGGGTTTACCCAGAGGTCGCCGACATTGATCCCATATGCTATACAGTTCTACCTATGTGTACTGTTAGTATATAACGACTGCCATTTAATGCTTGTTTTATATTGAGGGCAAAAAATAGCTTAATTAGATAAACAGTATGTATTTTATATAATGCTAATATTATCTAAACAACCCAAGTGTTTTCAGTTGAATAACTAGGTACATACTTACATAAATTGCATGTATACACACAGTTTCAACTTATTTATTTTAGTGTATTTATGCTAAAATTGATAAAAAATATTTGTCAGGCCTCTGTTATCCAGTTGGACAGTTCTCAGTGACCTCCAGTTGTGTTATCAATGTCCAAATACATACCTACATAATAGCTCACTAAGTACTCATATAGAAGTAATTGGCATCAAACTATCAGTGTTCAGCTGAACAATGCCACACATGATATAAAAGTGTCATTTTAATTTATTATACATTGGGTAAATGTTTAGTACCTAGCTAATGCATAAATTTGCTTTTAACAATTATGTAGGTATAGTATCTATTTAGGTTTTGTTGTGATTAACAATAATAAAATAATATGAAATGGAATAACCTAGCTGCAACATGATCTAATTTTATGTACTTAACTCATTTAGATAAGTTTATTTATATTGACAGACATTAATATGAAGTTATCATCTGGATAAGAACTGTAACAAGATTAGGTTTGTAATGCATTTAAAAATAGGCAACAGGTACAGGTTATACTAAATGGATATCATTGCTACTTGCAGAATACCCAGATTTTTTAAAACATTTATAATAACAAGATTATTGTCTTTTTTACACTTCAAGAAATAGGAATGGCCAGTCTTAAGCTTGAACACACAGAAATAAGGTAACTTTTAGTGTGAATCTTCTTTATTTAAGTATGTTTACATAATGCTGATAAGATTACCCAAATATTTTTGATTAAAAAGATATTGTTGATAATGATTGATTTTAAATAAATAAAGAAGGTATTATGGTAACAAAATTGAAGCTGAAAAACAATCTGTTATGCTTATTTTCAGGCTTTGGGTACTGGGTAAATAGGTATCATGATCATATACCCTATTACATATCAGAATGGGATGGATTGACTGAAGTAGTAGCACTCTTCCACAGAATATTGGTGTGCAATAACTGTCAATTGTCTCAAAAAGTCAATGAGAACATTAGGGGCCCTCTCTCACATCTATAATCCTGTTCAGGGTTAAGTAATACCTTTGTTATTGCAAATGCTGTAGGTTATGGCTGACTATACCTATGCTTATTTGTCCCTGTTACCATTAAGTTAAACAAAAAGCTATGATAGGTAGATATTTAATATCTTTTAAATCTGAAAAAGATACAATTATAAATAGGTAGATAGGTACATTTATAGGTAATATATGGCTATCATAATTAAACTAGTAAAGTCATTATAAAACTACTTTTAGTTATACTTAGTCTTCATTCATAGTTCTGCAATTGTAAAACAGCTGTTTAATAATATAAAACTGTCAATAGTTAATTTTACACAGTTATCACATGTAAAAACAGAAAAAAAATCCTATCATTGTGTTTGTGGTTGACATTATCAAGTTTTAATGACACATTTTTTTCTATGAATAGTTTTGTGTAATATTGTAATAATCTACAGTACCTATATGTGAGTGACTGGAAACAAAGAATCATAGACATGTCTCTATAAATAGTTACATACTACCTTATACTGGGGCTTTACTTGCATGGCAGTTATTATTGAACATGTAACTTATCTATTCTATTTCTAAAAATGCATTAACGGAGCTGACATGATTGCAAAGAATTTATAGCCCTAACTAAATGTATATTTAAAAAATGATTGATGATGCCAAATATATTATCATTCAGATTGACTTTTAAGCTCTTGACAATTTTGTATAAATCAGTTCAGTACTCGAGGCTTCAATACACAAACAAACACACATTCTGTCCAAGTTGAAGGTTTTCTCCAATTTTGTTTAGTAGTACAGAAGATCTCATAACAATGATTCTCATTGGAGAATAAAAGTTATCAATATAATATGTATAATTCATTATCAATGAAGCAACACATCATTTACCATGTACAAAATATTTGTCTTATGCAAAGTATACATTAATTTTATTATAATACTTTCTGATTATTGTGGTATATTAACAAACAGTTTCGGGCCAAGGATGCATTGTTTTGATGTGTCTGTGTGTGAGAAGGCATTGTTTACCAATGTACCTACTAATGTAAATGGAAAGTAAAATAATTGGGCTGAATAAATATATAATGTAGTCCTAATTAGTTTACTTACGTGTCGCCATCTGCGTCCTGTTGGAAGAATATAACAATAGGTGGGATATCCGACTTTTCAGGCGAGGACACGGTGTATTGAAACTGGTTGGTCTGCGTGCTAATGCTGTCACTTAGCTGCACGTTCGACAGGCAATCCGACAGATCCACTACACCACTGTCGAGCTCGTTATCGCTAGGCTGTATTGCACTAAAACTTAACACTTTCTTTTCCTCACTTTCAGGCTCTAGCTCCACTTCACCAGAATCTAGGTCCAAAGGTCCTGACAGAAAACCAGAATCGACGTTCTCATCCACCATGAACTCCTTTTTGTTTCCACTCATTTTGATGATTTTATTTGTCACACTGTCCGGATAATTATGTAAAGTTACGATGGAAATGCGCGTATGTTTTTAAAACGCTAACTATGCGAAACCATGATAGTATAAAAGTATTTTTCCGCGGACTAAAGTCACTACCGTATCACAGTCAATTCGCATGCGCAATGAATGATCAAATCGCGTATTCGCGTTGATGAATATTGATGACTAAAATTGTCTATTTTTTTTTATTAATTTGTTTGTTCGGTTACACACTACAGTCGAGCGTATCCACGGACGTGTCAAAGCGAACTGAACGCCATCTTGTGTTGCGTTTTAACTTAAATAGTCGCAATTTCTGGCGGGTTTTTAAATATGTTTATATCAATCAAAGCCTAATAATAATGTATGACCAGGGTAATCACGATTCAAAGAGCATTTTTTATGATAAACAGTTTCGAAATTTCACACAATTATCTAAATATTGAGTTTAAAACCGTTAAAATGTTCTTTCTTAAGGATTTTTTTATATTGATTTAAAATCTAAATGTTCTAAGGACTGATTAGCATTTAATAAATAGGGCCGATAGATCACAAAAACCTAAAGATTTTTGTGGTCTGCAAATTGACCGCACAAAATAATAACATAATTTATAATACAATAAAAACCTAGAACCTCCCAGGCAGTCGCCAATGCGACCACCACAACTAGACCTTTTTTGCTGTAAGTTAACGACTTTAAAAGCAATAATAATAAAATGTTTGAGCGATAATAAAAAACCCTAAATGTAATAATTATTATAAACATAAAAATTCCGTTTATTCTAAATATTTTAAAAATGCCAAAGAAAAAAGGTTGTCCTTCTTTTTTGCCAAACTGTAATGAATTGGGTAGCCAATGGCAGCCATGAACTTTAATTAAAAAAATATTACAAAATTTACAAAACAAATAAAATTCAATCAATTCGCACTTCTTTGTATGTATCCAAATATCTTTTCTGTCTGACGGTCATGGTGAGCTTATAAACTGTCACTGTCAAGTCTGTCGAATTGACAATTTGAAGTTGTATATTTTGTTTGGGTTATTTTGTTTCATTGCCGCCAAATTTTAATGTGATTAAATTTCGAATGAAAATAATACCTTCTTACAATAATGTTCGCTGAAAAAGTTATAGAGTTACTAAAGGAAGCCGAAAGAAATCCTGTAACAATTGACCCATTTAACGTAAGTTGTTTGTATTGCTGTTCGTATCAGTTTTTTCGTTTCTTTACGTTCTGTTACTTCTGAGATTTATTTGATATTTTCAGGATGATAAAATACGTCAAATCATAGAAGAAATGCATTCTTTGTTCAGGATGAATATGAGTGATGCGTAAGTTAATGAATATCAAGTTATTGTGCATCATGAAATATAAATAACCTTACATTTAGAACTGCTCCTATTGGACTAAATACATTACCTACTGTGTAGGTTACTGTAGTGTAGAGGCAGCTAATTTTGAAAAGTTTTTTATTTCGTTTAATATTAAATATAAACAATCTCTGTTACAGAAATGCAACAATGGAAAATAAAACTTTATGGACTACAGTGCAAGTGAGGCATTCTGCACTAGAACGGAACAAACGCTGTCTACTAGCTTACCTTTACAGTAGAATGGCAAAAATCAAAACATTGAGATGGGAATTTGGTGCTGCATTACCAGCAGATGTGCGAGAACTCTTGTCAGATGATGAATATGAGTGGTTCTCAAAATATTCCATAAATTTGGCTTCATACATGAGATCCTTGGGTCAAGATATAGGATATCATGGTATAGATTTGACTGAGAACCTGAAGCCACCAAAATCCTTATACATTGAAGTTCTGTGTATGTCAGACTATGGAAAGTTGGAATTGGAAGATGGGGATGTTATTTTGTTAAAGAAAAATAGTAGACATTTTCTACCTACATCGGAATGTCAAACACTCATAAGACAAGGCATTTTGAAACAGATCACATAGGTAGCTTTAAATTTGCTTTTATTATTATAAGTTATTTTTTGAAAACCAATGTCAATAAATTATGTTTTAAGAAAAAAAAAACTTTATTTGAATTATGCAAATTACTTTAGTGAATTTGAATATGACTAAGTAATATTAAAATACGTCATTGCATCACACATTGATGATTAACCGCCTGAGTGGTTCAAAATTATAACAATTAAAAATAAATTGTTGAAACATTGCTCAGGCGGTAAATTATGGAATTAATAGACAATCTAATCATAATCAGTATTTATATTATGGCACTTTTTAGAGTTCTGGAGCCAAATGACAAAAACTTTTACACTCCAGATGGCAAGGGTGGCACTCCATACATGTACGAGGGGCGGCTGGAAAGTTATGTACCTAACATAGAAAGAATAGTATAATATTTATATATAATATTTCTATTCTTTCTATGTTAGGTAGACAACTTTCCAGCCGCCCCTCGTACCTAACTGAGAAATAAATATTTTCCAATGTACAGTCAACACCAAAAGTAGATGATCAAAATCAGAAATTCAATATTATTGAACGTAAATGTTTGGTATAATTTACAATCACATACTTTTGAATCACTTCGACACCACAGTTCTGACGCGAACTCCGTTCATTAGTAATGAATTTCTGATTTTGATCATCTACTTTTGCTGTTGACTGTACCTACATTGATGTATGGAATATTCAACTATAGTATTTTTATAATGGATAAATGCATGTGGAATATACTGCTTAAAATTTAAAAATAATCATACATAGGTCTATGTCATCTATCTGAAACTTCATTTTATGTCTTTAAGGGTGATGACTTAGTATTTTAAAACCCGAAACAGGTACTTAGGAGGTCATTCTTACGTAAAGTATCGGCACTAAATGATTATAGAATTCTTCATTCGCCAATTCCATGTTTGTATTACCCTAATGCAAGATACTGCAACTTTGGTCATAATTTAATTTTATGTGACACTAAAGTGTGTCGCTGATAAATCGACGAGCCGCAGGGCGCGCGGGCGCCAGCACTGAGTTGTCTGAGTTTGCCAACTTGTTATACCTACCTAAAAATATGAAACTTATATCGATGGGGCCTTTGTAGAAAGCCTTAGGCCTTTCTACAAAGGCCTAAGATCTAAATGATAATTTTTCAGTAGAGACTCAAAGTATGAAACTGCTGCAACAAAAATAACTGTTTCTACCGGTAAGTCTGTATTATTTTAGTGCACGTTATTAGGTAACTAGCTTTTGCCCGCGACTTCGTTCGCGTGGAATAGTGACTTCCGGCAGATTTTTGGTTTTACCCACATAGTTCCCGATCTCGCAGGATCTCTTCAAAAATGAAATGTGGAAGATATTCTAGGGAACTCTTCAGCTTTTTGAGATCGGCAAAAGAAGTTGGCCCCCGCACGTGGTCGTGGTGTAACAGTATTCTCAGACAAAAACACTCCATATTAGTTACGTAGACCGTGTAAACTCAGCCTAAGGCATCTCCAGATTAGACACCAAGGCCAATTCTGAACCGGTACTCCTTGGATTCGTCGTTACCGAAGCGCTCGGCCGATACCCAACCAAATGCGTGTAACGAAACCATAGCGCGATCTATTTCGATCCCAACGCCATCTATCGAGCATAGTGACAACTCGGATTATTTATCTATACTCCGTTCGGGCATTTTCTTTGTACTAAAAGTTTTATTATATTGATATTATTTTTTTCATACCTTTTTACTATTTATTTACTTTTTTCCGATGAATCAAAACAATAACATGAACCGAACTCGTGTAACGATCGACACCATTGCGGCGATCACCAACTCGACATATAGTACTTAGTATTAGTTATTTATTTTCAGTAGTTATTTTCAGTACTGAATTGATGCCTACTCTTGACCAATAGATGGAGCTGTATGTCCGGAATAAATTTTATTTTATTTTTTATTTTTTGTAATAAAAACTATCCTATGTCCTTTCTCAAGTTCCAAACTATGTCTGTACCAAATTTCACACAAATCGGTTCAGTAGTTTAGGCGTGAAGCAAAGACAGACAGACAGAAAGACAGACAGACAGAGTTACTTTCGCATTTATAATATTAGTTTGGATTTGGATTAACGTAGTACCAGGGGCGTGCAGTTCATAAAGGCAAAAAGGCACTGCCTACCCTGACAAATACAAGGCAGACGACGAATGAAATTAAGTAGGATTTGTATGTATGCCTACCCTACTGTTGGAAATGTGTGTGCTAGCACTTACCATCAAAAAGCGAAAATCGCCAAATTGTTACTTTGACATTATACCTAGGTACACATAAAACCTATCGATATACATTATACGTTTCAATTTTTTTAAATAGGTATAGGTAGGTATGTCATTTCATGATAATACTCAGGATCAAGACCTACCTATTTCCGTATGCCATTGTTTTATAACAAATAGGTACTACCGACCTTGGTTCGATTGGGCAACGTTATCGGGGTTTTCACCACCTTCCTTTGTGCTCTCGTAATATACCTACTCGTTCAGTGCACTAAAAGCCTACTGGTATGATGACCGGTGACTAGCAAGACTGGCACGGGCACGACAACTTTCCGACTTTCTGATCTTTCGTAAATTATCTGCGTGTTGTAAATTAATTATATCACTTTTATATTATTTTATCTTTTTAATGTGTATAAATCAAGTGTTATAAAAAATCACTAGGTATATATTTTAAAAAAAATTGTTAAAAGGTATATAGGTGTATAGGTTGGCACCGTGTGTTTTTTTTGCAAATTTATATATTAATTGTATTAAGTTCTTAGTCATCCTTTTTAAATAGATTAATATTAATAACGAGAGTACTATTTGTGAGATTAGTATTTTAATTGCTTTGTAACTTTTTTAAATTAATTCAAATGATGTATGCATAAAAACTAGCTAGTAAAAAGATGGGTGCATATAATACGTAAAAGTATGTACCCTGAACTCTCATACATTCACACTTCGTTGACCTCTTCTGGAAAAATTTGAAAAACTGATTTCAGTCTATTTCAGTGTTTATTCAGTCGAGTTGGTCCAACCTGTGCCTTCCATTCTTGTTGGTCTACATTTTTATTTTCTTTCCAGTTGAGCTTTAAGTTTTTTTGCGATCACTGCGTGCCGGCTGTCGGTGACAGTTGCCAACTTCGTTATGTACAAAAAGTCACTGCGTTTGGCGCGTTTTCGTATTTCGTGAGTTGCAAACTAAGTAAACGTAAATTTATGTTCGAAAAGTGAAAAGTAATTTCTTTTGACAAGTCAATGTCTATCCTCATTGTATAGAATTGTGCTCAGTTTTACTAATCGTGGCATTTTTCACAAACTTTACTTTGTCCAGAACAGAAACTGTCATGAGCTATGCCATAGGCATACTTACTAGCTTTTTCACTTTTTACTTATTTCTTTAAAGTAAATAGGTACCATACAATCTTTAAAATTCTAATCCTTCTATTTACTCGACAAGCGACTCTTGTCTCTTTAGATATCTCGTTAGGTATATGTAATTCTGTCACCGCTATCTAAGCCGCAATCTTCATTTCCTCCTTCGTAGCTTAGGCTTAGTTTTAATTAAACCGTCGAAACGGTCGGCTTTGTACGTTAGGAAAGTATTCGAGCGTTTTCCTTACGTCTCAATATGTTCCGCCTTTCAATGGGCGATTACAATGGGTCCGTCCGTTAAGCCATGTACCAGCCGGTCTACACGAGCATGCTGCGGCTTACATCGGCAAATTCTGAAATTTACTGCGACGCTGTCATCCTGGTCTGAGTTCAATATGTTATCGACTTAACTTTAAAATTTTATCGCGCTATATTAGCTACCTAGTATTTTAATATAAATACTACTTCTAACTTTAAATTAACTCGGACCGAAAAGGAACTAAAGTACGTTTTATAATTTTTTTATTATCGATTTGTTTTTATGGAACTAACTATTCTAGTCATTTAAAGGCACCTACGTACTTTTATTTTTATTTTTGTAGCATAGATGGTCTAATGGTTGTAAGTGCGGCTGCAAAACACGTACCTTAGGTTCGATTCTCATTTCGGACAGGGTTCATAAATTTACACTGTGGCATGAAATTAGGAACGGTCCGTTATTCCCATACTTCCAATATCTTTGATTATTCCAATGTTCATTCAAAGTATAAAGAACTCTTCTCTTAAGACCTGATATTGTATTGTAGCATTTTGTGAATTTCTAATTTAACTCATATTAGGTACCGAATACTCCGGAATCTTATATAATTATTTGGGTATTGGGAGAAACCCATATCTACCACAAATCCGCAAACGTTAACCCTATTGAAAAAAGTTTCCCATTCCAATACGGACTGCGGTGCATTAAAAAAAACCCGACCAAATTTACCCACGGTGGGAATTTGGAATTACTTAATTATTATTAGTCAGTACTTTACCTATTACTATGACGAATCATTCGTCATCATCAACAATTTAATGCATCATGTGGGTCAACTACCGTAGGATTAACGCAATAATTTATAATTATACGTAACGCACTTAATTATTCACTTTATTTCACTTTGAATTACGTCATTAAATTACTTGAAATTACACGAGTCGATAGTCCTGTTTCATATTGTAGGAAATTAGGTAACACATTACATATTAGGTAAGTATCACAATTCATGGAACTTCCGACTTCGGTTATGGTAATAAAGATACAGGTTCACTTCTACGTGCAGTTTTTGTTTTTTAATAGATTTCTGAGTCACTTACAAAGTTTAGGCTTTTGTTATGTAACATTATGGTCATTATTTACCTAAATTAGATGCCAGTGTTCACATCGCGATACAATCGTATAGGTAGGTAATCCTGTAATCTTAATCTGCAATACATGTCATAAAAAAACCGGAAAAGGAAAACCGAAAAACCTGTAGTTTAGGTTAGATTAAGTACCTATCTAGGTATTTTTTAGGAGCTCTAGGAAACCTTCAGTCCACTTCAACTGAATATTTCCTTCATTATAATCCGCTTCAAGCTGAATATTTCGAAAAAGTTATATTATAAATATGTATTAAACGAAATATTATATTATGAAAAAAAAAACAGTAGGTATAGGTACACTTGACAACGTTTTCAGGATGATCGATTCAATGGTTTAGGCGTGAAAAGTAACAAACAAACTTACATTCGCATTTATAATATTAGTTAGGATGAGGCACACATTTTCACATTTAAAGACTATATCATAAACAATTTGTAGACATACCTAGCTCGAGGCCAACTATTTCAGTAGCTTGTTTACGCGCCGTTCGTCGTCGTGGGTTTTCCACTATGTTTCCCATGCTTCGATTTATTTTCAATTACAAGAATAGGACTTTCCCTTGGCTCGCATCCATGTTGAAATATCGAGTGAGTGTAAACAACATACATTTAGAATGAATCCCTGCATCCATTACTTTGTTGTTTGCAATTTAATTGTAAAGAGCTAACAAGCTTTGTTTCATATTTCTATAGGAGCTAAGCTAAGACAGAGCAAAGAACAGAGAGGATAATAAAGTCTTCGAAATTTGTCGCCTTGCAATATGTATTTGTTACTTACCTTAGACTTAGGTGGACTTGCCACGGATTTCAAGCAAGCTGCAGGTAGCAATTGCGCATAGAATACTCGTGTATAAATCGCTGACTGAATTCAATATTGGCACAAGTCAAAATTTAACAATTTGAGAAATCACGTTCTAATTTTTCGTTTTCAAGTGCGCGCGCACTTATTCCTCCTACTTTAAGAATGGCACAAGCTCCACACAAAGGGTAATTTTATGAACTAACAAGTTGGTTCTTTACTGCATAAAAGAAAATACATAATTTAGAACAAGAATCCATAACTAGCTCAAAATGGGATGATTTTGATTTGTGTCACTATTGAATTCAGTCAGCGAATGTTCTTTCATGTATGTACCTTAACCTGTGGATTGCCTATTGGGCCCTTTATTTGATTCTTAGTTATTAGGTATATTTGCAATGTATTTTAAACGCGACTTCACTGTAAGGAAAAATATCCTGTAGCGGCTGCAGCTAATTTTACAGACTCAAGGGGCGTACTGTACCTAGTAGGTACGCTTTAAGATAAATGTAAATGACGCGACTCATCTATGAATGAGTAAGATTTACGACGTCTCATGTCGATACCAGATATTAATTAATCTGAACACGCCTCTTGACGTTTTAACTAATTAATTGTGCGACTTTCCTGTTTTCATCTAGTTATAATAACATGGATGTCAATGACACGTATTGATCGACGTGCGCATTTTATTATAAATCATGTATTTACTATTTAAATTTAAAAACCGAATTTACTATATTTGTATTTAATGAAGTCTCATGTTTCAGCATCATTATCGAAAATCTCAGAAATTAAATTACAAACAAGATATAGTACAGGTAAGTAGGTACCTATATAAGTTTATACGTTCCTATTCAGTTCTAAGATCCAGTTTTAGAAAACATACTCGTAGTGTAACTTTTTGTCGATCTCAAACAACAAGGATCTCTAAAAAAATGTTTGTGAGCAATTAAATTTTTATATCGAAACAGACTTAGCTGGATTTTACATTGCGGTCAGAAAAACACAGCTGATTCTTTATCCGGTATTTGCACTCGGAACGGTAAATTTTTGTGATTTCATTTATTTGGTCTTTCCCAAATAAAAGTAGTGGGTATAGTCTGGGTCACACTGATGAGTTAGGTACTGTACCTCTTGGTAACAATTTGCGTTTCGTGGGAATCGTTATGTATCGGCGATACACGTCAAAGATTACGTTATTCATTTTGGTCAACATGATTGTGGTGCAAATTGGGAATTTCCAAGTCAATAAGATAACGTTAGTACCTATCTATAGCTATAGTTAAATTCGTTCTGATATACGAATCAAAATGTAGGACGTTGGTCCTCCCAACCATTGTATACCTAACTACCTATAATTCCTTTCATGCAAGTTATTGATATTGGTTGGGTACTTAATCATTCGATCTACATCGCAGATCTTTAACACTTTTCTTAAATAATGTTATGGTTATAGTAGTAGTAGTAGGTAGTTTTAAAAATTGTTATTGTCAATCTGTTAGTTGTTGTCTCCTTAAGGCCTTTGAGACCCCAATTTGCAGACATAATATAAAGAATGAACCAAATAATGCTTCCCAGTAGAGCCAGTAGGCTGATCAGTCCCTTATGGTCAAAGTATGACCATAATTCATTCCTTTGCGCAAATATCATTGTTCTACGCTGAACACGTCATGATCACTGCTTAAGGTTGCCCGTGGTGATGCAGGTCATCGCCCGTGCAGTAGATTGATGACGACTACGACTGCGTGACGTAAGCGCACTGACGTCATGTTTCTTATAAACATTACGTATCTGTTGACACTGGCCTGCACACATTACTATATGATGACTAAGTAAACAAAAATGTAGGTATAGATAGTCCTGTAGGTATTTTGCTCCCTTTTGGTCAGATCGGATTAAGTTTAGAAAAGACTTGAGGGGCTAAATACATGGATAGGAATGGTAAAGGAGATAACTGGTTCAACTGTCACAATTAGAAAACTGCTAAATACTCCCTTCAATGGAATGATGATAGCTAATGCCATGATATCTATTGCTATTCCTTATTTAGCAGGCTGGATGAAATCAGCGCTGTTCGTAGAAGACAGCTTAGCGAAGGCTTTTTTCTAAATAATATATCTGTACACAATTCCTTATCAAATAACAACATGTTAGCAGCTATATCATAAACGCTAATTAAAATTACCACCGCCACCATTTTGGACTCTGCACATGATCGTAAATCAATTCACTACCAACTAATTGGCTTTATTACATCTACCTACTAGTCGAGCGTACTGTTAATAGAGGACAGAGCTCAACATTTTGAATTCGGCTGAATTATCTTTATTAATACTGGTGACATTCGGCATAGCATGTGTGTGACGTCACAAGGCAGTTATCGATGCGCCCGCGGGGTTTGTAATATGGCACAAGCGTGTGAGAATGGACGAAATAGCATTGCCCAAATGGATTTTTGATTCATAACGACCCGTTTTATAGTCGTGATACTGGAATACATAATAAGACACCATTTAACCGAGTGTATGTATCGTGTGCACCATAGATCGCTTTGTACGTCGTCTGGGATAAGCACGGCTAAATGTTGTGTCAGCATGACGGCAAACAATGAAGTTTTACTTGCCACTTTTTATTTTCACCACGCTGCGTTAACGAAATGCGTGCACTATCAGTGAATGCTGAATCACCAAGATTGACACACAAGATCGTTTTTCAAACTAGACTTGAAAACTTGAAACTTGAAATCAACGTTGTAACCACAATCAAATCACAGTTGCTCTTTTTGCTTTTCTTTCAATAATATTGGTCTGAAACAGTGAGTTACTTAGTTGATCCTCTATTATTCATAAAGGTTATTATTTGCAGGCAGACTTTGCGACCACGAGATCTGCAAAGATCTCGAAACGTCAGATGTTTTTGGAAAATACAATATACGCGAGTTATCCGTTTAAAGGTTGTTTCATTATGTTAAATGTTCGCGAAAGTTTGAGACTATATTAGACCCTAAATAATTACAAACAAAATTTAGAGAAACGAGAACTCCGATTGGCACTTGAAATTATTGAATCAGTGCCTATACTTTAAAAACTGCAACATTGCATACAAACAGATTCTTGCTATAAAAAAATAACAGTTCCTCTGTTATTGAAATTTGTTGTGGTTTGTTCGAGACGTGGAACAGCACGTGCTTAACTGGTGATTACTAATAATTTCGGTTTTCCCGATGATAAATATTACATTTATTGTTGAAATAAACACGTGCTCGTTAGGATTCTCTACATAAAAAATACTTACAGTTGTAGTGTTTTTAGTAGCGTACTTTCCTCCGTTTCATTATACAGTGAACACAAAAAACAAAGAGGAGAGAAGAGGACGTTGATATGAGTATTGGAGAGGCAAAGAGGGAAAATTATAGGACAGTGGAGACATCACGAACTGGAGACAAGTATATTGAAGGGGACTTCAAAGAGGGATAAGGGAAGACCTAGAATAGACTTGAACCAAATTAGAGAAAAAGCGATGTCATAACATTTATCTGGAAGTGTAAGAGCTGGCAAAAAATAGGGAGAAAATATAGAAATATGCTTCACTGACAAGAAAGAAAAACATAAAACAGCTGCGTCATACAATTAGTCTATGCTACTAAAGTGCGTGATTAATAATTTAGGATTCCAAAAAGACAGCTGTAGTATACTGTGTAGGTAGAGGAAGCGCCCTTTGATGATTCATACATTGAAGCGTCTAGCAGTGGTTATGTACATCCTAGCCGGTTGACGTTGATATTATCCTAATGTTCGTAATCCACGTATTTTGAAGCCCCTGCGTCTTGTGAGCTTTGACAGAACGGCGGTTTCCTATACGAAGTATAAAACTTCTATTTTCAATTCTAAATAATTAGATGTTTTTTATTTAGTGTATATTTCATTTGCTTATTTATTAGCATACCAACAGCATATATAGGTACCTAATTATTATACAGAAATACTTACAAAATTGTAAGAGCTAATAGGCATGCCGATTATAGGTACCTGTACACGATATGTTTCTTATAGGAACCTACCTGATGATTGGCTGACTTGGTTATATTTTCTGCACATTCTGAGTATTGGGGTGTTTAAACCCAAATTAGTTTTTCTGACGGGAACATAAATACCATTTTCTGGTGATCGGGTATCATTGTCATTGGTAGAACTTCAACTTTTCTAAGCAGATCACACTTTGCTTATCTCACATTACATGGTAGGTAATGATGTAACAATAGATGTGTTATACTAATAGATGTGTTATACTTGTTTAGATATACAATCTCCGGGTCGAGGGGCAATGTATGGCATTGGGTATAACCCAATTCACTTAGCCAATAACTGGAAATTCCAGGCTATTGTCACCCAGAATATAATCAAACAAAGATAATAAATATGTGAGTATCAAAACCTAGGGTCTGTTAATGTTATCACCGATAATGATATCGTTGTCGGATAATTATATCTATAGTAATATTATGAAGAGGTAGGTAAAGCTTGTATGGTTGTTCGCTGCGTGACAGGTTACTCTAAAAAGCTGAAATGACACACTATTATTCGTTTCGGAGACAGTGCCAAGGGTTAGGAATTACTTATTAGGACTTATTATAAATTGAAACGCTCTTGCCTAAACTTGAACCAGCGACCTCTTGGGTAAATACACTAGCTTCTCTACCAACTAAGCACTTCGTAATCCTGCTAGTGCTATCGAAAACTCTTCGACCTTAGTACGGCGAACTAGAGGTCTACTAGAGTAAGAAATCAATGTTATACTGAGAATAATAATAACCGTTGCTAGCAGAGTTACGACCATCACTTGGTGCTTTCCACGTTTGGTGTCGCGGGTTCCATTGTGTGTATGTGCATCAGGAAATCATGTGTTCAGTTAAAGAACAGGAGGGAATCAAACTTTGTTTTTTTTAAAATTATTATTTATTTTATTTTTCTGTGTGATTGACTTTTGTACTTATACTATGGATCTTTTGCTATCTGAATTAAATAAATTATTCCATTTATTTATTTTCTATACATATAAAATACATTTTTAAATATATATAAAAAAAATAAAAATATACATTTAAAAATATAAAATATAGTAGCCCACCGGTATCGGGAACAGGGTCCAAGCTACCGGTGGTTAGGGGTCCAGAGAGAGAAACCTCCTCACTATTCGTGCCGTGTCCAGCAATACTGCCTTCTGCGCCAGGCTCCCAATCCAGCTGCCTAACGAGAGCCTCTTCAGATGTTTGTCGAGGCTCTTGGCTATCAAGCCATGGGCCGATATAACTATCGGCACAATGATTGCAGAGTCAATATCCCACATGTCGACAATCTCACGTGCCAAGTCAAGATACTTTACTTCTAAAAAATTAATTATTAATAAATTATTATTATTATATTATTATTATGTAAAAAAACTTTTTTGGTACTGACGTTATATTCTTCTTGGTAGGTGTGTTACTAAACGTCTGTCAAGTATATAAGTAGGTAATGGGAAAATCATCTTGATTATAATTATGAATATCATAAGACTGAAAGATCGAAGAAATTAAACATCTTTCGGTGGACATAATCCAAAGATTCTTGGGCACACTTAATTTTTGTCGGCACAAGGGTAACTTAAAGATCAATTTAAATTTCCAGACCGCAGCCCTACCTATCTTATTATAAGAGGATGACAGGCACGCTCGCGCTGTTACAAACACAGACCCATTTTGCTCTTTTCGAAATAAATGTGGAAAAAAGTGTTGAAAATTAATATAATTTACAGGTTTCCAAATACGTTTATCGAATGTCAGTGAACAGAGAAGCAATCATTTAACTTTTAAATGGTAACGATTTTCCAATGAACTTTTAAATGTAATTAAAACCAGTCACTATTTTCCCAGTCCCGTGCCAAACATTATTGAAGTGCGTTTTGCTTCCGATCGCTTTTTCCCGTTACATTTTACGTTACAAAAAAAA
Source organism: Protodeltote pygarga (assembly GCA_936450705.2). Taxonomy (NCBI): domain Eukaryota; kingdom Metazoa; phylum Arthropoda; class Insecta; order Lepidoptera; family Noctuidae; genus Protodeltote; species Protodeltote pygarga. Next base: position 5,642,349 of record OW388255.2, on the reverse strand, counting down.
ACCATTGTGCAAAATACTTTTTAATGATGCTCCAATTTTTGGAAGTCACCGAAATACCCGACCTATGTTGCCCGACCGAACTGCATCTCGCACCACGCTGCATGTTCTTCTTCTTCTTTTTGGCGTGTCGATGACAATCTAAATTGTGACAGCCCAAAACTTGGCTTCGAGATTGGCGCCTTCAGTAGCGTCTATGAGTTGCGTGATGATCAAACGACAGGGCATGCAGGGCACGATATTATACGATATCGTGCTGCAGACTCAGATAATTTAAGCAAAACCGAAAAGCCTTGACAAAAGTCCAATAAAAACAATGAACAGAGGAACGATATTTTTTAAAATTTAAGTAAATGATAAGTAATAGGTACCCTTTACCTGTTTACATGATGTCTGGAACTATCCGAAAAACCGTGTGGGTTCCGTATTTTGTTAAGTTTTATAGGTACTAATCAAAAATATTTAGAATGTTATTCATAATAATTTATTGGTTAGTTTTTATGTAAATATACCTATCTATGTAATTCAATGTGATGTAAATACCTAAACATTTCGAAACAAAACACTACTCATAAAAAAACATGTTAAATATTCCGTTATTTGATCTGTTCAGTTCAGCTTAAAGAATCCTCAAAAAACAAACCTAATCCTTCACACGATGTACGAGAGAAATTATATGCATCGCATAATTATTTATTCGAGCGATAAATAATTATGCGATGCAGATGCACTCGAATTATGATAAATGTTGTACATTAAACTCTTTTGTGATTGAAATTATTTAATATCTAAGAAACTCGCAAAAACAACATACTCGGGCGAGACTTGAACTAGAACCCTCTTTTGTGATTGTTATTAATTATCCTTTTAAGTACTTATATCAATCAATACGTAGGTTATTGATCTGGTGTGAACTGGTCATTGATATAGCTACACACAAAATGCAAGTCATGGTCAGGTTGACTCGTAACGGTCACAAATCACATGTCCGTACAGTGACTTTGATTTTATTTAACGTTATTTGTATTTTACACGCATATTCATCGAACCCTACTGCATGAGGTTAGGTATCCTAATGCCTTAATAGTTAATTGAAAAAGTCTCTTTGCAATTGTCAGTTACGCGCTCAGATTATCACATCTTCATCCTTAGAAAATGTTATATAAATTTGTATACCACTAGGTTATTTATATACCACTAAAATGGTAGGTATATAAATAACCCATGCCTCTTCTTTCGCGTAAAATTCCCGTAAAAGTATGTTTATTCCATATTTTTTTATACCTTGGGTTAGATTACTGCAATTTTCTAAATTTCTCTTTTGAATTTTATTAAAAATAGAATAGAGCCCATGTTTCTCGTTGATAATGTAGTTTTCTAGTGAAATAATTTTTTCAGTTCCATTACAAAAATTAAACATTTTTTCTTTTTCTTTATTTATTTTAGATATACTTACTATAATACGAAACTGTTTTGATTTTCATCATCAGATTTTGACGTCACTACTGACATAAATATTTTGTTTTCCTTCTGAATAAATAAGACGTAGGTATAATTTCGTAGCACGCACTACTTTAGAGGTAGGTAGGTGTATGACAAAAAACAGTAAATATAACAGTTTTTTAATAATAGTTTTTAGGTCAATATTTTAAAAACTATTAATCTATTTATCCTGTAAGTTTTACGGATTCTACTTAAACCCAAAAAAATGATTTAAAGATTTGACGTTCAGTACAAATTTCTCCAAAATAATATTCAAAATATTCTAATCTTTTAAGTAGGTAAGTAATTCAACATCGTTGAACATTCAGATGTGTTTCTAATAGGTCTTGACGGTAGCTCTACATACACATGCTGGGCTGGCTTATCCATTTATTACTGGTCTTTATATCCAAAACCTTAATTAAGTGTTTATCAACATCATAAGTCGACAAGAAGAGATTACAAAAATAACTAGTCTTCAATCATTTCAAACATCTGTAAGATAATTATATACACTGAAGAATTTCTTTTACATTTTCCCTGTATCAGTCGACCTGTGGGAAATCCTAATGAGCTCCATCCTGCCTAACATACCGGTGCGAATACCTAGAACTATAGTATAATGTTTAGAACTCATTGTTTCAGCTTTGAGGTTTAGGATTTAATCTCACGTTCAAATGGTGTCATGCACTATGCATTTTTAAACACTAATTTATAACATAACATAGACTCACGTCTGTATTCTTTAGAGGAGGTTGGCAGAGGTGTATGCAAGACACCCACGTTTCGGCGGCTATGTTATAAGTCCCTTGTAATAGGGGGCGAGAGTATTGCTATTAATCGGGCACGATTCCCGGGATTGCCGGGGATCGGACTCAGGACCTCGTGCTCAGTAGTGGCGCTTGCTACCACTAGACCAACTAGGCAATCTATATTATTTTTCCTGGACACTAATTCTATTAATTTTTAATTATTTTACCACTACCGTTTAAAAAGTTGCGTGTTTTTAATGTGGTATATAAACTGTGCAAACTTTAGTTTCATGATAATGCACTTTTAATGATCTGTAAGCTTTTTGTAAAAGGAAAAACAAAATAATTAAACTAATGTTTTTTTTTTCTAAAAACGCGCGTCAATGGCTGTTGGCGCGATTTTTACTGGACACTTTTAATTTTTTACTCTGCTGATCTGAGAATACTCTTCGTTATATCGTTCTTTTCGTTAACATTGAGCATCATTGACTTTCAATACCAGTTTCTGTAAGCGTGTTCTTCATTGAAGATAATGGTTGGTGTAATTTTACAAAGTGCATTTTTTGATCGGTATTTTGTACTATGTCTTCCCCAGTAAAATTGAGCAAGGTCGTGTGGTCATATCGGGACATTATAAAGCAAAGCGGTGCTTAAGCACGGCACAAGCTAAGCGATTTACGTGCGACACGCTAGTAAGGACCTATAAACTTTTATGGGTGCCCATTGTTCACATTTCGTTCAGCTCCGAGCTCGATCTATTGAATGCAGCGGCTACGGGCGTTTTGCACGACATTCCGAATCAATTGTGGATTGCAGAATGGCCAGTTATGAATACGGCAAAAAGCTTACAGTAGTTGGATTTTTTAGCTGGAGCTTTTCATCTACTGTTTGTTCAGTTAAATTGGAAATGTACATGAAAGAAATAATGTTATTATACGTAGTATGAAATACACGCAAAGTCTCGAAGGGTTACTTTTGTTTAAGAAAAAGTTGATTGCTAATTATTCAAATTTGCAAATTTTTCAGTTTCGGTCAAAAATTACAGGAAATTAGATCTAATTATAATCAAAGTAATTTGTATACAATGTCTCATCGATTTATATAATAATATGTAAAGTTATATAGTTGCTTCCATTGTAAGTATGATGACGATTTTGTTATTGTGTTGCGTGTGACAGGAATTATAGAATTATAGAGATCAGAGCTTTATTTTTAATATTTGGTATGAAATATTCCGTATTTGTTTGTACTTTCAAAGTATTTCTAAACGAAACGATTACTATTCGTCATAATTTCCGAACGAAAGTTGTGACCGATGTGTTACGATTAAACTATGAACATACTATTTAATATCAGAATTAAAATATAACAATAACATAGATTCTAATGATGTTTTAAATACTGCTTGTATTTGATTGTATTATAATATCTTGATAATTTGTTGTTATTCTATAAATAAGTAACTAAAGTATGCTCAATCAATGTCATATTTTATTCAGTTCAAATGAAAGATTACTGTTTGTTGGTTCTAAAATGTATATAATAATCTTATTATGTTTTAAGACTGTTCTAATAAATTAAATTAAATCATTATTACCAATGTATTAAGATATTAGCTAAATTGAGTGACAATCTGTGATTGGTAGAAAGATGGCGCCTTTCAAGTACTTTTTACTATTGTTGGGTAGTCTATAAAAAGAAATGTAATACTCTAAATCAGTTAGTTAAAGTTGGACGACCAGGTGCCTAATAAGTTAAGTATTTGTTTATTATCTTGTAATGCCCATTTGTGTGATTGTGTGTAATATAATGTGTTGAAGTTCGTATAATGTGTTTCCTATGTGACTAACCTCCTACATACTTCCTCTCACTGTGGCCAAGACACCTTAAGCCGTCAGTATGATCGGTCTTGTGAGCCTGCTCGACCGGCAGTGAGAATATCATTCCCTGTGTACATTGCACGACGTACACGTTACCTTTTCCTACCCATTTACCCGTCTGGTACTTTAGGTTTCTTAGTATCAGACTCTCCCGCACTTAGAAATTAACTTAACGAATCAATGATATAAATGTTGATTATGGTAGGTATTGCTAGGCTAGGGTGTTAGGTATTAGTAAAATAGGAAAATACTAGGATTTTTATGGCAAGTCCGTCCCTTTGTATTGTAGAATCTCACACGTGCGTGCTTTCTTTATTCCAAGTAAGTGATAAAGACGCAATTATGATACCTAGACAGTGGTTAGTGTGTTCGTGATTGTAACTCTAACTAAACTAAACTAATGAGATTTTCCTTATCTAAATTTCATAGAATCATATATTTTTTTAAATTGCTTGCAAGCTACAATGATTAGATAGTCTTGCTATCAGACTTATTAGTGGTGTCGCCTGTTGTAAACGTAATAGGTATCATCATTTTGAAACTAAGATACTGAAAAAGTGTAGGTATGCGTAATACAATAGAATAGCAGAAGAATGTCCTTGGTGTAAGGTAAAGTGTAGGTATAGACAATTTTTAGTTAGTAATCTTAAATTTTGTCTTGCTGCATATCGGGAGTCTTATCAAATTTCCTAGAACGACAACTATTCTACACCCAGTTCGTCTGTAATATTTCCGGCCCCAGCAGGTCAAACTGCATGTCTAAGTTAGTAAAAAAACAAGTGTGTTCTTCGGTTTTTCCCTCTTGCACACAGACGGAGGAACGAATCGACATGATTGTTTTTGATAAGTTAGGTAACCAGAGAGTGACTTATGATAATTTTGGTCTCGTTCGGCACAAACACGTAAATTCAACATTTCATGTATTTTTTCTCCATAATACAAGCTATACTAATAATTTAACAGTATATTTTTTACACATTTAATCAATCTCTTAAATCTTATAAACATTCTTTTAACAGTATATTTTTTACACATTTAATCAATCTCTTAAATCTTATAAACATTCTTTCATAGAGAAAATACACTAATAGCCTTTTTGTTTATCGTTTCGATTTGTATAAAAATGGATTTGGGTATTCCTGATTTATAATTTATAATACGAAACTGAGTTTATTGTTTTGTCGTTTTTTCGCGCAGCAACCGTAGCAATAGATCAGCATTTTTACATAGTGATAGTACTTTTTATCCCGGAAAATTTTGCATCTTGAGAGCAAAGATGCAGGAAAAAGATGACTTATGACAGTGACATACTCCTAATAACTACTTATAAGTGAAACTACTACAACTAACTACTTGGAATAATTAAAAGTTGACTAGTATTTTTGTGATAATATCTCAATAAGCAAAAACATCGTACCCATAATTATTCCAGTCTTATACGACTACATGTTATATACCATTTACCTATATGTATAGCGGCATTTAGCTAACCACGACGTTATTTAGATCTTTATGATGTTTCAGTGGCGTGGTTGAAAACTGACGGTAATATTGTCATGGTCCAAATTCGCGTTTTATAAACGTATATTTAAAAATAATTTGTTAGTTAGAATTGTTTTTTATGTATTTTCCTCGTTCATTGTTTGTAAACAACTGACAGTAAACTGTAATGGATCTCAGTTCCGTAGTAATTGAGTCACGCTCATGTTCAAATAATTGCGCAGGATTTTATATTTATTATTTATGCTTGATTTTCCTGTACGTAATGTTTCATGAATAGGCCTATTGGTTTCCTACTGCGTATAACACTTCTTTTAAGATTTAAATTCTTAAATAAATAATTCAAATTCAATATCATAAATATCATGGCCATGATGAGAGCACGTGATTTTCCCGGAAAGTTTTCAGGAAAATCCATCATTGAAGTTGGGGAATTGATTACAACTTCTGGGCTTGGCTTTTTTTTTACCTTAACGAACTAAAAATTGCGATTGCTATCACGACATATATCGACATTTTATTTGTCAGCAAGAAAACTTTTTTACTAGATAAAAACGTTTTACGATGCATATTTTGCAATTAATAAACAAGTCTGTTTGAATAAAAAAAGTAGAAATTAAATTATACTTATACGAGTTTACGAATATTATATAATTATGTAAATATGTATATTAAGTAATATTAGGTAATATCCTTGATTCATGTATCTCATAAAATTCTTATACTTTATCTTTTATAAAATTCACTTTAGATGCGATACATTTATAAATATTATTCATCTCTATTACATTATTTCTGGAAGACGTTTGACAAATGCGGCGCAGCGTTGCTGGGCCATTTATCAACGCCATTTGATAGTCACACAGTGGCTCAGTAAGGAGCTGTATCATCATAATTGTGCTGGCGCTAGCTTTTTACTTTGGCATTTCTCCAACTGGGAGATGACTGTGACTCAGCGGTTCCTCCAATCCTCTCGTTGGCAATGGCAAATGACCGCTGGTTTTTTCCCGAACGAAAATAAGTTGTACCTAAACTAAACACGCTATTCGGGGAATTTACGAATAAAACATAAATAGGTAATTGTTTTATTTTAAATATTATAAATAGGTATTGTGTGGTTTGTTCGGGGCATTGACATACCTTCCAAATCTATTGTTGCTAAGAGTTCAGCGGTTTTATACTTTTAAATATAAATTATTATAAGCGATAAGACCGCCCATTGTACTTGTTATTCAATGGTTTTTTGAATGTGGGGTTACAATTGGGATCATTAAATAATATCTATCAATTAAAAATGTTTTGTTTATGTCATTAAGGTAATTAATTTAAAAACACTAATGGACATCATTACTGATGAGGTAAATGCTTGTCTTGCCTAAGTTCTGTGCTGCTTTCTTACAGGAAAATCCTTTCTTTTATCCTATCCTTACTATAACTAATGTTATAAATGCGAAAGTAACCTTACCAAGCCTAAGCCTATACCACTGAACCGATCATCCTGAAATATTGTATATATACGTTGTCAGGTGTAGGTACAAACGGACATAGGGTTTCATCCTGCAAAAAAGTACTGTTCTCGAGGAAACATCAATAACGTTCTTAAGATGCTAGATGGCGCCACGTGTCTTTCGAATCATGATGGAAAATAAAATTTCACGCTGATGAAATCGCAGGTGACAGTTAGTAATCTCATAAATGTGAAGATGTTTGGATGTTTATAGCTCAGTCACGCGTAAACCGTTAAACAGATTTGGATGGTCTTTGACAGTGTCAAAGACCATCCAAATGTCAAATTGACACACAGATAGATCCTGATTCCTGTCTTAGTAAACTTTTTTTTATCTTGTTCCGTTCTCCACGCGGGCGAAGTCGCGGAACAAAAGCCAGTGTAAGATAAATACTTGACTATGTACCAACAATCTGCCGACTATGTTTACAAGTAAAATATTTGTTAACTATCTAAATGTACATAGAAATGTGTTTCTGTGTAATTTCTTGAAATGACAATGTTGACAATGACAATGTATTATTAAAATCAACCGTAATTACTTATTCAATTTTAATTGTGCAATATTTGTAAGTATTTAGGTGTATTAATTAATATAATGTTGTTATCTATTGTAAGAAAAATTTTTTTTTTTATTGTGGACCGGAACAAATATCTGTCGATAATAAAAGTGTTTATTCCGTACAGGAATCGAACACAGGATACCAAGCGTACAAGGCGAAAAACTTAACCATTATGTAAAACATCATGTGCGACTTGCTCATGACAACATAAAAAACCGTTAAAATGTGCGTGTTAAGTACACGCCACGTCGGTCTGTTTGTCTTAGCTTAAACTTGACGTAATACTTGTAAAAATAAAATAGAAATTGATAGGTTTATTGGTTATTAGTGTAAGGTTTTGGTAAGTCGTCGATTTTGTGAAGATCTTGCTAGTAAAATCTAAGCGAAGTCAGAGTACTGTGATGCCTGGGTCTCTGAGCGGACCCAGAGGATCACCTTGCTTTCTATAACAGAGAATTAGTGTGCGCTATTTTAGCTGCGCTCAATGCTTTGTTAATTAAATAAGTAGTCCATCTGAGACCAGATTTAATCATGCCAAGATATTTTATAAAATAAAAAAATCACACTAGAATAGAATTATATTTTAAAACACAGACTTATAGGGATGACTACGACGTATATAAAACAATAAGTCACAACTTCCTCATTGCACTATGAGTTAGCCCAAGTAGGTTCTTAGCCCATAATGAAGTCGTATACACGTGTGTATATCCTTCAGTAGGTATGCTCTATACTAGATTGTGTTATATTTGACACTTTATTAGAACTATCTATTTAATTATAATTTAAGTGATACAGACAAAGATGTAAATTGGGCAACTATAAGTTTAACTATAAGTTTTCTATAGAAAACTTCTTTGGTAAATAATAAAAACCTTATTATAATAAAAAGAGTTAAAGTCCTATCAGATAATATTTAGCAGAAATTTTAATAAAACATTGACAATTAATAATCTTGCATTATCCAACTGGTTTAAGGCAATGCCCAAATTATCGAGTCGCCTAATTATATTTCTTAGAAGACTTAAATTTTATTCATTGGGTAACTCCTAATGAATTATATTGTTAAGAAATTAGTTTTAGGGGAAAAACGGCTAGTTTTAAGAATTGGTTAACTCACAATTAGTGCGCTATGTATCATAGAGTGCTTTTTTATTGTGAATGCTTGTCGCGCTGCACGTTACAATATAGAAATCTACGTTTACAAAATGGTAATAGATGGCATGTCAGCAACAATTTTGTAAGTGTATTCTTATGTAGAAAGTTTGTAGATAGTGAACTTTATTAAACTGTAAATTATTTGACAATTCGTGATTTTATTTATTTACCTAATAATAACTATATATTTAACCTGTGTTTGCGCATCTTTTATCTATTCCATCTTCTGCGTAGTTGGCTAATCTCCGTTGAGATTGGCTGCTGTGATGGAAATTCGGTCAGGAGGACATTACCAGGTTAAAGAATGTTAATTACACTAAAAAGTGTTAGTTCTAGCCCAAAAGCTGCTAAAGTGGCAACACTACTGTCCAATCCTCGGTTTCTTTAACGTAGGCACCTTGTCAGCTAACTTAGGCTTCGGCGTAAACGCGTACAAAATCGCAAAACGAGGAACTTCGCCCTGCTGAATAGTGTGTGAGCGCAGCTGCACGCGCTGCATTGTTTAGTATATGTATCACATGTCTAAACAAGTAGGTATTGGTTTTTAAATGCACATAAAAAATAAAGACTACTCACATTACGATCTCCATGTTTAGTTCCAATTCAATGAGGTCCTCGAAATTTGCTCACAAAATGAAATAAAATATTTATTTTCAGTATTTAACACTGACGTTACGTTGAGTACTCAAAAATTGATTAAAAAAAAGAAACTAAGAAACAATTCCAAGTGCCAACTGCTCGTAACTAACCCAAATCAATGCAGATGTGTTGGGAGGGAACTGTTGTGGTTTATCCATTTATCCAACGTCCGAGCGATATCACTATGACGAAAGAGGGGTTTTCCCGCATAGCTGGCGTTTTATCAAGGGTTTACAAATATTTATCTAACTGTTCTATTTGAGATATCAAACTTTACGCATCATGATTAGTTGGGTAGGGTTTGCAACTGGATATATTCTCAAAATGGTTGTTTGAGATGTTTTTTTATTTATTCTCGAGTTATTCTTAATTTTTCATCCATAACAGTTGAAAAATATTGATTACAAACAACTTTCGGTTAAGTAAATTTTTTGAAAATAATTTTTGAATTCGATGTCGACAAAATTTGATGTCCCATATTTTAAAAAAAAGTGCGTCGTAGAACCATACATCTCAGAAACGAAATGGTTTCTATAGACTTACCCTAACATAGAGACACGCCAGGGATCGCGGGTTCAGGTCCAGCCCGAGTCAGTTGTTTTTAAATATTTTCAGTAAATAGTATGTTGCAAAAAGCGAATTAATATGGAAAAACTTAACATGGAAGAAAAAATACTACAATATCAAAATATCCTCCAAATTAGACACAAACTAACAACAATGGTTTTCACCGTTTTGGGTAAATATCCGGTAAAAATTTAATAATACGAGTAAGTATTTATTTTTCGAGCTTTGTTTCATCGCCCATCACTAATCATGATTCATTTGAGTGACACATTTTTTTAACACAATAAGGTGACACACCATAGAGTTTACATGGTAAAGCAGCCTTATTTAGGTCGTAAGACACTAAAGGTCAAAAAAAATAAATAGCAAAAAAAGCTGAAAAAATAAAATGAAAGCATAAGTTTACGTGATAATTTGAACAGCAGCGTAAAAAGTAAGGTATTTAATCAAATCAAACGTGAAACGAGAAAGAACGCATTGACAATAATATGTAGATATACTTAAAAAACCAAAGGAAAGAGTACCGGGAATTCTGGAAATTCCACGTTGGATAAAGAAAAATATAAATTATGTGTGATTATGAGAAAAGTTATTTTAAAATCATATAAAATTTGTATCGAATATATTTAGATGTATGGGATGCAATAAGTCGCGTATCTAACAAAACCTGAAATTTCTGTGAGCATTCTTTACCGAGTATTCCGTAAATATTCGGCCGATTATTTATGGCGACTTCTTATAATTCAAGGCAAATCGGACGCTCCGGCCTATTTTAAGTCTGTCAGTGCGAACTCTCTCATAGATACAAGAATGATAAATAAACAACGATCAAACAGTCAAAATATATTCTTGTTTTATTTCGTGGTAATTGGAAAGTTTTTAGAAACAAACTTTTCTAACATAAAGTATTCGTGGAAAAATTTAATTCTTGGTTATTCCAAAAACATGACTTATATTATATTGTTGGCAACGATTTTGATTCTACAAATTATCTGTATATCTAGTATACTATAAATTTTATTTGTATAATGTGGCAATTTGGGGTTTACCTGTATTCTGCGTTGCTGCGGTGTGTCTGTTGTTGGATAATAAAATAGAATGGAAAAATAACAGTCTACAGTTATAAGTAAAGATACAGACAGCGTAGCTAAGCTCAATGGATTTTAAATTAATACTTATTAATAAAAACATTGATTAAAATAGATAATATATCACAGAATGAAGAATTTAACCTGCCATGTATATAATATTGTAGTTTGGTACATGACTCGTACGGTAATGATCAATTTTATTATTTGTTCTAGACTCTTCATTTTCATATTTGGTTGTGTTCTAAATTCGTGGTATTCCAGATTCGCTGAATCCAGAGTTCGTATTATTGCGTTTGTCTGTCTAGAATTCTTATTTAAACCTTTTAAAAAGTTTTTACTACCTTTAACTATAAAATAGTAATTGTTTCTATTGTGTAATTTTATTTTTTAATGTGAAATATTTTAGTAGAAAAATTGTTATGTCTTTGAGACAAATTATTATAAACAGTGTTCAAGTCGACGAGTTTTTTACTGAAACATATTATGCTAGTATTATTGTTCGTCATCAATATTGGACGTATCTCGATATATTTGTAAACGATAATGAATAATGTGTACCTTTTCCAGTTGTTTTGTTCGCCACGCGTATTTATTTATAAGATTTTCAACATGCGAAAATGTAAAATACGATAATGCACCTTATATACCGGTTCCCTGCGTTAAAATAAAGAGTTCACTGGTAATATCTATATATCTATCTATATCTAATACCCATCTATTTTGTTTAATTTTATGTAATTTAAATATATCCCTATTTACCTAATTCTACCAGTATTTACTATTCACAGCACATCCCATCTGCTTTTCTCAAGGGTAAAGTACAATCTCAGAACTGCTATCAATATAAATATGCATTATGTCTTGGTGGAATGTGTACGCAAGGCCGCATTCTGTTTGGCTAGGTTCACCGATATTGAATTTTACTGACTGTAATATTATGATTTCTTCATTCGGGATAGACCGCGTTCAGACGAGATGAATTCATCTGTTTGAATTTAACTCCTCAGACCAGTCAAATGTTTTTTTCTTCTTATAATCTTGCGTTCGTATGTCATTTAGATTGTTAATGTACCAACTACCAGGTATCGCATCGTTGTGATTGAAGCTCTTTCATTGAGAAAAAACATATAATAGGTATACCTACAATAATATGACATTATGGGTAATTATTTTGTCGACGTATTGCATCAGTATTTTTATTAATTTGTTTACTATTGTGAAATATATTATGCGGTATTTCATTTTCTGCGATATCGACTTTTAATGACTTGTGACTCTATTAACTATTTTTGTTTGAATGGTAGATTGTAGGATTGTAAATACACTAGCTGTCCCCAACGACTTTGCCGCGTGAAATTAATTTTTCTGACTCTACTCACGCGCCTGTCAAAGATAATATCTAGGGTACCTATAAGAGTGGGAATGATTTAAAATTGCCTCACAAATTTTAACGTCTGAGCAAGCAGGTACAATTTTCTAAATTGGTTCCTAAGCAGGGACAGGACAGGGCTTTCCTAGCCCCCTATCAGTCCCTGCCGCTCTTCCACAATTCGCGTGCGGAACATGAAGGGGTAATTTCTCGTATTAGTCGTTTACGGAATGGGCTGCGTATTTGTTCTGTATAACCCTTCATCCAATACTTCCTTTTTAGGTTCCGTAGTGAACTCTAAAAATATAGTTTCATCCTGTCTTTCTTGTCGCGGTTTACCTCTTGCATAAGAACGCATTTTTTATCAGTAGGTACAAATGTAGGTACTATGACCTGGAATTCCCAACGACCAATTTGAAAAGGAAACACCACGACACCTATTTGGAATACAATGGATGTTTATAAAAATAACAAATAGGGCTTGTCGGGGAATTTGCTTTTGTTTTAGGTTATATTTCAATCTTTCTGGTTCAGCACGAATGGGTCGGCTCTACTGGGGCCGTACCTACTATTTTTTTTATAATGAAAAGGCATATTGTGTTTAACCATAAACCCACCTGATGGTAAGCGGTGCTGTGGTCTGCGATGGAGCACACCTGCAACAGTTTAACAAAAAATTCTATTAAACAGCCTCTCAATTAAGGGTGACATTTTTTTTATAAGTAAGGCCCATCGCATACATAAATGCAAATTACTTATATCACTTATGGTGATCACTTACTATCAGGAGACCCAAGGTTCTTTTGACTTATTTTCTTCAAAAACCAACATAAACCGAAAATAGAGTTCAATTTAAAATTATTGATGCCATCACTATAATTATACATTATACTGTTCTACTGCGTTTTTGACAAATATAAAACTTGTATTATTATACTTACTTTTACTAGCCTGTTATGTTAGTCTATAGTTAGTGTAAAACGTGAACAAGTAGATAGAAATTATTCTTCCATCTACATAATAACAACTACATAATATAATAAATAAATATTTAATAATATTACCAGATTCTTGTCAATCATACAAATATTCATCCTGTGCGGTAATCGAACCCGTGACACTAAACGCAGAATGCGAATCGAACCGCTACGTCAGTCGTGTCGACGCGACGTATTGTTTTGAGTATAACCTCTTTGCTCCGAATGTTGACGACCCCTGTGTCATTACACTGTGTTATTATCGTATGACATTTAATTATGGGAAACCCCCAAAATAGTGTTATCTTAGGTAGGTACACGTAAATAATACAATGTATTGTTTCGAAATACTCGGAACGAAGTGAAATGGCTATTTTAAATAGTAATAAACGAGTTTCACCTATCCTGTCAAAAACATTTCACCGTTTTCGCTCGAGCTTAACTAGCTGATGTACGGCAGACAGTGTATTCGTTAAAAAGTTCGTTTGGCTATTTAATGTAGCCAATTTAATTAGTGTGCGTATAAAAAATCTGTTGCGAAAAATGGGGTCCTAAGTTTTAACGAAGTGAGGTTCAGAAGTTGTTAGTCAATGTCACCACGTATCACACAGGTCGTTTACTCACTTTGTTATACAATAAAGTATTTTATTTCAAACCTAACAACACAACAATAGTGTATCTAAGGTACTCTTCGAGGGGCTTCATGAAAAAAAGGGCCTTCATGAACGATTCAAATGTTACTTTTTTGTGAAATTTTTACATGTTTTTAGTACATGTTAGAAGATCGTGGGTTCGAATCCCATCCGTATCAGTGTTTTTTTTTTTTTTTTCAAATTTCTTATTAGATTCAAATGTTTTTTAAACATTATATTATTAACTAGCGACCCGCCCCGGCTTCGCACGGTTACGCTAATATGCGCATGTATTATACATATAAACGTTCCTCTTGAATCACTTTATCTATTAAAAAAAACGCATCAAAATCCGTTGCGTAGTTTTAAAGATCTAAGCATACATAGGGACAGACAGACGCGGGAAGCGACTTTGTTTTATACTGATAGTGATAGCTACGTTAGCAACATAGATTTTAATTTCCTTGTCGAATGCAAGTGAAATTACATCTATTGAGTAGGTACATACATAGAATATGATCCATCTATTGAGAATGAAAAGAAAAACTTCTGAAGCCTTTTAAGACGATTTTAGAATGGTTTGAATGTAATGAATATGATGAGATTAACATTTGATTAATGCGATGTGGTGACATGTGGTGGTAGGTATGCCAGCAAACCAGCGTGCTACTACGACCCACCGGATGGTAAGCAATTACTGTCACCCTATACAACGCCATGGTTGATACTTGCGGTTGCCGAGTTTGTGCGGGAATATAGAAGGGGAGGAGAGATTGAGAAAGGAGGATTATGGTAGAAGGGGATCGGACCTCCGCGCAGCTCCCACTCATTCACTGACTGAACGAATATCGTTATTTCGCGCTGATATTCTATGAGGTACTATCCCAGTCGAGCCGGCCCGTTCATACATGGTTCTTCCAACTAAAATATCAGTAAGGTTCAAAGCTACACACTAAAGCACTTGCACACTTTGCAAAAGTTTAATTCCGCATCTGAACCACGAAGCATCTTTAATAACCATTTTATTAGAACTATGTTTATGTATTGTACCCATGCGAGATCAAAATAGATTAAATCAATCGGACGCAGACAGTCCGGAGCACCGATGCAGTTGCAAAATCAGCGCTTGCTAATGTTTAAATAAAAATCGACTATTTTATCGACAATAAATTGTATTTTTCTAAGTTGAACAGATTTTCCTCATAACATGTACAGTCAGGTGGACACTCGCGCACCGCGTTACAACAAGGGGCGCCGAAATAGGATTCATTTGTCGAAGCGGACCCTCCCTCAAATAGATAGTATCAAATATCTTCGCTAACCCCCCGCTTTGTCTCTGTTCACTTCGACATGTGCTTCCTACAATGTTTATATTCAGTTTTATAAAACAAAAGCGTGTTCCGTAAACGAAGATTTACTAAAAATAAATAAATCCATGGATTAGGATAGGTAGGTACGGAATATTTTGTGAGAGGACTCCGACGGATGTTGCAGTTGAAATTAAGTGCTACATAAACCGTTATTTTAACAAATTGTTTTGGTTGAAATAAATTAAATTCAAATAAAGGTAAAGCAATCAAATGAAATAACGTTTAATGAGAATAGACTTCAGGACTACATTATAAACATTCAATTTTGCGTCGAAATTATTATTAAATTACTGTGTCAATAATTTCTATGAAACATGAAAGTAAATAAATTCATATTTGATGAATTAAAAATCAATTCATATCTGATGAACTGATATTTGAATAAACACGACGGTCCCGCAGCGATTTTATGGAGTAGGTTTGGTCTACTGGGAGTGGAGTTTTCAATTTCAACAATACTTTTTAGAATTCGCATACGAAATAACCTTTCCAATTGGCAGTCGGGCAAAAGAAATACGTATTTTGTATAATTTATACTTTACGATTTTTGTATGACATTCAAATTGACCCCTTGTTTCTATTAATAGGTCATTAAGGTCTCAATAACTAATCGACGTTAGGAGTATATCATATTTCATTTATAATAAAAATCTTCCTTTTGATTATTCATTAATCCTACAAACATAAACCTTAGTCAGATACACCTTTGAAATTTTAAACTTCAGCAGCTATTAACAGTTTCTTCCACATTTTCCTCAAATACTCCAAAGTATAGTTTACAAAATAGTTTTCACGTGATTGATACGAGCAGGGAAATACGTCTAACCGAATCGGGTTTGACCGATGTTAGTCGATTTTGTATCGAGCGAACATTCGGTGAGGGCAATCGATAGCCGACGATGATGGATAACTCCCTTTTAATGGTAATGGACCCGCGACCGTCCTCGGAGAGTATCACTACATATATCTTGGCACAGTTTGGGATCAAACCCGCGTTTAAATTGAGTTTGTAAAGCCCATTGAGTTAAGAGACAAACTCTAAACTATTATACCATGATTGAATCTAGGTAAGTGCCAACCAAGGTAGGTAGGTTACAGACATATAATTTCACAACGCACAAACACCTAGACCGGAACAAAAAAACCGAAAAAAATCAGCTGTTCCATACATTTATGTTCACAATATAAATGTATGGAACAGCTGATTTTTTTTTGCGATTTCAGGGTTGGTTCCATAGTAAAAGCTGTTCATAATGATGAGTTATTGACCCCTTTTAAGGATGCTGGTGTTTTACAAATAACCCTGTATATTTGCGTCGCAGAAGGCGAATGGCCGAATCCCTACGTCAAACATGTCTTCTGACTGTCTTGGATGAATAACTGGGAAATAATTTTCAAATGGAATTCCAAATATAAAAACGTTAAAAAAAACGTTATCCAATCTAGACGAGCAATTGCTGCAGATTATATTTAAAACTTAACTTTTAGCTGTCAGGCTCGACTTTGTACGCGTAATTATCGTACGCCTACCCTACTCCTACTCTACCCCTACCTTACCCAACCTCTACCTTACCCTACCCCTACTCTACCGTACTCTACCCCTACTTAGGGGTATAATTTTAATCCATTCCATTTTAATATTTATTCTGCCATTCGGGACGGAGACAAATTACTTTAAATAAAAAACCATGAAAATCGGTCCCGCCGTTCTCGAGTTACCGTTTGAACAAACCCGACTTTGTTTTATTTAAAAGGATAAAATAATATCATTAACATATTTATCCTTGTTCTTCTGGGTTTTACTCAAAATATATTTAAATAATCTAATCTATTAATTATACCTATATTTAAAAAATCTAGTTTTGACTTCTAATTTTGTACGTCGGGTCGTCGTTTTAGAATACATTAGTAGGTACAAGTTAAAACAGTTTTGTTCTTAAAATTAATTTGATATTCTCTTGTTTCGATAACTTGTAGGTACTACCTTAGTTTGTTTCTTAATCTGTTTCGGGTTCAATGTCCGATGCATTGAATATTGAGTGAATAACTTTGTTAGGGTAGCTAACGCGAATTAATATTAAACTTTCATGTCTTGTTTACATTTTCACTAGCTTTTGCCTGAGGATTCGCCCATGTGAAGTCAAAGCATGGTAACTTTTTACCTTGTAGTTTCCAATTTTTATAAACCATAGAGAGAGACCAAAGAAAAGATGGATGGATTAGATCAAAAGCGGCATGCATGAAATGGGAGTATGCAGTGACAAGATGGCTGAATTGAGATGAATGGAATAAGAAAACTTATTACGCTGACCCTAAATAAAATTAAAACAAAGGCAGGAAGATGAGTTTCCACTGTCGTAATCCAAGTCATAGTCTTTAATGTGTGTACTAGCTGTCCCGCGCGACGTTGTACGCGTGATTATTCCACCTCTACGCTTTTTCTACCCTACCCTACACTACCCTACGCTACTCTACCCTACCCTACCCTACCCCTACCATACCCAACCCCTACTCTACCCTACCCTAGCCTACCCTACTCCTACCATACCCAACCCCTACTCTACCTCTATCCTACTCTACATTTACCCTACCCTACCCTATCCTACGCTACTATATTCTACCCCTATTCTACCCAACTCCTACTCTACCCTACTTCACATCTACCCTACCCTACCCTACCCTACTCTACCTCTATTCTACCGCTCTATTTCTACCCTACTCTACCTCTACCCTAACCTAACCTACCCTACCCTACCCTACCCTACCCTACCTATACCCTACCCATACCATACCATACCCAAGGGGTATAATTCCATTTTATTTTTCTTCGATTCTTCTATTATATTATAGGCGGAGACTAATCCATCAAATCAAAAACCATGAAAAGCGGTCCAGCAGTTCTCGAGTATACCTACAATTTTTTATGACTTCAACTTTAAAAATGGCAGAATTTCATTCAAACTTTTATCTTCTATATTTTCTCCCCATAGTCATTGAACATCGAGATATACGTACCAAATTTCCTACACAAACTTTCACCCCCCCCCCCTTTCCCCTCTGATAAGTAGAGTTTTCAAAAAGCTGAAACACGTCTTATTTGTTAACCGAAAAGCTAAATATCAAGTTTAATGACGGATTTTCATAACTACAAACTTTAGTCCCCTTTTATATCTCCTTAGGGGGAAAAAATCTAAATTTTTTGATACACATCTTTCTTATTTTTAGCCAATAAGCTTAATACTATTTTTTACATCTGTAACTTAAAAAATAACGAATCTTCCATACAAACTTTCACCCCCTTTTTTATCCACTCAAGGGTAGATTTGAAAAAAATAAACTATGCTCGTCTTTCATCTAACAACCGAAAAGCTGAATACCAAGTTTCGTATATATAACTTTAAAAACGACGGACTTTCATACAAACTCTTATCCCCTTTTTTACCCACTTAGGGGTGGAATTTCCAAAAATCCTTCCTTAGTGCACCCCTAAGGTACTTAAAGAATATTGTCTCAAAATTTCAAGTCTCTAGGTCCACCGGTTTAGGCTGTGCGTTGTCTGTCAGTCAGTCAGTCACGGTACTGTTTTATAAGTATAGATGATCTCTCTCCAGTCGTGTCAGATTGCTATTATGACAATGAGAGTGTGGGAATAGAGATTGCACCTGTGTTTGCACACACACTTTTGCACTAAAATATTTTCGTTGAGATTGGACTTGTGACCGAGGTCTGGAGTACATTATTATTATTAGGTATGTGTTAATTCTTGAAAATCAGTTTAACTCTTAAGGCGTGAATGAGTAACAGACATTTTGTATGTTCACACATTGCTGCATAATTAATGTTTTAATTTCATTATAGAAAAATGTGTTTTCGATTACCTACTCAAAAAGAAATTAGCTGTCAAAATGATACGTAAAGTTTGACAATAAAATTACGATAAATTGTATTTCATAACAATTTTAGACGAATTCCAAAGGCATTTATTTATTTAATGTAGGTACTCGTATTCAAGTTTTTTTTATTCATAAGAGGGTTATCGTATCCGAGTCGCTTTTTGCATCTTTATTTATTTATTTTTTCATTCAAAATTGTTACACAACATTCACGAAATGTCAGCTACAACATTATAATCTTATTAACTTTTGATTAATTTATTTCGGTCAGTAATTTCATAAGGTTTCTTGACAAAAGCCGGTGACTCCTTTGACAGAACACTCGTAATAATATCTACTCATTGTGCTATTCTCCGAGATTGAATAGCGGGGGATGATGAAGCATTGTATCGACTTACGTAGGTACTCATTTACTCAAAGAATCTATTTTATTTGTGCTTCCATTTTATTGAAATTTTGGAATATAAATAATTCAAATTATTTAATAGGTTAGACTTTGAGGCACACCTACTACACTGCACTGGTGCCAATACACACCTTATAGCCAATAAGCAAATTACTAAATATATAAATAATCGACAGGGAACACCTTTTTTTTATCTACCAGGTAATTTTCATAATACATAATAATATTCTCCTTACCAAATTTGGTTACAGCAGCCAATCTCAATGAAGACTAGCTGAATACGCCGGGGGTAAAGTACACAAGTAGGTATAAATATTGGAAGAATTCTGTATAAATATTGGAAGTCGTAAACAATTAAAAGTATGTTTGGTACATTTATCCTATTTACACAATAATAAAATTTAGAATCAAGCGTTACTTTGCGGAAAACCTTTTTCAAAACCACCAGTCACCACCAATAAAAATTCTGAAATGTAATATTGTTGCTTTAATTTCACTACTATGCAGATGTAATTAGCGAAATTAATATAAAGTACATATTAATTTTTCGCAAATTTTTTTAGGCATAAAAAAATTCAGGCAGTCTGGTAGTATATTAGACAGCCAATTCAAGTCAACCAATTCGAAACCCAGTTACGCACCTCTTACTTCTCTACTATTACTTGCTAAAACGGTAAAAGAAAAGATCATGAGGGAATCAGCACACCTAAGAAATTTTTCAATGGTGTGTAAAGCCAGAGTCCTACGGGTGGTTGAAACTCTGACACCAGGTTGTTCACCAACTATACGATAAAGAAAGAAGGCATAAAATTTACCTCCGCTGTCATCTACTGGTTATCAGTTTACCTATACTCTACATATACACAACTCCAAGATATATACATAATATATACATAATTATATATAAATTCTGACACCAGGTTGTTTATCAACCATATGAAAAGAGAGAGAGAGAGTTTACCTATAGGTAGTACATTTCAGGCTAAGATAATAATCTGGAAGCTATCGCAGAAAGAGCTTATGTAGTTAAATACTAGGTACCTATTCATAGGTAAACTCTAAATTTCCGATTCTTGTCATAAACTATAAAGTTTTTGACTAATTGCTTTAATGACTGTCGATGAGTTATTATATTCTTTGAAAATTGTTGAGTCACTTTTCCTCTCGCAGTAAATTATTTCAGGGACGCCTATATTTATGTACTATAGCGTATTATTCATAATGTTTACTCTGTACACGTGGTTGTAGTATACTATTATACGTACAAAACGACTTCTTTAGTTAGATAATAAAATAAAGGTGGGGAGATCTTTGATGAGGGATATTACTACGTACTTACCTAGAGTCTAGACTCTAGGTACTATGTTAACCTTATTAGATAAATAAATCGTTAAATAAGTAGGTACCTAGTGTTTTCCTTTAATTTTCGACTTGCAATACCAACATTTTTACAAATATTGCATGTGTAAATTCTAGCTCTATTTTTCTGTGTCTATAATGATGTGCGGCGCGGGTTATCTATTTTTATTCATGTCGGCCTGTACGTTTTGTGTGAGCTGACAGTGGTCGGAATGAAACATATTGCTCGCTATTTCATTGCAGGCGTTTAATATTTTTATTCGAATTTATCAAAGTTATTTACATGGCGCACGGAAAAATCTTTTTGAAAAAGTACAATTTATATTCAATGGAACTCAATAACTTTGTGAAACTGACCATAAAAGAAACACGTTCCTGTCATAGTTACCTATAGTTAGGCTGTTATTTCAGTTTTTTATTCTCTTATTGGAATTGTTGCGTACATTATGACTATAGAACTGCAGTTAGTGTTATGGGGGCTGGGCACTCTTGTGCCCGACAATTTTATTAAATCCATCTTAGTTGGCTAATCTCCGTTGAGATTGCTAACATAGCTAAAGTCTTTTCCAAATATCCAAATTTTTTGTACTTATTCCATACCTTCCATAAACAGCTTACAACCATCAGGTCCGAAACGTGTTGTATATTGTTATGTAACAGTGACGTCACGTTATAAAGCCAGCCCACGGAGATGGGCCGACACTGGTCGGGATAACGCTAGAGTAACAGAAGGGTACAAGGGAGGGGGACATTTTTTTTCACGAGATGTCAAGTCCAGTTGTACAGAAATGGATTTGGGATTAAAATATGTATTTAGTTTTTATTACAAGCTTTTATTTAGCTTGCAATGTATACGTACTCGTATGTATGTTCGGGTAAAACCTTGCAAGCTGAATTAGAACAACTTCTTCTTATTTTTATGGTATAAATCGACATCCAAGATTAGCTCCAGATAAAGGAACTCATCAACAGCCAATACCAATTTTTGCATACGGTTAGTTTTATTAGACCTTAAAAGCTTGGTTAAAAAAGTTGTTTTTATAAAAACTCTGCGGGAATCGTAACTTCGACACTAAGCGCAATGTCGAAAAATTATGAAGCCGAATAATAAATAATACACGATCATGGAAAGTTACGGTGAAGTAAGCAAACACTCTACATATCAGGTAATTTCTAATATTAGTAAGTAAGAGATATCAGTTGGGATTCCCTCGGGCCATTAACAAGAAACTTATTACTCCCACATGTACGATTCAAGGTATCGGTTACCACTTAGCCGCGGAATACACAAGTGATCATTAATGTTCATTTTAGTTAAGTACATCTTTTGCCAAAAAAAATAATAGGTAGAAATAAACAATGTGGTTTCTTTAGCACTTAGCAGGTTTTGTTAGTACCCAATTGTAACTCTAAATTCCTAAAAGGTTCGTTTTGTCAGTCATAAAATATCTATAGCACTTTATTTTTTGCTTTTGTGGAACTTGCTCCCTCAATTTTACCTTCAAGAGAGAGTTTGTCTTTTTAATAGATCGGCAATGTATCGCCGACACCTCTGTCTGGTGTTGTGGATGTTTATGTTTGATTGCTTATCAATAGGTAGGTACATTACGTAACCCGGAAACTTGACTAACCGTCTATTTCAAAATAAATAAATAGAAATATATAAAAAAAGGATTTACATCAGCCAGCTTTTCCATGTGAATTATTTTTTTCGTAAACGAGAGGTTCGTTTAACGTTTTTTTATAACGTTTTTATACAGTGTGTGTCAGTCAGTGTACATACATTTACCTCTTTGTAATCAAGGATTCAGTACATCCCTGTGTTGTAAGCGGCCGCTCAATCGTCCGTTATGATGTTGCTTCACCGCTAACGTCATATTTTATTTAGTTATATTCCCTTCGCCTCACGTCCATTCGTCTACGATGTTTTATGGAGTTAAGCTCTCTGTTTGCAAAAAGTTATACGAACAAATGCCACAAATAAAACTCAACTTATAGACTCCTGTGGTTTTGACTGAGTAAAATTAATTTTGATCACATCAAAACTAAAAATAAAACTAACTTTAGAGAATGATTCTTGTTGCGTCAAATTTTTTTTAACAAAAATCTCATTTTTCAAATAAAAGAAGTCTTTGAGCTAGCACACACTACTTTACAGTGAAAAACTGAAAATAATATAACAATACTTTCAATAAATGCTCGATCCTTCTCTGTAAGTATAGTAAAAGGCTTTTGCAGTGGGACAGTTACAGGCTGGTTTATTTTAACAATATATTTTAATAATTTAACTGTTTTACAAATAATTTTAAAATGGAGGACGTGACAGTTTTTTCTATAGAAAAAAAAATCATATTTTAAACAAAAAAAAACAAGTAAATTAAATGGGCCGAAATCGTAGGTACTCGTACTAGTTACAAAAATGAAATTCATATTTTTTGCGTGAATAATATTACTGTAGCAATTTGAGAATACCACTAATGAACACATCTGTAAGCAAGACGTTTGTAAGGAGATAAAATATTAGATAATAGTTCTCAGTGCTGTTTCATAAAATAAAGGATATTCTTTTCAAAACATTAAATTTCAGTCCACGTGCGCAGTTTATTTCTAAAGTAATAGGTATCCTAGGTATCGAGGTTCTGAGCTGTTATACAACTTTGTTCTGGAAATAAATTGTGGCTTACAAAAATATATTGTTGTTTACACTTTAAACAAAATATTGTTTTTGTTTTGTTGATTTACCAACAAGGTACATATAGGTAAATAAATAAAAAATATAGTTTTCGTTCTTACAATAAATATTAATTACAGTATCGTGATAGCCTAGTGGTATGACCGTTTGACTGCCAAATTACAGGTTCGAAACCCAGGCATGCACCTCTAACTTTTCGGATTTATGTAAGTTTTAAAAATTAATTATCAATTGCTAAAATGCCAAGGGAAAACATCGTGAGGAAACCAGCACATATGAGAGATTTTTTAACGGTGTGTAAAGCCATGTCAAAAAAAGCCTACAGATGCATTAAATTCTGACACCAAGATGTGCATCAACCATATGATAAACAAGAAGAAGACTTATATGTACCAATCTCATGCGTGTTGCTGTATCTATTTAGGGTGGTCAGGCGTCGGGGTAAAGCCGGAAATGTCAGGAATTTGACATGCTTGTCTGGCGAAATTAGAAGGTATCCAACCTGTCCGGCTATTAACCTTTCAATTCTATCAATGACACGCCCGCGCCGGAGACAAGTACCTAATAATAGATTTCCTTTTGTGTTTCATTTGTCGATGCTTTACTACTCGATGCGTTCAGACAATGCAATTCAATACATACAGTATCATAGTATATGTCTATTGCCAAATATCTCTTTATTAAAAATTCTATACCTACGTTGCAGTTGGCTCTGATGGAATCCCTAAATAACTATTGTATGAATTGTTACAATCCATCCGTTTGCGGATAGCTATTTGAATACAAATATTTAAATGCATTCATGCGTTCATAAACTAAAACATGTTTTAGTAGTTAGTATTTTGTATCTGAATTGGAAAACTGGAATCGATGATTCCGAATCTTTTCGAGCAATTAAAAGTCAGTTGATTGTATCGCTGTCCCATAGCTAAAAGCAATCGGCTGCAAACATTTATCCTTTCTTATAACAGTTTTCTACGGACCAACTAGGACTGTTTATCTGACCCCGTATGTCAAAGGTTTGTGAAATTCTATGGTTAGACAGTTGTCAGGATTTTATATTGGCTGGGAACAGCTTTACTAGTTACAAGAGGCAAAAAAGAAAGGAATACGCCAGTAATCGTGTATTTAAATTTGCAGAAAAAGACTTTGAATACGTCATTTTTTAAAGAACACTCTCGATTATGTTACATTTCAAATTAAAATAAAATCGATTCATCTGTTTGGAAACTACGATGCCACAGACAGGCACACAAACAACTATAATACCCCTTAAACTTATAATACCCCTCTTCTGCGTCGCGTGCTTAAGAATCAATTGCCACAAAATGTTTGTCCGCGCATCACTTCAAAGTTGCTGGACCGATTTTGATAAAAAAATTGTGTTGGTTTGAGTGGGTCTCTAGATGGTTTATCTTCTCAATTGGATCTGGTAGGTGGCGCTGCGATCGGGTTAAAATAGAAACATGAGGACAAAGCCGCGTGAGGGTCAACTAGGAGTATAGGTAGGTATTATGCAGTCATAACTTTGACAAAAAGGCAAAAATTTGGGCCCTGGATTCGAACCTGAGACTTCTTAAGTTCTGACTCAACAGTCTCTGGACTTTCATATCAGGCTATTATTACACTTTATATGATAAAGTAAAAAAATAAAAGTGTAAAAGTGGATTTTTGGTAGCTTGGTGTAAAGATACTAATTGCACAAGTTGTACTGGTCCGGTTCCGAAGTTTTTATTGTGATTGCGGTATGCAAGCGGTGGTTCTCCAGCAAAAATATATTTTCACAGACCAGCCCCAACGCAAAGCGATTTTATTAATACTTTTATAAGCAACCTCGGTTTTATTTCAACCGTTTTAAGCATCGCTGTGTTTATATTACATCCTTAGTTTAAAGCTCTTCCTTATTTTAATTTTAATTAAAAATTGTGAAAAGTTTTTTAAGAATTTGCTTTGAGGTTATATTTAGACACACATTCTACCCTGCGAGAAAACAATGTGAATATGATTAAACCAAATAGTTAAGGAACGCTCAGCTTCAACATCAGGTTTCTATTGAACAATCTCTAATGACCTCTGACTTGCCAGTAAAAGGTCGTACCACTAGGCTATCACCTCAAACTTTGTAGCTATAGTTGGTATTGAGAAAACTGGTTAGTATTGAGATACCATTACCTACTAACAGATGAACAGATACACTCGTATTGAGGTTTTGAACGTAAAAATAAAACCCTGGCTCGCACAGTTGCCGAACCCTAAAAAATATTAAGCATTTTGGAAGCAAAGAAACAAGTAGTACAAAATATCGTTCATTCCTTTAAAACAAACAGAATCTTGTATCAAATATCTCGCAGCTTTTGGCAAGCGACCGATGCGATCTACGCGACCGACATATTCAAATTATTTTGCTCAAACACTATGTTTGTATTGCAAAACGGAAAAACATGGTGCGAACTAGAACTATGTAGTTTTCAATCGAGCGAACTCTCATTTGCGTTGAATACACAGAAATCACTGCTATTTTTGAAAGCATTGATTTTGAATACGAAATTCTATGTATTGGTACTGATTATTTGTGATGAAAAGTCTGATTGAGTATATTTCTTTTATTATTATAATATGATTGATGACCGAGTCGTAGCCTAGTAGTAGGTATGACCGTTGACTGGCAAGTCAGAGGTCGGTTCGAGCCCAAGGCGCGCACCTCTGACTTTTACTAATTATTTAAGTAGTAGCAATAACTAAAATTGATTATTATTTTTTATAATTATCTAGATAAAGAAGTTTTTTAATTCAACGGAATATTCCGTCGTGAAAATAATTACAAATGATTCTAAACAGCTATTTATGCACGATTTCTAAATACGAAGAGATAAAACTGGAGTTTTATGACGTCATCATTTCCACCACTAAAAAGCCGTAAATTTAAAATTCCCTTTAATGACATCTTAAATTCTTTGTAAACTGTTTTTACCATTGTTTACTGTGCAATTAATATAAGTTCTATAGATTTTTTAAATTGATCTTGATCGCAAATTCATGTTGTGTTGTGTAATATTATATAATAAAATTTGGCGGAACGTTATTGGAAGTTGGAGTAATTTATGTTAATATAATTATTTATTAAATATTATTAATTGAATTGATGAAAGTCTTTTAATTAAAATAGAGACCATTGAGTTTGAGTCTGAGATAAAGCAGGCTAACAACCGAAACGTCAATCTCTAAGAAGTGCCTCCCCCTGCTTTCAGTCGAATGCTTTGATTCCTTTGATATTCAACTATCACTGCAGA
The DNA here is from genome assembly GCA_936450705.2 of Protodeltote pygarga. Taxonomy (NCBI): domain Eukaryota; kingdom Metazoa; phylum Arthropoda; class Insecta; order Lepidoptera; family Noctuidae; genus Protodeltote; species Protodeltote pygarga. The sequence goes on along the minus strand of OW388255.2, from coordinate 5,615,225 downwards.
TGACGAGCAAACAACAAAGTCAAGCAATCGTTGGCCAAACGTGACTTAATCCTGTATGCCATGAAAACCAATGAATAGCAGCAAAAGTAAGGATATATTGTTGTATATATATTCTATATATATATTATTATATATATATATTATATTGTAAGGTATATTCAATCCATAATACTTAAACCATTGGTGAGAACAACCAACTGAGCTGTCGCATCATTGCCTACACTTATCCATCTATCCATTCATTGTCCAAATAGTCTTATTATTTATACACATATATATATATATACTATATATATTTATTAATATATATTTTTACAAGCCGCATTTATACTATACTATATATTTTTACAAGCCGTATTTTCCCACCGCAGGGCAAAGGTCTGCCTACTCTCCTTCCACTTCTCTCTATCTGGAGCTGCTGAGGAACAGTTTTTATTAAAGGAGCCAAGCTCATCATCTCAGACTTAAACTTTATTTACAAATTATTCAGAATTTGAATAACTAAGAAACAGAAAGAAAAGTTACTAAGTACAGAAGTGTAACATCTCGAGTAGTTAGCTCTTTAAAGTTGAACATGAAAAAAGTTTGATTACTCAGTTTGGCCCGCGGCCCGCGGGTCAGGCCTCGGGCCGGGCCATTTAACAGAGTGGCCGCATTTATTGGCTGCTCACGTCTCAAGATGAGGGCTAAGCCATGGGTTGACGGCGGCACTTATCATGATGTTAATGGTTAACTAGCCACTATCACCATACATAACATTTGATTCCATAATGACACGGATTACATAAGCTCAATATTGTCACGCTTGATGGTATAAATTTCAAACGTTTGTTTTTTTGTCGCGTGGAAAGCTTTTTATAAGTACCCCATCACCAAGGGCTGACGATGGATTTATATCCGACTAGCACGGACTAAAAACCCTGGATGAACTATAAACAAAATTATAGTTTCTAAACGTAATAGGAACGTAAGTGTTTATTAAAAAATGTTTACCTAGTCGTGTTTATTTAATTAGTATCCCGTAACAATGAAGTTTGCAAAATATGAGGTGAATTTATTTATTTAAATGCCATTATTACAGTATTACTGCCAGTAGCAGTATTTTTATGATTATTTATTAAGTTTTAGTGTAAATAGTAAGTAGATTTAGAATGTAAATAATTAGGTATTACATCATGTCTATCTGTCCATCGTTCGTTCATCATCGTCATCACCTTAGTCATGGTGAGTGTTGAAAATGGCTAATTTCTTTATTGCGTCAAGCGTCCTGACGTGTCGCTTAGTCGTATCTCTCTGATGAGGCCTAATACTTTCCAGCTCCTGTACAATAATTTCATCGCTACCTCCCATTGATTACGGTCTACCTCACCGCTAACTCGCAGGCAGCATACAAATTCATCAGCGACCTATGTTTGTTACTAACTTTGTTCTCCTGATGGCTATAAATTGCCGGAGCGACGCTTTGCTACCAATCGGTCTGATTGACCGCTCATTTGACGGCTGTCCGACTCAAAAAATGAGGTTATACAGGTCATGCGAGTCGTCGCCAGGATGATTGGAAATTCTGTAGAATATGTGCTTTATCTGAGATTGGTATCAGTGTATGGGTTGTTATAACTAGTAATGGGTTTTACTATCTTAGTTTTCTTTTTAACATATAATATTGATAAAATTTTTGCAGAATTTTTTGCAGTGTCGTAGATGCATAATTGATGCATGCCCCATAATTGTATTTGCATGTCACTAACTTGGTTATAAGCAATTTTGTCTGCAAGTCTGTGATTTGAAAATTAAACAATTGTTATGAATATTAAACAATATTGTCACAATTCGATACAACTCATGAATACCAGACTATACGCTGATCTGATCATCCGTAGTACCTATCGCAAGAAATACCACGACGAGGGTCGACTCGACCCCCAAGGGCTCACAATCACAAACTTTGATGCTCATCAATGTTGAAGCGTTGACCTAATTCCACTGGTTGGTGCATTAAACTAGTTAATGGATGTTGACGCACTTTGCGTTCCGACAGCAAACTTGTGGGTACTATTTTCCAACTTAAATATAAATATTCATGAAAAAAAATGTTAATAATCTTAAAAAAAAATTATCACTAAAATATGATCTTGTAGTAATAGTGACAAAAGTAAAACTTATATGTCATCATGTATCGCAGTTCATGTACTTATACAGTTTCAAAATTCCTATTTCATTGTACACTAATTCAAAGTTGATTATACTTGTTATTCAAAGAATACAATTTTGTCGATAAAGGTATGCGTTTTATTTTGTAAATTGATATTGTTTAACAAAAATATAGAAATATTTTAAAATAACAAACATCGTTCAAACCAATCACCCTGTAGCTTTGAGGAAGTGTATTCACTCTAAAGATTGGGTCTTGTTACGGCTTCTTTACGCCATGCCATCCAATTTTAATTTGATGAAAACCGAACACGGTCGATTGTTGTCGAAGATTGCCGATTTCAGAATTGGAAGCCCTATAAACTACGAAGTGAATGTCTGACAGTGCGATCTAGATCTATTCATCCCTGCCAGTTGAGGTGGAAGGAGAGTTATCAAAGCCTCCATATTCAGTTATTGGAGCTTCACTAACTAGTTATTGATCTAAAAGCGTTATTGTATATCTGGAGTTCAGAACACTACAATTATTAGATAAGAGATTTGCTGTAAACATTGCGCAGCTAACACAATCTTTACTAGAGATAAAAGTTTTCAGTCAGATTAAATGCGTATTATAAATTATTTGTTATGTTGAGGTTTTAAAGCTCTTGGTTTTGTATCTAATCTCTGTCCGGTTGTGTCGTCATTGAGATTGGTAGCTATGACTAAAATTTGTTTACGAGGACAATTGCACCATTTTAACTTTTATGACTAGCCTTGAGTAGTCTAGAGCTAACAACGCTATGCGATAGAATAGACAGAACATCTACCGCACCACGACAATGTCCCGACGCCGAGCATCGCCACGCGCGCTGCCAGAAAACATAAACAAGACTTTATTCTGTTCCCAGTCTTAGGACTTGTATCGATGAAAACATACAGCTTGATACAATGGGCGCGGCGTTTTCTTGAACTACTCAATAAAAAATTAATATGCTGTCAAAGGGTGAGTCGTGGTCAGCAATCGTCCCTTTTAGCTTATAGTGATGCTGTCTTAATTTATTTTAATAATGTCAAAGTTTATAGATGGTGCTAAAAGTATTTTTAGGGCCAATAAGTGTTACGTGCTAATTTTTTTTTTGGCCTGAATTCGTCCACGGACTGCTGAGTAGTTAACACAGAGTTGATGAATCCACACGAATTTAAATACATAAATAATATTGAATTAATTGAATTGCTACAACTATCGCAGCTGTAAGAACTGAAACGACATCTCCAATCCTTATTTAATCATTTAATAATGTTACGGCTATGTATGTAAGGTAAAAAATGTTACGTTAAAAAAGTGCGAATGAAAGAAAACACTAAAACTTTTACTCTTCGCAGACAGCTATTACCATCTTGTAAGTGAGAACAATTAAATTACTAAAGTGAATAGTTAGTTTTAACAAAGTTTAATTTTGTTAAAAATACAAGTTAAACGTCGAGGGTCCAGCTCTACAGTAGTTAACTCAAATTGAATGCAGGGTTAGCGTTCAGTTTGTGGTAAAGATCCAAATTAGTTTTAGTCTGTGTTTTCGTTTCTGTTTCAAAAAGATACCTTTGTATTTTTTAATTTTAAGGACTTATTGGAATAAAAAAAAGTCTTACAGTATGGTGAGTATCAAGTCTGTTTTATGAATAAATTTAAAGTTGCATCAAATAACTATTATTTTAGTCAGGAAAATAAGTTAAGTCAGTCAAATCCATATCAATTAATTGTTGGATAAAACAGAATCACTTCAATCAGCTAATAGTTATCTTATTTGCATAGATACTGTTTGTAAGCATTTAAGCTAAACAAAAGCTTGTGAAATAAAAGGTAAAATAAATACACACTTGTAATTTTTAAAATATATCAACTTGTAATTTAAAGTCGTCTATTGTGGCTATAAAAATAAATGTTTAAATTATTTGTTCTTAAATGTTCCAATGCTGATCGATAAATAAAAATTTTAGTTATTCCTTTAGAGTTGAGACCGTACTCCGTTTCTATCTCCTTTAGAGTTGAGTCCATACTCAAAAAAGAGTATAGAGTCTCTCTCGAGTCTACTCTAGTCTATGCCCATAATGGATGTTGAGACCGTCTTTCTTCTAGAATTTGATTTTGGACAGACTTAGAAGTCTATCCAAAATTTTATTCTCCGAAAAGTGTAGATTTGACATCAACATAATGAATCGGAAACATCACTGCCATTTTACATTACCTACTTAACAAGGAGGGTACGTCCACACAGTTTTTTCTGTATGTTTGTGTGGGAGTGTGTAAAGATATTCAGCGAGCCATGGCGTCGAATACGTTTGTCGGGGTCCTGAATATATGCACATAATAAGTGATCTAGTTGTTCGTGGACCAACTATTACGTAACTGTCTTGTTTAAAAGGATTATGTATCACACATGTTAAAAGTTCGATAGCATAATTCGAAGCCGGGTGACTTTTTTAAGGAATGAGGGAGAGGAAATATTTTGTCCCATGTTACTCATACGTCACCTATATAATTAATTAGATGTCTTTTTCATTTTCGAAAAATAATTTCTTATAATTTTATTGTCTCCCCATTCTTTCAATTAATAAACCCAGTAACATTTGAGATCTTGGCTTTCAAATCCCGATCTTGTGCGGTGCAGCTGTGATTACGACCAGCCACGTAATTAATCACTTTAGTTTCTTTGTTGGTTAATAAACTGTTGCCTCCATGACCGAGCTAAGAAGTTAACATAAACTATACCTGCGCTTATTTTATAAAATTGCATTTCTCGTAATCACATCATCAAAAGAAATTTAAATGATCAGATTTTTCTAGCAAGCCAAACTAGGTAAGTTTTGGCAAATAGTCAAACATAACATACCGCTGTAAACGCACTGTTTCAGCGAAAATCATGAACTGAAAGCGTTCACACTTTACACTTATGTTGCCATTACCGGCCGGCCAACTTTCTGAATAAAAACTCCAACGAGAGCGCGTAATGAGTCCCTCCGTGCTACTTCTGAGGGTCGTTATAATTAATGCTAATTTATGGCCACGTAGATGACATCGTAACACAGGTGACACATAATTTTAGTATAGATGTATTGAATTGAAGCTTAGCTTAGAAATGAGAATGATTATATGAAATTTTTCATGTTTTAGAATTCAGACGGTTAATGTAAAGATTCCATTTGAAAATTTATTGATCTTTGATGCAAACGTGTATTGCGGTAGCCTGTTGCTATAGACTGTGGTATGGTTCTATAACTTCTTTGTTAAGATCGGTTGGATGAATATTAAATAAAGGCAAAGCGATCTATATCTATTAATAAAATCAGCCTGTATTAGTCCACTATTGAACACAGACCTCTCCCAATGCGCGCCACAATTGTGCGTTTATTGGAGGTATGTGCCCATAATCGCCACGCTGTGCAAGCGGGATAGCGATCGCAGTAGCAGATGATTGCTGTTGACACAGAAGGATGCTGCTGCCCATCCTCCGGATCTTTCCCTTTGTCGCTTCTTATAACACCCGCAGGACAAGTAGGGGTTGTTATGGAAACCACACGGCACATAAAATGTTTAGTTTGCTTTTTTTAGGTACAAGAAAAGAAAAACACTGACTTGACATATTGTAGTGTAATCTTGCATCGAAATTAAAATAAAAACAGCCAATAATTCATCCACCTACTTGCATCTCTTGCCAAATAGCGCCAATAAATTGAACGAAATAAGTTACGAGGCGCGGCCCGCGGCCCGGTACTAACCACCAACTTACATTAAGCAACGTTGGATGAGTTAATCACGTTTTGTTGCCAAACTCGATACTAAAATGTCATATTTACGACTAATGTGCTTTGTATTTTTTAATTTATGAATACTAAAAAACAACTTTAATTATACTAAATAAAACTATCTATAATTATATACAAACCTAAGTACCTTAAAAACTTATTTATTACTTAATAAACCTAAATATAAAGCAATATACCTATACATTAAAGTAAAAAAATAAAATTAAAGCAAACTTATAAAGCGTCAGAAAACTCCTCTGCATCTTCCATCATTTTTTAATTCAGTAGGTACAATTTTAATCCTAGACCCTAGTATTCATTTTGTAGCACTAATAACCCAAAAAGATGGCTCATTATAGCTCATGGGGTTCTTTATGCTTTTTGAATTGAAGCCATCAACCCAAAAGTGACCAAGCCTGTATTAACTGACTGTAATAAGATAGATTTTGTCATAAAGTACTTAATTTCTTCTGGTTCAGAACACATGGTGGAACATACACAATGTATGTTACACGTTCCCAGGATAATGAGGTCAAGGTTACGCCAACGGGAAAAATGGCGCCTGTGTGTAAACATAACAGCTGAACAATGTGTATTTTATCGTTCTCATCCAGTTTAAATTATATTTTCCGAATATTTTATTAACCTTGATTGGTATGGTTGGCAATGAAAATTGCAAAACCCCTGTGAAGAGCATTATTTTATTATTGCTCTCTCCTTTAAGACATTATGTATAATTTAATAATTTGGCCCGTGAAATACATAAATAGTTTTTGCATCCAAAAGCACAAGATGACAAGACTACCAGTAGCGAGTCGAGTAATTGCAATTAATTAAGGTAGCCTATTATAACACTGAAATATTGAAAACTTGTGACTGGACTCAATATACAGAATAATCTTTATGTTCAGAAAATATTTTCAATTCAATAAAAGTAGACGACTATGATGGTCTAAAATTAAAAAAAACGCTGCAAAAAAATTACCAAATACAAATAATAAATATAGTGTCTTTTTAAAAGTAAGTCTCTAATTGTAAGTCAAGTTTGGCCAAACATCGAAAACAAATTCCAAGTGTTTATGTAAACACAAAACACTCTCCCCTCGCTCCGTCCTTGACAAAGTTCAAGATCAGAATTATAAAGGGAAAGTCATGTAACACACAAAGAACGCAGAGGTCGCAGGTGTAGACGAGCCCGGGGTATTTAATAAGCAAAAAACATCTTTATACCGAGCCTTATATGCCTTATATAACACACATACCCACAGAAATGTAACAATAGAATTAAATGTACTACGGAGAATATGTTTCCCAAACTTATTTTAGTACCGCTCTTTCCTTACGAGTACCTACTCGTATATACCTACAATGATTGTTTTTTTACTTCGTCGTGAATAACATCGTTCAATTCTAGAATTTTCTTAGTAATATCGTCACACCTACCTACTTGTCTTCGAAGAGTCAGGCAGAGGTGTTATTTTATTTCTAGAATAATTAAACTTTTTGTTGTAAGTCGAGCACCAGTATATCCAATACGGGAATCAAATCAAGGACTTCGTGTTCAGCTGTGGTGGTTAATGTCATTAGACATCCCAATAATATAAAGTATTTTATACTGATGTTAAATGAATTAATTAATTCATGTACTTAAAATTCAGTCTCGTAACATCTCATTGAAACATTAGGCCACAGCAAAAGAATTTTTACTCAAAGTCCGTGTACAATTTTAAGAATTTAGGTTAATAATGTTAGATTTTGCTTCGAAACATCAAAGAGATGGGTTCGCATTGCATGAATCAAATTACTGTTGGTAATACAGAATATTCCGTGGCAGTAATTTGGTTCTAAAAGAAAGTGGAGCCGTTGAAATATTCATCACAGAACTGACTTATATATGGTTTGTTTTAGTTGTGTACTCGTGTTTATTCTTGCGTGGAAGGTTTTTCTTTTCCTTTTTTCTAGCGTTTTGCTGTTTATTGTTTAAACTATTACTACTACTACTACCTACTAGTACTATTACTATTATTACTACTACTATTGTGTTAGTTTGCTTCTTTAACATTAAAAAGGTTAACTGTTTTAGTTGAAATTCACCCTCTGATGATAACTATAATGCTGGGCATTAAAATGTAGATATTACACCTATATTATTTTAGTCAGTTCTTGCTATTCAATGTCAGCTCATACCGACCGAGTCGCGACGCAGCGCACACTTTTTAAGATGTAATAAAGAACTTTATTTACTAACACAAAAAGGATAATTCGCGCTGTGTCGCGCAGTAGAACATGTAAACATAATTATAATAATAAGGGATTACTCTGAAAATAAAAACTGAAATCGAAATTAAGAACATTCGCTCGTTTCCTCTACGAGATACTCTATCAACTTTGGCAGCCACTGCCTCACACAAAACTACATGTTGCCATGTTGTTGTATCTTATTTCCGTAATTCGTCTGCCCCGGGCAATGGCTCTATTGCTACAGTCTTCGTACTTATCAGAATCCTTCTACCGTGTTTCTTTATTTGTTGCTACTTCGGATCAATTTCTTTCAGAGTGATCGTACTATACCTACTTACCGACATTATTATACATTTGTTTTAAATCATTTTGAATGTTTGGAATTTTTTTCTGAACATTTAAAATATTCCTTTAATTACGTCATGTATGGAAACAAGAATAGTATTATATAATTATGTAGATGTATGTATATCAAAAGATTGCACAAGAGAATGAATATTAATTTTTATGATAATATTTAAAAAGCATTTTATGGTAGGTACAGACCTATTATATATCGTTAAATCCCTTCAATTAATGTTAAAGAAAGAAGTCCAACCGTGACCTTTATGTTCAGCTACCAAATTCATGCGTGATTGAGTATCAAACTACAAAAAATTACAAATAAATAAAAATTTAAAAAAGGCTATTAAAATATGCGATGATTAAATTTATCCAACAGCTATATTGAATTCGTTATCTTATCTTATTACTTACAACAACAAAGACCTTTAAAACAAAGTAGTGATTCAAGTAAAACTAAGTTAATAATTAGTCTAACATACAAACTACATCAGAACTATTCAGAACCAGACGATGCTATCGTCAGACCAACTGAATACTTATAATCCTGATACCAGACCAGTAAGCGTTTTCTTCAAACTTATAATAACATTTGGTTAAGAAAACTTGCTGTTAGATTAGATGTACAAGGTTCATTCAAATACAGAGTAACAAGGAGAGATAAGTTACTAACGAACTTAGTTTTGTAACTATGTTTGTTGTGTTTTAACTATGTTTTGGCTTGAATTCAATTAGTGTTTAGTCTTTTGTTGAGTAGTGGATAAACATACTAGTGTTAGGGTTTAATCCGGCCTTAGGCCTCTTATACGGCAATAGTAAGGAAACTAGTACACCTGAGATGTAAATAAAAATATCTGCAGATAAAACAAACGTATCAGGTCAATTATTAACAAAAATTTAACGCAGTTGGCACGATAATTACATCTAATTAGCCAACTATGCAGAAAAAATGACAGTGCATAACTGTGTGCGCAAACACAGCTGCACTCTCTATTCCCTTGTCTGCTGAGACCGTAATCTTAGTTTTGACACGATCGGAAATAAATCAGGCGCAGGGCCAACGGCTTTACTAGGCACGCAGCAAGTGATAATTAATTTATAATAATACCTTGCCTTGGCTTCGAACCTGAGACCACTGAGTTGCCAGTCAAGGATGTGGCAGGTGTGGAAGATGGCATTAACAGATTATTAATAAATTGGTCTAATGTAGGAATCTACTTACATACCATAGAAGCCTAGTTATTTGTAACTAATTATTGTCATGTAAGTAGAGTCTGTACTCTCAGGATATTTTGATGTAAATCACACATTGGTAAGAGTTGGTTTTCTATATTATCATGTGCAGTGTACCCCAGTATACCTGAGGGACATAAATGACAGAGCTTATAGACAGTGGAAGTCAGTAGTAACCACATGGTATAATTTAATTTGGGTTATGTGACAGCCCTGTGTCCTGGTAACTGACCCTTACATACCCGTGGGTGATATTTTTTTAACGTAAAAGGTAGGGTTGGCAGCTGACGACAGAGCTAGATTATAAATAAGAAAATTATTTATAATCCTTATTAATTATACACTGACATTTTTTAATTACCTAAAGGTTGAGTCAAAGGTGGGAAATATGAACGCATACGGGTGTCCCCAAACAACAATACGATAACAAATATAAACTATTTAATAGAAGTATTTTAACTATTATTTATTAGTATTTTAACGAAATTGAACATTAAATAGCACAATTAACGAAAATACCCATTTTTATGCACTGTAAATATCAGTCTCGTTAGAAGGCCAATCTTATCGGAGACTGTTTTCCGATTTTCGGTTACAACAGCCAGGTTGTGACCGAAATTTGGTTAGCTTTACATTAAACTTATCAACTAAAGACATAATTGTAAATATTGGTTTATTGTGTTAAGACTTAAGAGTGACCACAGAAGGCTTTCATAATATGACGTGATTTTTTTCCTCGACTCTCAACAACGACGTGCCTTGTACGTGTCCAGGTTCGAATCGTTGACTTCTTATCTCTTAGCTATCACTTGTATTAACTAAATGGGTATTCTTATCCATTTAGTTAATATAAGATAATAAAAAAATCTCTACAAAAAATAAAAACCTCACAAATCCAAATCTGAAAAGGTTTGATAAAAAAAAACCATTTGACACGTACGCCCCCGCTGTTACTAGGTGAAAATCACAGCAACCCTATAAAATTTCAGTTCAGACTTTCAGCTTGGGTTGTCACACAATTATTATGATACGACGTCGTATCGTGACCAACAAGAATACAAATCTCCTAATATTCCTAAATGTAGTTACTACGATCAGCCTTTTGTTTACAAAAAGCTTTTTTCTTTAGTAATAGAATGTTAATGTTTCATTGTCGGGTATGTCGTAGAATTTCATGTTCCTACGCCTATTATTTGGTGTTAGTAGGTGATTTCCGAATGGGATGAAAAACTTAGAAATGAAATGGCAATCTGGTAATGTACTTACAAAAACAGAATTTTTATTGTTTTGAATTAAGATTGTGTTCAGACAAAAGACAAGATTGTTCAATGTGCTAAGACAATTTGGCTAGTCTCCCCTGAGATTGGCCTCCGTAGTTACGCTGGAGATAGACAGTTTAAAAGAACTTATTAATTTGAAAGAGACATTTATGGCATTGACGCGATGTGGAAGCCCTCATCCACGTTGAATTATATTTCGGCGAAGATTAATCATTACATCGTTGATCTGTTCCATTGCTTCGCTGATCCGGGACGAATGTAAAATATAGAACTAAAATTGCGCTCAAGACGAAGCTCTCCTTGTATTTCTGAGTACACGTTTTAGTACTTAGTGAGCGTGGTCCTTCTGTTCGTATTAATTCGTGGCCCTTAGCTCCGCGGTTTCTAACTTGCTTACAACTTGGAAAATACATTTCTAACATTGTTCTATAGTGCTTAATAAAATTATATTATTGCCTAAGTTATAATTTAATAGGTACAAAAAACAAAAGTTCAAGGTTCAAATTCTGCATGTTTCTTGCGCAAGTCACATAGAATGCTTATATGCTTTATAAAAATGATGAATTCTAATTATATTTACTGTTCTATAAAAAAAAAACTATATATCCAAACTAGTGGTTTGATCAGTGTCGTGGGTCTAGCATAAATAACGTCGCGCTATTTTCGTAGATTTTTGATTTTAAACACTCTTTTTTACTCGTATAAGAGAGGAATTTCCAATAATCCTTCCTTGGTCGTCTTTCTGATCTTTATCGTACTCCAAAAATATTTTCCAAAAATTTCAAGTTAAATAACAGCTGAAATTAATAGAAAGTTCAATCCAAATGACGCTATTTATGATGCTTAAATATCTGTTAAACAACTTAATCAAAGTGGTTTTAGGGCTTAACAAGTTCGTACACAGTCGTAAACACTCGGTCCATTCCGCCCCGGAACAAAGTCTGAAGTAATAATAGGTGACAAAGTGCGAGGCAGCAGGGTTGTGCGAGATTTCTATTGTAAGCATTGATCGGGCACCTCGAGGACTCTCTGTAGTACAAAGGATCTTTTGCTAAAGAAACAACGGAGCTACTTTGACTCTTGTAGGAAAGTTAATGCTTTGAATAAGTAAGTCTGTGAACAAGAGGAAATATGGATTCGAATGTAGAATTTTGTTACTTTAAAATATGATCACGGGGGTTAACTACAAAGCCATCCTAGTCCCAATTGATACATGCAATCATTTTAGTGCTGGTGCAAAAGCATGTGCCAATGCGCGCATTGTTTTTTGATAAAGTAAATTCACAACTTTATTGGGGTGGCCGAAATTTTTACCGTTTTTTTTTTGGATCATAATGGTATCGATTTATGGCGTCCGTCGTCGATTTATATTTAAACATCGCGAGGAAACCAGCGCTTCTAAGAGATTTTTTAACGATGTGTACATCCAATGTTAGAGGCCTATCGGCAGTTTGAACTCTACTAACTACTAACTTCTTTATTCACCATACTATACAGAAGATTAAGAAATTAATTTTACCCTTTTTGCAAAAAGCAGGATGATACCAATTCAATGCGGATCATTTTTCTACTATATGTTCTGCAGAAAACAGTTAATCCCTAATTTCAAATGGCAGCAATGATGAAAATTAACGGAATATATAATTTAATTCATCTTCTATTCCGGTCTAACTAGAAGAGCACACGGGGTAAAATTACTTCTGTATTGTAACCTCTTTACATCGTAATTGTTCTGTGGTCCAAACATATAAGCTGAAGCTTCGTAACCGACTCGTAGCCACTGCTGGCCTTCCGCGCTTTCTGCCGTGGGCTCGGTCTTCGCGCGCAACAATTAATTTTGTAACCACGTGATTTGTTTAAACTCGGTATTTTTACATTGTGAATCTATGTCTTGTTCCCACGTTTCGTTCACCGCTTTAAGTTACCTATAATTATTTAGTTATTCAAACTTGCGACTTTTGACTTCACAGTCCTACAGTTATGCCTCTTAGCTATTATGCTGTCACCATTGTTTTTTGATGTCCGACATCTTATGCCTTGTTCCAAACAAGGAACAAGTGAGATCCGCCACCACTAATGAAGCAGGAGGTGAACTAAGTAAATTAATGCGCGCATGTTCTCACCGCGCCGACACCGTGCTACCGCCCCGTCACGTCCCGCCACGTTGAGGTAAACGACCGAAATATCATCTTTGATGGCTCTTTTAGATGACGAGTCTCGTCGTGTGAGAACAGCTACAGTCTAGACTTTTTTATTTGGCAAGTGTGATATGTCTGGTTGGAATGTCAGTTTGCATTACTTTTGCACTCTGTTGAATGCGTTCTCTCTCAAAATCAGGATAACCACCAGCAGATATTTGTTAAAAATTAAATTACCTAGATCTCTGCGCCTTTTCGAATAAAGTTTGATAGATTTGTCATAACATTCAACCTGTGATTTGTTATTGATTTGATATTTGAATAATAATTCGTAAGTTATGTGCGTTTTATATATTAATTATCACTTACTCCGTGCCTCGGAAAGCACGTAAAGCTGTTGGCCCTGCGCCTGATCTCTCTCCGATCGTGTCGGAAGGCCGTCCCATCGGACTATGAGAGTGAGGGAATAGAGAGTGCACCTGTGTTTGCGCACACACTTGTGCACTATAATATCTCCTGCGTAATTGGCTAGTCTCCGTTGAGATTGGCCGCTGTGACCGAAATTCGGTCAGGAGAATATTATTATTATTAATTATGTTTACATAATTTATACGGAATGCTTATGTATAGTTTAAAATAGTTATTTTTATTTGAAATTTTAGTTGAATATTTGTAACATTTTAGTGCATCTAGGTATGTTTTTCACTTTCAACAAAAAAAGGCGTGTTATAAGTTTAACGTGTGTGTCTGTGCATTTGTGTGTCTGTGTATTTGTATGTCTGTGCATCTGTGTCTCTGTGGCGTCGTAGGCTACAAGGTTTTGATGTTTATTTAATTTTTTATTGGAAAAGTGACTTCATCGATAGCGTTCTTAAAAAAATCTTAAATAAAAAGTTTGTATCAGGGGTTTAATTTCTTAATTTAAATGTTTGAAGTATGTAAAATGTTGAAATACATTTGTTTCTTACCTTTTTCATTCAATAACAGTCAGATTAATATAACCGCGAACAATTATGAGTGACTATATTTTTAATATTCTATCGCAAACTAAGTTACAGCATTTTCGCACTCAACCGCAGTCCAGTACATCACACATATTTGAACATAAAACTCGCAGTAATAGTTTTAAATGGCACATAACGGCCAGTTCCTAGCCGGCGACACGAGTATAATGCAGCGAGGAAGAGTTATACAACTATCGTAGACACTATCATTCATACAATATGATAAAACGTTCATATTTAGTACTATAAATTAAAATTGTAAGGCTACGTGCACACGTATGAGAAGAACGCACGTAGAACACACATCGGCTTGCCAAATTATCAGTCAGCTACAACGTTAACAACATATAGGTATGTTTGATGTATAAGTGTGTATAGATGCTAGTCAAATTACCCGGTATAAAAAACAAAAGTTCCCGATTTACAAATCAGATGATAAAAAACAGTCGGATAGCTTTCATAAGTAACTATAAACATCAATCACTTACCTACACGTCTAGAAACATAACTGACTAAAATGCTTCATTCATATAGAAACTAAATATTTCATCGTATTAAAATTCTCAATAATTGAAAGCAATAAATAATTTAGAAGATTTATGTAGCAGATACTTATTATGTGAATATGTGTATTATATAATTGTGACACTACATCGCTCTACTACGTTCAAAATATACATGAATGTGCAATTTCGTCGCTGCATCGCATCGTGGAAATTGAAATTCGATTTTCTCCATCGTATATCCAGACGTGGCGATGTCGTATCGCTTTAATGTGTCTGCGCCTTTACGGTTTCCGTACGTTATTAATTTACTACGTCGTCTTTTTTTTTAGGTCTGTATCGTAAATTGTTAAGAGAAATTCTTAATAGAGTGCGACTACGTTCTTCTGTCACAATTGCTTAATCCAAATCCAAACTAATATTATAAATGCGGAAGTAACTCTGTCCGTCTGTCTTTCTGTCTGTCTGTCTGTCTTTGCTTCACGCCTAAACTACTGAACCGATTTGTGTGAAATTTGGTACAGACATAGTTTGGAACTTGAGAAAGGACATAGGATAGTTTTTATTACAAAAAATAAAAAATAAAATAAAAAATTAAATGTATTCCGGACATACAGCGCCATCTATTGGTCAAGAGTCGAAAATTCATCTGAAAAATGTAAATAAATAGTAAAAAGGTATGAAAATATAATACATATAATACAACTTTTAGTACAAAGAAAATGCTCTAAGGGAGTATAGATAATTCTATTAGTACTAAACATATCTTCAATTCAAACACAGAGCTCATTATGTTGATTTTTGAAGAGTTCCCTAGAATATCTTCTACATTTCATTTTTGAAGAGATCCCGCGAGATCTGGAACTATGTGGGTAAAACCAAAAATCTGCCGGAAGTCACTATTCCACGCGAACGAAGTCGCGGGCAAAAGCTAGTAACAAATAAATTATAAAGCGAAATCTGAAATAATTAAAGTTGTTCGATTCGCATTTCACGAATATTACAGAAAAAATAAAACGATGTCTCTAATGAGTCACATTAACAAAACATCGCTACAAACCGACTTAGTTAAGAGGTTAGTATACTTTATCTAAAGAAATAATTATTTAAACGCCTTGGTGCGTGATTCCGGCTCGCACTTGGCCTGTATTATATGTTTTTGTGAGAAACAAAACATCCAAAAATAATTCAGAACTATCGATCATCCCGCAATATTGGACAGTGCCTGACCCAAAACTTATCTAGATCTGTCCATCAATATTGCTAAACTAGCCCTAATGTGTCATGTCATTTGAAGATGGAGGACAACTTATTACGAGTAAGAGCAGAATAATGGAAAATAGAAAATAAAAATAAGGCCAGATTAAAACCTAGCGCAGTCTACTTCAATTTTTCATGAGCTAGATATTTTGTTTTTGAAGCTGAAGAATGTCGTGGAATTTTTATTTTTTTCTATTTAGATTACCTACTTATGCCACATGGGACCGAGCCTGACCCAAAACTTATCTAAATCTGTTCATCAATATTGCTAAACTACCCCTAGATTGTCATTTGAAGACGGTGGACAACTTATTACTAGCAGAATAATGGAAACATTAAAAATAAAATACATAGTAGAACATGGACTGGAGTAAAACATTCGATTTGCCATGAGCTTAGTTTTTTGGAAGCTGAATATTTTCTTGGATATATTTTTTTTCTATTTAGATTTCCTATGCATTACGGTTTTTTGAAGCTGAATGTTTTCGTGGAAATTTAGATTACTTCTGTATCGCGTAAAGTTAACAAATATTTGTTAAATCTTCAAACAGCGAGAAATGAAACACAAAAGAAAATCAATTGTTACGCGTCGCCGGCGTTCTAGCGGTAGTTAAGGTTCTATATTGGTCTTTGCCATCACGTATCTGTTGATCACTCAAATATTTGGTATTTTTCCTATTAACAGGATGTTTTATAACAACAAACTGCGACAAATCCAGCACTTACCCCTCCCCATACTACCATTTTGGTCTAGGTATAGG
The DNA here is from genome assembly GCA_936450705.2 of Protodeltote pygarga. NCBI lineage: Eukaryota > Metazoa > Arthropoda > Insecta > Lepidoptera > Noctuidae > Protodeltote > Protodeltote pygarga. The sequence continues at coordinate 5,598,529 of OW388255.2, read as the reverse complement.
AAGGAGGAATAGCGTTAACTTGTTGTGGTAATAATTCCTACACAGCAATCAATATGCTTGTATGGGTCCTGCATGCAACGACGTTCGAGCTGCAGTGTCCACCACTCTCCTGGTACCTCTCCCAACTGGAGGAGTATTATAGACGTTATAGGGACGCGTGACCAAATTGAAATTTAGTGTAGTACCTAACTTACTACTAACTATATGTAAGTTAGTCGTTATGATATATATTTTGTGTATGTTTTACCTGTAAACGGATTTAGATAAAACTTGAGAGATAGATGATGAGATATTAAATTACATAATAGATAAATTTTATTCCGGTCCCACCTCCACTAAGGCAAAACCGCAGGCAAATGCGAGTATTCTTCACCCTAAGGTTAGAATTATCTTCAGAATGTACAAATTTCTCACGAATTGCAAACGTTCAGCCTTTCTTCGAAACTTCGCTGAAATAAAAGAGGCCAAAGCAAGAATGTACCCGAGTGCCCCCGGGGCCCAGGGGGCGGCGCCATATTACCGCGATCACCAGTTATCGTCGCTATAGCCGGCACGTGCGGTGTAATTCCGCGGCATATGATCCTTATAACGATAACAATTCTGCGTTGTTGTCCGTTTGTGTACGATCGCTTGTATACAAGCGAAAAACTTGGGTCTGTGTTTATGTGAAGTTTTCTTTTTAAGTATTATTGTAGAACTTCTGAATTTACTGACAAGAATCCCAATTTTCTTAACAAAAGCGGGTGCTACGAACGCCAGAAAGGCGAGCGACGGAAAAACCTAATAAAACTGTAAATTTTACTTTACTTCATAAAAATTGATGCTCAAATCAAAAATAACTACTACCGTGATTAAAAGCTGTCCAGTCTTATACAAAAAAAAAAACTCTCAATGAAAGGATCCCTAAAATTCCTATTGACAAAATCACGTGCGACATAAATAACAACTAGCGTCCGTCCTCCCTAACACCATCATATCACAGTTTTTGCACCCGCACAATAAATCTCCATCGCCCACACCAGGTATTAGCCTGTATTTTAGTGGATTTTCATCAAACTAAAGCAACCCACTGCACGTAGATTTGCAATTTAGTTCTCACAAACGTGTCGCTTTGAAAAGGCATTCGTCTCTCAGTGAAGTTCTAAGCCGAAGTGGATACCGTCTTTGGGAGTAATTGGGGAAATCTGTATATATTTCTGTAGAGATAACAAATCCGCCTCTGGTAAGGCACCGTCCGTAGTTCCGCCATATCTCTGCGGATTAAGTTACTTGAGACATACTAGTGAACGTTGACAGGGACGGATTTGGTTTGTAGTAGGTCCATAAATGTATTGTGGAAAGTTATTGCTTTGAAGGTCTCAAAGAATAATGGTGTATTCTTCTTCACATCTCTCTTACTTGAATGGGTTTACTTCAAATCTCTTTAGAAAAAAAATCAATCCTTAAAGACTTGACGATACATTTGACGTAACAGTCAAGCGATTCGCCTCCTACGCTTCGTGGAAAAGTTCAGATGTATAAATCTTTTTGTGATAGACCGATATTTTTCCAGTCTGGGTTTTTACCTTGTGTACTGACTAAAGACTGCTTTTCTGGGAACTATTATGTTTTGTACACATTTTCTTTTTTCATCAGTAATCATTAACATCTTAGTCTTACTGTCTTCTTGAAAATATTTATTGTAGTCTCCTAAATCCCCAAGTCCGGGCCTGCGCCCACGTCGCCGCGCCGTCGATGCTATCTACGTAGTATGAATGTTGCTTTGCGTCGCATTATCTTAACAACATGTTACCAACTATTGAATTACGCTGAGACAGTACCTGATAGTTCCAATCTCTACAACATATTCGCTATATGTATTGATTTATGAATACGTATTTGTATTGTTGTTTTATGTATGTAGTACCACAGTATAAATAATAGTTAGTACGTACTTACCTGTTAGTCTCGTTCGCAATTCTTTAGGGTGCGCTTGTAAGATACCTCATCGTCGCGATAGTCGTACGCGTCTACCTATAGTCATGATAAGTGGAACCTCTGACTTAGCAGTCACAGCTCCTATAAAAAAAAGCCTTAATAAATATTTTCAATAAATAAGCCTGTAACTGTCCTACTGCAGGGCAAAGGCCTCGTCTCATACGCAGGAGGATCGAGCATGAATCGAAAAAGTTATCAAATTAAATAATGTTTAGTTTCAGATTGCCTCGTCGGCCTAGAGGTAGCAAGCGCGACTGCTGAATACGAGGTCCCGGGTTCGACAAACGACGACACGACGAAACGACGACCTACGACGAAAATGTTATTAGGTTTTTCCATTAGGAAATTCTCAGTAGCAGCACGGAGTCTGGAATTGTGCCCGGTTAATGGCAATAGGCTCGCAATACATGAGACTTTTAACATACCTGGCGAAACGTGGGTGCCTAACCCCTCTGGAGAATACAATCGTAAGTCTTTGTAGTTTCAGATCCAGAACCTTGGAATTATGAACAAAATAGTGTTAGCACAAGCATATAGGTATTACTCCAATACAGAGTAATTTATATTTTATTTTTTTTTTTACGGCACGCCAGGGATCGCGGGTTCAAGTCCCGCCCGAGTCAGTTGTTTTTGCAAGTTTCTTATTAAATAATATCAGAGTCATTAATACTTTTCTAGAAACAGTTGAACACTTAGATTAAGCGTTAGTAACTACTTCATGAGTTACACGGTTTCTAACGACTATTCGTGTTGGTGCGCTAATCGCTTTGCGAGGCGTCGTCTCTCCCAAGAGTTTACATATAATTTATTGCATTACCATACCTTTAAACAGTCACATAGCACATAATTATATTCCCTGAACGAAGAAGTGTTCTATATCGTACCAGTTACTACTGGTTATTTTTTTAGTAATGAGATAATGTATTAAGATGATCCTCTTTACTCTTTTACTGATTTCGTGGTAGCGAATTGGTGACGGACTAGGCTTTGCAAGCTTCGTGAATTCGAACCAGGCATACACCAATGTCACTTTTTTAATATCATAATCACTTTCTTAGTTCATCTAAGACACCATTGAGTAACTAAAAAATTATAAATAAATAAATAAATAAATAACGGTGAAAGAAAACATTGTCAGGAAACCTGGATTTAATAGTCTGAAATTGCCAACTGGCAGTGTGCTAGCGTGGTGATTAATGCTCGATCCTTCTCTGCATAAGAGGCCTTTGGTGTGCTATGGGACAGTTACAGGCTGGTTTATTATTATTATTTATTATGTTGTTGAAGATAAAAAAGGTGATGTTGGTCCTTTAGTTTATTGTGGCATTTTCTCTCAGACAAAAAGCTATCAGATAAAAAAGCAACTTATAAAAGTGTCTCAAACTAGAACTTTTAACAGAAATAAATTTAATTTCATAAACAAACTCTAGCCCTGAAGCTATAGTTTTCGAAGCTTAGTTTTTAGTTTTTAGAAGCTATAGAACCTTTAACTCACCTCTTTGGTTAAGTGGTCATGAGCGTGGCGGTTTGGGTAAAATATTATTGGGATTAACAGCTAGAAAATTCAAAGTAGCAAATCTCAAGTGTCTTAAATCGGAGTCACAAATTCTCAATATTACAAGTGTTTCTAAGAACCATTGAAACATTGTTTGGAATCTTTCTAAGTTCTAAGTTCTAAACTTAAGTTAGAATTTAGATAAAGGTTTCATCTCATTAGATATAGTACCAACTATCTACTACACAAATATCATGTAATAACAGAGTATATTTAGGTATACGCATCTAATTTCCTCAAGTGCATTGGTAAACCTTTCTGTCTGTATTTGCAGAATACTACAATTTCCAAGATCCCCAATCTTCAAATATTGAGTGAATAGGCAAATTAAAGGCATCCATCAACTCAACTGCTTACTATCGTGTGTACACTTGGACAAAAATATATGGTTTTAGCATAAATATATTTAAAAAAATCCTGGAACAAATCGCCACTTACCTTTTTTTAACGTATAATAAAAATTCTAATAAAATTTGATCAAGGGCTTGATGCAGAAAGCGGTACTCCTGGACACAGTTCGCATAGTCAGAAGGTTCCTTTCTCTGGAGCCCTGATCACCGGTAGCTTGGACCCCGTTCCCGAAACCAGTGGGCTACTATATTTTTACTTGTTTATTTTTTATACTTATTTCAAAATGTATTTTGTATGTATTTTAATTGAAGAAATGAAAATTCTAATACTATTTATTATTCAATTCTCACATTATCATTATTATAATGAGATTATTCTCAATAACTTACCTTTTTCACAAAGAATAACGAGAAAGTGTAATAAAAATCCGGCTAAAACTAAATTATAATTTTTAAGTGCTGTAAAGTGCTCGAATTTGTTTTTATAGCCGATTATCCTTTCAGTTGGGGGTCTGGGGTACCCCCTACTGGGAGGCAGGGTAGGGGGTAAGGAGTGGAAGTTCCGACGATTTTTACAATAGCTAGTTGGTAGTACAGTTTGTTTTTAGAGTTCCTTTAAACCCAGCACAATGTAAAGTCCGCACGTTTCTGAATGGTAAACGCATTTGAGATTTTTATTTTATTTTTGTTGATGTTACGTTTTGTACTTGGTTATTGGATATGTTGTTAACTTTATACATACAGATCGTACTCGTACTCGATATAGGTACTTACTTGTTCTAAAAATAGAGACCACGTAGAAAAAATAAAGTAGGTATAAATTAAAAATTAAAAAAAACCGCTCTCGATTTAATCCGTCAAACATTGAAAAATAAGACACAAAAGAAAATCAATTGTTGTGCGATGTCTTTGTGTAAGTAAAAAGTTTAAGTTACCTTTTATAAAAAAAAACAAATCAATATCAGTTTGAGAGCTACGATGCTATAGACACACAGATACACTCGTTAAACTTATTACACCCGATTTTTTTATTGAGGGTTGAAAAGTGAAAACGCGTGCCATAATATAAAATTAAAAAAAAACCTGCCTGTAACTGTCCCACTGCAGGGCAAAGGTTTCTTCTCATACAGAGAAGGAGCATTAAACATCTCGCTAGCCACTACAGGTTGCCAAAGCTAAACTAAGAGTAAGTCCCCTGATATAGAGAACTAGTGACCGTTGAAAAAAAAAAAAACATTTTATTCTATAGAAACTAATCACGTTACCGAAGGCGTGATTAGTTTCTATGGCGGTGGCGAAGGGTGCTCTTTTATATGAGGTAAGCCGGAGCCAAGCCGGAAAAAACCAATGGCACAGTCAGTAGACACTGTTGACTGAGCCACTTTTTATAGGAAAATCGTAACTTGAAATGTATTTAACATTTTTTTAATAACATTCTATATTAATTGATATTTTTGTACTGAACCCGTAAAAAAGAGTATTTGCTCAGTCACCGTGCTCGGGGTCGACGAACTTTCACTAGCAGAGTCAGGTGGTCGTACAGAAATATTATTATATTTATAACTGCACTTGTAATTAATTTTGACGAGTTTTATGAGATGTGTTTTAAATTTTATATTGTTTTGAACTTTAAAACATTAGTATTGCTTTCCTAGTTGTTTTATACAAAGTACTATATTTAGTAGGTGGCTAATCAGTTGATACCTATATAATTACAATTAACATAAACGTTTGTCGCATTATTTTCATCAGATTAAGATTCTTTCAGGCTGTCCAACGACTCAATCAATGCGACCATTTCAGTGTCCCGCAATACGTAAATAAAGTACACATAATTTTATGTCAGACCCACCATCAATCACCGAGACATCCCATCCCAACGTAAACAAAAAACCTGATAGCCCAGGTGCGTCCCCAACAAAAAAGATGGTATCTCCAATTGGGCGTCGCATTATGGAGTAACGTAGGTACCCAGCGTCACAAAAACCAGCGGTTATTTTTCTTAGGCGGCTTTTATCGCGGGTTTCCATCCGATGGGCCGGCTAACAATGGCGGTAAGTAGGTGTTCGGCAAAAACACTCGGCCACCGGAGATAGCGTCGGCTTTTTGTCGCCGCTCTACGCCGCGTCGAATACTCGCGGAAAGCCGAATGTTGCCAATATTCAGCTTATTAGACGAGCAGTCGGAAGTTATATTTAGCGATAAAGGTTTTGTAAAAATGGCGCTTGGTTTTTAAAAGAGACTAATATATTGAAATTTTTTTAGAGCAGGTTTTGTCTATTTATTTTTAAATGAACATTTCACAGTTGTTAAAGTATACTTAGTTAAAGCACACACATTTTCCGCACATAAAACATTATTTTCATTCCTTTTATGCAACGAAAAGTTAATCAAACATTTTTGAATATCATTTATATCAGTTCAACTCAGTTGAGTTCACACAGGTACGTCTACATAATCCCTTATATCAGACCAGTGGCTCGCTAATGAACGCGTGGTTTTTACACAAATTATATTATGAATTGCGCTCGTTGCTCGACGTCCGTGTCGCCCGGGTAGCCGACCGCTCGTCCCCCCCTGGTTTTTGTCCAGACTAATTTGTCACACTGATTAAATTATAGGGATACTGTCAATGACAATTAACAAAAAAACAGAAAAGGATTTTAGATAATGATAGACATTGATTGTGCTTGAAGACAATTTTACAGCGTATTTTTTGTTCACAGAAAGTGAGCTATTCAAATGATCTGTCTATTCAAATAATACCTATTTATTTAACAATAATAACATTGATATTAGGCTAAATAGAATAATTAATAAGCTAATAATTAATTAATGAAAATCCTACCATATCCGTTTTAAACAATGTGGTTTTAATTATTTTGGATTTGTAAACAGTGGTTTGGACTTGCTAAATTATATTTAAATTCAGTTCGAAACATAACAGCTGTGTATAATTAACCTGTAATTAAACATTCATAGCCACACAGGAAAAATTACAAACACGTAACCAACATGAAGTGAAACCCTCTAAAAATTGATTACCCTTTAAACTCCAACTAGCCGCTAACTGAAGACATTAATATTCACCATCCGTTCCCAAGATGAATAAATACCGAATATTAAACTTTATATTTGAATTAACAGTATTCTGGGACAATTTACAGCTACCCACAGGGCTGTTATTGCGAATTCGGATGAAATACCAAAAGGATGCTGATTAATCAGCCTCCATTTATATGTTTTTTTATTCCGGTGACGTCCGCGGGTATAACGAGTTAATTTTAATAAATCATACGAAATTCAACGCCCGCGCCGCTGTAATAGAGGTTTTGTCAACGTTGTCGAGTTTTTATTGTTGGTTACGTGATGGGGAAATTAAAATGGTGCTGTGAATTAGAAGTTGTGTTTAGGTAAATAATAATGTCCTCCTGACCTAGTTTTGGTAGCAGTGGCCTATCTCAATGGAGATCTGCCATCGAAACAGTATTTTATAGTGAACAAGTGCGTGCGCATACACAGCTGCACTGTCTATTCCCTCACTCTCATAGTCTATGGGACGGCAATCCGACGCGACTGGAAAGAGATAATTTATAATATGCACATAACTTACGAAAAGTCAGAGGTGCGCGCCTTGGGTGCGAACCTGAGACCTCTGATTTGCCAGTCGACGGTCATACCACTAGGTTATCACGACTCAGTATTTTATTCATCCTTATTTAACACTAGCTTATAATACTCGTGGCATCGCTTCCGTGATTCAAATTTTTCCGGAATAAAAAAAGTTTCCTTAATGAATTCGTCGCAAATGGACAAAAAGTACAAAATCGCTCTAGAGTACAAAATACTCTGTGCCAAGGATAAATCAGTCTACGGATAAATCTACATAGCTGAGCAGTCGGTAATGGTACACACACAAACATACCGAAATGCTGACGTGCATTTCGTTTGTGATTTGAACGCAGTTGGTCTCAGTCTCAGCGTTTTTTTTTTCTAGAGAAAAACAATTTTGCACACGTTAGTGGTCGACGTTTGCCGAGTTATGTAAAGAAAAGTATTGCATTCGTTTTTTAATGTCTAGGTCGGTGGCATTTTATTAAATGGCAAAAGTACTTTTGTGGCATGTGTCAATTGTACTCTATTCCATCTACATCCCATATATTTAAGGCTGGTAGAATTAACCAGTTAGGCTTTAGGGTTTCGTACAAAAAAGTAACAAATAATTCGTTACAGTGCGCCTCCGTTTGGTTGCCTATCTTTCCATCTGTCATAGCCGGAAAATTTCAGATTCATTACTATTTAGTTATAAATATTTAATAAGCTAACATGTGCTAAAACATGTAAAAATTTCACAAAAAATACTATTTAGTTCTCCCAACGACCAGGAAATTTAATAAAATACCTATGAAAAGAAAATATTAAAGCTAAGGAATGAGTGCCCATGTTGTACAAGAAATAGGTATTAATAAATTAAAAATATAATAAAAATTAAGAATAAAAATTAATGATTTAATTAATAATGCTAACAGCCAATGGCCTATACATACAAATGTTGTACCTACTAAAATACTAAACAATTACAAACTTATTACACAAATTACTTAATTACTTAAATTAGATTAACTTTATAAATATTCCAGACAGTTTTTTAAGTATACCTACTTTAAGAATTTTAGCAAAATATAAGATTTTTGCATGTTCAAATAAAATTACGAGTAGTGTAAAGTGCTCCCAAAAGATTTTGAAGCAAGTTCAGCGAAAAACAGCTGGAGTGTGGGAGAAACTTGTGCGTTGACACTTGACACTGACTAATGTTGTTTGCATTCATTACGAGCACGCTACTGCTCCGCTCATAATATATTTTAGTTTGTAAGAATTTCTCAAAACATTTTCAATTTAACTTCTAGAAATGTTTAGATATAAATGCATGCAGAATTTATTATTCCTGACAGATCACACAGCTCTTCTTAAATGTTTTTATTACCTTAAAAATATTTTAGGGAATAAAATTTGAATTTTAAGAAATGTTGACTATTTACCATAGACCCTTCCAATATCTTTGGTGTTTACATATAAATATAACTTAATACTTTCATTAGATACATACCCAAATAGATAGAATATAAAACTTGTCGGGTACTACACGCTACTCAACAAAAGTATAATAAATTGTATTAATCCTATACATTTTTCCGAAGCCCGGCTAAAGCGCGTTTGAAAAATATAGTAATAAAACTATATTACCTAATACTTATTTTTTACTTTAACATGTAGGTACTTTTAATAAGGTCTTCTAACAACGTTTTTATTTCAAGCTTGTATAGTAGAATATCAAAATTAAAATTATATGCCCAATTTCGTGTCCGTGCTACTATGCAGTATCAGGTTATTTCTTACATTTTGTTGCATTGTCATCCAATCTAAACGTGTTTGCAAAATTTCATCTTAATCGGTTGAGGATAACTACTTTAAAATTCAGTCACAAGATTTGACCCAAACATACATGAATACAAACATTGCAAGTTAAATAAAAGCTTGCAAAAGGTTGTTGGGCTTGTAATGTTGTTAGGTACTTGGCACGCCTCTGTTTACTGCAGCTACTCAAATTGTTATATAAACCTAAAATCCGTCTGAAGTGTTCAGATTAGAGACTAGAGCATTGAGCCAGTGTCTATAGCCAGTCAATTACCAGCCGTGTAATTAGTGCTACGAGCGATAGACAGCGCTTGAGGCACGTTTAATTCTGAGCTTAGACACGATCATACGAACCGGTCTACATTTCAGAATATTATGTGTATTAACCTAGTATTGTTATATTCGACAAAATTGAAGCAGTAATAGCCTAAGTGGTTTAACGTTGTAATATTTCGCGACTATTCGTGCACAGATAATTCCTAATATCATTATTGAAATACCGAAACTAATACTATCTGCTATCGAAATGTCGAGGTTAGTTTAGTGATGATATTTTGAATAATCTGTGAGCGAATAATAGTAATATAGTAATATATATATAATTCCTATGCTCGAAAATTCAAATATGTAGGTGCTTCAATAATCAAGTTTTCATGCATCGATCGACTGGCGCGTCAAAGTAGTGCCGTATCTAGTATTATATTTGCTTGGTGTGAGCTTCTCTATCTGCGCTCATGCAGGACCAAAACTTGGTCCAGGTTTGGTCATTTCTGTGACCCTCCAAGTTCTGCGCTCTGTGCTTAGGCACTTCTGGAACTGAGTCAAACGTCAACGGTCAACTAACAAAAGTAAGCTTTTTCTTAGTTGGTTGGTTGATGGGTCCGTGTTCATACACACGCCTTTTCATTATAAAAAAAAGTCTCGTCGTGATTGGCTGCTCGCGTTAAAATACAAAATGTGTCTGAGTAGTCTGCTAGGTTAAATGGAGATAAATTAAAACGGATTCTGACGAAAAGTTAACTTGCGGCTTTCTTGAATTACTTTGTTTGTCTTGTAGAAATGTAGATTACATACACATTCAAGTCACGTTTAAGAAGAAAATTACGTAAATTTAACTTTCATATTAACCTCACGTATGCGTGCTGGATTGTTCCCAAATTCTACCATTCCTGTCTTTAAACATGACAGTCAACATGCTAAAGAAAGGTTCAAAGTTCATATGCAGATGGGGACTGTCGCCAACTCTGTAATCAAAGGTCTTGCCTCCGGCGGCGACGCGCCAGTGGACGGTCGCCCGAATAAAAGAATGGTCCAGAGGCCTCTAATCAGAGGCTTGTCTCCATCGAACCGTAAGAGGGTAAGTTAAACACTCATTCAAGCTTATTTGTCTTCCGTACCACTGAGCTGTTCGGACTCGCTCTGAGTGCAATCGAACGGCCCCTCGTATTTATACATAATTAAAAATAAATGGAAAAATTTCCAGGATTTGAAGACGGAGTGTTTAAATACTTTGTTTTACGGTTGGATTGAGTCGAGTTAATTTTCTTAAAAATATTTGTTTTAGATTATTCACTCAATAATTTATAAAAAATCCCTAGCAAAACGTTTCATTTAAAATCAAATAAAACTCGTGAAAAAACAAAGATTTTTTCTCAGATTAAAAAAAAACATTTTAGAGATACGATGCCCAAAAGAAAGTTGCGGTTATATTAATCATAATTTTTCATTAAACTAAACTTCGTTGTTAGCAAAATGAATTTTCGTCCATTTTGTGTAGTATGCGTAATCTGAGCCATCATCAATCATAATAACATGTTTGAGAACAGGGAGGTGACTGCGGAGAAATCGAGATGGGACAAAAAATACCATGTGTTTATGTTATGAAGTAGTCTACTTATAAGGTCCTACTTTTTAAATGCAAAATGTTTCAGGAGGTATTGTTCGTTACGGCAAAGAAACATAATATTTATAATATATAATATATTTATAATATTATGTTTAACTTTTTTTTAATGAATTTAAATAGTTAATGTTGTTTCCGTTTGCTTTCTCGTTCGTGTTGCGTTTCTATTTTTTCATCTTATCGTGTGGTTCACGAACAACGTAGATATAGAGTCTAAGCCTGTAGGCCCTTAACGTGGCTTTACATAACATCGAGAATATCTTCCCTAGAATATCTCTGGTTGCTTTACGAAGTTTTCTTTCACAATAACAATTAATTTCTAATACGTGATTTTGGAAGTCAGTTATGCGTGCGAACCTGCGAACACTTTGCAGTTCACGCATGAAAAAATATCATTGATGAAGTGATTTTTATTGCTACAAATTATTTTGCAACCTATAAATCTACGTCCGAAAATATTTCACATTTATAATGTAAGACCTTATATACATTGAAGGGTTCGTCAGAGGTAGCTCGTATCTATCTATCATTCTCCAATGATGTATGAGGTGTCGTATTAAAATGTCGCAAAGCTTGTAACTGTCGTACTGCAATTCACAGGCCCATGATAAATCGGGGACAGATATAATAACCTGTAAGTTTTTACTGAAACTTTCCTGATTTAAAAACTAGAGAGTATGTCACACATAGTGTTTGTATGTATGTGTTCTGTATTGACAAACGCTATTTTGTTAAGACGGAATTTAAAAAATATATGTATTAATATATGTAGTTTTGATAGCGATCCTGCATTACTGTGACACGATTGGCGAAGTGGTTAAGCGGTTCGCCTTTAGCGCTTGCTGTCGCGGGTATGATTCTCCCATTAGACAAATGTTTGTATGATCCACAGATAGGTATATTTTTGAAAGAAAGAAAGAAAGAAAATTCATGTATTCGCCATTGGGCAGAATAGCACGACACCCAAAAACAATATCAAAAATTAAAAAAAAAAACTAATCGATACAATAATCAATAATAATCGAATTAAAATTATTTTAAATTTTTCATTCTGGATTGTGAAATTTCTGTGAATTGTATCCACGATACAGGAAAAAGCTAGTGTGGGGCAATATTTTTTCTTAAAAAAAAAACTCTTAGTATCATCTCTTTATGATTCTCACAAAATCCGCTTATCTGTCTGTCTCTCAAAAAGCTGTATATACTATAATAGGTCGTCAGTTAACAGAATTATATAGCTTTGGCCGTTTTCATGATAAAAAAATATAAATGATTAATTTAGGTATTGATAATGCCTTACTTTCGTAAGTTTTTTTAATAATAGCAAAATATTATTATTTACTTTAATGTACACACATCAAAAGTGTCTAGGGATCAACATATATTTTTGCAATAACTTTTCTCCTGATTGATATTAATTAAAATTTTCTTTAAGGATTCATCAAATAAAGTGTTTTCGTTTGTCACAGTAACGATAAACCAAGTCACCTTTGCATTAATAAAGAAATTTGCCATTTTCCTAATAAAGGGATTTTTGACATTTGAACCACTAACATTAAAGTTCAAAAAAAAGACTGAAATAACAGTTTTCTTTAAAATTTTATTGGGTAACTTAAACAATTAATAATCCGTGTTTCTACCGCGAACACTAACAACACAAGAACATCGGTTTGGCATACTCAAAATGAGTTCATCCAAATCACGCTGTGGAATGGCCGCCCATGTTCGTTGCAACAACAAAAAAAGGTCTTCTTGCGACGGGATACCCTCCATATTCGGCAGAGCTCTTCTCTGTAGCATATCCCATGCATGCTCAATCGGGTTCAAGTCTGGCGACTGAGCAGGCCAGGGCAGGACATTGATGTTAGCTGCGGCGAGAGTATGTCTTACAACTCTTGCGGTGTGCGGTCGTGCATTATCATGCATTAACTGAAATAAGGGACCGATTTGCACTTGTAGAGGAACGATGACGTCTGATACAATCGTCTCAGCATAAATTTGAGCGTTGAGGTTGCCTCTGATCCAAATCAACTCAGTTCTTCCGCCGATCCAAATACCCGCCCATACCATGATGGTTCCACCACTATAAGGATGGACTTCCTGGCAGGATTTTAATCGCTGTTGGCGTCCAGGGGTTCTCCAGTGTCGTATACGTCTTGTATCCGGTCTCATACCAAAACGAGACTCATCAGAAAAGCACACGAAACGCCATTGTTCTTCTGCCCAATTTCTGTGTTCAAGAGCCCATTGATATCGAATCCTACGATTGTGCATTGCTATAGGTGGTACCCGTAGCGGTCTTCGGGAATGAAGGTTCACTTCATGCAAGCGGTTTCTGACTGTTTGGTCGCTAATTAAGTTCCCTGAAGAGTGATGAAGCCTCACGGCTAACATCATGGCGGTTATTGTTGGAGCTCTTCGAGTTAAGATTTGAATGTATCGGTCTTGTCTCCGTGTGGTGCAGCGATACCGTCCTCCATGGCGCTCAGCCACGGTACCAGTGCTTCGGTAACGTGTCCAAAGTCGACTGATAACACTCTGACTTGTATTCAGAGCTAAAGCCACAGTACGTTGCCGGGAACCAGCTTCTATCATTCCCACGGCTCTGAGCATTTCTTCCCTGCTTAAATGACGTCGCCGCTCCATAATAACGTTGGTTTTAATCAGTAGTAGGGAAACAGTAGCACTAATAATGTCTTCAATGCGTTGTATGTTTTTATAGGGAAAATATTGACAGCTGATTTTCATCTTTTACTCGAATTTGATTCACAGTTCCTGATTCAAATTATGAAATGCACCAAAAAGGATCCATATAAATTTATAAAATCATAAATTTATTACAAAGCCACATCTCAATCTCAAGAAATCCGCATAAAAATGCTTGATCCCTAGACACTTTTGATGTGTGTAGTAAGAGAAAAGTGTGGGAGTCGATATAAAGCGCCCGCGTCGTATCTGTTATTGTTACAGAACTGCGTAGGAGAACGATGCGCGACGACGACCGACGTAAGCAAAGAATACGTCACTGCGCTGAGATTCGAACCAATAAATGCGTAAAATAATCCTGTAAGACATCCCTTAGGAATAAAAAGGTACTGTACGGTATTCTTTATAACTTACACTAAACAAACCGCAATGAATAATTCTCATCGTATTCCAAGTTTTCTGCTCTTTATGAAAAATGAGTGTCCCCAAGGTAAATGCGCACTGCAAGTAACGAATGTAAAGCATTTTTCAGTGGCTGTGTTACAGCTGCGCTTAAAACACGCTATTTTATAAAATGACTACTTTTGTAAAGTTGGTTAACTGTCCGTAAGATAGGTAGCCAGATAAAGCTTGGAAACGAAGGTGTAAGACGGTTCTTCTGTTAAAACCAAGACTCCGCTTAACGATTATTCTTATATCCACGTAACTATGTAACTTTACCACAACGACGGTAACAGTTCCTACACATCGACTATAATGGTATTTAGTTAAGTGCCACCCGTGGCCATCGCGCAGTGTAGGAACATGTGTCTCCAAACATAATGGATGCTTAATGATGGGTAGACGTCCGTTTAGAATTAATAACGTAAAACCACTTTAAAGAAGGTAAAAATATAAATCAACTTTCCACTATAAATTAACATTTTTTATCCCAGGTTCACTTATTTGTTCTGAGCGCTCCGTCTACCATAATATTAGAAGCTACATGTAAATCGTCTTTCCAAAATGCTGGACTTAATATTTGTACCCTAGAATTTTCGGATCCATCACAATTAGAAAGATTGATATGCTGTGTAAAGTACTCCTAAAATAGATGTCGATGGTGAAGGGTATAGAGGATACTTCTAAATTGATTGATGAATATTGAAAAATAGTTTTTCACTGTTATTAAATTACGGCTGCTACCGAATTAGTGGTAACATAGTAGGTTAGGAATAGTCACGAGAAAAATATTTTGCGTGTAGGTATCAACAGAACTTTTCTGATTTTTAGACACACTCATATATCACTACATAGTAAAATAAAAGTCGCTTTCTCTGTCCCTATATCCCTATGTATGCTTAAATCTTTAAAACAACGCAACGGATTTTGATGCGGTTTTTTTTTAATAGATAGAGTGATTCAAGAGGAAGGTTTATATGTATATTGCACCCGTGCCAAGCCGGGGCGGGTCGCTAGTGTTCCATATTACAATGTAACAAAAACCCGTTGCTAATATCTGTATTAATTTACCAAGATTTAGTTCGTAGCTGTAGGTAGGTTAGAAGCTAGCAGAAAAATAAAATAATATTTAAAGGTGGCCCATATTAATATCAAAATCATTATTTTTTCTATTATGAGCATCTAGCACTAGGCAAATTTTGAAATACAATACGGAATGCTCAGATGACTGCTGATAGAGAGGAATGGAAGAAGAAGACATTTTGCGCCGACCCCAAGTAACATGGGAACAGGGCAGGCGAAAGGTATATATGTCTTTAATATGTGATTATAAGTTATTTTACGGTTTAGTCTAAGCCTAAAAAGCGTGGATAGGTAACTTATATTGAAGATTAATATTGATAATTAGTCATGGAAAGTTATATTAATAATAAGTGAGGTTTAATTAAAGTTGAGTCTGTTATGTTATTTTACGGTTTAGTCTAAGCCTAAAAAGCGTGGATGGGTAATTTATATTGAAGATTAATATTGATAAGTAGTCATGAAAAATTATATTAATAATAAGTGAGGTTTAATTAAAGTTGAGTCTGTTAATTAAAGCTGTTAAACACTTTTATAATAATTCACTGTCTACGGCATTCATTTTATCATAAAACAAAATCTATATTTTAAAAAATTAAGGAAAATCGTCTTGGTGGCGCATTGGTTGCGGACATACTTTGCAAACACGTGGGTGTTAGTTCGAAATCCTGTATTATAATATGTTTTTATTTTTACATTCACGACATTTACCTCCTGAAATATCTTGCATTAATAAATTTTGACCTTGGGTGGTGCAAAGTGATGGGAGATAAATAATGGATACGAACGCAACACGCGGCGAAACCAAAAATCGATCGACGATCGACAGCGCGGCTGCGAACTGTCAATTTTGAAATTTATATAATTTATTGTCATTAGAGCTAGTCTCATTCGCCTTAGTTTTGATCGCTAGTTGGCGCCGCGCTGTCATCGCGCACATACCCAATAGGTATAATAACTTTTACACATCGGTCACCTAGTTTTTCGTTCCGACTATAATCCCTGTCATTGCCGTAATTGTGGGCTTTGGGCTTTCACATCCTCTTCAAAAGAAGTGAGGTGAACTTTTATATAGCTTTTACAGCTTATACCTTTGAATAGCTTGCAGTCTAAAATAGTCATTATTCATACAAAACTAAAGTTGATTTTTATTTCGTGTTCCTTTGACCCTAAACTTCAAAACATCATAATTCATGTCAATCATTTATAACTCAAGATCAACCTTTCAGATGTTGATTTATACCAGATCAGTTATAAAACACCTTTTGATTACCACATAAATAATTCAATGATTATATAATCTGTTTATCGTTCAAATATTCTAATACTCATTAATGTTTTATGTACATGTATTAATTATTCACTCCCCGATAAGTGTTCTATTACTTGAAACGTTGTATTAATTACAACTTTTAATGAGAATTATAAATACGTAAACAGTGTAGGGATACAGACTAATTAGGAGAGCAGAAAGTTAGTTAATTAAATCGAAATAAGATATGTTTGTTAACGGAGTTTACAAACTTTATGTCATCGATACTTTTTTCATCAACAACATCATTTTCATCCTCTCAACGGAAAATATTCTATAAAAATATTTGTGTTAGTGCGAGAAGGTTTTTGAGGTCAGAGATTAAACCGCTCGGAGGCCTCTGACATGCCTTTGCTCAGCATCATGAATATCTCTCTAGTGTGCTGGTTTCCTCGTAATATTATTTTTTACACTGTTATAAGCAAGTGATAATTAATTTATAATCATCATAAGACGTCCACTGCTGAACATAGGCCTCTCCCGATGCGCGCCACTATTGTGCGCTCATTGAAAGAACTTGCCCATAATCACCACGCAGTAGCAGATGATTGCTGTTATACAGAAGGATGCTGCCGCCCGTCTTCCAGATCTACCCTTTGTCGCTTATTACGACTCCCACGGGACGAGTAGGGGTGGTTCTATTCTTAGGCCGGAAACCACACGGTATAATGTTAATATTTTATAGCATGGCATCCTAAGACTCATAAGAACTTCACAAAAAAACAATCCATACAACTTCTAAATCTAGAATTAAGCTCCTCTTTGTCCACTAACCACTATTGATGGCGGCCCGAAGTTCGTAATTGTGAGTGACTCAGGCGCCGGTGACTCTAACTATTTATTGTACTCAAACTTATTTAGCACTTCCCCACTTTTCCTGTTAGCCCCAAATGGAAGTAATTTAGATTTATGTGGTACTTATTAGTGTCAAAGTCTTAATGGGTCCTTTATGTAGAGAATATAATAGACCAGAAGTAATAAACTATTTTTTTTCTAGTCAAAAAGACGGTACCTTTCGCGAGCGTTCGTTTCGTAGACGAGCGTTTGTTACCAAGCATTTGCTCGCGATTCAAACATTCGTTTAACGAGCAACATACAAAGAAAAAGTTATATTGAACAATTCGTTTAAACATATAAGATCTCCCGATGAGTACCGCCTTTAATAAAATGTATTTATCTTGAACTACAAACACAATAGCAATCATATTTTTACTAAAATTAAAGTTACAAATTCTTAAATCTACCAGGAAACTGTGCGCGCACTGGCGCATGTTGCGATGAGTTTATTTTTAAAAATTGGGATTAGGATTACAGATTATAGGAGAAATTAGGATTGGGTTTGTAGTGCAGAAGTAAATACCCAGATTTTGTATGGATATGCAAGATGTCGCACTTTCGGTTTCTGTACGCGGCCAAAATTTTGCTTCATCTTACCGGCAGCATTCAGCAGCGAGCATTTGAGCGTTTTCGGAAAGCTAGCTCCTAATAATATAACAAAAAAGGTTCTAATGTTCACCTTCGAATTGTCGCTAATGAATGATTTTGTAATGTATGCTCACGGTTAGGACGCTTCTTTTTGCCTGACTGCTAAGAAAAAGTTATTACAAATATATTTAACTAATAATTGAATTGGAATATTCAATCATTAATATAAAAACCTTTTTAAGATTTACTAAGCTATTATCGCAAAACCCGAACAGCTAGACAACACATAAGAGACGTTCTTAGAATTTTGCATTTATAGATAAATCGAGTAATTTTTATTTTTAAGAAGCATGTTGAAACTCCATTAAGAGTATAAATATCAAACTCATGAGCTCCTTACTACACAAAATTTCAGAAATATTTGTAAAAATGCTTAGCAACGTTTTCTAATGATAGATGAAGTTGCGATATGAATACAGATTAATTGCAGTTGCGAGCTCCTTTTGATCAATATAAAATTCTGTCAACGTTCACATTTCTTTAATAGCCTTTCAAAAACTTTAGACACAGCAATCGCTTATTTGCTGTAGAGAATCGCTTTTATTCAAGTGAGTGCAGTGACAACGAAGCACGTAGTTGCACAAGGATAAAATCTACTGCATATAGAAAAAATAGGTATATGTTTTATTTAGCTATAGCTAATATTTAGATAAGTTTATATAAAAACAACGTTTATATTCAGAACCAAACGTATATAAATTCCTTTAAAACCTTTAAAACTTAAAGGTATAATACGTAAAAATTCCTTTGTCTGGAGCTAATCCTGGATATCGATTCAGGTCATGCTTATTATAATAAAAATTGATTGTCATCGAAACTGAACTAACATATAAAAATTTAACTCTTTAGGATAAAAGGAAGTGGTTCTATTTAAGCTTGCAAAATTTGACCCAAGCATCCATATATACCTACATTGCAAGTTAAATAAAAGCTTGTAAAAATGTAAATGTCTGTACGTTACCTACATATATTTATATATATATATATATATTTAGTCCTCATCGATTTCAATGACGGCGACCAAACTGCTATTTTACCTACATACACACGCACACACAGACACACCCTCTCATACAGAGTCTGTGGGCGATTATTATAATATGTAATCCGCTATCCAGCCAGCCGCAATCCAGCCCAGTATCATATGATTATAATCTGGATTAATAAATAATGTGAACTTTCTTTGATGCTATTTTAACATTTTTACAGAGAGTCATAATTTTCAACTACACCTAAGCTAATTAAAAACAATTGTAGTTGGATTAATTAAACAAATAGCAAAGTTACCCGTTAGTTAATTAACACAGAACAAGCATTTTTAACGTTAAATTAGAATTATCTCTTTTTCTTTAACGAGGTTGTTGTGGCTTTAACTCAATTCTAATTGGTTGTTTTTACATCCAAGGTACATTTATTTATTACGGTGGAAAGCATATAAATGATGCCACACAATTTGGATTGCAGAGGTTTTCTTTTGCTCTGTCATATTTCTTTGTTTTAAAATTAAATGACTTATAATTATTTATTAAGAAATAAGAAAGAATAATAAGCTAACATGTGTAATATGTAAAAAAATCACAAAAATGACTATGACCCAATTTCACCATTCACTTTAATAACCGAGTTTAATAAAACTAAGTTCAGCCATACACAAACTGCAGTTCTGAGCTCAGTTAAACGCTTGAACCGAGTTTAACTCGATTGATCGCGTTCAGTGTCAGTGGTGAAATCGGCTCTTAAATGACTTATTACTAGTGAAGGTTGTGTGTATAATATTCACTAACTACTGTAACACGAATAGCTGAAAATCCTACTTATAATACATATGTGATTGTTTGTGATTGTGTATGGGTCGATGGATGTTTGATAATCTTTCTCGCAACCACTATCGAAAAGATTTTGATGAAACTTTACAGTAATATGGCTTATACATCTGTATCTACCACATAGGCTATAATTTATCAACATATCACACTGGTAAAGCCGCGGGCGGAAACTAGTGTTATATAGCGAACCGTGCCTAAAGTTTTTCTTCTTACTGTATTTAAATATTTTATACAGTTAGGAGGTATTTGTACTTCAACGACGTTATTATAATATCACTGACTTATGAGTTAGATTGTAGCGGTTGCGTAGTCCGATTCTGAATCGGCTACGAAATCCGTAGCTCGCTGCTACGCAACTCGTAGTTAGGACGCAGTACCAATTGCGTGTCCGATATTTTTGAAGAAGTCTCGATGAAATTTCTTCTAAAATATCGAACCGAATGTCCCGAATTGACTATGTGTGTAGCTACCCTCAAGGAACTCTTAAATCATTCTCTAATCCCAATCCCAAATTTAGATAGAAACTCATTTTAAAGTTCATGCTGCGACGTGCGCCAATGCGTGCTGTATGGAAACAGCTAATTAAAGATATATCATCAATGAACATAATTCTGAAAGCCTAAACAAAAATTCATTTATGTTCCTAACAAACTCATATAATTATGGTTGAGTAACTCAACCATAACTACATCGCTAACTCAACTAACTAACTAACTTGAGTTAGGCGATACCCGTGAACGGGTGCCGTCTGAGACTGGTCAACTTATACTACTCGTATTATGACAATTTTATAATTATACAAAATAATAATATTTTAGGCGTCAAGTCCTCTCTGAACAATGCAACCAATTAAATTGTATACCTTATAATAAAAAAGCAAGGATAGATCAGGATTTTTTTTGCCGGATTAGATATTCTACTTGAAAAGTCTCTTTAACCACGAAATAACAATTGGAAAGATGCCTATTCATAAACGCTTTTAAATTCTTATTGAAAGAATATTTTTTTTTTAAACCCGAGTCATTTATATGCAGACGCAATTTCAACTATCGATATCCCAATCTTGACTAGAATAATCTGACATCCTAGAGCTCTTTAGTCCTAATTGCAGATTTATTCAACTAATTAGTCACCGGATCCAACTTTCGTCATGGCCATAAGTGGCAGTCCAAACTTCTTGCAGTCTGATACACCAACCGATCAAAACTTGCTTAGTACACTTGAGAACTAGTACCGACTACGTTCTGACTACGCTAATTACGATTGACTAATCGCACCGTTTTTGGTACTCTAATCAATCCCTTACGCGTATTGGCAAGCGCTGTGCAGTGTGCACCTCGCGTTGCTTCGAAAAGCACGTCAAGCTGTTGGTCCTCCGCCTGACATCTCTCCGGTTATAGAAAGAAAGAAAGAAAAAAGAAAGAAAGAGGATTTATTTTGGCACAAAAAATAAATAAATATGTTATGTTGGATTGCCGTCTCATCGGACTATGAGAGTGAGGGAAATAGGAAGTGCACCTGTCTTTCCGCACACACTTGTACACAATAGTATCTTCTGCGTCGATGACTAATTTACCTAATTTATTTTAATTCAATTAATCCAATTACAAAACCACGTCCTTCAATATAAATGTAATGTAAATTTAAAATAGTAACTATGCACTTAATACATACAACTAACACTAATGTACTGTAAACTATAGATTTTACCTGAAAATAAGTTTATTTAATAATTTCCGTTGAGATTGGCCCATGTGACTGAAATGAGAATATAGGCGAAATTTTTGGCTGAGGATAAAACTTTGATTGCAAGAAAAACCAATATTCATTATACAATATTTTTATACGAGTGTATCTCAGCCAAAACTAGTTAAAAGAGTACGATACAATTGCCGGACACTCCGCTAAATCGTAAAAATACCCTATAAATCCCATCCTGTGCTATAAACTGGACATGGAAGCGTTTCCTAACCGAGTGCGCCTCTCTCTTTCTAATGTATATCTAGAGAAAGAGACAGGTATACGAAGGAGCAGGTTTTGGGACAAATTCTCATGTCGAAGTCAGTTTGTTTTGCGGTGGCCGCAGCTTAGTGGTCACGAGCCGCTCGATACTGAAGCTTAGCAACGCCTGGTAAAGTTGGCTTTTTCAGTTGATGTTAACCGCAGATAAGCAATTGATACGTATTTGTATGTATGGCGTATCGGTATTGGATTGAATAGAGAATGCACTTTTATTTTGCACACATTCGAGCACTACAAAATCTCCGTTTTGGCAAGTATACATTGAATTAGGCGTTGTGACCGAATTTCGATTAGGGAGATAATTAATGAAGCACCAATTATAGAGTCCAAGAGAGGTGATTGTACGGTGTAGGCTCAGCAGAGAAAGAAAAAAGTTTACCAAATTGATAAATTACTTTAAGTACTCAATTAGATGATCCAAAAGCCTTTAAAAATATATAAAAAAGGCTCCAAATAGCTTTTATGATTTATATTCGACATCCATAATCTTGATAGACGAACTTTAAGCAGTTTGGAAACAATGACTGAAAAAAATATCATAGATATGAGTGTCATAAGTTTTTTACTGCATTAATGCTCCTATTAACCTCTGAACCAAATGTCTTTGAGATTGTGTTTAGAAGATTCGAACCTTGATACTCGAGTTATTGACCCTAAGGTTAAAAAGGTCATTAGTGCTTTAAACGATTACTATTAACCATCACATGCATAATTCAGAATGTGTTGAAGAAGTTATTATAAGTTATGATAAAGCTATGAATACTTAGAAAGGCATTATACTAGCTAATGTAAATATAAAACTTGGCAGGCGTCTGAATACGTGGCTAGATATATCTTTAAGTAGCTTTGCGATATTGTTTTTTTGGCTATTGTTTTAATAGTGGGTTTAGTGCAGGGTCACGCGAGCATAATGTTGACGTAAAAACGAGGTTTTCAAAAAAGTTTCCCTTTTCATATAATCTTATAAATTTATATTATAGTGACACTCATAAAACTATAATAATTAGTTCATTATCGCAATGACTGATGACAACTTAGAAACACACTTAGAAACTTATTGTCTCTTAGATATGTAATTCCATAACACTCTATTTTGCGCTAAAGTTCGAAATTTTGAAAAAAAAATCGTTACGAGCGGGATTTGAAGCCGCGACTGGTAGACTGGTAACGCCCTATAAAGTCTGGGTAAGCCCTCAGTCGCCCTGCCCTGGGTGTAATTTTTTTATAAATGTATGAACTATTAAAGGAGAATTTTAAAAGAGAATTAATTGCTGAACAAAATTTATCAATGTACAATTAAATGACTGAAAAAAAAGAAAAATTATTAATTAAACGCGTTTTGTTATCCTTTTTTTTGTCTGTCACTTGTTAATTGCGTCAATAATGGAAAAAAAAATTACTTTTACCAATTTTTTTTCAAAGTCCAACAGGATAAGGAAAACATGGTTTCATTCATGCCTATTACTTTTATTCTATTCGGTGCTAGCTAGCTTTTCCCGATTTCGCACCCGCAGCACTATTTTTCCGAAATAAAAATTACGTGATACGTCACTCCGGCCTATTAACTATCTCTGTATAAAAGTCACGTGGATTCGTAGCTCCATTTATGAGTAAAATAAAAACAAACTAACAAACACACTTTTGTATTTGTAACAATATTCTAAGTTTAAATAATAAACAGGTCAAGTTAAATAAAACCGTTTAAAAAACCAGCTATTTAAGATAAGCAGTTCCTTATTTCAATAATCTCTAGAAGAACTGATCCACTATGAGTGTAAGTTTTTTTATAGTTTTCCTTCTTGCTCACTAAGAGACAGTGCAGAAACAAAAAAGAAAGCTATTGGAGACGCGCGATGTACCATTTTAGAATTTTAATACTGAACAAATTCTTTTATGTTTAAAGTATCATTCTTTTATAGGAGAAGTTAAGCGCATAATCTTATGTTCAGAGAAAATGTGCAGCTTCCCTGGAACAGTTTGCCGAGATGTCTCTTGTAGTATTTTTTCTACGGGACCTGCGTTCATGCAACTGCCAATACTGTGCTGTGACCATGTAACCTAAACATTTTGTCCTATCTGAAAATATTTAGGAACCCAATTTGCAATGTAAGCGAGTAAGAGTGAAAATTAGTCCGTAGTTACTGGCGCTTTAATTAATTTTTAAGTTTAATTATTTTTTAAGTTAATTTTATAGTTTTAAGAAAACTAACAGCTTTAGGTACAAATAAATTGTATATTATTCCCATTTATTTATTTTCAATACATATAAAATACATACATATTTTAAATATATATAAAAAAAATAAAAATATACATTTAAAAATATAAAATATAGTAGCCCACCGGTATCGGGAACAGGGTCCAAGCTACCGGTATATTATTTATTATTATAAAGCTAATTACAACAGTTTCCACTTTTATTTTAAGCAATTTAAAGATTTCCATACACAGCAAAATCCATGGTGATATCAGATATGACATCACAAAAGTTGTCACTCGAAATTGTCTTCGATTTACGGATACCACGGAAGATTTAATTAACAGATAAACAATTTCTCATTGCAAAGACTCATTCACTATTAGAAATTTTAGAGAACAAGTTTTTTCAATAATAAAATCAACAAAAGCAACAATAAAGTTCACTCAACAAACAACGCAACAAGAAGGCATTCACTTCCGGAATTTAATGAAACTTTTCTAACAGACTGTATCAAACAGAGCCAAAGTCCAGTACTTTGCTATTCATTTGAGAAAAAAAGCGGACAAGTGAGAGTCGGACTTGCCGACCGAGGGTTCTGTATAAAGATTATATTTTTTTGATTTAATTATAAATGTGTAGTTTTTAGACTTTTCCGTGTACTTGTAGTAATAAGATGATATATCTTCCCAAATTTCTAAGTTCTAGGTCAAAGGAAAGTACCCTGTACATTTTGATTCCTTTGGAGTGTCGAAATATACATTTTTTGCGGCATAAACGGCCGTATCTTTTTTACGTTGACTTAGAAGTTTGCATTTTTTACAGCTTTAAGGGACTGTAAAATAGAGTACATGGGTTTAATTTCAACTCGATACCTTTATACGTTTCCGGTAAAGGGTCTTGACAGACAGGCAGATGGGCAACAAAGTGGTCCGTTCTGTTTTTTCTTTTTGAGGTACGGAACCTTAAAAATAACTCATTTTTATTTTACTCTTATCTCTGAACTAATTATGTCAGTAAACAGACTCAACAGTTGAGAGAAAAACTTGCTTTTGACTTTTTGTCCGGTTTTCCCCCACCAAGCTGCAGACCCTCTTTGGTACGGGGCAAGTTTAAACAAGTTCTCTCAGTTTTATTAACTACCTCTACTAATAATAAGAAAGAAGTCGCATTAGGGCGTTTAGTGCAAAAAATGTGCATGATTTAGCGTTCCAATTAAAGTTGGGTAAGTTTTTATTGAGAGGTTAAGATTGGCTGTGACCGCTGAAGTCATCTCAGTGACGGCGAGGCTTACAATTTTTTAAATCGAATTTCTGCTCAAGTGTTGGTTGAGATTAAAGTTCTTTAGAATTCTGAGGCAAATCTGAGAAAAATAGCATCGAGTAAGGTATTCGTTAGGCTTTATTACTAATTAGTGGGGTTAAGGAGTCAAGAGAATTATCTGAGTGATCGTTTTTATTTTTTTAATTGGCCAATCAGTTATCAATGGAAAGCTATTTTTTTAAAATATGTAGGTTTGTAATAATAAGTGATTTACTATACTGAGCTATCAAACATCACCATAAAATTGATGGCACGTTTGGTACAGAGGTAAACGCAACCTAAAGAAACGTTTCGGTCTCCGAGTCTATTAAAAAAATTATATTCTTCTTTGATCTTTTGTTTATCAGACAAATCAAGATTCTATATTTTTTCATAATTTATCAATACCTCTGGGCTCAAAGGGCGTATAGCACAAAGATTTTTTTTGTTCTATCACTTTCATTTTTGAGCTATATAAAAGTATCCAAGTTAAAAAATCAGCTGTTTCATACATTTATGTTCACATAACTCAACAAAACGTATAGAACAGCTGATTTTTTTTAGCGATTTTGGGATTGGTCCCATAGTAAAAGTTGTTCATAATGATGAGTTTAATGACTCCTCTTAGGGATGCTCATGATTTAAATTTCAACCAGTATACTTACATCCCCCATAAAAAAATATAGGTAGTAGCAAC
This sequence comes from Protodeltote pygarga, assembly GCA_936450705.2. Lineage (NCBI taxonomy): Eukaryota > Metazoa > Arthropoda > Insecta > Lepidoptera > Noctuidae > Protodeltote > Protodeltote pygarga. The sequence continues at coordinate 5,572,261 of OW388255.2, read as the reverse complement.
ATGTGAGGTAAAATATGTCAAAATGCCTAAAATGTGCTAAAACAAAAAAAAACATCTTCATAGACAAAGAAACAAATTTAACTTTTCATATTATAAATGCGAAAGTAAGTTTGTTTGTTACATTTTCACGTGTAAACCACTGAACCGATTATCCTGAAATTTTGCCTAGAGGTGGTCAGGTGTATAGGCGGACAACCTTTCCTCCCGAAAAAAAGAACAGTTCCCGAGGAAAACAACTATAATGTTTTTATGATAACAGATAGCGCCACGTGTCTCAAATCTTGATTGAATTTTAAGTAATTTCAAATTCTTAATTAACCCGAGCAAAGCCTCGAAGAATTCTATTAGAATGAGCTGTAACCAAACCAGCTTAGAGCCCGTGTTTGAATTATTGGGTCATTCCTTAGCAACCAGGTATCGACCAGCCCTTTTATTTGGTGCCAGGAGAATACTGGTACACTGAAGGGTAGATTTTGGACTATTATTCTACAAACTGAGGCAAGAATTCAATATATAAAAATGTTTGCAATGAAGGTTTTTTTACCTTATTTTAACGGTAAGGTTCCTTATTTCGTACATAGAATAATGAGTTTGATAATTTTCTATACATATAATAAAATCGTAACGAAGTAAAAACTGTACATTGAATATTTTTGGAAAAAAGTAAGTGCTTCATGTTTGGGAAACGATACCGAAGCCGAATATGTAGTTTTTAGAAACTTTGTCAGTCTCTTTGTCTGTCAGAGATATGCGCAAAAATCACTGGACAGATTTAGTTTAAATTCGGAAAAAATATTTGTTAAATACCATGTCATGTTAGGGTAGAAATTATCACAATAATTATGAGGGATGAGCAGTATAGTAATAAGTAGGGTTATCGAAATCCACGCGGACCAAGTTGCGGGCGGAAGCTAGTGAAAAATATTACAAATGATAAATTTTCATATACCGATATTTCGACACTGTTGACTCCGTCAATAGTCACTCAGTAGGATTGAAATAGTACAAGATATTGATGTGAATGTTCAGGATCATGGTCAAAGTAATTCTTAAAAAACTCCACATCCCATATAAAAACATCCTGTGCCCAATTATAAATCAACTTCCCTATCCTTGTGGAAGTACTTACCTTTTCATTTTTAATAATGACTTCCCTGGTGGGAAGTGTCTGCTTGCATGAAGTGTCATCATATCATCCAACTAAACTTTATTATTAGAACCAAAACTGTGCTCGCAGTTCGGCTAGTTCACGACTGTTCATATCTAAGTTAAAACAGTGGCTCTCGTGTGACTCGGGAGACACGTCAATAGTTTGTGCTAGTTTTGTTAATTTGTGCTACTTCGGTCACGTTAGCGATTTGTTGTCAGTTAAGGACTATTCTCACTCATCAGTGCAGTGTCCGGGCCGTGGAAGTACTACTTTTTCCGTCTAGTTCAATAGAACTAAACGATTTTTCAGTTTAGTTCTACCATAGACCTAGACTGGTAAATAATAAAAAAACTTTTAAAACGAATTCCAATGCGATAGAATTCATTTTAAATGTTTTTTCAATACGTATAGTGCTCGTGGCTCAAGATTATGTATTTATTATCAAACTAGTAGAACTACATGGAATACCTTCTTTCAATTGTAGGCGCGAATGGGAAAAAGGGAGACTCACGGTTCAGCAATTTTGTAGGGACAGGCCAAGGTTTCGTCATGTCCTCTGGCACAACATTTAACTAACAATTTACTTTAATCGACTTCTTATATACTCAGTCATTTGCTCAAATAAGGGTGCCTATAAGCCTATTAATTTTAGAAGTAATCTTAAATTAATTACAATTTTCAGGTACACCACCAGTTCAATTACAAATTGTGTTATTAAGTAAGATTTTTAATATATTTAACAAGTATTACATAATAAAAATACGAAAAGTATAACCATGTCAAGATTTATTCAGTCAAAATGAAGAATGAAAGTCCATTAGATGTTGTTAATATTAGACGACTACCTACCTATTTAAATATATACGAAATATTTGCGTTATCCAATGTTTGAGCAAAAAACCGCCATTGAAATGAATTAACCATCCGTCTAGAGTACTTTAAAGGAATTTTAGGTCGGTATTTTCCTTATAAATTAATAACAGATAATAAAATGAGACCTTCTTGTTAAATTTTAAGTCTCTGCCAATCATATCCTAGGTTATTTTGAAGATTTGAGAGCTCAAACAAGTCTGCTTCTCAACGAGTTAACATTTCCTAAAACCAGTCCTTGTGGATAATCGAAACACGTATCAAGTATCGGTTTGGGAATTCCCATTTTTCCTTTTTAATTTTTATATTTGCTGCAAGTGCATTATTTTTGCAGGTAAAAGAGCTGCATGAATCCCTGCTTGATAAATCAGTATTTTTTTATTTAGCGGAATGAACACTGCTAATGATTTTTGTAATTTTAAACTGTACTTATGGGTTTTTTGTAATTTATTATTTAATTTTTTTGTAGACACGATCCTCACGTGACGTGTTGTAAAACACCGCTATATTTTTGATTACCTCCGCTTTTTGGCCACCATTGCTATGGCAACTGGCTGCCGCGGCCTCACATTTTTTTATGTTAACATAACAATTTTTATGTTGATAGTTTACTAATAAAACTTCAAACTATCAAAACTGAATTCAAAGTTAATATTAACACAGCCAAAAAGTATCCATTCTCGTCATTATACCATCCACTAAACTTCATCGTAGTGTATCTATTATCTACGGCTCAGCTTAAATTAAAACTTTATACTACCACGGTGTTCTAGCTTAAAACTCTCTTGTGTGATCTAAAATACACCTTATACTAAAGTGAGAAAGTTTAAATTGAATTATTTGTATGAAATAATACTAAAATCTTTATTTTATAAGCCAGTAATCGTTAAAGACGTCAAACATAATCATCTTTTCGATGCTTTGCGATAATCTTACTTGAAATAATCCCGTTAGGTATGAGTAGAGTACTTCAAACATCATAATTTGTCTACCCAAAAATTCCTTTTGAAATTCTGTTTACTAGTTCGTCTACATTATTATTATGGTACAATAATAAAAATAAAACTACTCAACCAATTCTATAAATTATTTTACCAATAGAATATTAACCCTGAGTAATATGGGATACTTTTTATCCCTAAAAAATGCAGACGCCGTCACAGGAAAAAGTTACTAATAAATAAGGCCTAATCCCTAATTTATTGGGACTCCCAATTGGTAGTGCCATCTGGTCAAAGATATCACCGCCTACTTTTTGTATGGTTCCGCTCAGTACCGCAAGCACAGAGACCTAAAAACTGCTAATACATCTTGTTATTAAGTCTCTCAATAAAGACAAAAGTCTTGAAATTGACGAAATAGAAGCCAAATACTAAAAGTGAATCAACACCAAAAGCTTCAACTTACAGGCAAACTGTAGAGCACAGGTAGAGGAAAAAGTCCTCGACATGGCGGGTCCTTAGTGAAAAGTGGCGATGCACGATGTACCGATAGCCTAAAAAACGTCGACATGTACGTGGCAGGGTTGCCACGGAGGCGTGTCGAACGCCACGTGTCAAGCGGTTGGCCGGCCGCCAGCCGACGAGACACGTTCAATAACTCGCTAGTGCCAACCCTTGGTAAACGTGATACAGTAGTATAGGAACGTTTGGTGTTTTACCCATGGAGGTTTTACCTTGTTTTTAGCGGATATTTTTAGGAATGTAAACTTTAGTAATTATAAAAAGCGGGTGTTTCGTCGCTTCATACCACGCTCGGCTTATACCACGGTGCAAATCACCCAATATTTTTTTGAATGGGTTGATACGTACCGCCCCGGTGTGAAACGCGCGTGGTGCGAAACACCTAAGAATAAAAAAAATTACAATTACAAATAGTTGGGTGCACTTAAGATTCCTACAGTTTTTAGGGTTCAGTAGAAATTAGGCATGAATTAATTTACGCCGACAAAGTTAAGAAATAAAATGTAATCACAAAATAAATTTAGGAAGCCTCACACAGTTACCATGTGATATATTTTATGATATATTTTTGTAGACTACGGAACCTATTATTGCACAAGTGCGACTACCACTATTCAAGTGAGTAAGTAGTAGAATAAATACTCCAACTGCAGTATAAATCAATAATATAACTTGTTTCGAATTTCAGAGAGACTAATTACGAACTTTCCAGGTTTTTCGAGTGGTAACACCATGCAGGTTTTCCCAGATCTGGTATCATTTGAAAGGTAGGCATTGTGTTTACAATTCCCCTGGTGTTAAGGTAACCCCAGGGTGCAACCCAGCAATGGCCATTTATTGTAACTATTACGTGATGTTCATGTTCTGTTGGTGACCCTACTCATTTAACAAAAAATCTCTCGTTAATTTTCACGCAATTTTTTGACTGGACCTTCTATTCTTTCACACGCGTATTCATGTAACCAACGCTTCACCACTACATTTTTTCTTCAACACAAAAAGAACCTTATTAATAGCAGATTAAGAACTAAATTGTTGATTTAAGACTACTCAGTGTATTGAGATATCGCGTTACGTGACTTAATCAAGTGGGTTCACGCTTTGCCAAGTCATAGGTTAACTTTTATTTAGTTGATAGGAACAGAAGATATTTTTTTATGGCAAAATTATATTTAAGATAGTTACAATAAATGCATTTGTGGCGCTGTGGTCCCGTGGTGGTTATCACAATCAGGTTTCCATAATCTCTTAGGGTCTAAGGTTAAGCAGTACTTGACCGTGCTTTTCCGTGGGTGGATACTTAATTTCCGTGGTTAGGTACTTAATTTCCGTGGTTAGGTACTTAATTTCCGTGGTTAGGTACTTAATTTCCGTGGTTAGGTACCTAATTTCCGTGGTTAGGTACTTAATTTCCGAGGTTAGGTACTTAATTTCCGTAGTTAGGTACTTAATTTTTTTGGATGGTTACTTTATTTCCATGGCTAGGTACTTACTTCATTTCCGTGGCTAGGTATTTCATTTTCGTGGCTTATTACTTTATTTCCGTAGGTGGATGCTTAATTTCCGTGGCTGGGTATTTTACTTCGAGCGTCCCCGTGCTTTGCAAAGCACGTTTAAGACTGGACGCGGCACCACGTCGTTTCTCAGGCTTGATAGATTTTAACAGCCCGTGGCCACAATCCCGCTTCCACCAACGCCACGCGCACTTGTTATTCGCTGTTTATTTTCAGCTATGAATAAATGTATGAGTGAACTTAGTTGCTGTAGCAAAGTTCTTGGTACGAGAATTCCGAATGAAGAACGTTCTTTGTGCTTATATTTTGATGTCTATATGTGTGAATATAAGCATTATAATCTACAAAAAAACTTCAGATATAAGGAATAAGTTAGCCTACCAAGGCCCAAAAAATGTCTAAGCAATTTTATCTTATATGTTAATCGCACCAGGGAGCAATTTAGATTAAGTTCGAATACTTTATACACTAGGTTGTTACTAAACAATAATAAAAGAAGAATACCCCTTACTCTTGAATTACGAAACCAATCCCAATCCATGCAATAACTTATTGCAGTAAAAAACCCTTGACTCAATAAATCCTCTATTTTATCTAGCATAAAACAATCTCGAGTCTCGATCAAGTCACCTTTAAAATATAAAAAAAACGAAATCAAAATCGGTTCACCCGTTCGGGGGCTTCGATGCTACGAGTCACAAACACGCATTAATCTATGTTGCGTGTGGTGTGGGTTTTTTACGCCCCTATGTATTCGTCGGAGGTTTAAAATTGCATATTCCATAATGAGTCAGAAAATAATGCACACATTGGTTCGAACTGCAGCACCAATATGGTAATGAGTTCGTCTATAAATTGGGATGGTTACCCACCCACCCGGGCTTACCAATTTTTAATATCAGTAGGCATGTAATTAATTCTATCCATAAGTTCGTCCCAAAACATAACCCTCCCTATTTCCCTCCGACCTCTTAGCAGCCCACGACCTCACCTCTTCATTTATAATGCTGCCTGTGAGTGACTCCTCACATATTTCAGAGGGCATTCCCTCTGACCCCATCTGTATGAGGTTATAGTTTTATGACTATATTTGTCTGCGGTTGGTGGGTTCATAACGGCGGCAACTTGATTATGTACTGTACACTATTTATGATGAGTAGATACCGTTTTATTTATGAAAAACTTGAAATATATAATTCAAATATACTTTTGAATGTCCTCCTGATCAAATTTCGGCCACAACGGCCTTTTTCAACGTAGTTAACTACGCAGGACATATTATAGTGCACAAGTGTGTGCACAAACACAGGTGCACTTTGTATTCTCCCACTCTCATAGTACGATGGGACGGCAATCCGTCACGACCAGGGAGAGATTAGGCGCAGGGCCATCGGCTTTACGTGCTTTCCGAGGCACGGAGTAAGTGATGATTAATTTATAATACGCGCGTTACTTACGAAAAGTTAGAGGTGCGCGCCTTGCTTGGGTTCGAACATGTAAATATACACTGTCACTTAAATTAAATATTTGTTATAATTGGTAAGTTTTTTAATTTTAAATTAATAATTCAGCATTTACAATAACATAAATCATTAGAATAACATAAATTAATGAATGTAAGTATCATTATTAATTAGGTATGCCTCTTTTGTGCAGTGATAGCCTAGACCGTTGACCGACAAGTAAGAGGTCGCAGTTTTGAACTCAAGGCGCAAAGGCACGTCTCACTTCCTAACTTACTATCCGTTTACGTTTTCAACTGTATCGTTGATACAGTTAGTGGTTACAGTGTGTAACTTATAAAGTTAGGTACTTAACTTAGTGAGCTTATAAGTGAATTATTATTCTATTAGGCATAAACACGCATACCGATACAAATATCTGTCTATCAAATATTTGTACGGTGCGGAAATCGAGCGAGCGACACCAGTAAATTGCTCAAGCGCTATGTCAATCGTGACAGCAATTTAGGTCGAAAACCTTTTACAGAAATCTAGAAACTGTTATTTTACTTATCTAATTACAAATTCCACGTGTAAGCCAGCACTGCAAGCTAAATGAACGCAGTAAACCCGGGAACAGACTTGGCAAGAATGCCTCGGAATGTGAACGTACTTAATGTATTCGAAAACGATACGTTTGGGCTGTGTACGTACGCGGACAGCGAGATATTCGGCCAGTTTAATTTAAACATCGGGGATTTTAACTGTGAAATGATATGATATTTTGAATACTTATTTAACCGAATGTACTATATTGTTGGTTAATGGATATTGAGATACTCAGAACGCGGTTTCAGTATTATAACGCTTATTATAAATTAACTACTTATTATTTATTCCGTGAAGCACACGTAAACAGTTACGGCTGTCATAAAAAATATTCTTAAAATTCGGACTAGGTCCAATTATATCTTATCGATATCTTTTTATTTCACTATATTGAGGAACGTTTACAAAACCTTTTGAAAATATCAATTTCAATATTTTCAGATTTTTCGATCGTTCGTTTAACATACATGGGCTGGGCATTACAAAGCATGCCGGGCACAGCTATTGAGAAAACTTCGCGGACGTGTCCAATAGGCTGCATTTTAGCATATTCTGTGAACATGTTCTATTAGTATAGCAGCTGAAGTCTTGGTTGGCTCAATTATTATCATGACTATTCTGGAATATTCCTAAAGATATACAATAAAACTTTTCACTGCAAGTTTATACTCCATTCGAAAGAGATGGTATATTCATTCTCAATTTGAAGTGACTTGGAAATAGTTCATATTTGACTCATATCGAAAAGAGACTAAAGAACGGTAGCTTTGCAAATATTTACAAGTACCTAGTATTGAAACTTTTAGAGTTAATAACAGGATGTTATGTGGATATATATGTCAAAGGTTATCGTGTATTCTATCTGAGAGGCACCAAAAAGGCATTTTTATTACCAAAAAGGCATGTTTTTAAATACAAACCTAAGTTACTGGTAAAGCGGTAAGCAGTGTTGTGATGCGGTTGAGTACACCTGCCTTAGAGGTGCATATTCACTCTCGATTTGAGGATTTCTATTTATGTAATGTTCGGGAAATACAGACTGCAGAAGGGCATTTCACTGAATGAATGAAGATGCGAACTTTTTGCTTTGAGTCGACGGAAATATCAGATAGCTCTATTGTAAACGTTGAAGTAGTAAGACATTGGCCAAGAACGCCTCCCGTGTAAACCTGGCTTGGCTGTGGGTAGGTGTTCTTGTCCGATTTATTTAGAATGCAAGCAACTCTGTCTGGCTAAGTGTACACCCGTCTTTACAGTGCTTATAAGAATTAAGTTCAGAGCTTTTTGCAGATTGAAATATTCACTAATGAGTTTCTAGGGATTAGTCTTCTCAAAAGAAATCATTAAATTAGTTTGGTTTAAGTTACTAATTTATTCTATATTTTTATATAGTTTTGCCTGACAACATCGTGCAGAGTGCTTTCTGTAAAACCTTTTAAGAGTCGCAGCTCTCTTAAACATATTATTTCTAGAAATTAGTTTATATTAACATAAGTACTTTGGCAAGCATGCGAGTTATGTAAATTTTCATAAAAATCATCAGCTAAGTACTAGTGTGCTTAGGTTTTCGTGAGTTCTACACATAATAAGATAACTATTTGAATGGAAAATTATTAAATTTATAGATATTTAATCTTTCTACACATGTTATGAAAAGATGGATGGATAGAAAGGGAGTAAGTAGTAACATGGCAGCTAATAGAGATTATTGAAGAACAACACCTATTGCGCTGCTATAAGATGATGACGACTTTTTGGAAGCTTTACAGTGTTTACGGAACTGCACGAATCAGTTCCGATCTCCATTCAAATAGTTCCGATTTTCGTTGATATACTCAGTCGTTTTGATCATCAGCTGTTTTAGAATCAATCGTTGAAAACAATCGCCATGCGAAATTAATATCTCATTTTCATAATCATAAAATAGTCGTAGTCGAGAGGACGAGGCGTCCTCGCGTGATAACGCACTCAGCTTAACTTGCAAAATATTTATATTTGCAATGCTTTGTAAGTTGTGGGTAATGAATGAGTTTCTTGTCAGTGCGCGTCTGTTTCGAGGCGGTAATGAGAATTCTGACGTAAAATAAACGCGGTAAAAGCTTCTACGCTCTATCTATGGGATTGTTTTTCCGTACTTTCTGTGAGAGAGACGATGATTGAAGATTATTTTGTTTGGTTGAAGGATTAAATAAACGACGACTGACTGCATCTGTTTATTGTATGGAATAATAAAGATATATGCAGTTAGCATTTTATAGACAAATTAACTGATAGACAGACACCAAAAACCCTAGAAAATATTTTAACGGTATTCAAATCTGTAATGTAGAATTCCGTACAAATTAGATAAGATTAGCAAGTTACAATACTTAAGTACCTACGTATTATTTAGATATGAAATAAAACTTTTCTTCATCACTATTTTTAAACACCTTAGAATATAAGAGGCCCCATAGTAATCATCTGTTACAATTGAATAACATAATAAGGTAGGTAAACTCGTTGTGGTTTAGTTCCACATAACCACACAAATACTGCAAATAAATCGTACTCGACTTCGACACAGTGAACAGAGCAGATAACTAATGGAAAATTAACTTTGTGCTTTATAATCGTTTACTTTTTCTATAGACAAACTATAGGTACTATCGTGGACAAAGCCGGTGACAGCTTTCAGTAGGAAATTATTATTATTTCAGAATAAAAAATATATATCTCATACTCACCTTTTTGCAATGAATTATATCAATTCATTGCTCTGTTTCTGCGTTAAATAAGGACAAACCAACAAATAAATTATACTCATACTATGTTGCAAAATGTATCAAATGCCGAGGTATTTTAGGGTATGTTATTGTGTCAAACAATGTTCTACAACTGCTTCCAGGGAGCACCATTAATCAAAGTGCAAAGTAATTGCACTAACTCGTAACGCCACTAACAAATGCACTATATTTGAAATATTATAATTGACCAATGTCTCGGCTATCAATGTGTAGATTCTTTTAAAAAAAGGTACTTAATTCTTATAATAATTATTTTTTACCATTAAAATACCAAGCAGTAGACCCCGCTTAATGGTAAGTTTTCGTCTCTCTAAGTTATTACATATGCGTTGTTAGCTCTATAGGGGACTATGGAAAGGGAGGAGTGATTAAGGAAGGGGGATTATAGAATATGATCCATATGTGCATTGAGGAGGTCCGCCGGATTAGACCTTCAGTGCTCTAACTAACCATATGAAAAATAACACTACGAATACTGTTATTTCACGTCAATATTTGTGAGAGTCACATTACATTGATCAAGACGGCCTCTGTGCTATAATTACGTCATAACTATTATCTATTTTGTGCTAAAACTATCACAAAAGCGTCACAATTCCATAAATACTTGATCGGATCATCTATTCAAAACTCATATCTCAGCAGATACACACAAAGGGAAAATTAACTAAATAATTATTTTGCTCAAGAATTCAAAATATACCGTCCGTCAACCAGTAGTCAGAGAAAACTGTAAAATAAAATCAACAATTTCAACATTCCCTGAAATATTCAACGAGCAACGTACGTCTGATAGTGATGCTTTTATGAAAAGGTTTACATTTTCCGAAATTTACACCATCCCATGCTAATTATAGTTTGTATAAAGGTACATGAACCAAAGGATTCAGGCTTCATACATTACTGAATACGCTTTGAATAAGCATGAATGATCTTTTGTTAATACAAAAGTGGATTAATATCCAACCAACCGTTCGCTCGCTCGCCATGACCAAAGAGCGCTCGAGCGGGACTAATAAATACATAAAATAATTTTCACGATATTGAGAAGTTTCTAAGTGAAGAGATGATCCTAGCTGCAGCATCAGGCTGTGTCTTTTAAATAAATCTATTTATCTAGCTAGGGTTAAATCAAATTAATGAGTGAAAATTCACAGGAATGTTAGGATCGATATAGATTACATAAACACTCAAACTACAAGCATAGCACTAGAGGCTGAAGAGCTACTTGTAAAACCTCACTTTGGCGCATATGTACCAAACCTTGGGTCAAGGTTAAATGGTTGTTTTTCTCATAATATTTTTTTTTACAGGTTTATATATTATAAAACATATTATACATATTATATAGTACTAGCTTTTCCCGCGTGGCTTCGCTCACGTAGACTATAGAATATTTTGAACATAATTTATTTATTTAAATCGAATTAGTATTATAGATACCTAGAAAAATGATAAATCAACAAACTGTACTGCTCATAAGAACAAATTGTACTACTTTAAGCCGATGCCACTACTTTTAGCGTCATTGTATAAGCAGACTTAGGTACAGGGCGAATGACAGTCAATAATAGCGTCGGTATAGCAATTGCAAATATTCGCTATTATATAATAATATAATCTAAGAGATTTCTAAGGAATTTTCAAAGGAAAATCAAGATAGGTACTTATAAGGCTGGTAAGTTTGTCTTTCCAGTATAAGAGAACAAATAAATTTGAAAGGACATTGACAGGGTTTGGACCAAGTGCTGCCCAGGAATGAAAGTAGCTCCAGTGGTATCGTGGCATTAATTTACATCCAAAACAAATATTTAAAAAAAAATTCGTCCCAGGAAAAAAAAGTTTTGTTGTTATTAATTATTTTTCATTAAATTATGAGTATGGGATGTTTTTCCCTCCAAAATACATAAATCTACATCTAATATATTTTATAACATTGTCCTGTAGCACCAAAAGCGGTACAGTAATGGAAAAATCGGGACGGAAATATGCCTAACCCTTTTATTCAAAATCACAGATTTAATTGGGATCAATCTCATTAATTAATTGGGGTTGGTTTTTTTTTTCAGTAGGGCTGAAAAGCGGGATTTCCCGCCAAATCGGGACATCTGGCAATATTACGTAGCACGCAAAACACAAAAAGCTGTTCTATTGTGTCTCGTTTGCACCATGCCATTATGTATATTGGTGCGTTGTTTATTTAAACTTGTATTGGGCACCAATTCCAGTATTCTAATATGGTAGTTGAGAGTAGTCAGTACAAATAGTGAGGTGGCGTTATGTTGCATTCCTATTCAAGTTAATTTTTGTGGAGCAACATTTCAGCCTAATGCTTGTTCTTGTAATGCTTTCATTTATTGATTATATTTATGTCAAAAATAATGTATATTTTTTAATGATCATTAATGTACACTTGCTGATAAATTACATTATTATTAACATAAAAAGTACAATTAATACACTCACAGTTAGGTACATTGAAAATAATTCTTAAGATTGTTTTTTTTCATATAAAAAATGCATAACAAAACCCTGTTTTTCTCTTGACTCCTGGGATAGATTTTGATAACTATTGACCTAAGGAACAAATTGTACTATGTGTTCATTCTGGGTAGCACTTGGTCTAACTTCTATATAAAGATTGGCAATGTCCTTTCGAATTCTAATCCGATTTATATTTGACATTCCAATTTTAAAAGGTAATTACATTGCACCAAGCCAGTTTAAATCAAAAGCACTAAGGAGTATTGATATCAACTTCGATGCAAATCACCCCCAAAATAACTTTCTACCCCTTTTTAACCCTGTTAGGCGATGAGTTTTAATAAAATACGAAACACGTGTTCCATCAATTCTGAAAAAGAATGTTTAAGCAAAATATGAAGTAGTTTGGACCAAGGAATCCCGTTGTCCCATACAAACTTTGCCCCTGTTTTTCACCTCCTTAGAGGTAGAATTTCGAAAAATCCTTTCTTATCGGATAATTACGTCATATAAAAAACACACCCTCCAAGTTTCAGGTCTCTACGATCAGCGGTTTAGGCTGTGCGTTGATCCGTCAGTCAGTCAATCAGTCAGTCAGTCATTCAGGACAAAGCATTTTATATGTACAGATAATTTTAAGGAGAACATTTCCGTCATACATGATTTCTATGTAGCTTTAGCCATTAAGGCTGCACACGCGACGGAAGCTTAAAAAATGGAGTAACTTCTCCCGTTTTCCCAATATTTCCCTTCACTGCTCTGCTCCTATTGATCGTAGCGTGATAAAAAGTATACTATAACCTGCCCAGGAGTATGAAGAATAATTGTGCCAAATTTCGTTAAAATCCGTCGAGTAGTTTTGGTTTCTATAACGAATATACATACCGACAGACAGACAGACAGACAGACAAAAAGTTTACTGATTGCATTTTTGGCATCAGTATCGATCCCTAATCACCCCCTGATAGTTATTTTTTAAATATATTTCATGTACAAAATTGGCCTCTCTACAGATTTATTTTAAGTATAGATAGATAATATATATTGCTTTTCGTTGTCGGTTTCGGCGATTTGGCTTCTAATTTCTAAGAGCTAGCATGTTTAGCGCGCATATTAGGTATGTAACATGGTATACGCATGCATGAAACTACTATAAATATGGAAATGCTTCAATGAAATGATTTGATTGAATGAAATGGTTAAACGTAATGTGAAGTTCTCGCATGTTTAAGTCACAGGACGTACACACTGCAACATATCAAGCTACTATATATATAATTTTTTTTAAATATTTTTTTAATACATTTCTGCTGTACATTTCCAGTATGAACTGACCTTGCTCTGTATATGCTCTTCGTACAACAAGATGTAAACTAAACTATACTGGAAATGTATAGCTTAATATGTTGCCGTGTGTACTACAGTCTCAAACAAATCCAACCGCTTAATAACACGTATGTAATTACCACAAACCGCATTTAATACGTCCACAGCGATATTCATCACATGTTAAGCTGACGTGTCCGCATTCGCATTTTGCCTATTATGCTTAGTCTTATACTTACTGGGTGCAGTTCACTTCATTCTCTTACTTAACGGAGTTTAGCCAACTATTTTTGACTGACTAATCAGAGGTCTACCTAATACCATTTAGTCTGTCAATGTATTTGCCAAATCTAATAACATTGCAGACAAAGCTAGTACAAGAGTCGATCTTTTGATTTCGTATTCTGTAACCGCTTACTGCTAAGTCTAACTAGGCAGTCAAACTAAATACAAACCAGAAATGCAGCAAAATAATATGAAACCTTGCTTGTGATTTAATCTAGCTAAAAGCACTGAGTACATTCTGAACTGAATTTAGACAAAGTCCAAAGTTAAATGAAAAATATACGAGGACTAGAAACTTTGTTAAATGAATGAGTTCCTTTCAAAATGTAGTGCAGTTATTTCAACAAAACTTTGCACGTTGACTGTCCCAGATGGCTGAAACAAATTGAATGGCCAACATGTAGAGCATCCCCATCCTTGCGTCGTCGGTCTCTTCATTACTGAGCATCATCATTGTTGATTTTTCATCTGTGATGCATCGCCAGTTATTCCTATCTATCTATCTACCTACCTATCTACCTACCTATTCTACCTATCCTACCTATCAGTTAGTCGTTTAGTGTAGTGTACCTACCTATCCTATCAGTTAGTCGCTTAGTGTAAGGCATAGTTTGTGGAGGTTGTTGTGCGGATCTGGCCGATCCAGCGCATGGGGCTTCTTCATTTTGGTCATAAAAATGAATAATCATCTGGCAAAATCGAAGTTTTGCGAGATGATCATTCATTTTCATGACCGAAATATTCCAGGATCCTAAGTAGATAAGTGATGAAGAGTCTTGTCTGGATTTTGAGCTTAGTCAAATAGATGCGTTGGTGTCTGCAGTAAGCGCTCTACGGAATATTTTCATCTCGAAGGTATTGATGCAATCTCGACAAGCCTTTTTTAGAATCCATGTCTTTGCACTGGAAATTGATTGAAGTAGGCCTAGAGACCACGTCGCAAAAAAAGTTATATTTAGTGACTTAAGTGATTCATTGAGAAAAGTGTGCTACACAAAGCCGCGATTATTTTTTATATGTCACGAGTTGATCGGGGTCCAAAAGGTACAAAGGTTAAAAAGGGTTATCTGTCTTTTCTTTCACATCTTATGTTATTTACGAAGTACTTAGGATACAAATAGTTACAATTGAGTGGGTTAATAATAAGGTATTATGGTTGTTTGCTTTTTATCATCAGTCAAGAATTTATTGGCAAGGGAATACGAATTTGAGGCCCGGGTGAAACATATTTGCAAGGTCTACATGTCCTGCCACAAGTCTTGTCAGTGGTTTCAACTACATTGGCCTTCAAAACTTAGTACCACATTCTTAAAATTGTAATTTCTCCTAAACTATAGAAGTTAGAGTTTAAAAAAAAGTTTTATAGCTAATTTTATCAACTTACTTTGAAGTTTTATAGAAAAGTCTTGTGTAAGTTATGGAAATTTTAAAAGTATGGTAAGGCCAGCTTATGATATTCTGGTTGTATAAAAATCTATAATTCATAAAAAAATACATACAGCCATACATAGAACCTCCTTTTAGAAGTCTTTATGTAAGATCCATAAAAAAAAAGAATATTAAATAAAGGCTAATGTCCATGAGCGGGGTAAAGGTACCTAAGTGTGACAGATGAAGGGTCAAATGTCGTCCGTAGTTTATCCCTGTAGTAGGTAGACTAAGGTATAACAACATTATTATTGATATATTAAGTTAAGGTAGTTAAAGAAAGTATTCTATCAATCCTTATCTTTTTTCACAAGTAGACCTGCGTTGTCAAACCTCGTGTTGAAAATCAAAACTAATTCATTTCTCATTTAATTTTGTTACTATGAAACAATGTAAAATATACACTCGAAAACATAACCCTCTTTCTGGTGCAGTCGGGTAAAAACAATTGAGTGGTATGACCGTTGGACTGCCAAGTCAAAGGTCGAAGGTTCGAAACCCAGGCACGCACCTCTTACTTAAGATTCTTATGCGTTTTAAAAATATATTATTACTTGACTATGAGTGGTTTAAACTCTGACACAAGGTTGTTCATCAACCATATTATAATCGATACCAAACGATAAGTTTTATATTCCCATTGCCTTTGATTATATTGTAATTGGTTTCTTGAAAACCGTGTTAGTCAAAGTTAAATAAATAAATAAATAAAACGACAAAACTTACCTTAATTATAAAAAAACCAGGCCAAGTGTGAGTCGGACTTATCCACCGAGAGTTCCGTACCACAACACAATACTTAATAGCGCGACCGCGAATCAATACTTGGCTGGATTTTATTATGTTGTTATATTTTAAATATTTACTTTAATCATTGCTAGGTTTGCAAGCGTGCAAACTGTTTGTAGGTTGCAAGTGTTGTTTGATTACTTGTTTTTATAACAGACAAAATGAAACAAAAAACATGTCACTTCATTTTTTATTTTGAATTATACGTTTACCGGTGGATATTTTAGCTGTATAAAAGTAGGACGGACAGACTGTATTACACACAGTTATTTTCCCTATAGAGGATTTCAAATATTAGGCTTAGAACACACATTATATTTAATTACACTTACCTATATCGCTGACTTGAGCCGATTTAACCCGAAAATTGTTCGGTTAACTCTCACATCAACTCCGTGTTTGTTCAGTCATATGGGTACACGTGGATGTTTGCTTAATTTATTGGTAATTGGCATCTCACCACACAAAACCCAATCAACGATCATTACCGATCAGAGGTCAGCTTTCCGATAAAATAAATGTATTTAGGTTGGCGAGTACCTACGTGGGCAAGGGAGCGTATTGTGAAAGGTTATATGTATTATAATGCTCTTTCATGACCTTTTGAAACTCTGTGTGAGCTAGAAGTAATTATCACTACATAGTATAAAACAAAGTCGCTTTCCGCGTCTGTCTGTCCCTATGTATGCTTAGATCTTTAAAACTACGCAACGGATTCTGATTCCGTTTTTTTTAATAGATAGAGTGATTCAAGAGAAAGGTTTATATGTATAATACATGCATATTAGCGTAACCGTGTGAAGCCGGGGCGGGTCGCTAGTTAATACATAAACATCTTTATAAAGTGTTTATGCTTACTTTGCAAATACTACGTATCGAAATACGAAATAGTACGTATCCTACCATCTGAGATGGTTGAATGTCGGAGAGAATTTCGATAACACGGGCGGAGTTACGAGCTTCTATAATAGTTTATTAATAGAGCGGCCGGGGGCTTTATTATTCGCCTCTATAGATTAGGCGCAGGGCCCACGGCTTTACGTGCTTTTCGAGGCACGCGGCGCAAGTGATAATTAAAATAGGCATATAACTTACGAAAAGTCAGAGGTGCGTGCCTTGGGTCCAAATCTAAGACCTCTGACTTGCCGGTCAACGGTTATACCTCTAGGCTATCTTGACTTACACTATATAATATATACCTACTAATATTAAGTAATCATACTGAACTTCGACACAAATCCTTTGATTCTATCAGAATACGCTATCTAGGTATATATCGGGATTACCGAGACCGTGTTACTAACTCAATTACTTGAAAGTCTAGCTTAAAGCCATGTCGACACTATTCTAAGACCGTTAGATATTTGAAATCACGATAGGTTATAAGGGAATAACGCATACGTTATCTATCTATTACACATAGGTTTATATACGTTTAAGCGAAATACCTACGTTTGTCGTATGAGTTTAAATAGGCACATTTTTCTAATGACATGTCAATTTAAAAATATTTATTTGTTTTAAATATTAAAAAAAAAACATATACCTTTAGGCATGATGCAAGTAATAATTTAAGCGCGACTCTTATATTTTATTGCATGCGTGATATTCGCCTCTGAAATTCCTCGAACCTTGAACCTCTTTTCTAGTTGAGCGATGTTTATTTATTCAGCCAAAAAATAATATTGTTTTACAAAATATTTATTGGAAACTTAAAGAAGTTTTCAATTTATTTATTTGAGTTTCATAAATCATTAAAATTTTGCTGAACATCATTTAAGATCATAATTAATTCGTTGAAGGACAGCGTTGGAAAATTGATTTACATTTTATCACCCGTCGGAATTTACCACCGGGATTGGGGAAAAATAGGAAATAGAAGGGTTCGTGTTGAAATAGCCGCCATTAAACACGTTTTTAATTAAATTTTAATTTAACTTTAGGTTTGATGTCTGTCTTTGTTAGATACAAGAGAAAAAATCTTGGAAAAACTAGTCAGTCGCTTTTTAAATTGTAATAAACACATTTTATTTATATTTTAAAATATAGTCAAGGAATATTACCTCTCTTTCAACAGCACTAGGTGCTTCCGGTAATTTATGTGGCTATCAGCTGGCTGATTAAAATTATCATTTTTTATGTGTTTTACTATATTATAATAATATGTAATTGAATCCTAAAGAATATACTTTTATAAGAATATTAATGCTGTCATCAGGATTTACGTTTCGACAATTTGTAAGTGGCAGGCGCTGCTGGGTTGGGGCGGTGACCTAGCCGGAGCACATTAATATCCCACCTCTTAGCCTACCAATGACATGGATTTAGAAGGCTAATTTAAGCACCGATCTAAAATTAAAAAAAAAACAAAAATACCAAATAGCGCTATTCCCTGTAAATATACATCTACTTGTGTATTAAAAATCATAAGGTATGATATAAATAATCATAAAATATTATTAATTATTTTTTTATTAATTATACACATACAATTTTTAACACTGGCAGCATAAAATCATATTTACATTTAAACTTTCGCGTTTCATGATTAATTAAAACTGATATTCATGATAAAAAAGTGGTACAAAAATAATAAGTTATGTGCGTGTTAATCCCCATTTTGTGCCAGTTTTAATTAGTCTAAAATCGTGTACTGAATTCATGGCTTAAATTTACGTTACGGTGTCCCTTACAAGTTGTATGTTAAGTCTAAGTAATGCCTTGTCAAGGCGTCTCTTCAAGACGATGTAGAAAGGGAATTTGAAATTAGTTGTGTGCGGTAGATACGGTAGCTTAGTTGGTGCATTGTCATAGTACAGCAATTGTAGCGGATTCAACCCCCGCTCGTATCTTACTTTTCAGTTTCCTCTAAGTGTTTACGGTTTTTAGTTTTTAAAGTAGCTTAACCTATGTAATGAATTCTAATCATGATATTATTCCTGGATTTTTTCGATGGAGTATAAACATATGTTTTTACATTTACATATTTAATACAGATCTTACTTTATAGGAACCAAACAATTCAGTGACAATTTCGACCCGAAGCCGTCGGAGATATCGGATTTTATATTCCTTAGTAGTGGCTAAAGTCATTGCGAGAGTTAATCCTACATGTAACTATAAATTAATTGAATGAAAAATTTAATACAAAATTTTATTTAAGAAAATTTTTATCATCGAAAAAGAGAAATGTTCAGGTCAATTTGTTCACAGCGGGCTTAGATTCTGAATAAACTTGCAAGTCTCTTTAATAAATCTAATAAAATAAATTTATTCATGACTATTTGCGCATCAAATATTCAATTTTACTTTAAGCCAACCTTAAAATTTGGGCAAAAATATATCTCTACTAAGTTATTACTTAGTACGTGTCTAAAGATTCTAAAGAATACATAAAAGTGGCGTGAAATAATTTATAGGTACATGGTGCATTCAGGGACTCGAAAACTTAGAAATGTTATTAAATAAATATATAATTTTATTATTATTGATTTCATTTATTCATTTTCAATACATATAAAACACATTTTTAGATAAATATATATAAAAAATATATATAATTAATTATTGGTTATTAAAAACCTCATCACATATTTTGACATATCTATTTCTTTTATAAAAAGATAATTAATATTTAATGAAAAAGGGTTAAACTGATTTACAGTTGGTATTTATTGGTCATTGCTCCCTAGAGCACATCCTAATGAAGCACACACCATCGTCTATTCTCAAAATAACGAATTATGACTGGTGATGGCTCGATTTGTGCTCGTGACTGTATAATTACATCCACTGTTATAGTGGATTTACATGATACCTATACTTCGGTATCGATTCCCAATACATTAATAAATAGTTCAAAAGCGAATAAATCCAGTTCAAACATGTCAAATATTAATATCGGGAGCACTTTGAACTGATTAAGGATTGGAGTATAATGTCACGATATAAAATCACAGTCATATATTTCAGAGAATTATTCCAACATATTGAAAAAGAGAAATAAATATTAATTAAAAAGACATGAATATTGTTTTTTCTTTATTTTGTTATATTTTTGTTGCGTTTAGTGGAAGTGCTTTCAGTTATGTGCGACTGTGCGTATTATACTTTAATTATTACCTGTTCTATGCCTTTCTAAGCACGTTATGCCGATGGCCCCGGTTGTCAAAAAGATTTTTGACAGTCGATATAAGTTAGTCGATACCTTAGAGGAAAAATTTTGCCGTATGATCATTCTTCCAAGGTCGATACCCTCATAAAGTCTTGACAACTACTACCCTCTCACAGATTATAGTAGTAAAATAATAGTATTTTTGTTTGGTACGGTCAGTAAAGAGATCAGGATGTCCAATCCCTCTCAAAGGATTGTAACGCATCTGTATTACGTATCTATGAGAGATGGTAATCACATGCATAGGTATAAAAAAATGATTTTCCATAAAAATAGGAAATTAAAGAGAGAAAAAAATGGAAAAACATTTTTTTTGAACAAAATTCTTAGATCAAACATCGCGTGTCACGGTATTGCAATCAAGAATGTAAAGTTAGATCGTGACGTCACCGATGCGATGCGATCACCGATTCCTTTGAAACTGCGATCGACTTCATAATGCAAGGCACCAGCTGCTGAATATGTATGTTCCATTACCATACTGATCTTCGAACATAAGCAAAGAGAGTGCTTGCAGTGCAAAGTACATTGTGAAGTCAAAGTACTGAACTCCTTTAGTACTACTAGTTACTAAGAATAGGAACGTCAATGACCTCTACCTGTAAACTTCTTAACATATTTTTTGTAAAATTTTAAATTATTCATTTTATAATAATTTAATTATTTATTTGTGAGTTGTGACAGCCTAGTGGTGTGACCAATGACTGGCATCAGAGCAGAGAGCAAAGTTTGCATCTTTGACTTTTCGTAAGTTATGTGCGTATTATAAATTAATTATCACTTTCTCTGTGGCTCGGAAATCACGTTAAGTCGTTGACCCTGCGCTTGATCTCTCTCCGGCCGTGTTGGGTTGCCATTCCATCGGACTATGAGAGTGAGGGGATAGAGAGTGCACCTGTGAAAAGAGAAAGTGAGTGCACACACTTGTGCGCTATTTTATCTCCTGCGTAGTTGGCTAATCTCCATTGAGATTGGCCGCTGTGACCGAAATTTGGTCGGAAGGACATCAATATTTAAAAACTAAGTACAAAATCTGTTGCGATTTTGTGCTTGTGTGTGATATTAATTCTGTATTCAAAATATCAATTTAATCAAATTTAATTCAAATTTAATCAAAGAAAATTTTGCGAGTTTCTTATCAAATAAATTCATTTAATAAGCAAATCATGTGCATAAACATGTAAAAAAAAAATATAGATAAAATATCAATTTAATCAAATATTACATTCAGATACCAACAAAGTTGGTCTAACGTTGCAGCTCAAAGCGCTTAATGCATTGAAATAGAACGTGAAAATATGAAATACATTGATACTTCTACAAGCCTCAAATCTAAAGCCGTCCAACAAACACAGCAATGGATTGCACCACTCAAAAGTTTAGCGATATACAAAATATTGCAACGAATTTTCGAATTTATATTTTGTAACATTTTCTCCGAATAGAGACTCGTAAAAGTATTCTGAATTGCATTTAATATATTGAAATGAAAAATAAACTGAATTGAATGTTTTCATATTCCTGATCCGATTTATCCTCGTATCTATTCGCTCATATTCGTAAATTCTGAATTAAAAACACATTCATACAAACACTCACCCTCACACACAAATAAATATAAACCAAAAACAATGATACACAGTTCACAGACGTTTAGATTTTAACATGTGTGAGTTTTATTGTTCTCGTAGATGATTGAACAAAAAAAATTATAACTGTCAGATCTTTTAGTGTTGTGATTTATAGCTGTAATTAACCTTTGAAAATCAGTTGGTGTTATTTTAAAAGTTTGATATTATTTTTAGTCGTAATTATTGAATGTACCTTTCAAAATTAATTATCACTGTACGCTGTACGAAACCAATGTCAATTTTATATTTCTTATCGCCACAGAAGAAGAAAAACTTTGAAGATTGAATTATAATAAATTGCTTGCAATGAGCTATGCATTAATTTACTGTAGATATTTAGTTAAATCTATATATTTAAATCGAATTGTAAGAATAAATTATGAAAGTATGTTTCATAATTCTTACAATTCATTGATCTGTGAATACAACGTTCATCCAGTTTCACGTCGACGTTAATTTGACGTCAACGTATTGGCGTTTGATTCAACGCTCGATATGAAGTCATGACGTTAGATTGACGCAGATTTGACTGATGATGGCCTGTCTTTGGTCACTCCGAGATGAATAGCAATCGTTGTAAATGTCCAGTTTAGATTGGAACGAATTCCGATTGAATGGAAAATGGCTAGCTAGATGATTTGTCATGTTACAGTCAAACCCTTAACCGGTCAAAAGCTCTTTTAACTTAAAAAACAGGCAAATGTAGTTTTGACTGCACAGTCATCAATAGTAAAACACTTGACATAAACAAATCTAAGGTTTTTGTGTTGAGGATATTTTTTATAAATTTGTAGTTTTTTTCACAACAGCTTGATGACATGGCTAAATTATCTATTATATTAATTATGAGTTATAAATTGGTAATATGAGTTGGTATATCTATTGAAGTAATACATAATTATAGAAGTCTTTTTTTTGTCCTCGCACGGAAAATGTCGCTTTTCGAACGGTGAGCAAACCTAACCTAACTGAACCACCTGAACGTCAATCTTATGATGTGTGTGCAATGGAGCCGCATTTGTGACATCGCTTTACCAGGAAATATCTCTCTAGGTATTATTACCCTAACAGTATGTCGTACTGTACTATCGTGCATTGCGGAAATCCTAATCCTAATCATAACTGCCTTATCTTAACTAATAATTTATAAAAGCAAAAGTAAGTTTTCTTGTTTGTTATCTTTTCACGCCTAAACCACTGAACCGATTATTCTGAATTTTTTTATATTATGTACAGAAACGGACATAAGGCACCTTTCATCTCAAACAAAGTACAGTTCCCGAGGAAAACAACAGTAACGTTTCTTATAATAATAGATGGCGCCACGAGTTTTTCGAATCATAATTGAAAATTGATTGGACGCGGTTGAAATCGCGGGCGACAACTAGTGAATAATATAACTAAAATGACTGCTATTGAATGGTCACTACCAAACCTTATTAATTTATCGATTCTTATTTATCTTTCAAACCGTTTTCTTGATCTTGGGTTCTTGTACATCAATGAACATGGCTTAAAATTCAATTAGACTAATCCTATACACCTACAGTAAACTAAAGAGTATTTCACAAAGCTTCTGTCAAAATAAATCCGCATTTAATCTCTTGAATTAGTAGAACAAAGCGTTTAAACACTGAGCACATTAATCACAAAACAGTACATTTGGTGGAGCATTATCTGATGCTTTATGTGAGCAAAGATCAGAGAAGTAAGTCAGATAAGCTATTATCAGAAACTGTGGTTAATATTGTACAGTACCCGCCACGGATCTCTAAGTCAGTTAAGTTAGTCGCTATGCGCAAATACTAACCGTATTTGATATATAATAGGCTTTATAGATTTTATAGATATAGATACGGCTTTACTCACGTATTGATTTCGGGGAATGCCGGACTAGTTTCGAACTCTAACGGAGTCCATTTTCAAGAGCGGGTGTATACGCGGCGGCGTCGCGGACCCCACTGCTCTTGAAAATGAACTCCGTTAGAGTTTGAAACTAGTTAGGCATTCCCCGAAGTCAATACGTGAGTAAAGCCGTATCAATATATCCTACTACTATTATAAAGGCGAAAGTTTGTAAGTATGGATGTATGGATGTATGGATGTTTGTTACTCTTTCACGTAAAAACTACTGAATGGATTTGAATGAAACTTCACCACAATATAGCTTATACATCAGAATAACACATAGGCTACAATTTTGAACCTGAAGTCCACGCGAACGAAGTCGCGGGCAAAAGCTAGTCATATATAAGTATGACTCACGAAAGTAATTAATTTGAAGCAAATTAAATTTTGTTTAGGAAATTTTTATGCATGAACATTTGTTCCTATCAAACTGAATTTTTTGCTGAAACTTGGTAAAGACGATACGATAAATAAATATGTTTTTTTAAAATGTTTTTTTTTTCTTGCATACTTTGCGTATTCTATATGTTCAATCTGTGCATATTCCAACGACATGTATTATATCGGATCGGATCTCTGTGTAGTACATTAAATGGTGTGATGATCACTAACATACTTATTATGAGCTATTTGTCGCTAAAATACCTAAAACGAGTAACTGAAGCTAAACACCCCCGTTCAAAGCTGGGCCGTGACATACACCAGGATGAAATATGGGAATATGTAATCTTTAGAAAGACTACCTAATGTGAAAAGGTTCAATAAAGTGTATCTTTCAAAGCTTTCCGCAGATTTGTAATCTCATTCTGATAAGCTATACATATATTTATTTATTTTTTGTACAAATCTGTGTGCAAGGTGGACTTAATGTTTTAGAAATTTTCTCCTTTGGGCGATGAAGAGATAAAAACATGGTAGATGCACTAATAAGCTACTGAACTGAAAAACTCATTGAAATAATTTACTAGTATATAAACTACACAAATACCTTGTATATAAATTACTAACACATACACAAAAATATTTATATTAAATCACAGGTCGAATGTTAAGTCTAATCTGCGACTCCAATTAACTTACTCAAGAATGTGCTTACGTACTCTGACCATAACACTTGACTGCCACGCCGCAGACACAATGCTATTTTTATTGTTTGTCGGTCACCGGTGACCGCCATGGCGTTCAAAGGCTTCACAAGAATCAGCTAGTGGCCATCCTGATTTCGAGAGGGGAGCGCACTCCACAGAAGAATGGATTGAACAAAAAGGAAGAGTGAAGAAAATTAGAAGAGTGAGAGGGATATTGAAGCAGACAGTTGTTAGTAGACCTTCTTCGTGATTTTCACATAAATAGGAAAAGTGTGAAGTAAGATAGGTAGAAGATAAAACAACGTGGTCAATGCTTGCTATTTCTGTCCGTAAGTATGTTCATCTATTTCAACTATACGTTCGGAATGCAGATAATAATGAATATAATGGTACTAGTGGTGAGAACTGATAGTCTAAAGGTATGACCGTTGACTCTCAAGTTAAACGTCTTAGGTGCAAACCCAAGGCGCGCACCTCTTACTTTTCGTAAGTTATGTGTGTATTAATTAATTTTAATTTGTTCCGTGCCGCGGCAAGCACGTAAAGCCACATGATCTCTCACCAATCGTGTTAGATTGCTGTCCACTGCAATCCGACACCGACCGACTTTCTGTAACAGCAGCCAATCTCTACGTAGATTAGGCGGCTACGAGGGACAAAGTACTTAAGAGATAAGCAAACTCAAGTGCACTCTCTATTCCCTTATTCTCACAGTTTACAAAGCCATTACACTGCTGCATGCATTGAAACTGCAGTGTTAGCCTAGTGGTGTGACCTTTAGACTAGCGAGTCATAGGCAGTAGGTTTGAAGCCAGGATCATACCCCTGACTTTTCATATTAATGTTAGTAATTATTCAAAAACTAGGTTTTTTTTAAGAAAGACTTACCTATCCAAAACATCACATTTTTTTATGATTTTCCTAATATCTTTATTATTTACAGAACATAAAAGTAATAAAGAAAATTAAATAAAAGTCATTTTATGTTTCTTTGTTTTATTTTTAAGGTAAGTAGTTTTATCAAAGGTTTTAGTTAACCATATCAGAGGATTATGGGTGGTTTAAACTCTAACACTCGGTTCTTTAACCTCACGATGATAAAAAATGAGTACCAGAAACTTTTATTAATCTTTGTTCTGTGTCATTACCGAATAGCCCTTCAGGGAATTCAGGTGTAAAGTTATGTAATACATACACACACAAATACGTGTGTATGTGCGTGTATCCTATCAATGTACTCTTAACTATCCTTGCGATGCTTAGGATATTCGATAAAACGATCCATTACGGGATTACAATGGACTCGCCCGTCTGATTGGTATAAAGGCAAGAGTACACCTGCGTCTACGTCTACGTGTACTAGACATGTTTACGTAAAGGTATTAACGATAGAGGGTCTCGATTTCAGACTACTACTCATACACTGTAGAACTTACGTAATACTTATAAATCTAACGTGTATTAATAGCATTATGCTGTGCTAGGGACCAACAACCAATCTTTTGCACTCTCGGACGCTAATCAAGTTCTTAATGAGAAGGTTAAAATGGCTAGAACTTGACTTAGAACCAACTCCAAAACGTCTTAAATTTATTTCAAGCTCTTTAGTTGCCTTTGAAGTCTGTTTTATTTTTTACTAAAAAATATTTTTTTTTAATTTTTATTGTGCCTGAGATATTATTACGTATAGATAGACATTATTTGTGTGGCTAATATTTGAAATCCTTATGAAAAGCCCTTTCAAACGAAACCTTACACAATATACGTGTAATAACAATAACTTTCTTATAATAACAGATGGCGCCACGTGTCTTTCGAATAATGATTGAATTTTAAATTCTTATTAACGCTAGCGAAGCCGTGGGCAAAAGCTTGTCATTAATAGATTCCAAACTAGGTTACGTGTTCTCTCAATAAACGAATCCTTATTCCAAGAAAGAACAGCATAAAATACAAAACTAAGGTCTACAAGTTTATGTATAACGAACGGAAAACCCAATCGGGGTAAGGACGTAGTTGGAACATTCAAATCCATAAATCTTGCGGGCGACGTTAAGTTTTTTATGTCCCGACCCGATAAGTAGCCGCGTCCCTGGGGCATACTTACACATTCAGAATATCTTAGAGCGCATGCTTGCGATTTGTCGTACGACTTTATTTAACCCGAGGGGAAAAAATAAGTATTCAAATTTGCTGCAATGAGTAATTTTAGTCGTGTCTTCTTTTGGCTGTTAAAACCTAATGGCATAGTTTTAACCTGAAACGTGACGTCATGGCTTTCCACGCATCTCACGAGACTCAGTTCAATTCTTATTTAAAAAGGTTAGATGTTATCCTGGAATTATTATTGTTAAAACTTCGTGGACTATGCTTTCATAACTATTAAAGTGATATCCAGGAACATGTAGGTACTTTTGATAATGTAGAGTTTATCGAAAAAGCAACTTTAGTAAAGATCATCCAAGTTAGACAGATCTTACCGAACGCTGCTAATAATAATTGCAATAACTACTAACTAACATAATAATAACTTGTTAATAATAAAGTGAAATTTAGCAAAACTCGATGTCTAACGACCGAGGAACTCATTTAAAATTGTATAAGCAAAATTGCAAGTATGCGCAGTACCTAATGCGCCTGCAGATTTCGCCGAAGCATTTTGTTTTACGAGATAGAATAGAAGTAGACCTGGATTTTTACAACCTCTGATTGTCGGATCACTTATTCTGAGTTTTGAAAATTTTATAAGTTTGAATGTCTTCTCGTAAAACTGACTGTTTGTAGTAAAAAGGTAAGAATTATTTTATTATTGTATTGAAATCTTTGGTTTATTTTATCATTATATCAGAAAGTCGTGATGGCGCATTGGTTACGGACCCGCTTTGCAAGCGCGTGGGTGTGGGTTCGAACCTGGCATGTACCAATGTGACTTTTTCAATGTCATATGTACTTTCTTAGTTATTCTAAGACATCACTGACTAACGGTGAAGGAAAACATCGTAAGGAAACCTGGACTTTAATAGTCTGAAATCGCCAACCCGCAGTTAGCTAGCGTGGTGATCAATGCTCAATCCTTCTCTGTATGAGAAGAGGCCTTTGCCCTATATTGGGACAGTTACAGGCTGATTTATTTATTTTATCAGAAAGTATCACTTCATAAGTAATTTACCGTATGAATGAAAACCTATTTAATGTGTTAATAATTATCATTCAATAGTTGAGCAAATTATGCTGGAATATACATACATAAATTTTGCATTAAGCTACATCCAGTACAACTTCCAGTGAATGTAACTTAGTAGTTAAGTAGAATTTACTCTCAGTAGTGCAGAGTTTCACAGCAAAGTAAAAACAGTTATTGATCCAATAATTTGGTTTGCGCGAGCGAATGGAAAGAATTTCAAATAGGGGAGTGCAGACTGATGGGCAACGTGATTTGCGCTACTAGCACTAGTCTTACAGCTTTATCTTTCGAAAACAGCTGCAAGTGAAGCACAGGAGCGAGGAAACTCACGTATTTTAACATATTCATGAGATATTGTATAAAAAAGAAAGCAGTGTTTCGATTTCTGCAATCGTTGTCACGATATTTTGACTATATTTGTGTGATTGACACAAATATATTTGTGTATGTGCGTGTTTGTCCATTTTAATAAGTTGCCTTGCCTTTTGTTAATATTTCCATTAAATCCGATGGTCCCTCATGTAACTTATGTAACCTATTTTGGCACTGAATACTTTGCAGACTACGAAGTAGTTGTACTTGTCGTAGTATATATTGATAAATCAAGTGTCGCGGGAGGATCCACAATTGAACATAATAACGTAATTACGTAATAAAAACTTGAAGCTGAAAGTCAATCATTATGTATTGAGTAAACCTAGTCTATGCTAACAATGAACAATAATCTTTTAATGTAAGAAAACTTATTGAAAAGCTTTGTAACTGAGCAATCAAACTTGAAAATTCTTTATACAATTTTGTTTGAAGATATCTACTTTATTTAAAGTAAGTCTTTGAACTAACGCAGCGTAATATTTGAAGTGCTGAACATCAATAAAACTAAGCAATTCTAGTCAGGGCTGTGACTCGTCACATTTTTCACAACTATTCTCAGAATCGGTACCAGAATTCGATATCAAATGGAATTTATATTGATATTTTCGTTGAGTCGAAACGTCTGGAGGATATTTTTAAGTGTCAAAGTTTCTAAAGTAATTTCTGAACAAAGTTTTAAGTGGGACGAAAGGTTTTGGATCTGTGCAAGTGATGCCCCTTGAGCATTTGTGTGTAATAGGCAACATTTTGTAAGAGGTCGGGTATTGTTGAATTCGCCGAAGGCTGGGATGAGAGATAAATGTCAGAAAATTTGTCGTTTGTGTTACAAGTTGTGCGCACATTTTTGGGTATAGTTAGAGATACTTTTTAATGGCGACGAAACGTGTGTCAGTGATATAAATATGGATTTAAACTTTAAATGATACAAGTTTATGAAATGATTTGGGTGAATGAGTGCTTATATAGGGTGATTGAACAGCTGTTGTGTAGGCCTATCAAGCCTATTCAAATAATGAATTTGAATTTTATTTGAAAATAATATTTTTAAAAAGTATTCTTGCATTACTATTTGAACACTTAAGTTCGCAATTTTGTAGAAAGAAAAGAATCGTTACGAGATTTAGGTACGTTTTATCGATTTTTTTTCTACATTTAATCATATCAGATGGTAGTTACACACACCCCTTGTACGGTGTATTAGAGGGTTTACTTACATTTTTTTGAGATACGGCAAAAAAACATTAAACAGACAAAATCGCGACAGAAAACGTAGGTAGATATATTTAAGTTATTAGAGGACAAAAAACAGCATACTTCTCTATTTTTTTATATACAGGGTTATTTGTAAAACACCAGCATCCTTAAAAAAAAAACAGCTGTTCGATACATTTTGTTGAGTCATGTGTACATAAATGTATGGAACAGCTGATTTTTTTTGCGATTTCAGGGTTGGTCCCATAGTAAAAGTTGTTCATAATGATGAGTTTAATGATCCCTTTTAAGGATGCTGGTGTTTTACACATAACTCTGTATATAGTGTACGATAACTTAGTTCTAAAATACTGATAATCGACATCTTGTTGCCCCAAAAAACCGCTATTAGTAAATCTGCCTTCAAGGGCACGGTGTTACATTTTTATACCGCCCAGACAAAATTAAATCTACCTTTTAGCATGCAAATATCCGCAATATTCTTAGAAGAGACTTTAAGAAAGACATAAATGGTGTAATTTAGAGATTTTGCACTGTTTTCTCAGGATTATGGCCTCCGTTGGTTTATCTAATGGCATCTTGTATTCGCCAAGTTGATCATTTAATAAGTAAATGAGCGTCATTTATATTTTCTTTTGTGTTTTATTTTTTTAAATTCTCGCGTTAAGATTTCGAGGTTTTGTTGGGATTGGGGGATAGAAAAGTTAAACTTGTACTAAGTCACAAAATACTATATTTTGTAAATAATTTCTACTAACACATGTAATACATATGTTCCATGAAACACCATTAATTTATAAAGTTAACCTTTAAGGAAGCTTTTGCCCGCGGCTTTGCTCGCTTTAATTTAGAATTTGGCAATCAATTCGGGTTGTAAAACACGTGGCGCCATCTTTTTATCATAATAACTTTAATGTTGTTTTAATACAAGACCAAAATAGTATAAGAAGAGTATTGTAGGAAAATCTTAATTAATTT
This sequence comes from Protodeltote pygarga, assembly GCA_936450705.2. Lineage (NCBI taxonomy): Eukaryota > Metazoa > Arthropoda > Insecta > Lepidoptera > Noctuidae > Protodeltote > Protodeltote pygarga. The sequence continues at coordinate 5,541,565 of OW388255.2, read as the reverse complement.
TAAAACAACCTCCGTCTAACAACTCGAGGACGTTTGTCACAAATACTTTTTTTTACAACTGCATCGAGCATAAACCAGTTCGTCCGAACAAATTCTTAGAGTCCACTAAGAGTAAAGAAAATATTAACAGAGACAGCGCGACAGTTCTCAGAATGCTAGTTTTCATTAAAAAAGAAACAAACAGTATTTATTAACGTCACCAGTAAGAAAAACAGGTCGACGATCTCGAAGTATTTAAACAGTTGCGAATGTTATTTTTAAAATTAAACTTGTCGAAAGAAGTTCTTTTGAAGACATTTCGCAAACTTTCAACACGTAGTTTCTTTTGATTATAGGATCAAGCGAATGAAAATATCGTACGAATGCATTGGATTCCAGATTCATGGCCATTCTGAATCTAGATTCATGGCATTAAATAAAGATGAGCGAAAAATAAAGAATATCATTTTATTATTCCAATTTTGATGAAAGATTATAAGCTCTTTCGTATTAAAGTGTTCATAGCATATTTTTATTAACACTTCTTAACATTTATTAGTGTCATAATAAACGGTAAGATCTGACGAAATGGCGATTTTTAAAGCCGTCAAAGTTGTTATTGTAAGGCCACTATCACACGTAGCGATAAAATAAATAGCGGTTTGAATTTAGACGTTATTATTTTTGTGATTTTTTTATATAATACATGTTAGTTTATTAAATATATTATAATTATTTAAGAAGAAGATCTAAAGAAACAACTGATATGGATGAGATTCGAACCCTCGATCTTCGGCGTACCGTGCCGACGCTCTAACCGCTGAGCCACCGTATCCCATAAGAATCAGTCGAAATTTCAAATCTCTTTCTACTCCTAGGGCGTGTGGTGATATCTATCGAAATACATTACGTATCCGACTCAATGCTCCAAACTTTGCAGTTTTAGAAGGCACCGATGCGATATTACCAATTTTCTTAATATTTTTGTGAGTTTTAGCTTATTAAATATATAGGTATAATATGTATATATAAAATAAAAAAATAAATATAATTAAATTTCGTATAAAATAATTATATTTAGAGTTATTATTCCACACTAAGCGCGTTAGGTTTGCTCTCAAGCATTCTCAATAATAAAATAAGTGACATGTAAAAACAAACATTATTAAAACGATTCAAAACTCTGTTTTAAATGTGATAATTCATAATAAATCTGATCTCCTCTCCGAGCCGTTTTGTGTGAAAGTACCCTAAACAGTAATGGTTCTACAAGTTTCCAAAATTCTCGTTTAGTTTGTTACGTCCTGTATATTACAGCTGTATCTAAAAGCAACTTTGCTCCTAGTCTGATACTAAGCCTATACCTTGTATTAGATTCTGGGTCAATGTCCGATTGATTGACGATCTCTCGAATCCCACGACTCCATCGGGATCTGGGTTATTAATTGATTCAAGGATTTATTTAGCTGAGATTAGGAATTACTATTGATGTGAGGTTATTGTTCCTCGAGAATTTCCACAACTACCCTCTAGAGAGATACGAGATTCCGTTTATTGTTTTAATGTTGATAGGTTCTCCAATGTAATCACATTAAGTATCAGGCTTATATGAACAATGTAAATATAAAATAATATCATTTAATAAGCAAAACATGTGCATAAACATGTAAAGAACATACAAAAAAATGTCAATATTGTGAAGCTTAAAGTTAAGAATTTTTGAAGAAAACAATTTTTGACTAGTATAACTTAAACCTGTGACTTTCTTTTATCTAAACGCTTTAACTTGAATGAAATAGAGAAATTCAAAATATCGTCCAGAATTATGAATAGGTAATTTGATAGTCGGAAGTTCAAACTATGTTCGTAATGATCGTTTCTTTACTAGTTTAATAATATTAATAAATAAGCATGACTCACAAAAGTTATTTTTCTAAAGAAATAATTGATTACGAATGGGATTTGAACTCGCAACCTACTGGGTAATGCGCCTAAGAGTGACTGGGCTCTCAGTTGGTCTGCCACTAAGCTATTCATAAATCCAAACGTGTTAAATTTAGATTAAACGTGAAATTTTCTTCTACATTCAACCATCGCAGTTGGTCGAGGGTTCTAATCCCGCTCGTAAATGATTTTTTCTTTCCATAAAAATTTGATTCTGTATAATTTATCCGTGTTAAGACTTTCCTCAATAATTTGCAACTTCATCATCTGACTTGCCAGTCAACAGTCACCACCACTAGGCTATCACGACTCCTAATAATTGGAACTTAATTACTGTAATTTAATCGATAAGTAAAATCAATAAAATCTAAATAAAAAAAATATCAATTGTTAAAAAGGTAGCTTAATTTAATTTATAATATCCAAACTAAATTGTGGAAATAATAAAGTTTTAAAAAGAAAACTAGTTCTTTTCTAACAAATGCCATTATCCCTAGATTTAATCAGAATTCAGCAATAAAAAGAAAAAAATATATCCCAAAAGATTGTGTTATTCCTTCAACCCTCTATTTTATTACGCTGCCAAGATTCACAAAAGAAAACAACTACATAAACCCAATAAATAATAGAAAAATAACAAAAATGAATCTCTTCGACGATTACAATCAGCACGCTCGAGCTGTTACATAAACAACGCAAGTAAATCGTTCATTTGTTCATCCATTCATTCACTTGTACATAAGGAACCTCGGATGTGATTAGTTCAATTGACCAATTTACAAACCGTTCCGAATAGTTCAGCGGTCGTCTAGTATGTCAGTTGGACTGCCGATTCAGAGGTTGCAGGTTTTACACGTACTTTAGTATAAAAAAAAATCACTTAGGTATATAAAATGGTAAAGGATAATATCTTGTTGATATTTATCACCGTTGTGTAATATTTCGGTGTGTAAAGTCATGATAGAGGCCGCAATAATAATAATAATGCCATTACCCTACGCATAGCGTATTCAGAACTTCCCAATGCTTTGGACGTTCCTGTGTGACCTGTCCTATGTTTCAATCTACATATATCACGATAGAATTATATTTGCTTCACTTACGTTTCTAGGCTCGATGGGCCCAGTAAAGATAAAATCAATATAAAATTAAGTAGTATAGACTAACTAGTGCGCAAAGAAACAGTCGTTCTAACGCACACGTGAGCCTAAGTCACTGAGAAAAATACGGCACGACGATCATAGACGTTCTTATTTTAGTTGAAACATAGTACAACAGTAGTCATTCACTCTATTCTGTTCTTGATTGGTGTATCCGTCAATGTCACCACAAAAGTATTTCCCTCAACATCAACTTGATCCCCAAATCCCATTACAAAGTGGATCGCAAAAAATCGCTCTGAATCCCACATAGCCTACTGTCCATCACATTTATCGCGGCAGATGTCACGTCGCGCGAACGTTTCGATCCAGAGCTACGGGGAAATTAAAACACTTCGGTCCACATTGCGCCACTTTTGAAAGTTCATTTGAATCATAATCTAGCATTGTCTATCAAAAAAAGCACGCTGAAAAACAAAATTTGAAATTAATATTTTTGTTGATTAGGCCTATATTTTAAGCAATATGATATGCTTTGGAAATAAACGCAAAATAATTAAATATACCTTTAAATATCTGCCTATACTATATTGTCCGACTGTTTGACCTTTTTCGGTCATTAGATCCTCCTCTACCACGCTGATCTGAGCATTTTAGTGGAAGCAGGCTTGCAGGCCACTCGCTATATAACTTGTGCGCGTTGAGTCTGGCGCAGAGCGCAGCGCCCTCTGCGTGTAAAAAGACAGTAAACTAAAGGCTTGGTTCTCAATAAATTGCTCAAAAAGAACTTATAATATGTACGAACATTTTAAGTAATTAAGCCGTATATCTTCTAACCAACGACATTTGCATGCAAAATTCAATGATTAATTGATTATCGTGTAATTTCCTTCATTTAACTAATTAAGATTCTTCTTCTTCATCGTATGGTTGATGAACAACCTGGTGTCCTGGAACAAACGTAGAGAAGTTTTCAAAAAAAAAAAACGTAAAAATTTTGGAATTCGGGATTTGAACTAATTTCCCCTCCACTTAATCGGAAGTTGGTTATTAAGAACACAATACAAACAAAGCAAAATAAGCTTTTACGAGAGTAGATCTCCCGTTCTGTATCTCTGTAAAGAATCATTAGATCATGACAATATTTATATAGGACTAACCGGAGAAAGAAACTCTTTCAAACGAAACAAGAAGTACCTACTCACATCGGCCACCTAATTACGGAGAAAACAAACATGAGAAAAATACGCACCGAAGCGGGAATTGACCATTATTTAGAGTCTATTAAAATACTTCTGCCTAAACCTTTTGGGAAAATAGAGAATGTTTTGTTGTTTCAACGGCTGTATCAAACAAAAACATACTGAATGCTTATACAGTTCTTTTACCTCAGTGATACGTGGAAGTGATTACGATTCCATTCAGGTAGTTGTTTGAAAGTAAACTGAGGGTCTTGCCACCTCATACAAGTTTAATTAAGCAACCAAAACTGTTTAGTGAAAGCTTACGTTACATTAAACAAACAACCTTCAAAGGTTGATTCGCTTTCTGCGCTTGGTGTCACGGATTTGATTCCCGCGAAGGAAACGTTCATAACATTCATGGAGCATTTATAAAACGTTTCATACGCCAGGTCAGGTCATATGAATTAATGAACATTCAGTGCTAATAATTCATAAAGACATGAAGATTTTATGAAGCGAAAATAAGAACTTGTTTAAAAAGTTTGATTATTTTGATGTTTATTTATTGTCTTAAGGCATCTTAGCCACTTAAAAACATTTTTCTTCCAATCATTTCATCCACTGTATAATTTTTTTTTATAACATTTATAATGTCTTCCTGACCGAATTTCGGTCACAGCGGCAATCTCAACGGAAATTAGCCAACTACGCAGGATATATTATAGTGCTCAAGTGTGTGCGCAAACACAGGTGCACTCTCTATTCTCTCACTCTCATAGTTCAATGGGACGGCAATCCGACACGACCGGAGAGAGATCAGGCGCAGGGCCAACAGCTTTACGTGCTTTCCGAGGTACGGAGTAAGTGATAATTAATTTATAAAACGCACATAACTTGGGTTCGAACCCAAGACCACTGACTTGCGAGTCAACGGTCACCACCACTAGGCCATCACGACTCTAAACCTAAACATTTATACATGCAATGCAAACACTATAATTCTAAATTTTTGTAGAAAGGAAAAATCAATTACTTCTATCGATATTGACCTACTTTTTAAAATAATTAGCAATATTATACTGCGATCTCGACTAACGAACGACGAAGTCACATGGGTTTCTAATTAACGAGGTTTGTTTCTATGACTTCTCGGCAGTAGAGTGAGTCAACGTAAGTATACATATAGGTAGGTTCTATTTAAGATTGCCAATACATAGTACCAAACTACTTTACAGCATGCAAAATACACGAAAACATAATACATTTTATACACATTTGAGCATTATAAACATCGGAGCTAAAATTTTTTTGACAAAATGTTGTAACCATTGCAACTATCATTAAGTAAAGTTAAGTTTAAGAGTGGCCACGAATAATATGAACTTCTCCAACTGGATAAAGGAAGATATTGAAGAATATAATGGAAGAAACAACCGTCCATTGGTCATCATGCAGTAGCCGTGATAAGACCATTGGACTACCAAGTCAAAAGTCGTGGGTTCCCAGTAGAAAGTGGGTAGAAACCCAGACACGCACCTATTACTTTTTCGATTCATGTGCGTTTTAAAAATTAAGTACCTATCACTTGCTAAGAACGGTAAAGAAAGACATCGTCAGAAAACCAGCACACCTGATAGATTTTTAAGGGTAAAGTCTGCGGGCTGTAGACTCTGACACCAGGTTGTTCATCAACCAAATGGTAAAGAAAGAAGATCGGTCATCGTGTTGTACGGGTAGGCACTATACTCTTACCTGGTAGATATTCCTTCGGTTCGGAACAAACGATTAACATCTACCTAATTGACAGATGCACAGGTTTAAAGAGTAAAATATTTTTTAGGTCTGTATTTCCAGATCATTTCAGAGTGAAAGGCATCTTAAAGGCAAGTAGGCTTCTCCATAAACTAGCCGTGGTCCAACACAATATTTATTTACAAGAATAAAAAAAAAGTTATGGTAAGTAATTTATTTACATTTGTAATTTATTTACCCTACATCTACCAACCATATCTACACAATTTCATCAAAATTCTTAATTGCGGTCAGACATACATCGGCTCCTAATAGAAGGCCCATAAGTGTATGAAATATTTATAAGCTGTAGCGAACCAAAGGGAAAATATGCAAAGATCCTCTCTACTTAGAGGGACAAGGGTATTAGCCTACCTATATAAGGTCGGGGTTAGAGATGCCCAAATGTGGCAACATAATATTATGGATAGGTAAGTTTTATTACATTTTTAAAGCGCATTAATGCATGCGAAGCAGTCTATAATGTAATTTCAAATTTTAAAAAACCATTACGAGCGGATATGCTAGCTTTCTAGTACATATTCTTGTTGAAGAAGAGGATTTTGATTGTACTTTAATCACGAATAACTGAGGTGACAGAGCGGCTGGTGATCTTAATAAGACCGCCGCACGTTCTTTAAATTCAAATTGAAGTAAGACCTTATACCTTGCTTCAATAAAAATAACTATGTCCGGGTTTCACACAAAAAGGTTGAAACAGGGGAACCTATTAATAAGCTCGCGCCGTCCACCTGTCTGCCTGCAACACTGGATAGCTAGTTTATTTTTTTTAAGTTTATTTTTAGTTTAGTTTACTCTAGAAACAAGAGAAAAATAATAATAATTAAAATTGTATCACACTGCATTTGTGATAAAATTATACATTAGTAGCGTGTTTTATATTCATTACAAATTCATAGGACTGCAATGTGAACAAATCATCTAATATGTATTGATGTAACAGAAATTACGTATTTGTTAATTCATAAATTATTGAGTTGTTTTGTTTAAATTGCAAGCTTGCCATTGGATTGTATACAGGGTGTCCGGTAATGAAAAGATAATCCAGCATGTCCACGTGGAGTGGCTGAAGCCCTACCCGACTCACACGAAGTGATTACACCATGTATGTTTTACGATGTTCCATACCTTAAAATAAAACGATGTTTGTATTAACTTTTTTGGGTGATGTTATTTCAGGATTCGGATTCACGCAGCAACGAAACGATCGGATCGGTGTTTTTTGTTGAAGATTAAAGACCGGAGAGTGACATAGGGAAAAGATCGACCTACTATAGAATATATTATATTAGATTCTAGACTCTTCAGTGTCATCGGTTTGTTTTATCAGATTTATGTAGATAGAAATAAATGCTATCTATCTCTTACTCTTAATCTATTATGCGATTTACACTTCAAACTGTAATGTAAATCGTATTAAAAGTGCTTATGATCAGCCGTTTCGCTAATGAAGTACGCGCAAGATCATCCTCGTACACCCCACAGTGCTCGCACCACGACTGCAATATAATATTGCTATTTCACTTACTTAAAAAAACGGCGACGGCGATGTGTTGGTTCTTTTAAGTGAATAACCCTCTTTCTGGCGCAGTCGGGTAAAAATAGCAATAGACGATTAGCTGTTGGACGTCCGTGAAACCTAGGCTCCAGGTGAAAATCAGCGTCAAGTACTTGACATAAAGCTGATCTAGAGACCTATTTGATACAGTCGTGGGACACAATACAAGTCGTGGGACACAATACAAGTCGTGGGACTTAAAATTTTAATTGTTATTTTCTTTTATTTTTATTTGTTTCTTTTTTCCTATAATATAAGTACCTAGTTTTGTTTGTGTTGCATCAAATAATTTTTCACTCATTCATTCAATAGAGAATAAAAACGACAAAAACTAATTTAACGCTGGTTAGTAGTGGTAGAATTATGTAATTATGTGTGTGGCTGAATCCGTGGCTTAAGTTTTCGTTAGCTGTCACATACATCGTGCATAGTTACGGTTCCAATAAATAATCCTAAAGCAACACTCAAGTAATTTAATTGGTACTTGCTTCAACACTTTCCTTTATATTCTGTACCTATTTACTATAGGCGTCTTTGCTTAAAGGACTGATTGCTCTTCCTAATTGGGTGTTTTGGTACCCGAAACTTTGGTACGTTATTCTATAATGGTTGGTATTTCCTTCTAGAAAGTTTTGATAACGATCAACAGGTTGCATAATACCCAAAAGGATCTCGTCGGTATTAATTTTCTATTTAAACAATTTAACCTCGATTTTCAGCTACAGACACTGTGCGTGACACTGATACGATTGTCTGTCATTTATTTATACTATAACTGACAGACGTATAGACTCGAAATTTATCCCATTATGTAGTATACCTGTCATTCCGTAAAATACTCTTTCAGCAACAGAAATAACAGATCCCACTTCCCTAGAGACCTCTAAGACCAACTTGCCTAACCACCTTGTTGCCTATGTAGGGTATGTAATTAAGTAAAAGTCAGTGAACATACAATACAATCGAGATTATTACATTTTATTAGGTCGCAAACAAACATGGAGTAGGCGTGCAGATGTATTCTACCTGCGCAGCTGTGTCCTACCTGCGCAGCTGCGTGCCGCTGGGGAGTTGACTGTCGTCATCCGGGCCGCCCCTGATATAATCATTGCTCTGTGGCCGCGGGCTATAGTTGCTAGGTTACTGATGTAAGATTGCTAGAAGTGGAAACAATTTTTTTAAAACAGTTTGTGATGCTTTCGAATCATCTTAGGATTAGTCTTATGAGGCTTATCATCATAATAATTGGCACTTATTTTTTTGTGTAACCGAAAATGAAGTCCATCTCTAAATGAAAGTTATTGACCGTAAGGTTAATTGCCATTCATATCTCTGTTTAAAAAATCATCTTATTGAATATATACATACATAAAAATAACACATAGGCTGACATAGGCTACAACTTATCAACATACCACGCGAGCGAAACTGCAAGCGGTAGCTAGTAAAAAAAAATGCAAATTATTGCTTACAAATATATAAACTTTTATAAAAAATAATAAAATCATGCGAAACGAACATTAAAGTTCCAAATTTTCAAGACGTTAGAAGAAAACACATAACATCGTATAGTTTCTGTCTTATAAAAATGGCTCTAGCCATTCAGGGAATCAAATCTATATACGTTTCTCCGATAAAATACACACTTCTAGCAACTAAACATCTCAATACAAAAGACGGAATGATTCCCTGTGGAATCCTTCAGCGCGTATTAAGACCTCCTTCGGCTAATATTCTTCAGTATTGGAGGAAACTTCTTCATGATCATAGAATGCATCATATATAGTGCAGTGACTTAACTTTTATCCAAACTGTATGATAGCACGTAACTTCGCTATGAGATTTTTGGTCAATGATGCTGATTCCGAGACGTATACGAAAGGTACCTAATAGTTGTATCTTTTATTAATCGAAATTGAAAGGATTCAACTATTCGGTACTTTAAATACCTATTCACGTTTAAACGGGAAAGAAAGAGAAAGGGAAAGATATCCCATGTTTTCGAGCAACATAAACTTAGGTTTATGTACTCCATGATAGACTAGTGGTATGACCGTTGGAATTTCTTCTTATTAATATCTTCTTTCTTTATCGTATATGGTTGATGAACAACCTGGTGTCAGAGTATAAACCACCCGTAGGCTTTTGAAATATTTCTCAGATGTGCAGGTTTCCTCACGATGTTTTTTCTCACTGTTTTAGCAAGTGATAATTAATTTCTAATACGTTCTATAATTCTAAAATCTAGAACTGCAGGCCTGGGTTTCAACCTGCGACCTTTTAATTACCAGTCCAGCGGTCATACCATTAGGCTATCACTGCTACGAACAATTGAACTGGAGTCAAAGGTAGCACGTTCAAACACAGAATTTTAAAAAAATTGAGAGCTTATTAAGGAGGAAACCGTAGGTAATCCTAAGATATTTTTAACAGTGTGGAAAGCCATGTCAGAGGCATATAAGTCTTAGACTAGGTTGTTTATTAACCATCATCATCATCATCATCATCATCATCATCATCATCCTGTATAAGGCCACTGCTGAACATAGGTCTCTCCCAATACGTACCACTGTTTTGCTTTGCCCATAATCGCTACGCTCGGTGGGCAAGCAGGTTGGCGCAGAAGTAGGTGATTGCTGTTACACAGAAGGATGTTGCTGCCCATCCTCTGATCCTCCGGATCTTTCCCTTTGTCGCTTCTTGCGAAACCCACGGGACTTGTAGGGGTGGTTTTATTCTTAGGCAGGAAACCACACGGTACATTAACCATAAGATAAAGAAAACAAAGAAGAATTGTAATAATAGACTCACATCATCACATTATTCATATTATTTAAAAAGTCTTCGACTTATAATCGAAAATTACTTACTATAAAGTAGGAACGTTTTTGGAGGACGGGTCTAGACCATACCATAACGTCTAACTTTGGCCCTCCTGTTTTTAAAATAGGTGTTCGCCAACATGGACCACATAACCGCTTACATGCGTACGAGGTCAAACAAACCTTTATCATTAAAAAATCGTCAATTTAATCTAAAATTGTTAAACTACCCCAGCATCCAAATCCTATAATTAAATCTCCGATAATTTCACGCAAAATCACGTAACGCTTCTTGGGTTCCAACAAAATCTCGCCGCAGGTACAACTTTTAATTTCAGTAAATTATGTTGCCCTCATTAGATGCCTGCTAATTAGTCAGTTTTTAATTACAAAGTCAGCGTGATGCCGGCGCCGGCGCTCCCAACAATACTCGTTGTTTCATACAAGTTTGTTTACTGAATTTTAACTTTACTGGGGACGTATGTTCGTTATACTTGAAGCTACTGTCATGAGCCCAAATTGTAAACAAATATAAACTTTTTAGGTAATTATCCCAAAAAACATTAGAGAGCTATAAATAACACAAACGTTCAATATTGAGTTCGTTCTAAGCCAAGTGAGTTTCAGCTTCCAATAAACCAACAAATTCTAAGCCTTGGCACTGACTCCTAAATGGACGTCTATGTGTTTTTACAGTTTATTTGTGTTTTGAATGAATAAATGCATCATACATTTATTGGATTGCTAAAAGTTGGTTTTATTTCTTAACAAAAACTTTAATTTGTTTCAAGTTCATTTATTATTGAAACTTTGAAATGAACATCCGACGAAGGGTTTCGTCCTGTACCTCCAAAATGCATTTATTTATTTATTTAGCTTACATAACATCGTCCCACTGCAGGGCAAAGACCTCCCGTCTCTCCTTCCACTAGTCTCGGTCTAATACTATCTGAGACCAGTCCTTCAGATGTGAGTTGAGTTCATCCCCCACTTCCTCCTGGGTCTGCCACGAAATCAGGCCGAAATGCATGATCATCATTACATACATTTCAGCCATAAGACGTCCACTGCTGAACATATAGGCCTCCCCCAATGACTTCCAGTTTGGCCGAAATGCATTATCCGAAGAAATACTTCTGGTGTTGCAAGTATCCATAGATTATGATAAACCCTCACCATCCAGTTTACCAGTATAACCGGACTAGTTTACCACTTTAGTAGTATAAAAATAATATTTCTATCAAATATTTAAAAAATATTTTCGTTAATATCAGTTGTCTATAGTTTACTGGCTATATTATGTGTTTAGGTGATTACAATGTCAGTTGACTTTTTAATTTCAATATTATGTGCTAAGGAAACTTTTGCCTTAAGATTACGTGAGTGAGAACTCGAACTTTGAACCCTTAGGCGTTCGTTCGAAGTATACATTTTTTATAAAGGTAGGAAGTCAAATAGCCTTAAGTAATATAGAAACTTTTGGAACAAAATTGTTGTATAAAATATTGTATGTTTAGGAATACATTATACATAGTTCAAGTTCTTCTCCAAGAATTAATACAATATTTTTAGACAAAGAAGCTTTTTTTTTGTTGCAAAATAACACATTTAAATATTTGGTAAGAAAAAAAACTTTACAAACTTCAACTTTACGGATTTGCTTTGCATGATTGTGTTAAACAAATAAGTATGTATATTGTATCAAGTATTGTCTATGTTATTAATAATATAATTGACCATTTAAGTTTTTCATTAATCATTACGATCTCATTTATCATTTGGGTCAACTATCATGGTATCAATTACTGGTATTACTGGTAGTAACTAGTAATTGATATCATAATACACAATACAAAAAAAAAAACAAAATAGTAACGTTCTAAAAAGTAGACTACTAAAAGTCAAATGTACTTCTATATACGTATAGATGTTCTATTTTGTAAATCGTGATCAGCATCTTCAGTGTCCTTACCAAAAATGTATTCAGTCTAAATAACAAAATCCTAGAGCTAAAACGTTCCAGAAAAACAGAAGCTTGATTCCTTCAAGATTACTTTGAGGCGCAAGATGACAGATAACACTGGATTACTAGACAAATTAAGCTTTTCTAGACAATGCCTTATCAGATAATCTAAGTTTTAGAAGGAAATTGAGGCGCTATTTCAGACCTAACTCTTAACCCCTATCAAGTCGAGGATTAGTGGCTTTATACCTAGGTACGTATATCAATGTCTGAAGTTTTAAGGTAGGCGTGGTATGATAACATTGTATAATTAAGTATTCATTAAGAGAGCTGTTGTCTGTGGACGTGTGTGGTAGCAGTTGGTTATTACCGATGTAGGAGTACCTACACAGTGCTGAACAAAACTCGTCATTGATAAACGATTTAAACCTTTGAGTTGACAAGTTTTTGAACGATCAGGGCTAATAAACTTAGCGTCAAGCTGATGAAAAATGAGGATAAACTTAAAAGAAAAATAAGAGAACATTGTGAGTTTTCACTCACAAAGATAAGACAAAGAGATGTCACTCGATTATGTCTCAAAGAGCCATGTGACAACTGACAGAGTATGGTACTGTAGTTTTGATGTTTCGCTTGTAGATGGTAATTTGACTATGATACAAACTGAATTGTGGATTTTAGAATTGATAAATGCGACACCTATCAACGTTTTGTGCTCGCTGTAGTACTCTGTCAATGCAAAGTTTGAAGCGAAAGTACAATAACTGGTAGACGTAGCGACATATAGATACATCTTCGTTTTTTTAATATGTTGGTTAATTTTAATGATGATAGGCTATGGTGCCGAGGTGATTTTCACAATGGCTACAAACCCACCTCAACCCGCACTGGTTCAGTTGGTGGAGTTTGACAAAATCTCTCACCTCAATTGGAGTGATAGCTTTTGCCCAGTAGTGGGATAGGGTAGGGGCTTAATTATTATTACTTTTAAGAAGTTACACGGTTTATTTATTTTCTCATAACCCAAGTTTTTTTCTAATATTCAAAGTGAATTCAAAAATAGACTTAGAATATTTTGTTAGGAAAATATTTGAGATATCACAAAAGAAACACAAAACCACTCCTTCGAGACTTTGCCGTCTTAAATTCACATAGCTAGCCGACCTCCAATCATAGCAAAAAATTCAAAGGGTCATTTTGTGGAGTACAAAATGTGGTTTCCTTTCATCGATTCTTTAAATCACGCGGTTACTTAGCAGTGAATGGGTGCGATCGGTTCATGGGGCCGTGAGGAGTGCGGAGTGGGCCCGTATGAGTGCGCGTCGCCGTGAGTGCTTTTTGGTTTGAGAGTTATGTCATACAGGAAGGAATTTGAGACAGAGCTGCGACGTTTTCGGGACTTAAAAGGATCATTTTCGGAACTTTGACTAGCATTATCATATTTGCTGGTTTTAAGATTTGGCTCATTGTTGTTTTTTCAATTTCCATACAAGAATTTGGATTCTAACTCAATATTTTGTCTTGAAACCGGCTCACTAACACTATTTTCTGCCAGTCCAGAAAAACGAATGTTCTGCTATTGGAAAATAATCTTTATCACATTTACTTATTACACATACGTAATCACATATTCTTATAAAATTATACAATTAGTAAATGTGATTGCATCAATCTTTTATTTATGAATCGTAACTTCATATGAGTTTTCTGTTGGTGTTAATTATAATTGCAGTACACAGCTAGAAAACAAATTCCTAAACAGATAAGTAGTCGTAATTTTGCAGCTCGTAAAACCTAAACAATCTAGAAGTCATTGGGGGAGGCCTACGTTCAGCAGTGGACGTCTTAAGGGTGAAATGATGATGATGATGATGATGAAAACCTGAACCGTCGCATTTTCGCTACAATTTCCGGCCCCTATGTTTCCATCTAATGCGCCTCTTTCGTCCAATCCGTACTTGGGTCACGCGCGTTCGCGGGAGCTCAGAAAATCCTTTTTATCCGGCTGGCTGATATAGCGGGAATAACTTAAAGTTATACGTACGCTAGTTTATTTGATGTTGGACCGATTATTATTACAGCTATTATGGCGTAATTGCTTTGTTGTTTAGGAGCTTTTTGTACCCAGCAGCGGCGGAGGGTTTAGGGTTGTGTAGCCTGAAGGTGGTTTAAGATATATTTTATGTAGTGTTTTGTAAAATTATATAAGATCTTTCCTTTTAAATGTAAAAAGTTTTAGAATATCTATCTGCTTCTTCCTCGTTCCCTCAATTCAGATGATTATAACCAACATAAACATAAATGTGTCTCCATTTAAATTAGTCCATGTTCCAATTATTTAGAAGTTGATATATAGGAGTTATATATATAGCAAAAATCATTACACGTTAAAAACAACATTAAACGTTAAAAAACTAATTTAAAATATGGGTACCTAATGTAATAAGTAACATCATCAACAATACTCTACTCTACACTAACTCTAACTCTACTCTACTTTCTAAAATATTTAGCGATTAAAAAGAAGAACCATATTGGCATAGAAAAGAATCCCTCTTTGATGTACTTAAGGACCTGTCCTTTACCATACATCTTCCTTAATCTTGTACACAACAATATCAAATGATAGTCTACGTTTTAATCGGTAATTATACAGTCGCTAATTAATGAACGAAACCTCTTCAAGGAATTTAACCAGGAATACCAAGTTTATGTGAAATTTGATCAATTTTGTGTTATGATTAACTAAAGCTTCAAATTTGGCAAATAAGTGAATTTGAAACTTGAAGGTTACTGTTAAACTTCAAACCCAATTTATGTATGAACACTTTGAAATGTTGGTGCAAATGTGTATGCATTGGCACGTATTGTCTGATTAAGGAATTTTGCAACTTATGCATTGTAAAAATAGGGTTGCCATTCTATTGCCAATTGCTGCCAAGAATTACGATTTGCGTTTTTTAACTGACTTCTAAAAGGAAAGAAAAGGAGGAGGTTCTAAATTAGATATAATTTTTTTAAATATATTTTTTTTGCATAGAAGTTCTATTTACAAAAATAAGGTGTTATTTTTGGTGGGTTCTTAAGTGATAAATAATCATTTAGCTTTGCGAACAAAAAAAAAGTAAACGGAATCCCTATTGTGCGACTACCGTGACTTTTTATCTCTCAATTATCCACTAAAGTAACAGAAGTTAAATTTGAGTCACACCTTAGAAACAATGCTACTTTCAGTGTTGTAACAACAGCTATTATTATTGATAAGGAAAATACCCCGAAGAAATAGGTACCTACATCTAGTACACAATCTGCCATATCGCACTCAATCAAAGTGACAGCCTTACTTTCCTGATCAAAGCTGCGTAAATATCGGGCTGTCACAGTTACTAAAACATACTAAAGCGAAATATCCTACCATACAACTGGAAATACCTAGTGTAGTAATAAATCCAGTAAAGCAAATTCTGCTAACTCACTTCAAACAGTTGAAACTAAGGTTAACATCCCATCCAATTTATCTATACGAGTGCGGTGGCCACTGCCCAGCTGTGGGCTTATAAACTGGAACTGCCGGACATACCACCTGTTATATAAATTGCGAGGATAAAGTTTTGGAAACTATACCTGGAGTTTGTGATTAGGGTTGATACTTTTGGAAAAAAAAATGAAGTTGGTAGAATACAATGAAACAACCCCTTTTACGGATTCGTCGCGTAAAAATATTTTTTTTTTATCAAGTTTATTTTTGTCAAGTTTCGACTGCTTTGTAGCAGCAACAAAAACAAATGCAGAGGTTATTGAATGAAATTATAATATAAGAACCTATATAAAAACGATTTCAAAGCAAAATACGTAAAAAACATAACCCTTCCTGGCATTTGGGTAAAAAAGGCCTAAAAATAACACTAAAACGTGTTTTAATCATCGCAAAAGTCGAAGTATTTCCGGCAAATAAAATAGAAGACGAGACAGCCCTGTGAAGTCAATTTCTCATTAATTCTCTTTAACCTTGAGTGAAATATCTTTTAAATAAGACCAGAGGTAAGGAAATTAGATAACTTGGTGACGCCGCCTCCGCGCCGGCACTGTTAAAGGATTACAGAATTACTTGTTATTAAATAAAGGGCTTGTTTTTCAAGATATAGAGTAATAAAGACTGGAATTTTGTATATAATAATGCTGTACTGATCATGGCTTTAAAAGTGCACTTCAGAGCCTTTTCTGGCGTGCATGGTTCGATCTCATTTGATATTTGTTCATGTGACAGCTCTATGTTTACCGATTTCTGCTGAATGCTAAACTCAGAATTGTAACTTTCATTCATTATTATCATTTTTCAGAAATTAACCCTTGGAAGTAGCATTTTAGCATTTGCACCAAAGTAATATTTGCACTGCACAAAAAACATTTACAATATATTTTTAGCGCTAGCAGTACTACGAGAAAGACGCAGGGGGGAGATGTTTTTAGGGAGTGTTAGCCCCACATAACCGTACGTCCTCGGATGTACGGTTTGCGGTAGGAACATTTTTTACTCCTACGGACACAAAAAAATGGTCGCCATTACCATGCCACTATGAGTAAGCGATAATATTATGAAAAAAATAAATATGATTATTAGTATTAACATAAGGTTTCATCCTCACTGTATGAATTAGACAAGCAAGGTTAATCAAAATTTTCGCAGCATCGTCTACTCAAGACATTGCTGCTATTAAAGACCCATGTTGATTACTAAACATAATTACCCCAGTGGAATCATCAATCTTGTCGTTTTGTATGACGGTGTGCACCCGGCAAGAATGAAATAGGGCGACGGATATACCCTGAGGTTGTCATATACTGGTCGATCTCAATTTGAATAAGGTCTTTGACATGAATAGATGAAGATCAAAGACTGGAATTGCACTGTGGGGTGTACAGGGACCAATAAGAGACGTGTTGAGCGGTCAAAGGATATATTTTATTTATTAGGTGGAGGTGAGTCAAACACTAAAATATGGCCAATTTTAATGGTTGTATTTAGGATTAACAGGTATAAAAAAGGATTTAATAATTTTTTTTAGTTCATGAAATTATTATTGAATAAACATTTATGCGCCAGTCTTCTATCAAATTAAATAAAATAATAAATATAAATAAATCAGCCTATAACAGTCCCATTTCAGGCCAAAGGCCTCTTCTCATACAGAGAAGGATTGAGCATTAATCACCAAGCTCACTGTGGGTTGGCGATTTCAGTATATTAAGTCCAGGTTTTCTTACAATGTTTTCCTTCACCGTTAGTCAGTGGTGTCTTAGATGATCTCAGAAAGTACAATTATGACATAGAAAAAGTCACATTGGTACATGCCAGGTTCGAATCCACACCCACGTGCTTAAAAAGCAGGTCCGTAAACAATGCGCCACCACGACACGAAACATTCACCAGACTTCTTTAGAATACAAAAATTTTACGCCACATGCTTATTAAAATAGAAATTTTTTCAAAAGATTAAGCATAAACATATTAGAGTATCAACTAAGTTTATTCCTAGATGATCTGGGGATGCACGAGCAATTTTTTTTAATTCATCGCCTTTTTTCACTATATTCTATAATATTCTCCTGACCGAATTTCGGTCACAGCGGCCAATCTCAACGGAGACTAGCCAATTACGCAGGAGATATTATAGTGCACAAGTGTGTGCGCAAACACAGGTGCACTCTCTGTTCCCTCACTCTCATTGTCCGATGGGACGGCCTTCCGACACGATCGGAGAGAGATCAGGCGCAGGGCCAACAGCTTTACGTGCTTTCCGAGGCATGGAGTAAGTGATAATTAATTTATAAAACGCACATAACTTACGAAAAGTCAGAGGTGCGCGCCTTGGGTTCGAACCCGAGACCACTGACTTGCAAGTCAACGGTCACCACCACTAGGCTATCACGACTCTTTTTCACTATAAGCTTTTAATAAACAGATGAAGTATCACAGAAATTTTCTAAATAATATATACAGCATCAAAACTCGGCCACAAGTGTCAATATAATTCCACACAGTTAGTGGCCGCACCTTCGGTAATCACAGGCGTAATTACCGATACCGGGTTAATTACACAACATTAATCCACTGAGGGCACACCAGCAATTATGCTAATTATGGATATATTATGATTGGTATTCCGTGGTTTAGAAATTTTGGTGGAAATTAGAATATAATTATCAACACATTAGTGTCTCTATTCAGAGTAGGTTTCCTTCTAGATATTTAGCAGACTACACGCGCTAAGTGCCTTAAATTTTTTTCTATATATTCAATTAATATTAAGAATATTATTATTGAAAACTGAACAATACTGAAAATATCGATTCAATTATATAGTTTGCAAGCAAACTATTTTGAACATAGAACACCACAAAAATAAAGAAATCACATCTTAATTGTAACTTGATTATGAAATTAACCTAATTATGATTATAAACATTGAACTAACAATTCGGGTTTCACTACTCTTACACTATAGTCTAATGTTTGCTGATAACAAGAGTACCTACATCAACCTTTAGTGAGAATTTGTACTTACGTAACTAAACTGATATTTAAATAAAGGCCTACAAAATGAATATAAGATTCAATACAATATTTCAAGCTTATCAACTAAGCAGTGACAGTTATTATCTCGATACAATATACTAAGCACATTTCAGAGTTAAGTGCTCTTGCCAGGCGTATTTATTTTAATTAAAATCGTATAACATTAATGGGTCTATTAATTATAAAAGACACTTATCATTGTTAAGCAATAATTAAGTTGACATAAGATTATTTGTGTTGTTAGTATAGGGAGTGAATAACCGACCTTTGTCACTGTTTCAATTTTGTTAGAGCTTTACAAGGCGCCGGTTGTGTAGCGTGTAGGCTGAAGATCTTACATTTAAATATTATTATATATAATATTAATATGTGTAGTTGTGTACATATAAATAAAAGATTACACTCTGTCAGTAGTTCGTAATTTTGACACTATTATTTTAATCAACATGTTGTTTTGTCAACTATTTAGAATCCATTTTTTCCCTAGAAGGTGAAATTTTAACAGTTACTAAAGTAATAGGTTACTATTTATATATACATTAGATAATTGGTTGGGCGACTTTAGCTGAAAGAATTCATAGATATATGTTAAGAAGAATATTGACAACGCTAAACATGAATGGATGGCTTGCTCCCGCTGCGCTGTCTAAAAACTCTCGGTAGGTACCCAATACCGAATAAATCCAGTCTTTATGAAAAAAACCCTCAACAGATGATGAATCTATCAATTAAAAGGCCTATTAATTTAAATTAAATTAATCAATTCTTATTTTTTCTTGGTATTGTAATGTTTCTCTATAAAGTTCAGTGCACCTCGTGGCAAAGGACTTCTTTAACAGCTACTGCTTTCTCTCTCCAGCGATGATGAATAGCTTCCAGTAATTACATGTTTGCGCTGCGTTTGATGTGTGACAGTATGTGTCGACATCTCTACCCGCAGAAAGCAGGCGCAAAGCTACACATAACTGTTGCTGTATTAACATTTAACTAATATTCAAATCGCACCCTTTTCCGACAACCCTTTAGCACTGCCACCCTTTAGGTACGGTCGCCCGGACGACAGGACGGTCGGACGGTACGGTCCCAACCTCGGTCCTCGCATTGTCCATGTCATTTTGATTTATGGTCCTCTTCCAGACAGAATGAATTAGCTAAATAACTTAAGTTTTAGAACATTAAGTTTATCTTGTCTAGTTGAGAATCCTTCAGGAATTCAGTTCTTGAAGGATTGGTTACGTAGACGTTTCTCGTGTTTTATTTCTTTCAGAGAATACATTAATTTTATTCTAAAAAAGCTTCTGTGAAAAAATAGGGTCATTAAGATGTGATCTTTCACTAAATTCTTACCGAAATAATATTACTACAGTCCTTAAAATATAGCTTGATCTCTGTGACAGGATGTCAAATACGTACAAATAATGTCAAAATACGTTAGAATATTCTTCCAAGGTTAGAAATGTTCGTATTTGACAACTGTCACAGAGATAAAGCTAATATTTTAAGGACTAAAATTTAGTTAAAATAACTTAATTGTACTTAGTTCTTAAGGCGCTGTCTCCACGAGCGAGAGAATTGCGGCGATATTATCGTCGGTGCCACGTATGTCTATACTCTCTCTATGGAACCGTCTCTACACGGCGATATTATCGTCGAGTGATTTTGTATGAAAACGCCGCGATTCTCTCGCTCGTGGAGATAGCCCCTAAAATATTAGCTCGGTCACTTTTAGTTAAACAAATTAGAAAAATAAAAATATGTAAGTGAACCGGATTAATAATGGATGTTTAAAAAATGTCAGCATTAATACTATTGGATTCAAATTTAAAAAAAATCTATTGTGTCAAAACATTGTTCCAGCTTCATCATCGCGTCATAAGCGTATGTTAACAAGTTTACCGTCGGCAAACAACGTTGAGCGATATGTTGGTGTGTGTACCATGTATATTGTGCACTAAGCATGAAACTCGGTGCACAACGTACACGGTACACGTTAATTAAGACGCTATTTGAGGAGAACATGGTAAAAGAAATTCTAACGTCTTCGTATCTTTGAGTTTATGCGTTGCACTAAACTTTGTGTTACTTGTTCTATATTATTGTTGTATAGTGTATACCTTAATTATCACTCTCCGTGTCTCGGATAGAACGTTAAGCTGTTGGCCCCGGCTGTCAATTGCAGATCTTTGACAGTCGTAACGGGTAGTCAGATGCCCGAAAGTCTGACAACCAGTCTTACCAAGGGGTATCGGGTAACCCAGTATATGGGTTGTGGAGGTCTGATAGGCAGTCGCTCCATGGACACTGGTATGGAACACTGGTATTCAGCTGCATCCGGTAAGACTGGAAGCCGACCCCAACATAGTTACCCACCATACTCATAGGACATAGGATATAGAACATAGGAACCGACTCCAAAACGTCTTAAATTTATTTCAAGCTTTTTACTTCCTTTTGAAGTCGGTTTTGAACTTAAGGAAGGCAAGAAGCCCTCTCTAATAATAATAAATTTTGTACGCCATTATTTGGCAAAACATTGAGCTAGGTACTTATAAATTATTTTTAACATCTACTTAGCAGGCTATGCCTTATACTGTATTTCTCATGTTTTACAAAATAAATATATCTTTATCTAATAGACATTAGTATAGTTGATATTTGTGTTTCCAAAAATGAGATATTTATTTATTGGTTAGAAACCGAATACCTTATTTATTAGACCTTCATTAAAATCCTCTTCATTGATAATTTCGTAGAATTGTGTCTGATGAAATTCTGTTTGATCTATTTTTATTAAATAACCCCAAGGCCGTTTTACACCGAAAGCCTTACCTATTAAGATATATTTTAGCTTATCATGCCTTTGGATTATTTTTTTAAATTATAGAGTTTCAGAAGATTGATTGTTTGTTACTTCTTTATGTTGAATGTTTGCGGACGCAATATTGATGACTTTGTCGCCATCATAAGAAAAAGATGCGCTTCCGTGGCATCATTATGCTTACAGATCGGTGGGAGTCTTGATGTTGCAATTTAAGTAGTGATCATATTTATTTATTCCGTAACAAAGATTTATTTGGTTTAATTTTAATTTATGACCTATTACTTATAAGCTCGTGGTACCTTAAATGACATTAAAAATATGTCTCAATTTTAAATGTACTCAGTAATACCTATCCGTAGGTATCAACAGGTTCTTTATCTACTAAACTTACATGACATTAATTTATTTTGCGATAAGCAAAATAATTTAAGCAAAACCAAGGTAGACTACACAGTCAAACAAAAAAAAGACTTATAAAATAGTTAATTAAACAAATATCAGCTCAAACAAATAACAGTAAACAGATTTCGAACTAAGTTAGCTTGGATCGACATTGCAGTAGAGTTCTATTGCATTGTCGATGTACGTGTGTACATCGACAATATATTGGATAATATATTGGATTTAAATTAGACCAAGTTACTCAATGCCCGCCGCTGAGATTTGGTACTCAAATGGCTTTATGTCCATGCCTGGAAGTTGAATAATTTACATTTTACTGTCTCTACGAAAACTCTGCCGGTATCCAGATAGTGTAGAATTTTATTATTGTCATAAGTGCTTATTAGACTTATTATAAGTACATAATGCATAATGTAAAACGTATTTATTTAATTGTTAAGTCGATTTTCCTCCTTTTTGTAGGTCAGTTGAAAATAGTATTTTTCTTTCCAGATAGCTTACTGGCAACTCTACTGCTTAAATCTCATTTAAAAATCATGACCTTCTATTGAACCCAACCTAAGAATTTAGTAAAGTATTACGTTATACACCAACAAACATTTTCGCTATTGCAATCATTCAACAAATTCAAAACTACTACAATATCAGTTAAATTCGACGGCCTATCGACGCGAATACCCCTAATATCAATTATCGCTTTAACAATGTTATAACTGTAATTAGAGGTTCTCATAACGAAGTGGGTTACCAATAAAATGCTAATTCTAATTTCCTGACTAAAATTCTAATGGTTGTGTGTGTAACTTTATTAAATTGGGTAGTACAAAACTAGAGGTAGTTATGTAATATTATAATTTATTTATATTGTAGGGTAGGGTTTTGTTGAGGTGTTAATGACGGTGATTACATTAAAGACTAGAGATAATTCCTACACAACAGGCCCAAGTCTTTTTACTAGTTGTTGAATGGCTAAGCTGATTATTACTTTTGTCTAGGCAAATAATTAACCAGTCTGTAATTGTCCGACAAAAGGGCAACGGCTTCTGTTCATGCAAAGAAGGATCTAGCATTAAACGCTCACTGCGTGTTGTCGATTTCAGACTATTAAGCCCAGGTTTTTTCATGATGTTCCTTAACTGTTAGTTAGTGGTGTATTAGATTGATTAATAAAGTTCGTATTCAAAGCCAGGTCACACCGGTACGGATCACCGGTCAGATTTGAACCCTCACCCGTGTGCTTGCAAAGCTGATACGTAACCAATGCGTCACCATGACATTATAATGCACGAAACCTACAATGGTTTTTGGTGATCATTATTAACAAGTCACCAAAAAGATGACCTTGGTTATGTTAAGTTGCGTCAGTTTTCCTCCAAATTCGTTATGACCGATCAGCCATTGAGAGTAAAATTTTGTTCATCTTTAATAAATTCTTCATCCTTTAACCATAATTTTTTTGAAACTTTGTTGGAGTCGGCTTCTAATCTAACCAAATACAGCTGAATATCAGTTTTTTTCGGAGCGACTGCCTATCGGACCCCCGCAACCAAAAGAATACGATAACCTTAAGTTAGATCAGTAATATTTTAGAAATATTCTAGAGACGCTCAGTAGGTACTACGTATTCTGAACCTATTTAATAAAGCGACGCCACCGTAAACCTTCTATGAAACTAAGGTAAAAAAAAAATGAAATGTCAAGCCTTGTTAGCTAAGTAATTTCAGTCCAAAATCAAATAGAATCAAATATAAATGCTTCAGCAGATAATCCGAGGTACGGCCAAGTAACGTCTAGCTTATTATAACCACTTATCTTGGCTCAAATCGAAGCTAGCGGGGCCACAGAATATAGTTATTTAAGATGCTGAGAGCTTAAAATGAAGTTGACCCGAGCTTATGATTAATTAAAATTATTTGTTTCAGTAAAACGCGGTCGAGCATAAGATGGAAGGATAAGCTGGATAACTTTTTTCCTAACTGACAAGACATCGCAAGGAATAAATTGAAGAAAGATTTTATGGTGGTAGAATCATGCTGGTTTCATCACGAATGGGTCGGTTCGACCCTCTCACAGAATATTAGCGTTAAGTAACTGTATTCGCACTGTATGATTTCTTTCGGTCAGTAAAGGGAACTGGAGGCCCAATCACGCTCCAAGGCTACCGCCTTGCTCGGCTCGGCTCCACCTCTGGAATGCCTCTGGTGTTGCGGGTGCTTACGAGTGGTGGTGATCACATACTATCAGATAATCTGCTTGTTTGCTAGCCCCTTTTTTTCCATAAATAGAAAAAAAAATAGAGGAAAGAAAAGAAACATTTGCTCAGAAATGGAACATCTTAGGCTAATAATAATAATTTGTGTTTCTATCAACATTTACTGCCCGCTTTTTCTACTTGCAATAGTCCAGTGCATAGTGTAAATTAACTAGTACATTAATAAAATTAATCGTACCACTGTAATCGGATCATAATATTGCAAACGATCGTAACATCTCTGTCTCTAGGTTATACCAATTTATGTCGTATCCCGGCTTAAATCGTCGTCTAATAACTTAGTTAAGCTTGCTCTCGGGTGTCATTCTGGTTGTTCGAGATAACTACTACATTTCTGAATCGAGATAAAGAAAAAAAGAAAGAAAAAAGTTTTATTTTGCAACCTCACGCGGAAAAACAAAAAAAAGGAAACAAGATATCTCTGAATGTGTGAGGCCAAATTAGGTGCCCATAATAGCTGATACTGCAACAGGGTTATTGCTGAAGCGCTATTCTGATATATTATTTATATTATATTTGATATTCTGATAGGCCCAACGTTTGAGGACACTGAGCGCATAAATACTCAAATTTTTTATTGAACCGGTCTAAATAAATAAAAAATCTGGATAAGTGCGAATCGGCATCACACACGAAGGGTCCCATACACAAAACTCGAAAACACACATATTCTATACGTTTCTTGTATAGAGTCCCGTCTAATTCGTTTATTGTTTTAGCGGCTATAGTACACTGGCCTTCAAAACCTAGTACCACCCTAAAATTGCAAATTAAAATTTTAAATTAAAAAAAGAAAAAATTAAATTAAACTTTAAACTATTGAAATTTGAAATTTTTGAAGTTTTAAGTACACAAGATATACCTAGTACACAAAGTATATTTCGAAATAAATAAATAAATCTCATTTCGTAGAGCCAGAATGACACGCCTAGGTTGTAGGTCAAAGGTTTGGATGTGGCCGTCTTAATTCTGGGGAAGTTTTGAATGGAAAGTTCATATTCCCCGAAGGTTGGGTATTAGTGTCTATTTTTCACTGATAATAATTAATAATTTGTAGATTATTTTGTAGTGGGTTAAGATATTTTAAAGTTATAATTAATTATTGAGTCTTTTCTGAATAGAATTTGCAAAGTTTGCAAAAATTTATAGAGATATTTTATTTTGTAGAAACATGAGTATTTATATCATTACAATATGGTCTGCAGACGACGGTGATGGGGAGGAATTTTTTGACGCCTTCGCGTGACTTTTGTATAATTCTTAATTGTAAATATAAGTTATATTATTATTTAGTTTATTAATATTTGTACATATATTCATGTATCAAAATGTAAATAAATATAGTCTTAAAATTTAGAAAAATATGAGCTGCATGTGTTGCCTTTTATGGCACACAAACATTTTTTTTGCTTTGTTTAAATTACAAAACAAAAGAAATTACCAAAAGTATTTAAATTAAATTAATGAAAAAAGGATCTAAGTACACAAAATAACAAAAAGATATTTAAATTAATTATCTAAATGAACTTAATTAACTAAGTGATATTTTTAACACTTAAATTCTAACAATAGGCTATCACTGCTGAATACCTTTGGTAGCATGTAATGAAGCAATATCCTGTTTGTATTTGACTCGTTTGGAAGTAACTATATTTGAGTTAAATCATGTTTTTGACATGTTAATTACTTCGTTTTGTTGTTGATGTTACAAAGTGGATTGTGATTTTAATTGGTATCGTGTACAAGATATGAAAAAAAAAATACGAAATTAAATTTCAAATCCACTATATTCGAATCCAATTTAAAATCCAGAATACTGTCAATCCAATTTAAAATTGATTTTGCATCGTCTAGACCTTGGGGCTTCCTCTTGTAGAACAAACCCAATTATAATTTGTTATATTGTACTCATTGCAACGTTGCACATTGTGTTTTTAGACCGCGTGCTAAAATACGCATTGATTTAAGGCTGATGAAGAAGTTAGCAAATTTTTTATAGAAAAATATTGGATTCATAGTTCAAAAAGCCAGCACGTATAACACATAAACAACTTGGAAACTGTTTGCGTATTATATTATTATGCCGTAGCGTTACGTAATCTAACTTTAGAATATCGTATCCCTTTGGGTTGCAGAGGTCAGTTAGGCAGTCACACCGTAGAAAACTGATATCTAGCTGCATCTAGTAAGTTAAGAAGCTGACCCTAACAAAGTTTGCCTGTGCTACGTTAGTTCGTAGCATTTGCTACGGCGTAGCATAGGTTTGCGTAGTGAAGGTTCTACGATGTAATTAAATATGAGATTGCTTACGAACGTGAATTAATGTTAATTATTATTAACTTATTATTATATTGACTTGATAGGAAACAGATAACTTGTACAAATAAGGTATTTTTGTCACCCCTAAATTTCAGGCGTCACCGAACAAGCTTGATAATAAAAACTCATCTGTTACCTCAAACGTAGTCTGATAACATTAGACTTTGAAATGAAGAATGTTTTTATGAAAGGTAATATACTACGCAAAAGGTGTTGAAAATGTGAAGGAAATTCTATTAATTTGATAACTGGGTAGGTTTAATTTGTTAAAGTCGTTTTTTGTAAGAGGTAAGCCAGAGCCAAACTGGAGAAAAATAAACAAACCAAACATAGCACAGATTATATAAACAATAATGAAACCGCGATTTATGGTACCTCTTTATGGTTGAACCAAATAAGTAAAAAAATTTAAAAAAACATTAAATCAAAAATATTTTTTAATTTTATTGTTTTTGTAATCTATTTTCAATACCTAACATTCCTGTAGAGTTTTGATCACTAATTAAATTTAATTTTATATACTTACTTAGATCCAATAAATCCGCGGGTGACAACACAGTTAAACCTATATGTCAGTTACGTTTTAAGTTGTTGTTCAATTTTAACTTCTATTACATCGTAATTAAGACAAGCTTCTGTTTTAACTGACGTGCGATGTGTGGAGTGCAACCCTGAACATTGAGTACGATAGAAGGAAGAGGGGGCATATAACGGTACTTTACTGGTCTATTATTCAAATGGCTCTGTCGGATTTAAAGTTTTCGTCCCATATTCGTGGAGCCGCGGATTATCTTGAGAGCTTTTACTATTTTAGGGATTTATAGATGCTTGGAAATATAATAAAAAGTAGCTTTCCCTGAAACAAAATCATGAAAGGTAAACACAGTAAATAGATATACTGCCGAAAAATCATCTGTTCCATACATTTTGTATGGAACAGCTGATTGTTTTTTTGCGCTTTCAAGGTTGGTCCCATAGTAAAAGTTGTTCATAATAATGAGTTTAATGACCCCTTTAAAGGATGCTGGTGTTTTACAAATAACCCAGTATAAAGTTTTCATGAAAGAATAAATTTGACTTTAATTAGAGAATAGTTATTATGCACAAAACTTTAAATAAACTAGCCTGTAACTGTTCCACTGCAGGGCAAAGATCTCACGATAGCTCACAGCGCGTTGGCGATTTTAGGCAACAGTCAACCACTGTACATACAATAATAGACAAACAGACAATAGTTAACAATAGTGAAATAGACAATAGTGTTAGGAAACCTGGACTTAACGAGGTTGTGGTATCAGTACAATGTTTTCCTTCACCGTTAGTCTCTGGTGTAGACCGAAAGTGACACTAAAGTACATTCAAAAGTCACATTGGTACATTGGTTTGAACCCTCACCCACTTGCTTTCAAAGCGGGTTTGTAACCAAAACGCTAACAAGCACGAAACTTTACTTAACAAAAATCCTTACTAATACTGTATGAGATATTTAGGCATGATAACTTAGTGGAATGACCGTTGTCTGTCAAGTCAAGGGTCTCAGATTTAAACTCAAGGCTTTTGTGCGTATTATAAATTAATTATCTCTTGCTCTATGCCTCGAAAAGCACGTAAAGCCGTTGGTCTTGCGCTTGATCTATCTCCGGTCGTGTCGGATTGGCGCCTCGTCGGCCTACAATAGTGAGGAATAGAGATATCAAATCTATTTTTTAAGTTTTTAAACTCTGCATCGATAGTAGTACTGAGAGCAAATTGTTCTGCCGCGGGAAATCCACCATTAAATTTAATAAACTAGTCATTATTTTACTGAATTATGTTGATTATCCCTGGTATATACACTAATGTACTCATTTTCATATACATACATCTTACTTGTCAATCCGGTCTAGAATTCAGTTGTAAGTGAAATTACTGAAGTGTTTAATTAGTTGTATGTTTTACAAAAAGTCCCGCAATGACCAAGCATTTTAAGACACAGGTTTATTATTATTGGTCATAATAAAAACATTAAGGAGTAAAAATATTGTCATCTTTCACAATACAGGAGAAAATTATATTATTTACCTACCTATTACCTACCTACCTACCTATTGGGATATACATAATTATATAACGTGCTCTTGTAAAAATATGATACTGTTTTATCCAATTAACAACGACACGAAACCCGGAGAAAGTACAATTGTCATGTTCATTCCCATTACTGGAGGCTGTTTAGGAAATTCGATATTCACACACAACAGCCTGTACACACCGATGCTTGCCGAAACATCTCCGGAAATAGCCGAGCTCATATCGTACACAATAATAGATTTAGAGTTGAACCGATATACGTTAGTTCCTTATTCAGAAACGGAACAGTAACTTTGAGACAAAGTCTCGGAGCGAGTAAGATATAGACATTGTTTTAATAATATTTGGGTTACAAACAGAATGATGAGTAAATTGAAAAGTGATTCTTACGTTTATTAATTTGTTGGTGTAGAAGTGCAAGTGATGCTGCAGGGTTCTAGGCTCAATGTCTTAGCAGTATTACTTGTTTTTTTAGCTTAACAATCGTTTTTTTTTCCTATATCGCGGATATAGTTACATACTCAAATTAAAACAAATCCTGTGTCATTTTATAACTGTGTCATATAATAAGTACTAGAGTTATGATTTAAAATTTATTAAAATGAAGGTAATGAAAATAATCTGGTTAATGTCAGATATCGCTAGCAGAATCGTGGAATTTGGACAAATATAAACTTGCTTTGCGACTTATATTTGTTTATATAAATTTAAAAAAATAATGTATCATGAATAAAAAGGAAGGGCTTAACTACCGCGTAATAATTGATTTCCTTTTATATCTCATTTTTCGGTGTTTAATGGTTTAAATATCACAATATACTCGTAAGTATAGCGAACCCTGATTTTTAGCGATATTTTTGTTTACAAAATTATTTTTAGAACGAACTTTAACCAATCAACAAATAAAGAACTAAAAGTAAGAAAAATAAAATTCATTTAAAATTAATTTACAACCATATAACAACTAAATAGCATAGATAGTACGCAGATATGCGCAAACCTGTGTGTACTAACGCCGTGCGCCGGATAATCCGGCCAAGACCCATAATAAACGGTGAGCTGTATTTTTGTCTGTTAGGAATTATTTCGTCCATTTGTCATCTTATATACAATCTTTTCTAACTAATATTTACCAATATTTGGGTGAATTTCCACAACTTGAATTTTTGCCTAATTTGGTGACACATTTTATTGATAATGAAATTTGACAGCTTCGTTGGTTTAGTGGTAGCAAGTGCGATCACTGAGCAGGAGGTCCTGGGTTCGATCCTCGGGTAAAGTGTTATTGGGTTTTTTCATTAGAAAATTCTCAGTAGCTGCACGAAGTCTGGAATTGTGCCTGGTTAATGGCAATAGGATCACCCACTATAATATGGGATTTAAATAACATAACCGGTAAAACGTGGGTGTACTGCATACACCTTTTCCTACCCTCTCTGGGGAATACAGGCGTGAGTCTATGTAATGTGTATGTGATGAAATTTAAATTTTGGTGCCTTGTTTTAATTTTGGTAGCTATTATGTCTTTAAATTGTAATAACTTTTAGTCACTTACATACCTACTTACTTACATATTGAGCATACCTACAACTTTTGAATAGTTTGATTTAAATGAAAATGTAACATGCACGAAAATGCAGAAAAATCATTTATAAAATTCGCAATTCTATGCAAAAAATTGTAAATATAAACTGGTATTTATGGTGTTAAGACCTATTATTCCACCAATCGAGCCTTCGAAACTTCTAACAAGCGACGGAGGAGTTAGAGAAAATTCCCCAAACTCTAACTACAAAACCATCTATCACAAACTTAGATCACGCGTTAAAACAGTTATTATTCGTTGCGCGCGCGTCAGAACACGTAGAGTAATTCTGTTGGGCGTCTTTGTCGCGGCGACAACGAAGTTTGCAAGCGACAAACTCTCAAATAATACGTGCCCTAGTTGCCGGCTGCTTGCGATTCCGACGGCGGGCTTCGTATCATCTCGCGTTACCTAAACTTGTAAGTTGTTCGGAGTTGTCGCGCCCTGAATGGGAAGCTTTACTTAGGTTTTCGTTTGTTTGTTTTTGTTGAGTCTGTGTTTGTTTCAGCGATTTTAAAAGTAAATTGGACGGCTAATTAGCTGGCTGTTGTATTTTTCTTTTTAGTTATAGTTATCGCATTGTTAGGCAATATATGGGCACCTATAAGAACCCAAACTAACACACGTATTGTTAGCAGCATTGCCAGCTATCCGGTTTTATACCGGTATTTCAACTCCATGTACAAATATATGTTAAAGTGATCGGTTCGGTATGTTTCATTCAACAATTTAAATAGGAAAAAAAACATTTTTGCGTTACCGAACATTGCCTGATGAAGACATCAGACAATGTTCGCCAATTTTGTCATTTTGACTTAGCAACCCTGATTGATTGACCCGGGTCGACTGTTAATCTAAAGTAGCCTTCAAGTCGGCCTCAAAGTGCCTTTAAATTGCCTATAACTCTTTTATAAAAAAAATTAACTCCAAACTAGATATTTTTTTCGCACAATGCACAAACCTAGATCAGAAAAAGTCTGTCGATCAAACATATATTTGTCAGATGCTCGAAATGGTCACTTATCCACGATCTGACTGCGTCAAGCGCTGTGTAACTTGAAGCTTGAAACCTTGACCTGTTAAGCGAGCGTGATAACCGTCGCGAATAAAAGCCACGAGCGCCTTGATACTAATATAACATGATAGTAAATTCTAACTATAATTAATAAAAAAGTATTTTTTCAGGAACTCATTTTTAAAATGTACCTAGTACTTAAGTACCTTTATACTTTGATTAATATCATTTATCAAAAGGTACTTTATCAAATTCCTTTGAAAGAATTTCTGTTGTTGAAAAAATACATAAAAACTGTCTACGCCTACATTGTATTGGACAACAGTTCACTCACAAAATATCAATATTTTTACTAAAGCCTGTTTATATTAGGTATAACTACTTTCATATACGCCATTGTGTAGGTGTTTGGCAAATAAATATTGCAAACAAAAACTGGTTTCATATACAATATTTTTGGTAACAGAAAGTACAGCTTAAAAAATATTACTGGAAAGCCTCAGCCTAATGGTATAACCGTTAGACTGCCAAGTCAAAGGTTCTAAACCCAGGTACGCACCTAAAGAGGATGTGAATACAATTATAGCAATTAAGAAAATGGTTTTGTCATCAGAAATAAAGATTTGTACCAAATATCAGATCAATCTGTCGACAGGAAGGGGGTGAAATATCGATGACAAAATTTAAACCAAATAATAAACAGGTCAAGCTAAATAAAACCGTTTAAAAAGAAGTTTCATCAATACAGTTTCATCAGTATACGAAAAAAACAATGACTGGGTAGATAATATTTCTCTAGCAAAAAACGAAAATTAAAATCACCAGCCCGTACAACAGCAAAGTACTAAAAATAAAGCTTTATTATAAACATAACAGAATTTCATCGTGTACCCGAAAAGGCGAGTTTGGCCGGTCGCAATCAGACGATCACCGTGGACCATGGTCGCGGTTCGTTGCGCCCTCTGTGCACTTGACACTGACGTCAACGTGAACTAAAAGCGCAATGGAAGCGGTAATGGGGTCATTCTTTGAGAATTTTGGCAAACAAACCATGTCATTTCCAGTCACTGAAAGTTAAGAATGGAATCACTAATATAGGTAATTTATTATTGCGCCGTGTGGTTGTCTGGCCTAAGAATAGAACCACCCCTATTCGATCCGCGGGTGTCATAAGAAGCGACAAAGGGAAAGATCTGAAGGATGGGCAGCAGCATCTTTCTGGGTAAAAGTAATCATCTGCTACTGCGATCGCCAACCCGCTTGCCCAGCGTGGGTACAATAGTACAATAGCGGCGCCCTTTGGGAGAGGCCTGTATTCAGCAGTAGACGAAAACAGGCAGATGATGATGATGATTATTGCAAAAACCTGGTCCCCAGTAGAAATATTATTTGAAATATATTTTAATCCTTGTTTGTTGTTCGTTTGTCAAATGACTATACAGAACAAAGCTACCGTACATAATAACTTTTTGTTTGTAATGGATTCATTTTATAAGTGTTATCACACTCTTTAAAAGAAAACTATTGTATGATTTTGATATTACACTTTTGAAACTAATACATAACATTATCTAATAAGTTACTAGCTTCCGCTCGAGACTTAGCTGGCTTTATTAAGGGATAAAACTAGCCAATGTCATTTTACGGTCCATTAACTATCTCTATCTAAAAATCACATAAGTGTTCTGTTGCTGCGTGAAAGCAGAACAATGAATAGGATCTGCCCCGTACAACTGAGACCAAAACAAACCGAGCTCATAATTTTGTAATAAAATTGTTCAAATGCTGAAAGCTTTGCCATTAATAACTGTGTATTCTCTCTCTCTCTCTTCCCGACTTTTATAATTCATAATTCCTTATGGAAGTGGGCTTATATCATTCGTAAAATCGTAATACTTTGCCTAATCTGGGAAGCTTTCTAAAAATTGGAAAAGATGTAATAATATCAGCAGAAAATAGAATCACGAAACTGTAATATACTCAAATACATATAGTCCGTTTAGTTGGGTCAGCGCGACAAAGTATAAACTCTTTCGTAAAATCTATTTAGTAGATATAGTTGACCCGGATGTCAGTCACTTCCATCCTCTTTACATCGGGGCACCGGTAACGAGCGTCGAACGCCAGCGAGCCGTGCAATCTCTGCGACTACACATTTTACGAGAATTTTTCATATTTTTCATAGAACTAACTCCGGCCACGATCCTGTCCGCTGTGACTGACGTCCAATTATTTTGCGATTTGTATAGATTTAGGTTAGCTGACAATAGTATTAGATTGAAAAGTGGGTTGAAATTGGAAACTTACGGATTTGTCTTATTAAGTACTTAAATCTTTTGTACAATAAAATCAGTAACATAAAAAAGATTTTTTTTATTTTCTAACTAGACTATGCCCACAGCTTCGATCGCGTTAATTTAGAATTTAAAATTCAACCATCATCATCTGCCTAGCCTGCCTAAAAAAAAATCAGCTGTTCCGTACATTTATGGTCACATGACTCAACAAAATGTATGGAACAGCTGATTTTTTTTTCGCAATTTCAGGGTTGGTCCCATAGTAAAAGTTGTTAACGATTAGTTTAATGACCCCTTTTAAGGATGTTGGTGTTTTACAAATAACCCTGTATACACACAAGTTAAATTTGGATGCTAATCCTCAATCAAGATGAAAGGTACCTTATGTTCTGTACACCTGACAACGTATATATGATAAATTATAGCCTGTGTTTATTCTGATGTATAAGCTATATTACTGTAAAGTTTCACCAAAAGCCGTTCAGTAATTTTCTCGTGAAAGAGGAACAAACATCCATCCATCCATTCTCAGAAACATTCACATTTATAACATTAGCAGGATTATTAAGATAGGATGTAATACAGTATAGTTAGGATTTTTTAAACCAGTGCATGGTTCGCTTACTGCTTGTTACGTAACATAACGTATAACGTATGCGCACGTGCGCACGAGCCGATTACCATAGCATACTTATTCAGTCGTGAAGCCACATACAATTGAGTCGATTTAAATAATCAGTTACGGCGATGTCTGTGCGTCGCGACGTCGCCAAAATTGATGAATGTTGTATGCTTGGCTGAAGATCAAGGTTGTAATCAGACGATTCCATTCAAATGGTCTTAATTAGATAAGTTATAATTTACCTAACTAATAGATGACAACAAAAGATCTTCATGACAGCTGGGGTGAGCTTTCTGAGCCACGGAGCAGATAATATTTAGTTTAGAATACGCACATAACTTTCAAAAAGTCAGAGGTGGATGGATGCCTTGGATTAAAACCTGAGACTTCAGATTTGCTAGTCAATGCTACTAGGCTATCACTGTTAAGTCTAGAAAGAATATTCTTCTAAATTTATTAATAGTCACACTAATTGTATGAAAACAGTTGCTGACACTAAGATAATTAAGTTTAATTAACATAAAGCTAACTTTCATGACCCTTATCATTGCCCTAACAAGTAATATGGGGTCGCTGGTTAGAGGCTTCATTAGCGCCCTTTAATAAGAACTTGGGAAAGTAAGTTCACTTACATTTGAAACAGTTGCTAAGCAATTCTTTTATGCCTGTCTTTGGTTACTAACTAAACGTTAGAAGATTTATGCCCGCGATAATTAGGATTCACGTTAATTTAGAATTTAAGTTTCAATCATAATTTGGAAGACACGTGGCGTTATTATCAAAAGAACGTTATTATTATTTTCCTCGGGAACAGTATCCCATCCGTATCAGTTGTTTTTTCAAATTTCTTATTAAATATTTATATTTAATAAGCATACATGTGCTAAAACATGTAAAAATTTCACAAAAAATAGTCGTTTGGTAGTCAGAAGCCTGCAAGTCTGACAATCAGTCTTACCAAGGGGTATCGTATAACCTAGTATCTGGGTTGTGGAGGTCTGATAGGCAGTCGCTCCATGTAAAATACTGGTATTCAGCTGCATCCGGTAAGACTGGAAGCTAACCCCAACATACTTGGGAAAAGGCTAGGCAAATGATGATGAATGTAGGTATATGCAAAATTTCAGGATCATTAAGTGGATGACTCTATGGTTTAGGTGTGAAAAGGTAACAAATAAACAAGCATACTTTTGCATTTATAATTCAAGTTAGGATCAGGATAAGATTAGGATGATTTCACACAAATAGCTTAGTGGCAGTGTGGAGGATGTAACCAGCTCGTAATCGATTTTTTTTCCTACAAAATTTTAGAACAATATAATTAAGAAGTTTCGATATTTTCTATAAACTACTTACTACTACTTTCTATAAACTTGTACTATAAAGTTTAATTAAATAACAGTATAAAAGACTTTGCTTAGCGTAGAAATAGCTTATATAGCGTGTTTTCTCCTGTTCGATATTTTACAATCAGAAGGGCTGAATGTGTACCGGGTCAAAAAAAACATTTGTGTAAACCACGTGAACAGTGCCGTACAATGTTTGTTACCAACTCGAAGCCTCAAGAGGCATCACATGAATTAGTAGAGCGTTTGAAATTTTAGCAATCAGAGCTACAGAGTGTTGAACGCGTTGAATAGCAAACAATCGGTAGTCCGTGCTGGATTTAGCGCTTTGTTTGCTGTATGAAAACAACCGCCGCGCTGCGGCAACGGCTAGTGTATAGGAAATGGAGAGAATGAGGTTTATTGAATATAGACCTAAACGCTGAATCTATACAGGGTTATTTGTAAAACACTAGCATCCTTAAAAGGGGTCATAACACTCATCATTATGAACAACTTTCACTATGGGACCAACCCTGAAATCTCAAAAAAAAAATCAGCTGTTCCATACATTTATGTTCACCTGACTCAACAAAATGTATGAAACAGCATATATTTTTTTGCGATTTCAGTGTTGGTCCCATATAAAAAGTTGTTCAAAATGATGAGTTTAATGACCCTTTTTAAGGATGTTAGTGTTTTACAAATAACCCTGTATAAATAAAAATCAATTACGTACCACAAAAATGTTTGTCCGCGCACTTTAAAGCGGCTGGACGATTTTTTATTCCAAAAGGGAGAATGCGTATTTTATAAAATATATTTTTTTGTATGGATTTGAGTGGAGCCCTGGATAGTTTATATTGAACCCTGTAGATGACGCTAATATCAGGTAATATTTGAATCACGGGTGCCAAGCCGCGTAAAGGTCAGTGAACTTAAAGCGGCTGGGCCGATCTTGTTGAATTTTTTGGGTGTGTATGAGTCGGTTTCCGGATGGTTTATATTCACAATTGGATGCGGTAGGTGGCGTTGCGATCTGGTAATATTGCGGTAATAATTCTGGTAAACGAGAGCGATGCCGCGCAAGGGTCAGCTAGTTTGGAATAAAAACATCTGTATTCATTCCCTTGTCTGTATTCCCGGAACATTATAATTTGGGGATCTTCAAATCAAGACTGAATAGGCATCTCAAAGGCAGGTGCTGCATCGTAGACCACTACGCTGCTTACATCAGGAGGGTTCGTGGTCAAACACATGCCTTTATATTATAAAAAAATATTATTCTTCTATATTTCTATTGTTAATTTTTAGTTATAGGTATATTATTTTATAATATATTAGTTTTTTATTATGATGGAAAATAAGCGTAAGGTCCGCCAGATGGTAAACTGTTACCGTAACCAATAGGCGCTAATCTTTCGATCTCATTGTACTAAGTAAAGTGTTTTATCTATAAAGTTTTGGAGGCAACTTTGGCTTTGTTAATAATACAACCATTAACGTTTAAGAAAGGTGTGACATACACTACAATAAAAATTTTGTGCTTTTTACCCGACTGCCAGGAAGAGTTATGTTTTTAAACGGTTTTATTCAGCTTGCCTTGTTTGTTATTTGTTTGGATCAAATTCAGTAATTGAAAATTTCCCTCCTTCGACAGATTGATCTGATATTTGCTTCATATCTTTAGTTTAGATGACAAAGCCGTTTAAATACGTAAAAAAATATTGCTTATTTCATCATCATCATCATTTCAGCCGGAAGACGTCCACTTTACTTGTATTTTTTTACAGACTTACGCCTGTGTTCCCCAGAGGGGGTAGGCAGAGGTGTGCCGTACACCCACATTTCGCCGGCTATGTTATAAGTCCCATGTAATAGGGGGCGAGCCTATTGCCGTTAACCGGGCACAATTTCAGACTCCGTGCTGCTACTGAGAATTTCCTAATGGAAAAAACCCAATAACACTTTGCCCGGCGGCACTTTTGGATCGAACCCAGGACCTCGTGCTCAGCAGTCGCGCATGCTACCACTAGACTAACGAGGCAGCATTACTTACATTATTTTCTATTACATTACATAATGCTAAAGTTTGTTGTAAGTTTGTAAGGTTGTTGTGTACCTAAGTTTGCTCAACATCACATACATCATATCTAGGTTCATAACTATACCTATGTAGGTACTCACTATTACCTGTGCTTGGCAAACGGAAACCTGTCTAGTGAAAGGTACCCAGATAACCGTCAACCTGACATTGATATCGGCTTTCCATTGTTAGCAGGGTTCAAGGTTCACTGCCCGATTTAAGCACAAAAGGTATTCGATGTAGCTGATAAAGCATCAATGGGATTACAACCTATAATGATAACATCGTTAATTGTAACCAAGAAAACAACGACGGAAAGTGGTGACGTTTAATTTAGACTAAAATTATCATTGAGAAACTATTTAAGCTAAAATTTAAACAAATGTCCATACCAGCTTATTTTTAGTATGACCTAAACCTGAAAGTAGTTTGTTCAGAGTCAGTGACTGAATCGATTGTAATAATTGTTATAATATGTTATAATAGATTTTGTCCAAAAAAATCATTTAAATCCTGCAAGAGTTTGGACACATACTCGTACGCATATTATACTCATTCTATAAATATATACCTATTATATTATTAATATGCGGTCATAGGTAGGTAGGTCCAAATATTAATAAAACAATTATCTCTTTTACAAACTATAAATCTAAAGATAAATAAAAAATCGAATGTAGACTCTAATATTAACTTGAACATTGCGCTCATTGGAGGTATTTATACCCATAATCGCCACGCTGGGCAAGCGGGTTGCCGATCGCAGTAGCAGATGATTGCTCGAGTATACAGAAGGATGCTGCTGCCCATCCTTCGGATCTTTCCCTTAGTCGCTTCTTACGATACCCGTGGGACGAGTAGAGGTTGTTCTATTCTTAGGCCGGAAACCACACTGCAAGACTTCATACACACAGACATTTTATACCAGCGGTCTGTGGTGTGGTCTAACTTAACACAAAAAATTTACAATATTCCTCAATACTTGCCTACAGGCGGATGTAAGTGTTCGCAATCAAGCGCTACAAAGTGACGTTGTAAATCCGACGAGAGAGCTCAAACAGTGTGCTGATGATGATTGGTGACAGGGATGACAGCGTCCTACGCAGTAGATTCACTGAGTTCCATGTATTTGGGACTCAGCAGGCCTGCTGATTGTACAATACATGTTGAATTTGACCACTTATTTAAAATCATGTTTGTCGCTATGGATTGTTCTATCTGAGAGTAAAATATTTTTTTTCTATTAACGCACACGAAGCGCATCTGCGGCACCCTTAATATAGTATTAACATTTTGTAACCTGTTTATTTATTCACTAAAATATAAACACCAATAAAATAAAAACTTCTCAAGATTGTAGAAAACAGCAGGCGTACCCATCCATCGTACCTTAAGCATCCTTACTATAAAGTTGCTCTGTTTCTTCAAGTTGTAGCAAAAAAAACGCTTTAAACTTTTATAATTGTCAAAGTTGTGTCCAAGGCTAAGCAGTGAGATTTAATTTGGTAGCAACTTGGCAAGTTAGGGAGAAACAAGGGACAGTTTAATTGGTGTTGATGCGACGACAGGCGACATGCTGCGACGTTAGGTGTTTAGTTACGAATAGCCAGGAACGACGGCGACGGGGTAAACTAGGCCAAACTTAACTGTGAAAGATTTAATACGAAACGGGAATTAATGCGAACTGACTCGGATTGACGTTTTGATGAGGTTGTATCGATCGTGATTAGAAGCAGTCTGGAGGGGAGGATGGAGTTTTTTTGCTGTTTATTTTTGGTTGACAACTACCTAGTATTACTCCTAGTGCGAGTTTGTAAACCATGTGAATACGGACAGTTTTAGTGACATATCTTAATATAATATCGTGACATATCGTAATAACTTATCTATAATATCAAGTAATAAAATAAGTAAATTTTTACTCAGGTGTGCTTCCCTCACTGTTTTAGAAAGGGATAATTATTAATTTCTAAAACGCAAATGAATCCGAAAAGTCAGAAATGTGTGTGCCTGGGTTCCAAATCTACACCTTTGACTGGGTAGTCCAATGGTCGTACCATAAGAACCTAATTTATGGTACGACCATTGGACTGCCAAGTATTCATAATCCTCCTTCCTCATCTTCAAATGATAATTAATATGATTTTTAAATTTTTATAAAGCATTTAAGCACTATTATTCCAAATTTTTCTACAAGAAAAGAAACGATTAAGTGGGATTTGAACTCGTGACCCCATTTGAGGTGAACCCAGTCACTCTGCCATTCATAATCCCGTGATATCGGAATAGTATTTTTTTTATTATTCCTGATCTTCATGGGTCAATACAGTGGAATATTGTGTGTATATGTCTAAATTTAATTCTAAGCTGGTGCGAATAAGCATCAGTTTTGCAAGAGTGTGAAGAGGCACCTAGATAGTAATTCTACGAATATTGTCACTACATTCCATTAATTAGTTGCTCACATCAAACGGAATGAATAGATCGCACGAGTAACTATCTTATCTATTACATTAAAATTTGTTTGAAACATGATATTTAGATTATTTGCGTATTTTCCTTTGTCATTTGTTTATTGCTTGTTGAAGTCTCGAGTTTAGTTTTCGAGCACAGACTCGGTTTTCTTTTTCCTCAACCTAAAATGTTTGCTATGCATTAATATTCTGAAACACAAACCCGATGGAAAACAGAATTGTGTTGTATGGTAAAAGACAACTAACTGTCTTCAAGAAACTTATTCACTTAAATAAGACTTGATAGCCTAGTGGTATGACCGTTGTCAAACTCGAGGCACACACCTCTGACTTAATGTTATGTGCATATTATTAATTAATTATTACTTGCTCCATGCCTCGGAACGCACGTAAAGCCGTTGGTCCTGCGCCTGATCTCTCCGGTCTATATTTTCTGCGCAAGTCTGCTAAAGAGATTTTGTTTAGAAATAAACATTACCTATAGACCTGTTTTTTTTCCCATTTCATTTGTTTGTCATATTAATATTGTGTGTATAAGTAAATAAATAAAAACTACAAAAAGCTCCAATATTCACAAATTACGTTGAAATATTCTATGTGTGTGTTATACAAACATATCTAAAATATCATGTTACCGGTATTACGGGTCCCTATTCTAAGAAATGACCGCACCGCTTTTCGCATACGATATTTTGTTTGGAAAACATTTTACCATACATCAATACAACGAATGTGAGCGGAATGCTTGTTTCGTATCACGTTATATTGCAGAACAATTTACGGAAAGTTTTGTTTCACGCTATGCAATATTTTTCTATTTCTACCAACAAGACTAACTTTAGAAACGTTTTTTGTGAAAACAATACATTATTAATGCCAAACTGTAGTTGATTAGTAACTGAAATGGTTGCAAATGAACTGTTATGTCACAGATTTGAATTTGAGGCACTTAGTAAATGCTCATCCTTTTTGTTGAGGGGAAATGCGCCTTATGCATACCGTCCCGCTCTTAGTATGCGAGACGGTTATGTCGGGCTCTTCGGCCTACAGACGACTTACTCTTGTGTCATTTCTCTTTCGAATAGTGACGGGGAACGCGGGAAAGCAGTTCGCATGCTTCCGCGAACCCACTGCGGACATCCGTTGCCTGATCTTCTAGTTACGACACGCCAGGACACTGAATGAATTTTCTCTCAAGGCTTGGGACTGACAATGTAAAAATTAGATAATAATTATTAAGTATGTATCTTAAAAAGAGGCTGTCATGATAATATTATTTGAGTACCTATCTCTACACTAGCTACTTCGCTACGCGCTCGCGATTTCATTGAGAGTGTCGTTTCACTGACCAAATGAGTAGAGGTAGCAGATGCGATGTATGAAAATGTATTTGGGGCTAACATGCGTTGTATAATCCGGTTCCGGAGCTGGTCTCTTTAGAGGACCCGAGATCTCTTTCCATCTGCTGATGTCACTATCACTAGAGTGGTTTTAGGGAGGTGAGAATCCCACACTCCCCAATCTCTTTCTCCGGAGGCTGGGTACCTTTTGAAAGTTTCCCCCATTTAGTATCTGCTCCATGGTTGCCCTCCATAAACAAAAAACGGTATTCAAAATAGGAGATTTTTTGTAATGATATTGTATATTGTTGTAATTTTTTGAACAAATTCAGCGCTATAGACTTCACAACGTTTATTTTAAAGAAAGAAAATGGAATTTATTTAAATGAATCATTAGATGTTTATTTTTTACTATACAAATCACCTGTCTGTTGCAAAAAAACAATAAAAAAAATTTGCTACGCTTATTTAAAATATTAATTTTGTTTCACAAAAATATTTGTAAATACAAAGGTAAAAATAAAAACAAAAATGTATCTAATATTTTCTTTTTTATTAGCATTCTGATATATTCGTTGTTTTAGATGGGCACGGGAATATAAATGGGTATGTCGTGCGGTTTCCCGTTACAAATGGACCTCCCATGCAACCCTTGGGTGTCGTCAACGAAGGGTACGACCAGGATGGGACAATGTCCGCATATCTATAGGTAATTGTAATAATCTTATAAGCTTAGTCAACTTGGACTTGCTTTGTTAATCCAAATATAATTAATTGGAATTGATTGTTATCGAGAGTTCAATGCTCTGTAGTCTTGAACGAGTTAGCAACTCGCTCTTGCGACGAGGACGCGGTTTGTGCTGTTTAAAATCTCGTACTAGGGTCTTCATAATTTTAAATAACCGATAACTGTCACCTATTTCTCGTATTCGTACGATAAGACAGAATACTTGTAGGTTAAACATGTACCTACTGACATACATCTTGTCAAACCCAGAACACGTCGCAACCAATATAAATCAATAGGCGAGGGTTAGTCTCGTCGCGTCACGTCTTACGCCATCACGCTATCACGCGCTTGTAATATATCGAGACAATCTGCGCGTGATAAACTATCAATCATTATTGTGCCTTGTAGTGTTATGATTAATTTCGTGCGCTACTCTTATTGGGTACTATTTGAATCAATCAACCTTGTGTGTAAAGACTGAAGGGTTTTTGCTTTGTGTTGAGTCTGATATACCTCTCCAGAGAAGTAGCACCAAATAAACAGGTTAATAAATAAATACATAGAGCAAATCGTCAACCATTTTAGTAGGTATAGCCATTTAATTAATAATTTTATATGATCTGTGGTTAAACACAATCAACTTATCTCGTGAGTATAAGCAATATTTGTTTCCTTTGTTTGAAATTGCGTTTTCAAAAATTACTCTAACAAGTTTGATGTAATTTAAATTTAGGAATTTAGTCCCGAGCTCGCTTCGCTCGCTCTTTCACGGTTGTACGTTGTTTATAGAACTTATTTTTACATTATTCTTTTCTCATATTATTTTTACATTTTTCGTTGAAATAAATTACTATGAAA
Organism: Protodeltote pygarga; assembly: GCA_936450705.2. Lineage (NCBI taxonomy): Eukaryota > Metazoa > Arthropoda > Insecta > Lepidoptera > Noctuidae > Protodeltote > Protodeltote pygarga. The sequence continues at coordinate 5,498,410 of OW388255.2, read as the reverse complement.
AAATACACCGAGCAAGCAATATTTGATAAAAATAATTCTACTGTTTGATAAGTATGTAACAAAAAACATTGAATTGTGTGTCTATGAAAAACAATGATTGTTTCATTCAAGTGAATAATCTAATCGTTGAAACAATAATACACGAAATAAAAATATAAGGACCATGTATTATACTTAAGAAACATTTTCTGCGAAACTAAATTCTATGAAAATTCTGTCTGCGTAACAAGGTGACACAATTTTAGGGATTAAATGGCAACACTGGTGACTAGAGGTGGAGTGTGTGGGGGGATGTTACTGAGCTAGTGAGGAGGAATGAGAGGCGAATATGCGTATTGCGCAAACAATACGAGAGCCTAACTTCAGCCCGGCCGAGTTAGTTTGCGTTTGCCATAAAATGCGTTTTAGTTACGTCAATGTGACACGTCAGTTGCCAGTATGACACGTCAAAAAGTCAAAAATAATGAAGTACAATTTCTAAGATACCGGCCCAACACATCAGTTACGACTCAGTCGGTGCATCTCATGATAGTTTTCTAACTAATGTTAACTTGATTTTTTGTAACATACATGTTTGACCGTGCATTGCATTGACCGTGGTCACGACAAAACTGACAGTCTTTTCGTGACCACGGTCAATGCAACTTGACCGAAACGTCGAGGTTAGTTCAATAATGACTATTTTGAATTATCTGTGCGCGAATAGACCCGAAATAATATTTAAAACATGATTTCAATTCGCGAAAGTTTAAGAACTTCTGTTGTAACATACAATTCAGTAGCAGTATTTTATATTCTTCTAATTATGTTACTAGAATATTTATACAAAACAAAATAATCCCACATCTCACCTACGTCATGCGGTCTGTCCTTCGTTCACCGTGCTCCACTCCCACACGAGGAAACAAACGAAATAGTTAAATAATATTTAATTTTATGTTATTAATTTCACTGTTTAACTGTAGTTATGTTACTATCTTGTAAGTAAGATATAAGGTAAAATAAGTAAGGTAAGATATAAATTATGTATGTTAAGATTTTGTGATTTGTTTTGTCTTGTCCTAAGTCTAATGGGAAAGGGCGGTGAATACACAAGTGAACCCCGTTCTCCCGTCCAGAGGTCCGTTGAGGAACACCGTGTGGTTTTTAGTCCGTGCGAGTCGGACATAACTCCATCACTGGCCCTTTGGTGGTGGAGTACCCATAAGGGGTTTTCCAAAAGAAAAAAAAAAAAAAAGTCTAATGGGAAAACAGTCTGTGGTTTGACTATGGTGAACTGAGTTATTTATGTTGGTTTTTGTCTATTATTGAGTTTATATTGATGTTATTGACAATTTGATATATCCTTGTGAATAATAAAGAGATCAATATTAAATATTGCTCTAAAATATACTACACATCTATTAACCCTGCAAGTAAACACCTTAATTTCTATAGTTTTTAAACGAAATTATATTAGCAAAATTATCTTCATGGCTATGCCTCTCATGTGTCTTGTTAGCTTGACCTAGTTGTAAACACCAGTCGAGCGAATTTCGTTTTACGTGAAATTTAATTACCCTTATTATAATATACTATAGGCAGGTGATTGTTATCACGATCGTTGAAACAGCGCTTGATTTAGAAGATGGGTGACCATTGATGGCATTTTGAGCGTCTTCGTGCGTGGTGAAGGGACACCTGCGGGCCTAAGCCAAGTTGATTATCTACAATCGCTAACGCTATAGAAAACGAAAGAAATGTATAGCATGACATTACCTTTATCGTTATGTCACGTGGTCAAAACAAACGAATAGAATCTAATCCTATACATCTCTTTTGTTTTCTATAGCGTTAGTGATTGTAGATAATCAACTTGGCTAACCCCCCTGGACACTTTGTGGTAACCTGCTATGGGAATTCGTCAGGCAGCCTGCCTAAATACTTCAACTTGGCTTATTCGGGCGTCTTTGTGCTTTAGAAACACGTTTACCAATACTTTTAATACTTGAATAGAATAATCATTTTAAGCAAAGATAGCTTAGTAATATAACCGTTGATAGGCAAGTCAGTGGTCTCAGGTTCGGTAAGTTATGTGGGTATTATAAATTAATTACCTCCTCATGCTTAATCTGCTTCGTGGCTTAGAAAGCACGTTAAGTTGTTGGCCCCGGCTGCCATGAAGGTCCTTGACAGTTGATCCGTATCAGTTCGACAGTTGATGAGTATTCATAAATCCTGACAACCAATATAACTTTTATTTTGGATTGCGAGTGTCAGATATGCAATCGCTCCGTAGAAAACTTTTATTCAGCAGCATTCGGTTAGATTAAAAACTACTCCAACAAAGTTTGGGAATAATAAAGCTAGGAGGATAATGAATCGTCACCGGTCAATCTTGGCTGTCATGATGCCGTCTATCAAGCTACTAATAAAGACTCTAGTTTGGCTTAAAGACCACTGCAATATGTTTCATGACCCATTCTGAAACAAGCATGGTTCTACCACTCTAAATCACTACATAGTATAAAACAAAGTCGCTTCCCGCGTGTGTCTGTCCCTATGTATGCTTAAATCTTTAAAACTACGCAACGGATTTTGATGTGGTTTTTTTTAATAGATAGAGTGGTATTCAAGAGGAAGGTTTATTATGTATAATACATGCATATTAGCGTAACCGTGCGAAGCCGGGGCGGGTCGCTAGTATATTATAATAATAAGTGGTAGAAGCTTAACGTGTTTTCCAAAGCCCAAAATAAAATAACATTAGCCACCCATCTATAGAAGTACCTTGGTGATTGTGGCAACTAATTCTTCTAAAAGCTACCACACTTATTTACACATGTTAAAAACAAACGCTATAAAGGGATGCTGACACAGAACATAAGTAATAAAAACGAGAGAAATGTGCCACAAATAGGCTACCTTATTTCAATATCCGCTGACCCGTCCGGCCCTTCGTGCAGCACTTTATTTCCCTCCCAAAGCCCTTTAGAAAGGGATAAAGTTAAAAGAACAAGGTTAGGAGATAATACGGTCAACGGTACATTAGTGGTATGTTTGTACATAGCATCTTGAGCCAATAGTAATGACTACGTCTATACAAGTCGCTTTGCCACTAAGGGGTTAAAATAGCTTAGTGGCAAAGTGACTTGGCTTTACACAATCGGTCGCGGGATCAAATCTCGCTCGTTACGATTTTTTTTTTCTACAAAACTTCGAACTTAAATACTTTATAAAAATGTTTATGTATTTACGATTATATCTACAATTTAACTTACTGTTACTAGAAACCAAAGATATTGGAAATAATATTTCTATGCTAGAAACCGAATTATTACGTCACAAATTTGCCCAATAAATCAAATAAATCCCTGTTCCACTGCACTCAATCGTCCGATTAGCGTTAGCAAATCGAATTAGATCGCACTATGATTTGATATAAACTTAAATTACTAAGTATTAGGTACCTATATTATTGCAATTTTCAATCAGCCATACCATCCGGAGAGAGCGTTTGATTAGTAAAAAAAAACTAAAAACATAACCCTTCCTAGGCAGTCGGGTAAAAATAATGTCAAACTAAAATTTTGTGGCTGTTAGACCACATTGTATTCAACATTTCACATTTTTCATTTCAACCTATAACATTTCTACTTCATCTTGATTAATGTAATTTAAAACAAGTAGGTTAATAATCTAAGTTCTATTTTATATTTATTTTGTGTTAATATCTGATTTTTTAATAGATAGAGTGATTGAGGAGGAAGGTTTATATTATGTATATTGCACCCGTGCGAAGTCGGGGCGGGTCGCTAATAAGTTTATAAAATTACTTTGTGTCATCTTTGAAAGGTTCATATAACTTCGTATAACCAGGTCACAGTGAGCTTGTGCTCCACCGCATCGCATTAATACCGCAACAAAACGCTACAGTTTAAACTCTTGTGTTCAAATGTTGTCGGATTAAATTATGTGTAGTTTGTCAGTGTGCCGTTGCAGTGTTTTGAAGTCTATTACTTCTTGGAAATGAATATGTAAGCGGTTATTTAATATTTTGGGATTATAACAGAGATTTTTCTTAAAACAGTAATAGGAATCCAGTTTAAATATAAAATCATTTTTTTTAAGTACTTTTGCTGACTATGCGAACACGTACGAAACTTTTGTTGAAAGAAAAATTAAAGAAAGAAAAAAAAACTACTATTTGAGATGGTTGAATGTAGAAGAGAATTTTTATAACACGGGCGGGGTTACCAATAGGTTAGCGCCAGAGCGACTGAGGGCTTTACCCAGTATGTCACAGGTTCAAATCCCGCTTGTACTCGATATTTTGTCGTTTTACAAAAATTTCGTACTTTACAAATCTAATTTAATTCGAAAGAAAGGCTGCTTAGTTGACAGATTTTTTGGATTCTTCAGGTTATCTACATTTCGAAAAGTGTGGGAAAGAACATTGGTATCTCATCCTTGTAACTGCATTCGTCCACTGGACATTGGGTCCCGGTGATACTGTGAGCTACCATCTCTACCCAGTGATATTCCTACAACTCAGTCTAAACGGCTAGCTATCTACTTTTGTTATACGCACAACTTATTATTATTATTATTCGAAACCTTTTCGATTTTGTACTTTAAAAAATTAATTTAGGAACCTTTATCGAGAAAAAAAGGTATAACCTTAAAAGCAGGCTACAAAAACCGCTTACTATCAGTGGGGTCATGGTCAAACACATACCATTTTCATAACAAAAAAGAAAACAACTTGAAAAATATAAAAATAATGGCTGTTTCCGCAAGCCGCATGTAAAACCTCAATATTATCAAACGATATAAAAAAAAACTATTCACAAGTCACTCATGATGCGGACGAATTTAGTATCGCTTATCATTTTACGAGTTTCATTCATTGGAAGTAATAAGCTGTTTCTTATACTTATGTTCATCTCGGCAAATCATAAATCATCCCCTCTATTTCCGGGAGCGCCTGAGGGGAGTGACAGGAGGGTCGGTAGTGGCGCCCTTTGTACAGTAAAAACAAAACTGAGGAATTATGAATAATGACAATCATCCTGTAACCAGGGATGGTTTTGATGTGGGCATACACAAGTTAATTCTCTTACATGAATACATAAACATTTTCATTAAGTAAGTATTTATGTATACTCGATCGATTACAAGTGGGATTTGATCCAGTGACCTACCGGTAAAGCGTCGCTTTGCCACTAAGCTACTCGCAACCACACCTGTGTCATTGAAATCCTCTTCTAAATTCAACCATTTATCATCATCATCATCATAGCCTTATCGTGATCCAGTCTAGGATGTAAACCTCTTCCTTTCTACTCGATTCCTGGCGATTTTGTGTTCGACTCATCCAGTCATGGTCTTCTGATTCAACCATCTAAAAATCGTAAATCATTTATGCATGCGATGCGAACACTATTTTTGTTTGAATGTAGAAACAGACTGAAAAGAACCTGTAAAGTTAGAATGAATTCTAAACAACGCTACAATCAAGGTTGTACTGTTTTCTCAAAGATTGCAGAACGTGCGAAGGTTGAATATTTTACACAACAGTAAGCAGCAACGGAAGCAATATGCAAGCTAGCGATGCGCATTGGAGAGAGGTTCATTATCGATTGTCTCGATTGTTCAAACATTTCGATGATGGTCGATGTTTTTTTCTCGGACTCGATAAAACGAGTGTCACTAAAACAATTTGCTGCAATCGAGAATGACTCCTACTCCCAGTTGCTACTTCCAATCTTCTGAAATTTAGTAAGTGAGACGCTTCTATTAATAAATCGTCAAATTCGACTCGGCGCATTGCAGTTGACGCAACCGCCCGCCGTTCGACAGTGCGCCCGTTTAAACTATTAAACAATCGAAAAACCTCTCGATAATTTTATCGGAGACCGATACGATTGTTGACTCGATTGAAAGTTATGGTGATTGCGATTCTTTCGATTGTTAAAACATTGCTGAACCACCTAGTAAGTAAGATCTGTGCAATATTGTGAGTATTATAATGATCATATGGCTTGCATTTTCTTTGTATTTGTTATTGCGATTATAGTTTTGTTGGGAGTTTTATGTTTGCTGCTGATGCTTCTAAGTAAATAAGGTGGTTGCACATCTATGTTCATAATTGGACCCTCTAAGTGGCGCGTTGCGATAGAGTCAAATTAGAATAACGTGGACGAAGCCGCGTCAGCTTAAACATCAAGTTTAGTAAACAACTAAAATCCGACTAGCGCGCCTAGTGTGATGCACCTTTATATTTCTGTAGCTTGCAGATAACACTCCCACGACCTCCAGAAATAATATGATACTTTATTTATTAAAATCGGTCAAATAAGATGAGAAGCAATGAAAATAGATAAAATACGAAATAAATGGCAAGCCAAATCGCGGCAGATGGAGATGGCGGGATGAGCTTATCAAAAATAGAGAGAGATGGTAGGAGGTGTAGAGAAACATTAGCCTTGCAGTACAATAAAAATTACGTCATCATCATCACACTAACATCTTATTTTTTTATTTTTCTGACGCTTGGATTACATTCTAAGCCGTTTACGTAGAGCCCGTAATAATAACTATGAGTGAGGGCAGTAAAAACTTTTACACGAACACATTTCTGATGCAGTCTGTTCATTTACGAAGTGCATTGTAAAATGCACGGGAATGGTTCATTCTTAAGCATTGTTGGCGCAGTATTGAATTACATTATGAAGCATCACGCCTGTTTTCTTCAGGTGCTATGGCAGAAGTGTTGTACACCTTTATTAAAGATCTTGACTTTTTTGGTCGGGTCTTACAAACGCTCGCAGTTTATTGTCATTCACAAAACATATTTATATCTCCAAACTGTGACAAGCTTTATTTTTATTTAATAAGGATCACCAACAAAAAAAAACATCATGATGATGACAATCACAAAAATGTTTATCATAATATGATTTTATGTTTTTTTTTTTTTTTGATAAATCAAACCTGCGACAACGAGCGCAGAAGGTGAATTACAAAGTTTATACAATTAGATAAGTTCTATAGTCTATAGAAACTCGTAAAAACAACTGACTCGGACGAGACTTGAACCCGCAGGCCGCAATCCCTGGCGTGCCGAGCCATCGCTTTTACCAACTAAGTTTCTTATTAATTTTTTTTATTTAATTAGCAAAAAATGTAAAAGCATACATAAAATATATTGAAAGAATTAAAAGTAGAACCTCATACAACCGTTTTCAAAACAACATCGTATAACAGTACCAATTCAACAATTTCAAAACTTACTATTTTCGGACCATTCTCATAATACGAACCGAGCGTAACACGGGCGACAGCGACAGTGTAAAAACTTTAATATGATCTAGACAGGAACTCAGTCGGAAATATCGGTAGATAGAGAAGGTCTGAGGACAAGTGATGGTATTAACTTTCGTTGCGGAGAACAGAACAGATTCCAGTATGTTATTGTTTGAATTGCGTGCGCGGGTTTATATTCCGTTTTATTAGATTTTTGTAGTGGTAACCTGATTTTATAAACATTCCTGGTTTGTTGAACAAAAATAAAACAAGTGGAAAGACACAACACTACACTACAAGAACCACTTAAGGTTGGACTAGATTTTTGTTCTTAAATAATATTTTTTATGTAATACATGTTACGACCCTTGTTCCCATGTTTACTTTGATTTATATAACGTAATGTCCTTTTAGTTAGATATACATTTCGTAGCATTTTTTTTACAATTATTACTTATCTTTCCTTTTCACTTAACCTTTTTACTTTATCTATTATCCTTCTCTGTTGAATATTTGCTAGAAAAAACGAATTCCTACATGACAGGACATCCTAGTGTATAAAAATTATTTTATATTATATTATTTTATATACAGACTATGTAAATTGTTTAAGATAAATAAAAATAACAAAGAAATTAAAAAAAAGATAAATACGTATAGATACAATATAAGAAGTATAGATACGTATAAATACGATAGAGCGTTACTATGGCATCGGCACGACATTCGCCGTGCCGTGTGACGAAACTCAAGAGTCAGCTGTGTCACACAGAGTAATAAATTTACATAACAACTGTTACCGAGAATTTCCAGAAGGAAAAATCTGATGACATGACACTAGGTAACGCAATCTTAAGCATGCGTAACCATACTCATCTTGTCTTTTGTCTTACCTTTAAAAAACCCAAATTATGTTACACTTCTGATTAAATATTCGCACTGTTCTTATTTATCTTATATACTTATAAACTTTATTGGGATCGTCTTCTAAACTAACCAAGATGCAGCTGATTATTAGTTTTCTACGAAGCGATTTGGATTACCTACCTGTTTGACCCTGCAATTCAAAGCGATACGATAAAATTCTAAAGCTAGATCAGTTACAGACTACAAAAGGGTAACTTCCAATATCGACTGTCAAAAATCTTGGTGACAGCCGGGGCGAACGGCTTAAAATGTTTTCCGAGGCAAGGAGCTGCAGGTGATAATAAAATTAATTTGTAATACGCACATAGCTTACGAAAAGTCAAACGTACCTCGGGTTCAAACCTGAGACTCTTGACTTGTCAGATCACTGCTGCTGTGTTTACAATATAATAGTGTATAGTAACATAATAAAATAAAATAAGGTTATACCTACCAATCAACATAATAGGTATGGTGTATTGAGTCAACACACCATCTTACCTTAGACTTTTCTTAGAATTATATAATTTATCGATAAACATACTATAAGAAGCACTGAACTTCGTGCACTCAATAAATAGTGTCATTAGAGTTCATTAGAGAGCAAATATCGATGTTTACAGCTGCGCTAAATATTTTACTGGAAATGCGCTATTTCTCACGTGTAATAAAATAAAATGCTGAGAAATTTTATGAAATTCTCAGCATTTTTCTCGAGCGGGTGTTGTTATTTACGATTATTTTGCATTGGTAATTATTTAAGTAGTGGAATATTTTAGATATTCAGGATACCTGATTATTGCGAATTTGAAATTATAAGCTGATAGTTTTAGCCGTGGCTATCAGTCAATAATCGCAGTGGAATAAATTTCTACAGCACTATTGTGAAAATGTTTCTAAATTGTCATTTAATTGATTTAGATTCATTTTATTTGATTACTTAGGTAGAGATAACGTTTTATCATGGCTTGTGGTTTGTTTCATTACTATTATATGATTGCCAATCTCAAGTGATAGATAATCGAAGCTTAGTTTAGTTTTTTGCTACAGGGATAGAGTTAGGTTGTGTCGATGTTGTTAATTATAAAAAAAAATTGGTGCAGTAGAACACGTATTCTTTAAACAACCGATACTCATCTATTTACCCGACTACGGCGAAGCAAAAAGGAGGGTTATGATTTTGACCTGTATATACATTTTATTTCAAATCTAAGAAGCTTGTTTTTAGTTTACGGAATATGTTTGTAACTATAATCTTTCAAATATTATTTTCGGTATGACGTATAGAACAATAAATGGAACAGTTTGAAATTTTTATAGAAACAATAAATCGATTATTTACTTAAACCTGCAACCCAATGGTATCGGTAATCCTGCGCGTGCTATCGAATAAATTCAACCATTTCAAATGGTAGTTACCTACATCCACCCCTATCGAGTAGGTACTAGAGGGCTAGCATTTCTCACTTTCCAATGTAAGGTTACTAAGTAAATACACCGATGTATAAACTTTGCTTAGTTATAATACACTAACTTGTTAATTTAGTACTTTTGTACTTTTTATCCAAATCCGTTCTGCTGTTATTTCTTAATAAAAAATCTACATCTATAATAGTAGGAAGTAATATAGTATTCGTTCTTATATAGGATCACTTCGAATATTAAATATTTTTATCAAATCCTTAATAATGATTTTTGAGTATTTCATTCTGTGAATATTATTCATAGTCGAACAATAGGGTAACGTAAATAAAATCTAAGTAATACATTGGATTTTACTTATCTAAATTACTGCACAATTACTTACATCCTTAGAGTATATAAGAAAATATAGAGCAACCCTATAGAAGTATGAACTGTGAGCACGGGTATGAACAACGCGGCCGCGACACGAGCTCCGTTTGCGATCATACCTCGATCGACTGCGGTTCAACTAGGCTCCACGAGCGAAAAAGTTACATTTTAGCTTATATCATAGTTAACTGCCGAGTTAAATTTTGAAAAACGTCTAGAAAACATAATTAGAAAAAATTTCATTTTAACATTTGTATGGCGAGACCTGCTTTCGTTCCGCACAAGGCTATGTGGTTGACGTTATCACTCTATATTTTCTTGAATACTCTATGCTTACATCATTATCTATTCCTAGCATCCTAATTAGACAATCTGAATTTCTGAACATTTTGAATGAAACACCGTTTTACGTCGCTCCAATATCTGGCGATTCATTACAATCGATTTTCTTTGAACGGTGAACTTTATTCACCACAGAACAAGAAATAACAGTAAGTCTACTGTCAATTTATAGAATTTAACATAGACTCACGCCTGTTTCCCCCAGAGGGAGTAGGTATAGGTTTATGCAGTACACTCACGTTTTGTCGGCTATGTTATAACATGAAAAAACCCAATAACACTGCCCGACCCAGGGATCGAACCCAGGGATCGAAGCTCAGCAAGTCTCTCAAGCAGAGGTAGTCTGCCAATTAAATATCTGTGTTTAAAAGTAGTTTTAAATTACTAGATCCTCTCGCTAGAGTTCGATAGATTCTGATGGCAAGTTACAAGTTTACAAATCTAAAGTGAGTTTGTTAGTTTATCTTTCATTTACGCAATAACGGAGCAACGGAAAAAGTTTTTCGCATATAAATAGTTTAAAGGCCGAAAAATGATATTGGGTATTTTTTATATCGGTCATCTAGGTATATAACATTGTATTTCTGTTTCTGAATATTCTGTGCCCTAGGCGTCAGAGGCGACTGAATTGCAATTAAAATCCAGTCCGCCGTCTGCCATTAACAGTAATTGTTATGTGCATAATATGGCGATATTAATTTTACGGCGGAAAACGTTATTTATTTATTGGTAAGTTTCAGTTACTTTTTTATATACATTATGACAGAGATTATTAACAGTACCCTCTGCCCGAATTTCGGTCACACAGCGGCGAATCTCAATGTACGAACACAATATACCCTTATTCTCATAGTCCGCTGGGACTGCAATCCGCCACGACCAAAGAGAGATCAGGCACAGGACTGGCGGCTATACGTGCTCTCCGAGGCACGGTGCTAATGATAATTATTTTATAATACGCACATTACTTACGAAAAATCAGAAATGTACACCTTAGGTTTGAGCCGCTTGCCAGTCAACGGTTATGCCACTAGGCTATCAGTATACTATAAGATATTATAAGTTATAGTCGACCACGCTAAGTCAGTAAGTATTGACGGTCTATTTTTCGGATTGAGACCTGCGATTCATGACGTTAGGGTAGTTGCCAACTGTTAAGCAAGAATCCGTATTTGATAACACTATAAAGACGTATAATAATATCAACATTTTTGTACAGCGATTAGCGATTGATATGCGACATGTAAAGATTAGAATCAGTCGCCTAATGCTGAGTTATAAGCTTTCTAAAATTCTGTAAGGGGTTATTGCTATCTTCCCGGAAAAGGATATATAATTATGTAGTAAGTGACAGTTCTTTGATTTCGACATTAGAATACATGACGTCATCTGCTCAAAGTGCCGTCAAACCCTTTTTAACCGACTTCAAAACAAAGGAGGAGGTTCTCAATTCGTCGGAATCTTTTTTTTTTAACTTTGTCACTTTGGAATATTTTAATATAATTTAGATATAATTTTTATTTAAGTACATGTTTAATTATCTCGGTACCTCAGAGAGTAAGAGCCACCAAAGTGGCGTCTTATTAAAAATACTTAGGTTATTGCTGATAGCTGGTCGCCATTATTATTACATTCAGTTACAGCCACTTTGTTAAATCCAAGTGATATTCTATACCAGAAATCTCTAAAGTAAGACACCCAAGCTTCAATCAATCTTTAAATATCTTCGATACCGACAGTAACATCAATAGTCTATTTTGTAATAAATCGTTTTTTTTTCTTTACAACATAATAAAAAAGTGAGCTGTCATTACGATCAAAATGTAGGTCGAACCACTGAACCATGAAGCGCGATTAGGCTTTATCAATTCAAAGCCTGAATTCTGAAAACGTAAACCTAAAAATTGAGGTTTTCAGACCATTAGGCATGAAACCGTCGTTAAGAATAAACTTTTTATTGTGAATTAGATATTTTTGGGGTCCTTTGCTCAATAATGAAACTTTTTCTGGCCGTTCCATCTTTATGTGTCAATATAAAATTAAATAATCCATGATAATATAAAAATAATCATTCTGGAGTCGCACAAAGTATTAAATTTCTATCTACAAAAAAGTTTAGCCTTTGCTTTGCATACATAATTGCTTGAAATAGAAAAATATTATTACATAATACGTTGGAGTTAAATCAATTATAAAACAAACTTTAATAAGAAAATACCAGTACCTACCGAGGCTGTTCAAATTTTAGACATAAATAAGCGTAAAGAACTGAAAGGTATACAATCGACTTATAAATGTAACAAATCTGGTAAACCTCAAGGAAGCGTTTTAGGTCCACTACTATTTTTACTGTACATCAACGATCTTCCTGAGATAACACAAAGTCCATGTACTTAATTTGCTGATGACGTATCTGTTTATTGACATCACCTTATCAACCCACCAATTTTAACTTGCCTTCATGTTTAAGGTGAAATTAAAAAGTTTACTCCCTTTATACCTATTATTTAAGATATCATTTAGCAATCAGTGTCAATATTGATTATATTTTTAACGACAAAATCGAGGCAGAAGACGCCAGTGGCAAGAGCAATTGAATAAAAAAATCTCAATAATAATAATGTTACAAGAGTTTTATTTGATATATTTTCTCAAACCACAATTATTACTTACTTATTACTTACTATACAGGTAAGGCGCTATGTAATGTCTACTTCCAGAGCAATGCAGAGTCGTGAGAACAAACTTGCGGAGCAAATATTGAATAGAGGAATGGATTACATAAAATATTGCATTAAAGGATTACTCGGTTTCAGCTTGAATAAGATTGTCTAGCTGATTCTGTCTTCTGGAGCATGAATTCGAATCTCTGGTAGGGAATATTTGATATCATCTATTCGATATTTGATATCTTTTTTCGACTGGCAACACTGCCAAGTAAACATCAAAAAAGTTCATGTATTTTGTAAATTTCAATTTTAATATTTTAAGTGTAGTAAATATACTAAAAGTGATATAAAACAAATCTACACACGGAAAATATTCAGGATTACAGTTTTCAGGAAAATATTTGCACTATATCTGCAGATTTAGTGCTACCAAAAATTCGACCTGTCAACGGCAGTTGTTCAAATTCGAAATCTTCAATTTAACGGGGAGTATTGTTTACTTTCATGATTTAACATTAACACACGATAGATAATAAGATATTATACTGTTATCTAGACCCAATAACCATTATATCTGCCCACTATATAGATATCTTGCTCTGTAATGACATTCCAGAGCCAACTACTGTTTAGTTGTTTACATAAGTAATTAAAAGCAATAGCATATAATTCTGAATTATAGGTATAATTGCAAAACCTATTACTTAAATAAAAGTCGTTGTCCCCTTACAAACTTATTTACCATGTTCATACTCAACAATTGACTATATTTTTACATTAAATCTAGTTCTATGTACCCACATCTAAAATAAACAATTATAAAAGAGATCTCATTGTACTTTCTGTATTGTAGTCTCTCATTAAAGTATAAATAACTTACTTAAATATCTTCTAACTATCCATTACTATTCCACCCTCTCTTTTCTTTGTTCTGTACCCGCACTCACCTTCTTTACTTTCCATTTTCAGTACCTAACTATATCTGACTGATACCATGCCAATCATGACCCGTAAAGCTGCATCCCAGGAACAGGAGGTCAAACTAAATATGGCCCTCTCCGAACTCAAAGCTGCCAATGACTATTGTCAAAAATTAATTCAAGAACGTGATGACAGCGAAGAAGAGGTCAAGAAAATTATTGACCAAACCACCAACCTGAAAAAGCAGCTTGTAGACCTACACCAACAATACCTAGAGGTCATCGGTCAACGGGACAAACTACAAGATGAAATCAACTCGTTCAGTCAATGTAGTTCTGTATATGAGCAGACTCTGCGGAAAGTTAGGGATCTAGAGGAAGAATTATTATGTGCAAATTTAAAATTAACTAGGTTACAAAAAGATAGGCAATGTACCCAGGCTGTAGAGTCCAATCATCTATTTGATGAATTAATGTGTAGTAACAGTGATTTTGAGCTAGGAACCCCAATAAAATCTATTGACATTACAAAACAAGACTCCTTTATCAAACATACTCATTCTCATAAAGTAAGTCATAATAAAATAAAAAAACACTTGAAATTAAATAAAATAATAAAAAAGTGTAATATGCTCAAAAATAAACAAAAAAAATGGGTTAAGTGTAATAATTTTAGGAAAGAACGTATTGACTTATTGAATAAATTAAATAATTATCAAATCAAACTTGAAGACAGTAAAAAAATTTATGAAATTGACACTCAGCACTTACAGGCTGAGATTAAAATATTAGAGGAGTCATTAAATTCACTTTACTCAAAATATATGACTTCTCAAAAACAAATAGATGAGCATATACTTGCAGCAAATAGTTTGATTGATTTATGTAATTATAATGCAGACAGAGTGGATTCATTAACACTCAACACCGCTCCATGTACTTGCATTTCAAAAAATAACAATCTTGGTCCCATCTTAGAGATCTCACAGGGCTTGTCAGGGGGTGCAAATAGCTCCATTCCTTGTAATGACATTGACACAAATATAACCACACCCACACCATCAAGAACAGATCTTAGTACTAACACATGTTTTAAAAAAACCATAATGTTCTCAGATAATATAGGAAAAGGTTTTGGAGAATTACTCAATAATGGCCTGGGTCATTCTGTGACAAATTACTGCATGCCAGGGATATCCTATAATCAGATAATTGAATCAATTTTATTAGAAAACTTTAGTTCAAATACAAATTTGATTGTATTTGTAGGTAATAGCTCGAATGTAAAAAAAAATGACATTACAAAAACAGTATCTCAATTGTTGAGATTGGAATGTCATAGAATTATATTGTGTGCCTTTCCCTATTATGACCATCAGTCAGCTGATACGCAAAATAAGCATATTCATATGATGAATAATCATATGCAGTTTTTAGCAAATCACCACAGTGATAAATTTTTATATTTTGACACCAACAGTTTTGTTGGAACCTTAAAAATGACAAGAGGTAATGAATACCTGCCAACTAGATATAAGCGCGAAATAGCTAGATTACTAGCATTTAATATTTACACAGTCATAGGTAATATGACGAAGTTCTCTTCCTCCACTGTAGTTAGTAGTGATACTAATAATGATGTGGTTAATTGTAATTTAAACTGACTTGTTCGACAACAGAGAAGAAAGCAAAGTTTTTACTACTGTCACACCAAAATATTAATCACTTCTCTGGCAAAATTTTAGATGTAGAATTATTTATTGAGAAATTTAATGTTGACATTTTATGTTTTACCGAAACATGGCTTACGCCAGACACAATGTTGTTTAGTATTAATGACTATCATGTCGCTAGTTCGTTCCAGAGAGTGTCAGCAGAAGGTGGAGGCACTATGATTTTGTTAAATAACCAATATGTCCATAAGGAACGACGAGATATTCGCGACCTCTCTGTTGAACGAGTTTGCGAGCTCGCGTGTGCAGAGACGGAGGAGTACGTAATCTTGTGTGTATACAGGCCTCCTAACTCTAATATCTTACAATTTTTTGACGTTATGGAGGATGCCCTCCGAAGGATAAAAATGAACAAAAATATTATAGTATGTGGTGATTTTAATGTTGACATGTTAGTAGATACCAGTCATAAACTAGACTTTATATCTTTATTTGAATCTTTTAGTTTAAATTGTAATTTTTTTGAGCCCACTAGAGTGACATTAGATTCTGCTACATGTATAGACAACATTTTAACCAACTTTAAAATAAAAGGTAAAAACCTTATATCGGGAATTCGCTCTGATCATAAGTGCCTAATTATTAAATTAAATCATAAAGCTGTCAATGGGCACAAGTCGATACAATGTAGGTCACTAACAACCAAATGTTTAGAAAATTTTAAGACCAATTTAGAGTCACAACTATATACATTAGATCCTCACTATGACAATCCTAATATGATGTACAGTTCTTTATTTGATGCCATAAATATAGAGTTCCAGAAAGCTTGTAAAGTCAAAAAAATTAATATTAGAAATAAGGTAGCTTTTAGTGCCTGGGCAACTCCAGGTATAAGGCGCAGTAGAGACATTATGTACGACTTATACGATAAAAAATCTTATACACCTAACAATGATTTTCATATTTACGTACGAAACTATTCTAGAATTTTCAAAAAAGTATGCGTACAAGCTAAAGCTATTTACATAAGTCGTCAAATAAAAAAATCTGATAATAAGATAAAAACCACATGGAAAATAATAAACACCGAAACTGGTAATCGTAGGGCTACTAATAGTATAGCGGCATTAAAAATTAACGATAAATTAGTTTCCGATAAAGCGGACGTTGCTGCCTACTTTGAGCACTTTTTTACCAATATACCCATTGAGACTACTAAAGGTCTTCAATCGTCTCCAATAGCAGCTGAATTACTTTTAAAGAAAAACTTTGAATTTAATAGCTTATCTAGTTTTGAATTTACTTCCGTGACATACACTGACATCATAAAATCATTTCAAACTATAGCTGCTAAAAGTACAGAAGACTTATGGGGATTGTCAACTAAAGCCATTGCACCTATAATAAAAAATATTGCGCCAATGCTGGCATTGATCTTTAACAAATGTATTATAGACGGAATCTTTCCCGATCTTATGAAACATAGTAAACTTGTTCCAATTTTTAAAGCAGGGTGTCAAAATGATGCCTCGAACTATAGGCCAATATCTGTGTTACCTGCCCTAAGCAAAATCTTTGAAAAATTAATACTAGGCCAAATGTTAACTTATTTTAATAAAAATAGAATATTACACACTAAACAGTTTGGATTTACTAGAGGTCGATCTACTGAAGATGCCGGTTCAACCCTTATCAAAACTGTTTTAGAAGCCTGGGAAGAAGCGCAGGATGCTCTAGGAGTGTTTTGTGATCTTTCAAAGGCCTTTGATTGCGTGGATCACCGCACCCTTATTTTGAAATTAAAATATTACGGTATTCGTGGTAAGTCTATTGATCTCGTAAATTCTTACCTGTCGAATCGGGAGCAAAAGGTGTCGATCGATAACGTTACTTCTACTGGCTCAGTTGTTCAAATGGGAGTGCCTCAAGGATCAATTTTAGGCCCATTTCTATTCCTTGTATATATTAATGATCTCCCCCACATGATTAATGACACCATGACGAATATAGTCCTGTTTGCTGATGACACATCACTCATATTTAAAATTAATAGGAAAGATAGGGATATTGTGGAACCAAATAATACTCTCAATGCGTTATCAGATTGGTTCTCTGCAAATAATCTTTTGCTTAATGCCGGAAAAACCAAATGTATAAGATTCTCGGCACCTAATGTACGTCAAATAGGTACAAATGTACAGTTGGATGGAAACATGTTAAGCCTTGTACCCTTTACTAAATTTCTTGGTGTCACCATAGACTCTAAACTGCAATGGGGACCTCATATAGAGGCACTTGCAGGTAAACTAAGCTCTGCTGCGTTTGCTGTACGAAAAATACGGCAGGTGACAGACGAGGCAACGGCTAGGCTAGTATATTTTGCATACTTTCATAGTATTATGTCCTATGGTATCCTACTATGGGGATCGGCAGCGGATTTTGATACCATCTTTTTATTACAAAAAAGAGCGGTACGTGCAATTTATAATATAGGTCCGCGAGATTCCCTTCGTGAACTCTTCAAGGAAATAAATATACTTACATTACCATCCCTGTACATATTCCAAAATATATTGTACATTCGCAAAAACATAGCTTGCTTTCAAAAAAAGAGTGATATCCATAACCTTAACACTCGTTACAAGGACAATCTTGTAGTACCTGGTTACAGACTTTCTAAAACCAGCAATTCATTTATGGGTAATTGCATTAGGTTCTATAACAAAATTCCCTCTATTATTAAGGATTTGTCTGATACTAGGTTCAAAACAGTTGTCAAAGGTATTCTTATGTCTAAAGCCTACTATAAAGTAAAGGATTACATTGAAGACAAAGATGTGTGGCGTACTGCTTCCTCCTGCACACTGCGACCCACTAGCGCTGATTGAATTTCACTTTTCAAAATCAATTTTAATTATGCTCTGTCACTTTATTGAATCTTTGGACATATATTTATATTGTATAATAATAATATGTGCACGGTTGTAATTATGTGAGCACCATGTAGTCCCTCTATTTTAGTTACTATGAACGTGATGATTGCTGTGCAGCTTGGGTATGTCATGCTCACGGAAATGTTCTGATAGCGGTGGCGTTATGTGTCGGGTCGCCCAATTCCCTACAATATGGTTGAGTAGGGCGATGGCTGATGCATGCGTCATGCCCGTGAACGGGTGCCGTCTGTTGGGACTGGTCAGCCCATAGCTGTTATAGTGATTTTATCAAAAGTATATATGTATATCTAAGGCGCGTACCTATGTTTAGTTGACTCGCATTGTTCTCACATAACATCTCAGAACAATGTATCCAAAAATATTGTAAGCCATTATTTAAAAGAGCAACCATGGAGTTTCTTGCCAGATTCTTCTCCATGAGGGGTAGGCTGCCCTTGGAACTGGCAACTAGAGTCACTCCTATAATATATTAGAATTATGACTATTCATAAGTGCCTAAAACTGGTCTACATGAATAAAAATATTTTGATTTTGATTTTGATTTCGGGATTTAGGTAGATATTATTATTATTGGATTTGCTACTTTTATATTGCTTGTGGTGAAATTAGAATATTATATTGTAATATTAATATTATTTGATCCTCAATTTGAATTTTCTTATTCATTTCGTCGACCCAAGACAGTTAAATTCATTTTCTTGGGGTGCGCCGAGTGTTTTGCTCAGTATTTATCTGATAAAAAACAATGTGGATCACAGCTTACTGGTTCAAATGGTAACAGGCGGGTGGTGGTGGAACCAGTCCCAAACAATAAAATTGACATGAAGAATTTTACAAATAAGAATACTTGTTTATATATTTATACATACCTATTCAGTATAGCAATTGGCCATTGACACCAAGTATTGACACTAAAATATAAGTAATCAGTCAATCTTCTCACAGAACCTCATACACTCACGTCTTCCTTTCTTCAACAAATAGATCCAACTCTGGCCTAGGTCCACAAACACTTTAAGCATTACCAACATGCTATACTCCGTTTGAAATAAGATTAGACAAATAACAACCAAATAAAGTTTACATTAATAGCGTTTTTTATGAATTATTCATGCAAAATGCTATTAGTTATTAATAATTTTTACAGTTTTGTAGTTTTTTTCACGAAAAGTGTAAATATCTGAAACTTCTTTTATTACTTACGTAGAAAGTTTTGCAAAGCTATTATTGAGAATTATTAATTATCCTTATTTTATATTTATAGTAGATTATGAAATGAATAATTTTATTTCATAAATTTGCCGTCGTTATAAAAATGTACTGTCATGCCGAATAGCAGTTTTTGATCATTGATAGTCTGCGAGTAAAATTGCTGTCACAGACAGACGGACAGACGGACATGACGAAACTATAAAGGTTTTACTACGACATCCCAAAAAGCGCTGTACATTCTGTACAATTCATTGTTATTAAATACATTGTATTCCAATAAAATTCAGCTTAGAAACAATGTTCTGTCAAATACGAATCGCGTAGCATTCATCTCGGTTACACTACATTGTGTTAATTCTCGAAATAATTGCGCTGATATTAACTTACATACGAATTAATTACTTCACTTGCATTCTGGACACAAAGGAACGTGTTTCACTTGTGGAGAGATGGAATATTTAAACAGAAGTTTGGACGTGAGCGTAGTTGGAAGTTGAATAATATTCTTTAACGATGAGAACAAAATAGTTACATTTTAATTAAAATACCTTTACAAAGGGATCGTGTTTTATTTTATACCACTAGACTATCACTGCTGCCTACAATTATTAGTTCTTAATGAGTTTAAGATATACAGTTACCTTACAAAAAAAAATCAATTCAAAACAATATTTATTTTCTACATCAATTCCGGAACATTTCATCCCGAAACAAACTTACAAAGTTAAGCTGATTAGAAGATCTGAACTCATTACCATGACAGTGGGTCACATGACCATTAACCGTGGCTTCTGACCAATTCTGCTAATGAATGTGAACTGGATCGACACGTTGGGCCTCTAAACGAAAGCGTATAACAATTTTATAGGATAACCAGATAACTCCTGCGACTTTGTCCGCGTCAAATTATGTTGTATGATCCCATAGAGATACACAGCCTTCGCCAAACTTCATGACCACCTTGAAGTTGTTGCTTTTTGTTTGACATTTACTACTGCGGAGCCGTTATTGTAGCCAAGTTCAAGGTGGCCATGGAGTTTGGCAAGGGCTGTTGCTTATAATTATATTTACAGTAGGATAGAATAACTTTCTATTATTGAAAAAAAAAACAGTTTTGTAGTTCATATACATATCCACATAGTTTAATTTTACCTCTGTATACAATTATGTGAAGATCATACGTTTTATTGAGAGCCTGTACTTCTACACTAGGGATTCGATACCCATTTGGGACACGATATTTGTGAACGGGCCGGTGCGCTGTGTGGTGTGGTTAAGTAAAAAAATAAAAATAAAAAATTATTATCTTATCCTACTTTATTTTCGAAACTTAATACGTTATTTACCTCTAATCTTCTGGCCCCACGTATAGGATCATTACACACAACATTTGGAAGGAAGCAAGACAGTGAAACCGACTAATAAGCTTAAAACGTCACGCGTGGCTAACTTTATTCTCCTTTTACCTGGGGCTGGACAATGAAGTTGGAAAGTGTTTAATCAACTAAATACAACACTAAAATAACCGTAGTTAAACAAAAATGTTCCAATCCATGACTCAACATCAAAACTTGAGGACTGAAATAGATTAATAAAACAAGTAGTACATGTAGAAATACGCAGATCTGTATATCTAAATCATTTTAGCATGACATGTGGATTGAACATTTTTGTATAACTACGTCCAAATAGTTCTAATACCATTTTATTATGTTAGAGGTGCCGTGTGGTATCCGGCCTAATTATAGAACTACCCCTATTCATCAAGCGGGTGCCGTAAGAAGTAACAAAGAGAAAAATGTAGAGGATGGGCAGCAGCATCCTACGGTGTAATAGCAACCATCTACTACTGCGATCGCCAACCCGCTTGCCCAGGGGCAGCGTGGCGTTTAAGGGCTATAATACCTAGAAGGTAGGAAGGATGAGTGCACAAATAAGTGATGCATATGAATATTATGTATGTATGTAAATTAAGAGGACGTTTGATTTTTTATAGATTATAATAACTTATTGAAAGTGGTGCCATTTACCCGTGACAAAAGTTAAAAAGTAATCGTTTACCGCGGCAAGAACGCACGTATCACGTGGATGCGGAGGGATTATAGAAATAAGTATGAATGTGGATGATTATAAGGGTAGAGATAGCAAATAAAATATTGAGTAAGCAGTGACATGAAGGCTAATACAGATAAACGGAAGAAGAAAACCTATTGCGCCAACTCTAAGTAAAATATAA
This sequence comes from Protodeltote pygarga, assembly GCA_936450705.2. Lineage (NCBI taxonomy): Eukaryota > Metazoa > Arthropoda > Insecta > Lepidoptera > Noctuidae > Protodeltote > Protodeltote pygarga. Next base: position 5,476,414 of record OW388255.2, on the reverse strand, counting down.
TTATTATATAATTATATAATAATTATAATTATTATATAAAGTTATTATATAATTATATAATAATTATATTATTTTATGTATATTGTATGTAGGTATATAGTATAATTATCAATAGGTATTTAAAGATGCATAATTATGAGAAAGTTATAAATTAAGATTAAATTCTTTACTCCAATCATTTCCTAAAAGTAAATTAATTCAATTGTAAATAAAAAAAAGTTAATTGCAATAACGTAAAATATTATGTTATTTCCTCTGAGGTCATTGACTCAAGAAATGCGATTTCAATTTCGTAGTGTTTGCTGGCAGCGAAGCCTCTTATTATAGGGATGCCAAACTTTCGACTTTGCACTGAAAAATAATGAGGGACAAAATGTCAGAGGTTTAAAAATAGGAAACTAGAATAATAGGAGTATTGTGGTCCTAGTTAAAAATGTAGGTCAAACGATTTTAAAGTTTCTGACAAAATTATGTGAAATTTAATAAACATTTTTACATTTATTATATTTTTGATAAGTTTTTTTGCTAAACGATATGTGACTCCACTTTTTTAGTCATAGCCATTAAAATGGCAGGATAAATATAGGATAAATATAGTAAGATTTATCCTATATTTATCCTGCCATTTTAATGGCTGATAATATTTAAAAAATGCATATTTTTTAAATATATACCCGAATTAAAACATAACTATAGTTATCTATATATATTTATACTATGACGCATAATATTTAGGTTTTTTTTTATTTATTTTTTTTTGTTTTTTTTTGTAGGCAAATGTAAATAGTAGTTATATTTAGTTTGTAAATACTTGAAATATATTAGATATAGTAACTTATAGGTTAACAATAATTGTGTATATATAAAATAAAATTTATACATAATTATAAGTATATCTCGAAGCACGAACGAAGTCGCCAGTCAGGGTTTGTAAGCCATTGTAAGAGTAGCGGTCAGACAACCCTACACTAAAATAATACCGCCTCTCCAAACAAAGGTTATTAAAAGTTCTGATTATTTTCACTCGGCTTCAGCTGTACGGTCGGCCAAGAAAGTGGTGTATCAGTTTTTATTTAGTATCCTAGTCATCGAAAATGACAACAAGGTTCATATCTACTAAAAAGATATCACTGAAACAGGTGCAAAATAATGACATAACCTTGAAAAGTATTCATACGCCATAAGTCACTATTATAAGTGCAGGACATTTTAACCTTTATTATAAGTGGATTTAATTTCTACAAAGAAAATTTAAATGTTTCTAAATTTAAAAGTATAAAAACTATTTAAAAAGATGGCAATAGAAGTGTCACATCGATATGCAAGCGAAACTAATCTTTATAACCTATGAACCTGTAAGCGGCATTCAACCTTAGGGTGATACACCACTTTTTTGGCCAACTGTACCTATGTGTAATAAAATGGTTTACAAATGATTGTGATGCGCCGTTTGTTGATTGTTTTATAAGGATTGCTTGAAATTTGAGTCTGTAGCCGCCTTATCCTGCTACTGCGGGTAGTTGAATAAAATATTGGTTTGGAAATACCTTCATGCTACTGAATGTTCAATTTGAATGCATATTAGATTTATCTGATTAATTCAGTTATTTCAGAATTGAAAATAGGTTTGAATATAGCAGTTCTCAGCTTTGTCTCCATTATATATATCCATAAATAGTTTAGTGGCAGAGCAGTGGGTGTGCTTAATCAATAGGTCAGATTTGATTCCTGCTAGGAATTTATTTTTTCATGAGTATCACGCGTGGATAGCTTTATTCTCAACCCTTTACTTGGACAATGAAGTTGCTAGGTAAATTCAACACCAAACCATTAGGTCAGGTTTGAATCCTGCTAGGAATCTATGTCTTCCTTTACTGAAAAAAGACTAGTTACTTAAAAATCCGTCATACAGGAAGAAATAATAAAACTCTCACCTTCCTCACAACTGACTTAATTGACTTATTCACAACAGTGACTAGTTTTTCAAAGTTACAATACTTTAAGTACGCGCTCTTCAATCAAAACCTTAAAGCTTGTTTTATTTGTAGGAACCTATAGTGCAATCTACGTAGTTTGCTGTTATAAACTTTATTTCTACAGTAAAAAACTTATTTGCAACCACAACATAAAAATACAACCCACCCAATGTGACCTCAGCAATACTATTAACGGTATAATTTATTCATATTTTTTATCTGTGGCGCGGGAGGCGTCAAATGACACCTTTTGTTTAACTTTCATTTAGACACCTTATCTTAATTGTTAATCCAAGGCTCTCGTTATTTTTTCAAAGTATTGTGGCACCTAACAAAGAGAAAATTAATTTGCAAAAATAATGCCATTTTATTTAATTAATTTTCGTTATATCGGGTTTCGATTTTCTTTTTTTATATCCATTAATTAAAATTTTCAAACGCTCCAGACGAAATAGGATTACAAATCTCTGAAGGTAATTAAATATAGCAGACGTAATAAAAGGCTCTCCGGCTCAAATGCGGTGTTAGAACGGTGATTGGGTGTTTTCAATAGCGCAAGCTTGCTGCTGGGGTATTGGTTGCACCGCGCCTGCGCTGCGCTGCACTAGAAAGTGGTGACCCAGGGTGGGCTTTAAGTGGGTGCTTTATACAAATTTTAAGTATGACCTAAACCTGAAAGTAGTTTGTTCAGAATCAGTAACTGAATCGATCGCAATAATTTTAAGTAAAATTAAAAAATGTAAGTACTCACAAAGTTATAAGCTTATTCTGTTGCATCGTTGTCCTCACGTAAACATGGCCACTGCGAGCGTAATTTCGACAAAATAACTGCACTGTTACGCACTATTCACACTTAAACATAACGCAGTAATTGTTCAAAGTGTCGCCTCTTTGTCAAATGCACAGACGGGCGCGCTTTCGTAAATTCCTAAGTACTTAGTTTTAGTTAGAAAATTAAAACGCCATTTTCACTCCCAAAAGAAACAAAACAATAATCGACACTCAATCGAAACCAGTGATTTGGCGTGAACGCGGGCGCAAGCGATACATGCGCAGTACTCTCTAGCTTTCGGGCGACTGACGCAGCCGCGCGGGCAGCGCGTGGCGACGCACGTGACGTAACGGCGCCGCCGAGTCTGTCGGCTCACTTTATCGATGCCGCCGCCGCGGCCCGCTGGTAGAGGTCATTCAACTGATTTGCGTGTGTTCAAACTTGCACCATTTAAATAATTTTTTGGACAAAATATAACATGGTGTAAAAATGCGATCGATTCAGTTACTGATTCTGAACAAACTACTTTCGGGTTTAGGTCATACTTAATATAAGCTTGTATACAAAAATAAAAGAATTAGTATTTTGTCTAATCTATCAGTATTTATTTAATGCAAAAGTTTGTGGGGATATTTGTATGATTCATTACTTAAGCACGCAAAAAGTACTCAACGGATTCCAATAAAATTTTGTATAAATCCAAATACGGACATAGAGTACATTTTATTGACATACCATGCGAGTAAAGCTGCGAAAGACTCGAAAAGTATTTTGTAAACATACTTAAAAAATATAAATACACCACAACTCTCTTTGAGCACTCAAATGAACAAAACAAAAACAAAATAAATTCAACGACTTTTATAATTCGACGCTCACTTTTTGACACCCGCGTGAAAATTAATATGTTTTTAACGTTTATGTTCTTAAATTTATTGCCTTCATTAAATATATTTAAATGTTCACCGCTGCGAATTGTTTCATGCAACATTTAATTCAACACTTTTCGAATCATTTCACCGAGATAATAAACTAGAATCAAAAATCAAATATGTTTGCTGTAAATAGCGAATTAACTGTTCATGTTAATTTGTTTGAAATGTGGTGCAATTTCACGATGATAACATAATTATCAGAACTCTGTTCTATAGATAGTAAACAACAATTTTATATACAGTTGGAAAATATTACCTTTACGATACTAGCAATAACGTTGTGGTGTAGATCAAAGAATTTATAGAATGGAATGTAAACAATTATCTTGTTTAGTCAATAAACAAATTCCAAAGCTTTAAGTATTATTAATTTTTTTTTGTTGAATTTCCAATCCAACCCAACGATGCAGCTGAATATCAGCTTTCTACAAAACGACTGCCTATCTTAGTTCCACAATATATGTATTGTGTTATGTTGTAAGTAGTATCTATGTAAATAGTAAATAGTAGTAAGTAGGTACATACTTACTCCAATTACAATAACCAAAGCAGTCATAGATCGTCTTAACCAATCAGGACCAACCGTGATACCTAGTTTAAATTATGGAAATTCTGATTCTTTGGTTTGATCTGAAACTTCAGAGGAGTAACGGTCATGATGATCTCATAGTTTTAACTTACCCCCTAAGTATCACATTGTGGAATGCAATACTCAGGTGTAGTCATATTATATATTTGAGTATTGAGAACTCATTAGCATTATCAGAACAATGTAAGTGGCAGTCCAACGGTTATACTGATTAGATGAGTTAGATCGTAGTCAATCTATTATGAAAACCATGACACAATAATATAATATCCCGCAACTTAATTAAACTTCGTACAAAAATAGGAGAAAATCTGTATGTTCGTGTGTGGGTGTTTATACGGTAACGACCGTAATTTCAGTTCCATTTTTTCACAATAATGATTTCAGACGAGCTTCATGTAGTTGGGTAAATAAAAAGTAAAATGCCAACCCTGTGAGCTCCGGTGTTAACGAGAGTATTTTCGTGTGATGCGGATAAATGTAATTTTATACTCATGGTTGGTTTATTTTTGTTTTACTCATTATAGTCCTTCCGTTCAACATTTTCATGGTTTTTATGCATGACGGAAGACATGTTGGAAGATTTTGGCGGTTACCTTTTTTTTTAACAATAAAAAAGGGATATTCTTCAGGAATTCAGGCTATTATAATTTTTTACATCATGAAACTAAATGATAATTTGTTGTTGTTGCAGGAGGATGAAAGTTAGACAGTCTTGTCCAGACCAGCCTTTTTGATAGGTTTCATTAAACATCATGTTGGAACACGACAAAGCCACTTGGCGGCAAAGGCTTTGTCTGGTGAGTGGTAGTTACTATCCACGGCCAAACCTCCCACCAGAAGCATGAGTGATGATCGCTGATGGCCTGTGGCCTTTTTCCTATCATAAGACGACTTTTAAGAGTTACGACTGAAGCTGAATAGAACTCAGAGAAAGCGCCTCTCATTCGGGTTTTAGGGGAATGCCTACGTTGGAGCAGCCCAGGTGATTACGGGTGCTGTACGGGTGATTTAAGTCCTTATGTGGGTAGCCCCATTTAAAAATAAAGATCAGTCTCAATAGCTTACAAGAAATCAAATAAAATCTTTAATTATGAACTCGACTCTGTAGAACCTATCTACGCCTTTTTCTTGCAGTATTCTTAATCTTTGACTTTCTATAAGAACGAGGGTAGCAATATTATATTTAATTCTAGACTGCAGGCGGGTAAGCAATATTAAGTAGATATTAAATTTTTGCCCAGCTTTTAGTTTGTGCAAAATATCGAATTGATTGTGAATAAATTGAAGTTTTATATCATATATGCGCAATGGTACTAAAAGCTTCGTTCTGTGATATCAAATTGCAGTTTAGTGACCTCTGAAACTAGATAGGTTGTTAATTCCAAACTGAAAATTAGCCGAGGTTATTTAATGTAAGGTTCCAAAGCATGGAGACGCTTAAAATGAACCTATCTTTAATGATCGTGGCAGCCACCACGGTACTACAGCGGCGCTGCAAATCAATAATCAAATATAATCTACCTATAAATAATGGAACAATTAAAATTCACACAAATTACAACCTACTCGTGTACTCGTGTAGCCATTTCTGAATTCTCGAACATTCAATGATTGCTCAGTGTTATTCAATTTGGTCAATTTGAGCAACAAACAATGGCTATAATGTGTCGAATAAGCGACGCGTGATTACAAATAAGTTCGTTATACATTGAATGTTGCCTATCATGTTTCATAAATGCGATTAATTATTGTTTGTTTACATTCTACACATAGTCGTGTGTGTTGAGTCGTGAATAGTCGTGATGACCTAGTGATATGACTGTTGACTGGCAAGTCAAGGGTTCGAACCTAAGGCGTGCACTTCTGACTTTTGGGCAGTTATGTGCGTATTATAAATTCATTATTACTTACTCCGTGCCTCGGAGAGCACGTAAAGCTATTGGCCTGCGCCTGATCTCTCTCCGATCGTGTCGAAAGGCCGTCCTATCGGACTATGAGAGTGAGGGAATAGAAAGTGCACCTGTGTTTGCGCAGACATTTGTGCACTATATAATAATATCTCCTGCTAGATCTGTAGTTGGCTAATCTCTGTTAAGATTGGCCGGCCGCTGTGACCGAAATTCGGTCAGGAGGATATCGTCCTATCTGTCGGTCTATCTTTGTGTAATAATATTATTACACATATTATATACACCATCTCTTGGATTAGTACATGGGATACTTTTAATCCGGTTCGATCTCCATGCGAGCAAAGTCCTCACTGCGAAAAGTTTTCAATAATTAGAAACTACAAGAAATATTTGTGGTGTTTTGTGGCTTTTCGTAAAATTCATGTAGAGTACATAGGTATAGGTCGTAATATTTGTTTCAATGAACAAAAACAATCAAAAATACAGTTTACTGTTGGCAAAAGTTTTTACATCTGTTTTATTATTCAGGCTAAGAGTATTTTGAGATTTCGCCGCGTCTGCAAGCTGCAATCTCTCATTATCTGGGTATTAGCATAGCTTTTCTGAAATTATTCTTAGTCCGAAATTGTTGGTCTACTATCCTGGTTTGTAAGAACCAGGAAAATATTTAATTCCAACATTATGGAAAAGGGTTTTTTTTTTTTAAATAGGCTGTTGCAGGCTTTAGTTGGTAAAGTAAATCCTTTGTCTGATAAAAATAAAATAGCAGTTAAATTATTTTGTAAGCTATTTATGCCTCTACGAAATAAGGCAAAAATAAGGGATACAATATCTACATATTTGCCTGCATATTTTTATTACCTTACTACTCCAATGCGCTGCAATAGAAGGATGAAATCTAGTCAGTTTTAGATGACCCACTGCACGTGTGCAACAGAAAAGTGGCTCCGGCTGGTGAAACAAGCCGGAGGTATAGACCGATAGGTAACGACCACGACTACTCTGCCAAAAGTACAAGAATGAACCCTGTTCAAACTAAAAACTGTCGATTAGTCAAAAATTATTAGGTATTTAAGTATATCTTAAGGGCCTGTTGTTTTTAGTAACACATTGGTGCCGCCAACGACATGACCATGCGTCTCCGCCTGGGCGGTCGTATTAATCGTATGAATCTAAATTCATCAGATTAACGTGTGTTCGAAAGTTTACGAGAGGTTTTAAGTATTAAAATACTATCTCTCCGTCTCGCGTCTCTGTACTATAATAAAAATTAGTGGTAAACAATAGAAGAAACACATTGTAACTTAATAATAAATAGTTGTGAAACGTGTTTTTGTGGCAGCCACCTCCCCAGAACACTGGAAACTCATACAAGGGTGCTATAATTAATTGTACTTCTTCTCCTTTCACTGACTCATACTTTTTGGACCAGTATCTTGCAACCTCGACGGCCCTTTCCGTTGCCTCATTTAAGTCCTGTTGAAGAAGAAGAAGAAAAATAGTTTGCGCGATGACGACTTTTCTAATTCGCATGACAATTTAACCGGTCTCCCAGCAGTTAAAATTATTACTGACAAATCTCTTCGATTTCAGCAGAACATGAAGCCACAAAAAGTATCAACGCACAACTTATGAAAACGTAAACAATGAAACAAAACATTTTAATAATAGTCAGCAAATAAAACGATATAGCAAACAATTCGAGTCAGTGAAATCACGGGCCGCATACAAACGGTATCGCCATCCAATCTCTATCGAGAGCAAATGCCGTATTTTTCGATAAATAAATATTATGGGGTAGGCTTGGGACAATTGACGGTAGAACCTAAGAATATTGATAATCAGTTTTTTTGTTATTATAGTAAAGTCTGTTTTTTCACTCAGCAACGGACTAAAGGGATTTTTTACATATAATTAGTAAAATATTAATAGTTACATAGGGTGCTACGAGTATTAGAACCCCGAGAGTGAAGTCGCGATAAAAGATAGTAATTTTATAACTTTTTATCATCATCATCACCCTGTATTAGTCCACTGCTGAACATAGGCCTCTCCGAAAGCGCGCTAGGTACTATTATGCGCTCACTGGTATTTGCCCATAATTGCCACGCTGGGTAAGCGGGTTGGCGATCGCAGAAGCAGATGATTACTGTTCTGCTGCCCATCCTCCGGATCGTTTTCTTTGTCGCTTCTTACGATACCCGTGGGACGTGTAGGGGTGGTTCTATTCTTAGGCCGGAAACCACGCGGCTCATTAAACTTTTCAATTAAACACAACATTATTATAACAGTATAAAAATACGATGTCTGAATTCACACTGATTTGACAAAAAGCTTGTCAGAGTTGCGACCCGAGGTGATGATTGTGACCAAATTATAATAGCTTAGCAGCAATGGCCGTTTGTAGCCCACAATGCAATAATTTATGAATTCTCTTTTTTAAAACACGGAGTTTATTCATATTTATTTGTTATTTACACTAGGTATTTATTTTCAGAAGTTTTGTCGAAGTTGCCCATAAATATATTATTACTAGCGATCCGCCCCGGCTTCGCAGGGTTACGCTAATATGCATGTATTATACATATAAACCTTTCTCTTGAATCACTCTATCTATTAAAAAAAACGCATCAAAATCCGTTGCGTAGTTTTAAAGATCTAAGCATTTAAGGGACAGACAGACGCAGGAAGCGACTTTGTTTTATACTATGTAGTGATTGACACAGTAGCTACTTACACACACAATATATATACTACATGTACACTGTAATAAATAAAATAAAAACTAAATAATTCAACAATAATATTAAATACGAGTTGCAAACAATGGTTCAGCTCACCCTATCAAATCTTGGAGGTAAACTGGAAAGTGCATTGAAGCGTTTCCCTCAGAAATTGCAGGCAAGGCAGACATGGAGGCAGGAGGGCGCATTATTTGCAAAACATTTTTATTTCCTTTCAATTTCCTCATAAGATACCCAAAAAGATTAGACGACGTAGCTATCGAACTTTCTAGAAGTTCGATTAAAATCGTAGGCTTGGAAGACGGACAAACTTCCTACCTAAATATATTTGCAGGTTTGCCTCGGAGGCAGATTCAAGTTTAAACTACCGACGGACGGTAGCGATATTAAATTTTTTTTAGAGACGTTGCAAATGCATTTGAGGAGTACCGGAATTCTTGTACGTTTGCTATTTTTGAACTAGCAGAAGTTTTGTTTGCAACTGATGCAAGAGAAACGCGAACTTTTACTTGCTTCGGACGGAATCTAAGTACTTGGCATTGTTTTATTTCTTTATTCACTTTTTAAAAAGCAACATTATCCCAACAATGATTTAAGTTTCAATGTTTTTAGTTTCTGAGACAGCCTCATTAATGCAAATTTCGCAAATCTCATTTTTGCATAAAGTTTTGAAATTTATCTTTAGAAAAAGGTTTTAATATCACATTTTAAGATACCGTACGTGGCAGACAAGTGTCAAACATAAAATTATGACTAGGTATATACATTTATAAAGGCGTACCTATTCATGTCTAGAGAACGTGAGGTTCGTATTTTCTAATAACCGTAAAGTTGGAAGTGGATTGACATCTGTCCTGTGGCGTGTCCTATAGACGTGTCTGACATGTGAGGTGTTTGAAGATGTTAATCGAGCTTCAATATTAAAATAAATATCAGGTTCACTGGTTTTTATTTGTTACCTATTCAGCACAATGTAAGTGTTTCAATTACAATTAAAATTCTTCGTACATTCTTCAAAGTTCTTGAGACATCTTCAAAATCACTTGGAAACGTAAAGTGCATGATTGTATCAAATAAACCGTCAGTAAACGGTTGGATTTTATCACACAGATCTCATCACATACCATATAATTTTATTATACCTTCACCGAGCGTGTGAAGTCTGCGAATATCTTGATTTTCTTAATGGTTTCTTAAATGCATTACATTATCTTATCTTTACGTGTTTTTAACCTTCTGTTTTATGGTGATTTTTTAGTAACACTTGCAAGTATATCCGACCTAATTTATACTTGCACAAATCCTACCTGTGTAAACTCACTAAATAATACAAAACAATGTCACTGTTTCGTCAGTCTGATTGTCAGCTTACTTCTTCTCAATTTTGACACGGTTTTCTACTATAATTTAGAAAATTTATTCCGGTAGGTTTGTATACATCTATACTAACACTCCCTAGTACTACCCCTATAATAATATCAATAATAATACCCCTAGTATTAGTAGCTCCGGGTCGCTAGTATAATTAAAAGTGTGAAAGTTTGTGAAGATAGTTGTAACTCAATCGCAAGTAAATTGTTCAACGAATAAACTTGGCACTCAGTAGTATTTCTTGGATTAATACATAAGATGCTTTATATCTTAGGCCAGCCTCTATGTGAGCAAAGCTGCAGGCAAAATATCGTCGTTGCAAGCATTGCAATCTTCACTATCTATCACAGGTATAATTTAGCTCATTTCTACAAATAAAAAAAAATTTGCTTTCATGATATCAAGAACTGAACAGTTGGGAAAAAGCGACGACATGTATCACATTATACCAAACGTAGATATTAAGAAAAGAAAAGATATTAAGAATTTTTATTTGTCAAAGTAGTGCTTAGAGAAAAGAGCGCTAAAGAGAATATCTTAAAAATTTATTACAGAAGGCATTTGATTGTTGGAAAGTCAGAAAGTGTTTATGACTTTTAATAATCGTGATTGAATAGGTGATTAGGTTGGCAATTTTGATCACTTAGATAGTAATCAACAACATAAACGAAAAGTGGCGAGGTACACTTAAGTATAATGTAATTAAATTAATTAAATGTACAGTCTAGGTGATTAGCTTGGCAACTTTGATCACTTAGATAGTACATTCATTAATTAGTAACATTATTTACCACTACACAATTATTATAACAATATTAGAATACTGTAGGTAATACAATTGTAGAGAAACTATTCTGATACCGTAACCTATTTAGTTGGCATTGTAGACTGGTTTCCAAGAGTTCGAGCAATCTAATTAATGGTGCAATTCTGGATTGGAATTAATTATAGAAATTGTCACTAACAATACAATAGAGATGCAAATCAGTGTTATTAGATAGACATGGAAGGAGAAACGAAGCCTTTGTAGACTACTCGTTCTCCTAGCCTTATTATTTCCAAACTTTGTTGGTGTCTGCAACATTCCTATCCTGTATTTTGCAATAGAAAAATGCTAATTCCTGAATCTGTCAAGAAACAATGCGTGCACTCGCTTTAGTATTCTCAGGATTTTCAATCCCGACTAAAGATACTGGCAGTGGCGTGCCTAGTGCCTAACAATAGTGCAAGCACAAGAAGTCTTTTAAAGGTTACACTGAAGTAAAAAACTATTATGTAATAATTATTGTTTTATTATTACATTTACATGACGGGCTTCGGCCGGGGTTAGGAAAAATGTACCTGGATCTACCAAAAACTTGACTAAAAAGTAATTTTCTTCGCTTTCAGTTGTGCCGGGAAATGATACAAAGTAAATAAAATATCATCATGACAATAGTGATACAGGGAAAACTATTACGTAACGGGGAACACAATTGCACAGACAGCATTAGATAAAACCTTATCTATTTCATATCGAAACAAATAGGCTAAGTGCGTACCGTTTATGAAAATACGGGGTCTCTTATATTTTGAAAACCATCAAAATCTGTGGCTATAATGATTTTTTTAAAAATCAAAATTAAAGTATTAATAATATTATTTGAAAAATTAGAAATCAGGGTACAAACTTAAAAATAACGTACATGTAATTTTTTATGCAAACATTAAAGTTCGAAATTATTCGTGGATATAACTACTATCTGAGATCGTTGAATGTGAAAGAGAACTTCGATTACACGCGCGGGTTACGAAATAGTTTAATCGAATTTTCTTTCTACAAAATGTCGAACTTTAACATTAAGTTCTGGTATAGATTTAAAAAAAATTCTGAATAATATTTTTAAACCACGGAATATCGCATTCGTACAAGGGTGTACATAAAAAAGTTGTTGCTTTAATGTGTGAAGATTCTACTTAAAATTAATTGCTTTTGCACGATAATTATGTTTTATACATTTTTGGGTGAGTTATATGAACAGAATTTCATAGAACAGCTGATTTTTTTCGATGAATTTAGTTTTGTTACCCTTTTTTAGTTTTTCAGTTAATTTAATTAGGTACTCCGTATATAAGTCGATTCAAACAACTATTTGCTTAGTTTTATAAGTGATTGTGTAGGTATTTATATCTTTCAAAAATGATCTCAAAACTACACAATGGCAAAACTATAAAGGTCTTTCACATACACAGAACCCTAAAACGAAACAAACTCCCAAACAGTTAATACGGTAGATATAAAGAGGAAGGAAAGGTCGTTCGAAATTCGAAAGTTCCACATTATCTCTGTCCAAGGGTACTTCGTAAATTGAATTCAGATATTATTATGTTTATTCGTCTATGAGTCCTTTCTACTTTATGGTGCGGAATGGTTAACACAATTTGGGACAAAATAACGCGAATTTCTTTTTCAATTGTCTTTTTTGCGGTTCAAGACATTGAGGCCTGTATTAGGTTTCGTAATTGTCGGGTTTATGAGCAAAGTGGGCAGTATGTTAGGGTTCTTTGTAAGGTTTTTGTATTTATTTGTTTAAGGCTAGTTTGTTTTTACGTGGATTCAAATTTAAATAAGTAGGTATGTATTAAAGTTTATCGCGCTTACTGCGAAAGATATACACAGCTTTAAAACCAGTTCGGTATGAGTATTTAAGACTTTAGCAGTGCTTACTTGAATTACGTCTAAGCCTTAATACTAATATTAATAATAATCAAACTCAATTTCAAATTCAACAACTCCTGTTACATCCAATACATTGTTGGACTTTGGATGTTGGATAGGGAGATTCCATAGCCCAATCAACAAGAGGACCGAGAAGGCGAAGCACGTGTTTCGAAGCGTTTCCCTGAAGGTTTCAGCAGCGGCCAGGCTGCCTACTACACCCGCCGACCTGCTTACATTTGTGGTCCGACGTCCACCTGATCAAATTTCGGTCACATCGGCCAATCTCAACGAAGATTAGCCAACTACGCAGGTCTTATTGTAGTGCACAAGTGTGAGCGTAAACACAGGTGCACCCTCACTCTCACAGTCCGATGCGATAGTAATCCGACACGATCGGAGAGAGATCAGAAACGAGTAGTACGTACGTAATACGAGTAGTACGTCGTTGACACGTTAAGGTAGCACGTAAACGTGTCAACTCTTTTAAAACGATCACCCGGACAATGAAAACTACATTGAGTGAGTACGAACATAAGATATAAAAGTTAACAACAGGGGAACGAGTCTCTATGGTCTTAAATGATAGCGAGCCTTTCGCACTGTAACCTTTAAACTTAATGAGTATTACTTTACGAGACTCAAGAGGGTTCAACATGGCTTCACTAGTTCTCCTTTTATCACTGTGACTGAAATTACGAAACTTTAGTTGTATTTATTTTAATAGACATCACGATTTTTCCGACATTGACATGTAGATGTAAGTACCTTGAAAAATTTGGAATGTTTTTTTTTTAAATTAAATATCGATTGAACTTTGATTTTAATCTGATCTTGACACCATAGGTGGCAGACAGGCAAAGTGTCAGATACAAAAATACTACCTTTTACCCGCCGCTTCGCTCGCGTTAATATAGAATTTAAATTTCAATCAGGATTCAAAGGAAACGTAACGTATCTATTATTATAAAAACGTTATTGTTGTTTTCCTCGGAAACAGTACTTTTTTTTGAGATGAAAGGTACCTTAAGTCCTTTTCTGTACACCTGACTACGTATATGCAAAATTTCAGAATAATTATTTCAGTGGTTAAGGCGTGAATAGGTAACAAACAAACCAACTTACTTTTACATTTATTTTTTTTACATTTATATTTTTTATATTTCTTTTCTTTCTTTCTTATTTATAATATTGGTTAGGAAGTTAGGATATGTAATATGTATTATTGTTCTATAGGAGTACTCATATCTAGCGAAAGTGGGCGGAACGTGACGGCACGGACACGGGTCACCATTGTCGGCAGTACCTATTGTGTTTCATCGTCTGAGTCACTAATTTTTTTCCGATGCTATTGTCGCGAGCAATCAAGATTCATAGCAATTTATTTCCTGGAACAATAAGAATAAGTTAACTGAAACCAAAACTTGTTACACAACAATTCAGTAATTTACATTTGACGTTACTAAAACGATTAAATCAATCAGGGTACGCAATAAACTACATAAAACAAAAAAAGAATTTTCAACATCGGTCCACAATTGACTGAGAAATTAGTGAACATAAAAAAAAATATACAGCCGAACATAGAACTTCCCTTTTTGAAGTCAGTTAAAAATACACAAACCTTTAAAAAAAAGCAATCTGAAAATTGAATACTAACCCAAATCTTATCAAGAAAGTAATAGGTACCTAACTACGAGATCCGATTCATTGGTCTCCATCCGCTTAAAATTGAACTCAATTGATTAGTCAAATTGGAGACGAACTGACATTCAATTTCCCTTGATCCCTTGGGCCACTAAAACCATAACGAGCTGAATCTCAAATTAATATTCTATAGATTCAATTTTATCTTTACAATTGTTATGAGGTAAATATAAGCATAGTAAGTATTTAGTATTCTGAATGTGTCCAATAATTGCCAAATTAATGATCACTTCATTTAGTATAGCTGAATAACAATTAAATGTTTACCGCCCCGCATATTTGCTTTTTACGACATCATTATGTGTCGATATTTCCGTAAAATAAACTATAATTATTTAAGTTGTATTATATTCTGTTTTGATAATATTTTTGTTTTAATTAATAAATTTTAGCCATAGCCTTTATTTTTAGAACTATACCTACTAAATCTAAGTTACCACAGACTTATGGTGTTGGAAAACATCGTGAGTAAACTATGACTTGAACTCTGTATGAACCACATGGATTGACCGCATCAATCGGTAAATTCACAAGTACTACCGACCTTATTAGGAGAAACTGGACACACACCAATGTATCAAGCCAAGTTCTCGAAACGTCCTGGTTTCAAATGTTCGAATATTGAACATGTTGATAATTTAATATTAAATTAAATTAATTTTTTTTTTAAATTTAATTTATTAAATTTATATCGAATCCGTACAAATCTTTTTGTTAGATAGGTATATCGAAATCTCGATATCGATACTTCTCTGTATGAGAAGAGGCCTTTGCCCTGCAGTGGAACAGTTACAGACGTAGTCACTTATATCGATTTTCTTTATTGACACATAATATAATTACAATTATAAGCAATTCTAAATCCAATTAACTTCTAAAGCAAAAACACATTAGAATTTAAGTAATGCCTACTTTTAAAGTAATTAGTAACATAGTTGTTGCAGCACTATTTCCATTTGAAACAGTTTCGAAAAACTAGTCAAAAGTTTTAAAGAGAAATTATTCAGGAGTTCCTAGACGGGAGTTATAAGATTTATGTCGATATTGATTTATTAGACGTGGCGCGGGCAGCAATCTCTAGACAAATGACCTTCAAGTTAGGAGTTCAGCAAGCTAAGTTGGAACCAATAAGTACTATATGAAGTTACTTTTTCGTGTTATATTGATACAAAATCTATGTTCTTCCTCGAGTTATGTTTAAATTTCGTTGTAAATACAAGTTATTGTTAAGACATTTGCTATTGCTATAATTTAGAAAAACTATATTTATCACTATTCTCATTTTATCAAAACTGAATAATAATCAATCTTCAAAAATAATGAGGATACATATAATATAAAGTTTTGATGGATACTATGCAAACAAATTTATTAATAAAAATATTTAATAATAATAATAAATAGGTAGGCGGGGTAATCACGCGTACAAAGTCGCGCCGAGCAGATAGTTTAATAAACATTAGCAATATCTACTTTATTACTTGTCCATTTGCATTTAATGACCGATTGAATTTGTGAATGATTGTTTGTGAATGACAAAATCATATGCGTCATTATGATCCTTTGACAGTTATAGCCTAGTGATACGATCGTTGGACTACCAAGGTCGCAGATTCAAACCTAGGCACGCACCTCACTTTTAGAATTTACGTGCGCGTAAAAAATTTATGATAATTTGGAAAAACGGCAAGGGAAAACATTGTGAGGAAACCAGGATACCTGAGAATTTTTTTAACGATGCATGAAGCCATATCTAAACCCTATGGGTGGCTTAATCTCTGACACAAAGTTTTTCGTCAACCATTCGATATATGTAGATAAATAGAAGATGGTTCCATTTTCCTCTAGTCACTTCTGTGCACACAAATGCAGAGACAAGCATAAGTCATGCTATTTGTTTGATGGAATATTTATGCGATGTGTGGCTATCTGTCATGGCGGTGGAGGCTATTTGTGCAGGAGATATGGCCTTACCAACAATATACGACTAGTTTATGTGTTTGAGGAGTATTTGAACATTTATCGAGAAGATCGACGTCATACGTTGTACATTACATTCGTTTATTTACTTTAAATATTTAAAAATAATAGAGTTATTTAATAATAATTGAAATAAAACAGATGTTGGTCAAAGTACAATTACAAAAGAGATATAAGGAGTTTTAATTAGTGAATAATATCATTACCAGCCTGTTTTAGTCCACTGCTGAACATAGGCCTCTGCCAACGCGGGCATGTATAATTGCCAAACCAACGTTGCAACGAGTTCGTGTAAAATTTGGAGTGATACTGGATTCGTACAATGTTTTATATATGGAACAGTACATAGTTCAATAGTTACCCGTCCAGTATATTATTTGATATTTATATAAATATATATAAATTCACGCCTTTTTCCCTTGGGGGTAGGCGGAAACTACAGAACGCCCCTGCTACGGTTCCTAGATACTCCTTTTGACTCCATTCTATTAGAATTTTTTTTAAATTTAATTTTAAAATATAAATTTCTTAAATTTAAAGTAATTTTTTTTAATACATCATCTACTATTTTATTTTTATATTTCATAGGAACGGCATTGTATCGTGTTTCTTTCGTTCATTGTTATACTTTCGAAGAAAACTGTTTTGTACGAGTCAAGCCTGTGTTAGTCACACAATCCTGGATTTTCTTCGAAACTGTTTCTGCTTCAGGAAAAATTGAAGCTTTGTTACTTAGGATCAAATATGATTTTAAGAACGTTACCTACTACTAGCTGTTTTATGTTAGATTTTTGTTTAGATTAAGGTTTATTTATCTTTTTTATATTTTTAAGGTAGATAAGCTTATTTAATATTTTAAGGAGTTTGGCGCTAAAAGGTTAAAAAAAGCTCAATATAATGGATAAAACTCCCGCGCCTCAACTCCGCCTCGCCTCGACTCTTGTTATATGAGCGACGCGCCTAAAAAGGGGAAAGTACGCTGTGGGGTAAGACTTATGGTACCTATAGTTAAGGTTGCGTACTCTAGATATTGGCACTGATTGTACTGTCTGCACGCATGTACTACTGTTTGACCTTGGATGTTTCTGTTTGATTCTTCGCGATGTTTCTGTTTGACAGTCGAGCCAATAATTATATCTATTTATATAGATACTACGTGTGAATCCAAATTTTACTTGCTTTCGCGTGAAAGGGGTATTTAAAGAAAACCTCGATAATAAGATGTAAATTCTTATGTATTCATTACTAGAAAACAACATAATTTTTATTTATTTAATTTAAACAATTTTGTTTAAATTGGATAATAAAAGTTTTAATAAAAAAAAACAAAGAATAATTCATGCAATTTATTACAAACATAACCACTTACACTTCTGGAGTTTTTTAGAGATGTGAACGCCTCGATGGTTAGCATCGAACTGACACCGTTGTTTTTTTTTTTTTTTTTTTTTTTTTTCTACGTGGTCTCTCTCAGTTATAGCTCTAGGGAGCTCAGACTGATTAACCGGACTTCTAGCGAGACCTAAAGGCCTCCAGCTAAAGCAATTAAACTAAACCTAAAGCAACTGCAGCTAAGGGCGCCCCCTAATGGGACTCGGGCCTCGGCTTAGGGCGTTGCTTGGGGACGTGCTAGGGACTAGCTGGATCTGATTTTGATTATTTAGGGACATGTTTATGGCTACAGGCTCAGCCCGGGCTGGCATAAGCAAGGGTCGGGGAGGACAATTACTGGGTCTTCGCGACGGGCCTCGTCGGCGAGGACGGAAAATCGGGCGGTTTTGTGCAGTGTTTAGAGCTTTTGCTCGTTCGGCGGTCTCTACCTGACAAATGGTGATATCATCGTCGGGGTAGGTGAGCGCGTGCCTCGGACGGCGGATCTTGGAGATACGAGAGGGAGCGTAACTAACGGCCGAAACTAACAGAGGGTTAGGATGGCGGACGGCAGACTCAAAGTATCGTTTAGACGTACGTTTCATAAACTGCTTGATGGTCGGCAGTTTCAAATCAACGTGTAGTTGTTTGTTGCGCAAATAAAAGGGGGCACTAGTGGCCTTGCGCATGAAACGGTTTTGGAGGGTTTGAAGGCGGTTGAACCTAAGGTCGGGCACGTGGGCAAATACGACACTAGCGTAGGTCATAATGGGCCGAATGCAAGTTACGTAAAGTCTCACCTTATTTCTAAGGGATAATTTACTGCTCGCATTGAGGAGATAGTGTAGACGTCCGAGAGCGAAGGCGGCGCGGGCCCGCACCGCTTTCAAATGCTCACGGAATGATAGGCGGTGATCGAGGATTACTCCTAGATATTTGGCCTTGAGTTCCCAAGGGATTTCTTGGCCAAACATGGAAATGGGACGTATGTGCTCAGGCTTAGGGACACCTGGCCTTGCGAATAGGACGGCTGCGCTCTTATCGGGGTTAACCTCGATCCTCCATTTCCGAAACCATGCGCCGAGGGCGTTAGCTGCGGTTTGGAGGGAGCGACTGATCATGTCACAGCTTCTACCGGTATAGTAGATAGCCGTGTCGTCGGCAAAAAGAGCCAGTTTGGTCTTTTTGTTCTTAGGGATATCGCTGGTGTACAGCGTGAAAAGGAGGGGTGATAGCACAGAGCCCTGAGGGACTCCGGCACGGATAGGACGAGGCGATGAGAGAGCGCCTTCGATGCGATAGCGGAAGCTACGGTTTGACAAAAAGTCTCGAATGATGAGCACGAGACGATCTGGCACACCGAGTTGGTATAGCTTATATATTAAGCCATTGTGCCAGACTTTGTCGAACGCTTTCGCTACATCGAAAAATAGCATACCCGTCATCATCTTGGTTTGGAAACCAACACTAATGTGTTCGACAATGCGGTGGACTTGGTGGACACAAGAATGCTTAGCACGAAATCCGAACTGCTCATCAGGCAGAAGACTCTTGGATTCGGCATAATCCTTGAGTCTCTTATAGATGATGCGTTCGTATATCTTGCCAAGAATATTGAGGAGGCTAATAGGTCGGTAACTGGATGGCTCAGAGGCAGGCTTGCCGGGCTTGGGGATGCCGATCACGGTAGCATCTTTCCACGCTTGTGGAAAGAGATTGTGACTTAATGACGCATTAAAAATGGCAGTCATTAGGATGATGAGCGGGGCGGAAAAGAGCTTGATCACCTTATTGGTGATGCCGTCTGAGCCAGGGGCTTTCCTGGGTTTGAGATTCCTAACGATCATTCGCACCTCGTCTACGGTGACAGGGGGCAGAGGGTCATCCGGATCCTCGGTGGGAGGGAGAGCAGCTTTACGTTCGACGGTGGCGTCCACCATGTCGAGGTGGACACCGTTGTTTGTGTAATAACGACTTTTATAGTGTAGTGTGGCGGGGAGTTTTGACTCACAATAACAACACGTGCGAATGCAGCTGCAGGCGCACGTTTCGTTTTACACAAACAAACAAGTTAACATTATTATGGGTTTATTACAATTTTATAATGATTTTGACATTTCTAACAATAAAACTATCAAGGTTTTACTCTCAAACAACTAGCCGATACATTTAACTTTTGTTTGTGGATCAGAGCAGAATTATGCGCTATGTGAGTGGAATAAACAATGATATACACTGACTGGAGCTGGTAAACTTGTGCTGACTCACAAAGACCGTCACAGTCTTCCAAAATCTTTTAGGCCATCGCAACTGAAGGGATTTTTGTAGTTTTTGACGCATCTGATATGAACATCTCGAACACTTTTACAGCTAACGTACCTAAATAGCTTTTAAATCTATTTTATTAAGTACTTTAATACCATAAATACGAAAGTGTGTTCGTTGATTAATCCTTCTTTTACGCAACAACAGAGAAATGGATAGACTTGATTTAATGCATTTAGTTAATGTCCAAAAAATTGTATAGGGTTAAAATAAATTAAATTAATCTAGAGAAATAACAAATACAGACGAAACCCAGGAAAAAATTAACTGAATAAGGCAAATCTGAACCTAAATCAGTGTCATTCAAATAAAACCATGTTTGTGTTACCAGGGTACCAGAATTAGAATGGATTGTTTCACTAGTTCGTGTGAGTCCGTCCGTACACTAACTTGAAAAACGCGCCAGTTCTTGGCGTGACGTCTGAGCTCTAAACAATGTCGTTACGAGCGGCGTTCACAGTAAACTGACATTTATGGGCCATTGCCCTATTAAATGGGCTGAACACTGACTCAACTTATATACGAATTATTGGTGTGTTATTATTTTCTGGCGTTGGATGCGGACGGGTCAAGGGTGACGTAGATGACCTTATAATGTTACTCTCCGGCTATCTGTTAGAATTGCGATGAAAAGTGTCAAATTCACAATTCAATTTATTTATAAGTTAGTACCCAAATATTATAGTTTATTATGGGTTGAACCTAAGGCACGATTATGAAACTGCAAATAACCCTGTATATTTATCAGGTAAGGTTTGAAGCTAGCCGGTAGATACGGTATCCAGTGGAAGAATAGAGCTGCAGGTATTTATAATTAAAGTGAGGTTTGTCTGCACACATTGTCATTTAAAACTCTATTCCTTTTCTTTTTTTTTAAACCTCATTTACGCTGTGTTCTAAGTGAATTCTAAAGTACCTTTGTGCTCTCGTTAAGTCGATAATAATATATGTATAAATTTGTACACTATTTTTAATTATCTAACAACAACAACAATATCAACAAAAAAAAATCTAATTTACCTTGTATTTTCGCAACTGCAATTAAAATTTTCTTATGCAATTAAATAATTCACACAAAACTTTTTGACAACATCAGTAAAAGCGATGAGCCGGCGATAAATTAATTTTATAGTAATTAATCACCATGGACTTAATTAATATGACTGTATTGCGAACTAAATGACATAATTCACACGTTTTATTTAATTAATACTAATGAGATAGTTATCTATATTCACTTTTGCATTAATTTTGTAGTTGGTTTTGACTTCAACCAATATAATCACAATTAACTTGCATTGAAGTTCTAAGTTATTTTTTCCTTTTTTGGAATTATTCCTCTGAGCCGGAAGAAGAAACAATTAAGCTGATAAGATTTAAACATGTTGTAGATAGGTAAATTCAACAGGATTTGAAATTTGCCTGCTACGCTGTACTCGTGCTCATGACAAGCAAATATGGAGAAGTGTGGGTGCTATTAACCAATGGCAAAACGGTCGTAAATATTAATTAAAATTGAAGCAATATTTGAACAAAAGCTATTAATTTCAAATAACATAAATCTTATATTTCCAAGAATTTAATTAAGTTTATTGCTTAATTATAGTGTTTCAAAATTTAATTCAAATATCGTGAGAGCATAACGTTTAAGTTATTGTGTGAATTTGATTTAAAGTTTTAAGTGTTCGCTCAACTTTATTATTTCACTAAATGTTAAGCAGAACGAAGTGTACCACTTTTTTCGATCTTAGTCACTTATATGAAACTACATATTTTCATTATTGTGTCCTTGTGTCGTCAAGCTGCCTTCTCATGCATACAGCAAGGAATAGTTACGTTAATCTATTGTGTGCTTTATTATAGTAGCTAGCACGTTACCGACCCTGTGCGAGATTATGGAAGGAGGTAAACTGAGCCTCTGGTGATTTCACTGTTCGAACGAAAGATACGAGTATATGTAGGTATGAATATTGTTATTTCGCGCCAATATTTAGAGAGAGGGTTGAACTACCCCGTCCAAGTCTCTAATGTAATGAAGCGACCATTAGTACTGATATTAGTATATCTAAGCTATAGGTATAGACTATTATGCACAGTTCCAAATTCTATGTTGCTACTAAGAACTTCTAAATGGAAAACCCTGACCTGAAAAAAACTGACTAACTCGCGAATCGAACCCAATACCTTGTAATATGCAGTCTCGCTACCGAACATTATTTGATCAACCAGACTCACATTGAGAAATATTATTACATAACCTGTATAATATGTGTTTCTAATGCCCCGGATAATACTACATTATTTAAAAGCAATTTGTAAAGGTAAATTTAATAAATTCGATCATTTCCATATTACCCTCGCAAATATAAGAATAGGAGATTAATATGTTTTCAACCGCAGAGTCGAACGTTTAACCCTCGTATGATAATCGTATAATTCGAGGAGCATAAGCAATATTTCACGGCTTAAGCATTCGGTACAGGCCTAATCTTTTAAATCTAGGTCGTACGCTGAACTACTTGATTTAGTACTCACTGCCTTTATTTTAGTTGATTTAAATTTTACTTTAAATGTTTTTAATCTTGCCTCTTTGTTTAATCACAAATGTTTCGCATTAAACAAATTTTAATGGTTTCATCAAAATATTTTTTTTTTCAAGTTCTCATCTAGCTCTGTT
The DNA here is from genome assembly GCA_936450705.2 of Protodeltote pygarga. Classification (NCBI taxonomy): domain Eukaryota; kingdom Metazoa; phylum Arthropoda; class Insecta; order Lepidoptera; family Noctuidae; genus Protodeltote; species Protodeltote pygarga. Next base: position 5,453,356 of record OW388255.2, on the reverse strand, counting down.
TTTTCAAGGGACATTGCTACTTCTTGCTTACTACCATCCTTACTTATTAGATACTAACGACCCGTCCTGGCTTCGCACGGGTGCAATATACATATAAACCTTCCAGAATCACTTTATCTATTAAAAAAAACCGCATCAAAATCCGTTGCGTAGTTTTAAAGATCTAAGCATACATAGGGACAGACAGATGGCGGATAGCGACTTTGTTTTATACTATGTAGTGATAACTTCTGTCGGGCCAAACGGTTTGAATCTCTTTTATTCATGCGAATAGCTGAAGAGTGGAATGCTTTTCTATCTGTATTTTTAGAACACTTTTAAGTTAAGGACCTTCAAATCAAGAGTACATTTAAAATCAGGAATTAAATACCCCATTATAATCTTGACCCAGATCTTCTTATCGTTTCGATAGCAAACTTTATTATTATTATATTGAAGCGGCCCAGAAAGTAGCGACGCTGACTGCGTTATCAGAAGCAGCCATTAAATCCTCCTGCGTGCAGGTTTTAGGGCACGCAGGGCACGATGATAAGTGAGACATCGTTTGCGGTACCTCACCGCATGAGCAGCCCAGGTTAAGGAATTTTTGAAAATTTTAAATAGGGCTGCGATAAGGTTTTAAGAATAAGGATCCTTTTCTCTTTTACCTTGATTTATCAGAAAAGAGCTCTACGTAGCAGTACGTATAAAATAAATCGGCTTATACTTACTATCCGTAAAAAGCCTAATCAAATCTCTATGACTACCGACCAAGTGACAGCAGGCACCAACGTGCCAAAAATCTACAGATCATTTAAAACAGCACGATATGCATTTTGAATGTAGTTGACGTGTAGCGTGACAAATCGTGCCGGCTTCGCTCTCAGGAACACACGTTCCGAATATATTAGCAAGACGATGTACGTATGTTTCTTGTTCCCCGTGATTAAGTTGATACGTGACGCGTGTTACATGAAGTTTGAGAATGTGATGTTATTATTTGAGAATGGTTTAATTTGGAAAAATGTGGATTGCGTTTTTACATGTATGTATACATGTAAAAAATTAAATAACTCGACTGCTTAAAAAGCGAATTTTATTGAATTCTAGACCAGTACCAAGTCTAGAATTTTTATTGGTAATAACATCTTGTAATTTAATTTTATGTTTTATGATCGATACTTACATAAAACAAATAATAAAATTGTAACGTGGAACATAACCAGTCGGGAAACATTATTGGGATGATTTGAGCCAGTCTAGATTTTTAGTAAGTCTCGACTGTGGCCATGTTTTTACGAATTGAATCTTTATTTTAAAAGAATTAGAGTTTAATGTTTATTTTATCCTCCTTTGCGTCACGCAGTCTGGTAAAAAATAATAATACTGCGTATTATTTGTGTTCAATTCAAGTGACGAATAGCTAAAGCCATTTTGTTAAAAGCCTTGTTCATCCTTGATGTTAAAACTTTACAGAACTAGTACAGGTAGTGAGCTAAGAAGTTCTGTGTTGCACTTCACAAATTACTTCCTTAGCTTAGCTCAGGTTCAAACTTACAGGGTGTGCACTCAGTGCACTTATACAGTTTTAATGAAGGAATTTTGTTAAACGTAGGTACATCAAAACTATCTATAATGCTAATAAATTGAATAGGTATATTAAAAGCAGTTATGCTCGTTTCAACACAATGGCTATGATAACATAGTAGTATAATATCCTCCTGACCGAATTTCGGTCACAGCGGCCAGTCTCAATGGAGACTAACCAACTACGCAGGAGATATTATAGTGCACCAGTGTGTGCGCAAACACAGGTGCACTCTCTATAGTATAGTAGTATAACCATTGACTAAAAAGTTAGGTTCACGACCTCTGCTTTTTCAGAAGTTAAGTTAGGTTAGTTCAGATACCTGCTCCTTGCCTCGGAGAGCATTGACCCCAACTACCATGAAGATCTTTGACAGTCGATGTAGTAAATCAGTACCTTCATAAAATCCTGAAAACTGATCTAACTTTAGAATATCGGCCGGCTCGACCGGGGTAGTACAGTCAATATTCGTACTGTTGTGTTTCGTACGGTCAGTGAAAAGAACCGGAAGTCTAATCCCTCTCAAAGGCCGCTAACGCTTCTACAGACTGTAATAAATAAAGAATAAAAAAAAATGCTTCTGTGGTATTGTGGGTGCCTATGGGCGACGGCACTTACTATCAATTACACGCTTATTCATTTGCCTCCCCTTTTTTCCATAAATGAAGTTATGATAATTTATTTATTTATTGTGAGGAAAAACAACAGCTTCAAAACAGGTTACAAAACTTAATATATAAAACAGTTAGCCAGTTACAGGTCTTTGCTTATAGTTTGCTGTAAACTCGCACGTGCGACTTTTTTGTCGCTTTTTGTCGTACGCGCGGCTAACCCGACAGTTCATTTTTAGACGCCCGCGCGACCGACAGTTTAGAAGATAACGAAGACATTGTTCAATAAAAAAACTCAGTTTCTTAAGTTTTAAACCGTTTCCTCAAATCTCTTTCATATTTTCCGATCTCCAGTCAGCAGAGAACGCCACAGTTGCTGTCGGTTTAAAATGTACCTGAAGTAAGTACTAAGTTATCGCACGATAGATCGGTTTGGACGGCAGCCAACCATAGTTGCTGTTCCGATCCAATTGCCAGCAATTTTAGAACATTAAAGTATATTAAACTTGTAATATATCATTATTATATGTTTTTCACTTACAGTTAATGGTTTTAAATCCCGCTGCGTATTTTTTTTAAAGTGTACTCCCAACTGGTATAGAAGTGATTAATTATATTTTTAACCGACTTTAAAAAAGAAGGAGTTTCTCAATTCGTTGTGTATTTTTTTACTGTTTTTATTATTTATGTTTGTACATCGATTACACTGTTATAGTATGCTGATAAACAGTACATATACTCTCCGATTGGTCCCCTAAAAATATTATATTGAAATTCGGGGATACAGAACGGAACTCCTTATCGGACGATAGCCAAAACCTCTCATAACCACTATTTCATGGCTAGCCTATGTTGATAGGTAAGTTTTCTGCTTATTTCACTAAAACTTGCATTCTATTAATATAAATTATTAATATCATCACGCGGAACAAGAACCACTCAATTGAATATTGATATACAGCACTCAATATCCGCGCCAATAATATTTCACACCAAATTGGATCAGAGCACGAAAAAATTAAATTTATCAATAAAAGATAAAACATTTTTTATATTCTGAACCTTTAGCACGTAAAAATTGTGGAAAATGAGAGGTATTATTGGAAAAGTATTAATCATAATATTGGCAGAGTATCAAAGGTAGGATCTATTCTTCAAAGTTAAATTAGTTGTTCTAAAAGTCGTAGCTAGCTGGATATAATCTGTAAATACTTAACTTATAAATGTTTAAAAACATGGCAACACTTTTACTTTACTATTACTATAATTATAATATTTAAAGGCAATCAATGTAATATTAATATTAAATATTCTTACTGTTTGCTTAAATCATCTCACTGCTGGGCACCTATACAATTAAACATTTTAATAAAATTATTATCTATACGTGAAATAAAAACTGTGGATCCATTTTTAAGAAGTTAAAATTTTATATTGAGAAGAAGTGCAGAAAGCTAAAGTTAATAGCTAATATGAGTTACAAATGCATAAAAATTAAGTATAAAACACAGCGCCATCTCTGAATAAAGACTGAAACTACGTGTTATCTACAATACGCAAGACGTAGCAACTACCAGCGCCATCTGTGAATTGTAAAAGTGATAAATGTATAATGAGAGAAAACCAAAATTCATTAAAAAAAATCGATCGAATTTCGACCACTGACTGGACCACTAGTTTCTATAGTAATTTGACATAGTGTTGATCTCACTCACTTAAATTTGGATATTATATTTATCTTTATCGCCAACACGTAGTTAGCTAGCGTGGTGATTAATGCTCGATTCTTTAGTCTTATTCTTCGTCTTATTACAGCCTGATTCATTCATTCATAATCTTTATCTCGAGATTTTTTTTATTAAACTTAAATAAAACTGGCCATTGAAATATTCTTTCAATTTGGATATTTTTTTAACAACATTAGAATACTCCACAGCTAATTGGGCTGGTTTAAAATCATTTAATTCTGTCTACCTTTTCAGGAGTTTACATTGTGCCTGACTAGAATTGGGTACCTCACCCTTTTCTTTTCAAACCATTCTGTACTTTGCCACCTCTGATCACGTTGTATGTAGAAACTGACTCGTTGATAGCCCATTGACATGTTTATCACTAACTTATTATAAAGGGATTACACGATTATATAGTATAGTCAAGTATAGTTACTCCTACTTACTACTTCTAAAAAATGTAGGAAGTAAATTGTCGTAACTGAATTACGGTAGTCACAGTAGAAACAAGCCAAATAAACACTTGTATTACACACCTCATATTCTATTCCAGTAAATACTTCTCTTTTATAAAAGTTGTAAATCAGGCCCGGGAACATGTCAAATTTTTCTGTCACCGGATCAAGGCTACCAACGTAAAAAGCACAAATCCTACACAAGATACTCGTTTGGGACATCATATTATTAACATTTGGGTTTCCTCAACGTTTTCCTTAACCGTTTTATGTTTTGATGTCGTGATAAATTCCTCTACGTGATTTTCGACGTGTATTTTAAATAAATGATTACCCGAAATGTGTAATTTTGGTAATTGTATAGAACATGTGAACATTCACATAGAAATATAAACGGAGTGAAAGAGAATGAGGAGTGGACTGATAAAGCGCTCATACGGTCATACTTGGTTATAAAAGACTGTTAAATGTACACATTATTAAAAGAAATAGCCATAAGGGGAACACGGTACATTTTACCACCGAAACAAATTGTTTTTTTTTTTTTTAGTTTCGTTTTAGGTTTCGAATTTTTGCATGATCAACAGCACATCTATGATCACAAGTACGTAACATGATTAGTTTCCAGTAAAGACCAGTACCTACAAGGTCAAAGTCTTCCTATGACTACCAATTACAATTGTGCTTATAATTTTTGTAAGCACATTTTGAAGAGTTAATAAAGTCTACTTTCTAGGAAAACTAGATTTAATGGTAATTTATCATTATATTTTTTATGGTTTTCTTAATATTGCAATTAAATTTACTACTTAATGACTTTCTAAATTGACTTCATATTTAACAGTCGTTTCTTTTTGTGTTAACGCCTTTTAAACCAATTTATAAAAGAAACAAAGAGTTCTAAGTTGTTTGATATCCTTTTTTTGTTGAAGTTCAAGCAATTTTTGAATCTGAAGTTGAATTTTAAAAATTCTACAACTAGTGGTTATAAGGGTTTTGATCAGTTTCAGAATTATACCATTAGCTATTTTTTAACGGTTAAATCTGTGTTACGAAACATAGAAAGTTATCTATAAACTCCGTCTAAAACAGCCTACTTCTGGAAATAGGTTTCTTACAAGTTGAGCTACAATACCCGATAGTCTTAAGCTTCTTGCATTAACCCAATCTTCCTCAGGTTATCTGTTCTCCTGGCTGAGGGATCCCACTGCTCTAGGATGCGTCTGCTACATCAGTCAATCCTTTTTCGACGTTGCTTGTTATTTTTAAATTTTATCTGACGCAAGAACAGCACAAAATATTGGTAATTGACCAATATAATTGTGCGTAGAGCTACAAATCTGTTTCAAAGTTAAGTAATTAATTAAATTCCAAGATAAATTTTGTGTAAAGTTATTTAATTAATTTATGATCAAATAACATTTTCATGTGACAAGCATCCCACTTGTTCAAATTAATGTATCTTTATAATTAATTACTTATCTTCTGTTAATTAAAGATACCATTTAAGCGATTAAATATTTTCAAGAGGGAAAACCATGGAAAAGTCAATATACTCGAGCTTTTCTTCACCATTATTCTCATCACAAACGAACGTCTCTTAAAATTATTTAATTTATAAGACATTCGGTGATAAAGCTCGGTACACACTTGAAACGCCGCGTCAAAAGTGCACAAACGAAGCATTTCGTATGCGTACAGCGTCGTGCCGTGGAACACTTCACTTTCCGTAAGTATATTATTATGTAGACGAGCTTTTGGAGGCTTCATTGAAAGGAGAAGATTTCCTGTCACGCGAAAGGGTGTTTAAAGTACCTACGAAAGTACGTGTGTCCTTATTATGTAGGAAAATAAATAGGAAGAGATTGTCTGTTTGTTACGAATTACGACTCATGACCCATCCTCGGTATTAATAAATAAGACATCGTCAAGGTCATTAAGCGCTGTTAGTGATCAAGATATTTATCTATACAAGAAATATGTAAATAGTTACCATTCTTGGTGCCTACCTATATGTATCTCATCTATCACTCGCAATAAAGTGCAATCCATGCTACGCAGCTACGTCGTAGCTCCGCAGCTACTACGGCGTAGTACCACGTAGTCATTACTTTGGAGTAACGACATAATAATTCATTAAAATCATAATTAAATAATTATCTTTAGAAATTTACAACGGATTGTATGAAATTTATTGTACAGCTGCATTTTTTAAAATTAATTCATGCCTGTTGTAATAAATAATTACATACTTATTTACATAGTCTTACGTCTTCTCCAAGGGGGTAAGCAGAAGTGTAGAAAAGTACATCTATATTCCAATTTGCAACAAGGCACATTTCATAGGGACAAGCGTTTTGCAATTAATTGGGTACTATTTCAGACTATTTGTTGCTACTGACTAATATCACTGCTCAACTTGGGAATTAAACCCAGGACTTTGCGCTCTAATTATGTGTGAGTATCAGTTGAGGACTTGAGTAAATATTGTGGTTCTGGAATTTTAGGCAAAGCCACGAGAACAGCTAGTTTTTATAATAAAAATAAAATCGGTCCAGTGCTTTTCACAAAAAGGAAGAGTATTGGGGTATAAAAGTAAAAAAACACTTAGTGTGTGTGTACGTAAAATTTTATAGACCACCGACTTTTGTGGTTATCGATATTGGTATAGAAAAACTAAAATGGCGTAGTTTGGGTAATCGTTTAGAGACGAACGCTTTGAATATATATTCGTGCTTAATTTTTTTGCAAATCTCTTTAAAGGCGGGTAATGAATAAACACGCTAATGGAAATTATATAAGGTCCTACTCTAAAGATGGAAAAATAACAACTACCAATGCTGGATTAAGAAGAAATTTGTTCATAGATATTATTATTTTTGGTTTGTATAAGTACTTACCATATACTCTGTCAGTACACTGCCCTAGGTGCAATTTTTTTTAGATAGAGTTCAGTACATCTTTATTTATTTATTTAGGCAATTGCCTAACTAAATAAAGAATACCAATCATAGCTTAAAATAAGAAGTATGGGTTTTGTTTACATTGAAAATTGAACATAATCGCTCAGCATGACAATTAAGTAACGTTATTATCTGACACATGCTGAACTAATTACTATTTTGGTACTTGACAACCATAAGGCATTCACACTTAGAGCATTCACACCATTGTAGCTGTTATTTTAGATGATAAGTACTATTTTTTTTGTTGTTTTTTTTTTGTTAAATAATGATGTTTAACTGTTATTCTTATTCTGTCCAAATGGCATTGATGTAGTGCTGTCTCACATCTGTTTGGTACTTTTTTATTTTTTTGGTGCCAAAATAAAAGCTTCTTTCTTCCATTTTAAGATGCAAATAAATATTATATTTATAAATATTTAAGAAAACAACGTTCAGAATAGAAATCGAACTCACACTAACTCCGATCACAAGTCAAACTATACTATTGAAAGCGTTTTCATGCATGACCTATTTTCACCTGCCTGTTAATCCGATGACTTCCATCTTTCTGCGATACCTGCCCGAGGGTGTGAAGACGATAAATATTTATTACTCATTAGGGACGCCTCTAAGAGGTAGAAGAGCGGTAATAATGTACAAGATTGTGGTGTAAATGTATTTATAAGGAACCTTTTAAAGTGTAACCCTAATCGGATCAAATGGCTTTGAAAATTTAAATGGTTTTCTAATTTATTCATAAAAATTGTGAGAGGGTTCGAATTTGAAGTAAGTTTTAAGTGATGAAGATGTTGGAGAATACTAAAGTAGTTTTAGCTATCAGTGAGTAAATGTTTTTAGAAAAGTATCTTTTAAAAAAGTTTAGCTTGCAAAGAGGTTCGATGGTGTAACTAACTGCTTCAGTTTTAACTATGTATTGGTTTTTACTTCGATAAAATGTCAGTTAAGAAGTTCTTTTACCTTTTTTAAGCTATTAACGTTTTTGATTACTTCGTTAAAATTGTGGAAGAAGTTTTCTTTGGTGTGGGTAGTAGATGTCAAATCGGATTTTATCCCTAACTCAAAGGGTTTTTATTTTTTAACATTTTCTTTAAAAAAAAATCAAAGTTAAAAGTAGCCTAAGATATGCCTTATAAAATCAGCTACCTGCTAGTGAATATAGTATCAAAATCTGCCAAGCCGTTTAAAAGATTTCCCAGGACAAATAAATAGACAGTCAGAAAAAATAAAAATATTTTTTTTGAGTTTAACTATATGAATTAAGAAAACAGTTATAATATTGATGAGTATAACAGTGATGATATTTTTATTTTACAAACAGACACTTCAATTTTATTTATTTTTATGTATCTACAAATAATAATCTTTTACTATTTTAAAATTTGTATCAAAATTTGCTTCAAAAAAGCTTGTGTGCGAAGCATGCTCGATCAATTTCTCTCTCTCTAGCTTCAGGAAGTAGAACCATCAACAAGAATGGCTTGCCTCAACTAGGGTACTACTTATCCCTAAAGGTAGATTGATATCGGCGAGGCGAGGGGTGGACGGAGTAGGCTAGAATTGGCCCTATCTTACCCCTACCCTACCTTAGGGGTAATTCCATTGTTTTTAATATAAATTCTACTATTCAAAGCAGAGAAAAATCCAACAAATCAAAAACCATGAAAATCAGTTCAACAGTTCTCAAGTTATAAATGGAGTAAATAAACGGACTTTGTTTTTTGTATAGATTTATATTCGGTGTAGTTTATAAATAAAGAACATAGAATAATATAATGGTTTAATAAACTCAAACATGTTTAACATTTAAATTATAATAACTAACTATACACCTAGAAATAAACTATCTATATACATATATAAACTAATTCAAAAGTTTAACTTAATCTAAAAGACCGCTACCTGTAGGCAACGATCCCAAAATGCTGGCTGCGTTGCCTCGCTGGATGGCAATACTTAGCCTATCCATAGTTGCTTCATATTCGAATAAAATACTTAACATTTTGAAGAGTTTTAGTGTTCTATGCGATAGTTCATAAAAAGTGAAGAATCTTGGAAACTCCACTGATCTACTTGCAGACATCATTGTGTAAAACTCAGAGCGAGATTCTCTAGAATGTAATAACCTATCGTTTGAGAGAGCAAAAGTTTTTGTGTCTGAAGTTCAGATTACATACATTTGTGTTCGCCTTTAAAATGAGGGGAAAGTTAGTGGTGAAGGAAAAGTAGGAAGTCTTCAAGTCAAGTATTGGCAGAGGAGGGGTTTTAATGTAAGTGAGTTACAGAAGCTGTGTTATACGTATATACAGGGTAGAAACATACTTCATGATTGTTCCGCTACTGAAGCAAACTGGTCACAAATCGTAGGGAAATTGAAAAACTTAAAATTGTCTTTTTGAAAATTATCGTAATTATATACGTATGTAAGTGAGTTACAGAAGCTGTGTTATACGTATATACAGGGTGGAAACATACTTCAAGATATTTCCGCCTCTCTGAAGCAATCTGGTCACAAATTGTAGGGAAATTGAAAAAAAAATAATTATCTTTTTGAAAATTATCATAATTATGTATACATATTACATATACATTCTAAAATTATCATAATATGCACATGAAAAAGCGCGGTGAAATTTAAAGGGCTGATATGACAATTACCAAAAAAGAGTTGATCAATGTTTCATGATTGATTGGTATCAATCGATCGGCTCAATATGCTGAAAGGCGGGAAGTATTTTTCAGGCCTCTGAGAAATTTTTCTAATTAGAAGATTTACCACAAAAAACTGGTTTAAAGTTTTTCACGTTCAGTACAAATTGCTCTAAAATAAATATCATGTAGCAAGCTCTAACAATTGCATATAGCAAGATAAATATTATCTTCTAAATCATACAAAATTGAAGAACATTCATGGGGTGATTCTGATAGTTCTTTCCCTTGATAGGCCTTTCTACACGTAGTTACTTACTGGATACCCTGTTTAATAGTTAAAATCAATAGGAATAATTTAAATTACCTAATAGGCAAAGACACTTTGATTTTACAAAGAGTAGTAGAATAGGTAATTACGTCGTAATTACCAAAAGAAAAAGCTAAAAGAATCAGCAACAACAAAAGAAAAATATATTAACGTTTACTCAGGTATACTTTTTCATCCTGATTAAGACAAGAAAATGTCTCAAGAAAGCAATTTCGTTCAAACACCCACAGACTTCAAATGAGGTCGATCAGACGCAATCAATTGGCTATTAACCCTAGATTCATAAACATATGTAGGAGTAACACTATTCATAAACATTCGTCTCGCAGACGATTATATCAAGTGAAGGTAATTTATGATTTTGTTAATGAACGAAATAAAGCAATGATTATACTGTTTAAAACCATTAATTAATCATTTAAAAATTATATAAAAAAACAAAATTATATATAATTTGCGTATTTCAGACACATTAGGCCACGGTGGTCCATTCACATTAACTTTTTGCAGTGCTTACATTTAAACCTCGTCATCCAATGATTTTTATAATCACAGAAGCCACATAATTTTTTTTATGTAGTACTTAGACCAGGTGTGCCATTGGTAGGCATTTCATCTAAAACTTCTTCTATTTTCCTTTTTAGGCATCGCTTCGAAGTTGGTATTTCGCGACGTTTACAAAACCACAGTTAGGTCATTTTTACTGAAATATGTTTTATAAAACATTGTCTGCCTACTAGTTTTATTCCTTATTTTACAGTATTATGGACATAATAAACATCAGAGTTTATATAATAGCCATATTGGTCATACCGTAAAAGTACCATATTGGCTATCTTTGTACTAGTCAATCGTACCACTATTCATAAACATTCGTTTCTCAGACGATCAAAGCTCTGTATCTGCTGTAGGATGCGTCGTCGCAAGTAAACTGCACTCGCGACACTAATAGTCGTATGACCTAGGAAGGTACTAAAAAGATCAGCTTTCTATCTCGTTTACTCAAAAAGTTAGAATCATTTTTTCGTTTCTCGCGTTCTGAGAGACGAATGTTTATGAATCTAGGGTTAAGGCAAATTAACATTCAAAATTACAGAGATCTGTTTCCGAATCACGTCTAAATCATCCTATTCGAGTTGTATCTAACAGCTGACTTCCAAGGCTTCGATTAATCAGTATGCCGTAAGGGTTGGCAGGTAGAGGCTTCAAAATTTGCGCATTGGCAGTGTCAGTAGATGTGGAGAAGTGTGTACGAATCATTATACCTTAAATACTTATGACTGCCTCGTTGGTCTAGTGGTAGTAAGCGAGACTGCTGAGCACGAGGTCCTAGGTTCGATTCCCTGGTCGGGCAAAGTGGTATTGGGATTACCATTAGAAAATTTTCAATAGCAGCACGGAGTCTGGAATTGAGCCTGGTTAATGGCAAGTGGCTCGCCCCTTATTATATGGAACTTATAACATAGCCGGCAAAACGTGGGTGGACTGCATGACTGCATACACCTCTGCAATACCCCTCTGAGGAATACAGGCGTGAGTTTATGTTTATGTTTATACTTATAATATATATATATATAAAAAATATAATTTGAGCTTGTATTATTTATTTGAGGAACCATAACTTATTTTCATCTTTCTTCCTCTCTTTCGGGTTTTATGCAATCGCGTCCCGCCATCTTTTTTTTGGAACCAAGAAAACTAAACCTGATAAACTAATTTTAATACTATGAAGTTAGCCCTAGTGAAGAAAGACATAAAGTCTGCATATAATCAATTCACTACATTTGGTTATAGGTATTAACCACTAATTCTGATCCATTGAATGCTTAAGGTTTACGCGTCATCCACCACATTAATTATAATTATTTGTTAATCTCCCGAGAGTGCTATACGACCCGATTGCTAATTAATTGATTAGTTTACTATTGTATATTATATGCTAAGATAGAAATGTAATCACTAACCAAACTGTCACTATCCATAATAGTTAATCTTTTAAATTAGGTATAGCGTTAGAGAAAGTTAAAATTTAAAAAAAAAGTCTATTACGAGCAGGGTTTGAACTTGAGATTAGAGATTTAAAATTTAAATCTTTAGAGTTCGCTTCGTATGTGTTTAGAGTAAAACGTTCCGTATGTGTTAATAACTTTTAAAAATGTTATTAAAAATAGAATGTTCCTTTTTCATTCACCTATATGTATGTATACATTGTAAATGTTATAAAAAAAATGAGTCAAATTAATTAGTTTTTTTCTTTTCTTTTTAAGCAGAACAAATGTTTTATCAGGTAGCTATGTAAGCTCAAAATCTCACACGTAACGGCAAATATTAAAGAAGGATAAGAATGATACGTTGTCTGCATTTTTTGGGGATAAAGAATACTACTCGTATGTCTGTTTCATGTCACTTTGTATTGCATTTGTGTATAATAAGCAAAAAATCACGTTGGTCTCCAGGAGGAGCGTGAAACGATGACAAACCAACTAACAAAACGTTCGATCATCAAATTAGAAAAAAAAAACGCCGGAAAAAAGTTTACGCACGTTAATTCCCATGTTCTATTCTTATAGTAAAGCCCTCCACTATCTTCCATGACTTGATACAACAGTGCGTCAAGATATTATATAGAATCCAATATTCTTAGATAGCAGCCCTGGTCCGGACGCTGTCGCAGCCCGGATGATTTGCATAATAACACCCCCGACCTCCATCGACGTGGCATTGGGTACAAGTGATGAATAAATGGGGTTTACACGATTGATTCACCACGATTTACGATTAAAATGTTTTTGGGTTGACAAATTGTAAAAGGAAATCGTTTGGAGACAGCCTTGAAGGATGGTTTGGTGTAAGTGCGAGTTGTGCTGTATTTTTGGACTGAGTATATTGCTTCAGATGTATAATATTGCGTTATTCTTTCTTGAGAAAGGAATACTGCAGTTTTTATCGGGCCATTTTTGGTTTTACTTTGTATCGCTTGAGATTTTGTGTGCAAAGTCTGATGCCCCAAAAATGTCTTTCAAGGCGCGCAAGGACCTCTGACTTATCGTAAGTTATGTGCGTATTATAAATTAATTATCACTTACTCCGTGCCTCGGAAAACACGTAAAGCCGTTGGCCCTGCTCCTGATTTCTCTCCGGTCGTGTCGGATTGCCGTCCTATCGGACTATGAGAGTGAGGGAATAGAAAGTGCACCTTGTTCACAAGTGCAAATACTTGTTCAGTTTTATATCTCCTGCGTATTTGGCTAATCTCCGTTGAGATTGGCCGCTGTGACCGAAATTCGGTCAGTAGGATATTATTAGTGATAAACTAGTTCTTATTCCTAGATCATGTGTAGAACCGCTAAGCTTATGTTTATAGTTCAGTCATTAGTATCGTAAAAAACCATTTTTCATTACTTTCGTTATAATATCAACCACAACTACATGACCGTAAACATAACTCAATCTAATTTAAACGCCAGAAACTGGAGTCATATAACAAAACGAAAAATGTTACTGTAATTAAAATTTAAAGAGAAAACTGGGTGTCGGGAACATTAATTTAATCAGGAATATTAAAAGGTGGGCACGAACCGTGGGCTTGAGATTTTTAATAGGCGTTCGAGGGGGCCCTTCATTGTTCATAGTCGATGAGCTAATAAATTGACACTACTTGGAAAAGGGATGCCTTTAATAAATTACGTATTTTGATGACAATTTGTAGCAGTAATGAATTAAGGTATCGTCGATATAATTATGTTACTATTAATTCTGAAATACAAGAAAAGACGTGTGATTGATTATATTGATTATAAGTTAGACTCCTTAAGTTACGATTAAGTAGCCGTGTGGTTCCCGGCCCTAAGAATTGAACCATCCCTACCCATCCCGCGGGTGTCGTAAGAAGTGACAAAAGGAAAAATCTGGAGGATGGGCAGCAGCATCCTACTGTATAATAGCAACCATCTGCTACTGCGATCGCCAACACTAAGAGCAAACACCATTTAAAGAGCGCACAAAATAAGTGATGCGTATGAGAAGAGGCCTGTGTCCAGCAGTGGACTGATACATGCTGTGAATATGAATTTAGACGTACCATTATGGCTAAAAATATACTACGAAAAGTGTTTGGGTGAAATGGTCTTCAGTTTTGCACACCTATATTTAAGATGTCCTAATTGTAGTAGGTATTCTGAAATTTCAGACTTCAAGGTTTTTCTATACTTTAACATTTAACAATAATATATTTACGAGCAACTAATTTATATAATGCCAGACTTAGATAACATATGAGTTTGTTACAGAGCTATATTTTGTTTTCTAAAAAAAAGTACGTAAAAACAAGTAAACTAATATTGAATTTTCCTTTCGTTAAAACGAGTTGTAGAGCAAGAGTAAAAAATATCCCAAAAAAACATTCGGTACGGGCAGCCGGCCGAAACGTTTTCAAGCAAATAATTAGATTCACAGGATTTAAGTAACATACTGTAGCTGTGCAATAAATGTACTAGAGATACCTAAATAAAATTAGTTTAAAAACTATAATTGGATAATTTGACATTTTGCGTTAAAAAAAACCCCCAATATTTAGAATTTTCCTAAACCATGTCTTCAGTAAAAGACGTAACCCATCAATCCACACACATCCAACAATCCCAAAACACCGCGTCCGGTACCAATATACTCGTACGTAGATAAGTATAGAACATATTAGATCACAGTACCGCCTTTTTGACTTTTCATAATAATAAAAAAAAATGTGACGTGTAAATCCGTGACACCCCATCGCGTTGTCTTAATTTGGATTCATTTTTGCGACTCAGCCCAAGAAACCAATTGCGTTGTCTTATTTTAAAATTTAGTTTTGGAAGCAAGCTCTTCATAGCTACCAACATATTAATAAATTAACACATAGATATTTCACCAAACTTTTATTCTCATGAATAATTACCATACCGGGAATTATGTTATACTCCATTTTACTGTTGGATCACTTCGTTCTCATAATAATTCCATAGTCTTGGAATAGCCGCTAATTTACTCTCGAGTAAATATCTCGGTAAAATTGGATGTAAGTGATAGCCATATCCCTCGCCTATGATTTTAAAGCAAAACATCAAGGCCCGCTTCATCTTATCCCTCAAGCCAAACATACAGACATGCTAGTAAAATACTATAGATAGTGATTCTCGTAATGAAAGCTTTAACTTTGTTATCTGCGATTTTATTACGTGCAGAAAGATGTTCAGACACTGTTAAATGTAGGAATTGAATTTGCAGCAACAAGGAATTTACATGTTTAATGATGGAGTCGTTCCATGTTGATCGTGGATATGGTGATTTATTACTGTTTATGCAAAGTGTTTTATAGATATATTTAGACCTTAAAGCTCTGCTGTCCATTTGTCTGTCAGTGTTCAAGGGTTGTATCTTTTTAACACGGGGTTTTCATAGAGTAGGTACTTTAAATTTGAGTGTGAATTGCTATGGCTGCTAAAACAACAAATAGCAAAAATAACTAGAAATACAACCTTCATTTTTGATTTGAAAGCGTTTTATTTTTCTTCTTCGAATGAACTGTCATTGCCCTATTCACCACCGCTTGTGCGCTTTGCCTATTGTTTTCGTTATCCTTTTATTGCATTATATATAACATCTTATACCGAAATACTGTAAACCAAATTCCGTCAATTCTACACACCAAAAATTAGTATAACATGGATATGTCATAACTCGGTCGGACTCCAGACCGACATGATTCACATGATGAGGTTTGTGTATTACCGTTACAACAAGGAGTGGAATTAATAAAATAACGTAGCTACCGATATATCGTACAGAGGTTAATACCGTTTCTGAGAATCAAATTCACTTTTCACACTTCTCATCCAATATTCAGGCCAATTCAGGTCAGACAGCCAATGGTCAAATGGTACTGAAATAAAAGAGTTTGACAGTTGCCAGACAAACCGACTCCAAAGTGATTCCGTGTTCGGTTGATCCGATTCAGAACACAACGCTTTAAAACAACTTTTGTTAGTGTGAGTGCTACAAGCACTCAATATGTATGCATCAATCAATATGTTGAACACAAGTTTGGTGCAACTAAAGGACCGGCCTTTGCGCCAAGTATCAAGGGTTTGGTCCCCGCAAGGGACAAATATTTGAGTGATCCACAAAAAATTGTTTCCGTCTAAGTGTTTATTTATTAAATATTATTACGGCTTTACTCACTGAGGTCCTCGTCGCCGCTGACTAAGCTCGCTCTTGAAAATGGGCTTCGTTTGATTTCGAAGCTAGTCGGGCGATCCGGAAAAAAACCTGTGAGTGAAGTCGTCATAATATACATAACATAAGTTATTTTTCTAAAAGATTGTGTAGTCATTGCGAAATTTATTAGAAGTAAATCTTACACACGATACCTCTTGTGTTGTCAGTTTACGATAACATTTTTTTTACTTTGATGTAAATTATACTATATCTTACTAAAGGTATGTTACACTTGCGTGGTTTGTGAACACATTATAACCAAGCTTTATCCGCAAATATAATCACACCCCATCTTCACTCGACTTTTACAAAGCACTATAATCACGCATTGCGTTATGGCTTCCTTCCGCACCATTATGTACTTACGTTATTTAACTTCAAGGATAGGTAGTTTTTTGTTAATATTATTTCGGGTCTGTTACCGCTGTTAGATCCATAATGTCAAAATATTATTACATTTTTATATAGTATTAATGTATATTATGCGAACACTAAAGTTCGAAACATAAAACGGTTTTGTCATTAGAACCAAAGGTATGTACTTACCTACCAAATATCAGATCAATCTGTCAACAGAAAGGGAGTGAAATATCGATTAATAAATTTAAACCAAATACTAAACAGGTCAAGCTAAATAAAATCGTTTAAAAACTTTGTTTTTATAAAAACTTAAGTAAATAAAAAATGCTAGAGAGGTTCTTAGCACTTGTCACATACCAGATTGTACTTGTGACGCATTACATCATTTCCGTGAAGTACAACCGCTGACTTATTTCTGACGTGGCTGGGCCTATTATTTATGTTGAGTGTAAGTAAATACTTAGCAATTTATCACTTTGCTCCCCTCAGCGGAATTTACGGAAGCAACGGATGAATTTCGGAAAGATTTCCTCCTGATATTTCTATTGTAAATTGGGCGTGATATTGAATTTGTTTTTATTTTTGGGTTTTATTGTGTTTTGTTATTACTGAGAGATTCTGAGCGTGCTGTATGAAGTCTCCCACAGCCAAACCGATAAGCGGTTTTGTGGGGTTTATATATTATAATAGTATGTATATTGTATGTTTTATTAATTCAATAAATAAAAATAAAAATGAGTTCCAATTATTATTTATTTTACATTCATACACTTTCCTCATTTCTACATGGCTTTACTACCTAATTCATACATGGCTATATAGCCTAGTTCGAAAGTATAATGTTGAAATTCTAAATTTAAAAAAAAAATGAAATCGATGACGAGCGCGCTTTAAACCTGTCTACTGGTTACAACCTGGCTGGCTCTGCCACTAAGCTATTCGTAACCTTGTAGGTATGCTATCGGAATTCTCTTCTTCACCTAATATGGTAGTTAAATCCAGCACTATGTCTAACTTTGCAGCTAGAATATATTGCTACACAGATGTAAATAAAGATTTAAATATTTTTTACAAATAATTTATGTATACGATGCAAATACTACAGTTCTAAATCACTACATAGTATAAAACAAAGTCGCTATCCGCCATCTGTCTGTCCCTATGTATGCTTAGATCTTTAAAACTACGCAACGGATTTTGATGCGGTTTTTTTAAATAGATAGAGTGATTCTTAAGGAAGGTTTATGTGTATAATACATGCATAATATAGTAGTACATAAGCATTGCAACCGTGCGAAGCCGGGGCGGGTCGCTAATTAAAGTATATAATAATACCAGCGGCAAAAAACTTACTTCTATAAGTTCTTAATTTGTATATCTAATAATTATCATATTTTATTCGTAGTACTAACACTGTTTGTACGAGTTTAAGAATACAAAATTCTACCTAATTGAGTCACGTTTTATCATCAAATAGAATCCTCCTAATTAAAAAGCTTAGGTTTTGTTTCCATTTCTTAAAAAAGAACATGTATGCTGAGTTCCTCCAACAGTAATTGGGATCTCTACTTATTACATATTCGAACAAAAACATAATTTAATAAAAGAACATGTAGTACCAGCCTAATTGTAATATAACAACACAAAAAAATGTTTTGGAATCATTATAATTAGATATACTGTTTTTGAAAACATTGTCTTTTGTAAACGAAGGAGAGAAAGAGAGATAGAAAACATTGCCTAGCAGTGATAGCCTAGTGGTAAGACCGTTGCACTGGCAAGTCAAAAGTCGTAGGTTCGACACCTTAGCACCTCTGTTTTTTAGATTTATGACGTTTTAGAAATTATCACTTCCAAAAACTGTGAAGGTAAAGAGAGAGAGATTTTTCTATCGCGTGTAAAGAGGTCCAATCTCAATGGAAATTAGCCATCTACGCATATAATGTAGTGCAGCGCAAGTGTGTGCAAACATAGGTATGCTCTCTCTAGTTTCTCTATCTCATAGTCAGGGCGACTTCGAAATTTGAATGACGACGCTTCAACTGACGGATTCCATTTTTGTTTTTTTTGTTTGTTAAATGACCTTTCTTTAATTCGATTGTTTTTTATAGATTTGAAAAGAAAAAATCACTAAGTACAATTAAATAGCAGTAATTTAGTGGAAGGGTTTGCGTTTTATAGTTTTCGTTATTACGTCGATCCGAAATATTGACGTACAATTTTGGGGGCAGGACTGATACGATGGGCTTTACATCCCCAAAGCAAGGACTTGCCAGTCTCCTAGGAGTTAGTTAGGAACTCTAACCAATAACACAATCCATAAACATATAAATAAAATAATTAACAAACTTATATTTGATTTATCAAACTATGTACCTATCTAATATACTTTGGAGAGTCAAACATTATGTTGGTCTAGTTGTATTTGCATTGGAAAACTGGAGACGGCTGTAGCCTTCCAAATCTGTAATCCAAATTGTTTGTTCCCAGTTGTACAATTAATAGTTTACCAGTTTGTGGTCGAGCGGATTGGAACACATCTACTGCATAATACACAGATTTTCATTTACATACAAAAGTGGAGCTGTTGTGATAACTGGGAAGGTAACTGTTTGCTGAGATTGGATCATCAGTATGGTTCCCATAGGAGCCTTGCACTAGAAAACACTTCTTATTTTTCTTTGGGTGACCCTCGCGGAAGTTTTTGTTTTTCTCGACACAGAAAAACTCAATGTATTTAATTAAATCCACAGTTACATAAGTAAGTCAAAGAATTTATTGCAAATTAAGTGTACTTAAGGTGCATTACATAGTAAAAAGGTACTGACAAACTATTAACTACTCGTTTGAGTCGTGATAGCCTAATTAACTAGTAACTTGATCGAGAGTGTTTTTAGTCAAAAAAAATGGAGATCTTTTGTGTCGGGGTTTGAATTTTTTTTTTATTTATAGTTATGCCATTTGCAACAGTTATAGCCTAGTGGTAGGACAGTTTACTGGCACGTGAGAAGTCTCAGAATTAACATATTTCTAATAAGATGTAGACCGTTGAAATACCTTTGTTTAGAAGTTTATGATGAGCTAACAGTGTATTAATTAGTAAGTACAATTGTAACCAACAATTCCCACCCAACATTACTAGGCTTATTAATCCTAACAATCAGCGAACATCCACACAAGCCTAAGTAAACAAGCTACAGTTTGAAGATTGAACTCCTAAAACGTATAAGCACTCATATTTATATAAAAGCAATACTCTTCAACTTGGAGCGAAGCAATCTGAGATTACGAACAGTCGTATTTACGGTCCATGGTTTCTATACCGCAAATTCGTCCCCTTGGTGACTTCCATGTCAATGTAATATAAACCTAATAATTGACATCATAAGGTCCATAAAGCACTAAAGGTCCTTTCAAAATAAAATCAACTTTGACAATTGGCAATGCCTTTGGCGTTTTTGTGTTATTTGTAAAGGCTTCATGTTATATTCTGGATATCTTTTATGCATATCAATACAATGATTTCTTTTTCTTTTACAAAAAAAATGATGAGATAATAACATTCAGGTGAGTGATATAGATATTTTTATGTAATATACCATGAGATTACTACTTTATTTGAGGAATATTTACTTATTTTTGTTCATACTTGGCAGATTCCAAAAAGATTGCTATTGAATAAAAAAGACACGTGTCGCCATCTATTATCATAAGAACGTTATTATATTTTCCTCAGGACCAGTAATTTTTTTCGGCATGAAATTTGCCCTTCCGGGGGGGAAGGGTAAATTTACCCTTTTAATTTTACCCCTTTTTGTACCTACACCTGACAACGAATATGCAAAATTTTAGGATGATCGATTCAGTAGTTTAGACGTAAAAGGTAACAAACACACTTCACGTTAGGATTAACCAACAAAATTGCTTAAGTATTTTGAATACTATCCTCGCGATTACAGTGATTTAAGTCAAATTTGTCCTTTTTAAATAATTAGAAGACAAATTTGATGAATTTCAAACGTGATCAAGGATAAGAAATGCTGGAAGCTGGATAGATAGAGAGATAGGTACACTAAACAGATATAAAAGTGATAAAATAATGAAAGGTCATAGGTAGTACAGGCGGCCTTATCGCTTAAAGCGATCTCTTAAAGACAGAACTTTGGATGGACTTTAAAGAAAGGAAATTCGATAGAGCAAGTGGTCTATGGACCGTACATGGACTTCTAAAGAATAAAAATATACATTACAAAGGATAGTATGCTGATGGGTGTGAATATTCAGATGGATGTATGATGTTACAACGAAAGATACGATAAGGAATAATACTTTTGAGAGGGTTTGAAATGGCTTATGGGGAAATGGATAGGAAGGGTGAAGAGTTATCGTTTATCATGGTAAAGACATGGGGTTCAGAGCGATGCGGAAAATATATGAGATGCATTGAATTATAAATCTAGGTTATTAGTGTAAATGTAGATGCAAATAAGATCATAATATTTTAAGAAAGGAAACATTTATTTTCACGCAAATAACAGTGCACAAATGCACATGAAATGAAATAAATAGAATAGAAATAGAGAAAATAATTTTCTCTTTGAGATAAAATTAAAAACAACTAAAAAAGAAAGGTATTTAAACATAACATATAACAAGACAATAAGACTATATCTAATAAAATGTAATAACTTTGTGGATCTAACAAAACGTCAGAAAAGGGAACTTCTAACTTCTTACAATGCACATGAATCTGACGGCAAATCATATCTAACACAAAAAAAAGAAAACCGTAAACGAGCATTCATTTCAGTCGATAGCGGGGCATAGTGTTGGAAATGAAAAAAAAAGACGCACGCATTGACATCGTTCCGTTCAATTTTCGTGATTCCGCACAGACGTACAGGGCAAAATTGTGAAAAAGTCCCAACTAGCTCCCGGTCTATGCGATAAAAACAAACGGGCGAATTGAGATTTTTTGCGAAAAAAAAAGTTTTTTTTCAACAGTTTTTTTATTACACGGCGCTGTCGCGTTTTTTAGAACTAACTGGATTTTTGCTCGAATCCGCCAGTAATATCGATAGAAACGAGACCCCTGGTAATAATTTGTTACTATTTTCATACACGATATTCCTGTTAACTGAGCGGAATATTAAATTTAATTACGTTTGCGGTACGAGAAATAAAACAAAAGTTCAAACTCGTTCAAATACGGAGAATTATTTTTATCTTATTTATTTACTGGTTGAGTTTTTACTATATTTTATTAACTGATTATTGATACAGATTAATGCAGCGTTTTAATAGTTTTAATACTTTCAGTGAGTGAAATATTCTTTCAGTGTCTGTACGTCCATAATACGACAAATAGTAAAGTGACCGACTGTTAAAAAAGTACACATATTTGATAACTTCCTTTAGGAAGTTAAAAAATAAAAATCAGTAAAAAAAAACTGTAAAATAATTTGTAAAAAAATAATTATTATAGGCTTAAAGCGTAAAGTTTTCTAAAATTCTGGAGAGGGCCCCCCCTTATTGCTATCTTTTCCCCCAAAAATACCTACTCCGACATTTGGTCACCTGTTCAAGGTTGCGTCTCTGTCTAACAAATGATGCTCAAACCCTTTCAACTTTGTAATTTTTTGGATTTTTTCAATTCAGTACCACCTCTATTCTTCAATTGGAGGTTTAATCAGTAATTTAAACGTAGTTAGTGTGTATTTCTCAGTTGATCATAAAAACTTTAAATAGGTACCGACATAAACATTTTTAAAAGGTATATATTTTTATGCGTATCTACACAAATTATAATTTAAACTCCACTAAATTTTGATAATAACTTTTAATAAGAAGAAAACATGAAGAAAAAATTCACAATATTCCATTTTTTTATGTTTTTTTCAAGGCTAATTTTTTTTTTTAAATCTGTTACAAGCATGTTTTAGACCTGTAAACCTTCTGATTACACGCACGCTGTGCCAACTAAGCTTATTCGTAATCTTAAGTAAGTCCAATTTGAATTATAAATATAGATTTGTTTGAAATAGTAAAGAAATAAATTCTACAGAAATAATATGAAAAAATACAAAAAGCTTTTCTTTCAATCAAGATTACAAAGTGAATACGATCCACAATTCGTGGAATACATAAATCAACCTAAAGAACTATGTGAAAAAGAAATATCTTAGGACTAAACCTCCGATGTTTTATATATTAATGTAGCTAGAGTTGAAGGACAGCGTCGACGGATTGGAACCTATCTGACGGGACGATGGGTGCTAGACCAAAGTGGTAAAGTTTTGGAGACTATGATAGCGGAGCTCAATCTTGTCACAACAGATCAGTAGCGGATTGTATTTGAATAACTTTAGGAGAAAATTATTTTATCCTCTTTAAAGGTTGTGTCTTAAATTGTGTTGGTCTCATTATTATGATTTTGTAATTTATATGAAGTATTTAAGATTAAACATTAATAATTCAAAATTTGAGAGGTTGACTAAAATAACATACTACATAACATACTATAATAACATACTAAAATAAAATATTTTGGATGAAGTTAAAAAATTTCTATTAAGTCATAAGTAAACTCTATAGCTGTTATTCAATTTTTTTTCCGTCCCATAATATCACTATTCTTTCACATTTATTTGAATTAATTTTGACGAATAATTCTGAAACATGTACAGTTGTGGATCTTTAATCTAAAATCGTTTAATTTAATTCTCATATCAATCAATTCACATACACGGTATTAAACCAACCACGAAGTTATTTCTAATAAAACAAAAATTGATGCATAGCAAAAAAGACGAGCAGTTTTTCCGACACCAGCAATTTTCCCCAAAAAATAAAATAAATCCTTTCAAATCTCCTATCACGTTCTCAGCTACAAATATTTAAGTGAGAAATTGTCGCGATATGCGTATCGTATGAAATCGGTTCTCAACATTTCCATCTGTCCCCAGGGAGTCTTTTGAATCCATTACCAGACATACGAGGGACATTTCCGATGGAAGTGAATCGTAAATCATTCTGTTATCTAAAGCAGATCTAAGATTCTGTCTAATATTATTTTAAGTTATTTTGACATTGATTTGTAAAGTTACGTTATACGAAATAATTTAATACGTTTCTTGGAGTCTAAATATTGTAATAAGGTTAGGTTACTTAGGTTATTAAACTTATTTTTTTATAAAATCACCTATTTTACCATCGTAATAAAAGAAAATAAACTAAAAATTAGTTTTTATACCTATTGTAATTTTGAATTGCTTGCAGTGTATAAGCCAATAATTATTTAATTGATAATTAGTATTGATATTGTTGTGATCACTGAATAATATCATTAGTAATAAATTATATACCTAGTAAAGTTTACAGTTTGTTTGATTATTTATTTATTTATTTAATAATAAAAAGTTCATTGTAAGTTTTCTAATCTAATAAAATATCCAACAAAACTATATACATAGTTTGTCTGTTGGATCACAGAATTATCTTAATATAAGTAAAGAAATATGTATAATAACTTAAAGTCATAAGTGAACTCTCATTAGTTGCGTGGCCATACATTTTTACTAAACATCATGTAGCCATAATTTTTCCTTTTTCTATAAAAAGAACGTATCCCTCTCTATACGGTAAAGTTTGACAGTCACTGGCTGCGTCAATGAGCGACACATTTATCTTCCTATTGGCTCTGGGTCTCATAATTCAATGACAGAGAAATTTCGATGGCGCTTCTGCAAGATTGGCCAACAGTGGGGTTTTTGCTATTCTTAACCGACTACCAAAAATGTGGCGGTTCAAATGCGTATTTAACTAAGATAACTGTTTGTAGGTTGAGACTAAAACACTAATTTTGAAGTGGTAGGTTTTGGCTGTGGATGATTATGATATCATCATCATCATCAGTACCCACAGCCAGAAGAAATATTTTTTTTATTAAACAACATTAAATTAAAATCAAATCAAAATCGGGTAATCCGATTTATAGACTATGATGAAAATGCGAAAGACAGACAAAAGCATAGCTTACCACAATACACCCGTTTTTGTGCTGAAGGTAAATTAAAAACGATTAACCCAATTCCATTATTTCTCAAAAAAAAAAACATAATAGCTTTCACACTAGAGCTTACACATAAAACCAATTATTACACCCACTATACACATCACATTTGAAGACAAAATAAAGTTGCACCCGATCAATTCGTACAAGTCAGAGCAATAAAATGAACCACATGAACTATAGCCGAAGCGATCACAACTTTACCGAGTCAGTTAGGGTGTCATAAAACATTTAAACAAGCTATAGCGGACTATTTGAAGGCTAAACTTGGGGTGAGCGATGCGAAAGTTATGTAGAATAAAGAAACAGTGACACATTTTGAAGAAAAACCTTAGTAAACCGTTTATAAAGACTAGTTTTTGCCTGTTGCTTGGCCCATGTGGAGGTCAGATACGATAAAAAGTATTTTATGTCCTAATCTATGTCAAATAATATTAGTTGGAAGTAGGATTAGTAGGAAAAGATAGAAACTTTTTTTTAGTAAAAAGTATTTCTAATAAAAGGAACATAAGCAGAAGCGCTTGCGATAAAAACTTGCGTCATAGTTCTTATTGACTTTTAATTTCTACAGTTACATTAATATCTTATTAAATTAACAGTCTTAAGTAAATCATAGCCTGGACGTCGGTAAAAGACAAAGAGCAAAGTTACTTTACCGGGAATTCCTACCGTCGAACACTGTATGCATTCATTTCCTTAGGAAAGTTTAGCTTGGTCCAGTTATCTAAATCTATTGTAATCAACTAGATGACGATCGCTTGGTTGAGTTTAGCGACAGTGACAACACGATTGGCGTAGGTAGTGGTTAAGCGATTAACTTTCCGTGTTGCGGGTTCGATTCCCGCACGGAAAAATAGTAGTACTGTGGGAACAGTACTACTATTTTTCTTACTGAAAACTCACTACTTGTGTATGGATCTCTCGATAGATATTTGCGTAGTTGGCTAATCTCCGTTGAAATTGGCTGTGATGGAAATTCGGTGAGGAGGACATTATAATACACCGTGTAATTTAATTTAAAAAAAAATGGAAAAATGGTCATTGAATTCGCAAAAAAAGGTAGCTGTTTCATACATTTTTGAACATATAAGCTATCACTACGATGCTCTATTATAACTATATATAATACGTACGTATCTATATAACAGTGCCACCGGCGCTTGACCAACCTAAATTAGTTTGAGATAAATTCAATTGGTTTATATTGACTTTTGGCCAAGAGCGGTCCTCAGTCAGGGATTCAATCCATATAAATAAATTAAATTGAAGTGTCTGTTTTTTATATCGAAATAACAACAGTTTTTTAATTCGTCATCTGTATGGTACATTGGTACTGTAAAATCTAGGTGACCTATAACCAAAAAGCAGTTATAAAAAATTTTCCTCGTTGGTCTAGTGGTAGCAAGCGCGACTGCTGAGCACGAGGTCCTGGGTTCGATCCCCGGGTCGAGCAAAAGTGTTATTGGGTTTTTCCATTTGGAAATTCTCAGTAGCAGCACGGAGTCTGGAATTGTGCCCGGTTAATGGCAATAGGCTCGCCCCCTATTACATGGGACTTATAAAATAGCCGGCGAAACGTGGGTGTACTGCACACCTCTGCCTACCCCCTCTGGGGAATACAGGCGTGAGTCTATAAAAAAAAAAAAAAAAAATTGTCTAACTTTCCGTATTTGTTCTGAATAATCTTATAAACCTCTTAACCGATTTTGATAGGACTTTCATAGCAGGTCTTTGTAAAGCGCAATTTAGCTACTTCTAACTGCAAAAATGTCTAGGATACCGTAAAAAAGAAATAAAAATCTTTAACATTAGGGACCAAATCCGATTTTAGAGGTACTTTTAACGGTAAGTGTTTGATTTTGTAATAAAACCTTTTTTTTAATAAATTTTAAAAAGCTACATTGTCTCTGACAGGTTACATTTAAAGGGAATAAACGGGCTTATTAAATTACACGCAAACGAAGTCACGGACGACCTAGCTGTCATCTTAAATAAATCAAGTTATAGATGATACCGATCGTTGTTTTTGATTTTGGGGGTAGTTTAATTAAATTTGATACAGTTTGGCTAGTAAATATTGCTAGTTCGTTGTTTCAATCAGCTACAATACGGTTCAATGATTAATCTTAGCAATACGTTTTCAAGATATCTTCTATGAAAATGATGAATAACCAAGTGTCAGAGTTTAAACAGTCAGGCCTTTGTCGTGGGTTTAAATATTCTGAGGTATGCTGGTTTTGTCAAGATGTTTCCCTTCACTGTTTCAGGAAGTGATACTTATTACATTAACATAGATTTACGCCTGTATTCCCCAGAGGGGGCAGAGGTCTATGCAGTAAACCCACGTTGCCGGCTATGTTATACTCGTAAGTCCCATGTAATAGGGGGAAAGCCTATTACCATTAATCACGCACAATTCCACGCTCCGTGCTACCATCTGAGCACCTACCAATACATACCAAGTCCGTATACCAATGTGCCACCACGATAATATTTTTTTTTCGTAAACGTTAAACTTATATCAACAAAAATTTTTCGGGGGTCAAAAAAAATTGGTCCAAGGTTTTGACGGTCATAAAATGTATAGTTATATGTCAAAAATTTGTGAAGGTTGGGAGAAAATTTGAATTACGAACGTATGTTAAAAAATGTAATGGCGGACCTATAAATAAATTAATTTCCCTATCGATGAATCCTCGAGAAACCAATACCAAAGACTTATTAACAGCAAAACATGCCCACGTACCTTGGCAATCCAGAGATCCTACTCAGACCCAGGGTAATGTTAAGATACCTCGTTCATGCGCGCGTGATAGGCTTGTAGGTATAGGCTGCCGGCCGGCGAGCAAAATCTTCTTGAATCCACCGGTGGAATGGTTAAAACTCCAAAATTCAACACTGCACTAAAAGTTCTCAATAAAGCACAGATGCAGGTCCAATTATTTTACGAGTATTATCAAGGTTTCACCAAAAAAGGAAGTTTTAAAAGGCGGAGCGTCTAGAGCACACAGCGATGCGTACAGCCACGAGAAGAACACTGCTCGCTAACGCCATCTATCAGCCACATTGCGAGAAAACTCAAGAAAGTTTGGATAAATGGGCGCTGTTACAACAAAGATGCGAGGATTCATCAATTGAGAAGTTAAATATTTAATTTGAGATACGAGAATTATACGTATTATATGACAAATCCTAAAATATTATTATTTATTTTTTTACATTAAAAAGGCATTTACGCTTCACCATCGTATTTTATTTTATAAATCTATCATGATTTTTATTGGCTTGAAAATTAGTTTAAACACAGCCAGGAATTGAAAATCTGTTTAGAAAGGATAACTATTGGAAATTCCACGGCGTCACCTAAATCTTCTTTTTCTTATTGTATGGTTGATGAACAACCGGTGTCAGAGATTAACCGCCCGTAGGTCTCTGACATGGCTTCTTTTTTACCGTATTGGCAAGTGATAGTTAAATTCTAAAACCTAAATTTGAATTTTAAAATTCAGATGTCCGTGCTTGGTTTTCGGATCTACGATTTTTGATTTGGCAGTCTAACGGTCATACCACTATACTACTAGGCTATCGCTGCTCTAAGTCCTAAATAGTCGTTTGTTGACATTAGAAAATTATCGCAGAGATTAATTATATTTACCCAAAATATCTCCGAATAAATTGGCCCAGACCCACTCGTAGATTTACTCATACAAACCTCGCGTTACTACAAAATATAGTTTTTCCTTCACATAAAGCTATCTGATGGGCTAGCTTAGTGTCGCGTCAAGGGTCATTGTACGCGCTATATTGTCAAGCCCGTCCAATGTACATCCTGGTGGATGTGACTTCATTGTGTACACTTGGTTCCTGTGTGAAATATAAATATATGAACCTGGAAAACAATGGGCAGATGGGACGAATTTTCGACGAGAGAGTGTATTTTCACTGATTTCTTTTTCACCTTACATTTTTTGCAAAGACTTTGAGAATTGCGTGCCATGTGCCAGAACTCTCAATTTATGATTGTATTTGTTCTTTGTTGTATACTCTTAACCAGCTTTTTTAACTAACACTATTAGAATCTAAACCTATTTTTCTCTAAAGACTCAATCAGGGGTACTTTTAACCCACAGATTTCGTCTAAACATGAGGTCTTTAATCGGCCACGTTAACTATTTTTTCTGTTTTTATCGTATGGTTGATAAACGAGCGAGAGTGTAAATGATCCTTAGGCGTTTAAAAATCCTTTGCTACACCGTTAAAAATTGCTCAGGTTTCTTTACAATGACCAACGACTAACACAATTGGACCTGGAAATAGATCCAGGTCGTTACACTCTGCATTCGTTCCAACCTATTGATAAACAGAGACTATAGATTCTTTTGTTAATTCTCTATCTAGTTAAAAATTTCTTGTTCACGCAGTTAACTACAGACTCATAAACACGCAGCGTTTGGGCGCGTATCACAGTGGTCATAACTCGTCTCGCTCTCTGCCGGTGACTTTTATTGTTACTGTGAATGGTGACACACTAACCAGGATTATTGTAATGGATAGCTCTGCGGGGTTACGAGTTTTTAAATGTTAGATTACAATTGTTTAGATTTTTTAAGAATTAGTCTGGAAATAAGCACAAATGCAAGGCTTGATTATGATTCCCAGATCAACTTAATCAGAATTTTGTAGTTTGTGGTTATAAATTATAAAAAATGGTGGGGGATATAATATTAGACTCCTTTTTCTCACCTCGGCTTGTGAACCGCTAAGCAGTGATAGCCTAGTGGTATGACAGTTGGACTGCCAAGTCAAAGGTCATTAGATTATAGGTTGGAAATCCAGGCACGCAGCGCATCTCTGACTTTTTGGATTCATGTGCGTATTAAAAATTAATTATCACTTGCTAAAACGGTGAGTGCAAACATCGTGAGGAAACCAGCACACCTGAGAGATTTTTCAATGGTGTACAAAGCCATGTCAGAGGCCTACGGGTGGTTCAAACTCTGACACCAGGTTTTTCATCAACCATACGATATGAAGAAAGAAGCTAACTAGTGGCGTAGCAAACAATATTAACTACAACTACGTAGTCGCGGTAAGATTATAATTATATTTTATAATAAAATACAGATTTTAACATCTAAAACGATTTTCGGTAAACCCCAAAGATATTTAAACGCTATAATAAAAAGTCTTAAAGCACAGCTATTTACACTTTGAAATTAAATAGCTTTTCAACTAAATGAAAAACGTTTTACTTTTTAACACCTCACTTAATTTTATAAAACTCTAGGTTTTTTTATTGTATCCATTTCATTTTATTATTTACATTTTTTACTTAGGTTTATTAAGAGTATTTCCATAAAGGCGTTTCACTAGTTTCAAATGGCATCGTTTAGTTTATAGTAAATGTATTGTATCTCGCCACATTATTGTTAGTTGAAATGATTGCAAGGTGTGTTTGGATCATTTGCATCTATTGCCTTTCACTGTAAGAAAAAATTTTAATAGTAAAGTATCTGTTCAGTCAAATTTAGAAAATTTAGGTGATGTTTTTTAAAATTGGATATATTTCGATCTATATTTATGTTGAGTTGTGATATAATATACTAGTCGTATGACTGGAAAGTCAAAGGTTTCAGGTTCGAACCCAAAGCGCGCATCTGTGACTTTTTGTAAGTTATTTATACTTAATTATATTAAATTAATTATCACTTGCTGCGTGCTTCGGAAAGCACGTAAAGCCGTTGGTCTTGCGCCTGATCTCTCTACTATTGTGTTGGATTGTCGTCCTATCCCATTATTAGAGTAAGAAAAAAGAGAGCGCACCTATTTGCACACACGCTTGTGCACTGTAATATATCTCTTGCGTAGTTGGCATTACCGTTGAGATTGGCTTCTGTGATCGAAAAATGGTCAGGAGGACATTATTATTATTATAAATATTAGGACTTATTATATTTGTTTATGTGAGCTATAAGGTTGGAATAGAATTTTGATTAGAAACTGATAAGTAAGTACGAATCTCCAAACTATAGGTATGTATAATAAATAGAAAACTGATGAACCATAAAACAATCAAACTATTTCAATCAAGTAGCCCTCAATTTGGGGTATAATTCATTACACCAAGAAAGAGGGGGGCGTTGCAAAAATGAGCGACAATCTTTTCGCCATCAATCAGCCAGAATCACTTGATTAATGAACGAGTTACCCCTCGCAGAGCTAGCGTGGAGGTTCTTTCACTGCCCCTACGAATGACCAAAGTTTTACCGTATTTCTTAGGGAGGCACGCATTAAATTCTTTAGCCTGAATATTAAATTCGGTACTAAGTTTATTGGTTTTGTTCAATTCCGCGACTGTTATTCGAATTTGTGTTCGAAGTTTGAGTTTTAAGATTCTATTGTTTCTCCCTGATTTTGTGATGGTTTGCTCTTATTTTATTTAGGTAAAAAGTTATATTTATTTTATAGTTACATTTAGGTAAAACGTTAAATTAAAATTAGTTACATTTGAGTAAAAAAATATAGTATAAAAACTAAAACCCGACAACTTAAAATCTAAAAACAAGCTTCTTAGATTTGAAATAAAATTCTGTAGTCGGAGGCCTTAATGTATTATAGGTAAATAGGTACTAGATAATCTTCCAACTTTGTAATTTGGTGGCCTCCGACTACAGAATTTTATTTCAAATCTAAGAAGCTTGTTTTTAGAATTTAAGTAGTCGGGTTTTAGTTTTTATACTATATTTTTTTTCAATGATTTTTAGTGGTAAAGAAACCAATAAAATTCATTTTAATCACAATTTTTTAGAATGTGGTAGTTCTTAAATAGGTAGATTTCTTTAACTGTTAACTTCGGTTCAAACCTTTAGTCAATGTCATGTATTTTTTAAATTAAATTTATTTCAAAGGTGTCGTCCGCGACTTCGAGCTATTAAAACATGGCCTCATATGTTTCTTAGAAGTATACATAAAAGTAGTAAGAAGTACAGCTTGGCAAAAAAGTGTCTGGAAAAATTGGGGGCGCCGCTGTCGCACTTTTCACACTACAATTATTCAAAATTAGAAGTTATTAAGTGCTTACATATTTCTATGACGAGTTTTTTGTCATTAATTATAATCAAATGAATCATTTTTATGTTATTTTAGTACTCACAAACGTAGTTTTTAAGATTTTTATTTTTAGTGCCAGCTGTCACCGCCTCAGACTCTTTTTTGCCAAGCTGTATAAGTACACATGAAACCTTTTTTGTGGGATATCATCGTAGATAGAGTACATTTACCTAAAGTTCGAGGAAGTAAGTAACATGGAGTTGATAATACCTGCTCTAAAATCCCGAAATCATAAACATTACAATTAATTCCCGGGAAATAAGAAATTAATTTTACATATAAATATTTAATAAGAAAATTGAAAAAACAACTGATACGGATGGGATTCGAATCCACGATCTCCGGTGTACCGTGCCGACGCTCTAACCGCTAAGCTACCGTATCCCATCAGAATCAGTCGAAATTTCAAATCTCTTTCTACGCCTAGG
Source organism: Protodeltote pygarga (assembly GCA_936450705.2). Classification (NCBI taxonomy): domain Eukaryota; kingdom Metazoa; phylum Arthropoda; class Insecta; order Lepidoptera; family Noctuidae; genus Protodeltote; species Protodeltote pygarga. Next base: position 5,420,826 of record OW388255.2, on the reverse strand, counting down.
GCGTGTGGTAATATCGATCGGAATACGTTAATTATCCGACTCAGTGTTCTAAACTTTGCAGTTTTTAGAAGGCACCGATAGATATTACCACACGCCCTAGGCGTAGAAAGAGATTTGAAATTTCGACTGAATTTGATGGGATACGGTGGCTCAGCGGTTAGAGCGTCGGCACGGTACGTCGGAGATCGTGGGTTCGAATCCCTTCCGTATCAGTTGTTTTTCAAATTTCTTATTAAATAATTTATTATATTTAATAAGCAAACATATGTGTTAAATTCTCCAAAATATTAATTTTACGTTTTAAATACATATGAACTAAATTATTATAATAAAAAGTCTTTATTATGTTTTTAGACATCGGTAACAGATAATGTAATACTGAAGTAGTTCGGTACTAAAACTGTTAAATTAATGAGTTTTATTTTACATACAAAATTAATTCTAATAATAACTATAGGTCAAAGTCCAGTCCATATTAATAAAATCCCGGGATTTAATTGTTATGTTTACGATTCCGGGATTTTTGAGGAGGTATTTTTAACTCTATGTTACTTACTTCCACAAAACCGCAATCCAACGCCATCTAGTTACGAAAAATAAATCTCAATTTAATTAACATTATTTTAAAATATAATCATAATTTAATAGGCAGTGATGTGTAGAAACTTTAATTTAATTAGTAAATATTTATTGTTATCACGTTTTCATATTGTATGCAGTGTTATAATTACATATATTTATGATTGTCGTAACGGGTAGTTAGAAGCCTGATATTCTAAGAAGTGGTCCAGAATATATAGATAATATATACATATTCTGAATGTGCTCATCAAGACCTTCCATTTGATATAAAACATGATAAATTTACCTTAACTTTATTTTTTTCGAGCTGACTAATTTGTTTTTAAAATCCACCATAGTTGATTTTACGAAATTTCATATATCCTATAACCCGCAGACCATTAAGACGCATCGATAAACACCTTATTTTTTGAATTACAACAAATAGTTTAGGTGCTACGAGGGAACAGATGAACAAACTTACATACATACATACATACATAGACTGCTAAAATCATAACCCTCCTTTTTTTTGTAGTGGGGTAAAAAGTTATAAAATAGTTACATTTGGGTTAGTATCGTTGCTTTACCATTCATTTTTTTTCACTACTATTGATTATATATTTTAATTTTGTTTAAAATAACAGATATTCATGACATGATAAGAAAATCATGAAAAATTTAAATAAGCAGCAGCAAATATTGCTCCGTGTTACAAGAGAAACAACATTACAAAGTTTCAGCTAAAATTTCAGCTTGATCGAAACATGTTTTCATACCTAAAAATGGCATAAAATAAAGATTCATTTAAAGCAATTTTTTTTATTTGAAAACATATTTCGATCAAACTGAAAGTTTTGCAGAATCTTTATAATTATGTTCTTCTTCAATTGGTTTAGTTCAATTTTTCATAAGTATATTAATTGATTTTGTATTTTCAATAAACTTCAATGTGCGAGCAGGACAGCAGATTAGCGCAAAGATGCGCCTTAAGTAAACTTTCTAACTTTTGAACTCCAACGCTTCAACTCAAACTTGTCATTCAAATGCTTGGTAAAGCCGCGAGAGTGTCACCCATAAGCCCAAATAAACGATCCCTTTCTTCCTTATTCCAACAACCAAGGTGACAGTTATCTCACACAGTTCCCGACCAATAGTTACGCGCTGTCAACCTGCCAGTATAAGTAAGTTGGAAACATAAGGACATTTTTACTATGGGCAACCTTGCTGGCAGCGTTGGTTTACTGCTAGAGGTAAGCTGGAATGTTGGATATTTTGTTATTGTATGATGTAAAGATATTCGTTTTGAAAAAAATAATATAATGTCAGACGGTTTTAGAGTGATCTTTTAAGTCTAAAATCGGGGTATTTAAAACCTATGTAGTATCCAATGTTTTTAGACTGATTTCTGATTTTTTTAAACATAATATTTGTTATTTTTTTTATATTACTAACTATATCTTTAATTTTCGCCAAGAGAGTCGTAAATTTACGATGAATGTTCCAAGTACTTGCACCGTTCCATTTCGTTTTGTTATTATTTAGCTTTTATTTTTGTAAAAATGTAGTATGAACACTACGCCATAAATTGTGTGAAACACAGAGGGCAACAGAAAAATTGAGATTTTAAGAGCGTCTACGCCTCCATTGTTGTTTCGTGTGTTTTCAAAAGTTGTGCTATAACCGAGGGTAGGTATAGGTTGCTCATTAGCCGCGGGAGTTTGATTCAGTCACCCCCGTCCCAGCGGTGCCTCCAATCAATACCTACCGGTTTAACGGATGCGGGTTTTTACTCCGATATTTGGATTTGGATTTTCCTTTGCTTGCTGTCAATTTGATAATGGCATCGAATTTATTTGTTTTTGAGATCTTGAGTTGGTTTTTAATGTAATTTGATGAAAAAAATGTTTTTACGAATTCTGTAGTTATGATTTCTTTATCTTTAAGACCGGAACTTTCGTCATCATCATTTTAACCGGAAGGCGCTCAAACTTAAGGCCTTCCCCTAAGTTTTCCATAAATCTCGGTTCTCATCCAGCGGCATCTACAAAGTCATAGTAACTTTGTCAACTTGTAATTGCTTGGTACTTTGGAATCGCGATTGATCTTTCACGATCACACACAATTGCGATCAGCTACCTTTTTTTGGAAGTCGGTTATTTAAAATACACCGACAAATGTACATAACTGTAGTAGGTGGTAATATGTATGTCGGTACATTTCAATCCAGTATTAACGAGTATGAGTTAGAATTGTTAAAGATCTTTCAATTGGGACATTTTGATAAGCATTTACTTACAATAGTCACTTAGAGCCAGCAAAAAGCCACAATGCCCTCTAAATCGATCCGCGACCTCAAACTGTCTCAAACCGATATCTCGATCCTCAACGATAACTAATAAAGATAAGTGTTCTACCATTACACACACACGTTCACGTACGCACACATAGCAACAAAATCTTTCGATACGTCAAATCAAAAACAAATCGAAAACTACGCATCTAAGTCTCATCTCGTATGAGAATCGAGATGGGTTTCGAATTTGTTGTAGTTTACAACGTAGGGATGGGACTGGCAAAAATATTTGGGAATAAGGTTGTCACAGTCAACTTAGTGTTATTTTAATGTTATAAATAAACTAGCTTCAGACTGCCGACTGCCTCGTTGGTCTAGTGCAATCGCGACTGCTGAGCTCACGGTCCTGGGTTCAACCCGGGTTGGGCAAAGTGTTATTGGGTTTTTCCATTAGGAAATTCTCAGTAGCAGCACGGAGTCTGGAATTATGCCCGGTTAATGGCAATAGGCTCGCCCCCTATTACATGGGACTTATAACGCTGACGAAACGTGGATGTACTGCACACCTCTGCGTACCCCGTCTGGGGAATACAGGCGTAAGTCTGTAGCTTCCGCCCGTGACGTTCAAATCCTGCTAGTACTTGATTTTTTCTATTAACATAATTTCGAACTTTATAGTTTGCGTAATACGGATAAAATTTGTATAAATATGTTTATGTTATATTTATATCAACTGATCAATTGAAGCAAGATCTGGTAAATAAGTTGCTTAAAAACCAACTATATTTTTAGTTTAAGACGAATTTATTTCGAAGCCATAAACTACATTATTTGCAACCGCGCTTCTGACCAGCCACATAAGGCAAATCACTATGCAAGCATCGCATTCTATATATATAATTAATAATTATGTAACAAAAGAATAAAAAGTAACAAAAACATCGATTTGCTGGCTTTATTACGACTGCTAAGGACTCGGATATGAATACCAAAAAAGCTCTACAAACCGGTTAAGTATCCATTATTCAAATATTTTCAGTAATGCTCAGCTCAAATTGGGGCATTTAACTGCCGGCCAAGTAACAAACTTTAGTCATAAAAATCCAAGATGGCCGATTCAATCAAAAAACTTGAAGGGAATCGTAAAAAATTTAGTATTATATTTTATATAGCACCCAACAATTTGATATAATTTTAAACTAAAAAGGAGTTGATTACAGATGAATGGCATTGTTTAAAATTTATTTCGAGAGGTTTGTTTTAAGAAATGTGATTCGAATTTAGAATGGATTCAGAATTAATTTAAAAGTTTGATTGTAAAGCAATAATCTGATACTTTTGTTATGACTACTAAGCTACGCAAACTGAATTTGAATGATCGTTTTAAGTTTTAAGAATAGCAATTATACTTCGGAGAGATCGGCAGAGACATTTTTAGATATATATTATATTTTTTAAATATTTTTAATGGGCTATACCGAACATAATTGTTACCACAGCTAGCCAACAGTCTTATAATAATAATCGCATGTAAATACCGCCTTCATATTACAGGCAATTTAATAAAATCTACAAAATAGATAATTAAGACTTAAAACCTCATAAGGGTTTGCAATAATAAATCTGTTGCAACATAAATTATTTTTCTTTTGAACATTATGATGACACTATCACTTTTCTTTGCTCCAATCTTGTGCACAATCGTGTGACAACCATAGAAGCACCCTCTGAGCAACGATTAGGGAAGATGAATTACGATGAATCACCGACTAGGGTCGCCCCACACATCTATTATCAAACGCCCATAATGGATGCGCCATCTAGCGATATGGTTATAAAGCCATAATCACCGATTAACCGATTACTCGTTACTCTAATGGAGTTCACAGGTTCACAACTACGATTCCCTAGTTACCATGTCGGGTAATGATTATGGAAAAAACATTGGAAAATGTTGAAAGTAGGTTAAAGGCTGTTATAATGATGTATTCGGAATCTGAATCTGCGAAATAACACCTGGGGTTTTGAAGCCAAGAAATCAAAGTTATATTATGATAATATGTATAATATTTCATGAGTAGTTTTATTTTTAAATGTATCTAGATACAAAATGTAATTTTTTAATGAGATATTGCAATGAATATGAATTATTAATGATTTGCCGCAATAGTTTTTATCAAAAGTTATTTTCATCAAAACATGTTCTCCTTTTTTTTGATTTGAAAAAGTCACATTGGTATATGCCAAGTTCGAACCCACGCCCACGTGCTTGCAAAGTGGGTCGGTAACCAATGCGTCACAACGAAATTCATTAATTTACGACAAGGCTCGTAACTTGCTTTTGGTGTACAACATCAAATATCTGAAGTAATAACCATCCTATGTTAGGGAAGGAATCGGCTTGCGAAGCCTAAAATTTTCCATCAACTACTCACTGTGCATTACTCAAGTTAGCACTGATAGCCTAGTGGTATGACCGTCGACTGACAAGTCAGAGGTCTTGAGTTCGATCCCAAGGCGCGCACCTCTGACTTTTCGTAAGTTATGTGCGTATTATAAATTAATTATCAGTTACTAAAACGGTGAAGGAAAACATCGTGATGAAACCAGCACACCTGAGAGATTTTTCAATGGCGTGTAAAGCCATGTCAGAGGCCTACGGGCGGTTTAAACTCTGACACCAGGTTGTTCATCAACCACACGATAAAAAGAAGAAGAAGACTCAAGTTTCTATTATAAATCACTTAGAAAGGTGACCAACTGTCCCCCAACCATTAGGATGCGTACAAAAGATTCCTTTTACCTAAGCTACTTAGCGTCACACAAAAACACAAAGAACTTTTAATTCGTAGTCTAAATGTCAAGATTCACGTTCGCAAAGTTTGTTTTAAACTTCGAAGTCGGCGCGACAATTTGTTAAAGACAAAATCTTTTGAAGCTGGATACGTTAACGATAGTTGATGGATTTGAGGAACTGTACTTTGCAAGATTTGTTCAAATCTTTGTCACTTTTTCCTTGGCTCTTTGACTTCGTTTCTTGAACTTATTAAGTTCCAGTTAATAATGAGGAAGGTTGTTTGTGTCATACTTAATATCACATCTATTTTCCAAAGGGATTAAAGTACGATATTAGAATTAGTTTTGCGTCTTTCATATTCATAGTTCTCGTCATAGATGTGCTCCGGGTACGAATACGTTACACGTTAACTTTATCGAAACTTTGTTACAAATTTTTCGCATTTGTGTAATACGAAATTTTTACTTTGTATTTACTTAATTTAGTCTTTAAGCTTTGTGGTAAAAGACAGCCAATTTATGAGAAAAAAAAACTATACAAAATTGTTACTAGAGCACAAAGACAATAATAAGTTTTCTTGTTTATAATAGTCTTTTTATGAGGTGCAATTGTATTGTTTGAAAATACTTAAAATGATTTCTTTCTTTTTGGCTTATTCTTAAATTACATAATTATTAAATTATAAGCTATAATAGCTTATAATTTATTAATGTTTTGATAAACTTCTGACTAGCAGATGGATTGTGGTCCTATTTTGCACTTAATATTGACCACAAAAAAGATCAAAATTAAAGGTACTTACGTAAAAAACTAGTCAGCCCAAGCGAATCGAGTTTCTTGTAATAATACAGACCACTTACGAAACGTGGGTTTAATAATAATGCTCTACTTACGTAAAAGAAAAAAAGCAATATTATACTTTATACAAGAGCAGCTGGTTATAAGACTACTAGATAAATCATATCAACTTGATTCTCTCTCGTTTTTGCGAACCGTTCTAGTTTCCGACCTTTTCAATTATATTAATGCCGATGTAGTGGCTTTTTTTATTGAGCGAAAACTTTGTTTAGTACTTGTGACAAAAAAGGTACAAAGGTAGAAAGAAGCCTTGTGTCCGACTCTTAATATCCTTTGTGTTATAAAACACGGTCGCTTGAAGTGTCGGATTTATTTTTGTCCAAATGATATTTGAGAATGATTAGATGTGATGTCAGATAGAGAGTTCTGTATTATGAATATAAACAGAGAATCTTAGATAAACTATGGCGCTCTTGTCAGAAGAGGAACTTTACTATTTCCGTTTTAATTGTTTAAATAGGATGTAAAAGATTGAACCCAAGAACTTTCGTAAGGTGGTTTAGCCTATGAAACTACACTTCATTTTTTGTTCTAGTTTTTGAATTTTGGGTAAAAACTGGATTTTATATAAACGCCTAAAATAATTCAGCTGATGACTTTGGGTGGGAAGTGCAATTTAGAAAATTTTGGAAACTCGTAGAGCAATATTAAGTTAGATTGTTTAGATTTATGAGCGATACCTCATGCAAGGTACACCCTGTATATCTATATCACCGAAAAAAAAACATTTAAGTAGGTAGGCTTAGATTCGTTGATAGGAGAATTTTTTTAAAAGAAATAAGCAGCGCCATTGTACTTTAAATGCTATTTAAATAAATACAAAAAAAATATGAACAGAATACAATAAACCGATTGTAATAAAAATATAGTCATAAAGGTCTTGATCCCAAATAAACATGAGCAAATTATGTTAGGTCAATGAATGTACGTTTGGCATACGGGTATGAGCATACAACAACATACCCTACTTGACCTATCGTGTAATCAATCAGTTGATTCAAGCAGAATTGAATAATCAATGAAGTTACACCAATAACACATTGGTTTGGACCTTAATTGCTTTGCCGTCTGCCTTTGTAGTTTGATAATTTCACCCTTGATTTTGATATTAGCTGATATTTGATATAAGGGTTATTTCGCTTGGTACCTTTTGATTATCAAAGTGTAGGAGTACTAAAATTAAAATGCAAGTTTAAAATCAAAAAGACTGTAATGAAATGTAATGAAAGTTTATTTGTAGGTACTAAGTGTGGTATTAAATTAATGGTTGTGGTAATGAATTTCGTGGCCTCACACACTTCGTTGGAAAAGTATTATAATACGCACTTATTTATTTATTAAAATAAACTTACATACACGACATTACAATAAGTAGGTACCTATATACCAATAAGTTGCACAGTTAAAAAGAAAAACAATTCAATAAAATACAAAGTAAAATACAAAAATACAAGTAGACACAAGAAAAAAAAGGAATACTTCTACTTAATTTACAATAATCTAACTATACACCAACAAAAAATCATGTCCGACATGTATCATATTATCATACTAACAAATATAGTATCATATACTCGTAAAAATATATGTTACACAGCAAAACGTTCATCGAATAACTTCAAAAGTTTACCAAAAAACTTGTTCCCATCGTTTGTTCCAACATTTGTCTCCATATTGGCTGTTCAATCCATCAAGGTGGCATGTTCAGGTGCCCAAATTGATGGGATCACTTTATTCACACCTGAATCCTTGTTTGACGATTATAAATCTGCAATATGATTTAGATGGCTATCAGCTGTTTTTGTATCTAATTGCCCGGGAAAGTAACAGGCGAGGCATTAATATTATGTCCATGAATGTCGGGATTTGTCGTGACAAAGTTGTAGCGCTTAATTTTCTTGTAACTTGCGGGTTTAGTCTTTAGATTTTTCTTTATTTTGCATTGATAAAATAAATAAGAAAACCTTTTTTAAATGACTACAAACTATAGTCACAATTTTCATCGTCCTAGCTTTACTATTTCCAAACTTTGTTGGGGTCGGCTTCTTATGTAACTAGATGCAGCTGAATTTTCACGGAGCGACTGCCTATTGGCAAGGGGACATAATATTCCAAAGTTAGATCAGTATCCAAAATTTGATAAGGACTCCCTGTATCGACTGTCAAAGTCTTCATGACAACCGTGGCCAACGACTTAACGTGCTTTCCGAGGCAAGGAACAGGTGATAATAATTTATTTTTAATACGCACATAACTTACGACAAGTCAGAGGTGGCGCATCTTGGGTTCGAATCTGAGACCTCTGGCTTGCCAGTCTACGGTCATACCACTAGGCTATTACTGCTTAGTTACAATTTTCACGTAAATTTAAAATTGTTTTTGTCATCTGATCCTATTTTAAAACACAAATTTGTACCTAGACCTTTAATTAATTAAATACACAACTAGCGATTCGCCCGCGACTTTGTTCGTGTGGATTTTAGGTTTTTCATCCCTTATTTTACCCGCTTAGGGGTGGAATTTTCAAAGATCTTTCCTTAGTGCACCTCAAAATTTCAAATCTGTAATAGGTCCATCGACTTTGGCTTTACGTTGATTATCTGTCTGTCAGTTACGCTTTTGTTTTAATATGTAAAGATGACTTTGACGTAAGTGTAATCACTACTTTTTTTTTCAAAAGCCTTTTTCTTGTCTTGGCACTTGTGTAAAAGATTCTTGGTCTTTATTTTAATATTTAATTCCATAGTGTTACTTTTTAAATATTCATGAGACACCTAAAGTAGTTTTTAAGCCAACCACTACGCGTCCGAAGAATATAGCAATTTAATATAAAATGAGATCGTTTTAAATCTAGCAAATATAACGGACTACAATTTTATAAATTCCACTTTTTACGTGCAAAGCTCTTTTTCTTGCGAGCATTTCTCTCGGCGACGTCTCGAGAATATTTTATACTGAAGCAAAAAGAGTGATCTTTATGCCATATTTTGGCTTCTATCCATAAAAGGGTCCTAGAAAGCCTGAAGGCCATTTCATTACCCATCCCGCACATAAACAAGCAGAGTTCGAGCCCATTCGGGTTATTTGGTCCACTCGGGTTACTCTACTGTTTAACCAATACATTTGGATTGTACAGTAAATAAACTTTTCGAATTGAAAATCGTGGATGTGTCAGCGCCGGGGATCCCACCTATAAAGTAATGTGGACCCAGACCCTTAACCCTCCGCTATTGAATTTTATTCAACATCTTTATGTAAGGACTGCGTGGTCCTATTTTTGCGATATACTGGAATTAGGGGACAGTGACAGTGGGAGGGTTGTTATTATTTATTTGTTTATCTTTATGATAGCGCCGGCAAATTGGAGCTTAGTTAGATCGAGCTCAGTGCCAGCAAGACGATGCCAAAGTTTAAGCCGTCAGAGATTCCGTGATTTCTTGACCACCTTCTTAAATTTTTTAGCTCCCAACGTTAAAAGAAGGGTGTTGTAAGTATAACGTGTATCTGTATGTGGCGTCATAGCTCCTGAATAGGTAAACCGATTTTGAATTAGTTTTTTATTTGAAAGGTGACTTGATCGAGATGGTTCTTAGCCCAAAAAAATGAAAAATTTTTTGTATCCTGATAGTCTGGCAGTCTTGTAAATTTATATCTTCATATAAAAAAATATTTTTTACATAGTACCTACCTATGATTTTTGCATAGTAAAAATGGAATTGAGATTATAACTTAATCTCTCAGTTTTGTAGTTCAGTTAGTTTAAGAGTAAGCCATCTGGGCTATTTACAAAATCTATATCACTTAACAAACAAGGACTCTCAAAACATTAATTATCACCTTACATCGAATTGACATAAACATCACTTCAGTTTATAGCCATCTGTATTCATTGACATACAAATGACGAGGACATGTATTATTTAATCTGAGTTTAAGAATGACAAGTTTTTAGAAGGTAGGAGGGTATTTGCGCAAACAAAAGAAAAACATATTCCCACACCTTAGAGTAGACATGCTGAAATTTGAATGCGCTATTAAAGAAATTCTGTGAACGTTTGTGTCAGCGTTTGAATGCTAAAGCATTTCGAATGGTACAGATTCGACTGTCACACAAGTAAATTTAAAAGTGAAATGCCAGTGAAAAGGTTTTATTAAAACGGCTGACAATGTCGGAGGAATTAGGCGGGCCGAGTGTCATGTGAGTTCAGAGGGAAATGAAAAACGGGGTCTTTGAATTGCTTGCTTTATTGAACAAGTTCTAGGCTATCGAGCTCTGGGACTCTTGAATCACGAACATAATACCAATCCTGATTTTGCCATACATTTCAAATTCTTATGTAATACTAGCTTTCCGCCCGCGGCTTCGCTCGTGTAGACTATAGATTTGGAAATTCAACTTTTCCGTAAAGTCTCGTATACGATCGTATATCCCGTACTATCCCGTATTATATAGCCGTTTTCAGAACCCAAAGTACCTCTCTGTCAAATTTCGTTCCACCTCTACTCATCCCATGGGTGTCGTAAGAAGCGACAAAGGGAAAAACCTGTAAAATGAGCAGAAACATCTTGTGTAATAGCAACCATCTGCTGCTGCGATTGCCAACCCGCTTGTCCAGCGTGGCGATTGGGCAAACACCTGATACCTGATGCGTATGAAAAGAGGCCTATGTCCACTGTGGTCCAGGTGTGACTGTAGGTTATAGGTAAGATGTGACTTCTATGTATCTTCACCCACATCTATCGAAATTCAATTTTCCTTTCTACATCGTCTTATAAGACACGACTTTATAATTTCTTTAAGATTTTTTTACAGCCTTCCTAATCTTTAACGTTAATACTTTGAAGTTTTACTTTATTTGGCTCTGTTACTCTAGAATACGTGCAACTATATTGCCTTCTATAAAAATCGACCAGATGATTTTCCTTGCCTCAAAACACCTTGTCGACGGGCGGTCAATCGTCAGTCCATGTACGATAATATAATTGACTAGGCTTTACAATTCTGAACCGTAGATTTACGTTGAGTGCAAACAGCCGTGTCTATACAAGACTGTTTCAAACTGTTCCTATGCTGCAGTTACTTGTAGTCTATTTAGATACAAATACAGAACTTTTTGTTACCTACACTTGCAAACGTTATATTACAAAGCAGGTGATGCTTGATTGTTGACCACAGCACCGTTTATCATAAAGTGGGTCGGTAATCAAACTCGAGCCTTTCATTTTGTGAATTTTTTACATGTTAGCTTATTATCCCAATCATTATATCGAGCCTTTCAATTATATAAAAAAGCGCTTCACAGACAAAATATTAATTTAAGTAAAATCTAAGGTCCGAACGTAAACTTTTAAATTAACGAAGATTTCACGATCTCTCCCGAAGACCTCCGAGGCCTAAACGTATCTCACGGGCAAACGGTAACTTAATTAACTACAACTTTTATAATTCAAAGTTAAATTTGAAAGTTTGAGTAACGGCGGGAGGGACAACCCGCTTCTCAACATTAATTTGAGACAGTACCACGCTTAGGAAATTTACGACACTATAAAATTAATTCGTAGAAGTAGAATTAATATCTGATTATAATAAAAAATATTAATTAAAATAAAGAAAACAGGGAATGTATGTAATAAGCGTTTTGTATAAATAGCTTTTTCGCACTTAATTTATGTATAACTCAAAAAGCAATTACCTTAAAAATAGATACTTAACAAAAATGGTTGTAGAATTTTCAGAAAAAGCCCATTCAAATTATTGCTGTCATAGAATATAATAGTAGTGAGGCCCTTGAAATTAATCATTTATTTAGTTTTATTTAATAACTTTGTAAGCCTTATAAATATGTACATTCATTCCGGATTTTGGATCCGGTATCCGCTGTTCGGTTTGCGAGTAAAATGGTTTTTTTTCGGAACCCTAAATAGGTGTAATAGGACGAATCTTTGTAGAACATTTACCAAATAGTTAATTGGAGAAATACTTGCTTCCAATAAAAATTGTACCTACATCTATTGATCTTGCTCATAGATTGGTGAATGTTTGTGTTTTAAATTAAGGTTATCCAGCATCTAAAAAAAATAATTTGTAAGTTATGGTCTAAAAAAATTGCAGGACCTAGAAAAACATTAATTCACTTAACGAGTATTCAGGACTAAATTTTGAAAGCTATCATTACGTATACTTACCACATTCACGTAAATAAACCCGTAAGTTGTAATTTTATTCATCGAATATTCCCGACCCTCAGCCTAACAAAATATTATTTTAATAATAGAACCGTTGCATTACAATAGTAAAATATAATTTCAATTGGGTTGAGAACATTCGAGAAAATTGTTTTATAGGTTTCCAAAATATCGAAGAGTTAAGAGGCTAAAATTTGTAGTCGAGGTGGTTATTGTGCTGTTTTATTCATAAAAAGCACCTTTGGGTATTTAAGGATTCAAAGTTTTTTATTTACATGTATGAAAACATTAAGATAGATTCAGTACCTACAACGCACAATTAAAGGTTTTATCCGAAATTCTGGAATTCAGACTATCTATTACTTGTAATCATCAGTCTGGTATATGCCATATAGAGAGATGGATAGGATATCGAATATCCATCTTTTTTCTTTGTATTTAGACCAAAACACAAGAGACATACATTTTTACATACTGTACTGTACTTTAACTGGTGATTGTACATGTACTATCGCGGACACGGCCGGTGATACACTCTTAGGCGAAAATCGCTTGGCAACTTGCAATCTCGCTCAACACAGCGCACACGCACACACGCCTCCCGCTATCAGTGTCTCTATCACACACGCTTCCCTTCTATTAGTGTCTCTATCACACAGCCTTCCTGAAACCAGCAACACGCTACATAGGACTCTGGCATGATGATTATAAAGTTTATTATTGCTACATGAGAAATAAGGAGTGTTCGGGCCTTTTTGAATAGTGGGGTCGTTGTTATGTTAAAACTTGTATTTTGCTTATCTATCAATGTTGCTGTGAATTTGTGAAACAAGTAGTCGGTGAGCGAGTGAGAAAGTATTAGAAACCACGCGTAAACAATCAAATTTAAAATCTTTAAATCTGCTAATAGAAAATAACGTTATAGTTGTATTACCTATACTTATTTTCAGATTGTGTTTTACAGTGGTTATACCTTAGTATTTGCTTCGTGGGTTATACAATTGAGAATGTGTTGGGTTTTTATTTTATACTTCTCTTATGAGTTAATAGCAGATAACAATTATCTTAATAATATTATATCTTATTAATATAAATATATCTTATTAATATTAACTTCAAAATTATGTTAAATAGGATCTGACTTCGATTAGGAAAACAAATTTTAATCATTGGTTTCCAAACAGCCAAAATTGCAGTTTAGGGCCACATAGTAAACTGAACCTTCTTGGAGCGATCGATGGGATAAATAATAAAAAAAAATGTGTGGCACTCGGGGACTGCCGCGGTAAAGCAGCATAGCATTTTTATCAACTTATGCAATTATTAAAAAGAAATGTATAATAATTTATAATTATAATCGAAGTAAAGACTGAATTGAAAACTATCGTTTTTTTAAGCTAGCATTAAATTGCTAAAGCATAGGTAATTACTTATTTATGTTTCCTTCGGGTTTCAGCAAGTAAGTAATAAAAAAATCATTGAGAATTTACCAATGTTAGTGAATGTGATTACAAAATTACAGAATCGTGGGCAAGATGGTAGTAGTGGGTAATCTTTAGTATTTTATTCTTTTGTTAAGAAGTAATCAATTTGATTACCTCATAAATACATAATTATTTTAATTCCTTCAACTGAATGAAAAAAAAAAATACAAAAAGAAATAATTTAATTGTAAACAGAACTGAGGTCCGAACTGGGATCCTATCATTTCCAAAGCGCTCGCTCAACCTCAAAGCTATGTAGTCAATTGATGTTGCAGTTAAAATAGTCGTTCCTATAAAGATTTTAATGTTTCAACATAAAATATACCTTATTTGTTAGTCAATAAGGTTTTAATTTCTTGATTCGGTCGCCGCGCTCAAAGCCCGCGGTAAAATTTATGCAATAGGTAGCTTCAAAATATTGTCTTATATTTATAGAGACAAATAATTAAAATGTTTTTAACATAATAACAACAAAGGTTCTGATCAATAATAAGTATTTCAATGAAATATAAAACAATACAAGATAGCCGACACAAAAATCAGATATTTTAGTTTATGTCATAATTATCACATGTATTATTTGATACTTATTATAAAAAACAAAGCCCTATAATAGTATATAGGAATCACTATATTTAAAATGTAGATTGAAATTCATCTAAAAATCAAATACTACTTATCAATCAATATCGTGCTAATGTTATTAATAAATAGAAACAAAAACTAGTATTAGTAATGAGAAAAAAATGTAGATTGCGAATCTTATTGCTCTGTGAATTGTTTGGCGTCATTCAAATTTGGTTCTTATTACTTAAAAAATCGTTCCGGAATAGATATTTGCTCACAATCCATAAGTTCACATTTTGCTTATTGAAGATACGAATTATTCTTTATTAACTGGTTTTCCTAAATATTTGGCTTGCTTTGTTGTTGTCATTTAAACAATAGACCAAGCGGCGCGTCGCACACAACATCTTAAGCTATGTCTTCAGTTCCGAGAAGACGGAAGCTATCCCACGGTTACACGCTATTTAGAACTCTGTTTGCACCTATAATACGGGATTTATTTGAATTATAAATATGGAGCGGATATGCGCAAAATGTGTGAGCGCAAAAACGAGTGTTCGGGCCTTTTTCAATAGTGGGGTCGATGATATGTTAAAACTTGTATTTTGCTTATCTATCAATGTTGCTGTGAATTTGTGAAACAAGTAGTCGGTGAGCGAGTGAGAAAGTATTAGAAACCACGCGTAAACAATCAAAATTTAAAATCTTTAAATCTGCTAATAGAAAATAACGTTATAGTTGTATTACCTATACTTACTTATTTTCAGATTGTGTTTTACAGTGGTTATACAACTGAGAATGTGTTGAGTTTTTATTTTATACTTCTCTTATGAGGTAATAGCAGATAATAATTATCACTATCGACTTCAAAGTTATGTTAATTAGGATGTGGACTTCGATTAGGAAAACCAATTTTATTCATCGGTTTCCAAACAGCCAAAGTTGCAGTTTAGGGCCACATAGTAAACTAAACCTTCTTGGAGCGATCGATGGGGTAAATAAATAAAAAAACGTGTGGCACTCGGGGACTGCATGGCATTTTTTATCAACTTATGCAATTATGAAAAAAATTGTATACCTAATAATTTATAATTATAATCGAAGTAAAGACTGAATTGAAAACTATCGTTTTTTAAAGCTAGCATTAAATTGCTAAAGCATAGGTAATTCCTCATTTATGTTTCCTTCGGGTTTCAGCAAGTAAGTAATACAGAATCGTGGTCAAGATGGTAGTGGTAGGTAATCTTTAGTATTTTATTCTTTTGTTAAGAAGTAAACAATTTGATTAACACAAAAATACATAATTATTTCTGCCTCGTTGGTCTAGTGGTAGCAAGCGCGACTGCTGAGCACGAGGTCCTGGGTTCGATCCCCGGGTCGGGCAAAGTGTTATTGGGTTTTTCCATTAGGAAATTCTCAGTAGCAGCACGGAGTCTGGAATTGTGCCCGGTTAATGGCAATAGGCTCGCCCCCTATTACATGGGACTTATAACATAGCCGGCGAAACGTGGGTGTACTGCACACCTCTGCCTACCCCCTCTAGAAAATACAGGCGTGAGTCTATAATCATAGGTAATTATTTTAATTCCTTCAACTCGATGACAAAAAAAAATACAAAAAGAAATAATTTAATTGTAAACAGAAATGAGGATCAAACTGGAAACCTAAAACGTTCATAGCGCTCGCCCAACCGCAAAGCTATGATGTCAGCTAATGTTGTAGTCAAAATAGTCGTTCCTACAAAAATTTTAATGTGTCAACATAAAATATATCTTATTTGTTAGTTAATAAGGTTTTAAATAGATTATTCTGCAATAAAGGGTCTTAGGTTTTATTTTCGTTACAGAACTTCTTGATTCGGTCGCCGCGCTCAAAGCCCGCGATAAAATCTATGCAATAGGTAGCTTCAAAATATTGTCTTATATTTATAGAGACTAATAATTAAAATGTTTTTAACATAATAACAACAAAGGTTCTGATCAATAATAAGTAAGTAAGTATCAATAATATAAAACAATACAAGATAGCCGACACAAAGATCGGATATTTTAGTTTCTTTCATAATTATCACATGTATTATTTGATACCTACTTATTACAAAAAACAAAGCTCTATAATTTATAGGTATCACAATATTTAAAATGTAGATTGAAATTCATCTAAAAATCAAATTCTTATCAATCAATATCGTGCTAATGTTATTAATAAACAGAAACAAAAAACTAGTAGTAGTAATGAGTGCGAATCTTATTGCTCTGTGAATTGTTTGGCGTCATTCAAATTTGGTTCTTATCACCTACTTAAAAAATCGTTCCGGAATGGATATTTGCACACAAACCATAACCATAGCGAATTATTCTTTAATAACTGGTTTTCCTAAATGTTTGGCTTGCGTTGTGTTGTCATATAAACAATAGACCAAGCAGCGGCGCGTCGCACAGACACATCTTAAGTTCCGAGAAGACGGAAGCTATCTAACGGTTACACGCTATTTTGAACTCTGTTTGCACCTCCAATACGGAATTTATTTGAATGATAAATATGGAGCGGATATGCGCAAAGTCCTTACGAAACTAATACGATCCACCGAGTACACGCTATTTAGAACTCTATTTTTAATGAAACAAGGGTTATTATTTGAATGATAAATATGGACGTGTATGAAAGTGACTGAGTGTGCGTGCGGGAATCGTTCAAACGATTTTGTAAGCAAAGTGGTCCACCAGGTTTGTCCCTGATAGTACATATTGAGTCTATAACATCAATAAAAAATTATATGTGAGGAAAAATACGTAGGTACGCCTCAACTGAACTTGATGGTTTGTTAAAATCCAAAAAATATATAATTGAAAATGTTAGTATTATAGAAAGAGAGAAGAAAGTTAGTATTATAGATAGAGTCGTGATAGCCTAGTGGTGGTGACCGTTGACTGGCAAGTCAGTGGTCTCGGGTTCAAACCCAAGGCGCGCACCTCTGACTTTTCGTAAGTTATGTGCGTTTTATAAATTAATTATCACTCTCCGTGCCTCGGATAGCACGTTAAGCTGTTGGCCCCGGCTGTCTATTGTAGATCTTTGACAGTCGTTACGGGAAGTCAGAAGCCCCAGTCTGACAACCAGTCTTACCAACGGGTATCGTGTAACCTAGTATCTAGGTTGTGGAGGTCTGATGGCAGTCGCTCCATGTAAAACACTGGTATTCAGCTGCATCCGGTATGACTGGAAGCCGACCCCAACATAGTTGGGAAAAGGCTAGGCAGATGATGATGTTAGTATTATAGAAAGATATAGGTACTTAAAGTAAATTATATATCCAAATTATCACAGAAAATAAAATATTGTAACACAGCAATAATAATTATTGTAATAAATTGCTATCAAATCTCCATTACAACTAAACTATATTCCCTTCAGGCTCACAAATATCAAATAGCCCGAGGCATTTGGCTATAATTAACGAAACCGCGATGAGGTTTCTTTCACACCGTCTGCTCCCAGATGCGGACGTGGTATACCAAATATACGTACTGGGCTCTGCTGGGGACTGTCTATTACACCGGAGTGTAACATTATAGGAAACACACGTTTTTATTTTTATTTCGGAAAAAGATTCTGAATTTTCGATTCGTTTTTTTTAGTCTGTCACTAGAACTTTAAACGTTTTAATGTTTTAAAATATTATGATCAAAGCAAATCCTTATAAGCTCATCGTGCAATAAAAAAATGACAGTTAATAAAATTTCTAGACTGGTCTATATATCTCAGTTTATAGCTTTTAAAACTCGGAGTGAATACAAAAATAAGAAAAATATCCAGCACGTTTAGTATCCTCAGCATTCCTGCAGCTTCTCGAAAGTTCTATGTCAGTGATTACCTGCAATTTTACACTTCAGTTAAGTTTTACTAAGCAGCATGAAAACTGTTGCAACTGATTTAGAAATAAAAAGTTTTAATCAGCGTTTAACTACTTTGTAGTTATTTATCTTCAAGTAATGTTTGGAAGTGAAAAGGAAACGACACTCCAGCTAATACATAGCCATACAGACTTATAAGCCTGTGTATTCATAAGCTCACAGGCGAACCCACTATGAAACTGCCACCCACCGCGCGCCGCGCAGTTTCCGACAATAGTCAACGCTGCGACATTCGATGTGTCTCAAGACAAGTGTCGTTATACCATAGAAACTACAATACTCCTTAACATCAGGCAGGTTTGCAGATCAACCCATGATTATTTCTAAGGAAAAGAATTATGAATCGGTGAAATAATAAAATTTAAGCTTATTCTTTAAGACAGTTTTAGAAGGAAAAATTAAAGGAAAAAGAGGTAGGGACCGGCCGAGAATGTTTTTTTTCATCAATTGAAGGAAAATGTAGGAGTTGTGACGTATCAAGAAGTCAAAAGACAAGCGGAAGATAGAGAAAGGCGGCGAATGCTCACGACAAGAGCCCAGCTCTTAAATATAAGAAGAAGATTTGAATAAATAACATTAATGTAAAGCTAACAAAGAACAAAGAAAAAAAGACAAAAGTGCATATATGATACTTGACTATGAAGTATGAATACATAATTATTTTTTTCTCAAAAAGAAACGTCATTAAGAGTTTCTCTGGTATCATGGTTGCAGTTACAGACGTATAATGATTTCACTATGTACAAACAACCAGATCAAAACAAATTTCTGACAATCACGCCAAGATTCGTCACGTGCGGGAATTAAACCGACAGACACCGACCGCAGAAAGCGAATCGCTTAACCGTTACGCCAATTGTAGCGTAGTAATAGCTTATCAATACGAGGACAGATAAATAATTGGCAAGAAAAATATATTACCAAGTATGCAATTCCATTGTAAAATTTAGTTATTAACATTTAGATTTTTTCACATATCAGACGATATTCTGAAAACTCAAATAATGCTGTACGTATTTAGGAAACATGAATTTAAACTACGTATCTTATGTTCCTCCAGCGGCACTTTTACGGAGCTTAGAAAATACACCAACCATTTTCTTGAGAATACAACTGATGAGAATTAATTTAATAATTAGACGGTGAAAATGAGACAGGAATATCAACGAAACCACTTAAAACATAAATATCTATTGTAAACTCGAGTTTTTAATGATAAAATTACATTTATGTTATATTAAAGTAATTAAAGTAATATTTATTAAATGTTTACATGAATCAACAAAATGTATGGAACAGCTGATTTTTTTTGCGATTTCAGGGTTGGTCCCATAGTAAAAGTTGTTCATAATGAACTAATGATGAGTTTAATGACCCTTTTTAAGGATGCTGGTGTTTTACAAATAACCCTGTATACTATAAAAAAACATTTTTAACAAAAAGAGAGGAAAAATAAAACGCTTAGCGTTATTGCTGTCCACGGATAGCGTGCACAGAAGACTTGCAGCGTTGCCATTGTTTAAGTATGTGTAGAAATAAATAGTTTTATCTTATGTAGTGATTAATGCTCGATCATATTCTTTTTTTTTTATTGTAAAGGTAGCTTTCACTACGGTGTACCGCGCGACCTAGTCAACGACTCGCAAACAATGGCACTTGCGAGGTTACCCCTAGATTACCGCGCCATTGTGCCAGTTTCACCACAAAAATATTCAGTCGTAAGTAAGCTACGAGTAATATTTTTTACATTAATGTCACAAAACGACGAAGAAATGTGAAAAATACATCGTATTTACTTTATTATTTAATACACGAAGCCTTACGCGTCAGCGTATTTGTCTCCCTTAATGTGTTACAGACAAACTGCCTTTTAATTAAGCTAAAGATACCCAAAGTATTAATACTGCTTTAACCTAGTATTTAAAAATTAAGCAGTATCTACTTAGTAATATTAATAAACTAGCTTTTGCCTGAAGTGTAAATACTGTTATAGAAAAAAGTTATTTTATACCATTATTTTGTTGGGAAAATTGTATCACAAAAAAACTTTATCTACTATCTGCTTTAAATCCTCTATAAAAGATTCGGAAGCAGCTTATTGCCAAAATAACCGTTTGGATGATATAGTCAGATGATCAGTCAGTATAGGCGCGCGCGCCTTGGGATAGAACTCGAGACCTCACTGTCAGTCGACAGTCATACCCTGTCATACCACTAGGCTACCAGTGCTGTCAACTCACCAACGCAACGCAGCCAACCAACGCAGCCAACCAACGCGCAACGCCAACATAGCTCCCATTTTGTTTCCAAAAACAAAAAAAATCAAAGTAAACATTTCAATTTCACCATATTCAAAGAAAGCCTAACAATAACTCGTTGCAATAAAATGTTACATTCAATAACGCGTCAATGTATTTCCTTTTCTAACAACCGTTATGAATATCAATGAAAGAATTCCCACCCCATTCTGTGCAAACTGAAATACACGCAAACGACTCTATTCTGAATAAAATAAATGTTATGGCCTAACGTGGAAGTACCGTCACACGTCGTAAAGTAATGCTTAACGGTATGCACCCACTGAAGTGTAACAGCGCAGAAAGTTTTTGTTACAAGTGCTATTATTTTTGGTATTCATAAAAACAATTCACTTTATTTCAAACTAGCTTTATTTCGCGGCTCGCTCCTGTGGTCTTTATTTTTCGGGGATTCTTTTCCATTTTTACCCGACTACAAAAAAGAGGGTTATGATTTTAATAGTCTATGTCGGCTGTATCAGTGTATTTGACGTAGTTTAAATCACTAGGAAGCGATAATTAGGAATGATTTCGTAAGTAACTATGTACTGTACAATTAATATAGCATAAACAATTTATATGGCATTGCCTCGGTTTGGCAATGTTTTGCGGGTTCAAGCGCTAATACATACTTAATTATTTTTCATTTACCCCTAAATTTGTTAAAGAATATAGCCATAAAATGTATAAGTCATTAAATAAATAATTAATTAGTTATTAAAACAACTTAGGCAAAAGAATAAACTTGAAAGGATTTCTTACGTATTCAAAAATTGTAATACGTGACATCATTAATATTTCCAACAATTATGTCGTTCTCATAAACTCATTAAAAATATGAAATCTCATAAATAAATGTGACTTCATTATACCTTCTAATCATTACGTAAGATTTAAAGGAGTGAGCTCACTAAGGCGTAATGTTTATCATAGAGTAAGTAGTAGGATATTAAAAAATATGAAAAATATAAATATTTAAGTGTCGCTAGTTCGAAAACTTTACGCAAGTCTGATTCAAAGTAATGACTTTAAATTTAATTTGTATGTAAGCTTTAGCTATTTTACATTTGGGAGTTTTAAATGAATTATCATTTCAGAATCGTTTCGTGAATTTCAGAAGTAAAAAGTAACACGTCACAGTTTCTGAACTTATATTCAATATTAGCATCAATTACGGTGACACAAATATATCTACTCGTATTTATTCTGTAAATAAAAATAAACATAATGTATACGAGACGAGAAACTCTCGAAACCACGTCATAAAATAAGTCCGTATAAAGCTGCTCGTTCACTGGAGTGTAAATTAGAATGACAGCACCACTTTCGGCTGCACCGTTCGATAATTACAAAGGGAGAGAGTTTTTAACGAAATTAAATGCTGTAAGTGGATGAATTTATTGGTCAGCTGAATATTTTGCTTTATCATCCGACTTTAGCATATAAACCATGAGGTTTTAATATCTTTTTTGAGGTCATATATTTAATTCAAGATAGTAAAGTGATACATTATGGACTGAAATAAAAAGGTTTATAAATAATTATTGTCAAATATAATTATTAAAATAAAATATCTTAAATCAATTCTGATTTGAATATTACTATTTACTGGACTAAGTTTGGTGTTAATTTATCTCACTTTAAAAAGAAACCTTATTATCAATAGTCTTAAAAATGAAAATGCTAATATTTGGAACGCAACATAAAATTTCACAAAATCAATGCTGTTGTATCTATACTCTAAGGTTGCAACATTCCATAATGTGGAAATAAACATGCATTACTTACGTAGTACGCCGTGCGCCGCGCCGCCGCCGCGCTTATAATAACGCTCTGTAAAGTTCTGCACTCACTAGAGTGTATCAGAATAATTATCTTGTTACGGTTTGTTTTCTATAAAAAGTATTTAAAGAATATCATTAGGTTTTGTAAGTATCGTACCTGCTGCCCAATTGGTTGTTTCTGTGTAGTAAATTGTAAAAATAGTCTAACTATGCTATCTTACTAGGATTAGGAAGCTGTTAGGTAGGTAAACCAAGTTTATGTTTTTTAGCAGGAAATGATAAAGATCCTTAATCTTTCTGTTATTGAGTTTTTTTAAAATTCAGTGATTAATGAATCAGAGTTTAAACCATACTTTAGATAACTTTACACACTATCAAGATCCTATTTTTATCGGATTTCTTTGTTTTTTTTTTGTAGATAATACTATAAATACATAAACATTTTTACTAAGTATTTAAGTATGCATTCTATGTGAACATTAAAGTTCCAAATTATAAATATTATTAAAAAAATCCCGATCATAATCAATATTTTATTTCCGCGAAACTTCGAACTTTAAGTAATCCTATATCCCAATACTACAACTCAACAAAAGCTCGTAGCAATATCAGATTCGAATAACTACATGCAGTAACCTAATTGGAGTACCTCGCACTATCGAGATATGTGCAACACAAGAGCAATATTCTGATAGCTATCGATTGAATGTGGATGTGTTAATAGTGAGGACCTCAATCGCTTTCGATTAACATGTAATCTGTCGATTGTCATTTGTCATTGAGTGCAGTGATGGCCGATATGACCACTGACTGGATAAGGTTCGAGTGATCTCAGGGTTAAAGGCGTGCGATTGAGGTTATTGAAAATCTCCTACATAGTTGTTTAGTCTCCGTTGAGACTGGCCGAAATTTAGTTTGGAGTATGAAAATCTTACAGATCAAATTTTGTTCTCAGTTTATCTGATTAATTATTCATATTGAGCATAACAGCATGGAAACTGTTATTTCACGCTAATATTCTGCGAGGTTCACGCTAATAATATTTGTGCTGATGCCATGATGATAATACCTCCCAGGTATGGATTCAATTCTAGAATAAATAAGTAATTTTATTTTTATCATATTAAAACACATATTTCTAAATGAACCTTTAAACAAAGATAGTACAGACTCTAACGTTTTAAATTAACGAAAAAGGGTATAAAATAATTAGAAGTGTGAACACTTGTGATATGATAATGATCGAGCCAGTAGGCGGGGTACTTTACCCAACATTTGGGTTCCAAACTATTCCAATTTAGATAACTTCCGAATTTCCGATCGCCTTCAGTTTACAATCAAAATAAACTAGTTCAAAAACATCGGCTTGAAGTAAGGCTGGTTGGGGAATACACTTTTATTTTATTAGGATTAAATGGGTAATTCTCACGAAAAGGCTTAACAATCAATACTTTTATTTCGGCAGTAATCGCTCAGTGGTATAGTCGTTCGGCTCTATAGAATCCAGATTAGCTCTATGTTTGTAATAATACAAAAAATATCCATTACGTGAAACGGTA
Source organism: Protodeltote pygarga (assembly GCA_936450705.2). Lineage (NCBI taxonomy): Eukaryota > Metazoa > Arthropoda > Insecta > Lepidoptera > Noctuidae > Protodeltote > Protodeltote pygarga. Next base: position 5,396,523 of record OW388255.2, on the reverse strand, counting down.
AAGGAAAATATTGCGATGAAATCAACACAAATGTATGTTTTTCTGTGTCTAAGTTATGTTAGGAGTCAACGGGTTGTTTAAAGTCTGACACTAGGCTGTTCATTAATTATACAACGAGAAGATAAAAATGAAGAGAAGAGAAGGAGTTACACACCGTTTACCACATAGTAGAAGAGATCAATCGATTTTTCAATCGATTTTTCAAAATTTTTGTCTTCAAATACAGGTTTTGTATAATGCAAAACTTGTATTTAAGATGACAAAAAAAGTATTAAAGTAAAGTATTTTTATTATTCATTTAAATAATTTAAGTGAGTTATTCAACCTGCCTGATGGTCAGATTATACAGCCGTAACTTTGTTTGTAATCTTTATGGTACAACAGACATAATAAAAGCAGAAATGCGGCAAAGGAATCGTTGCGTTCTGCCTATCTACGCTTAGATCGCAACACGCCATAGTTACGCATTGCGCGCATTATTGCGAACTTTTTATACGATTTTAACTAACTTTGTTTATGATTAAAAATTACGTCGGTATTTAATACCGTTGTTTTTATAGTAGTATTTATGCTAATGCGTTTTAAAAAAACATTGACTCACGCCTGTATTCCCCAAACAGGGTAGGCAGAGGTGTATGCAGTAGATACACCCAGGTTTTGCCGGCTATAACCCATGTAATAGAGGGCGAGCCAATTGCCATTAACCGAGCATAATTCATTCTAGACTCCGTGCTTTACATGGAGTGACTGCCTATCAGACCTCCACAGCCCAGATACTGGGTTACACGATACCCCTTGGTAAGACTACACTTTACGACTGTCAAAGATCTACAATTGACAGCCGGGTCTAACAGCTTAACGTGCTATCCGAGGCACGGAGAGTGATAATTAATTTATAAAACACACATAACTTACGAAAAGTCAGAGGTGCGCGCCTTGGGTTCGAACCCGAGACCTCTGACTTGCCAGTCAACGGTCACCACCACTAGGCTATCACGACTCTACAAAAAGAACAAAACTACATTAATTAATTTCATTTTAATAACAAAACAAATGCAGAATTCACTCAAAAGCGCTATTGCTTAAGTAATATTCTAGTAGGTACACAATGACACTACTCTAAACCTTGGTGATCGTCCCAGTTTTTGTCTCGGTTCGCAAATAAGAATTTGCATACAAACGGTCCTCTTACATTTCTCACTGTATTCCATTCGTTAGGACTTATATTAGCTTAAGTAGCAACGCTTTTCGTACTTAATTTCGTTTGGTGCTGGTTTGTTTTCGTGATGGTCTGGATTAAAAGCATCAGTACTGCATCGCTGTGTGTGCTGAATTTAATGAGATTTGGTTAAAACTTTTCAATTCAAATGTCGTCAGATGCAGACTCAGGTACAAATGTACCTGATTCCGGTCAAATACCGGAATGTGGACAGTAAAAAAGAGTTCTGTCAATACATTTTGTAAAAGTACTTCATTATTTTTATACGTAAAAGTTTTTATAAAAACAATGTTTTTACCCAAACTTTTGTATAGGAATATCGAAACTAAATTTGTGTAAAACTAAATCGAAATATGTGTGCGTGCTGTTGACCGTTGAAAAGTTCCATTATTTGGAGCTAATCCTGGATGCATTGTCATCGGAACTAAACAAACTTAAAAATACAACTTCGTAGGATAATTATAGGAAGTGGTTCTAATTCAAGCAAGTTAAATAAAAGCTTGTAAAATATTAGATACTGAATACATCATATGGAATGAATGCAGCGTTGAAAGAATGAGATGGCGAGTGTAGGAGTGAGATAGACAATGAGGATTAATGGCGGATGGAAGACAAAAGTGGCAAGACTTAGACTCAATCAATGGAGTAACACTTTATCTTCACTTGTTTGTAATAAGAAGTTGGAATTCTATCTTTAAGTACCTATTTATATCGGACCAATCCTATACAGATATAATGTACTTATAGAATTTGTGCAAAAAGAAAATAAAAAAATAAATAATAAAGATTAAATCATCGGTTGATGACGTAGAATTGTATATGCTATAGATGCAAGAAGCCAAGAACTGTATGAAAGGAATTTTCCTCTTCTAATAAAAAAAACTCATAAAATGCTTATGTAGGTCGACATTTTGATTTATTATTTAACAACACAGTGAATTCTTAATTAATAACTTCGCTTTTATTTTTAAAAAACCTGCAGTTACTTTTTTCCTAACCGACTATTTAGTACATTAGTGCATTAGCATATTTTAAATATCATATAATATACCATTCATCGCTTTTCGCTATAGGTAAATGAGAATAAAAATAAAATCTCTATTTTTCAACATAATAATACAAGGAAGTAAATACAAGAATAGTGTGGTGCACTGCGCCAAGTTAATTCGATACATTAGTTTAGTTCCGACAAGATCGATCTAAGTACAGTAAGATTAGTACTACCTCTATATTGGTTGTTTACAAGGTTATTTATTTTTTAAACATTATTTATTCATTTGGTGATTTACCAACGTAGTAGATATAATTAACAACATCCAGTTAAAACAAATAGTGAATCACTTTTTTGGTATAGGTATATGGTCGACCGGCAATGTTAAGCGCGACAGACTAATTGCTTTACTATTGCCAACCGCATCCAATATCTAATAGATCAAATAAAATGCGCAAAATAAATTTTTTTTTAGCTTTCCTTATCAAGGAATTCACTTTTGAATCACGAACGTTATCCATTTCTAAATTCGTCCTACGGCGGGTGCCAATTTATGTGCAGCGCATACTAGAGCGCGCTGTTTTCGGACTGATTGAAGAATTTTTGCACAGTGGGAACGAAATTGGGGTTGAAATTTAAGAGTGAGCTCCCAAATATTTTTAGCTTCCGACTACACCACGGCGCGGGCGCGTGGCTGTGTAGACTCCATTCAAAATTGACAGTCGAGCAACCTTAAAAGCAAACAAAAAAGAAAGAAAATTATTCTTTTTTTAAATAGTTTTATTTAGCTTGACCTGTTTATTATTTGGTTTAAATTTAGTAATCAATATTTCACCCCCTTTCTGTTGACAGACTGATCTGATATTTGGTACATACCTTTAGTTCTGATGACAAAACCGTCTTAAGTAAAAAAAAAATAGGTACTAATTAATTATTATTTAATCTTTATTTATTTACAGGATTTAAGTACGCATTTGCGACTATGCCAATCCCATCGTACTTATATCTTACTATATTAATGAACATGAATTTAGATTTAATAAATATGAAACTGCATTTCAGTATTCTAATAAATATCCAGACAGTTTAAGTATTGAACGTTTCGATATGTTGAGTGTCCGCGAAAGTTTGAGACTATAATTATTATATTAAACGTTTCGCTAAGGTGCAGACGCTAACTAGCAGATAGCGCAATATTCGCTCAGATGACCGCTCCACTGAGCAGATGAGCTCAACACACGTCTGCTACACTTGGATAGCACGGATGTACTTCTATGTAAAGTACCTATAGCTAGTAATTGAGATGCTCGTTATCTATACTAATATTATAAAGAGGTAAAGTTTGTATGTATGTGATAATGTATGTATGTTAGGGGTAATCTCTGGAACTACCGATCCGATCCTAAAAATTCTTTCACCAATAGGAAGCTACTTTATCCCTGAGTGCTATAGACTATTTTTTATTCTGAAAAAAAAAAGTTCAGTTTTCAGTAAAGAATAACAATATCTGTGATTCAAGTAAGAAAAAAAAGGCAATCTGGCTGCTTTATAAACGTGTGTTTACGGGAAAATTTAATTTAACGCGGACAAATTCGCGGGTACAGCTAGTGTTGTATAACATGATGGATTTAGTATCGTTGACGTGGTCGTCGTCAGCTTTTTGCAATGAATATTTCACCTTATTACGTCTCGATAAAGATGGTTTTCTATTTCAGCTCTGATAAACGTTTTACAAAACAAACTACGAATTGAGGTACAGTCTGTGAATACAGAAAAAATATACGTTGTATTTCGGTTCTGAGCAAAATAATACGGTATTATTTATACATTTCGTTGTTAATACCGAGCGCTTCCGTGGTTTGGAAGGCGCGTTAAGCAGTTCTTATAATAATTACTGAGCGACAGTAACTTATTCAAATTGTATATTTATTTTTAATTCGGGTCTATTTGCGCAATTTAAAATAAGTATCATTTTTGGAGTCTTGTCTTGTGATCGACCTTGAACGGACTGGCAGCACTCTCACAGAATATTGGCGTTAAAAATCTGTACTGTCGTGTTTTGTGCGGTCACCGGTCAGTGCCAAAAGAGAGAGTTCCGTTTTCCCACTTCCTTAATCTCCCCTAGTCTTTCATAATCCATCACGATACCGTTTCTTTACCGTCGTTACCTTCACCGTTTTAGCAACTGATAATTAATTTATAATACGCACATAACTTACGAAAAGTCACGAGATGCGCGCCTTGGGATTGAACTCGAGATTTTTAGTAATAGGCCTTAGTAATTATAAAAAACACGGTAAATGCAACTTGTAAAGGTTAGTTAAAAATGTTATTTCATTGCAAATACACTCGAATATACATGTTTCGAAATGAAAAACATTTTTAAAGTTCAATTATCTTTTTTACTGATATTTGATACTGATACTTTACATTAAAAAATACCTATTTCACATCAAAAAGATTTTACAACTATTCGTTTGCCTAAATCCAATTTTCATTTACTCTTGTATGCAACAAGCTCTAACATTAATCCCAAAATCAATAAAACTGGTGTGCTCTACTGGTGTGCTATAACTCACTAATAGCAATGAGCACTGCGTTAATTCAACGAATTATTAAACTAGCCAGTAGGCTTCACAGGGGACTAAAGTGCCAACGTGTAGCGTGATAATTTCACACTGATGATACTAGTTGTGTATAGTTCTTGTATTGTTTGCTTATAGGTATATGGTTTAATATTAATAATGCAAAATATTTTAAGGTGGAAGACCTTTACTTCACCAAAGATGGTTTCTTGAACTTTTTTATCGCAGAAGGGGAAATGCGCCTTTTGCATACCGTTCCGCTTGGATGCGAGACGGTTATGTCGGGCTCTCTGGCCTAGAGATGGTAGGCGGCCGGCATACCGACTAAAACACCTCTGTGTCACCTCTCATCCGCATAGTGACGGGACGCGGTATCCCATAAGTAATTACTACAGATACCTACTAATGCTTTGTTATGTAATTTTCTTTAGAACATACTACAACTTCCCTGCAAAGCTCGCGAGGGTCTTAGCATGAAGATAAGTGTATAAGTAGTAAGTACATCGGGAAGTTTAGGAATTGAGTTAAAACGAACCGAAGTATTGAATATTTAACACTTTCAGCGCAGAGCTTTGCGAGATTGAATATTGTAAGATGGTACGAAGTTTTGCACCTACTTTGTATGGATTCTTCGTTTAAATTGTAAAGAGTTTTGAACTGGCAGGTGTCTTACATTACGCTGAGACTAGCTAGAGCTAGGCAGAGGTATAAGAATCTATTTATCTTCATTTCTTAGTAAAATAAATAGGTCGGGTGGAACAAATACCCTCATATTTGGCGACGAGCGAGCGACACTGTTTCAGTGGCGCCATCGCTGCAGCGGAGTAACCGGCGCGCTGGTTACTCCGCGAGCACATATACAGGGTTAAATTAAATACACCGACAGCCTGAAAAGGGGTCAATAAACTCATCATTATGAACAACTTTTACTATCGAATCAACTCTGAAAACAGCAATATAGAACAACAATATAGAACAGCTACATTTTTTCGTGATTTCAGGGTTGCTCTCTCATAATTATAATACATAACTTCCGGTTAAAGGTTTGGGTACGAACCTGAGACCTCTAACTGCCATTCAATGGTTATGTCACTAGGCTGTCACTAATAAATATGACTAGTATTTAGGAAATTCCAAGATGATATATACCTTTTCGACCAATTCAGTTCTGGTACTCTTAAAAATATTTTGGTATGATTTAAAAGACGTCACGTCAAAAAATTGTAAGACTTTTTCTTATCTTTTCCTCAAATCTCCAATTTCATGGAAGTCTATCTTAGGAATGTCAAAAGATGAGATGATTCGCTTATTTGGTTCGTTGAAATCTTGATGTTCAAAATAAATAGACATCTTTTGTGAAAAGTAAATAGTATTCTTTACAAATAGCCATTTAAAGTCAGAATCTACTCCTTATCGACGGTGAATGGCCTTTTCATTTTGCAAGTACTTTTGTCCAATAGTTACAAATGTAGCACTTTTGTGTTTTACGATTTGTAATTTAAAGTTGTCAATTTATCGAAGATCTGACGACATTATGGCATTTTTTGATATTAAGAAGTTTTTTGTTTATTACATAGGTATATAGATGTTTCATTTTACGAAGTTGTATAAGTTATTGAAATTTAAACCTTATACGATCGTGATAAGTGATTTATGACCCGACTTCGTGAAATGTAATGTATTCCTACATTATCAAACATTATTATAAAAGATATTATAAAACAATTCATATCTAATAGTTCATTAATACATAATACGGGAAGTCTGCATAAACAATCAGATAGCGAACTTCTTAACAATCACAGTTCTCGCTGGTTCTGGAACATAAAAATGAACGTGAACTTGACCTCGACCTTGACTCAATCGATACGTAACACAGACTCAAACGAAGAACAAGCGAAGACTGCGTTCGTGGAATATTTTGTACCTTTCAGCTTGTTTCATTTGTTTTAAAAGATTTTCTCCAACAAACAGCAGAACAGTTCGATATCGGGTTTTATAATATAGTCTCAAACTTTCGCGAACGTTTAACATAATGAAACAACTTTTTAACGGATAACTCGCGTAAATGTTTATTTTTCAAAAAACCTGACGTTTCAAGTGCTTTGCAGCACTCGTGGTCGCAGGCAGACTGAGGTGACAAGCGCCTGCTTGTCCGTTATCCGTTATCGTAGCTTATTCGTTAAAAAATTGTTTCATTAACGGGTTTTATTTTTACAAAAATTGAAACTGAGTTCGTGTCAAAGCTCACCAATGATTATTTTGCATTAATTATCTGTGCGGGACACCCGAAATAATTGTTGGTGACATTAACGTAAATGTTATAGTGTTGCTACTAATAAAAAGTACCAATCAAAATTTTGTCTATGATGTATTTTCCGCCTTACTTGACATCTCGGTAATCAGCAGTGTGCACCATTTTTTGTCACTTCGAGAATAATAATGTTTAAAATTAATTTTTATATTTTGTAACTAAGGCCTGTTAGCAGAACGGCTGGTGGTTTTGACCATACATTTTTTTTAAAGATTGTCTATAGGATCTAATAATATTAACTATCTATCAAGCTATCTTCTGCATGAATACGATTAATCATAACCAGCAATATTTTATTCATAATAAAATTACTGACAGTTTCTTTCTAATACGTCTTTTTTTAAATTATTTTTTTAAAACAAAGAAGGATAGCAATAACCGCCTCCACAAACTTTGAAATAACTGGCAATTAGCGACTGATCTTAATTATTTAATCACGTCATTTTATTTATAACATAAATCCTTAATCTACTTAAACTACACGTTTAGAAAATTCCAAACAATATCTTGGAGAGAAAATACAAGGTAAGTTGAGATTAAAAGCATTAGTACCGAGTAATAGATAAGTACCTACTAGAGGGTACTCGATGTTTACTTAAATACGAACCGTAATACTCATTTATTTGTAGACCTTAGAAGTGATGCGCTTAGTAGCTCTCACCTTTACCCGATAGTTTTAATATGAATTAACTATTTTGTTCTTTGACCCCGTGTCGTGAAGATCTTTGACAGTCGATAAATGAGTCAGTACCCTTACAAAATCCAGACAACTGATCTAACTTTAGAATATCGTATCCCTTAAAAATCATCCCCTTGGAGTTAGACATCTATCGACATTATCCCACCCCTAATCGTAACAAAGTTACCGTATTAAAGAGAACCGTACACTATTTTTTACGAGCGCCATTCATTGCAATATAAACGTTGGTTTACGATGCAACGCTTACATCTTCGGGGATCTGAACCTGTTACAAGGGTCAGTTTACTAACTATAGAGTTTGAAATTTTGATTTATAGAGCTGTTCCGTCGATGTAATGTGGGAGTTCGCATACATTTATGTTTAATAGACAATTGTACCCGTTGCACTAGAGAGGTCGTAAATATACATATATGTATACTGGTAGTACTGGGTATATATTATACAATTACTGGTATTATACTAGTAAATAGGTTTTAAAGTGGCTTTTACTAATTTTTATTAAAATGATCTAAGTTACAATTAAGTAATTAAAATTAACTCGAAAATTCTGTTGAAATTAATCAAAATTAGTTACGTCTCGCAACAAATACAATTTGACATTAATTGATAAATTATAATTAGATAAGCGCCGTCTACTAAAGTTATAAAAATATCGACCTTAACTCGTTCAAATGACCCTGGGCTTATTGTTAAATGACGACCCAACCCTAAACTTTATTTTTAACCCCAGCAAAAATAGAAGATGACGTTATAAGTTTTAAAGTGTGTGTATCTGTGGGTCTATCTGTGGCATCGTAGTTCCTAAACCGATGAACTGATTTTGATTTTTATTTGTAAGGTGACTTGATCGAGAGTGTTCTTAGTAAAAAATAATGAGGGGTATTTTTGTGTATATATTTCTATGGTTCAAGAATAAGCCCCCAGTCATTTAAAGATCGATATATTTTTCGTGTATTAAACAACGCAACCATTGTTGCGAATGTCATAGTTTAGTAGTATGACCGTTGACTGTCAAGTCAGAGGTTTCAGGTTTAAAGCCAAAGCACGCACGTCTGATGTAACGTGTGTATTATATATAAACACAAACTCTTGATTATAAATTAATAATCACTTGCTTCATGCCTCGGAGCATGTCGGTCCTGCGCCTGATCTCTCTTCGATAAACTCAGGGTCGTATCAAGACTCAAGCATTTCTTGATGCTGGTTTTTGTTCGACTAAACAAGTTTCAAGTTATGCTTGAGTTCTGAGTTAAGTTCTGTAATACGACCCTCTGATTGCCGTCCCATCGGACAATGAGAGTGTAGGAATAGTTTATGTTCCTATACACGCAGTTGTGCACTATAATTATTTTCTGCATAGTTGATTGATCTCAGCTGAAATTGGTCGCTGTGACCGAAATTCGATTAGGAGAACTTTATACCTACTAATATTTGTTTAGACACAATTACGACACTCAAAAATATAAGGCTCTTCTTTTAAATTGGTATGATAAAAAAACAACTTTATTCCACCAAGGATTTACAATTTTTAATGTAAAGAAACAAATCACTGCTGCACTTTAAAAAAGCGAGTTAATTTGACAGATACATCTAAAAGCTTCGCGTTGGGAGTATTTTAAAACATGTATATTGCTCCTTTGGGAAGAGATTGCAGTCTTAGAACATTGTGAGTTAGTGTTCATTCGGCTAAGCCTGATCTAGTGGATAAGCTTATATAATATATTTTAACATAAAATAAATAGTGATGGTTAGAATTACATATAACTAATAACCCCTAGCACTTAATCACGAATATTGAATAAAATTGTCGTTTATTTTATTTCTGTAAAATGAGGGTTTCTAGATACTCTGTTAGCAAGATACAAGAAGATATAAGATAGATAGAAAAAATAATAATAATCATTATCTATTCAAACCTGCTACTGGTTAATAGCCACCAGTCACTCTGCCCCAGTTGGCAGAGCGAGTTAGCTCAGTAGCTATTCGTAATCCTACTTGTGCTATCAAAAGTCTGAAGAGAATTTTTCTTAAGACGCGGACTCTTGCTAAATCGCTGTCTCGCTCGCGTATTGAAAAAATAAAATTACTTATACCTAAAAATCGCATCAAAACCTAGTTATGGAAAACGGCATTACAAAGAATCAGCAAAAATATCAGTCTTCATCATACATAAAGATTGCTTTAAATGAATTTTTATTTATGTATAAAAACTTGCTCCGATCAAGCTGTTGTTCTCCTTAACTTGGTTTTTTGCGATTTTTAATAACTATATTCAGTGATTTTATAACTGCAATGTGCGAGCGAGATAGGTATCGTGTCAGTATTAGTGCAAGCCACAATCCGTGTCCGCACCTTAATGTTATTCAGCTCCACCCTTAACGCACGAAGTCGGGTCCTCATATTCTTAACTTAAACGTAGCTCTTAAGACAGTGTCAACGAAGCCCCGCGTATTGTTTGAGTATAATAATGTCGCAGTTCCATAATTGCTGGAGCAGCTTAATGTCTGAGTTTCATTGTGTTGCAACAACGTCTGACTAATAATAGTCGGTCAAACTTAAGTTTTTAAATAAACCTTAAATTGATTGACTCTAGTCATCATGAATTTCTTTGCAAAGCAAATGAAACCGCGGCCGACAGTTAGTAAAAAAAAAAACTCTTAACATTCATTTAAAACGATGACCGCCTGTTACAAAATTCTGAACTTGTTTACATTATTAATATAAATGAAAGCAAATCTGCCATTTAAATACGGCCCATCTGTGTCACGTCATAATTGCATTAATTCCAGCTTTGTTTTTTGCGAAGGACAACCCAACATCTGCATTGCTAATCCCCGGTTTATCATATTCGGCACACAGATGGCACTGTTGTCTTCACAAGTGTTCTGCTGTATGGAAATTTTAATGTGTTTTTGTTGATAATTGGAAATGCTTTAGTATTTAAATCGAGCTGGTTTTAGTCACATTTCACAGACTACAAGTCTAAAACATAGTAAGAAGTATTTTTTAGAAACCTAGTCGTATTTTATGTAACGTCTTTAAAGCGAACCTTCATGTAAATTAGAATAAAATATTTATTTTTTTATTTCATACGGTACACACTAATTAAAAAAAGAGATTACAGTCTTAATATATTTATAAGTTAGGTTTTTTTTATCACCGATCTGAGAAAGTTATACGTCGGTCAAGCAAGCCGGCCCATTATTGATGTGTTAGTTCGTTAATCTGTATAATTTACCTTCAACAATTCAATCCAAATCCAAAACTAGTCTAGAACAACGTCGTCTTACAATCTTAATTGGCCACAATTTATCGAGGAAGGTGAAGCCAAATGGTTCGTAATGGACGGAAAGGGTTGAGGATCTAATCTTAATTGTGGCCTATATAAATGTGAAATCAGTTGTTTGTGGCTTGCACTGATACTGAAACATCTTAGTAAGGGTTTGTTGATTGTTTTAAATGGTGTTTGGTCCCTTTCTTGATGGTGGTTTGCTTGGATAGTAAACTAAAGTGCATGGTTTAATGTATTTTAGAGTTGATGATTGTTAGTGTCGATGTTATTATTTCTCTTTCCTATACTTTTCAGGGTACTGTACATCCGATGAGAAAATTCAACCCTTATAGATTCACTTGCGTGTCTGTTTGCCTGTCGCAAATTATTTTCTCCGAATCTTATGGACGTTTTTACTGAGAATTCCTTTCTCTGTGCACCTCACCCTCAGTGCACAAGCCTAATTCAAACTTGACCATTTTTTGCCAATCTGCAAATGAGCTAGCGAGGTGATTAATGCTCAATCCTTCTCTTTATGAGAAGAGGCCTTTGCCTTGCAGAGGCACAGTTATAAGTTGTATTTATTAATATTATTATTTTTACAAGCTGCCTTGCCTTGGAATAGGTAGAACGATGAGCCACGTGACTTTTTATCTGTGATGATACTTTTGCGAATACTGCATAGTCTCAACACCGCAGCAAAGTTGCCTGCATTATATTTAAAAACTAGCTGCCCCGCGCGACTTCGTACGCATGATTATTCTACTTCAACGCCTATTCTACCCCTACCCTACCCTAATCTACCCCTACCCTATCCTACTCTACCCCTACCCTACTCTACCCCTACCCTTCTCTACCCTACCCCTACCCTACCCTAATCTACTCCTACCCTACCCTACCCTACCCTAATCTACCCCTACCCTACTCTACCCCTACCCTACCCTAATCTACCCCTACCCTACCCTACCCTAATCTACCCCTACCCTACCCTACCCTACTCTACCCCTACCCTACCCTAATCTACCCCTACCCTACCCTACCCTAATCTACCCCTACCCTACCCTACCCTAATCTACCCCTACCCTACTCTAATCTCTACCCCTAGCCTACTGTACCGCTAGCCTATCCTACTCTGCCCCTACCCTAACCTACTCTACCCCTACCCTACCCCACGCTACCTCTACAAAATCAAAAACCATGAAAATCGGTTCAGCCGTTCTTAAAAAAAAAAAGTATCCTATGTCCTTCTCCTGCTTCTAAGCTACCTCCCTGCCAATTTTCAGCCAAATCGGTTCAGCCGTTCTTCAGTTATAAGTAGTGTAACTAACACGATTTTCGACTTTCTTTTATATATATAGATATTAAATAATGTATTTTACATATTACTAGTTTTAAAAAACGCTATTTTTGACGACCTGAATATTGCAGTGCTTGCCTCCGGGCCCCGGAGGTAAGTGCATACGATTTGAGAGTGTAATGGCACTCGTGTCGTGACACGAGAAATCCCAGTGTTGAAATACGGCGGCAGGCGTGGAGAAATTCTCAATACGAGTACTTTCTTTTGCGGTTTGAAGAAATTCCTATTCTTGCATATTTATTCTTGGTGTTCATTGTGTAACATTTAAAAAAATCCCTAACGCTAAGAATTTGTGTTATATTGCAGTGCAGCTATAGCTACTAGCTATTATCATTACTGGACTAAGCTAAGCATTCCAGTCAAGTTGCATTGACCGTGGTCACAAGAAGACTTGAGAAAAGCACCGCAGCTCAAGAATCTTTTCATGACCACGGTCAATGCAATTTGACCAAAATGTCGACGTTAGTTCAATAATGATATTAATTTGAATTATCTGTGCTGTACGCAAAAGTTTAAAAAATTCAAATGTACAAACACATCAAAATATCTGTCAACCACACAAATATTTGTTTGGATTTAAATTCGCGACATCGAGCGTTTACGGTGAATGATTTAACCGGTTCGCTATTTTTTATGGTTAGATTTTAAATATTTTTACTGGGTTTCAATTTATTTTGCTCCCCAATATTTCTATTAGAGATATTCTAGACAAGACCATGTAAAAGTTATTACTACCATAAAAGTCTTTTTCAATCTTAAAATGACCCAAGTCAAAAACAAAGTGCTTCAATAAAGTTTTCACATCACCCTTAAAATAAAAACAGCAAAAACATGAAACATACAATTTTTTTCAATAAAATACCTACTCATACATCTAACAAAAGTAAATTAGATCAAAAGTTTACGCAGTTTACGACTTTATTTGAATGTATTAGCATTTAAATTTATTTGCCAAGTCCAACTCAAACATTTATTAGAGAGGCGCCAACATAATTTGGGTTTCGAGTTTATTCTCCTGCCAGTTTAGTTTAGAATCGATAATTTTAGAGGTATACTAGATAGATGAGTTTGAGTCGATAGAATTTTCTTGAGTAGATGCTCGATATCGATTAGCTCTTGATGGTAAAGCTTTTGATGGAATTCGATTCATCGAGATTACTGAGTGATTTTGTTGTTGAACTATCGTAACTAGGTATTTAGTAAGTATCTAGAATTGAAATTTATGTTCAAGCACCATTGAATTCTATTTGAATGGAATTTTACAATTTAAGCTCTATTAGTACTTAATAAAGTCAACTTTTTAACGGATGAGAATCGCGCTTTTATGAAATCTATTTTACCTTTTCATCGCAGCTTTCAGGCAGACAGAGTCTCCCAACATCTAGGTGCCAAATTTAATTCAAATCCGTTCAGCGTGATTGAGTAGCAAAAATATCTACACCACTATAAACCACTTAAAGATTCAGTAAATTTTAAAATAATAACAGAAGAAAATTTATGACGATGTTGTATAAAATTAATAGATATTTTAAATCAACATAAAGAAGGTTTAAACAGTTTTCATCTTCTCATCCTCCAACAAGAAGAAAAAGAATTAAAAATAAATGCTATTAGGTAATTTAATAGCGACATTGTATATGCTCTAAAATTTTCTGGATGGGGTAATCGCTATCCTCTTCCAGTGAAATGATAATCGCTTCAATCCGTGTGGAGTTCATCTGATGTTACGTGAAAATGACGTCATTTTTATTAAGTGCTATCTCTGTCTAGCCAACAATTTTTAAACCCCTATTGACCAATTGAAATGATTTGTCCAGACGTTGTTTTACATTTTAATCTTCTTCAAGTAATGAATGTATTAATATAAGCAGTATTCGTCTATCCTATTGTATGCACACATATTATACTCGCTGACGGAATCGTACGCGTTAATTACAAAATTAAATTTATATAATTTACATAATTTGTTAATAAAACAACGAAAGCAAAGTTTATTCAATTATAAACCATTAGTTAATCAAATTTTAAAAATTTACATTGAATTCTGTTATTTTCTAAAACAGACTGTTTTGTATAGAATTTAATTTAACGAAAAAGTTTTTTGTTTTATCTGTTGTTGTATTTTCCATTTTATTTGAATTAGTTGCAATTGTATCAATTGACCCCAGAAAAATTTAGCTGTTCGAGTCTCGCAAAAGATAATATTATTATGATACCAATTGATGTCAATTCGTTGTACCCCTGGATTTGCTTGTAGAGGTTGACTTTTTTCTTAGGATTAAAATATTCTATGTTACAATCTAAGTCATAGTCTTTTTGTGTGTTAAATTTTATTCAAATCTGTATTGGCGTGTTTGAGCAACTCACTTCAAATGCTTTTTTACATTTTGTCTGTAAAATGGTCATAATTTTCGGCGGCACCGCGGGACATTATGTCTAGTCAAATACCAAGTAGAACGAAAATAAATTTACCAAGTCGCTGCAAGTCCTTATGAGTACATTTCGTGAAGTTTGAGATCCGTGAAACTTAGTTGTGACGTGTACAGCTCTTTGAAATCCGCTCTCACAGTCTCACTGCGCAATGTGCGCTGCAGAAATATGAATGAGTTTGAGAATAATTATACTATCGGTATTTTGTATAGATCTTATTTATATAGTAGTGCCTTTGAATAGTTGTAGTACAAACTTTGATTTTTTTTTAACTAAATTAAAAATAAACTAACATACAAACTTAAGAAAACTACTATTTTATTTTTAACTATCATCAGTTACTATTTTAGCTAAAAATTCGACAATAAAAATCATCACATCTGACGGTAAGGGGTTGCAGCACCAGTATCAAATATTTCACACATTGTATCGTGCATTTTTATTTTAAAAAGCGACTTTTTAGTGTTAAAATAATTATAAAAATCAGATCCACTTAACCATTTTGTTGTAAGTTTGAGATAACTTTCAGACCTCGACTTAACATGCAATTTTTTACAATTCCCTTTTCTTAATAGTTTATACAGTTGTTTCAGAGCACAGAATTCCATTTTTAAAGAGATCCACTTACAATATCTAGTAACATCTTCCCATTACAAACTTAGCTGCATCCCATTTCGTACCAAACAACAATGTAAAAACATATTCCGCGCCAGAATAGAACTACTTACATTCTCATTTACGTTCCGGAACACTAACACGCGTATTTCCCATCCCTTTTTATAACGTCTACATCCCGGCAATCTACCTGCGTACAGTACAACCACAGGACAAATTGGCCGCGCAAACGATAATACAGACATTACAGTGTGACGCGTGACGTGTAACAATTAAACTGTAATTCGTGCCTACCCGACACGTGACGTATGTTGTAACGTAGGGGCTCATTGTCACGCATATGGATGGAGTTAAAAATGTATGTTGGTTTGGTGACGCTTTTTAAGGTTCCGTACCCAAAAGGTGCCAAAGACCTTATTAATTAGCCTCCGTTGTCCGTCCGTGCGTCTGTCTCAGGTCATGTTTCTTTGATAAAATTTCAAAGAAAAATATGCTATTATGGCAGTTAATAATTAAGAGGTAAAATATAAAAAGGGAAAAAATATAAAAAAATACACTATATTAAAATTAAATTAATTATTAAAAAAGAATTGGTATTGTTTGTGGTATAAAATAATATACCCCCAATCTCAAATCTCTAATACAAGAAACGTATTTTTTTCGACGTCTTTTGCTGTATATTTTTGACATAATGAATTTATAGGTATCAGTTTACACTTATATGAGAATGAACTCACACACTCTATGATAGATATACACACTATAATAGAGACTTTATTTGATAATAGAGGTACACTGTTAGAGGTAATATAGACAGTGTACCGCTTTAACAAAAAATAATAAATATAAAATAAAGTTAATAAAAAATTAAAGGAGGTCCCCATACAAGAAAAACTATAGAGTAAATAGGTCACGTAAAAACATAAAAGATACTATTACACAGTGACGGAGACGCGTGACACGACGGTTATGACGTAATGAGGGTTATTAACACGCTCATAATGGTTGTGCGCGGTTCGGAATATGTTTTATGAAAATCAAACAACTATTTTCCTGACCCCGGAGTCAAACACTCATAATTAAGCCAATAAGAGAAGTAAGAGCAGAATATGAGTTGAGTTTATTTGTTTAACTAGTATTATTAATTAGTTACCTAGAGTGATATTCGTTTATTATTTTATCTTAATACTAGCTTCCGCCCGCGGCTTCGGGCTTCGCACGCGTGATATGTTGATAAATTGTAGCCTATGTGTTATTCTAATGTATAATATTACTGTAACGTTTTATCAAAATCCGATAAGTAGTTGTATGTGAGTAACAATCATCATCCATACTCACAAATTTTCACATTTTATTTATTAGTAGGACACAGAGAAACGACTTTTAACCGACTTCAAAAAGGAGGAGGTTCTATGTTCGGCTGTATATATTTTTTTTCATGTCTTATGTACTTTTTTAGTTAATCTAAGACACTGACTAACTGGTGAAGGAAAATATTATGAGGGAATTTGGACTTAATAGTCTGAAATTGCCAACACGTAGTGAGCTGATGTGGTGAATAATGCTCGATCCTTCTCTGAATGAAAAGAGGCCGCAGTAGAATTATTTTAGTCAAAATATTTACCCTACAGTAAATAAAAATATAGATTTTTAACCGACTTGCAACAATGTTTACGTCACTCTAACAGAGCCTTAAGGCGACTTAGTTATTATCTCTCAGGTTAAAAGGGGTTTCGTATAGGTTTATTCACAACTTTTATTAGAGAGCTCAACTAGTGTAATTTATACCTTTTGTAATATAGTTTGTGAGCTGCATTGTTTCGAGTGCGTTTTTTTTCTACAGGAACTGATTGCACAATGATAATATGTATAGTTTGCGTAAAATATTATTATTTGAATCGTGCAACAATAAATAATTCAATTGGTATAACTCTTTTATCCATTTCAAAAGTAACAAGGCATCAGTTTGTTTTAAGTTCTAAGTCCTATCAAAAAAATATAAGAAAAAAAAATACATTTAAAATTTTCTGAATCGCTAAGTATATCTGTCAATATTGTCTGACTCTCACTAAATATTATTCTTTAATGTTCTTTTAATAGAGTGGAGATATAACAGTGTTTGCAAAACCTCTCTATCTCTATTCCCTCACTCTTAAAGTCAGATACAACAACATAACCGTCTCGCATCCCCGAGCGGGACGGTATGCATAAGGCGCATTTCCCCTTCTGCGAAAAAAAAAAAAAAAAAAAAAAAAAAAAAAAAGGACTGACATCTTTAAGTGTTCTCCGAGGCATGGAACCTAAACACACAACTTGCGAGTCAAAGGTATCTTGCGTTTGTGCTAGAGACCTCTAACTAACCAGTCTTCTCCAACACTCAAAATAGTATTCTACTTAAGCACAAGTTCACACGATCAAACCTTCCAAATTCATACAAATATATTATCTACCTCCAGCTCATGTATGCAGCCCTAACAATAATAAATTCAGCGCCATTACAGCCAACGAGGTAAATATAAAGGTGGCTACTCATTCTCGGAAATGAATGGGCGCATTTAGACGCGTATGAAGTAACAATGTTTAACTTATGTGAGGGAAGCGTTCATATTTTTGCACCATCTTTGACGGAAGGTGTCAATTGTTTTATTTTGGTGAGGGACAGTTTTTGTACTTTAAAATAGCTGTTGTAAATTTATAACAGTGCCAGCATGACCATTTGCTGGCAATTCAAAGATCTGTGGTTGGAATACCAAGGCAATAAAATATTTTGGCATTGAATAGCCTGTTTATTAGTCAATGTTATCATTTCTAATATTATTTTTTATTGTTCTTCGTTCAGTTATAGCTTTAAGGAACTCAGACTGATTAATCGGATTTCTAGAGAGACCTATAAGACTCCAGCTGAGGCAATTAAACCAACTTAAAACTAACTAACAGTGTCACCTACTGGAACTCAGGTCTCAGTTTAGGGCGTTGCTTGGGGACAAGCAAGTTAGATCTGATTTTGATTATTTTGGGACATCTTTAAGGCTCAACCCAGGCTGGCAAGAGCAAGGGTCTGTAGGTTTTTCTTTCTTTAATTTTTAGTCTTTAAAATGGAGTAACGCATGTAATGATTCTTGCATAGATGTCGATATGAACCAGAGAGCGAATTATTATTGCATATTATGCGAACAAAATCACGGGCAGAAGTAGTAAAGAATAAAAGCTACACCATTACTTTACCGAAATCAGCTAAAATTACGGCTTCTCACCTCCCCATACTTTACTCGAATCAAGTGATCCTATTGCAAGTCGTATCCCTGTAATACCCCCTTAAACCGTGACTCGGGGTTCAGACATCACACTAAGAAAAAAGAAATCCAAAGGATTCACGTAAATGGTCCCCATTACGGTAACGCCGAGAAGAAAAATGTCGCATTATTTTTTGTTGCGTTGTAGCTATGTATTTTGGATGATTAAATATTTGTGTTATTATGTTGGTACCTACATCGATGGCTTATGACTTGTAAGTATTAAGGCTTAAGCAACATTTGTGAATATAACTATTTCTAGCGATAACTATTATAGTTAGTAAAACTTTTAACTTTTAATCTTTAAGTGGCGCGATTTCATTTAATAATTGTTATGGTAGAAAAAAATGTGTTTATGTAAATGTATCAATGTCTCCTATCCATAAAATATCTCATATATCAAATATCAGCCGTGATAGCCTAGTGGTATGATCATAAAACTGCGTTTTAAAACTAATTAAAACTTATTGAAATCAGCACACCTGAGAGATTGTTCAACGGTGTGTAAAGCCATACCAGAAGCCTTGGGGTGGTTTAAATTTAAACACCAGTTTGTTCATCAACTATACGATGAAGGAAGAAAAAAAATTAAGGGTACCGAGAAATGAACAGAAGTGGTACAGCCATGCCTGCACAAATACAAGCAGCTTGACCGGGGTAGTACCACCTTCTTGCAAAATATCGGCGTGAAATAATCAGTCGGCAGCGCGCTTGTGATACTCTTGGCCTTGCAAGGTTATAGTGACCGCTTACCATCAGATAGGCTGTTTGCCAGTTTGTCTTGGTAGTATCAAACAAAATAAATCTAAGCCTTTATTCTCCAGGTATTGATACTGTGATGAATATTTAAGTAGGTATTTCTTTTTTTTCTTAGCATTTATCAAAGCTAGATTGGGAAGAGATGGCCAGTAAAGAAGATTTCTCTTTTTATAGCTTGGCAAAAAAGAGTCTGGAAAAATTGGGGGCGCCGCTGGCGCACTTTTCACACTACAATTCAAAATTACAAGTGCTTACATATTTCTACGACGAGTTTTTTGTCATTAATTATAATCAAATGAATAATTTTTATGTTATTATAGTACTCACAAACTTAGTTTTTAAGATTTTTATTTTTAGTTCCAGCTGTCACCGCCTCAGACTCTTTTTTGCCAAGCTGTAAGTCAATTAAAAATAGCAACCAGCAATCCAATAATAGAAGTGACACCAAGTACCAAAGTTATTCAGTACTACACCAAGTAGAATACCTTCAATATTCAGTGTGAAGACCAGGCGACTAATACATATTCAATGGCGCTCGTTTGTTGGCAGACCTGATGCATTCCATCACGTTTTGAATTCAGGAATAGCATTAAATATGATAAATGTTTTCTTTTCTGTTAGATCTTATCAAGACACATACACATTCATATTTTTTTTATTTTGATGGTACAGTCACGTGCAAAAATTTTTTTTTTAGCATGTGTAGCATTTTTGAAATCTTTAATAAACTGAAAATATTTAATAAGAAACTCGCAAAAACAACTGATTCGACTGGACTTGAACCCGCGCTCTTTGGCGTGCGTTGCCATCGCTTTACCAACGAAGCCAACGAGTTCTATCCCCTTCAGTTGAATTTAGGCTTCAGTAAAGGCTTAAGAAGAGGATTCGTAATTTAATGTTATGTAGTGTTACAAAAGTTTTTTGCGCTGATATATTCAGAATGTAATATTATCATTATTTAAGCTAATATTTTTTAACTAATTTTAGCATATACAGCTTATTAAGCAAGACCATGTTTACGTGAGGACAACGATGCAACAGAATAAGCTTATATCTTTGTAAGTACATTTTTTAATTTTACTTAAAATTATTGCGATCGATTCAGTTACTGATTCTGAACAATCTACTTCAGGTTTAGGTCATACTTAATATAAGCTTGTATACTAAAATAAATATAGGTATATACTATGCTAAAATTAGTTATCTAAAAATCCTAATAAAAAAAACTCCCTTGAATTCAGTTTTTTTTTTGTTAAAATGTTTTTACAAAATTTATGCTCTATGGTCTTGGATAAAACATCAGAAGTCAGGTTTGTCTAGGATAGTACCTATCCTACTCGCTCTTGAAAATGGAGTCCGTTTGAGTTCGAATCGTCGGGCATTCGGCATAACCGAAATTAATCCTTATGAATTATAATTAGCCGTAATAATATTATGTTTACGTTTTAGCGACTACTGTATTGTATTGTGTTCAGAAATATAAGTGTAGCAATTAGCCAGAAAAAGTTATTTCGGTAAAAAAAGATGACGATTGCTAAATATATCAGAGGATCCTATTTCATTTTTATAACATTAGGGCTGGGATACAAGATTACAGTTTAACGTAAAACCTACGCGTTATAACACCATCTTTATTCAATAACAAAGTGATTACGCTGGTGACTTGCGCTCAAAATATGGAAAATCAATCATGTGGAATGTTAATATCATATTTTATACCGACACCTCACCCATGAGTAATATGTATGCCAACCCAATTACTAAGGGATATGTGCTATGGATAGATTACATTTGAATATAGTAAAATCATTTCAATGTTAAAAGATAACCGTAATTTGCCAGTACCTAGTTCATAAAAACTAATGATTACGTCATAACATAAAAAAGTACAAAAAAATATTAAAAGTAGGTATTGTACATACTACTTACTACTATTTTACCGGTATGAATTCAAAACCTTTATTACATATTTTGGTACCGATAAAAATAAAAATTAAGCTATTAAAAAAAAATTTAAAAAAAAAAATAAAACCGACTTCAAAAGGAACTAAAAAGCTTGAAATAACTTTTTGGAGTCGGTTCCAAGTCAAGTTCTTAATGAGAAGGTTAAAGAGGCTAGAACTTGACTTGGAACCGACTCCAAAAAGTTATTTCAAGCTTTTTAGTTCCTTTTGAAGTCGGTTTTATTTTTTATTAAAAAATTTTTTTTCACGATTTTTAGTGGTTCCTAAAATTAATCCTCCTCCCAGACTTTTGTGAAGCTAATATTTGAAATCCTTATGAAAAGCCCATTCAAACGATACCTCACACGATATTTTTTATCTTGGATGATTATAGGAGGGGGGGGGAGGGCTGACCACGTATCCCCCCTCTTCCTCTTTACTCGTCAGCCATCGACTGCACGTATAAACAAAGCAATATTACTTGTTACGACATTTCTGCTATTATCCTACGAGGAGTTCCGTTCCATATCTCGTAAGTCTATGATCAGATCACGATAATATTTCTATGGGACCACCTCGGGAGTATACTCTTTCGATTACAAAAAGAATTTTGAAAATCGGCCCACAACTGAAGGAGTAATCGCGTAACAAACATAAAAAAAAAAAAAAAAAAAAAACATACAGTCGAATTGAGAACCTCCTCCTTTTTGGAAGTCGGTTAATAATTATGTAAGTAATCTCTATTTATAGGACCTTAAAAAAAATTTAAATGTATCTTAATTTTTGGGTAATTAAGTCACTGGTTATGTTGTTTGCTACTTAACGCATAAACCATTGAAAGAATTTGGATAAAACTTAGCACACAGATAGACCATGTCCCGGATATTTACATTTAATATTTTTTATCCCGTTTTAACCTCTATGTCAGCAAAGCTGCGGTCAAAAGATTGTGTTAAAATGGCGAACAAAATGAAGAAGTTGAAATAAGCCAGAAGAATAGGTCTAAACATCAAGCTTTTAACAGTATTAGTAAAGCCTCACTTAAGGCCGGTCTAAAACCCCGTTACCATCTATCAGCTGGTAATTATAGCTCTGTGGATGAAGGGATATGAATTTACTATGAGAAAACGATGGGAAAGGCCGTTGAGCGGTCGCCATTACTATGAAATGAATGTGGAAGTACCTAAAACTGCGTAATCATAAATTGTGAAGAATTATCTGAAGGGAGGGCCATGAAATCAATGGAGCAGTTGTATATAAAATATTATTTCGGTTTTATTTACGGGTGATTTTCGGTTTGGCCGACTAGTTTCGAACTCAAACGGAGTCCATTATCAAGAGCGTACTTACGCGGTGAGCGACAGGGCCTTTACTAGGTTTTTATATGATCAAATTTTATGGTTTACTCAAGTATTTCTATTACTTCTCATCGTATAGTTAGGCTGTATATCAGCCTGGTGTCGGAGTTTAGAAAACACCTTTGAAAATATTCATCAGTGTGTTAGTTTTCTCACGATTTAATCCTTCACCGTTGTAAGCAAGTGATGATAACTGATTTCGTACACTCACGTTATACATACGATTTTGCAAAGTCAGCAATGTGTGCTTAGGTATGTGCTACTTTCAACACTATCTTGTGTCATCGTAGCTGTCACTAGGAATCTTATTTATTTTTTTCAATATTTCTACGAAAACTACTATGACGTCACGAAAAAGCAACCAGAGTTGCACATTCTCATTTTAAACTGTGAAACACTGAGAAATGAGCACAAAAGGAAATCAATTGTTACGCGTCGGCGCGTGCGGCGTCGACGTGATAGTTGAAGGTTTTAATTCAAAGACTTTATTTACAGATATTACATGTCCATGCAACTGCTCCTAAACTGAATCTGAAACTCACGTAAATACATAAACTTTCCATGGAAATACAACACGACTCTTGTTTGGGAGTATATCAAAAACTTTTATCTTTTATGTTCTACTTGGAGGTAGCATTCATTACTGTTCGACCTTGGAACTTTATCTGCAACCCGCCTTATACTTAATACCAATATTTCATAATACACCATTCTTTTTACATTTCCTGAATAATGAAAGATCCTTTTGAAAAAAGTTGGAAAATTATAGATTATGTTTTGTTCCTTATGTTGTTTCTTCTGTCCTGAAAAACTTTTTTTTTGCAAGTAATGTGGCCGATACCTTTAGCAGAATATTATGCTTCTTCTTTCAGTCTAAACGAAGATTACCAATTACGCAGGAGATAATTGTTATAGTGCACAAGTGTGTGCGTCAACACAGGTGCACTCTCTATTTCCTCACTCTTATAGACTGATGGGACGGCAATGCGACACAACCGAAGAGAGATCAGGCGCAGAGCCAACGGCTTTACGTGCTTATTGAGGCTCGGAGCAAGATGATAATTATATTTTATTACGCACATAACTTAAGAAAATTTAGAGGTCACATCACTTGGCACACACACACATCACATAATATTAATAGTTTTTTTAGTAAGTTAGTAAGTTTTTATTAACAAATAGTTCGTGTATTACACGAACTATTTATTATTAGTTAGAGCTTGAGTAACAAGGTTCGATCGTAAGGTTCGCAAAAATCAATTCCAGCACAACCCGCCTAAGTACGTAACGTAATAGGTAGTTAATATTGTTTCACGTGTACATGTACAAACGCTAGCACATCAAGCTACCCGAAACGCCAAATTATCTCAATCAACTTTAAAGCTAATACTGTAGCAAGAAAGTTGAAAATCTATTAAAGAAATTTGACAGATTGTAATAGCTTGATGTGCTGGCGTCTGTACATGTTGATGTATCAAGTAATACTTAGATAATTCTTTGATATCGGTAACTGTACAGTATGTACTCCAATTCCTCTCCGTGGAATCCAGGTCAGTACTTGAAAACAATATTATTTTCTACAAAATATCCTCGCATTGTTCTGTTCTCGGCAGATTATCGTTTAGAATGGTGCCAACACTTCAGGTACGAGAATGGTGAAGTGTGATTTTATTTCACGAGTTGTGGGTTCCGAAGTGAAACATTAATTATATTATCCTACCGTTTGTCCTTTAGCGCTGGTTCGATTACCAGACAAATATTTGTGCTTCTCTTTGTCATGTGGTGGATGAACAACTTGGTGTTAAGGTTTAAACCCCTTGCAGGTCTTTTACATGGCTTTACACGCAGTGTCTTTTAGTTAAGTTTCTCAATTTATTCGTTTTCTAGTTTCTTTATTTTACATATACCTCTGACATTTCGAATTCACTCGCATATATACTTACCTGGGTTTAAACATGCTACCTTTGACTTTGGACAACGTGTATTTTCTACACAATACTTTTCCGGTATTGGTATTTCTGCATTGTGGGAATATTCGTCTGTAATTCTTTTTTAATTTACCAAGTACCAACCTATTTTTGAAACAGAGCCATTAGTATTTGGTGTTTAACTTACCAATAGTTAAATAAGTTTGCGTAGGTAAACAGCAAAACGAGCTCATTAAAGTGACGTGTTCGATATTATGACTTTACAAGTCCCTAAAACAAAAAAAAATCGATAAAAATATTCGTTTTAGAAACCCTTTCAGTTTTAAAGTTACGGACCCCAAGAAACAGCGAAACGCAAAAAAAATACATACGTTTTTTACGTTTTATTTTCACAAAAGAACAAAAGCCGAGGGAAGCCTAAATGATCCTCAGAAAAGTATGAAGTATTGTAAGTATTTAACCGAGCCCTGGGACAAATAAATTTTCAAAGTGACCTCGGGAAGGGGTGCTTGAAGAACCGGACTCGGTTTATTTTGATTCTATATGACAATTTACGTGGGTGTATGTTGGAGGTATGTACGAGCGCATAAATCAAAACCTAATATATGACACACATGTCGTAATACACTTATAGAAGTAGATTGGACCAAGGAATCACGTTGTCCCATACAAACTTTTCCCCCGTTTTTCACCCCCTTAGAAGTAGATTTCGAAAAATACTTTCTTATTGGATCCCTACGTCATATAAAGAACACACCCTCCAAGTTTCAGGTCTCTACGATCAGTGGTTTAGGCTGTGCGTTGATCCGTCAGTCATTCAGGACAAAGCATTTTATATGTATAGATTATCGCAGGCAGACGACCGAGGTGTCAAGCGTTTGAACAGATTTTTTTTTTAAAGCATTCAATGCGAGTTATCCGTTAAAAGTTGTTTTATTAAGGCTATCATCTTTAAACGAAGAAGCCACAGTATCGCGTCCCGTGAATCACGTCCAATATTCCTACCACGTGGCAAACCAAATGTATCCCTTCCTAGTTATTACGTGAGCTTGCAATATTAATGGTGTGTGATATCATTGGAATTACTCTGATTAACTAGCCTATATTATTCACGGATAGTCTTACATAACCGCATTTTGGCAAAGCTCATTCCGTATATGAGGTTGTTACTGTGGAACTATGAATGTAATAAAATTACTTTGTTTGGTTCTTAGGAAAATAAAGGTTTCTTTTTCATACATTTTGTTAAGTAATAGGCTAAGTGATATGACCTTTAACTTTAAGTCAAAGCTCTCAGGTTTGAATTAGATAACACCATTCGCTGCGATTAAGCGAATTCGACTTCTACGTTCGGTGTCGCACATGACAAATATTTTTGAGATCCATAGATATCTATCACTACTTGGAGACCTAGCTATCAAAAAAAAATAACCACATTAATAAAAATAAAAAGAACATTCAGAAAAAGGACAATTCAAAAGATTCCATTTCTAATACATTTTAAAATTATTTCATAGAATACAAAAACGAATCAAATTCTTGAGAGATTGTTAGATATTTTTCCGATTCAACAATAAAAATCCTCAATTCGCAAATTGCCTCTTGAGATGAGGAGTCATGGAAACCACGGCTTCTAGTTTAAAAGATAGGAAGGAATATTGAAAATGGTACTTTTTGTCAATTACTCTTTGCTTATGTCCTTTTTATGTTCCTCGTTTATTGTAGAACGCTTAAAATTGTAAATTAATGTATCTAATACTAATAAAAAAAACTAAACATAAGCTCGGGCACAATAATAATAACTATCTAATATATAAAAATGAATTGCTGTACATTAGTCTCGCTAAAACTCAAGAATGGCTTGACCGATTTGGATAATTTTCGTTTTGAAATATGTGTGAAAGTCCAGGGAAGGTTTAAAAGGTGAGAAAAGGGGTAGGGTAGGGTAGAGTAGAGTAGGGTAAGGATAGAGTAGGGTAAGGGGTAGAGTAGGGAAGAGGTAGAGTAGGGTAGGGGTAGAGTTGAGTAGTGTAAGATATAGAGTAGGGTAGATTAGGCATTGAAGTAGGATAATCACACGTCCGAAGTCGCGCCGGGAAGCTAGTATATAATAATAATAAACCCCTTGGACTCTGGACCCGATACCGGTGGGCTTCTATATTTTATATTTTTATTTAAAAACATATTTTATAAGTAATTTAATAGAATAAATGATAATAATAATGTCAGAAAGTCGGTCATACATACAAAGCGGACAAAGTCACAAGAAACAGCTAGTAATTATTTTATATTTATGATGTAACGCAGCACATTTCAATGACGTGTGACTGTTATACTCAGTGAAACTTGTACACCTTAATTAGTCGTAATGAATGTTCACCGAAATTACTGCTAAGGGAGTAATAAACATGCTGTAATAGGTAGCTGGTTATTTTGATGTCGTTAATATTATAAGGCCTTACATTATTAATGCACAATTTTAGGAGGTAGATCTGTAGGTTGCTAAGAAGCTCTTGTAATAAAAAGTATATAAATATTTTCATATAAAATGTTATAAACAAGTTGTGGCCATATTATGACGCCTGATAAATAAGAATATTATATCGAAAAAGATAAGAGTGGAGCTTAAACCCTCGAAACTTGCTGCCATACCATGGTTCTTGTAAACTAAACACCTATCTAACTTACTCAATCTAACTAAACCCATTCAATTTCATTTAATTATAAAATAATTTTAATAACTTTTGGGAATTAATTTCCGTTGACATAACACCTTATTTTCGCTAGTAAGGTTACGTGGTCACGAGATATTGAATGCTTAGTGCCCATAAATTTAAAGATTTTATGCTACAAAAAATAAATTTGAAATAATCCAGAAAAAATAACATAAATAATCTGTATATTTTTTGTTTGTTACAGAGCATGTTAAAAACGTATAGATTTACTTCCTTAAATATTTTGTATGAATAAAATAAGACCTTATACTCGTAAAACGTTGTATAAAAAATAAGTAACTTTTATTTCATTGAGGTAACGACCTCGGTCTTATTGTCTATTGTTACCTTATTCTAGAGAAACAAAATGGCCCAAGAAATAAATATTCTAACTAAGTGTAGAGGTAGAGGTGTACACAAAACAATTTATTACAAGAATCTTTCGTATTCATAGGTATGTATTTATGGTCTATCATCAATCATCAATTTAAGAGCTACTCTCTTGTTGATGCAGTTTTTTCCAGCTTATATCAAAAGCCTTTTACCCTTTAGCCTTTTACCTCCTTTGACCTCTTTTTACGTCTCAATCTTTATCTAATGTCACAGAGTAATAAGGGGTCATTAAACTCATCATTATGAACAACTTTTACTATGGGACCAACCCTGAAATCTCAAAAAAAAATCAGCTGTTCCATACATTTATGTTCACATTTGAAAAAGAACTGCTAATTCTAAGAAAATTTACATTAAAACGTCATAAGAATTTCGCCTTCACATATTCTCTAAAAAGTCTCTAAGAATTCGAGGGTGATGTAAGAAGCGACGAAGGGAAAGATCAGATTAAATAAAATTATATCAACTGTTACAATTATTTAATAAGAAAATTTGAAAAAACAACTGATACGGATGGGATTCGAACCCACGATCTTCGACATACCGTGTCGACGCTCTAACCGCTGAGCCACCGTATCCCATCGGCATCAATCGAAATTTCAAATCTCTTTTACACGCCTAAGGCGTGTGGCGACATCTATCGAAATACATTACGTATCCCGACCCAGTGCTCTAAACTTTGCAGTTTAAGTAGACACTGATGCGATATCACCAATTTTCTTAATATTTTTGTGAATTTTTTACATGTTATAGCACATGATAGCTTATTAAATACAATTATTTAATAAGAAAATTTGAAAAAACAACTGATACGGATGGGATTCGAACCCACGATCTTCGACATACCGTGTCGACGCTCTATTCGTTCGATTGATGCCGATGGGATACGGTGGCTCAGCGGTTAGAGCGTCGACACGGTATGTCGAAGATCGTGGGTTCAAATCCCATCCGTATCAGTTGTTTTTTCAAATTTTCTTATTAAATAATTGTATTTAATAAGCTATCATGTGCTATAACATGTAAAAAATTCACAAAAATATTATATCAACTGTTATTAAATTACGTCAAAACTTCTATCAACAACCAATTCAGAATTGATATCAGTTGGTCATAACATACTCAGAACAAGTAATTTCCTTTGATTAATACTCTATTGGCATCAAACGTTCCCATTAAAGACCTGAATAGTACCTATTTGATTTGGGTAACATACCAACGTCTAACCGGATCCATTCCATAGTAATAGGATTTATGAGCGTCTGCATTAATATTCAGTTGCCATGACAACGGGGTTAAGCAATAGTAATAGGGTTATGGTAATCATAGCTTTGTTGCGATTCAATCAATTGATGACATACTCGTATATGACAATCATTGGATCTGAGTGTTGGCTAAGTAAGGTGTATATATTGAAATACATTACAGTAAAATCACCACCTTCCTATCATGTGCTATTTATGACTAGAATTTTTTAACTGGTACTTCAAAAAACTAAAAATAACAATAGATTTGACGGTCTAATATAAGTTGGAAACGACTTGGCCAAACAGTGCCAAACTGAGTCCAAAATGAACGTAGTTTGCATAGAGTATTCAAGAAAATATAGAGTGATAACGTCAACCACATTGCCTTGTGCGGAGCGAAAGCAGGTCTCGCCATAGAAATGTTAAAATGTCATTTTTTCAAATTAAGTTTTCTAGACGTTTTTCAAAATTTTACTCAGCAGTTAACCATGATATAAGCTAAAATGTAACTTTTTCGCTCGTGGAGCCTAGTTGAACCGCAGTCGATCGAGATATATGATCGCAAACGGAGCTCGTGTCGCGGCCGCGTTGTTCATACCCGTGCTCACGGTTCATACTTTTATAGGGTTGCTCTATTTTTTTCTTATATACTCTAAGGTAGTTTGTTAATTTTAGATTTTTAAACCCTTGACTACCACGTGGTCCACCGGCGTCCAATAACAATTGATTTTCTTATTGAAGAGCAAACACAATGCTTCATGACGCACGTAAAAACAAAACAACGCTACGACAAGTGTCAGTAATACTTCTCTCCCAATTTACTCCACATAATGTCACTCTCCACAAATTTTACATTCGCATTTTACACCCAGGAGCTTTCTCCATTCATGCTGTATAAAGTACACCTTGGTTGGACATGATTAGGACCCGAGCCGTACAGAGTACAACGTCATCCTTTGTCCCGCTAGACTCATCTCCTTGCGAGATGAAACCCACAG
This sequence comes from Protodeltote pygarga, assembly GCA_936450705.2. NCBI lineage: Eukaryota > Metazoa > Arthropoda > Insecta > Lepidoptera > Noctuidae > Protodeltote > Protodeltote pygarga. The sequence continues at coordinate 5,366,410 of OW388255.2, read as the reverse complement.
CTACGTTTTTGTAAGACACACCGCACATTGTACTACTGAATAGCTCTAGTAATATTAATAGTTTGAATTTGGCGCAGGAATTTATATGCTGGTATATTTAGACAGTTGCTGAGGGTCATAGCGTATTTGTGCTCCATTTTCGGTGCTACTAAATTGTTAGTACACTTTTAGTATTGTTAGTACTGTTTTAGTACAGAATAAAAAAGTAAGATGTCGAGACAATCAATGACTAGAAAGAACTTTACATTATTAGTTAGATAAATATCTTATATATACCTATTGTTTCTTCACAGTACATTTTTATCAATGCGGAAATCAGAAAGTAATGTTGTTCCTTCTGGAATATCAATATTCAGATTATTTCTCCAATACCCTTTCTCCTTCAAGGGTAATTTATTTTCGATACCTACCATGCCTATGAAGTTTAATTCACTAATTTTGTTTAACCCTGTACCTACATAAAAATAAATTGCAAAGAACAAAAAGAAAATTTACCAGTTAGCATCTTAATATGCGCTCATTCTTAAGCGAGAATGAAGTTTCTTACCTCAGTTTGTAACAGTGATGAGTTATAGCTGTTTAAGTAACGGTAGGTATACATATAAACATCCCTAAATAGGTCGAGAGGGTTAATACATTTATTTGTTTATGAGAGCGACGTAGTTACAATCGATGTGGTTAACAATTTATGGTGAAAATTCGTTTACGGGATCGGTTTGGTTACGGTAACTGGGAGAATATTATTGAGTTTGGATTGATTTTATTCTGTTCTCCTATTGTTTCTCGCAAAGGAAAATACGGATTATAGCTGAACGCGCTAACTAGTACAAGAGCATCTATTATCTATATTTCGTCTCTAAATATGAACTCTAATAGTAACACGACGACCGCGACAGCCAAAACATAATAATAATATTCTCCTGACCGAATTTCGGTCACAGCAGGCAATCTCAACGGAGACTAGCCAATTACGCGGAGATATTATAGTGCAAAAGTGTGTGCGCAAACACAGGTGCACACTCTATTCCCTCACTCTCATAGTCCGATAGGACGGCAATCCGACACGATCGGAGAGAGATCAGGCGCAGGGCCAACAGCTTTACGTTCTTTCCGAGGCACGGAGTAAGTGATAATCCTACTACTATTATAAAGGCGAAAGTTTGTAAGTATGGATGTATGGATGTTTGTTACTCTTTCACGTAAAAACTACTGAATGGATTTGAATGAAACTTCACCACAATATAGCTTATACATCAGAATAACACATAGGCTACAATTTATCAACATATCATGCGGGCGAAGCCGCGGGCGGAAGCTAGTTAATTTATAAAACGCACATAACTTACGAAAAGTCAGAGGTGCGCGCCTTGGGTTCGAACCCGAGACCACTGACTTGTCAGTCAACGGTCACCACCACTAGGCTATCACGACTCACCAAACATAAGGATTGTTCAGACGAATATTAAAGTATATTGACTGCACGTTTAAACGCAGTATTACTACTGTTTTCCGTGAAAGTGAAGGGGAAGAAGTATTTATGACTTTTTACATATCGTCCTTCTATCACAACTACATAAGACTTATATTAATTAAGGAAAAGGTTTCACCACAAAGCCATTTGACGATAAGCAGCATTGTAGTCTTAGGTAGTTCTTAACTCTTTACCTGTGTATAGAGGTGGTAACTAGCCGTATGAAGACGATAAATCCGGTGGTAAAATGGTCCATTTTTTCCATTTTAAATTAACAATACGCATACACACACATTTTGGAGAGCACGTACTCGTAAAGCCGTCTGTCCTGAGCCTGATCTCTCTTTGTGTCGAATTGCCGTTTCATCGGTTTATAAGAGTGAGGGGATAGAGAGTGCACCTGTGTTTGTGGCATAAACTTGTGTGTTTCATTAAAGCGCACGTGGAGTATATTTCTCCCACGTGCTTTATGGAAAATTAATATTTACAAGGTTTCGAAAAGTCAGTCTTGTGTGTCCCGATGAAATCTGCGATAATTATTTTAATTGTAATGATAATTCCAAGCTATCTAGCTACAACACTTACACAAAGCTTACATAAATAGCAATCATTAGCACAATCATGTTAGCAATAATAGTGCTTAAGTTCAACAATATAAACACTATTATTGTTTAAACACTCTAATAATGTAAGCTCACAAATAAATGTATTATTTTAATGGCCATTTTACTTTACATAATGCACACCTGAAAATTGCTTAAAGGTTATTAGGTACCATTGTATTTAATTACAGGCTTTACGGATTTTATAGTTGGATAATTTGCATAGCACTCGTATTGCTCGTAAGGTTTAGCGGAAGCATTTAATTTTCAAGCACTATAAAAACCTTTAAAGTTTTTAAAGCCTAAAGAAAAAAATATTAAAATTAATTCCTGACGCAAATATAAAAACCAAACATCGATGAAATGATGTCAACAAAAATTAAAATAATTTTAGCACCTACAAGATTAAAAGTTTGTTTTGTGTAGCTGGAACCTACTTGTCTTGGCACCGACTCCAATAGGAATATAGGTATGTGCATATTTCTTTTTTAAGCAGGCTACGAAAAGATTGTTACTTCTTTTTAAATTATTCCGAATGATTGAAAAAGAAATTGTGAGGTGATTAAAAAGGAAAGTCGTCTTTTAAATCCGTTTATTCAATAAAAATCTTATTATTTATGGGAATATAGATCTAAACTAAACTTACTTACAAAACATAACTTAATTGTATTTGAGATGGAAAAGTATTTGATACTACATTCCACCTCATTAACATATACCTGCAGGTATATGTTTTGTTAGCAGTGGGTCCTGATTGACAGGATCGGGCGAGGCCTATCTGTGCCGGCTATACTAGCGGATAATAGAGGGAAGGAAGCCTTCTATGGGACCGTATAGTTCTGAAGAAGGCCGCTGAGATGGATCGAGACAGGACCTATACACCTTAAAGGGCCCACGTAGCGGTGGGGTCACGGAGCCAGATTGGGGATTTTGTCTGTCCTTTGAGTAACACCATAGACGACGACGGTGTGTGCGGCATGTGCCTAACAAGCGTTGTATAGAGGAATTTCTGAAGCTGTTTTCTTAGAGGACCTTGGACCTCCCTTCATGTGCTGATAGTGATCACCGGGGTCGTTTTAGCAAGGTAAAAATCTCACGGAAAGGTCTCTTCCTCGGAGGCCGGTTGCTTTTTGAAGGTTTCTCTCGGAATAAAAAAGGTAAGTACTCAAATGATTTGTCAAATTTATTCAACTATCATTATCTTTAATAGTAAATGTACAAAAATAATGATAAAATCTATTAATTAGAAACTATTACGGACAACTATAATGCCCTTTGTAATAACGTTTTAGCTACTATTGTAAAGCAAAACTATATCAATAAAGACACATTATTTACTAAGCTTCGGGGTATAATCAGAAGCACATACCTTGTTTCAGGTTAATGAGATCTATACTAATATTGTTATAATTAATAGAGTCTTTGTTTACCGAACGAGTTATTATCCTTGTGACAATACCCAACGAATTTTAGTTATGTTAGTCAAACAAAGCCAAAGGCGTGAGCAAACCTAGAGAGGTTTGTTATAAGTCACTAACGTTTGCGCAGTTAATCCGAGATTTCTTTAATATCGAAGTTTCACGAACAGCATATTTATGCTGGTGTATCTGACAACTAAGTCACAGTTCCAAGTCCTCTAATGCTGCCAGTTAAATGTTAATTATTTTTTATACCAAACATTTAATTTTGTGATTTAGTAACTCGTAAGGCAGTAGTTTCCAATCTTTTTTTGAGGGTTTTTTTCTGCTAGATTCTCTTCCGAGAACTGGCAATTAGCTACTCTTATAATATTAGAATAATAATGATTATTCATATGTGCCTAAGTTTCTATGAATAAAAATATTATGATTCTGATTTTGAGGTGTGTTTAAATAAAATATATTTCGACAAGACGCGACTTTACACTGCGATGAGCAATGCAACATTAAGTCGGTGGGTTGCATGAAATCACGTTCTGTAAAATCTTACTGGATCTTTTTAAATTATGAAAACGTGTTGAGAGTTCGTTACACTGCTTCATCTCTTTATACTAACAGCACAAGGAAGCGTTGGTTATTTATATTTTGGTAAAATTTTTGTCAATTTAAAATAATTAATTTTTATGTCTGATGAGATAACTAGTATCAACATTTTATGTAAAAAAAACTCTATGTTGTTTTTAAACATAATATTTTCTTTGATTAAATCAAGGTATTTAGATGTTTTTAATAGGAAGGCCAATTAAATTTTCCCAGGGTTTGTATTACTATAGCCGCTATAACAACATAAAAAAAGTTGAAATTAAAGGGGTTTTCATACAAGAAACGTCTTATTTCGGCGTAAAGTAATAAATATAAGTTGTAGCTAAGTCGCTAAGAAACACTGTCTTAACGACTTTGATGCTTGCTCGAAAGTCAAGACGAAAGGCGAACAAGCGAGAAATGGTGTGAGAAAAGGCATTTTATACACTCTTCATTACTAGTCTCAGCATTTTGCCAAACAAAATAAACAAAAAAGAACTCTTGGAATTTTGTCTACATTTTACAAGAAAAAACACAGCGGTTTGATAAACAGAACATTTCCTCTAGACCTTTATCAGCATACAGATTGCTATAAGCTCCAACATTTTTGAAGCAGCTTATATGTCTTATATCATAGGAACAGATGGCATATTGCGCTTTATCAAGATGAGGGTTCAATACGATGGGGGCTCAAATATATCTGTATCTTTTTATATTACAATCTTTCTTTTCATAGTATTCGGAAATCGGTTATGTCTATTATGAATATTTGTTTTTGAATTGTGCATATATTTTTTGGAGTTTTTCTTAGATGTATTTTTATTTAGAAATATTGGTGCAGTAATTGCATTAGTCGTGTTTTCGTCGTATTATTTTTTTTTGTTTGCGGACAGTTTAGTTTCGGGAGAGATTAAAGATATTATCTTTTTATTTTTATTGACTCAAATAAAATTATATATTACTAGCTTGCCGCCTGCGACTTTGTCCGTGTGGTTTTTAAAGTCAAACCCGATTTTCTCTTTGGGATTGAATTTTGAAAAACCCTAAAATACGTGTTTTATAAATATTGACTAATTTTATTTATTTTCAAGTGAATCGGATCAAAAGATAAAAATATTCTATACAAACTTTGCAACCCCCTAACTCCACTTGGGGGTTAAATTTGGCAAAATCATTTTTTAAACGCCGTCCACTTTATAAACCTAACAATATATCAAAATTTAAACTTCATAGCTCGAGTGATTTGGGGTGGGTGGTGATGAGTCAGTCAGGGCATTTCTTTTTATTATAGACTACGTCAATTGTAATCTTACTTTTATTATGCATTTGTGTGTTTATTGGTTTTATACTTCATTTAGACAGAAAAGGAGCAACAGATCGACGAGAATTTTTGCTTAATAATTATTTATGGAGCGCACAGTAACATAGGTTCAGCGTAACCTGAGAAAAACAAAATTGATAAACAAGAAAAACCACACAAAAAACTCTGGAAATTGTTTTATAAAAACATGTCGATATCCAGTTATAAATGTCAAACGTTTAATTCGATGTCAAATGTCTATAACAGTCTTTTTAAAATTAATACACTCAAAGCCACGGGCGGAAGCAAGTGAGTTTACGAAATCATAATTTCTATTACAACCGAAGAAAACTTTATGTTCCGCCCGTTAACCGTGAGTTACCGTGTTGCTCTGCCAAAGCGCAACACAATGTGAACGAGTGCCTTCTGCTCCCATATTAAAGCAAATACTATTGCTAAACGCGAACATTGCAATAACTCAACGCGTTCGGAATTGAATTCCAGACCATTCAATCGTAAATTCAAACAACTACACTATAGTTACTGTAAATTCAATTAAAATTGCACTCGTGCCGCCATCGGTTTAACTAAACGATTTGTTGATGTCAATACAGTCAAGTCCGTATATGGAAAAATGCTTGCTTTGCCTGTTAAAAAGAATGATTTTACTGACTTTTTAAGAATCTCGCAAATACAATTAATTCATCACTAGCGTACCGTGCGATCACTTTACCAACTAAGCCACCAAGTCCTACCCCGTTTCAGTTAAAATTACGAATCTGTTTCTTAATGCCATATTGGCGTGTGGTATCTACCGTAGTACTTTACACACGCTGTAATTATTTTAATTTAATAAGCAAAACATTGTGCATAAACATGTAAAATATGCATAAATTATAATGATTCTACTGTCAATAATACTAGTTGCTTTGAAAATTTCTATAATATTATTAACCTAATAATTTTCCCTGTTGTGTGTAGGTAGTGTCGGGGCATAAGATTAGCACTTACGCTTCTCTCTCTGCGTGTCGTAAAAGTGTATTGATGATGGCCGCAGTGATCAACACCTAAGGGAAGATGCTTTGGCGGTGGTTATCAGGTAACACCTTATTTTTGTCATGATCCTTCCAGACAAAGCCTTGCCGCCAAGCGACTAGTCACGTTGCGATATCGTCCTTGCCACTTTAAGACCACTTATGTGTCCCTTTGGCGAAATAACTTTTTGAACCCCTTTTGCCATCAGGTGGTTTCTTCAGGGCTTCTGACATAGCCTTACACGTTACATTTAATTCGCACATGAATCCAAAAAGTTAGAAATGCATGCCTGGGTTTCGAATCTACGACATTTGACTTGGCAACTGTCATACCACTAGGCTATCATTGCTTCTATATTTTTCAGAATAAAAATAACACAAAAATGAATCGATATCGTATTTTTCCACTTTATTTTTCTTCATAATCGAGTAAAAATAAAACCGTACCCAATTCACAAAGTTATAATGTACGTGACTCATAAATATTCACTGACACGAGAGCTTAAAACGTAAACAAAAACACCATTATCTGACAACATCAATAAGCCGTCAATAACACTCCATAAGTCCTTCGCTTACAAAACTGAACAAAGTATTCTACTTCCGCGTCAAGTCGATAATTATATTCCTTATTGTAACTGTCAGCCCGTATATCCCATATGCTCTTTTATTTATTTATTTTTTGAGGAAATATTGTGAAGAGTTTATTATTAATCTTTTAATAAACCATAGGTACATTATGATATAATTATCTCCCTATAGTGTCTTAAGTCTTACTGTGCGGTATCGTCTATGACCGTTGGTTGGCCAGTCAGAGATCTCAGTTTGAATCCAAGGCACGCAGTTCAGACTTTTCTGTTATGTGCTGTACACGTAGTGTCTAATCTATCGCGTCATCTTCTACACCGTCTCGCTGTCTCAGGGGCTCCACGTGATGGTGGTCACACAGCTCATTAGACATTAGAAAATAAATAGATTTTTATGAACAGTGCCTTTGAGTACTTTATTTACAGGCCAATTGATAGATTTAATATTAAAATAAATAAGTAGGTAGTACTACACCTGAAATTATTTAAATAAAATTATATTTTATTCAGTTAGTTGGACGTGCAAAGACGTCTTCAGATGGATCAAATACTTCAATCGCGAACATTTGAGATAAAAGAAAAAAATAAAATTGCTTCTTTCTTTGTAATAAGAGGTAAGTAATTAAACATATTTTTTCTGAAAAACCCTGAGCACGTGTGGGCTTTATCTTTGCGTTCCTTATGTTAATAGCGATAAGTAGATTGTGATGACGAGCGTAGGTATTGAACTATGAAACACGAGTAAAATTTAATACCTATACTCTAATAAATATCATAATAATAAAGTGACCATAATCCTCCTGACCGAAAGTCGGTCAGTCTCAAAATCAGATAGTACGGCAATCCGACAAGACCGCAGAAGATCAGGACTATGCATGGAGGATGCATGCTTGACTGCTGTCTCTTCGGCTTGGGGATGGCAAACGGCCGGCATACCTACTAAAACGCATAGTGACGGGAACGCAAGAACGCGATCCGCATACTTACATATAGCATTTTTATTGATTAAATTTATTTAGATTAGGATTAAATAAATTTATTTAGACTCATGTGGTATGCATAGCCGTTGATGGGCCAGTCAGTCATACCAGGATATAGGATATAATCAAGTGGTGTATAAAGTAATTCATCATCTGTCTAGCCTTTTTCCCAACTATGTTGGGGTCGGATTCCAGTCTTATCGGATGCAGCTGAATACCAGTGTTTTACATGGAGCGACTGCTTATCAGACCTCCACAACCCAGATACTGGGTTACATGATACCCCTTGGTAAGACTGGTTGTCAGACTTTCGGGATTCTGACTACCCGTAACAACTGTCAAAGATCTACAATTGACAGCCGGGGCCAACAGCGTAACGTGCTATCCGAGGCACGGAAAGTGATAATTAATTTATAATACGCATATAACTTACGAAAAGTCAGAAGTGCGCGCCTTGGGTTTGAACCCGAGACCTCTGACTTGCCAGTCAAACGGTCATACCATATAAAGTAATTGAATCACGAAATAAAAATGAATGACTTTAATAGTGATTACTACAGCTTTTATGTGTACGAGTATGATGTAGGTACAACAAAAATATTATTTGTATCAGCATCTTATTAGATAAGATTTACTGATGCCCATTTCCTTAAAATTAACTCCGACGAGTAACGATATTTTTTCATAGGACAGTTTACGAGTATTCACAATATCCAGTAAAAAGAAATTGCTTGTAACATTATCGTTTTCAACATTGTATCCAGATGCAAGCTTTTCATACTTTTTAAGCCAATATGTTTTTATCTTTTATGAAACACCTAGCTAAAACGAAAAAGGCTAACATAATAGTAGGAAGGGGAACTTTCAGACGCGTTAACAAGATATTCGTAAAGAATTTTTGTAGTGGTAGCTACTTTTATATTGAATTTGTTTACATTAGTTAAATAGCGATCTAGTGACATTGAATTCCTGCACTGGATTAAAATAAAATTGTGAGGTCCGCGACGCTGCCGCGACTACACTCGCTCTTGAAAATAGACTCGTTTGGGTCCGAAACTAGTCGGGCATTCCCGAAATCAATCCGTGAGTAAAGCCGTTAGTATTTAATATTATACACTAAAATACCTAAGTAAATAGCCTTAATGCATTATAAAATGTTATACAACTCAAAATGAATTGGTTAAGACATTGAAACTTTTATTTAATTAAATATAAGGGGGTTACCAACAGTACGAACAAGTAAAACTGTGAGTTAGCAAATAGATTTGTAGCTACAGCGATTTTCAATTGTCCTTGCGCCCTCGCCATTGTTAGCAGTCTCCGGGCTTTATTTATTGCTCCGTGGACCATTGTGTTACTGCTCGAAATTGTAATTAGTTACTGCATGTTTGTTTTTAAAGTGTTGATTGATAGTTGTTGAAATTTCTGTTGACATCACTGATGATATTGGTTTTATAAAATAAAAAATCAGATATAATCCTTCCTATTACTACTAATATTATAAAGTTTGTGAGAATATTTGATACTTTTACACGCAAAAACTATTTTGATGAGACTTTTCAGCTTATACATAAGAATAACACACAGGCTACAATTCATTAACATACAACGCGCGCAAAGTCGCGGACAGATGGTAGTAAAATATAAAGGTGCAAAACATAGCTACGATGTGTTTCCTCAGAGCAAAATGAATTTTGAGAAAGCAAAAATCGAAAAATACATTAAAAATGAAAAAGACATCAGAAATGAACAAGGATATATAGGTTATATCAATTTTAGAATCAACAGTTATTTTATCCAATAAATATAACCTTAGGCTCACTAGATATTTTTTTTTCTTTCAGTTTCATTTTGAATTGAAAACCGTTTTTCAATTATCATTGAGTTTCTTTCATCAATCTAGGTAAATTATTTTTGATTAGAGTAGAGAGGAGTTAACCTTCAACTATGAACTTAATCTTTTAACACTTTTACAGAGAACAAATAGGTTTGGGTTCGTAACTCAAGGCTCTTGGTGTAATAAGTATTATTATAAGCCTCTTGGTGTGCTGAAGTTAATTTTTTAAGTATTTTTGGTGCCACCCATACAGCACTACAACCTAGCTGGGCCGCTCCAAAGCGGGCTTTGCTCTAAGCCCAGAAGACCAGCACTTGGCTTCAGCGTGGGGATCCACGGCTATACCAAAGAATATAATTATAATTTAAACTAACGTACAAAGGATAGATGGAATTCACAATTTCATTTTAATTTTATTTTCGATTTAATTTATAATTAGGATAGTTTTTCATTATATCCTATTTATATTTTTGTGAATTATGTCAAAGTTTAAATTTCAAATATCGCGTCGCGGTTTCATTTCAAAATGTAAGCTATCTTTAAAATACAGCCGATATAACCTAAAAGATTTTCAGCGTCTGTCTTTGACATGGTTGCCAATAAATTGTCTGAGAAATATTACTTTCAGATTTCTATCTGCTAGATAAAATTTAACTATACATTTCAACGGCAGGAACTTGAAATGGACAACTACATTTTTTTCAAAATAATTTTATTACAATAATGATTTGAAAATTGTTGTATAAAAAAGAAGAGTCAAAAATGTTCATACTATAATTAATTTTTATTTATTAAGTACTAACTTTAAACCTTCAAATAGCGAGAAATGAGACAAAAAACGAAATAAATTGTTTCTGGACGCCCGCAACATTGCGGGAGCCAAAGGTTATACAATTATTTTATTATTCACATTCTAAATCAACTTACTATTTCCAGTAAACCTAATAAATAAAAGTAAAAACTAATATAATATTATGCTACTGTTTGTGTGTATGAAAATGGATCTTTTAGAACGGTCTCTTGAAAAAAGAAGTACAAACATTTTTACCCGACTATCAAGGAAGGGTTTATGCAAACACTAGAATTCCAAACTTTTTTTCTTTCTACTACAAAAATTTGAAACTTTAGTTTTGAAGATATATCTGTTTTTTTTTCAGCTACTGTAGGTTTTGTTACCAGTATCGCAAAAGAAATAAAATACCAGACAACACTTTTTTGTTAGACACGTCTGAATGGTTTTTGCTTATTGATGTATTGTTGTAGGAGTAATGTTCAAGTCATTGTACTGCGGAGTTTTTAGCGGGAGAAAGTATTTTTAGGTTTTTTTTTTTAAATCAAATGCGCAGCTGTATGTCAACTTCAGAAGTTATTAAGTGATTTTCAATTTGTGCTTTAGTGTCTGGTATTTTTTTTCTAATGAATATTTTTCGTTATTTCAGAGTTCAATGAAACCTTAATAGTCGTAACAACATTATCATATCGATCTGAATATCGCCACGGGATTGGGCAAAAGTGTATTGAATACCCTCACCTTAAGCAATCAGCATGAAAATATATTAGCATTGCTAATTGCATTGTTAATTAAGGTTTCAAATTTTGTAAGAAAAAATAATTTTGTAACCAATATGTTACATCTGTGCAACATTGTATTCTAACTGCTAAGTTAAACACGCTAGCCCTCTAGTCCTTCTAGTTACATGTATCATGTTATGTTCCAGAATAGGTACATTTAAGGTTTCGAAATGCCTTTACCAGCCTAAAAACAAACTAAACAACACAAGATTTACTTTCCATATCAAACAGTACTTCATCAAAACAGAAAATTAGTATACAAACATATACAAAAGTATTCAACAACTTGTATCGACGATCGTTCTTGTTGCGAACACCTAAAACGTTTCTCCCGGCATTTCGTGAGAGTTGTTAACAAACTTTGACTTGCCTCTGAAAATATTTACAGTACCAAAGTATTGTATTCTTAAGCAGCTAGTTTCAAAAGCTTTTATTAAAACTCTTTCACGTACAAAAAATATGAAAAATGAAGACTGTTTTTTCTAAAGGAGTAAAATTTATAATATAATTATTTAATAAGCTAACACGGCTTTATCATGTATAAAAAATCACTAATAAAATTTATATTTCTTGTGTGTGTTGTTTTTATTGCCAAGTTAGTCGGTTTTAATTGTATATTATATTCTACATCGCTTTTACAGAATTATTTTTTTCTACCAAAATTCCAAAACTATAGTAAATGTTATATATTTTAAACAAAATCTTAAATAAAGTTATTTAAATAACATTACCCGAGAATAAGACTGTAATTTATACGATCTGGGAATAACACTCTATCGACCTTGGATTGTAATTGCAACCTCATCCTCAGTTTTTAAGAGCAGTTACTTAATATTACGATAAAACTATCAGGGATGTCGACAAATTTTTGAAACAGTTTTTATTTTTATAAGCAGACTTGAATTAACACGAAAAATATAATAAAAATAAGAAAATATCATAAACTTCGTAGAAAAATTGTATAAATCACGGCTCGCTAATTAAGCTCGCGATCTGTCAAAGTCTATGAGGCTTACTTAAAAGATTACGGATTAGGGCTTGTGACGTCCCTCACTCTGAAGGGTTTTCATGGTTAAATGGGCAATAATCAAAGATTTTTTATTTCATTACAGATAATATTATTTTTTTAGTTCTTTATTACTTACATATCTATACTTATAAAACAGTACCGTGACTGACTGACAGACAACGCACAGCCTAAACCGGTGGACCTAGACACTTGAAGATTTGAGACAATATTCTTTAAGTACCCTAGGGGTGCACCAAGGAAGGATTTTTGAAAATTCCACCTCTAAGTGGGTAAAAAAGGGGAAAAAGGTTTGTATGAAAGTCCGTCTTTTTTGAATTAAATGTACAAAACTTGATATGCAGCTTTTTGGTTGATAAAATAAAAGACGAGCATTGTTTTTTTTACGCTTGAGTGGATAAAAAAGGGGGCGAAAGTTTGTATGGAAAATTTGTTATTTATTGCTTTATTGCTGATACTATTATTGCTGTGGCGTTCAAAATGCGTTCAAAATAATCTTATTTTGAACGCATTTTGAACGCCTATCTATCTAGACATGTATAAAAAAATTACTCAATAAACAATTAAAACACGACAAAAAATATTATATTGTTTTTAATAATAGGTACGGCAGACACCAAGTAACCGCCTTGCGTTCAACGTGTTAATTAATATTACACCGTGTTAATTGAAAGATAGTAACGTTGTTAAAATAACTGTTTCGAAACTATTACCCGTACGCTGGCACATAATCAGTTTTCCGGACATTAGCTCTATAATATATATATATAACATTTACAACATTTAACTGCAACGTGTGAAATTTTACAACGCGTCTTTATCGTCTATTACAAAAAGAAATTCCGATTAAAACTTTAAGTAAGGTAAGTTCAAATGTATAGATTTGAGTTGGAAAGTTAGCAGATAGATTTTAACTGACTTCCAAAAAAGAGAAGATTAATAATAATAATAATAAAACCCCCCCCACCTAACCACCGGTAGCTTGGACCCTGTTCCCGATACCGGTGGGCTACTATATTTTATATTTTTAAATGTATATTTTTATTTTTTTTATATATATTTAAAAATGTATTTTATATGTATAGAAAATAAATGAATGGAATGATAATAATAATAATAATAATAATAATGGCAACACCAAGTGGCAGAATGTCAAAAATTGCACTCAAGATTACTTTATAACAAAATTTGAATACAATCTAAAAATAATATAATATCATGTGCACCACAACAAACTTCAGTTAAATCCTCAACTTTTTATATAAAAATCATAAAATAAACAATAGTTACAATATGATTATAATCAACGAAAATGTGGTGACAGCTAAGTAATGTCATTTGAAATGAATTATGATGATGATGATGCCGAAAGGATGCATGAGGAATTATGTTGACGAGAGCGGCCACTAAAAAGCTATGTGCACAACTATTATCTCCGGACTCGTCGCTTGGCTCCGCTCCGCCGCCGTCGCCATGTCGCCGTCGAACATCGCTGTCGCCGATGGCTGCGGACGTGTTGAGCTCAAGTGACGAGTATTTCTCCCCGCCGACGTCGCCAACGCCTGTACGTCGGCAGGGGAGACGCCGGCCGCCGGTAGGCTTAGGGCCTCGAGACCCACCGGTCTCTGATAGGGTCCCCGCTGCCGGTGGTAGTGTGCAGCGCATGCGATGGAATCAATCCATTAATGAAAATGTCATGCGCTCATACTTTGGGGCGACAGAGGGAGGAACCAACATGACAGTGTATCGTGCTAGGATGCTGCCTTTGTTTCAGGCTCTTGAACCGGCTATCAACGTTTCGGCTCAACGACTGTCGGATCAGGCGCGCGCTATTCTCCGTGGACACATGCTGGATGACGCAGTGCTTGATCGGTTACGCTCTGAGATACAGTGTAACCGTGTCGTCTCTGCCTCGGCGCCGCCTGGGGTACAGCCGCATGCTTCACATGTGGCTTTGCCTCAGGTTTGTGCCGCTGAGGAGGACGATGACAGGGTTACACAGGTAAGTACCCAGTGCAATAATTTACTGAGGAGCACTTTGGAGGAGGCTATTGGTGAGTTTCGCTCTATGCCGATTGAGCTTAGACCACGTTTACCTCGTTTGCCCATGCACAAAAAAAATAGAGCGCTAATGTGTGCTCTGGACGCGTTGTTGTCAGAATATTTTGACAACAGTGTGGATCTCGGCGATACGCACTCAATTTTGTACTGTGCGGCGGTTGCGGCTTGTCGTGTGGCTAATGTTAGATTTCCGGATTCTAACAGAGCTACACGACAGAAGTCTGCGATACCTGCATGGCAGTGCAGAATTGAGCGTCGTATTGACCAATCCAGAGCGCTCATTGGCAAGCTCATCTGCTTCAGGGAAGGCAATACTCGTCCTAGAGTGATGCGCTTCGTGAGGCGGGCATTCTTGGGGACTGATGTCAGTCCTCAAGACTATATGTCTCGTGTCACGGAGCGTATTGATTTCCTGAAGCAGAAAATTTCTGCATGGGCAAGCCGTATTCGGCGGTATAAGCGGCGCGTTGAGCGATACTCTCTTAATCGCTTATTCCAGAGTGATCAAAGGTGGGTTTATCGGACTTGGGAGCGACCCGATCATGGTGTGATTGAGGGGTGCCGACCGGATGATGATGCTATGATTGCATTCTGGCGCAGCATTTGGTCGGTGCCCGTCGATCACACCGAGGGTGATTGGATGCGGGATGTTGAACGTGTATGTGAGCAAATACCAGAAATGGGGGCTATAACCATCAGCCCCTTAGACGTGACCAGTGCAGTCCGTCCGTTGCCCAATTGGAAGTCTCCGGGGCCGGATGGACTGCACAATTTCTGGATTAAATGGTTGCGCAGCTCACACGCTTGTTTGGCATCCCAATTTCAATTATCTATTGAATCTGGGTCGTTACCTCAGTTTTTAACAACAGGAATAACCCACCTGCTCTATAAATCAGGTAGTACTGCGGAACCCAAGAATTATAGGCCGATTACTTGTTTGCCAACGGTCTATAAACTTCTTACATCTATTCTGAGATCAAAGATTAACTATCATATTGATTCCAATTTAATAATGTCAGTATCTCAGAATGGATGTAGGAGTGGATCCCGTGGTACTAAAGAGCTACTCCTCATTGACATGGCCATTAACCAGCAGGTTCGCCGTTCCCGAAGGAATTTGTCAACATGTTGGATAGACTATAAGAAAGCCTATGATTCGGTGCCGCATACATGGCTTATGAGGGTAATGGAGCTGTATAAAGTAGATTCAGCTCTAATTGCCTTCTTAAGGTCATGTATGGGGCAATGGATGACAGTACTTCGCTATCCAGGATGTGGGCAGATCCTTGGAAACGGTGAACCGATTAAGATACAACGGGGTATATTTCAGGGTGATAGTCTCAGTCCGTTGTGGTTCTGTTTGGCCCTGAATCCTCTCAGCACTTTGTTGGAGGAGTCAGGGCGGGGCTTTCGGTTGAGAAGAGGAGGTCGGATTATATCTCACCTCCTTTACATGGATGATTTAAAATTACTTGCCCCCAACAATTCACATTTGATAAAGTTACTGAAAGTTACAGAAAATTTTAGTAACGCTATCAAAATGGAATTTGGTGTGGACAAGTGTGCAGTCATGCATGTGATACGAGGTGAGATAATGGAATCCGAAGGAATTCAACTCTCGGATTCCATTCACCTTCGACCGCTCTCTTCAACCGAGACTTACAAATATTTGGGTATGTCGGAATCATTGGGTATCAGTCAGGCTGACATGAAGCAATCATTGAGGGATCGCTTCTTTGGACGCCTGACAAAGGTTTTTAAAAGCTTTTTGTCAGGTGGAAATAAGGTGCGGGCCTTCAATGGTTGTTCGGCATACTCAAGTGGACTCAGACTGAGCTAGATGCCTTGGATAGACGAGTCCGCACACTGTTGACTTCATCCCGGTTGCATCATCCTCGATCGTCGGTAATGAGATTGTACATCCCGCGAAAGTGTGGGGGTCGAGGCTTTCTTAATGCTAAGACCCTCCATAATCGTGAGGTGTGCAATCTCAGAGAGTTTTTTCTTAAGGCCGACGGAGGGATGCATCGGGATGTTGTCACGGTTGATAAGGGACTTACCCCGTTGCATCTGGCTAAAGAGAATTGGAGTATGCCTGTAATATTGGATACAAAGGATCGCATGGAGGTATGGCAAAGCAAGGAGCTCCATGGGCGCTATTATCGGGCCCTTCACGATCCCGATGTAAATTTCCTAGCGTCCGTGGCCTGGCTACGTTCTGGTGACCTATTTGGGGAAACCGAAGGTTTTGTTTGTGCAATTATGGACGAAGTTATCATGACGAATAACTATCGGAAATATATTGTGAAGGATGGCACAGTGGACATATGTCGGGCATGTCACTGTCCGGGAGAGTCTATCCGTCACATAGTTTCTGGTTGTTCTCGTCTTGCTAATGGAGAGTATTTGCACAGGCACAACCTGGTGGCTAGAATAATTCACCAGCAACTTGCTTTGAGATACCATCTTCTGGATTCAGAGGTACCATATTACCGGTATACACCCGACCCAGTTCTCGAAAATGGTCTTACCACTTTGTACTGGGATCGGTCTATCATCACTGACAGGACTGTTATTGCTAATAAGCCTGATATAGTGGTGATAGATCGAGCAGAGCGCCGCGCAGTGATTGTTGATGTCACCATCCCGCATGACGGGAACCTCGTAAAGGCCGAGAAAGATAAACAAATAAAATATCTAGATTTGGCCCGCGAGGTTGTCGACATGTGGGATGTGGACTCAGCTGTCATTGTGCCGATAGTCGTTTCAGTCCATGGTTTAATACCCAAGAGCCTCGATCAACACCTTAAGAGGCTCTCGTTAGATGGCTGGATAAAGGGCTTGGTGCAGAGGGCGGTACTCCTGGACACGGCTCGCATTGTCAGGAGGTTCCTTTCTCTGGAGCCCTGACCGCCGGTAGCTTGGACCCTGTTCCCGATACCGGTGGGCTACTATATTTTATATTTTTAAATGTATATTTTTATTTTTTTATATATATTTAAAAATGTATTTTATATGTATAGAAAATAAATGAATGATAATAATAATAAACCCGCAGGGCAGCTTGTGGCGAGCTGTTGGGCAGTAGCGACCCCACGGACCTGACGCTCCCGGGAGAACTCTTGTTCCTCATCTCTGGCTTGCCTTAATTGGCCGGTCAGAGTGAGCACTGACGAGGAAGAAGGCTCCCACCTCTCTCTTGCCTTTATTGGCTGGTTTGAGTGGAGATTCGCAAGAGCAAACGTGCTCGGGGGAAGGAAGTATTCCAGTAAGATGCTGGTAGGGATCTTGACCGTACTTCCGGGATTGTCCTGATAGCCGTGGAATACCGCTCCACTCCTCAAGCACCTCAAAATATGTTTCCCCCTTGTCGCTACGTCACTATGTGCTAGCGGCCGTTTTCGGGGGCCCATTTACTGAGTGTGCAAGTCACCCCCTGCCAATTTTATCCGTGTTTACAACCATTGGACAGGCAGGGGCCATAGTTTTTCCATAGTCTCGGTACCTAGCCCACGCAACCAATCCAAACCCATAGTCCAATATTTTTTTATTTTTCCATGACCAACAATAATTCTACACCAACCGGGGGTTGTCCTTGGGTGCACTTGCCTAGTGCATATAGGGATAATCGCCGGTTGGTGTCTCATTCCATATTTAGTTTTTCTTAAAGGGCCTCTGCGAGTTGGCTTCGGCCCCTCGTACGCCTCTAAAAGGTCCAGGACCTCAGGGTCTTGAGATATATAAATATATATAAAAATAATAATAATAATTTATTAAAAAAAAAAAATCTTGCATTACAGAATATACATGGACAAAATTTGCTTAGGTATATTATGACACTTGCCTGAACTAGGAAATTTAAATCCTGTATCTCAGGCGCGAAAGTACTAATAAAATTTTACATTTAAAAATCTTTAAATAATCACTAAATAATATGTATAAATAAGTGTAAAAGGTATAACTGTTAATTAATCATATAATCCTATACAATATATACGTATTTGGTAAGATTATTAAATCGATGGTCATATTTTTCAAATAGGTGAATCAAATTGCTGTTTGTACACTTATTACGCCATAATTAACCGGCCGATTTCAAAGCACCTTAATCAAAGATAATGGATTTAACATGACATACTATTTGCTTTGTTATTGTGCCAAATATGTAATTCGGAGCATGTTATAAAAATCCGTGCCCCGGGAAAGCCCGTTTAGCCTTTGACACGTTAAGCGGTCATAAAGATCTTTGACAGTTGGTACAGGGAGTCAGCACCCTCACAAAATCATGACAACTGATTTAACTTTAGAATAGGTATTGTATCAGTTTGGATAGCAGGGGTCAGATAGGTAGTCACTCTGTAGAAAACTAATGTTCAGCTGCATCTGGTCAGATTAGAAGCTGATCACAACAAGGTTTGGGAATAAAAAGGCTATGAAGGATGGAATTTTGGATCGAAAGTTGTACCAATTTTAATTTAATTAAAAACCTAAGTTGTGTTTTCCAAACATTCCTGTCCATCCAATGATTGATTGGAAAGTTGCCGGTGTACAACATCAACAACATGTGACATGTTACATGTTTTATTTATTTATGTTTTTAATTTAGTGTACAATATTAGGAAGTATTCTGCAATATTATATTCATACAATTAACCAAGTGCATAAGTACTTAGTGCAGAGTCTTGGTATCTGACACAGCCCATTCAAAAGATCCTCAATGCATCCTTCAGCAAACGTTGTAGAATATTCTATCTGTTAGGCTTTGCAGCTTTTCAACTCAGGCTTTCATAAGAAGGGAGACAAAGAGGAGTAATCCTGGGAGTCTCTGCAAAAGGAGCGTAAAAGGCTCCGCGTTGATTATGGTACGTACGTCTGCTATTAAAAGACATGTGTTAAAAGAGGTCTGAAAAAGTTTGGTAAATCGTGGTTTGGTAGCTTTTGGTAGATATGTGTTGGTAGTGTTTTGGTAAACGCAGCTCTTTTGCTTCGTTTTGTTCGCAGTTACATAAAGACATCGACTTTAAAGCAACTGCAACTGAAGTCGTACAATGCCATGTTACAACTGTTCTCTAAATGCAAAGTTAGACATGTTAACCCTCTAGTACTTAGCACAAGAGGTAGATGTAACTACCGTCCGAGATGGTTGAATGTAGAAAAGACTTTCGATAGCACGGGTGGGGTTACGGATAGTTTATTGGCATGCATGGCAGAGCAATTGGGGGCTTTACCTAGTAGGTCGCGGATTAAGATTTCACTCGTAACAATTTTTAATTTTTACAAAATTTCGAACTTTAAGACACGATAAAACTGCAGGCACCTGAAATTCCGATTGAGTTCTAAACTAGTCGGTTTCGGTCCTTAAAATAAACACGAAAGTAATCCAAAATAACATAATATAAACAAACAGCTGTTAGTTTCAAATCTTTCCGAAAAGCAACTTAAATGATTCATGTGAGTAAACGTCAGCTTAAGTCCAACCCCACGACTTACGGGTGATTTAGCATTAGAAATATTGGCGTATCACACACCGACTGGAGTCTAGGCGAATGACAGAAATAAGCAAAAAGGTTACAGCGACGCTCGTAATAGCTAATATCAACGTCTGGAGAACCTGCGTTTGTCACAGCTAGGTAGCAAGCAGGAGAAACAGAAGTATCAGTTCAATAAAATAATTAATTTTGGTTCTTAAGAACTATTAAGTCTTTACCACGCAAGCAGCAAGCAAAAGATAGCCTAATGGTATGACCGTTGGACGCCAAGTCAAAGATCGTAAGTACGAAACCCCAGGCATGCACCTTTGACTTTTTGGATTTATGTGCGTATTAGAAATTAATTATCACTAGCTAAAACGGTGAAAGAAAACATCGCGGGGAAGCCAACAAACACACCTGAGAGATTTTTCAACGATGTGTATTGCCATGTCAGAGGCCTATAGGTGGTTCAAACTCTGACTCCAGGTTGTTCATCAACCATACGATGAAGAAGAAGCTATCTTCTTATATATTATATCAAACATAGCCTGAAATAATTAAGACTAAAACAAAGTTGCCTTAAACTAAACTAAACTAAGTTTTTGCTGAGTTTCACTTAAATTTGTCTGTGCAGTACAGTTGTTACAAGTCGTCTGAAAGGGATATCCAGCTAATAATATTATAATTTACGAAATCATGCGAACGTATCAGCGAAGCTAACACGATCGACACGATATTTTCAGATGTTAAATATATTGTATTTAAATATATCCTTAAAATACATCATATAACTCTCTAGCTCTACACTATAATACTCAAAAACTTTAAAAACAAAACTTATTCAATTATAGTTTTGCAACGCGTTTTTTTTTTGCGCGGTTCCTAAAAAAGTTTGTGCATAGTGCTCTTAACATGCAAAACTAATGAAGCTTCGGCACGCAGACTGTGGCTATACTCCTAACTATGCAATGAATCTGTGCTACGCGTTTCTATGTTGCTACGTAACCGCTACGAACTCGTAGCAGATCTACGGTAGAGGCTACGCTACTAACAGTACATGAATAAAATTGTTCATTGGCTTCATTTTCAAACCTCACTTTTAGCTACAATATTAGTATAGTGAGAATAATTCTGCTTGTTGTCTGACGGTTCATTTCCTTACGGGACAAATTTAAAATGTAATCAATAGATATTTGTTCCGGTGCATTTATAAAGCAGGAGAAAAGGTATGTTCTCAACGAGTCATACTGAATCCTGTCACCCTATGACTGGTTCAGAAAAATATTCGCATAGAGTAACTAGTGTGACTGGAAGCGAATGTTTTATTCTCACCTAGTAATACTGGTACGTGAACAGTGTTACTCGTTCGGAAAAAAATAAAACCAACTTCAAAAGGAACTAAAAAGCTTGAAATAACTTTAAAATGTTTTGGAGTCGGTTCCAAGTCAAGTTCTTAATGAGAAAGTTAAAAAGGCTAAATCTTGAATTGGAACCGATTCCAAACGTTTTAAAGTTTTTCAAGCTTTTTAGTTCCTTTTGAAGTCGGTTTTATTTTTTAGAATAATAACTTTCGTGAGTCATACTTATACATTAAATATTGATACGGTTTTACTCACGTATTGATTTCAAGGAATGCCCAACTAGTTTCGAACTTTAACGGAGTCCATTTTCAAGAGCGGGTATATACGCGGCGCAGCGGCGCGGGCGTCGCAGCCCTCACTGCTGTGCCGCTCGCGCCCAGCGTTCGGTCGGCTTCTGCTCTCGCGCTACAACAACAAGTAAATATCGGAAATAAACATGACTAATAGATATAAATGGCCTTTACGTCTATATGAGACGATTTATGACGTAATGTCTGCGAGACAGTGTTTTGCGGAGCGCTAGCTGACAATAGACAAAAAAGACATAAATATGGGTGGCACCAACTACGACTAATTTCTCTTGTCAAATATGACAGTGACAGTTTGTGAGCATTCCTGCATCTTCTAGGGTGGGCAGCTGCTCCCCCTACCCCTGCCCGCACCTCCCTACGCCTTTGGCTATATCAGAGGCTATAAACATCGAAAGAAAGATGAGAGAACTGCCACGCTATTGTAAATAAACATACGAGTACCTTGTACAATTTCTTCAGAATTATATTGTTCAATAACTCGACACTTTCGTTATTTGACATTTTATTAATTCTGCTTCTTTTTCTTCTTTGGTTCAATTCAATTTTTATTTATAGCAACTGAGTCTTGATGATTTGAACCCATAAAGGAAGTACTCAGTCAACGTTTGAACCGGACGATTCTGCCAATGTCAGAGGTGATGGAGGAGCGTGCGAACTACAGCGTGATTAAGAAGGATTATTTTTCTATGTCAATAAGTCATGTCGGTTTATAGCCAAAGGTAAAATTTTTCTCCATGTTTTTTAAAATACATAAAAAATTCGACTCAGTCAAAAGAGTTTTTATCTCTCAGTTTAAGGTTATAGACAATCAATGAGATTTTTTTGTCCCCCCGTTTTTAGATTTGGAACCTTTAAAACAAAACTATACCTTCTTCCGCATTCGAGAGTGCGCGCGCGCTGGATCTAAACACAAACAATGTCATGCCCTCATGGCCTTACGTTATTTACGTCTTATTTATGTCTCTAATACCAAATATTTTATCGACATTCACACCATTCAAGTGTTTGAAAATTGGTAGGACTGTACTTTTATTGCATTGATCGTTAGGATCAATTATATTATAAAGATAAAATCTCTCTAATGTCAAATAAACGTCAAATACACACCAAGTGGCCCAGTACACGTTGGTCCAATATATTTGACAAGCATATTGGGCCAACGTGTACTTGGGGCTTTATAGAATTCCGAACGTCCGCCCTGTTGAAGCCCTGTATCAAAACATCCAATCCACTGTATCAAAAAAAAACTAGATATTATTAGAAATTTAACAATATGTATTAATAAGAATATTAATTATTACATTACAAGTGATACTAAAACGAATTACCTACATTCATACACATCTATTCGTAGATTCGTTACTTAATAATTATGAATATTAATATATTATGCTTTGTCTAGAAGTCTATCTTTACAATAACAGTACTTATTCAGATGCGGATGGGTGGCTTGTATACAGCTGGCCTCATTGCCGTACCTGAAATAATATGACATGACATTTACAGAAGAAACAAGTGAACTGAATTGTCATGTTGTTGTCGGACTCTGACCTGAAAATGCAAAGTAGACCGAAAAATTCTAATTTGCGTTCGACAGTCGCCCGGCTGCTGTTAGCTGCATTGAGTGTATGCGGGGTGGTTGAGCATTCGTACGTTAATTTTTCCAGACTCTTTTTTGCCAAACTGTACTTACTATTTAAATTAAAATAAGTTATTCAGTTTTAGATTGAGATATGTTAAATTTGCCGCTCTTTTATATAGACAGCTTTCGTTACCCAGACTCTATCGTTGAATACAAATTAAATAACTTACGCATTAACCCTTGATATCTCATTCCGATTAATCATATGGCCTTCCGTGCGAGGAAAGTAGGATATTGTCCCTTCGAATACACTTCCACCAGGGCTCATCACAATCTGAAATATAAAACTATCGTCAGATAAACACTATGACAGAGTTGCGTTAAGTCATATTCGAACATGCCAGATTCGAAGTATCGAACCCACACTCACGTGTTTGTAAAGCGGGTCCGTAACCACTACGCCATCACGACATCTAATATCTGCCTAAACATCATCATCATCAGCCTGTATTTAAGTTCTCTGCTGAACACAGGTCTCTCCTAATCGCAGATCGTAGGCGATCGCAGTAGCAGATTATTACTGTTATACAGAAAGAAGCTGCTGCTCATCCTCCGGATCTTTCACTTTGTCGCTTCTTACGACACCCTCAGGACGAGTAGGGGTCGTTCTATTCTTAGGCCGGAAACCACACGGCACGTAAACATACCTAAATATAGGTATAATTATTCGTCTTTACCTTAGCCTGGTAGTATTCTTTATCTGCCCTCGGTACGCCTACTTTTTTATCTACATCTTGCTGTAGCACCCATTCTATCGATGTGAGGCTTCTTTGCGCACATTTTGACCTGTATCAATAACATCTTTATCAAGCAATCAACTTGTTTTAAAGCAGCAGCCCTAGATCTAGGGGGAGGGGGGCAAGCCTGAGCCCCTTTGAAATAACGTCTTATAGGCCTGAAATTACACTATAAAATCCGAGATTTTCAAAATTAGGCTTGATTAGTTTCGTTTATGAATGACGTGGTCCTGACTATCTGTCTCACTCTAATATACGGGTATACTATCTCTTTTCTCTTATCGTCTGGCTATCTAGGAACTTAGGCAGGTATTTCTAAATCTATGATTTTGATGCATCAAACGACTAACGGCTGTTCTTTCCCGATGTTGTCGATATACTCTGCGAGTAGTCCAGAGACTTTCTTGTACATTGGGTCTGATTGTGACAAATTCTGCCACTTGGTACAAGCGCACCAGTGCAGCATCACACCTGCTTCACCACAGGTTCGAGACTTGGGGATCTAAAATATACATTATGATAGGATAAATAGGTAATAGTAAAGTGTTAAAATAAAATAATTTAAAACCCTCGACACAAAAATCTCAGTTTATTTCGCTAAGAACACTATCGATCAAGTTACCTTTCAAATAAATAAACTAAATCAAAATCGGTGCAGTCGTTTTAGAGCTACGACTCCACGAAATAGTCTTGGCTATCTAACTCGCTCTAACAAATGGGTATAGTATGTTTTTTCTCTTATTGACTGTCTATAAATGAACGTAGATACGTAATTCTAAATCTAAGGGTTGAATTCAGTTACCGGTTTCAGCAAACTCATGGCTCTGGGTATATCAGAACCTGGAACCGTGAATTGATTTATCTCGTGCTTCAAGTCCAGTACATCCAACACTGTAGCGTGTATATCAAAGGCTGTTGTAAGCACATCTGTGTTATGTTTGAAAAACGTCAACGCATCAGGTCTAAGTCTCTTAAGTTTCTCTGGCAACATGATGGCCATCAGAGGTAGACGCTCTTCTAACTTGCCTTGGTAAGTTTTACGGATACCATTGAATCTGAAATAATAATTATTTAGAGCAGCGTTTTCCATTTGCCGGGCCGCGACCAGTACAGGGCCATCGAAATAAAGTGCCGAAAGTTTGTGAGGATGGATGGATGGATCTTTGTTACTCTTTCACGCAAAACCTACAGAACGGATTTTGGTGAAACTGTACTTAAGTAATACATCAGAGTAACACATCATCTGCCTAGCCTTTTTCCCAACTATGTTGGGGTCGGCTTCCAGTCTTACCGGATGCAGCTAAATACCAGTGTTTTACATGGAGCGACTGCCTATCAGACCTCTACAACCCAGATACTGGGTTACACGATACCCCTTGGCAAGACAGGTTGTCAGACTTTCGGGCTTCTGACTACTCGTAACGACTGTCAAAGATCTACAATTGACAGCCGGGGCCAACAGTTTAACATGCTATCCGAGGCACGGAGAGTGATAATTAATTTATAAAACGCACATAACTTACGAAAAGTCAGAGGTGCGCGCCTTGAGTTCGAACCCTAGACCTCTGACTTGCCAGTCAACGGTCACCACCACTAGGCTATCACGACTCTCATCATCTATCATCATGTGTTATCTATCAGAGTTACACATAGGCTACAATTTATCAACACACAACAACAACATTTAACCAACCACGCGGGTGAAGCCGCTGGCGGAAGCTAGAATAGAACATAATTTCTACTGCACCTAGTTCCATGGTCTCCTAATACCATCACGAGAGTGTCTTCAAGTGTCCCCCTAGCTACCAGATTCTCCAGCCAGGAGACAAGGTATTCATCTGAAGTCGTTATCACATTGAAGTTATCGTGTGATATGGCTGCTATAAAAGTGTAGCAATATTTATTTCCATCCAGTTCCAGAAACTGTTGAAAAGAAAAAAGTTGGTCAAGTATATGTCATTGGTTCAATTTGGAATTTGCAAATCTTTATAGTTGCATAAAATTTAGTTTTGTGAATGCTCAAAGAGTGACGTAGTGGCTTACGGACCCACTTTGCAAGCACTTTCTTAATTAATCTAAGACACCACTGACTAACGGTGAAAAAAGACATCGTGAGGAAATCTGGACTTAATAGTCTGAAATATTAACCCGAATAGGAGCCGTTGGATGTTTTATAGACCTCTCTGTCAAATTTTTGGTGTCTACTACATCAGCCCCTGTATTTCCAGTCTATTGTAGCACAAAACACCGAGAGTTTTTTCGGTCGGTGTTTTGTGAAAAAAATTATGTAACCTAACTTAAATTATTCAAATACAAAGACGGCCAGCTTTTATTATTTTACGGTATATCGCAATATTCGTTTAAAGTGTGCGATAGTTATAGGAAAATAAAGACAAATGAGTAGGTATATGAGATAGATATAGGTACAAAGTATATATGTAAAATAAATTTATATGATTAAACAGGAATAGCTATTGTGCAAATTGATTACATTAATCGTACGATTAAATGTGCTGCAAATAATGAAATTGCAATGCGCAGAATGAAGCTGCAGAGATCACTAATTTGCTGACCATAATGAATATTTTGGCTCACTTGACAATAAATTAGTCCTTCATATAAATCTCTGTCAATTTTTGGTAAATATCCTATCTGCGTCTAGACTGTCTAGCCTTGTAAAACATGTAAAATATGTTTAAAAAGACCTGAGTGGTAAGATTCAGCATAAGCTGATACGTCGGAATAGCCCCGATACAATGTCTTTCAGGGTAACTTTTAAAATCTTTCAATTCAAATTTGGTCTCCTGCTGGAAGAACGCACGAAGAGAATGGTCCGCTGGTTGCTGAAGGAAACCATTAAATCGGTACTGGAATGTTCCAATATTTGGCATGTCTTCAAAATAAGCAGAACGATACCTGTACAGGGAATATCCTATTAAAATTGTGTTTATTATCCATTTTATTCCTTCATCATTTAAAATTTATTTCGAAAAGTATATCAGTCTAAATTTGCTTACCCATATCCCTTCAGTAAATGGAAAATAAAGTTCTTAGGATCAAGATAAACATCGTTGGATATACTCTTTCTTGCATCAATTTGTTCCGATTCGGCTTTACCAGTGAGGAGAGCAAACAAGGCTGGAGGAGTACCATCTCCTACCACGTTATAACTGAAATAAAAAAGCACTTTAATTACTATAATAATAATAATGCCATGTGGTTTCCGGCCTAAAAATAGAACCACCCCTACTCGTCCCACGGGTGTCGTAAGAAGCGACAAAGGGAAAGATCCGGAGGATGGGCAGCAGCATCCTTCTGTGTTACAGCAATCTTCTGCTACTGCGATCGCCAACCCCCTTGCCCAGCGTGGTGATTATGAGCAAATGCAAATTTCCAATGAGCGCACAATAGTGGCGCGGATTGGGAGAGGCCTATGTTCAGCATTTATAATACAGGCTGATGATGATAATGATGATGAATAATAAACCCTTTATTTCAATCACACGATCATTTATGATACTTAGTACATTCAAAGAACGCGAAACACAGATGACAAAATAAATAAATTTTCAATATCAATAAAACTTGTACTTTATTTCGAAATGTGTCCCGCAAAGTGTTAATTAATACAATAACATAAATACCTGTTCAAAATAACAGCTTTTTTAGACAAGTATTTGTAACTTTTGGGCATTCTCCTAATGAATCCATTGTGTGACGTCGAGTCGAAACAGAGCATTAGAACGTTGAACATGTTCACACGACCACGAGGGATGGGTGGTGCCTGCATAAGCCGAAAACCAGCCTTGTAACCATACCATCGATTCGATAATATACTCAAACTGAAAAGATACGTAGGAAAAAGGACTAATTAAACCTTATTATGTACAATACAGAGACAGAAGTCCATTAGCACAAAATGTTTAAATTCCTTTCTAATTTATTAACATACACACAATACACATTAGTGACTTCATACGCAGCTAACACTACCGGCCATTTTAAATTGACGACGTCTGCAGCTCGACGCACGCCACGCATATGGCATGCAAGGAAATATTGAAGAGTTGGAGATCTTTTTGGATGGAAGTGGGCCTGCTTGCAATTCTTTTCTGTAGAATACTTTCTGCTATATCGGAAAAACCATGAGATCGAACATTTTATGAATCTGATGACGAGGTCGACTATAATCTAAGAACATAAACTACGAAACTGATAATATTTACGTATAACGGGTTTGTCATCAGAACTAAAGGTAAGTACTTATGTACCAAATATCAGATCAATCTGTCATCAAATCAATCATCAATTAGTAAGGGGTAAAATTAAAATTACTAAATTTGAACCAAACAAATAAATAACAAACAAATGGATAAAATAAACTAAAAAAACTAAAAACTAACCTATTCGAACTTTTAGCAGTACAAGAAACTCTGACATGGTCACTTCTATTAAGAATATATTTTTGATCACCGCTGACAGCAACACGTGGGGTGATGTCTGTCTTGTGGTCAGTAATATAAATAATATCTCTGTAGTAACAAATTATATCTTTCATAGCTTTCAAAATTTCTGGTACGACGTAGCATTCAGATTTCTGTGAAACGAAAAACGGGCAATATCAAGTAATCAAAGGCGTAATCAATAATAGTTTGGATAAGTGTTTGTGAAAGAGCAAGAGACACTTCAGCAAGTGAAAGAAGAGGTGGATTTTCTTGCTGAACATTACAGAAATTGTATTGCGGCATATGTTTACCTTGGGCAAACTGTAGGTTGGTTAAACTTCGAGAAAGAGGTCTTCTGGAGAATCCAACTCGGATGGGCAGTGTTCGGGAAACTACGAGATGTCTTTTCGTCCAAAATTCTACAGTGAATTAAGACAAGGGCTTATAAACAATTTGTGTGTTGCCAGTGATAACTTATGGAACAGAATTTTGGTCCTTAACTGCTGGCCTCCTAAAGAAGCTCAGAGTCACGCAGCGAGCCATGGAGAGAGCTACGCAAGCGGCAAGTTGTCGCTCGTTGTGGCGTTCTATGGGAGAGGCCTTTGTTCAACAGTGGACGTCTTCCAGCTGATGATGAGATTGGGGCAATTCTATGAGAGGTTAGATTAAATTTTTCACTAACATAGCAATGAACCCAGTCGGTTCCTGGACACACAATTGGTAGAAAGTCTTCGTCGAAACTCTTAGCTTCTTTGGAGAACGGGTCTAGTTTTGGCATCACACATCCTGTGCCCTTTTCCAACCGCACGTTCTCTTCGAGATCATGTAGAATTATCCTGTAATTTTTTTTGAGTCGTAATAGCCTAGTGGTATTATCAATATGACCATGGACCATTCGTAAGTTATGTGTGTATTATAAATTAATTATATCACTTGCTCCGTGCCTCGAAAAGCACGTTCGCTCTGCTCCTGATCTCTCTCAGGTGGTGTCGGATTGCTGTCCCATCGGACTATAAGAGTGAGGGGACCGAAAGTGCACCTGTTTGCGCACACACTTGTGCACTATAATATCTTCCGCGTAGTTGGCTAATCTCCATATTGGATCGCGCAATTCAAAATCCAGGGTGGATTTCAATTTGCGAGAGATTTAATAAATCGTTAATAAAATGGCTTGTTAATCTAATGAATCGTTGATAAAATGGCTTGTTGATCTAATTAACTACTGATCTCGTAATTCGATGACATAGAAAACCTTTGATTATTTAATCTGTGGATTTTGTAGTGTTGATGTTTTGAATGTTGATCTGATCTAACGTGTGAAACCCTTGAAACCCAGGTACGCACAAGAACCCCCCCGAATGTGGGTTCTTGCTTTGTCGTGGCGGCTCTGTAAGCCCACGTTGTAGCGGCCCTGGCGGGTTGCGATGCTGTATAGATGGAGCACCTAGCAGCACCACAACTGAGGCAGACCGCGGTGTTGTATGAACAACATCACGGCTGAGGAGTGCGGGGCTGAGCGGAGAGGAGTGCTGGTATAACGGTGCGCCGCTCTCCCTACCTTTCACCGGATACCGAACGGCACTTTATTTATCTACGCTATTTATTCTTAATGTTTGGTCGCTGCTCTTTACATGTCTAAGCAATGATCTTACTAAAGCATCAACAAGAACTCCTGTCTTTTAAAAAAATATATGGTTGGTAGGATCTATTACTTGAGCCACAAATAAACCAGCTTAAACCGAAATCGAAGGTGCTGAATGTATTTACCTGTTAGTTTCCTCCAAAGTCATACTTCTGACACTTCGTGATTTATATATTAGGAAGAAATAAGTTATGAATATTATAAATATGGAGATCAGAAGCGTCCTGCCCACCATCTGCCATTGTGAACCATACAACCTCTTCGAACAAGTAAATATCTGAAATAAATAAGTATGACTAATATAAATGGCCTTTACGTCTATTACAGACGATTTATGACGTAATGTCTGCGAGACAGCGTTTTGCGGAGCGCTCGCTGACAACAGACAAAAAAAAACAAGATAAGTCCTCGACTAATTTCTCTTGTCAAATATGACTATTGACGATACGTTAGGCATAAAAACCACAAGTGATTAGTTAGATTTGTGGCAATTAACATCACCTCTGAACGGTCAGTTCGTAAGCAAATGACTGAATTCTCACTAATCGAATTTGAACTATCATCATCATCTTTAGCCTGTATTAGTCCACTACCGAACATAGGCCTCTCCCAATGCGCGCCACTATTGTGCTTAAATTGTGCTTATTGGAGGTAGTTGCCTATAATCGCCACGCTGGATAAGTGGATTAGCAATCGCTGTAGCAGATGATTGCTGTTACACATAAGGATGCTACTGCCCTTTCTCCGGATGTCGCTTCTTACGACACCCGCGGGACGAGTAGGAGTAGTTCTATTTTTAGGCCGGAAACTATACGGGACTTTGAACATTTTGAACTATAATGTAATCCAATAACCAGATTAATACAAGTACACCGCCCAGCTAATCCTGCTTTTCATGGAGGATCATCACCTCGTTCAAAAGAGGCACCTCGAGGTAAAGGGCCAAGAGGAGAGGAGGCTTATACCCAGCAGAGGGTTGATACAGGCTGATGATGATGATGAAAGAAAATAGTGAAAGGATAAATCTGAGGCAGCATCTGAGAGATTTTTCCGATGCTATGTCCAAGTGCGTAGCCAGAATTATGTTAAAAGGGACGCAAGCGTAGACAAACCAAGAATATTATATCTTATGTTAATGCTGCATGAGCCATGGGACAGATTTCATATACAATCTTATAAAATCCGCCTGACAATAGAATCAACTTTGATTTTGTTTATTAATAGGCTACCTACGTAATATTAGTTTACACGTTTGTGAGCATTCCTGCATCTATTTAAATATTGATACAGTTCGAAACTAGTCGGGCATTTCCCGAAATCAATACGTGAGTAAAGCCTTATCAATATTTAATGTATAACTATGACTCACGAAAGTTATTATTCTAAAATTCCTGCATCTTCTAAAGAGCTGCCCCTCTGCCCGTACCTCCCTACGCCTTTAGGCGTCATCAGAGGCTTATACGGCTTAAACTGTGGGTAGAAATGAAGATGAGAGAACTGCCACGCTATTGTAAATAAACATACGACTTACCTTGCACAATTTCTTCAGAATTATATTTTTCAATAACTCGATAATTCCGTAATTTGACATTTTAATAATCATTTTCTATGTCAATAAGTCATATTGGTTTACAGTCAAAGGTTAAATTTTTCCTCTATGGTTTTTAAAATACATAAAAAATTGAATCTCAGTCAAAAGAGTTTTTACCTCTCAGTTTATGGTTAGGTATAGATAGATAGACAGATAGTCAATGAGTTATTTTGTCCCCCCGTTTTTAGATTCGGAACCTTTAAAACAAAACTATACCTTCTTCCGCATCCGAGAGAGTGATTAGGAATATAATTGCACAACGTGAAAGCTGCGCGCGCGCTGGATTTAAACACAAACGATGTCATAGGCGAAAGAGATTCGTAATTTAAACTGAAGCGAGCAGGACTCGGTAGATTAATTGGTAAAGCGCTGTCACGGCACGCCAGGGATCGCGGGTTCAAGTCCCGCCCGAGTCAGTTGTTTTTGCGAGTTTCTGATTAAATAGTTAGATTAGTTGGCACGTAGTAGTAGGTAGCTACTAGGCAAACACTGATAGCAGTAATCTAGTAATCATTCAACACGAGGTATCACCTCAAATATCAAGAAAATTTTCCTATTAAAAATAACACACAGAAATATTCCCATTTACAAACACAATAACACAAAGAGGTAGTTAGAGCGGAGTCTAATTACATCTGACATCAATATTCTCGCTCATTCGCTTTGAAAGGTAAGCTAGCCAATATTCAATCTATTGTATTCTGAACTTCTATTGGTGTGTAAGTGAAGTTGCTATAATGTATAGACACAACTTCAATTCAACTGGTCAGTATTAAATAAAAGTTCGAATTTTTTTTAGAAAGAAATAACCTATTGGGACGGGATTTGGACCCGCAACGTACGCCCCCAGTCGCTCTGCCACTGCCCACTAGGCTATTCGTAACCTCGCCCGTGCTATTGAAATTTTCTTTTACATTCAACCATCTTAGATCGTAGTTAGATCCACTATTTGTACGGAGTACATAAAGGGGTAGCATGTCTAACTTTGCAGTTAGAGTACAGTGCTATACTACCCGTGCGGATAGAGAATGGGATTGAAAATGGCATCTCCTTCTCATTTAACCTGTAGGTGCGAGAAGGAACAAGATACATCAAAGACATAGTGTACGAGTGAGAAGCGAATAATTCTGGCGCTATTTTCAATCCCATTCTTTATCCGCTCGGGTAGTACCTACAATATTTGCGGTCCGACAACATTATATTATATAATATATAATCATGAATCATATGTGATTCACGGACAGGGAAAAAGTTATTATTTTTGGCGTGCCTTTAGTTGCAATCTTAAATACTTAACTTCGAAATACCGTAAACACTGTTGCGACAGGATAGAAGACATACATAACGTTAATCCGACAATTATCATGAAATTTCGACACGGTCTTTTATTTATAGAAGTTATCTGTCGATCACACAAATATATGGCCAGTGCGAGAATTGAACCCGTGATACGGAGCATAGAAGGCGAAATGTTTAAGCACTGTGTGAATCTGTTATCTGGCGTTATAATTTTTCAAATAAATAGAAGTATTTGCGAAGTATTTTAGAACGAAATAGAGGAATATAACATTTTATTTATCTTAACTAATACTATAAATGCGAGAGTAGGTAAGTTTGTTTGCTTGCTTTTTACCTTTTCACGCCTAAACCACTGCACCGATCATCATAAAATTTTGCATATAAACTGTCAGTTGCAAAAAAACGGACATAAGGTACCTTTTATCCCGAAAAAAGGACTGTTCCAAAGGAAAACAACAAAAATTCTTTCAGTAATAGATGGCGCCACGTGTCTTTCGAATCATGATTGAATTTTAAATTCTAAACTAACACAAGCGAAGCCGCTGCCAAATGCTAGTTTAAAATATTTTTACGTCAATTGGCATTTCCATATTCTTTTTATAACACAGACTTTTTGTGATCTAAGTACCTTCAACCAAATTATTCTTTCAATTTTGTTGTCCACCCGGTAAATATTTCATCCTAGCTCTACTAAGTTGTATCGTACTTCTCACAGTAATCCTATTGTCATCGCACTGTACTGTGCCCGTTGTTTTTAATTAAACAACCATGTTCTGTACAATTGGAAGCACACTGAGGTACTAAATTGATTAGCTTTGTCGTTGAAAGTCAAAATCATTTATTTATTCGTACAAACACATTTTATTTTATTTTTATTGTTTTTATTTATGCGATGTGCGACGACGACGACGAGGTTTCTTTTGTGGTTCTTTTAACTTTTTTAGACCTTTGACATCGAAAATATAATATTTTTGTGAATTTTTTACATGTTATAGCACATGATAGCTTATTAAATATAATTATTTAATAAGAAAATATAATTTAATTTGATGATGACTGTGCTAATTTTTCTAATTTCTGTAGTAAAAAAAAATTGAAACAAATGGAAGAAACATGTAATGTTACACTCAAAAACTTATCTTTGACAAAATAATATTCAATATACAGTTGCGACAGAATCTAACTCAACTACATTATGCTACTCTAACAATTCTAGAACTTCGACACTATTCTAAAAAGACAAAACGCGAGGATCCATGGGCACTGTCTTAAGGGCTCTGTTTAAGTTAAGAACTCGGATTTGATCCGATACAGGGGGCCTACTTCGAAATTTTAACAACGAAGCTTCGATTGTCGGATTGCATGTTTGTTCGTTAAATTACCTTCAAATAGATTGTTTTTTTTTTATGGATTTGTAACGAAACGACAGATGAAAGCACTAAGTACAATTATTAAACAGTGGTAATATTTTGGTGGTAAGGATTGTGTTTGATGATCTTTATTATTACGTTCCGATCCGAAACATTGTTGTTCGATTTTCGGAATAGAGCCCCAGGTATATTTTTTAATTGGACGTAGTCACTGTCTTAAAAACAGTGCTAAGCTTTATTAATTTGTCGTAGTCAAACGATTTTTTTGAATTGCTTCGTAAATTTTGACCCCTAGCATGGTAAATAACTAGAAACTGTATACCCATCAAAATAACCTCCCCACCTAAGAATTTACAACTTTTTTTTTTATTACAACCATGTTCTCTGATCAAAATGTTTTGACCTCGATGTTCCTTTATCAGGCATCGGTGGGCCGTATTAAACACCTTATCTGACCCGTTTAGGGAGCAGGCAGTACGATGGTGTTTTTATGGCTACCGTAAAACATTCAATAGAATTAGCCCCCGAATACCACGTAATGACTTTTACTAGTCAATGTAAGTAGGTTTATGGAGAAAATATTTTCTGCTGTCTGTTGTTACATTTGACACAGACTGATATAATTACTAAATTATACTGACTTACCTTTAAGAGAAGTTTTATGTTAATTATAATTATAATAAATGAGTAAGAACTGTTTGTAAAAAAAGAAAGGGGCTATGAGCAGGATTTGAATTTACATTTTTTAGGTACATCGGCAGGATTCGGTCTTAACTCAATATTGGTCAAATTAATAGACAGGCTATGCTGGTTTTGATGATTAGAAAAAAAATGTGATGGTAAACATGACCCAGGATCTTCCTCCATGTTTTAGTGAATCCCACACTCTGTAGTTTCTTCTCCCGGAGACCGGGTGCCTTTTGACGGAATAACAGACACAGCGATACGCTTTTAGCGCACTTCAGAGAGGCAAAGTGATACCAAACATACTAAATAAATAACGCATAAGTCTACACCTATAAATTAGTTATAGTATAATATAGTCTCAAACTTTCGCGAACACTCAACATAATGAAACAACTTTTAAACGGATATAGTTCGCGTTTTTATTTTGATTAATACAATCCTGACGTTTCGAGTACTTTGCAGCACTCGTGGTCGCAGGCAGACTGAGGTTGACAAGCGTCTGAACAGTTATTTAAAATTATTTTTGATCTACCGTCAACTTTATTTAGTTTTGCCCATAGATATTATGTGAATTTTTTTTAATTTTATTGAAAATTTTAAAGGCTATTATTAAGATTTTTACTACCGTTTCCTAGTGCTTTGGCTGAAAAGAGAAGAAACGGCGAAACAAACTCTCCAGCAGCACTCTACTATGAATTATACAAAACTAATGTCAAAATATAAAAAACAATAAACAAACATTTTTCATTTTAAGCAGTAGTCGCTCACTGTGTCTTGATTTTTAACAGTATGGTGTGACATTTGGGACTTTATCATTTTCATAACAGGGTTCCAAACAGGTGGTACTTGCCAACCATCTTCTCTATTAAAATTTGGATATTTTTTAATTTCAATAGCCTCGCGGAGCATTCTGGCCGTATACCGGTTTTCCTTTGCGAGGACTTGTGGACGATCAAAGCGAAGATAATGGTTGGTATTGTCTATAGTGTGTTCACATACTGCAGACTTTGTTGAGCGTCTATTTTTGACGTCAGCTATATGTTCTTTTACCCTGGTGGCTATACTGCGCTTTGTTTGGCCTATGTAAGATAGCCCACAATCACAGTCAATCTTATAGACCCCTGCATCTTGTAAGGGAATGTGACATTTCACCGGTCTCAATATTTGGCTAATCTTTCTATGTGGCTTGAAATAGGTTTTGATTGAAGCACGCTTCAAGATATGACCAATCTTGTCGGTGACCCCTTTGATGAAAGGTAGAACAACAGGTCGGCGATCAACTGTGGTGGGCTTCAGGCGACTTCTGCGACGGGGATGTGGAGCACGTAAGTTGTTCTGCTTGAGAACTTTCTTCACATGTTGAAGTTCCCCTGCCAGGTGATCGGCGTCGCAGATATGATTTGCTCTCTGTAACAAAGATTTGGCCACGGTAGCTAACTGACATGGATGGTGATGAGATTCACCGTTAAGGTACCTATCTGTATGGGTGGGCTTCCTATACACAGTATGACTAACTGAATGGTCAGGATTATGTATTAACAGTACATCAAGAAAGGCTAGGGACCTATTTTTCTCCAATTCCATAGTGAATTGAATTTTATTGTGAATGGAATTTATATGGTCTAAGAAAGCAGGGACATTACTGTGAGGTAAGATGGTAAAAGTGTCATCTACGTATCTTTTGAAAATCTTCGGCACAGCCGGGGCCGTCTGGAGTGCTCTTTCTTCAAAGTCCTCCATGAAGATGTCAGCAACTAAAGGAGAGACGGGTGAACCCATAGCTACACCGTCGATTTGTAGGTAGAACTTATTGTCCCACAGTAAGTAGCCGTTGGTAAGGCAGTGTTCAAGTAGCTCTGCATATTCAGGAGACATGTTATGGTCACATAACCGTTTCTTGACAACTTCCAAACAATCCTTTATAGGTAAGTTAGTAAATAAGGATTGGACATCAAAGCTGACCATCACTTCATTTTCAGCCAATTTAAGATCTTTGATTTGGCTGATAAAATGATGGGAATCCTTCACATATGTGTTAGATTTCTTGCGAAGTATTGAGAGTGTCTTCGCTAGGTGTTGTGCCAGTTTGTAAGTTGGTGTGTCAATCTGGCTAACTATCGGGCGTAGAGGAGCATTGTCTTTGTGTATTTTCGGCAACCCATACAGTTTAGGCGGTTTCGCGCAAGATGGAATTAATGTTTTGACGTCCATTTCTAAAGTGTCGGAGTATTTAGTTATTAATTCTTTGGTTTTCTTAAGAATTTTGTTGGTTGGGTCTGTGTTTACTTTTTTATAAGTACTACTATCCGACAAAAGATCTTGAATTTTCTGATTATAATCGGACGTATTCATTATCACCGTCGCGTTTCCTTTATCAGCACGAAGGATTGTAAGGTCTGGATCTTTACTAACGTCCTTGAGAGCAAGGTATTCTGCGCGTGAGAGATTCGGTTTGGGTGGTTTGCTTCGACGTAACACGGTCGATACATCTTGGCGAATTGCCTCCAAATCTTCTTTTGTGACGTTGTTTTTGAACAAACAGTCCTCAACACTACATATGATGTCTTCGTGCGGGATTTTTTTCGGTGCTAGTGCGAAATTTAGGCCTTTTTGTAATACTTTCACGGTGTTTTCGTCCAGAGTTTTATTTGACAGATTTACGATCGATTTTGACAGCTCAGCCGGAGTGTTGTTTATGTCCGAATTGTGAATAATTTGGGAACTAGTCTTTTGGCCACTCAGTTTTTCATACTTTTTAATTTGACGTTTTGAGTATTCATTGAACTTTGCGGCGGCTCTTTTATTATTCGCATTAAAGCATTTATCATAATCGATTTGAGAAAAATTATTGTGCAATTCTCTGGACAAATTCTCAATGTTATTGTTTAGTCTATGGGCATCGTTACGGTGTTGACGGATGAGATTTCTCAACAATTTTAAACTTGCCTGATGTAGAATACCTGTACTTCCACGTATGTCCTTTTTAGGTGTTATTCTTACACATACGGGAATGATGTTGTTGTCCCGGCATCTCTTGAGGAAATTTAACGAGGCTAGTAACCGGGCACGTTTAGTCATCAGGTACTCCACTTGGCGCACTTTATTGGCGAATTCCAGTCCGTACTGGTTCTCATAATATAGTCTCAAACTTTCGCGAACACTCAACATAATGAAACAACTTTTAAACGGATATAGTTCGCGTTTTTATTTTGATTAATACAATCCTGACGTTTCGAGTACTTTGCAGCACTCGTGGTCGCAGGCAGACTGAGGTTGACAAGCGTCTGAACAGTTATTTAAAATTATTTTTGATCTACCGTCAACTTTATTTAGTTTTGCCCATAGATATTATGTGAATTTTTTTAATTTTATTGAAAATTTTAAAGGCTATTATTAAGATTTTTACTACCGTTTCCTAGTGCTTTGGCTGAAAAGAGAAGAAACGGCGAAACAAACTCTCCAGCAGCACTCTACTATGAATTATACAAAACTAATGTCAAAATATAAAAAACAATAAACAAACATTTTTCATTTTAAGCAGTAGTCGCTCACTGTGTCTTGATTTTTAACAGTATGGTGTGACATTTGGGACTTTATCATTTTCATAACAGGGTTCCAAACAGGTGGTACTTGCCAACCATCTTCTCTATTAAAATTTGGATATTTTTTAATTTCAATAGCCTCGCGGAGCATTCTGGCCGTATACCGGTTTTCCTTTGCGAGGACTTGTGGACGATCAAAGCGAAGATAATGGTTGGTATTGTCTATAGTGTGTTCACATACTGCAGACTTTGTTGAGCGTCTATTTTTGACGTCAGCTATATGTTCTTTTACCCTGGTGGCTATACTGCGCTTTGTTTGGCCTATGTAAGATAGCCCACAAAGCACTAGGAAACGGTAGTAAAAATCTTAATAATAGCCTTTAAAATTTTCAATAAAATTAAAAAAATTCACATAATATCTATGGGCAAAACTAAATAAAGTTGACGGTAGATCAAAAATAATTTTAAATAACTGTTCAGACGCTTGTCAACCTCAGTCTGCCTGCGACCACGAGTGCTGCAAAGTACTCGAAACGTCAGGATTGTATTAATCAAAATAAAAACGCGAACTATATCCGTTTAAAAGTTGTTTCATTAGTTATAGTAAACATAATAAAAATACGTTACGAAATTCATGTATGAAAAAGTTACGAATACGAATATGAAAAGTTATCGGCGAATTAAAAAAGATATTTCCTGGATGCATGCAAGTAAGCTTGAACGATAGCGAGCGATAGAGACAGCGATACGCTTGTATCACACTTCACAGAGGCAAAGTTACAGCAAACGTATTAAATGCCGCATAATTCATCAGCTATAAAATACAGGACCACCTTCGTGTATGAATATTGTATGACTTTTGACTGAGAGCACACCGATGCCATTATGTACGCGCGTGATCTCATGAAATTTAGATAGGAAAGGACTCCGGCGGTCAGTGTATGAGAAATTATTGGTTATAGCACAGAATCGGCGTTGGAGTGCAAGTTATTTTGATCTTTATTAAAGAATTATAAGATTATAGTGGGCCCAAGGAATTGTTCAGTACCACGAACAGAGATATTAATGCACATTGCTTTATTTTTTCTTGTTTAGGTATAAATAAAATACATTTATTTTATTTCTTAGATTACAGTGCACATACTTAGGAGATATAAGAGTGCAAAAGTGTGTGCGGTGCACTCATAGACGCACTTTCTATTTAGGAAGGTAATGCATCCAGAGATCGGGAATAGGATCGAAGGCTTAACATTTTTGAAAAGGCATGATGCAAGTGACAAATAAATTTATAATACGCACATTACATTCGAAAAGTACCTACACCTGAGATCTTTTACTTACCAGTCCACTACCGCTGCACTTTATTTTAGAATTATATGAAAATTAAAAAAAAATAGGAATAGACTGAGACTTGCACCAACAGAGTTATCGTATCACTGTCCACACTTATAAAATTTCAAAATTAATTACGTATCTCTAACGTTTTGCTGAGACGCCTCGGTAATGTCTGTTGCATTTTTTTTTTCAAGTGTCGCATGTTCAAGTCCCTTACTTTACCTTAGAGATAGAATAACTATTCCTTTTTAATTTCCTCTAATTCTTTTAAAGCATTACATGAAATGGCTGTAACATTTATGTAAAATCAATATTATGATTAGTTTACGATTTTTTCACCATCCGCGACGCCACGCCAGCCGGCCCTGTGCGATCGTGTTTTCTTTATGCTTGTAACATGGAAAATGCAACATGCAATTCATGTTTGGCAAACTTGCAGCGGTATGCTGCATATTTGACGGTATGTTTCATCAAGTAAAATTTATTTCAATATTTTAAGCACTCCGATATTAATTTTAAATATTTTTTTGGCTGGTGTATATAGTGTATTATTTCCATTTATTCAAATACAATAAATATAAAATACATTTTTAAATATATATAAAAAATAAAGTTACATTTAAAAATATAAAAATTTTGTGGGCATTTATCGTGATGAGTGAGTGATGAGAAGTTCCAATTCTGTAGGTGATTCGACGCTACCTACATGGAAGACACCAGTGGCTTACATATTAAACTAGTTGAAACTAATATCGTTTAATGATACGAGCGGATCTATCGTTCTTCAGAATCTGTCAATGCTGTCATTATCTACCAATGTCAGATTGACGTTTCATCAAATTAATCGACGTAACATTATATGAAAATTAATATATGACTTGCTTTGTGTTCCGGTCGTGTAGGATTGCCGTCCCATCATCCCAGAGAGTGCACCTGGTTTGCGCTTACACTGCACTATAATATCTTCTGTGTAGTTGGTTAATCTCTGTTGAGATTGACCGCTGTGACCGATATTCGGTCTGGAGGACATTATTTTCAGCACAAGTATCTTGTTTCTTGGCACAAAAATTACGGTTTATTGTTTTTTCAATCAGAACGAAGCCATAAGAGCAAGCGCTGAGAGTATTTCAAGTATAATCTATTTGTAAACAATTTATTCCCGTTTTATTTTTCATTTCAAAGTTCCAAACTAAAACTCTACAGTTTACTCTAAAACTTTTGTTGTTTATTTAGATTTATTATCCGATTTAAAGTAAAATATACTTTTAGATTCTGTAAGTACGAATATTGAGTTGAATTTAAACTTTTCTTCGAATATTTCTAACTTAAATAAACTCAGGCCGAGATTAAAATACTTACATAAAAATAGTTTGACTTCTATGAGTAATGTTCAGTGGATTGTGAGACTTTCCTTTGAAGTTGAAGTCGTTTTGATAATGAAATTGCGACTTCAAACGGTAAAAGAAATTAGAGCTCTCAAGAACTTACTGATGAAGCTATTTTCTTAATTCACACTTAAAAATTAAGACTTTCTTAGCTGCGATTTTAGAATATTTGAGTTTTATTTTTATTTTTATTTAAATAACGTACTATTGAATAAAATTATTAAATAGGAAACTCGCAAAAACAACTGCCTCTGGCGGGACTTGAACCCGTAATCCCTGGCGTGCCGTGCCATCGCTTTATTAACTAAGCTACTGAGTTATGCCCGATTCAGATAAATATAGAATTTTATTCTTAACGCCTTAAAGGCGTGCGGTGACATCTACCGGAGTCACTGCCGGTCCCATATTCCAAACTTTTCAGCACAGCATGTGCATAAACATGTACCTACATTCTTCTTCTTCTTATCGTATGGTTGATTAACAACCTGGTGTCAGAGTTTAAACCGCCCGTAGGCCTCTGACATGGCTTTACACACCATTGAAAAATTTCCAAGGTGTGCTGGTTTCATCACGATGTTTTCCTTCACCGTTTTAGCAACTGATAATTAATTTATAATACACACTTAACTTACTAAAAGTCAGAGGTGCGCGCCTTGGGATCGAACTCGAGACTACTGACTTATCAGTCGACGATGTACCTACATAACCATGTAAAAACATACATAAAACGTACTATTTTCTTGATGAATGGTCCATAGTAGACTGTTGATTGTTTGCTATCGAAACGATAAGAAGAAATACACTTGGACAAAATGGTATTGAAATCTTGGGGGGCGATTTATAGCCCAGCAGTAGAATCATATATAACCTAACAGTAACATGTTATGAGATTTTTTTTTTGTCAAACTTAGCTGACCTTTTTGTGGTATTGGTGAATCTAGCGACATAGTCAAA
The DNA here is from genome assembly GCA_936450705.2 of Protodeltote pygarga. Taxonomy (NCBI): domain Eukaryota; kingdom Metazoa; phylum Arthropoda; class Insecta; order Lepidoptera; family Noctuidae; genus Protodeltote; species Protodeltote pygarga. The sequence continues at coordinate 5,324,167 of OW388255.2, read as the reverse complement.
TAATTATTTTGCTTAGCTTATTTTTTTAAAAGAAGAAGGTTCTCGATCATCTTCTTCGATCACATATTTATATGTTTTTGGTGTAGGTTAATCTATTTTCATCTAAGAAAGCCGATTTTAATAATTATTTTTTTGATTTATATTTTTTCATTGGTCCTATATTGACATTATTTTGTAGATTTGAATATACAGAACGGAACTACTCATCGTAAGGTCACAGTCTAAATATAAAGAAAAGAGTTATTTATACCGTGGTATGGTCGTGAACCTTTGGCACCAAGGATATACTAACCTTTAGCAACAACTAATTTCCTTCTGTTTGAATGAGTTGTTAATAATTAATCAACTTCCAAAACTGACCCTAAAGTAATCAGGTTGGCTTCACCCTTTTGAAGTCTAATAAAAGTTATCGTGTGAGATCCTTTGAAGACGTTAATTTTAAGGAGTTCAAACAATACTCTTCTGTACTGATAATCCCATTCCTCATTAGTTAAAGTAAGGTATTGACAGTCTATTTTATTTTATTAAAAAGTCTTAACAAATTCCATAAATTTATTCATAACAAGTCATAAACAACAATTCGATCGACTGCGTAAGGATACAAACAGCTACACTACAATTTTAACAATAAAGCAACATACATAAAGCATATTCGGATCTGCTTACATCGGACCTTATTTAAGACCTATGCCACTCCAAGTTGCCAAGTCAAAAAATGAAAATGACTTCAAAACAGCAAAACAACACATTCTTGCGCTCAAACCGAAAGATCAGTGAATTTTTTACAGTTTTCACCGACTAAATATTAACCCATTAACTAGAGCAGGTTACTCTCTACACAGGTTAATTCTAAATCTAGATAACATTTAAGTCCACAGACAACATTAGTCACACTTTAGTATTTACAGAACAAAACATATATGAGACTGTCTAAGCGACTAACGAGGGCCTCTCTATAAACTGTTATAGAACCACAAAATAAACAGCTACAGAAGGGCGAAATAATACAGCGCACTAAAACAGGCGCACTTACAATAGAAAATGTGTACGGACAATCTCAGATCTAGTCGGTCGACTGTTGAAACTTGATTTTTGTTATGATATAGTCAGGCTGGAAGTCTGGGATAGTAGGCAGACAGTAGATAGGTACTATGTGTATGTGCACCTATTGTTGCGCTTCTGTACTTACCTATTCTGTGGCACATCGCTGGTACAAATTGCCATTTCATCCTGCCATTTTATGACTAATCCCTACCTTACATTAGAAAATGTGAGGTACTCGAATGTTAATACTTTTGACTGTATTTTAAAATGTTGTATGTTTGTGCCTTATTTAGTAAACGTAATTCGAAAGTGTGTTTGTTATTTCATCCAGATAATTTCAAGGCGGAATATCTATAGTATTTTAGTAGTTTGGGTATACCAAACTGGGAATTGAATCTCTCACTCAGTAATCACTTACAACCACTACTGCGAAGGGCCAGTAAGTAATCCTACTAATATTTTTGACGCGAAAATGTGTTTTTTGGCTTTTTATTAGCAGCTACTATACGGAGAACTGGCAAGACTGACGTGATTTTTAGCATCAAATTATTTTATTGGCTGATAGAGACTGACTAGGTTAATTTTTTTGTCGAAATAATCCAACAAATGCGAGTAAAACTAAAACTAGAGTAATGATCAATGAAGTGAATAGTATCACTGACTCAGTGTAAATCGTAAATGTGTAAATCGTGACTGTGCATAAAATGTCCTTAAACATGAGGTAATTACGTGCAGTAAAGTACAGAGTTATTGCTGTTGCAACTAAATGCACTACGTGCCATGTCTAATTAATTGTTGCTGAGCTCCCGTTCAGGTAGGGTATTGTCAAACTATCCATTAACCTAACCTTTCAATGATGCCACGCCGGAGACACGTAACAATGGCTTTTGAGTCTCTATACTCAATGTTTGTCTAACACAGAGAAACAGAATACAACAAAATAAATGGGTGAGGCCTATGTTCAGCTGTGCACGTGGGTTGATGATGATGATGATGAACAATCACTCGAAAACGGCACGCTAACCCTAAGCAATTCTAACCTTAAGAGTGGTTCACCGGCTTTGTCCACGATAGTACATTTAAGGATTACTACACTAGTTTAATGGACGTTTTACACACGGATAAAGCAATGGATAGTGCACTAGGTACGTCATACACAAAAATATCCTGTGTTCCTTCAATTAAGAAAACCACAGCACATTTTCATAAAACCTCACAAGTTCACAACAGCACCCAATTTCTAAAAATCGTGGGTGGTAAAAGACGTAGATTGTCGCAGTCATAACATTAAGTAAATTTGGAAACATTTGTGTGTACTCGGCCGAATATGGACAAGCATTTACGGTACATCAGTTAACAACAATGTAAGTTTATTGCCTTCATTTCAGTAATAGGTTATTGTGCTCTCAGCGTTTGTTTATGACTTACTGAAGCATACATTTTATGTATAAGATTTAAGATAAGGATCGTCATAAAACAAGAATATGAATGTCAGTCGGCATTTTGAAGTAATGAGTTAGGTACTTTACGCCATGGTGGCGACTCAAGCTAAATTCAACATGTATACAGGCAATTATTTAGTAGGAAATTTGAAAAAAAAGCATCTGATATTGGTGCAAAAAACCAACTGACACGATCTTCGACGAACCGTGTCGACGCTCTGACCGCTAAGCCACTGTATCCTACATAGTTGAAATTTTTAAATCTCTTTCTACGCCTAGGGCATGTGTTAATAATACCTATCAGAATACATTACGTATCTTATTCAGTGCTCCAAATGTATTATCACTTGTTTTAGCAAGTGAGGTGAGGGAAAAGATCGTAAGGAAACCCACTTGAGAAATTTATCTACGATGTGTAAAGCACATAACTTTACATACTGCTGATACGGAGGCCTTCTAGTAGTTTAAACCCTGACACCAGGTTGTTTATCAACCATAAAAAAGATGAATAGCAGAGGTCCGGTAGGTCTCCTGTTATATTTATTGTATATTTCTAATCGAATAGTGAAAACGTGTATTTGTAGTGGCCGTTCGTACTAGTAGTAGTCAAAACAATTTGGTTGCTGTGTAGAAACTGTTACCACAACGAGGATAACAGTTTTTACACATCGACCAAAATGGTTGTATAGGCTAGCTTTAGAATTCATTTAATTTGCGGTCTACAAATATAACACATTAAGTACCTACGGGAGTAGACCTTAATTTAAGTCAAAGTGTGGCGGCTGTCCGGTGGAAAACCAATTTTAATGACGAGCAATTTCAACGAACCCGTTGTGGGTGTGTTCGTGTATCCTAAGCTCGTCATTAATCTTGCTTTTAGTGGATAATTCGGTTTTTAGACTATGGTAATTAGGTCACACAACGACTACCTATATTATATTACCCAGGGAGTTAGGAGGTCTTTATGTCAGTGGTATGAGGAGGACAGAGCGATCAAAGCCGCGGGAACACTCGCAGCGTCGCTATGAGCTTCTATCGTCGAAATGGGAGGGGCGATTTTTGAGGTAAGGTAAGGCCCGTCACGGAGGAATATCTGGAGTGACGACTCGGTGTCCTAACCTTTCAGCTGACGCAGACAATGACCCGACAACGGCTATTTTGTGAAGTATATCGCAAAATAGATTGAAAGCAATCGTCCACTTGTCTCCACTGCACCAATCACACGCACGCACACGAAGTGAAGGTAAAGAAAAGTTTGGAAATCAGTTTTTTTTTGTGTATAGAGTAATCTCTGGAACTACTGAGCTGATTTTGAAAAATCTTCTACAAATAGAAAGCTACAATCCGCTAGAACAAAATAATATGGTATAATACAAAATCAGACAATTTTTAAAACAAAGCGAACTCATCAATTCTCCTAATATAGATAAATGGCCTTATATCATTGAATTTGACGGTGGTTTATGGATTCTTATTCGATTATTACACTTCACGCATTAGGGAGTAATCGCTGAACTTGTAATTGAAGTGTTCATTCATCGACCTGATCTCAAACCAAAATGTTTACAAGCAAATTGAAATAGAAAAATAACGAAATACCTGCTAACTGTAAGATTTTATTAACAAAAAAAGTATTGGTTACGGTTACATTAGTACATGCTAGGTTCGAACCCACGGTGCACACACGTGCTCGCAAGGTGGGTACCTTGCGAGCACGTGTGTGTGGGTTCGAACCTAGCATGTACTAATGTGACTTTTTCATTGTCATAATGTACTTTCTTAGTTAATCTTATACACCACTAACTAACGGTGAAGGAAAACATCGTGAGGAAATGGTCTGCAATCGCCAACACGCAGTTAGGTAATATAATCTGAAATATTAATGCCAAAGAGTGTGTTTTTTTTCACGCAGTAACGGATCGACGTATTTTTTTGCGATTGTTTTTGTAACATTTGATATTATTTACGGGCCGAAAATTAAAATAGAATAACCTATTTTAATAATAACCCGGAAAAATTAGTACCACGGGAGCAAAGCCGTGGACGGGAGCAAAATGCTAAAAATAAATTAAGGCAATAGATTTTTTTTTGCATAAATAAGGCCAGTTTTTTACTGAGTTTTTTATTAAAAACAATCTTCGAATATGCCTGACTTGCTAATAGTTGATAAAGGTGGCTGTAGGGATATTGTAATTTATAATCGGATTTCCATGTTGAAGGTTAAATGGAAAAGCGTAATTACCCTAATTACTGTCTGTATCTTTCCGTTTTTAAGACCACTAATTAAAATGTGATTAACTCTTCTATTTGTATTACATCTAAAATCCTTTCGGAAGAGATTATAACCTTATGTTTTAATTAATAATCCTTTTAAAAGAGGTAAAAGTTTAATATTTATGTTGTTTAAGAATTTGCTCATTATTTTCTGATTAATCGAATTTAGATTAAGAAAAACAAAACAAAATTACTGCTAGTATAAAATATTTTAGAGCACGCTAACGCGACGTCCGTTTGGTGAGCTTCACAAAGACTTCGTTTGAATTCGGAAAAAGTCGGGAAAACTCAAAATCTTCCCGTGAGTAAAACGTAAGAACGTGTTATAAATTATTTAAATTTCCCAAGGTAATTAAAGCATGCAGAAGAGGAATGCGGATAAGAAGGTAAATTAACCTTTATATTAGGCGTTTTAGCAATGTTTTTTCACTTAGGTATACAAGCTTAAACTAAGCTATCGCTACTACAACTAACTAAATAGGTAATTATAGCGCGAACTTGAAATACGTGTCAAATATGTTCATATAAAGAATCTGTTTATTAAAATTATAAAATTTATAATGATAACTTACGAAGTTACAAGCTTGTTGTTGTCCTCGCGTAAACATGGTCACTGCGAGCAGCAGCGCGGCAGCAGCGGCGCAAGAAAAGGAACTGCCTCTGTGGGTCGATTACGGGTTTCCACTAGGTACGTTTGTGTTATGTGGTTATAACATTTCCCAACACACAAGTTTTGGACTGATATAATGTAGATTTGTTCTTAATCGTAAATTTAAATAACACTTGTAAACCTACAATTACATATTAACACCACACACTGCTCACGTTAGCACCATTTTGGAGTTCTGAACGTTGATGAACTAAAAACTCAAATCAATTTGCGATACAATAGCGGGAACGCGGGCGCAAGCCACACATGCGCAGAGACTGCAAGCCTTCGGTGACAGGCGCAGTGACGCGAACTATATGGGGGTAGCGCGGGATCGTGCCGCTCGCTCAGTGTGTACGTTCCGCCGAAGCGACCGGTCATTCGGCTAATTTACGTTGGTGTCCAAACTTCAAGATTTTTCAATATTTTTTCGGTAAAATGTAACATGGTTTAAAAATTATTGCATTCGATTCTGTTTCTGATTATGAACAAACTACTAACAACTACAAACTACTTTTAGGTATGCGTTATATTTATACTAAACTATAAATTATCGTTACATGGAGTCCCGCACCATGTTGCATCAAAGTAAATCATCGTTTTTATACATTTTATAAAAACTTCACCAAATGTATTTTTTGTAAAAAAAATCCGCATTTACAAATAGTTTATTTTTTAAATCATAAACAGTAAATGTAGGTAAGTACATTGATCTTTTCATAATACTTGAAATAAAACTTCCTATTCAAAAATAAAATCCTAAAACTTACTGCTAATTTACTCTACTACTACTGTGATCTTGAGACGTGAAACTTTTTGGTACTATGTTTGGTCATTCGTCTTTGAAGGTAGGTGTAGGCATTTTGTGTTCACACAAATATTACCTCTGGTGTTACTGCTCTCACCTTTTGTAAAATATAATTTATATTGTCATTTTTGCGTAATTTCCTCAAGTCTATAGTTATTGCCAAGTTAAAACTTGACGATAGATTTGACGCAGTTGTTTTTAGTTAATTAAAGTTTCTTCTATACTTACACCTTCAAGGTCAGAACCTTTGGAACTTTGCATTAAATAAATAATGGTTTTCCTTACCGATATTTTATTTTTAGGGGTTACCGAGTTTTGTTACGTTAGATCTCTAGATTCATGATATAACAGTCCAAGTGTCATTACTATTAGTAAGTCAAATACTAGCACTAGGTACTGTTTCCTTTACTTAAAAAGCTTTTTTCAAACATCTTAATAGTGTTATAAATTTTAATGTGATAGTTTGTGAGTAGGTAGGTATGTACGGGATCAATGGATGTTTGTTACTCTTTCACGCAAAAACTACCAAGCGGATTTTGATGAAACTTTACGGTAATAAAGCTTTATACATCAGAATAACACAAAAGTTACAATTTTTTTACAAACCACGAGGGTGAAGCCGCGTGTGTAAGCTAGTATTGTATAAATCAATCTCCATAAAAACTGTTTTCTCAGGACATTTTAAAACGAATCCTTAAAAATGCTATTGTCTCCGTTGCTCCAAGTTTTCAGCATCACACAAATATTTCATTGTATGTCTCACTACTGTATCTCGGTAGACGGTACACTCGCCCACAATCGCAGTGCGCCGTTATTTCATACTTAGTCTGACATGTGAAGACACAGGAGAACAATATCTTTAGTAAACTTTACACGTTTACAATGTTTATTATTTTTACAGAACTTCACAAATAATAACAAAATATGACGACTCGTTTTGCAAACTGGCTAATCATTGGCTTGCCATTAAATGTGGTTCAGTCCCCGCAAGATTGCATGAAGCCTATTTTTGTTGAATTCGGAGGAAATTCTAATATAGGGTAATGTGTAAAAAATCTATTTTTCTATGAATTACGAGCGTTTGACAGTAAACGAACTCGTAACTGCAAGAGCTGACGACCGAAACAGTTTTATAGAAACAGAAGATAACAACTAATTGTAGATTAGAATATTATTTTAATGTCTAAATAAATTAAAAGTTACAATTTGAAAAAAATAATTGTATTGATTTGAAAAAGTTATTAAAAGTAGTCTACATAGCATTCACACAAATATTGTACGCAATGATTGCTTTAGTTTATTCTTAAGGCTAGTCAGGATCAGGTCAGATCCGGTTCCATCTAGTTTAATAAATTACTTGTCTCTGGAAAAGATTCATTTATCTCAGACCTTTAACTAAAGCATCTGATAACTAACCATACTGTAGTATTCAACAAAGAAAGGCCTTGATGTTTGACAAAAGACATAAAGAATCGCTAAATTCAATGCATAATACAATCAACGGAATAAAAAAAGAAATGAAACTTGTTAATACGCCTCGCTAGTTCCCAAGTCGAACTTGTGTTTCAAATATTCAGGGATTCATTTATAAATTCGCGGCGTTTCGCTGACAGCCCTAGAACGCGGAAGCCCGTTCTCGTCAAAGTTGCATTAACGTTATTTATTTCGTATGTGTTCTTTTTATTTTTCTCGCATTATCCATGACGGGTTTTTACTGCGGATGTTGTTTTATTATAACTTTGACGTGACAGAACGTCAAGCTGTGGTGCGGCTTGTGAGACTTTTGATTATTGTATATAAAGCTTTTTTAATCCCCGACGCAAAACGAAGGGTGTTATATATTTGACGTGTTTTCTGTGTCTGTCTGTGGCATCGTAGCTCCTAAACGAATAGACAGATTTTGGATTTAGTTTTTTTATTTGAAAGGTGACTAGTTTGAGTGTTCTCAGATATCTAAAAAAATGAGGTAATTGTGTCGAGGCTTTTTAATTTTTTTTAATAGTTATTTACAGACACAGCCAGTATTAGTCCACTGCTGGACATAGGCTTCTTCTCAAACACATCACTTATTTTGTGCGCTCATTAAATAAAATTACATTTTTATATACAGGTAGGCACGCCTAGGGCAATATTGGTATACAATTCTAGGGTTCGAACCTAAGACCCCCGACTTGCCAGTCAACGATTATACCATTAGGCTATCACGACTTTTTTAGTTAATATTCATGTAGTTATACCTAAAGCAGCAATTCTTTGTCTGTGCCACATTATGTTACTTACCTAATTATCCATCTGTGGTTTTTACAACAAACATTGAACATTGCATGTAATCGAAAATGGGGCATCAGATCCCGTTTGTAACGATATCGTATAAACATAAATCTATCCAGAAATTGCTGGCCATGAATAACTTTATAGGCAATAAAAAGCGATATGAAAAACTTGCTCGTTTAACAGACACAGTTTCTTAAATTAATTTTATACATTATACTGGTTATAATGCTCCAAAGAATTTCTTTTTACCTCCAACTTGAAGTTTTTAACATTAAATTTTATAAAACCGACGTCGTTATCTGAGAATTTTTCTTCAGCTTTTCCTCATAAATGTTAGGTAGATACGTGAAAATGTACCCATAGTACGAATATTGTGCGCTTTTTTCCCTTCACAGTGATAACAAAATCCTTAACTAAGCTCATCTTGATCTACATATGAATGTATGCGTATATCACTTTCTTTCCTTAGCAGACCTTATAACATACTTTCATAAAAATATGTCTACTAAAAGATAAATATCATATCATCACAGTAGTTTTTTGCATGCTTGCATAAAATCTACAAATGTCTGTGATAGTGTAGCGGTTAAATAACAGTTGAAATGCCTCGTCAAAAGTTCAAACTCGGGCAAGACTGACTTTTTGAATTTATGTGGTTATTAGAAATTAATAAGCAATTGGTTAAAACGGTGAAGGAAGCATACACTTCAATGCATGCATTGAAAGATAACGTTCTACGTTAACTCTAACTCTAACCTGGGTTATTCATAAACCATACAATAAGAAGATTACATCAAATACACTGCATTCACCTACGTAAACTTAAGTATCTGTTTATACCCGGAGATAACATATCAATTTTACAGCAGGCTAACAAAAAACTGCTATAATTTGGCAACAACCCAAAAGATATCAATCACAACCAACATAAAAAATAAAATAAAAGAACTAGAACGCTGAAGCACTAAAGTTCGCCCCATAATTACCCCATTTGAAGTTGTGCACGGTGCCCTACGTAGGCGAGTGACCGTTACATTTTGTCTGATTATACAAGCCTTTGTCTCCACATCGACTGTCAGAAGAAGAGCACAGAGTATGCAAATACTGATCACTTTATCCTTTTCGATCTGCAAAAAGGTTTTAATCAAAGATCTGTGGTTTGCTGTGGCAGATTTTCTTGCGCTTAATTGAATTCTTGAGAAATTTATTTTTAATGAGAAAATTGTGGAAGAGTTTTGTAATTTATTAATATATAATTTATATAGGTAAGCTCTTTCTTATACAGGAGTGAGGTAACATGTTTTATGTTAATATTTTAAGATGTTTGAGCGGTTTTCTAATGTGTTAATTAAGTACATAATCATTAAAACATGAATCGTTATAAACTCCACCTTTCAACGATACTTCGCACTCTGGATTTCGTATAAAATATGCATTTCCTTTCCTTTGTTTTTGATTGGAAAATAATTTTCTTAATTTTACTGTTAGCTCGAAAAAATCGCTACGTTTACAATCTTTCTTCTTTCTACTTTATCATATGGTTGATGAACAACCTGATGTCAGAGTTTAAACCGCCCGTAGGCCTCTATCTAACATGGCTTTATACCGTTGAAAAATATCTCAGGTCCTGGTTTCCTCGCGATGTTTTCTCTCACCGTTTTAGCGAGTGATAATAAATTTCTAATACTAATACTAATGAATCTGAAAAGTCATAAGTGCGGGCATGAGCTTCGACATTTGACTTGGCTGTCCAACGGTGATTTTACTAGGCTACCACTGCTTATTAATTATTTTTACATTACTCAAATAGATCATAATAAGTATTAGAATAAAAACTTTCGTGAGTCATACTTCAATATCGCGACGCCCGCGCCGCCGCGCCGCGCCGCCGCCGTTTCGTGTCTACACTCGCTCTTGAAAATGGACTCCGATTGAGTTCAAAACTAGTCGGGTAATGCCGATCATCAATAATAATCATCGATAATCATCTGTGAGTTTGTGTTTAACTTGTGAGTTAGTCCTTTAAAGTCCTTTACTTAGTTAGTTTTAGTTACTTTTCCAATTTAAATATTATTCTGTTTCGTATTTTAATCACTAAACTAAATGCAACATTAATGTCACATTTTTAGGTACATGTCACTTTTACAATAAGCGGCGAAACAGGGCTGAGTATTATATTAAAAATACGCTAAAACTGACTAATATTCTTACCAGGTAATAACATAGAAATTCAAATCCCAGTCTTATTTAAAAAATAAAATAATGATACCCTTCCGCAGATTCCGTTTTGAATTTTTTTCCAATGATAAAAGCTATATCTGGCGGAAGATTTTAATAATGAAATTGTAGCCTAATGGAGCTCGTCACTTCAAATAGACGATTCCAGAAAAATATTACGTAAATTCAGTTCGAAACTTTTCCTTTATCAGATATTTTAATCGTCTTCGTTGGATTGTGATAAATGAGGCAGTTTGTCTGGATTAGGTACAGTCAACCGCATGACAGTGGTTTTACTTGCACTACGAAAAGCACCTTTACTTCTACGCATTATCACTGATGTGCAGTCGACTGTACCATTTATATTTTCTGTTATTGTTGTTGTTCAATCGTGAAGCTTGATTAGTTAAATTAGATTGACGCAGAAGGCGGTACTCTAGACACGGCTCGCATAGTCAGGAGGTTCCATCTCTGTATCCCTGACCACCGGTAGCAATTGGACGATACCAGTGGGCTCTTATTTATTATATTTTTAAATATGTGTTTTATTTATTATATTGTGTATTTCGAAATATAAAATTTTCTGTCTAAAAAATGAATAAACGGATAATTAAAGAAATGAAGTTCATTTGGCACATGCCAAAACATTTGATCTTTTGAGGTATATCGTATGGTCGATGAATAACCTAGTGTCAGAGTTTAAGCAGCTACAGGCTGCAAACATGGCTTTACAGGTGTACTGGTTTCTTTCGATATTTTCCTTCACTGTTTTAGCAAGTGAATTCGAAAAGCCAGAGGTGCGTGCCTGGGTTTCAAACCTATGACCTTTGACTGGGCAGTCCAATGGTCTTACCTCTAGACTATCACTGATGCTACATTTGATAATAATTAGTAATACCATGGGCACCAATGAAACACATAATACACACCTTACCTGTATCGTATAATAATGCTGTATTAATGTCCTCCTGACCGAATTTTGGTCACAGCGGCCAATCTCAACAATCTCTCAGATAAGCCAAATACGCAGGAGTTATAACAGTGCACAAGTGTGTGCGCAACCACAGGTGCACTCTTTATTCCCTCACTCTCAAATTCCGATGGGACGTCAATTCGACCCGGTCGGAGAATACGTGCTTTCCGATGCAAGTGATAATTAATTTGTAATAGTCATTAACTTAAAAAGACAGAGGTGTGCCTTTGACTTGCCAGTCAATGATTACCATCACTAGGCTATCACGACTCTGTTCAAATGCTGTACTACCAATTATGTGATTCTGTGATATGAGCTTCACACAAGTTTATCTGAGAAAGTCTAAGTTAAACTTTGACAAGAATAGTTTAGAAATTAATTCGATGCTGAGTGCACTTGTTTCTGAGTTTGCAAGCATTCGAGTTCTGATGGACTTAATTAAGTTAAATTCAGCAAGTTATGTAGGTATGTACCTAAGTAATTATTTTATTATTGTTAAAATATTTAAGCTTTTGTTTTAAAAATTGATTTTTTTAAACGAGATCGCTGGACTGATATTGGAATTTGCACTAGGTATGTGACTTGTCAGCAGGAATTAAGGATTAAAAGGAAAAAAAAACGGGGACGTAAAGTGACCAGCGCCTGATCTCTTGCCGTCCAATCAGACTATAAGAGTGGATAAGGAGAGCACCTGTGTTTGCGTGCACACACTAATGCACTTAATATTTCCTGCGTAGATGTTTAATCTTCATTGAGATTGGCCCGCTGTGACCGTAATTCAGACATTATTGTTTTGTTTCGAAGCATTTTAATTAATTTTATGCATTAATAAAGTTAGACTTCATATTTTATTTTAAATTTCTATTCGGTGCTTGAACACAAACATTTAGGTAAAAATCCTTTCATTTTAGCAGATATAAATCTAATAGTAGAGTATTTTAACAACTTGTTATTGCCGCTGGCGTACTTCACTAACATGCAGTTAATAATATTATTGCTAGCGAGCACGTTCGTTGACATTATCAAAACATGTTGATCGTAAATTGTTTTTAACATAACACTACGTGAAAATGCTTGTATAATTTTATTATGTGTAAGATAAATTTATATTTGTTTAGTGGCAAACATTAAGAAATATCAAAACGTTTTTATAACTTTTAACTAAGTAAGCGTCTTACATGAGTTATAACTTACTTTTTTCACTAAGATGTGAACATAATTTTCTGATGCATTGTCGAGCATCGATTTTATGCGCCGATCATGTCATGGCGCATAAAATTGACATCAACATCCAAGCGGGGAGCAACACGTAACTATATTTTATTTATTGATTCTTCTCTTCTTTCTTTTTATAAATATATATTTTAGCATGGAATCTGGAATTGTGGCTGTTTAATTGCAATAGGCTTGCCCCCTATTACATGAACGTAGCTGGCAATACGTGAGTTTACTGCGTACTCTTCTGCCTACCCCCGATGGGGAATACAGGCGTGAGTCTATGTATGTATAGATATTCTAAATCCACGCGAAGTCGCGGTCAGAGCGCTAACATGAGTCGAGCGTAATAATGAAAATACAAACGAACCATATTGCGTGCATCGTTTAGCTTATCTATAATCAGACCAGCGTTACATCAAGCTGTTCGAGCTTGTACAGCAACAAAGGAAAACAAGTTTGATTTGAAGATTGTGTAAGTGTAGTCTGGATTAATGGCTTTCTTAAGGGAGATAGCGATCGTTTCTTTGGTATAGTTAAAGTGCAGGTAAAGTGGAGCTATTAGCAAGAATGGGCTGTCCGGCTGGATCAGGAAACACCAGAAATAGTCGAGCCGTCGAGATATCTTGGCAGATAGTAATTAGTTACTATGTTTATGTATCCAGGTTGCCAATTTTAGACTAAATATAGTCCTTTGTCCTCTTCCGGTTTTTGATCCTAGGTTCTTACGCCAAGGTTTCGATCCAAAATATAATTATATCATAAACCTGGGATATATACATTATGGATTGATTTGTTGTTGATTTCTTTGCAAGTATGATGAAAGACGTTATAATATCACACAAGCGGTACGACAATGATTAACGTGGGGTAATTATATCGCCACCTGCGCAGACTCTTACTTGAGTAGGTGCCGCCCTCGTAACACAATATAATTGTGTAAGTATGACTGTTAGTCTAACGTCGCAGCTCCGATATTCCATAGAAACGAACTCGTATAATAGCCTACTATGATGCAGGTGCACGTGGCGGCCGCACACCTTACATGTGTGAGTATTGTTGTAGGGCTGAGCTGAGCCCGAAGCAAATGGAGCGGGAAAAGTAAATTTCAGTAAATTTCTTATTCTTTGCCTGCATCAGTTCTGCACATCTTATTATTCATTTATCATCATCAGCCTGTATTAGACCACTGCTGAATATAGGCTTCTCCCAATGCACGCTACTATTGTGCGCTCATTGGAGGTATTTGCTCATAATTGCCTCGTTGGACGAGCGGGCTGGCGATCGCAGTAGCAGATGATTGCTGTTACACGTCTTTCCCTTTGTCGCTTCTTACGACACCCGTGGGACGAGTAGGGTAGTAGTAGTAATATAGTCTCAAACTTTCGCGAATGTTTAACATAATAAAACAACTTTTAAACGGATATAATTAGAGTTTTTGAAAAATAAACATTTACGCAAGTTATCCGTTAAAAGTTGTTTCATTATAGTAGTAGTATTATTCGCTAATCGACTTTTATTCATTCTTTCATCATCACACCTTTTCATTCTTATCTATTTGCCTTCATAGTACTATTATACTCGTGCAAACATTTTTTGTGCCTATCCATTATTCCATAGCTTTGGTTTCCTTATTTCTTAAATGTTCTAGCCCCATGCACGCATTTTTTCACAGAATTTTGCAAATTCAAAGAAAATTTCCTAATGCATTTTTAATGCCTTCATCTTCGCGTTATGTAAGTGAATATTGAATTGATATAAAAACTGTATTCAGCTGCTTATTACATTTTGTGATGAGGTTTTGTGTGTTAAAGATAAACATTTCTTTTTGCTTTGAATTTTTCTTATAAAACGAATGCACGCTGAAAAGAAAATTCAACAAAATTGATAATATCATCATCATTTCCTTATCATAAATAAATTCAAGTGATTCAAGCAAATAACAATCACTCAAGTTTTAACTCATTCAATTTATGCTGAAATATAAAAAGATATTTTAAGAAAGTAAATGAAAAATGAGAATGAATTATTTTATTTTAAGGATTCCGTACCCCAAAGGGTATGTAAAACGGGACCCTATTACCAAGACTCCGCTTCCATCCGTCTGTCCGTTTAACACCAAGCTGTATCTCATAAACCGTGATAGCAAGACATTTGAAATTTCTTCACAGATGATATATTTCTGTTGACGCTATAACAATAAATAATAAAAATAAAATTATAAAGTTAATAATTAAAGGGAAAACCCCTTACATGGAAAAAAAACTGTTTTTTTTCTATTTTTGTACGGAACCATTTGTAATTGGTTTGGACTCGCACTTGGTTAGTTTTTTTATATTCAAACATTCATTTCATCATACGACCAAACATCTGCTCTTAGATTAAATTTTGTATGAATCGTAATAGTAATTTTTTCGTAATAAAGCTTATTGTAGACATGATAATGATTGCAGCTCATAAATGATCTGGCTCAACCGCGGAGCATCACGCCATCGCAGAATACTCAGTGTAAGTAGCAACATTACGTTACTGCATTTTATTATACACATTTTTGGGACTTGAATCTTCAAAAACATTATGTTCACACTCTATGCTCGAAACGCCTATTCGATCTTCCTCTTACATTACGTAGGCAGAATTAAAAATGAAAGCAGTTACGTATTTTTCTAACTACACCTTCCGTTCATCAACCTTTCATCGATTTTGTCGCGTTAAATCCTCCACGCAAATATACTCCTTATCTCAAGTCGTCAAAGTTCAATTTTACTTTACATAATCTGTTTGTTAAGTAGTTCGTGCGGTATTTAGCCGAAATAGGCTTTAAAAATAAAGCCTAAATTACTTGCCGCTATCAAACAGTTTAGATAAAATCTAGCTCTTACGTAAACTGAATTTTCAAGGTTCAGTTTTAGAGTTTGTATTTAAATAATGTTCTAATAACTATTGTTAGTTGACTCCTTAGTATTTACGATTTCAAAATGTTTATCAAACGACGAAAAATGAGACAATAGAAAATCCATTGTAATGTGCTGCCTGGATGCAAAAGTCGTTATATTGGTAAATATTGAAACAAATAAATGATATAATCATCGTAAGCCTAGTGGTATGACCGTTAACTGGCTAGTCTGAGATCCAGGTTTGAACCCAAGACGCGCATCTTTGACTTTTTGTAGGTTATGTGAGTATTATAAATTAATTATCACTTGCACCGCGCCGTAGACATTGATTTAAATATTATATTAATTAATCCGAATACCTTTGACTTGTCTCATTGGTCTAGATTGTCTCATTCCGCTAGAGCATTTTTAGAGAGTAAAAACCATTTTCCTATTCTATCAGCGATTTGTGAAAGGTCTCAGCAATAAGTTAGAAATTAAATGATGAATGTAACATTTTGACAATTTCATTAATTTGGAGGCAAAGTTATAATATACAAGTGACTCGATTGACGAAAATAATGGTTATTCATCATTTCATTACATTTCATTTGTGCGTTCTCGCGGAATCGTTTTCCGCATGGAACAAATATAGGTACCCCACAAATATATTTGTTTTGGTCCAAATATTTGTGCAATGTGAAGTATTACCTATTATTTATTTTAATAAAGCAAAATTTCGTTTCAGTAAAGCCAACTATTTTTACAAATTAGTTACTGATATTTTAACATGTTTACTGTCCCGTCTACTTTGGGTAATTTACCTGGTACGTCCTATGGTTTTTTTAAACTGCTTTGTTCATACGTCCCTAAAAAATCAAAGATCTAACTCAAACGTTCAGCTCAGGAAACGAGGTTAAGTTTCCTTTGTCTTATGCATTACTTGTAATGCACAAACCTCATAGTCAGACCGTGCATTACCTACATGTCATTACATTCATTTGCATTCATTAGCCAAAGGAAACTGAACCTCGTTTCCTGGACTGGACGTGTGAACTTGAACATATGTGTTAAAGTTAACTAAATTATTATTAACAAACTATATGCTATATTAAAAGAAAATAGTTACCTATATCTTGTAACTATTTATTTGTGTGGGTACAACTTGTAGGTATATAAGTTATATAAATAAGTTTTTTTTTTTTCAAATACAGAAAAAGAACTTTATTTACATTTTGATACAATAATATATGTACAAATATCAATAAACTAAATAATAATATAACTTAACTTAATCTAACTAATACATAACTTATATATAAGTTATGTATAATATAAGTTGTGTATAAGTTATAACATGTAGATATATATTTAACTTAACTTATATATAAGTTATGTATAAGTTAAATATATATCTACATGTTATACCCACATTGCAGGAGAAAATGTTAGTGACGTTTTTTTGTATGTAGTTACTCAGAACAGCTCCCACAACATTGAAGAATGGGACTACGATTAAGAAAAAAATTTATACGGAATCAAGGTCGTTTATCCAATTTATATGAAGTTAAAAGAAAATCATAACTCCTATTGTTTTCAGCTTAACATTATTTTGTAGGACTTCGTGAATATGTCGGAAAATTTAAAAAGTTTCGAACTTGTTCCAGGGTTATTCGAAGAAAAGTATACATTGTTTGCGTGGGAAAAAAAGCTATGTAGCCAACTGTAATATAAATAAATTGACAGTTAATGGTAGCCTGTTTAATTATTGATCTCAAAACCAGAGGTCTCAAGTTCGAACTCTTAGTAAGTTAAACACGTATGTAATAATAATGTCTGCGACTGCCTCGTTGGTCTAGTGGTAGCAAGCGCGATTGCTGAGCACGAGGTCCTGGGTTCGATCCCCGGGTCGGGCAAAGTGTTATTGGGTTTTTCCATTAGGAAATTCTCAGTAGCAGCACGGAGTCTGGAATTGTGCCCGGTTAATGGCAATAGGCTCGCCCCCTATTACATGGGACTTATTACATATCCGGCGAAACGTGGGTGTACTACATACACCTCTGCCTACCCCCTCTGGGGAATACAGGCGTGCGTCTATAATAATAATGTCCTCCTGACTAAATTTTGGTCACAGTGGCCTCAACGGAGGTTAACCAATTGCTAAGGAGATATTATTATAGTGCACAAATGTGTGCGCAAACACAGGTGCACTCTCTATTCTCTCACTCTCATAATCTGATGGGACGGCAATCCGATACGACTGGAGAGAGTTCAGGCGCAGGGCCAACGGCTTTACGTGAAAAATGCGTCTGTAAAATGTATTTGTAATATATTTTTTCTTGCTTCATTCAACAAGTCGTAAAAAGAACTAAAAGTGATTCTTGTAAAAAAAATTAACAACAAAATGCTTTACGAAATAATAATTATAAATTATCTAAAAGGTATCATAAAGTAAAACAAAAGCATCCAAAAGTTTTTGTCGGAAACAAAATCTAATCATAAGTAACACCTTACGTTGAAGGAATATAAAGAGAATTTCGTATTTAACATTCATAATAAAATGATTACACAGAAATTATAATTAAAGTCTTCCTTTGTCGATTATAATGGTCCTATTATCTATAAACGTATTCAAAAACGAAATATTTTCTATGGAGTAAAATATAATCCGTTCGCTTTAAACAAGTTTAGCTTAACTAATTGGTTATGTATGTGCTATTGTGTACAGTATCAACGTCAAACGAGCCGTCTACCAACCCTCCCTTAGCACCAAGCTCGCTCAAGCCCCCCTTTCCCCCATTGTTCTCTAAACTTGACAACCCCACTTGATTCGTTTTAATCACAGATCGTAGGGTCACCATCTAATGACTCCAAGGAATTGTTTCCTGATTTAAATTCAAATAATTTATTCAGTTGTGCGTAGGAGTTTCCACATTAAACTTGACAAGATTATGGATGTTGTATAATGGTTGGCAATTATAAGTAGGGATGGTAATGGGAAAATTAAATTCTCTTCAATCTAGTTTAAGATGACCTCATTAGGGAGGACGGGGGTTTTATTTAGTTGCAGAAAGTTGTGTTTATGACTGGTTTATGAATAGTAAGAATAATTTCAATAGTGAGCAAGACTCAAACCCTTGATCTTCTGGCTGAGTACACGAGGTATTCTGAACACCAAGCTATAACAACTATTAAATAACAAACAAAAAATCATTAATGCTTTAAATTGGTGAAGAAAAACATCGTGAGGAAACCAGTATACCTGAGAGATTTCTCAACGGTGTGTTGAGCCATGATGATGCAGAACTTAAACGGCCTACAGGCGGTTTAAATTCTGCATCAGGTTGTTCATTAACTATACGATAAAGAAAAAAAATAACGCTTTAAATTAAGTAATAAATTGGTTAAATGAATGCTAGCTGTTTTTGTTGGATTCCTCTTTGTTTGAAGCCACTTTATTCACTTTTATATAAACATTTTTATATAACACACGGTATTTTTATACAGTTGACTACTGACAGCTTGACACACAACGCTGAGGGAAAACTAAACTGAGGGACTGAGATATTTTAAATTTGGATGACACAATTGGTAAAGCGATTTTGCGATTCGCCTCTGCTCTTGAAGTCGCAGGATCGATTTCCACATGGGACAAATATGTGTGATCCACAGATATTTCATTCGGAAAAAATCCTAGTGTGGAGGCAATATTCAAAAAAAGAAATATGAGCATATTCTTTGAGTAATGTAGAGATGCACTAAGTAAGATTTTTCAAAATTACACTACTAAGAAGGAATAAAAGATATGAAAAATTCGAAATCTACGCTTACGAAGCGCTAGTACACCATAAAATAGTAATAATCTACAACACAAGTCTTATTGTTTAATCTAATAGGAATTAATGGTATTAGTTACGTGGGAGGATAGAGCAATAGCAATCGTATCACGTTCTACCCTTAAACTTTACAATTCACGTGCAAACAGCTTTTAATACCTGAAGATCCACTTCATATTGATTAATTCCATTAGCTGATTCCTTGGTGCTCCCATTCCTATCACCATAGAAACGGGGGCGAGTCACCCCAAAAATTCGGGCTAACCGATCCTATTACATATTTCATGAGTGTATTTTTATCTTCTTTATAAGGCCTTTCATTATTAATGCGTTTATTTTAGGAAGTAGACTTAGTAATCACATCTATGATGTGATGTAATAACATCTGTTTTGTAGCAAAACAAAACATTTTTTATTAAACAATATTTTTCGAACTCTTTTAAATTTCATTTCATTTGTAGTTTTCGTTGCAAATATTATTAATTAAATTAATTTTGTGCTCTAGTACATGGAGTATATGTTTAGTGCCAACGGAAACAATTATTTGAATGAATGTAAAAAAAGTTACGACAAATATATTTTACATTTTTTATAGATTTATCTTCTAAAATATTTCGGATTTAACAAGTAAGACCTTATAAAAAACCGTGCCTGAAGGCTTCCTTGATTTCCATCGGAAAATTAAAGAAAAATATATTGCTTAAGACGTGATGTATTTATGTGCGGTGTAGCAAAAATGGACAAGTTAGGCCATGAATATTTTATACCAGGAAGTTTGATACTGGCCACAGTGATGGAAAGGTTGGGGAATAATCGCTTAGCGTTGTATGGACATGGGTTACGGAGGGATGAGGAAACTATTGTAAGAAGGGTTGTCAGTATGTAGATAAGGGAAGAAAAGATGAATATAATATTGTAAGAAAGATGTGGGCTGGATATTTTTTTTGGAATAAAAGTTAGAGGACGGAAGTTAGACAGTGGTGCTGGTTCTTTTGTATATCCCGCTAAACAAATTTTAGTCTATCTATATCTCTTTCTAATAAACACCATCGAAAAAGGGCAGCAAATAATTAGAGCTGTCAAATTAGTCTACGTTCTTGCAATTGACGTGAAATTAGACGAGACCTCTATGACATGCCGTCTAAATTTTCGTTGATATCACGCAAATGGACTAGTTTGACAGCTCTAAAAATCTTCTATCCTTTTCTAATGATCTCTGTTAGAACGAGAGATGGCGAGTCTAAATTAGTTTAGAGCGTGTGCAAGAGAATTAGCACCAGTATCGTCCAGATGTTCCCCAGATATGCTTTACCAAATATCATGAACGACAAAATCGCATGACAGGCATGTCGGATCACATTTGTCCCATCATTAGTTCACTGCTAGAATTCTGCACAAAATCGTTACTTTAAAGCTAATAGGCACAAAAAATAAACATAATATCTACAAAAATTATAACTGCGTTGCTAACATCGGTATAGATGCAAATAAAAAGTTTTACAGTAAAAATTCTGTGGGCTGGGTGATTAGATGAATTCATTTTTAATATTAGTTAACAATAAAAAAAAATCTATTTTTCTTTTTTGATTAATTTTAAAGTCTAAAATTATGTACCCACTGTTTTAAGTTTTCGTTATGCCTTACCTTACCTTGCACTATTTATGGGTATCACTGTTTCTAACGATCTTTTTTAAGATAAAAAGAACATTTTAAATGGATTATTTTTAATAAAAAACTTTCTCCCGTAAACCTTTAATTATAAAATCTTTAATCGCAACACTCATCCTGTTAACCAAAGTAGATTTCTACGCCATAATTACTCACTCCAGATTTAAGTGACGTATAATGGTTTGCATCATTTATCGATAATGCAAGCGATAAAGTGTAATCTTGTCGATAAATTTAGTTTAATGTCGAATTTATGAGAATCCTAAACGATACTATATTTCATCATATGGAAAGAGAGGGGTATTGCTTTGTTATTGTCGCACAAGTGTAGTTTCTCAATGACTACAATTTTTATGGAATGGAAATAGCACCGTCTAGCGACTATAGTCGCATAACGCGCGACTATAGTAATGGGAAACACAATTTGTGAGTGTGAGTTATTAACGGGTAAGTAATATATGGTAGAATTACAAAATCTCTAATATTTACAAGATTTAACAACTGAATCTATAATTTTAAAATTATTATATAACTTATTTTTATAAGCATAACGTACATTGAACATAAAATCGTTAATATACCACTCAAAAAACATAAAACCTAATTAGTATTAAGTAAGCAACGTGGATAAGATATATCTATTAGGTAACTGATTATCACCTGCCAAGGTGGCTCGACTGAGCTCCGGGCTCCTACTTCTGGGTGGTTTAAAAAAAAACCACGAAGGCTAATAAGGCGAGAGCGGGCCCGAGTGGAGCTCCTGCCCTAGCAGTTTCAAACCTGGCGGGAGTACAATGAACTCGCAAGTGAAACCCGTACTACCAACCAGAGGTTCGCAGAAGAACACCGTGTGGTTTTATGAATTGGACATAACCCTTTTACCAGCCCTTGGTGATTTTCACACGATAAAAAGAGGCACTCTGAATTTGATTTGTTATCCAAAGCGTGGCGTGGTCTTCATTAAACATTCAGAAAACAAAAAGTATAAAAAAATCCCACATTCGTTCAAACGATTCATTTGTTTGGTTTAGGCTAACGCACCCAGTTACAATGACAACGAATATTCCTATTTCATTTTTACATGTCTGAGGCTTCAATTTGTCAATATGTTTCTGTGAAAATTGTTTGTAGGTATTATGATGAAATTTTATGAGGATTCGTTGAAATATTTAATTAACACTCCCGTTATCGCATGGGTAAAGTTTTTGTTCAATATTTTTTATTTTGTAAATAATTATATTTTATTTGTAAGTAGGATTAATATTAATACTGTGGAAATTGAAATTCGGTCAGAAGGACATTAAACTGTAAAAATTTCAGCAAACTAAAGAACAAGGGCTCTAAACGACTTACTGTAGAAACGATGTAGGTATGCTTAGTAATAAGATCCCGGTGGAACCGTTTGGGTTATAATATAAATAATATCACTAAAAAATATTTTTTACATAAAACGGTTTTGTCATCAAAACTAAAGCTGTCTACCAAATATCAGATCATTCTGTCAACAGTAAGGGGGTGAAATATCGATTACTAAATTTGAACCAAATAATAAACAGGTCAAGCTAAATAAAACCGTTTAAAAACGAAACGTTTAAAGATTTAAATTGGAAGACATGAATTTTTGTTATTTAAAAATTCTTGATTTCACCGTATTTTCCTTTGTCTTTCTATATTAAGTATTTCTTTAAATCTTCCCGATACGCATTTATTTTGTAAGATTTATGACATTAAACACAAAGTAAAAGGGTGTAAGCCCACATAATATGTGATGTAAAGATAATGCTCTTGTTACAACCTTAAAGAAGCTTGAAAGCCTTGGATAACTTTGACGCGAGGAGATTGAAAGGATGTTACGTCACACATCCGGGCATAACCCTGAACCCGAAACTTGAGTGAGTGGTTAGGGGGAAACACACTTATCAGTTTATTAATTTGTGTTTTGTTCGTGTGAACTGGGTTTTATGGGATTTATTGAAGCTGTGTTGAGAATATTTGAAAATAGGTTATTCGGTTCGCAAGTTTAAGAGTTAAGTTTTTAACACCTTTTTTAACTTACTTACTTACTTAGACTTAAGCCTGTATTCCCCAGAAGGGATAGGCAGAGATGTACGCAGTGCATCTACGTCGATGGCTATATTATTTATAAGTCATAAGTTAAAGGAAAAGCATCACAACCATCTCTTTATCTTCGGTTACTTCAGACTCCTGGCTATAATATAAGATGTTACATAAAAAGTATTTCAGCTGGTGTATGTAAATGTACCTACTCTGTAGTTATAAGTACTAACGGCCTAACTTTTAAGCAAATTCTTCTGAAAACCTCTTAGAGTAGCGTAACATAGGTCGTAAATAACGACAATTTGTGATCTCCTAAACTAGTGGAATGTTTATGTTGTTTTTCACATACGATATAGCGAGGTTTATGTCAGTTTGTGCCTCGGCAGTATTGTTTTTATGATTTTAAATAAATTATGTAAATTGTTTGCTATAATATAAATAATAAACTACTAAAATAATAAAGGTTAACTAGGTAAGGTAACTATACATTTCCAAGTATGAACCGACCTCGCATTGTATAGACTCTTCGTACGACAAGATGTCAGCTTATACTAGAAATGTATAGCTTGATGTGAAGCCATGTGTACTACGACAAATAATGCTAAATTCAGTGTATTTTCAAGTAGTTTATTATATTTATTTGATAGCAAATATAGTAAAACTTATGCAACTATGAAGTCTAATGTAGAGCGACGCTAAATACAATAATGATATTGAATAATTTAACTTACGCCGTACAGTCACGTGCACAGACAGACATTTGTTTAAGAAACGGAAGGAGAGGATAATATATCTATCGTGTATTTTAAAAAGGTTAAAATTATGTATGTAACACAGATAGAAGAAGAACCATCTTTTCTACAAATAGACAAATATTAGTACTTAGGTTTATACCCTTTACTTGTCACGCCTTAAGCGCGGTGGTACCCCCAATATGGATAAGGGTCACTGGCGAGCGTCACCGGCCGAGTAGCGACGCATGCTTCGAAGCTTGTTATTTCTGACACAAACCAAATAAGAATGTTATATTGTTAGAATCTAGACAGTTGGACATATTTTTTAATACCGATATTTATTGATAGGTACCGTATGCTTGGAGTGGTTATTCAGATAACTATTTTATAGAGTTTTATGGAGTTCTCTTGACTGTATATGGTTTTTAATGATGTTTTATCATTTGCTTCACTATTATTTTACTACTGAAAGGTGACAACTCTTTGATTCAGTTTATTTTTCATACTATATTGTAATTTAAAAAAATCAATAAAAGTTAATTTGTATTATAATTAAAGTAGTATTTTTTATTCATACCCCTATCATTAAAACTGCATCATGCGTTACCATCCCTGGGACCATCTGGGAATGGGACGATCTGGGAATAGGACAATCTGGGAATAGGACGATCTGGGATTAAGACAAACTGGGAATGGGACGATCTGGGAATAGGACAAACTGGGAATGGGACCATGGAAACAGAGGGACGAGTTTGGGAATGGGACGATCTGCTACCAAACCGGACGAAATTGTCCTCACTACTTGTCACCGTACCTTATGCTCAAGACTCAATGTAATTATACCTACTTAGGGTCCATTTATACAGAGGGCTAGCGGAAAGTGGCTTATCTGAGGCATACTCTCAAGCATGACAAATATAGACTTCTAGAAACCATTTTTATGAGCAAGATTGCAGGCAAAAGAAAAATGTCTTAGCATCGTTAACTGGCATCAAGTTAGACTCGGTCATATTTTCATAAGACAATGAAAAATAAAAATAAAATACCTTCATTAGTTGAGAAGCACTACAAAAAATATAGAGAGACCAAATATATTGTATATTGGCTTTCCTTACTAAAAATATAAATGCGGAAATGTCTTAGGTGGTTTATTCATTCAATGGATCAAAGTGTTTTTTCCATGAAGACGATGTATATTGTCTGTAGAGTGACGTAGGTAACTCTTTGTCCCATAATAAGACGGCTAAAGTCGTAGGCGAAAGCAATATAACAAACAATTTTATTGATGTAGGTAAGTCGATCTTTCCCAGACACATTTACAAGTATTGTTGCTAAATGGAACCGGAATATTCTAACTGGAGAAACCTTGAACAGAACTCTAAAATAACTCGAGGATCTACTTGACTTACATCAGATAATATATTCAATATTAACCATACATTGATATTTAATACGAGTAACGGGCATGGACTTAGAATTTGAGTACATTAAAAAAAGAGATAGGATACGACGCGGACGTAAAAAAGTAATAATTATAGGCATTCATATTTCAAAAGCAAATCTTTACTTTTTATGAACTAAAATCTCATTTTAGTGCATATGTATTGAAGCAGTGATAGCCAAGTGGTATGACCGTTGGACTGCCAAGTCAAAGGTCTCAGGTTCGAACACAAAGTACGCGTCTCTGACTTTTCGTAAAATATGTACGTATTATAAACTAATTATCACCTGCTCCGTGCCCCAAAGACATTGGCCCCGACTGTCATGAAGATCTTTGACTGTCGTTGAAGGAAATCAGTACACTTATAAAATCCTGACAACAAATCTAACTTGAGAATATAGTATCCTTTTGGGTTGCGGAGATCGGGTAGGCAGTCGCTCCGTTGAAAACTGATATTCAGCTGCATCTGGTTAGATTAGAACTAATCAATTTTGTTGGGGTCGGCACCCCAACAAAATTGGGAATAATTAGGCTAGGAGGATGATGATGATGTATTGCAGTACCTACTATCTAGTACTGTCGCCATTTTAGGCAGGTGTACTAAGACTATGACGCCGATAATCATCAGATAGGTTAGTATTCAAACGCTTGCCATTTTCATAATAAAATCTATCTATATAAATAAAAATGAATGTCTACTATACATTCATAAACACGTTTGTAGTGAAACTTTGGTGGGTTGTTCTGCGTACAATCGCAAAGATTCTTAGCCAAAAAAAATGATGCCATAAATAGAAAGAGGCATTGCAACGCATACCGGGAACAGCTATGGTTGATAAAAATTAAAAAAATAATTTAGTTTTCATACAAGCGATTGCAAAAAATAATTCCACAAAATGCAGTAGTTCTAGTAATACTTTGACCCACAAATAAAGTAAACCGGTAGATTTTATTCGTTGTTTTTGTCGTCACTCCGAAATAAAATATGTAGGTCATCGACCATCCTTCGTAACATACTTTCGTATTCCATCTTGTCTACCAAACAAACCCTATAGGGCATTATTTTTTTATCGAATGTTTTAATAACCCTTAGTTGATGTGAAGATTTAAGCGTTTTATCGGCTCCGTGTCACCTCAAAGTCAGCACGCATTCTAGTGTGGCCCCAGAGGTTATTGCAATTTTGAGTTCTATGCTATTTAACAGCTAGGAAACAATGCGCGCATGTTTTTAAGGCATTTGCTGACAGACTTGAATACATTAATTACTTCATGGTTATGTTAAGTATATGTATATTATGTATACTATACTATCTTTACCTCCTATACCAATCGAGAACGGCAAATACTAAAAAATAAAAATTTAATTATTTATTTTGTTGTTCCCTGATTGGACTTGTGTGAACATGATCATGTGTTTGAAATAAAATGTTTATTATTATTATTTATACGGACGTTGCAATGAGTTGGTATATGATATTCATTTGTAGTTCTACAGTAACCCCTCTACTCCACCCTTGAAAGTATACAAGCATCGTATAGTCCTTGCTTGTGATCCTTGAAGATAAATAATGGTGTTTAAAAGGTTTTGTCAAACAGCGTGTCAGTCTCGTTAACTAAAAGTGTCCCTGACCTATTTAAAATTAATTCCGTAGCAACAATGCCCGCGTTCAGTTCTACTTACGAAAATAGTGCAGTATTATAAATTACTGGTTTGCCAGCAACCTTCTTACTTGGACCACCAAGTAAGACGGTTGCTGGACACGAGATCCTATATTCGATTCCCGGATTAGGTTTATTAATATTATAGGTTTTTATCTGAAGATTTAATAGTATGGTATGGTATGCGATAATATTAATTCATCGTGCATTATTATTATAATACTGTTATTTAAAGGCCTCTAACATGGCTTTGCACATCGTTTAAATTAGGGACAAAGGTATAGAGGTCGCCACATACTGGTCAAATCAAATTTTAATTGGGTCTTGATTCGACAAGAAGAAGATCCGATGATGAAATTGAAAAATTTCCTACACAATAAATAGTAAAACATCAAAGTGTTTTAAAGTACAACGTATACATAGATACATAAAAGATATTGTAAGTAGTCGGCAGCGAGCCAAGCCTTCTCCACTTAAGACGTTATGCAGTAAAACAAATACCTTACCAAGAATTTATAGCCTTATCTCAAACGTACATACACAGATCTGCTTGTGTATTTTTGTTTGTGTATGTAAATACATGCACAGATTAAAAACATATGTTTCTTGTTTAGGGTTCTGTGTTGATTCAAATGTCTGGAAACTGTCTTGGTTTTATTGAAATTCTGAATTAAAATATTTATGTCGATGACCAATCTCAGCGGAGATTTACTTATTGATCAATTACACTCGATGCAGTCGAGTACACCTGTGTGCGCCCACACAGGTGTACTCTCTATTTCCTTACTCTCACCGATAGGACGGCAATACGACACGACCGGAAAAAGATCAATCGCAGCACCGACGGCTTTACGTATAGTATTTTCATAATAAGTTTCATATTGTATGTTATTATATTATTTTTTAGTATTATTATCATTATGTATTAGTATATATTGTATATATCAGTATGTATTAGTGTATATTGTATTAATAAATTGTATTTTTTTATGTTTATCTCTGGGCTTCGGGCTAACAATAAAGAATAATTTACGTGCTTTCCGAAGCACGGTGCAATTGTTTTTAAATTAATTTTATTTCTTGTTTGCACATAACTTTAGAAAAGTCAGAGGCCTTACCTCTATTATTATTAATTTTAAACTTAAGTACTGTTTAGTAACAGTCTTCTAAATATGATTGATTGGGTGATTCCCTTTAGAAGTCGGTTTTATTCTTTTTGAAAAAAAAATATTACAATTGAAACGTAAAATTAATGCTAGTAGTAACACAGCTCTATAATCCTAAAACGTTTACAAAATTCTCAAAAGGAAATTTTACGTAAATAGGTACTAAAATGTCGCTGTACGAAATAAAATAAAACAACCAGCACTTACAACTAAGAAAAAACGCAATCTAATTTCCTATATTTGCACCAACAAACTAGAGAACGTTTTCTTTAGTTAGATATTTTGTTTGAAATTTTTTGACTGTCTCGTTGGTCTAGTGGTAGCAAGCGCGACTACTGAGCATCAAGTCCTAGGTTCGATTCCCGAGTAGGGCAAAGTGTTATTGGCTGTTTCCATTAGGAAATTCTCAGTAGCAGCACGGAGTCTGGAATTGTGCCCGGTTAATGGCAGTAGGCCATATAACATGGGACTTATAACATAGCCGGCGAAACGTGGGTGTACTGCTATATCTGTTTAACCCTCTGGGGAATATAGGCGTGAGTCTATAAAAAAAAGATATTTTGTTTGTTTGTTTTTTTTCTAGAATTCACGAGAACACCGCTGTTTCGAATTGATACGGAATTCCTGTTCAGAAGACAAGTTTACTTGTTAGAAAAGTATGAAAAGTCCCAACTTCTAAAATATGAAGAAATATATTCTTGTTTTTGTTTTTTTTTTAGATCCTGTACTGAAATTTATGAACTAATATCGTCGGAAAGTATTTTAACACTTGCCGTTGCTCGCGGCTTTGCCTGTAATTCATAGCATTGTTAATTTCCGGGTTGCATACGGTTTTTATGTCTTTCATAAAAATCCGTAGTGATTTAAGGACGTGGAAGCGTGACAAATAGACAGAAAAAACTCGGTTTTTTATTTTTATTTGTTAGGAGTTGCGTAATTTTTTTTTAAATATTGAATTTTCTCAAATGACATAGGTGTCAATAGGTTGTTTATTTAACATCATATTGCACAATGTACAACTAGACCGTAATAAATACCTGTCGGTTTCATAAATAATTGTCTCATTCAAGAGTGAAAATCAAACCCACGTTTTTTAGTATAGTTAGTTACAATTTTACAAAATCTAAAATTAAAATTATTTTATTTGTACTCAGTTGTATTCATAAATAATGATTTTATAATCATGTAAGCTAAGTATAGATGCAGTAATTTCATAAAATAGATAAATATGTTTGATCTTACGCGTAAGAAAGTTCGTAGTACACTTATGATGTCGTGGTAGCAAATGCATGCGTAGCAAAAGCGTAGAACTTCGTAGCACATGCCTACGACGTGCTTCACACGCGTACGAATTAAAATATCTGAAGCTTGGTGAGGAGGGTGCGCGAGTGGTCTCACATCATCAAGCATGATATACAGATATAGTTTAAACTAGTAAGAGTGCTGCGTAACCCTCTGTGACCACTAAAGCAGAGGGTATTCATGTGGATCTATCCTAAAGAGAAAAAAAAAATCATAGTTTATGACATCGTAGGACATGCATAGTACGTTCTTAAAGCTTCCGTAAAACTCCGTAGCTATTGCGTAGTAAACATTTAAGCTCGTTTCGGGTGCCTCTTATAGGTTTTATTTGGGTTAAATTTACATTTTCAGTTCACAGACAAAGTTAAGTAAATATTTTCTTTAATTAAATTTCAATTAGATTTCAAGTAAGATAATGTTAAATAGTCAAAATTTTAAACACTATTTTACAACGAAAGTCTTTACAGAACTTGTTATTTAAATATAAGTTTAATATTTTTTGTTATAACTCGTCTCAAGTACTTTAACTATTGAAAAGACTGTCCTCAGAATCCAAAACCTTGGCACCGACTTCAAAATGAATGTTATTAAATGAAATATATTTGTAATAAAATATCTAGACTTGGCCCGCAAGGTTATCAACATGTGGGATGTAGACTCGGCTGTCATTATGCCGACAGAGCATAGACAAGAGCCTGGATCAACACCTCAAGCGGGTCTCGTTGAATGGCTGGATCAAGGGCTTGATCCAGAAGGCGTTACTCCTGGACACGGCTCACATAGTCTAAACGTTCCTTTCTCTGGAGCCCTAACCACCGGTAGCTTAGACCCTGTTCCCGATACCGGTGGGCTACTTGTATATTTTTCAATGTATATTTTTATTTTTTTAAATATATTTGAAAATGAATTTTATAAGTAATTGAATTTTATAACAATAACTAGTTTTTCCCGCGTGGCTTCGCTCACGTAGACTATAGAATATTTTGAATAGAATTTATTTATTAAAATCGAATTAATATAATCTAGGTAGTACTGCTCATGAGAACAACTTGTACAGCTTTGAGTCATTACTTTTAGTGTCCTTGTATAAGCAGAATTAGGTACATGGCGAATAACAGTCAATTATAATGTCTGTATAGCAATCACAAATGCCTTTAATAATAATCTAATTCTAAAAGATTTCAAGGAATTTTCAAAGGAAAATCAAGGTACACTTTGGCAAAAAAGAGTCTGTAAAAATTGGAGGCGCCACTGGTGCACTTTTCATACTACAATTCAAAATTTCAAGTTATTTGGTGCTTACGTATTACTAAAACGAATTTTTTGTCATCAATTATTATGTAATGACTCACTTTATGGCTATTTTAGTACTCACAAACTTAGTTTTTAAGATTTTTATTTTTAGTTCCATCCAGCTGTCACCGCCTCAGACTCTTTTTTGCCAAGCTGTATAAGGTAAGTTTTTCTTTCAAATATAAAAAAACAAATAAAATTGAAATATCGAATTCGAATCCGATTTATATTTGACATTCCAATTTTAAAGGGTAATATATTGCACCAAGCCAGTTTAAATCAAAAGCACTAAGGAGTATTGATATCAACTTCGATGCAAATCACCCCCAAAATAACTTTCTACTCCTTTTTAACCCCGTTAGGCGATGAGTTTAAAGAAAATACGAAACACGTGTTCCATCAATTTTGTAAAAGAATGTTTATGCAAAATTTGAAGTAGATTGAACCAAGGAATCACGTTGTCCCATACAAACTTTGCCCCCATTTTTCTCCCTCTTAGAGGTGGAATTTCGAAAAATCCTTTCTTATCGGATCCCTACGTCATACAAAAAACACACCCTCCAAGTTTCAGGTCTCTACGTTCAGCGGTTTAGGCTGTGCGTTGATCCGTCAGTCAGTCAATCAGTCAGTCAGTCATTCAGGACAAAGCATTTTATATGTATAGATAATAATAATTCCATTCGAACAAAATCGCGTACGAAGCTCTAGATTTATGCCATAACCTTGGAATTTGAACAAGTACTTCTCGTATTATTAAGACTCGTGTTATTTTAATAAACGTGGATTTTTAGGGTTCTGGAGCAAAATGGCAAAAACGGAATCCTTATAGTCTTACTCGAGCTCTCTCTTGAGCTGTTTTACTCGCAGTCTAATAATGCAAGAAATCTTAAATTCGGCTTGTATTTACAACACCAACAAAGTTTTAAAATAAAATGTAATAAAAAGATTAATTTGAGAGGGCCTCCAATACATGCGTGTAAAGTGGGATTTTATTTTATTTTCATATTATTTTTAATGTAAGTATTATAAAAACTATTAAGGGTATCATTTTAAAGGACTTTAAGAATTAAGAAAATATTTTATTATTTTTATGCTTATTCGTTTCCGATGTAAATTTAAAAATGAGCCAAAATATCTTGGATGAATCCATTCTTCTATGTTTCTGAAGTCTGTGGGCCAATAAATCTACTATAATTCTATAATAGAAGACTTAAATATACTTTCCAGATTTTTTTTATTGGCAAATATATAAAGTTTTATTTAATTTATGAATAATTGTAAATTAATAGGTTTAAAAAGTAAAAAAAGATCTTTCAAGAAAACTAAAAATGAAATTTCAGATTTTTAAAATTTCCGTCAAAAGCTATAAAACTGTTAAATGTATATCTCTAATTTATATTTATTCATAAAACTCTGTTATTACATTATACGGAACCCTTCGTAAGCGAGTCCAACTTACACTGCCTAGTTTTTCTCGGATAACAAAGCAGTAAGGATATCGTGTTGACTTCGAAGAACTTAATTTATTTGATATTAAGATATCCGATCTAATAAAACGAGGAATATACGACAGAGTTCAATGTCTTGTAGAAACCTGGACCTCTGAGAGGCCCGGAGGTTCCATCTCTTCTATTATAGTACAAATATAAATCCACTAATTTGCTTGAAGACTGCTTTTTATTTCACCAAAATTTAATTCACACCAGAACACAATCATAACTTTAAATAATATTAGTATTTTTTTTTTACATAAAACGGTTTTGTCATCAGAACTAAAGGTATGTACCAATTATCAGATCAATCTGTCAACAGGAAGGGGGGTGAAATATCGATTTGAACCAAATGTACTGCACACTTCTGCCTACCCCCTCTGGGGATACAGGCGTGAGTCAAGCTAAATAAAACCGTTTAAAAATGCGACACATGCCACATGAAAAAGTTACTCGCAACCTGCTCACTGCACTATGATCAGCGCAAGAAGGCTCGCAGCACATGAAGGACATATACGGCCTCATCAGTACTTAACGAACCTTAAAGTGTCGAAGTAAAATCATCTTTGTCGGTGTGCAATAGTGTACCACGAATAATAACCCGACAACGACATGGATTGTGAGTAAAATTTTCATATTTTGTGAGTAAAATTCCGTAATAAAACCAGAAACCTTTATAGTTTTGACATGTTTGACTGTCTAAGTCATTTACTCGTTGTTTATCATGCAAGAAATCTAAAATTCGGCATTGAGATCTGGAACTGGAAGAGGAAACTGAATGTATTTACTTAAAATTTTTAGGGAAAATTAAAATGAAGTTTCAGACATTTACACTTTTCGTGAAAAATGTATAAATCTGTAAAATTTATATCTTTGTTTTCATCATCATCAACCTCATCATCAACATCATTTCAGCCGAAAGACGCCCACTGCTGGGCATAAGCCTCCCCCAAGGATTTACGTACATGTCGGTCCTGCACTGTTCTCATCCAGCGACTTCCTGCTATTTCCTCGAGATCATCGGTCCACGTTGCAGGAGGTCGGCCATCACTGCATGTTCCGGTGCGCGGTAACCACTCCAGGACCTTTGTGCCCATCGTCGTCATCTTTGTCTTACTCCTTAATAATTCGTATAAAATGATTTTAAAATTCTATTAGGTTTAAAACTTTTCCGAACCCTTCATGCGCGAGTCCGTTTTGCATTTGCTTGATTTTTCTAAGAGAAAATAATCATTGTTCCACTTTAGGATTTTCTCCTATATATGACGCAGTTGAAGACATAGAATTTCAAAATGAACAATCCAGACTGATAGAAAATATAATATCGGTCGATCACACTAAGATTATTTTCTCCCGTACAGAAATCAAACCACGACAGTGCGAAGCGTAGAAAGTGAAGCGGTTAATTGCTACGCCAATCATGACGATTCTCCAAGACTCAGAAATATCTTTCAAAATTATACAGTAGCACAATATTTCATAAATTTAAGATTGAAAAAGAACAAAAATAATTAAAACGGTTAGGTAATAGTAGCCAATCCAAGAAAGTAACTAAAAATTCAGGTTTATTCCTAACCAAAATGCAAAAAACTTTATTTATTCCGAAATGTACAACTCTACACTGTAAAAGAAGAAACTAACGCATTTTAATTGCGCTTTTGTATCAATCGGCACCGGCGAAGATAAGTGGCCGATCTGAAAACGGAAAAATAAAGTTGGTCTCGATAGTGGACCGAGGAGAGGGGGTAGGGTTCCGCCTGCGCGGCGCCGCTAACCCCCCGCGCCCCGCGCACACCCCGCCTTCAGTCAAAACCAACCCTCGGATGGTTACGACGTTTCGCGTCGTTTTAAATCATAACCCTAAAGTGCTACCACGGTGCCCAAATATTATGTCGACTGTATAGTACTCAGTGCGCTAAGTGTTGGATGTCTGATTATGAAGTGTATGCAGTGTGTGTTAGTGTGGTTTCATACATAAATGCACTCACAAACTTCGTCTGGTGTGGATTCGAATCCGTGATGTGTTTCACGTATGTATTTTGCTGATTTATCTTTAGCGTGTATTGTTTTAGGACTGTGATTAATTATGATTGCCGTATTTGTGTTAAATTTGGTATCATAATATTTTTAAGGGGTTTGGTCGCAATATAAGGTGTTTTTGAAATGAAAAGAATACAAAACATTATTATGTTAAGATTTTTTTATGACAGAAGTCAAGAAAAAACAAAGTAATGTAACTTTAGTTTCTATATATTTCATACACATTACGTACATAAAATATTCCTAGGTAGTTATAGAAAATACGATTAAAAAAATTAGCCGTTACCGTAGGCCCGTAGGGTACTAAAATCTGTACATTATATTTTGATATTAAATTTTTTATGTAGCAGCACCAAGTGTTATGTATGTCTAATCCGGTAATTAAGACCATCAATAATAATTATATAAACACAATCATTTTTTTTTGTAACAGAGAGTGTATAATAATGAAAGATACAGTTTTAAAAGATATGAAAAAAAATTGGCTGATTATTTTAAAATAAAAATACTTTTTGTCAATAATCAATAATAATAATATAATTTCTAATTTTTTTAATATAATTATAATTCAAATTATAATAAAAAACTAGAAGCCTGTTATGTAAATAGTTCTTTTAAAGCATTGATAAGTGGCTCTTTAAAAACATTGTGGTTTGAAAATGTAATGATCATAATATATTCATCATCATTTATTTAAGAGTTACGCTCTTGTCGATGCAGCTTCTTCCAACTCTCCCTATCAAGAGAATTCTATAAATATAAATATATTATTTACCATTATTTTAAGCATGTTTAATTATTTGCTTAAAACCTTGATAAATATAAGCATAACAACACGACATTCAGTTTCAAAATTTTTGATGCAGGAAATTTTTTCCATTTGATTTTCTATTTGAATGTTTTGAGTGACAGCTATCCAGCGGTGCTATTTAGAGAGTAAAATAAAAGAATGGTAGGATTTTGCTAAAGGTGGGAGAAAAACGCATCGGCTCTTTTAAACCCTTTTAAACTCTTTCATTCACCTAAATCACTGCAGATATTATGTTTAATTTTTATTACAATCTTGCATGAGGCGTTATGTTTTTTTTATTATTATTTCATTATTGTTTGCACAAACAAACAATATTAAAAGAAAATTATGCATGAATATGCATCCTACAATTTTTTTTATAAAATCAGGTAAAATAAGAATATTTTTACTTTAGCCACCGATATCGAAATGTCGAGACCTGGGGCTCTATTCCGAAAATCGAACAACGATGTTTCGGATCGGAACGTAATAATGAAGACCATCAAACACAATCTTTACCACCAAATTACCACTGTTTAATTGTACTTAGTGCTTTCATCTGTCGTTTCGTTACAAATCCATAAAAAAAAAACAATCTATTAGAAGGTAATTTAACAAACAAACATGCGATCCGACAATCGAAGCTTCGTTGTTAAAATTTCGGAGTAGGCTCCCAAAGCCTAGCAATGTTGTACCTATTTGCGTTATATGTTTTGTTTGATGTCAGTCATGATTATGGATAATTGTGGTAACTACAATACGTTCATAATATTGACCATACAGCCACATGGTCGATGGTTCATCATTATGAACAAAACGCTTACCTTTATATTTTTTTAATTATCTTTAATAATCTTACAAAAAAAAACAAATGTACGAAGAACTATAAATCCAGAATCAAATTAAATTCGAACTCATTTTAACGTTGATGTTGCGGTGCGTACCAATGCGCGCATTGTTTTCTGGTTAATTAAGGAATTTGCGACTTTAGGTAACCTACTTACCCAATCTACGAATCCAATATTTTAGTTAGCCTCTGTTCTATAGCTATCTTCAAGTTGAAGAAACAATTGAGGAAAACGAAATCGTATAATGGTAGTAGTTGAGCCGACGACACGACTTTGATCCCCGGGGATGTTTTAATACATTTTTTCAAGACCTACTTCTATCTTACTGACCTTAAACTTATAGGACCCTTTGTTATATAAAGGTTGTTGATTTTGATATTACAGCCGTAGCTAAAAGCGTTGGTAATAAATTGGACTGTTTTTTTAAATTAAGAAATATATCGTCGTGTAAAAATATAATGAATAGTGAAAAAATAATATAAATATAATTAATAATATTAGTATTTTTTTACATAAAACGGTTTTGTCATCAGAACTAAAGATAATTACCAAATATATCAGATCAATCTGTCAACAGGAAGGGGGTGAATAATAAAGAGGTCAAGCTAAAATATAAAACCGTTTAAAAACAATGACATAGTTTAAGTGTTATAACACTTTTTGCTGGGAACAGCACTACTGTCCAATGGCGTCATTAGATAATAATATCTTAAGTTAAGTTAACAATTATCTTCGTTTTGCCAGAAGAAGATAGCGATTACACACACACACACAAATTTCCGAAGCTTATAAATTTCGTCGTTAATTTACCTATTTTTTGAAACTAAATATAACTATTGCCTATAAAAAACGATTAAAAAAAAATACTAAAAAAAGTCATTATTATGCGCTTTTTTAATATTTTAAACATTCTTTGAGGTTATATTAAATTGTGTATATTTTTGATAGTTGTCAAATACCGTAAAGTCAATCTTTGTGAAATAAATGCATGTTTTTCATCAATTACGATTATATGGTTAAACAAAATTAAATAAACACTGTTAATAAATATGTAATTTACATCACAAATGAAAACTATACCACATTGGCGGTGTTTTCTGACTAACTACCTAAGAAATTTTACACTGAAAAAAAAAGCAGAATTAAGATTGGATACGCGATTCAAGAGTAAGCCTCCAAAAAACTATTGTTTACATTCTGATCGGTCTTTATTTTATTAAGCCGTTGTAAAGAGATAGCTTATATTGACTGATGATCTATTATAGGGTTGGCTTGCGGTGTCAGTGTTTGTACCTATTACATGACACCGATTGCTCATCCATCATCATCATCTTCCTGCCCTTTTCTCAATTTATTTGGGAAAAGGGTAATTTAAAAAAAATTTATTTATGACACCGATTGTTATACCAGATTTAATTTAAACTATAATAATATGTTATCTACGTTATGTAATGTATCATAACATGTATTCGAGACAAACTTTACGAACTTGTAGGAAATAGCACCATAATTTCTGGCAAATAACTTCGAGTTACTTGTAGTAGGTTCAGCCACCGGAATAGGGCAACTATCCGAGTTCCGACAACGTTAGTGTTTGCTTCTCATTTGTAAATGAAGATTCGATATACCATATAATACCAAACTGAACTTACTTTGCCGTGTGGTTTCCGGCCTAAGAATAGAACCACCCCTACTCGTCCTGCGAGTGTCGTAAGAAGCGATTAAGGGAAAGATCCGGAAAATGGACTACAGCATCCTTCTGTGTAACAGTAATCATCTGCTACTGCGATCGCCAACCCGTTTGCCCAGCGTGGCGATTATGGGCAAATACCTCCAATGAGCGCACAAAACTGGTGCGGTCTGGGAGAGGCCTATGTTCAGCAGTGGACTAAAATAGGCTGAGTAATGAAAAAAATTAACTTACTTTGTTATTTGTGGATAATAGTATAGTTTTATATTATTTTGTTTTTTTTTTGCCGTGTTAGCCTTGTAAAAAAATGGTTCAAACATGAGGCTTCTGACTATAGTTTTTTTAGGTAAGTCTTAGATGGGAATTCTTGTGAACTCTTGATATTCGTTTTAATATAAGTAGTATTGTATAACTAGAATTCGTAATTATTATAATAATATTATTTATATTATTATTATTATATTAATGCCACTCAAAGCTAGAGAAAAAAATAAATACCTAAGTAGTAGTATTTTTCCACTGTTAAAAATTATAATTAACAGATTGACTCCATATTTAACAACTATTATATAAATGGACAATAAAATATAATAATACGTTCCATTCAACTTTTCATATTTCAGCTGGTTTTGTTCGGAATTATGGCGAGATTCCGTAATATACCACTGGCATTCGATGGAGGATCGGTACTTTTGAAAATTCGGTTTTATTTATTTTGCTGTGCCTTATCGTTTATGCACGTGACCTATTTTCCTTGACACCTGATATTTTGCGGTAGTAGAATTAGTTACTAGAATTCGTAGTACCACCCTCTCATAAGATATTGGTATTAAAAATACGATATTGAATTAACATTATTCCAACTATTGTGTTTTGTTAGGTCAATGGCAGCACCGGCAAGCCAAACCCCCTTTCTGTTGCAAATCCTTTAAAATTGCAATAACTTTTAAAGTTCACAAGATAATATACATCTTCCAAGTGAATAGAATTAAAAAAGGTATTGGTTTTTATATAAAACTTCCAAGGAAAGTAGATGAAATTTGCTATATTTGGTTTGACATTAACGTTTTTATTTGATAACTCTAATATCTATGATTTAGAAGAAATTGCAATTTCAAAAATGTGGTACTAAGTTTTTAAGGCCAGTGTAGTGTGTATTACAAATTATCAGGATTGAAAAGTAATAGTCGAAAGATGTAAATTTATAATAAGAAGAAATAAAACATAGTTATATGGAATACCAAAACATATAATTACTACTCATATCTATACAACACTTAACTTACGTAACTATAGAGTACAAGGTGACCCCGGCGGCAAGTAAACTCAACATGACCTCTCAGCTGTTTTTTGGTCAGTTGGTAATAAAACAATATTTATGTGCTATTATTTAATAATAAAAAGTCTAAAAATTACTAATCTCTAATCTTTAATCTAAGCTCTTGGGCTTTGGTATGATATACCCCCTCTGGACCACCTTGTACCTATATACTAATACCACAGTATAAAGAGGTCTTCTCTAATACACTTACTCAAATATTAGGTACCTATATTAAGTAGTTTAATGAGTTTGGTATATATGATTACAATTAATTTTACCAAATAAAAAACTCTATTCTTTACTCAAATAATTCATGCCTCATAAACTGTCTACTGCACAAATCCATTAGAATAAATAATGTGTAAACTA
Source organism: Protodeltote pygarga (assembly GCA_936450705.2). Taxonomy (NCBI): domain Eukaryota; kingdom Metazoa; phylum Arthropoda; class Insecta; order Lepidoptera; family Noctuidae; genus Protodeltote; species Protodeltote pygarga. The sequence goes on along the minus strand of OW388255.2, from coordinate 5,284,690 downwards.
AACATTACTTATAATATTCTAAATAAGCTACAATACAATTCAACCTCATTTCCACTTCAAAGTTAGGTTAAACAGCAAAAGGTTAGACCGCATTCTGCCTAATGCATCTGAAATGGCACATCAAAACATTCCAATTACCTAATTAACGCTTTAATAACGGATTAACCTAAGTGCCAGAGCGATACTGTGCCAAATGTAGTGGCATCCGCTTGAAACTGGGATAAATAATTCAGTTGAAAATTAAATTCGTGTGCAAAGCATCCCGTTACGGACTAAAGTACACTCGTAGTTAACTTTTATTTATAACTTTGCCGCGTGGAGTTCGGACCAGGATAAAAAGATATTAACTCCAGGCTATGGTTTATCTGTGTGAAGTTTCATCTAAACCCGTTTAATGATTTAGATACGCGTGATTTGGGTATTATTCAGATGTTTGAACTCACAACACTAAGCTCAAAATGCGAATCGCTTAGTTACGTCAATTATTTCGTTTAAAAACTCCTCTACCCAATTCTATTTAGAATACTAAATAGGGTTAGGAAGAGGAGTTTTTAAATCTATTTGCAAGTCATATTAGAATATTAAATTCTCATACAACGGTCCTTTGTAGCGATTGAAATCGGACTGCTACAGTGAATTTCTTAGATATAATAACCCAATAGAAGATAGTTTTTAGAGTAACACTTTTTTACGGGAAAATAGAGAAAAAATATTTCTCTGGTCTACTTGGAAGTTTCTCAATCGACTTCGAATCTAAGTGGGCCGCTGCATACTCTATGTGAGCAAATTAGGCTATATTAAGCATTAGAATGCCAAATACAAGATCAAAAAAAACCATAGGCACCTCTCACTTTTCAAATTCGAAATCAGTATATTTGGTAGATTTTTCGACAGAGTGTAAAGTCATATCAGAGGCATAAGGTTTAACCTCTAACACTAGGTTGCCTATCAACCAAAAGAAGCGAGGAAGTGCGAATGTGATCCTCAAACTATGCCATATTTGCTGGTCTGCCCAGTGTGCCCTAACAGCTGCACTAAGAGCGACCTATGAGAGATAAAAAATGACGTATATATCATCGACACGACTAAGAAGAAGATTATCATAGCATTTTGAACTTTAGAGTTACAATTATTTGTAGAAACATCGACTACGAGCAGGATATTCACCGTCTAAGATTGCAACATCACGCTTGGGTTGCAACATACACATAACTTCGTTGGCAAAGCGGTTCAGCGAAACCAGAAGGTCAAAGGGGTGCAAAATCTATCGGTGTCCAAATATGAAACCCGGTAGGTATAAACGTATTAAACGTAAACAGACGTCATCCACATAGTCGTAACCATTAAGCACCTTGTATTCACACTGATATTTGGTAGAAACGGTTGAAACTCACATCAAAGACTTATTCACCGGAGTGGAAGGCGGGAGGTAGTTGTGCCTCAAGCGAAGGGCTCAAGTTTGGCCCCAACTTCCAACCCCCCGTCGCATTTATCTTAGTTATAGGGTTAGGGGTAACTAATAGTGTATGGACGGGGAGCTTTTTGCTCAAAACATTCTTCAAGATCATGTTAACATTTATATTGATCTGTTCAAAGTTTGGTTTCTATTCAGTTCTAATGCGGGTGGCATTATATGGAAGCAATATTTTTTTTAAAATATAGAATCATCAGGATTTATCATGAAGAACTTTGATAGTCGATGTCGGAAGTCAGCGCCCTAGAAATCTAAAAACACCTTTGAAAAATTAGAAATCGCCTATTGGACCAAATTAGACATTATGTATTTTCATTTGTCAATAGCTACTATACAACAAAAAAACACAAACAGAAGAGAAAATTTTATGATATTAATAAAGAAGATTTCTTAAAATTGGTACAGTACATGCAAAAGTGAACTAACGCACAAATATTTTTCGTAAAAAATATTAACAAGTTTACTTGCGTTACTCACTGTACTTCACGTTCAAAACTAAGGTCAACATAATAATATTATAACTATATTTTGTCCGTGAAGTACAGTCGGTAACAAACCGATTACGTATGTGATATCTATAGCTGATAATGGGGGAAGGGCAGCTCTCACGACGAGGTAATTTATTGGTTATTTAGCTATTTAACATCTAACTTTTTACCCGTTTATTATAAACTAGCTTTTACTCGCAAATCGCTCGCGTTAATTTAGAATTTTAAATTTAATCATGATTCGGATGACAGGTAGCGCCATCTATTATCATAAGGATATTATTGTAGTTTTCCTCTGGAACAGTAGATACTTTTTGATGGAGTCAGTTTTATGTCAGATGCTGTACACCTGACAACGAATATGCAAAATTTTAGGATGGTCGGTTCAGTTGTTTAGGCGTGAAAAGGTAACAAACAAACTTACTTCCGCATTTATAATATTAAGTTTTGATAGTAAGTATTGGGATTGTAAAACTCATGTCATTGAATTATTGTAAGTAGTTTTTTTCACAAAGAATATTTTTTTATCTCAATATTATATAATGGGAACAAAATTGTGCTTTTAAATACTTTTGTAGGTGCTCATTTAGCCTGATATAGCTATAAGTATGTGAATTCATATTATCTATATAATATAATATCGAAATGAATCCCTATCTCCCTCGGTCACGGCATCACGCCTGAACGGCTGGACCGATCTCGCTAATTCTTTTTTTGTTGTTTTTGTTATTATTAAGAAAAGAATCTTATGAAAAAAAAATAAGGGTAAGGTATGGTAGGGGTAGTGTATGGTAGGGTAGGGGTAGAGTAGGGTAGGGTAGGGGTAGAGTAGGGTAGGGTAGGGGTAGATTAGGGTGGGTAGAGTAGCGTAGGGGTAGAGCAGGGCAGAGGTAGGGTAGAGTAGAGTAGGGGTAGAAATAGGCGTTGAAGTAGGATAATCACGCGTACAAAGTCGCGCGGGCAGCTAGTGTAATATAAATACTGTAAGTATTGTATTTGTAGTTGTAAAAAATTCTTTAATAAAGACTTTTGAAACAAAAAATATCGCTTCATAATGTGCCCGCGTGTATCGTGCTCAAAAGTCCCGCATTCCTCTTAATTAACTTTAATAACAACCGCAAGTCGTGTCTTACGGAGTTACGATGCTCTCGGGATAGATAAGCTAACTTATCTTATCCCATGATTTAAGTATATTATTAATAACGTCGGTAGTTCTGTCTGAGTCGTGATAGCCTAGTGGTATGATCGTTGATTGCCAAGTCAGAGGTCTCAGGTTCGAACCAAAGGCCCGCACCTCTGACTTTTCGTAAGTTATGTACGTATTATAAATTATTTATCACTCTCACTTACTTCGTGCCTCGGAAAGCACATAAAGCCGTTTGTCCTGCGTATAATCTCTCTCCGGTCGTGTTAGATTGCCGTCCCATAGTACTATGAAAGTGAAGGAATAGAGAATGCATCTGTGTTTGCGCACACACGTGTGCACTATAAAATCTCCTGGATCGATGGCCGTTTCGATTGACCCCTCTAACTGTAATTCAGTCAGAAGTTTCGATAAGTTAATCTGTCTGTGCGAAATTCCTGAAGTTATTATAATTGATTTTTCGTAAAAATCTTTCTTTTTAAATACTCGGTCTATCAATGGATTTTCTTTAAAATACGGCTGTAAAAAGGACAATTTTTGCGGTCACTAAAAAATATCCATATACATAGGTACCTATCTCCATTCAAAAATAAAAAGATCTCATTTTTCTATAAAGAAATCGGCTAACAAAGTCTTCAAAAAGGTTGAATTGGATTACCAAGTGAAATCAGTACAAGGAAACATAGTAGCTAGAAAAATATAGAGGGTGAGTTCTTAGGGGGCGTGGGGGAGCGTTGAGACGACAAAAAATCTCGCCGCTACCCTTATAGCAACCCCCTTGGAAGCACTCCCTAACAGGGTTTCATGTCGCCTAAATATTTTGGTGAATTTACGTAAATGCTTGCTAAATATTTTTTTTATTTATGGTGAAATGTTGAATGGTGTGAATGAATCAGTCTTACTCATATGACATATCATAGACAAATAATTTAGCTTGTACGAGTACTTTTCCACTGCTATTCTGGGCAAGCTTCTTCTCATAATTTGACGAAGTATCAGATCATTCTTCGCCACGCTGACTAGTGCGTGTTGATAGAGACAGATTGGTGACTGTTAATATTTATCAAGCCATCTATAAGGCTTTTAGCTCGCCTTAATGACGATAACCGGGTTCCACAGCTTAAATCTTAAATCTATAGTCCTATCTGGCAGACTGACCGCATTAAACGATGCTTAACCTTAGAGATCGTAAAAAGCACTGTGATACCTCAGCGCTAAAAGCCGCCGAATGTGAAAAACATCGTGAAAATTTACCGTGTACAATGTTCATTTCAATATAATATGTATTTTTACAAAACACTTTTTGAATACAAGTTCTACAAAAATTGTTTACAATTTAGGACAAGCAAAAAAAAATAAAGTATAAAGGTAAACGTTTTGTGAATTCTACGAAAATTTTAAAAAAAAACAATTTAATAAAAGTTAAGTAAATATACTGTAAACTTAAAATATGTATTATTATTTTAATACGAAAATTTTGTGCAAATGTGCAAAATTCACAAAAATAATAAAAATACGTACAATTTATATTAAGGTTTTTAACAATTTTATTCCCGACTATACAAAAATGAACAAGAATAATTCACATACTTCCATATACAAGTACACTCACGTACATAAAACAATTAGACCACTTTCTACTTACGATAAAGTCTGCACAACTGTACAGTTGCGTTTAATTAAACGAGCGGTGTTAAGTGTTAACCTAGTGAGCACTAGTACTATTTAGTTTTGCTCAAAGTGGCCTCACAATTTCAAGAAGTCACTGAAGTGTTAATGCCGTATATCGTAAGCTCTTTTGCCTTTGAGTGTACATGAAGCGTTTCGGTTTTACTCCATACGTTATAATAATGGTCGGTTAATAGTTTTTTTTTGTAGGAGGGAAAATTTGTAATTAAATGTGAAAAAAATTGTTAACACATTTCAAAACACCACGTCATTATCACTTATTTAAAATTTACGCTCTTATCGCTACAGCATTTATCAGCTCTCCCTAATATAAACCTTTCCTCAACATAACATAAACATTGCCTTTCTTTAACTGTATTATTATATTATGTATCTATCTTAATCGGTTTATCTTTTTCTCTCTTTTCTCTGATGTTTCCCTTTAAGTTATGAATGTCCGGACACATTGTGTTCATGTCCAAACCAAATTATTTAAAATTTGTTATTTAGGAAGCCTATTTTTTTCTGTATTTATGACTGTTCTCTATATGTATTTGCATCCTCATGAGGTTCTAAACACCATGCAAAATTTGAGTTACGTTATTTTCAAATAAAATAATCTTAGGAACATAATAGTCCAGTCATTTGGTAGTTTTACCTGGAAAGTTTTAAGGGAGTTTTGAAAATTGGTATCTTTATAGATTTTGATGTGCTCTTTCCGAATTTCGACTTTGCCACCTCGTAACTTTTGCGCATACGCCGCCATCTTGGAAAAATGGCGCCAAATTGCAGTTTTTCGACAATATCTCATTTCCTACTCATTTAACGATAAAAACACTTTAGACAAAAATAAACCTGAGAAAATTTCCTACAATTTATGTCTGAACAATATTTTTGTACAATCAATAGTTTTGGCGTACGAGCGCCGCAAAACGTACTAACGAATTTCAACTTGTCGCTTGCAATTTGCATCCAGCGGTTACCTACGACTCTAACGATGTCATCGGTCTACCTGGTGGGGGGGCCTAATCGGTTATCGGTTAGGCCTACCCCACCATAGAGTATAATAGCACCCACCTATATCATTCCAAGGGTGACATAGAAAGCGACTAAGGGAACAACTGCAACAACTACTCTGCAATCCCCAAGACCCTGCCCCAAGCGTTGGGAGGGACTTATGGAACCCCCCCCCCCATGACAGATGCAAATAGTCCACGGCCCCAAGCAGCAGTGTCGTAAAAAAAATGCGCCGTGTACCGTCAGTTATAAATAAAAAAAATATGGAAATACGTTCTTTAGCCTAAACGCATGGTTAAGTACACTTTGCGGCGCTCGTATGCCAAAACTATTGATCGTATAAAAATATTGTTAAGGCATAAATTGTAGGAAATTTTTTCAGCTTTAATGTTGTTTAAAGTATTTTCATCGTAAAATGAGTAGGAAATGAGATATTGTCGAAAAACTGCAATTTGGCGCCATTTTTCCAAGATGGTGGCGTATGCGCAAAAGTTACGAGGTGGCAAAGTCGAAATTCGGAAAGAGCACACCAAAATCTATAAAAATACCAATTTTCAAAACTCCCTAAAAACTTTCCAGGTAAACCCCTTTTTTCGTACCAAATGACTGGGGTATAATATAATGCATAATTACAGCATTTAAGTACTGTTGGAATGTGTTTGCAACGCCGCGCTGTATTAAATAGTATAAATAATAAAATGGTATCAATGACTTTAATAGCATTCTACCTGAACTAAATTCATGTACAGGTGATATGTATACAGCTTTTGACATCAGTCTTATTAATAATAATAACATTCTATCAACTTTAAGGTACAATACAAAATTGAATCATTTAACACAGCCAAGTCATGTATGGAGGGGACATGAAAACCATCGTGTTAATAGTTAAACTTGCTCAAACGCTTAGCAAGTTCAACGTTCGAATTATGTAGGTGCCGTGACAGGTTGCAAGGGGAGGATATTTCTTAGTCATTCCCCAAAATTAATTGAAATAGCTTCAACAATGGGGGACCCTCTGTACAGGGTGGAAACTTTACGGTGAATATAAAAATTTCATTTTTTTGTTGGGATCTAATCAAAACTCTGAATAGTAACCATTTTAATGCCAAAATTCACATTTTTAACTTGAAATAACATAAGTCCATCATCCCCTGCATCCTCCTAGCCTTATTATTCCCAAACTTTGTTGAGGTTGGCTTCTTATCTAACCAATATCAGCAGCTGAATATCAGTTTTCTACTTTTCTCTTTTTTTTATATGAACTAAAAATTACGCTGTTATCCCTAAGGTAATTTTTTCTGACCCCCGCAACTCAAATGGATACGATATTCCTTAGCAAGATCAGTTGCCAGGATTTTATGAAGGTACTGAGTTCCTATATGTTCCTTCCTATGTCAAAGGTCTTTGACAGACTTAACGTGCCTTCCAAGGTACGGAACAGGTGTTAATTAATATCTTACAAAAAGTCAGAAGTGCGTGCCTTGGTTCGAATCTGAGACCTCTAACTTTCCAGTCAAAGGACATTATATTATACTAATAAGTTATCACTGCTTTCTTTCATATTAATATCCTCACTGATTAAATGACACCTGTCCTTGTCATTAGCATGCCAACAAATAGAAATGGCAATAGGCCTAAGTGACGTTTATATCAATTAACTTTAATTCATCGTTTATAAGTAAGGGGTAAGTGTTTAAAATAACATAAGTGTTTATAAACTTAAAATTACATTCAGCTAACTAATAATTATAATAGCTATTGTACTCGGACCCGTCGAGTAGCTATAGAGCTAAATGGAAGTTTTAATCGGGTTTTTAATAGACACAGCAAATAGCGAAATAGCGTCCATGAGCTGGCGATTAGAACTGAAACTGTGGTTTTGACTACAATAATTTGATAAGAAAAATTAATAACACTAATAACAAGCACTATAAAAAAACATTCGTGGGTTTGACTTTCCACTTATGGTCGAAGTTTTCTTTATTAATTATAAAGGGTTTTAAATGATATGTCACCCTCATCGTGAAACTCATTAAACACCATCCCTTCCAAAAACAAAAATATAAAAACAACTAAACTACCTTACTACTAATTTCTAAACTAACAACACTATTTTAGCTTCGTCGGAATCAGGAGAGGCCAGGATACTACACCATACCAACTTGACAGTTCCTGACAAAAAATGGTTGGAAATACAGGGTTATTTTGTTGAGTCATGTGAACATAACTTAATGGGACAGCTGTTTTTTTTTGGGATTTCAGGGTTGGTCTCATAGTAAAAGTTGTTCATAATGATGAGTTTAATGACCCCTTTTAAGGTTGCTGGTGTTTTACAAATAACCCTGTATATTGTAAAAAATGACTCAGTTGGCATAGTTAAGTCAGACATATGTCTGTCCAAGTGATTCCATAGTGATATAAACCGGTTGTTCTTGTATTGCTAATGGCGAGAATTTCTGTAAAGGCAAATAAAATAAATCTGAGACATTACATTTTCTTGATGGTATATAAGTGCCATACCAAAGGGCTTTATGACATAGGTTTTAACTCTTACACTAGAACGTTCATTAAAGAAGTGATACAAATAATAAGGCCCATTCCTACACCAAGTTTAAGAGAAGTATAATTCCACATTATTTCAAGAGATGGCGCTCATAATTCGTTAGACGCCAGTATTTCGTGTTTCGCCTATGATTCATTACTTAATTCCATAACATATATAACACAAATTCATATGTATAACTTGAAGGGTATATTTTCCGAAGGGTGAAAGTATTGTATAGGTACATTATGGATATATTATTAAATTCCCAAGTCGAAGGCGTGGCATATTACAGTTTCAAGGGGCGGGTAAAAACTTCCTAACTAATAAGAATTTCAAAACAGATTTTAATTACAGAATTTAATGGTAACCTATTCGTATATACTTACGTACGGGTAGATAGAGTAACGTAGTGAATATATTAAACAGAATGTAGGTAGCAGTGCTGCTAACTTACTTAAAAATTTTGCCAGTTTTAATTCATAGTCTCTATTGTGGCCAGTGGCAAAGTTACCATTTTTATTTGAATTCGTCATTTATTTTCAATAACTTGTTTTTTTATTATTATAATTATTTTACATATCTCTTGCTCTGTAAGTACACCCTTACACCCCTGAATGCCGGGGTGTATGACTATCATTACAGCATAGGTTTTGGAATTTGAAAAAGAACTGTCATACTCATACTGCACGAAGAATATTTTTAAAAAGTTAATATTTTTTTTCTTGGTATCGATTAATTACTCGAATCGGAATCTAGACAATTTATTTTATAAAGATTTTATTTTAAATATGGAACTATTTGTTTCCACATCGTATGTTAGATGGAATCGATTTAAAAATCAAACTGGCCAGCAAGATTTGACGCGCTTGCGTGCGTGAAAAAAAAAAGGCAGTCTACTAGATTCCTAAAAAGAACGTGACCATATCTCTTACAAATTGTAATAATTTTACTATTAATTTTAATTAAATACACATTTTTTTCTTCTTAATAAATGTTCATTAAAACCTGCTGTCTTGTTGTTTACTTACCTCACAATCGATATGTAAAGCAGAGTATTTATCTCGGGCGTAAGCATCAATTGCATACTCGGGTTAATTAGCGCCTTCGCTTCGCTCAGGCGCCAAAAACCTCGTATGCAATTGATGTCATACAGCCCTTGGTTAATAATCTACTATAAATTAGCAAAGCGGCCGGTGTATTTACCCAAAAGACTGCGTGTTAAAATCCTGCGTACAAAATTATTGCATTTTTCTTCTACAGGTTTACAGTAAAATAAATAAAAACATAATCAATTTACTACAGCTATATAGCTACCACTTATTTATTTATTTTATTTATTTATGCACACACACAAAAATACAAAAAGAAAACATGTATGATAAATATGTACAATGGTACTGCTTATTGTTTGTGTAAAAATTTAAAATAGGAAATATGACCTGAACAATATAGTACTTGTTTATGTATAGTTTAATTAATAAACTATACATAAACAAATTAGCACTTATTGTGTTAAAGGCTCTCGATTTGTAGTACAGATTTCTAAGAAAAAAATATGGTTCACTTATCATCAATCACCGACAAGACGGATTGAATGAACGCAATGGCAGTGGTGTACACGCAATGGCGATGGATTGACCATCCTTCACCACTAAACGCGATAAAAATAAAGTAATTAATTTTGTGTGAATAGAAATTAATAATTTTATTATGAATTCAGAAATTGAACTTTATCGCGCTTGGATTGAGTTTAGTTTCGGCTGTATCTTTGATATTTTTATGAAACGTAGCCCCACACTGGGTTTATTAAATGTCCTATGTCGTAGATGCAGTAATAGTACAAACACCTAGACCAGACAAATTGGATAGGGATTGTAACCAAACTTAGAAAGCAGCTCGCTTAAACTACATCAACTGTATCAAGGATTTAAAAAAAAAAATTATCCTGTCACTCTAAAATGTACTTAATTTGCACAACAATAGCATTGATATTTATTTAACACGAAATAAGGCAGTCTTTTTTATTAATGTTTAAGATTTTTGACGAAACTTATTTGAAGAGATTAAAATTTCTTTAATAGAGCCTAACAGGTTTGATACTCTAGGGAATCTTAATACTCTGTGCATTACGAAAACTTTATTTATCTTTTCCTCTCGATCTTTAAAAAAAAATCAGCCAAGTGCGATTCGAACTCATGCGGTAATGAAATTAGTAGTCTAAGTTATATTATGTTTTTTTCTACTTACTACTTTTAAAACAAATATATGTGTCTGGAAGGTCTTCTTTTGAAGGTCCGAAACCTTAGAGTATATAAGAAAAAAATAGAGCAACCCTATAGAAGTATGAACCGTGAGCACGGGTATGAACAACGCGGCCGCGACACGAGCTCCGTTTGCGATCATACCTCGTTCGACTGCGGTTCAACTAGGCTCCACGAGCGAAAAAGTTACATTTTAGCTTATATCATGGTTAACTGCTGAGTAAAATTTTGAAAAACGTCTAGAAAACTTAATTTGAAAAAATGACATTTTAACATTTGTATGGCGAGACCTGCTTTCGCTCCGCACAAGGCAATGTGATTGACGTTATTATCACTCTAATATTTTCTTGAATACTCTATGTCCGAAACGCATTTTTTTTTCGTCTGACTTGGATCTTTTTAAAGTATGGTTGATGAATAACTTGGTGTGTTAGTTTAGAGTCTAAACTAACACACCAAGTTAGACCGTTTGTAAACCTCTGACATTGCTTTACAACGCATATCTATCATAATCATAAGAAAAATACGCGGCGGAGCCGTAGGTTTCTTTCTATGCAGTATGCCTGATATCGATAGGCTGAATCCCCGACTTTATAGTATAGTAGATGAACAAACTAGTTTCAGAGAGACATAAATCTGAAAAGTCAGAGGCCCGTGGCTGGTTTTCGAAAAACAAATAAAATGATAAAAATAAATAAGTTTGAGCTTACGACCTCACGAAATAAATAACAACGAATTCACAACTATATTTACTTCCTTCCTAACCATCCTAACCTTCGGGGCCGCAACGTCATATATAGAGAAGCTTCCATAGTCCCGTCCTAATTTAAACCCCAAACAAAACCTACTTATCCAACTCTAAACAAGTTAAACTAAAATCGATAGTCACACCGCAACTTTGCCTAAGCCACACTGCCTGGTATACCTGCGTTCAAAATGGTTTCGGTCGGGATTTCCTCGTTCGCTCACTTAATGTGTTCGGCCTGATATCTGTAGGCCTGGCTTAGCCTCACTGAGCCAAAATGCAGATTACGTATTGTATTGGAAGAGCTCAAAGCTAAATTACTGTAACTATTTTAGTGGTGCAGTGTTAGAAGTGTTGAAAACTAGCTTTTACCCGTGACTTTCCTCGCGTTAATTTAGAAGTTAAAATTCAATCATGATTCTTCAAATTCGTGGCACCAACTATTTTAATAAGAACGTTTTTGTAGTTTTCCTCGGGAATAGTACTTTGTTTCGGGTTGAATGGTAAACTATCTCCGTTTCTGTACTTCTGACAACGTGTAAAATTTCAGGACGATCGGTTCAGTGGTTTAGGCGTGAAAATGAAAACAAATAAACAAACCGACTTTCGCATTTATAACATAAAAATGTTTTATAGATTAGGATTACTAGTTCCTCTTGAATGTTATGAAATGGTAGTGTTAGTTTTGTGGAAAGCACGGGGTTTGTGTTAAAAGTTCAATATTTTGTGATGAGGAAGAAACAAGTTCTTATTTAAACAGTATTAATACACGTCCAAAAAACTTAAAAAAAACTTCAAGCTCTTTTGGCATTAAAACTCTTTACAGACCGCACAAAAAGATGGATAAATTATTACGTGATAAACGAGATCGTCAAAGTACACGCAAACGAAGCTAGTTAATAATCAGAAAAGTCATAGAAGAGCCTTGGATTTATACTAGAAAAGTCATACCATATCTAGGCTATCACTTACTTACGCTACTTACTTTTTCTCCAAAACAACACACGTCCACAAATGTTATCTTTTATTCATCTAATCCTAGCCAACAACGTATTGAAGTAAGAGGTCCAGCTTGATAATGTAAAGCAAATAAGCGACCCTACTGACCTCGCACTGTCTCAACAAAAGATGAGGACTTGGTAATACTAAAACACGCACAGATTTATAAGGATTTTGTTCAAGACTATTTATTCTGCGATATTTGTATAGATTTCTCTAAAGTTTACTTGGGATATTACATTATTGCCGGTTTATAGAAACCGTTCGAAATTGGGTTTTTTTCCATGCTTAGAATAAAGATTCTATTGAACCGTGTAATTTGTAAGATGAGTGCTTTGGCTCGAATTGAATGCTGATAAGTACGTAATGAATATAATACCTATAGTATAAGTAATATATAGAGAGAAATTGAAAAAATACCCAAATCCTCTTAGTACTAACTTGGTATCATCATCGTAAACAAACAAGTCGGCCAAAAAAAAAACGATGTTTTTGTTTAAGTATTTGAAGTGTGTAAAATTTGCATTTACTAACAGCATACGCCGCCGGCCATTTTTGCCGTTTGTACTTAGCCGCGTAGATCGTCGACCCCTCGTTGTCCATCTTAATGCAAATTACAGAGAGTTTTCATATTTTTGTACGAAAAAAGTTTCGTTTTTTAAAAAGTCATCGAACAAACGATATTCAAGGTTAGCGAGAGACATAGATAATACGGAGTTTGTGTTTGGATATTTTGGGTATTATTATAGATTTTCAATTTCTTTTTCTGTATATAAATCAACATACTGACAGTCCCCACTGACCAACGCACGGCATAGTCGAGAACTTTAAATAAATAAATTCAGTATTTATCTATTTAATCAAAATACGTTTGAAATTCTTATCATGCCGTCTTTCAATGAGCACTGGTCGTGAGGTACATGGTACCTTCATCAACTTGACCTCAGTTTCGTTCGGATAAAATTTTCAGAATCTAAAAGCGAATTCCAGGAATTCCAGAACACTGGCCGCCAATTTTCTGGGGATAATCGCCATAACTTAACCATTCTGGACGTTCTCGGTTCGCGTTTAAATTATTTTGGACCAGAATTCCAAGCGGCGAATGTACGATTATTTCTCTCCGGCTCCAAAATTCCATTTTCTGAGAATTACACAAAATAGTTTTTCACCAGTTTCCTTGTTTTATATGTTTTCTGAGTGACAGTTAACCGCAGTTTTATGAAGGTTTGCGTAGTTGGATGTATTCTGTCACCGTCACAACGTCATTATTTTCAACAAAAAGTCACCCAGTTATGAAGTCTACGTGCGCGTAACTTCATAATACGGAGACAGTGACAAAATGGGTATTATCACCTTCCCGTTTGCGACACCACGCTACCTTCATGCTATTATGAAGTATATATTATTTTGCCAACCTTATATTTTAATGAATTTAATATTTTTAAATAATAATTTATTTATTATTTATTTATTTATTAAACACTTTATTGTACACCAACAACTTATAACTAAGAAACATTTAAACATTAAAAACATTGTACAATGGGCGGCTTTATCGCACACGGCGATCTCTTCCAAGCAACCTTTGGATGGACCGGAATGTTCAGAAAAAGACAGCGGGAGGCTTGGGTGTACAAGTCAATATTATACACAATACTTACATAAACTTACTAAAATTTAATAAATAAAATACATGCTAATTTACTTATATAATTTATATATTTATATATATCAATAAATACACTAATATATATCAATTTTAGTAGGAGCCAGTTACTAACTTACGACAATTTACAGCGTCAGGAAATGTTCCTTCACCATTTTTTTAAATAATGGTAAAGACTGTGCTTGTCTCATATTCAGTGGTAATAATCTACAAACCTAAAGGAAATAATAACAAAAATAGTTAATGAACATAGGTATTTTAACATTCTAAATACACGCATACTTGGCTGACTTGGTTCGCGATTATTAAATAAATAAATTTAAATAAATCAGCCTATAACTGTCCCCCAACAGGGTAAAAGCCTCTTCTCATACAGAGAAGGATCGAGTATTCATAACCACGCTAACGCACGTGCCGTCCCATCGGACTATAAAAGTTAGCAGACAGAGATTGCACCCCTGCTTGCACACATACTCTAAATAACTCCTGCGTAGTTGGTTAATCCGGTGAGGTTGGCTGCTGTGTTCCAATTAGGTCAAAAGGACAATATTTTTTCATCATCATCATCCTTCTTGCTTAGTAATTCCCAAACGTTGTTGGGTCGACTTCAAATTTAACCAGATGAAGCTGAATATCAAGTGTTTACGGACCGACTGCCTATATGGCCCCGCAACCTATACGATACAATATTTTAAAGTTAGATCAGTTGTCTGGATTTTATGAGGGTACTAATTTTCATACCAGATATCGAGTGTCAAAGACCTTTATGACTTCCAGGACCAATTACATAGTTTTCGAGGCACGGAGCAGATGATAAATAATTTAAAATAAGCACATAACTTCCAAAGATTTAGAGGTTTGAACCTGAGATTTCTGACTAACCAGTTAACGGCTATACCACTAGGCTATCACAGATGTAATAGGACAATATTATTATTACATTAAAATGCGCACTCCTTAATGTAAAAGATACTGAAGGTATATTGCTAGGTACAGGCAAAGCTTCGTGGAAATTACCTGAATAATTGTGGTCGGTCAATGACACTATATTTTTGCTGAGAATAGTTAAAAGGAATGCTTAGGTACCTACAAAATTAAAAATGTACTCAATATTATTATAATTTTATTCCATTTTGTGTCCAAAAACTCTTTTCCATTGAATACAAATTTTGTTTTTCAACTTTATTTTTACAGTTGGTAACAAAAATATTTTGGCAGTAAACTTTTTTCCTTTGCGTTGTAAAAGTTTTATTTCATTGACAATAAGCAGTTTTCTTTGAAGTTCGTGGAATAAAGAAAATTGAGATGAAAAATATTTTAGTTTTTTTTTTATAATAAAATGCAGACATAAGCAGATAAATTGTTATTGTACGTCGTTTGTTACTTAATATGTATTTTGTGGATGGATTTACTTTTCAACTAATGACATTGCAGGGGTGTCCCACAAATGAACTTAGATATGCATTATTTCGCCAATTTCAATCATGGCAAGCCTTCCTCCAGTCACCGTTTTTTTAATAAGTAAAATAAGTTTATAAGAAAACAATAAAATAAGTTTTTTCTAACAAGGTATGCAAGTATATACTTTTAAGAATGCACAAATACCCAAACTGAACCATATCTGTAAATCAAACAAAAATATTTGTACCAGGCGTGTCGATTCCGCTTCAGTAGCACAGAAAGCGAATCTTAACCGCTGAAATTTCTATCGTAAACATATACCCTACATATATGTGCTAGAACATGCCGGTGGTAGATTGGCACGATTTCAAGCGATGCTCAGCATATTCAGCAGTAATATATTGTGTTTAATATCTGCCAAAGTGTACAAATAGCGACAACCATCTGACCTAAATTCTAGACATCTCTGACCTTTTCCCCGCAGTTAATGTTAGAAAAATTTAAGTCTTTGTACCTACTTTGACTAAGTTAGTAGCAATAAACAAGGTATTTTTCTTTACAAAATACAAGGAAAGACATTCCGTCCTGGAAATAAGATTAAGTGTAAATATTTCTATAGGGTAACTTGTATGCAAGTTAATGAGAAGATGAATAGGTACAGCGAAAGAGAAATAACTGTCATAATAGCATTAGTTTTAACAGTACCCAATGGCAAAAGATTTTTTTTAATATAAAGTAAAATGGATAAACCATCCATCATGCATCATCGTTTAATATCAGAGCAGATGTCCCAGGTGACCGTACCTTGCATAGCAAATATTGTCTATTAAACAACTCCCCAAGACTTTATTAAGTTGGGGCGGATGCCAGCGTCTCGACCCAGATATCGAGACGTCGCGTCGCATAGCGAAGACATGACAATGCATGTAGCTATATAGCGTAGCCTAGCTAAGCATATAATGTCACGTTTTAGGTCGTGTGGCTTTGAGTGACATTAATTTTGAATAAATTGCATAACTGTGTATATTGCTGCCTAGTAAGTACTTCGTACAAGGGGTGGATGTAACTACCATCTGAGATAGTTGAATGTAGAAGAGAATTTTGATAGCATGGGCAGTGATACAAATAGCATAGTGGCAAAGCGAATGGCTGTAACCGGTCGAAGGTTCTAGTTCTCTTTGTATTCGACTTTTTCTTTCTAGAAATTTAGAACTTTAGTGCTTGCATTGCATGCATAAATGCTTTATAAAATTGTTTGTATAATTAGAATGAAAATATTGAATAAGTCACATATGCATTGTGCATGCATAAACCACACGTGCATAAACATGTAAAAAACATACATAAAATATCTACATATCTGACATGGCTTTACGTACCGTTATATATTCTATCAGATATGCTGGTTTCCTCACCATGTTTTCATTCACCGTTATATCAGTAATAATTAATTTATAAAATGCACATGAATGCGGAAAGTCAGACGTGCGTGCCTGGGTTTTGAACAACTTGGCAGTCCAACGGTTATACTGCTTACCTTACTGCTTACTTACTCATGGAGTAAAGTATTAAGTATGTTGCTTATTTATTGTGAACTGGCTTCGGATTTGGCCGTCTACGCCCACTTGAAAAATTCAACCTGCATATTTTCTAATCTAAGATGAGGTTACCAGCTGCCTAAAAAGGAAAATAATAATATAGGTTAACTTAGTCCTCGATGCTACTTGGAAATAATATGGTTTATGGCTCTTTACTGTTTAAATAGATATTCGGATTTCAATAAAAGCAAACAGGAAGTAAACAACGGAACACTTTGATTGTATTGTAAATATGGCCATTCCTGGTTTTGTTCAAAACTTTAATTGAATTTTGAATGGCCAAAGTTTGAGCAAAAGTGTGGCCAATTTATTGTTCAAAACGACCCCCAGTACCTTTGTTTATGAAATAACGAGCGACGTTTCTGTAAGGGTTATTTGTGGGAGATACTTCGCTATGTTGAAATAGGAATTTTGTCTAGAATATCTGGATGGCCACCATTCCCACTCATTCTGAAAGGATGTCTAAACATCTTCATTTTTTTTTAACCTATTTTGTTCTATTGTAGATATTGAAAAGATTTGGGGGAAACCTTTGCCTAGCAGTCTATTGGACAATTAAGTTAACAAAATAATAAAGATAGATTATGTTCGTTTTGATAATCATCATCTGCCTAGACTTTTCTTAGCGGATGCAGCTGAATACCAGTGTTTTACATGGAGCGACTGCCTATCAGACCTCCACAACCCAGATACTGGGTTACACGATACCCCTTGGTAAGACTGGTCGTCAGACTTTCGTGCTTCTGACTACCCGTAACGACTGTCAAAGATCTAAAATTGACAGTTGGGGCCAACAGCTTAACGTGTTATCCGAGGCACGGAGAGTGATAATTAATTTATAATACGGGACATAACTTACGAAAAGTCGTGATAGCCTAATGGTATGACCGTTAGACTGGCAAGCCAGAGGTTTCGGGTTCGAAACCAAGGCGCGCACCTCTGATTGCAAAAAAATATTGTAAAGGGTAAATAGATTTACTCGCAAAAAAATTAAAGATTAAAAATTTAATATTTTGTATGCTAAATTGAGAAGACATTTATTGAGACATTTCGAATTAGAGTTATATTTAGAAAACATTATTTGTTATTTCCAACATTTCGTTTTATTTGTGGGGTTCTTTTTCTTTTAATTTTTAGGGTTGTAGAAAATATCATTATGGCAACCAATAGGGATTATTTTAAAGTAGATGCTACGAACGCCTTATATTCTTTAAGAATTGTGCTAGGTGAAATAAATTAAAACTTATGTATTCATTGAGTCTATTTATAAGACCCAACTAGCTGTTCCCGGCTTAATTCGTTCAAGAATACCCCTTAATAGCTCGTTATCCCTACTTCAGCGAGGATTGCTCGACTCTTTTTAAGTAATAAGCCAATAAGGAAAATGAGAGAAAATTCCTAAACCTGTTATGCACATCCGAATCGTTTCAACTCAAATATTTTTCAAGAAAAACCAAGAAAAATAGCGAAGTTGTAAAGAATTTTGTGTAATTATGTTTTTGTGTAATAAGTTTTTTTGTACATTATATCACCCTGATGTCTAAGTTCAAGTCACGTGCAGTGAGTATTTTGATTTAACTAACTTAACTCAGCCCAAATTTAAACTCCAGCCTGATTGTATGTTTTATAATTTTTTTGCAGAAAGTGAAATTCGATTACGAACAGAATTTGAACTTGAGAACTTCTTATTAAATTCACCAGCCGCTCAGCCATCAGAGCCATTCGTAATACGCGAGCCATTTAAGAATTAATGAACACAAAATTAAAACTTGCGTATGGTAAGTATAAAAACAAACCCTTAATTAATCCACTCATTCGAAGGAAAAAGATTTTAGTAAACGTCATTTACAAAAATGGAGTTCCAGGCACATCGCAACGTTCTGAAACTTTCAAAGCCCGTTGTTTTTTTCAGTTCCACAAGTTCTAACAAACGAGTGCATTACCCAGACATCAAAGTGAAACTTTTAATGAAACCTCCACTAGTTTTAACCGAACAGAAGCGTATCATTTTGGTTTAAAATTCAGTTGGTTAAAAATAAAAGGAATTTCTCCTACATTATTTGTGTCTACCTGTAAAGAGATGCAAGTAGCACTGTGGTATCGCTTATTCTTACTGTTAGTCTTAGTGATGATGAAAACCAATAGTTTTTTATTATCATCAAGGCTCACCGTGCCTTGCTGCAGTCAGAATGTTATGTTATATTTATGGCATATACGACTGCGGCAGACAGTCTGCGCGGCAGTTGTAATTCGTTACTTACTCTAAAAGTATTTTACTTCATCTTATGGTTAATAAACAACCGGGTGTCAGACTTATAACCGCCCGTAGTCCACTGACATGCCTTAACATACCGTTGAAAAATCTCTCCAAGTGTGCTGTTTCATTACGATGTTTTAAAAAGCCCTAAAAGTAAAGAATGAATGTAAAAAATATAGGATACGTTATATTATATTAAACTTGTAAGAAAAGAAAATGCAACCTGATATACAGGGACACATTTGAACTGGATCAAGCAGCAGATGTGTCTCTAAGAATTCAATCGGTATGCTAACTGGCAGGTCGGACCATAAAGGACAAGAAGGATTGTCCAAAGGCAAAGACCTCCCTCCATTTCATCTATATTTCATGATTCTGCCAGTTGGTAAGGAAATTATCCATTTTATTCCGTCATCTCCTTAATGAGCATTAAGGAAATGACGGAATGAAATAGCTGTGTAATGCTGAATGAGCTACGGAACTGCCGCCGTGGAACTGCCTTCCCATCCAATTCTAAGATTTGCAGGCTCAGGAATCTTTGTATATGATACTAAATCAATATATTTCCTTGCATAACCAAAATTATAGTCTAAAGGTTCAGTCTTCACCTTTCACACAAGGACGCCCGCGCCACTGATAACAATTGATTTCCTTTTGGGTCTCATATCTCAGTGACTAATGGTGAAGGAAAACAATGAGAGAAAATCTGGATTTAGGTAATCTATGAAATTGCCAACACGCAGTGAGTAGCATGGTGATTAATGATCGATCCTTCTTTGTGTAAGAAGAAGCCTTTGCCCTACATTGGGTATTTACAAGTTAGTTCTTTATTTATTTTATTTTAACTCACATAAACCGACAATGCACTAAAATGGACTCATAGAAACTGGAGCACATTTCTCAAAGTCCAAACTGTCCTACGCATATAACTTGAAACTTACACTAGCACTTAGAAAAATGCTGCAAAAGCATTAGTAATTCTGCTAGCGTACGAAACCGCTCAGTTAGGCGATAGCGTTAAAATGAGGCCACGTTAAACTGAGTTCCAAGTCTCCTGTCGACTTGATATTTCCAAGTTCATATTTTTGTTATATAACCTCACATTAGTTCGAGTCCATTGAGTCCATCAAAAAAAAAATTGAGCAGTATTGGTTTGGAGCTTTTAAAATAAACCAACTATTTTTATAAACCAACAACTTTAACTTCAGAAAAAGGTTTATCAAAAATATAATTCTAGGTGAAATTAATATTTTGAAATTAAAGAGAATTGAAAACGATAATAGATACGAGCAAGTCACCACCACAACATTTGATGTACCGAGGCGAGGCAAAATAATAGGAAACATTATTATTGTGATAAAAAAAAATAAAAAAACGATTGCCCGCGCATCACTTCAAAGCAGCTAGACCGATGTTGATGTTATATTTGTGTGGATTTGAGTCCCTGAATGGTTTATAGTGACATTTGAAGTCGCGCGAGGGCAGCTAGTACCTAATATTATAAAAAAAATTCTTAACTTCAAAAATAAGATTTTTTTGTGTGTATAATATTGTTTTCAGACTTTTTTACCCATATGTTTGTATCGTGGTATACCTACCAATATTTTTTCCTACTATAATCAAATATTGAGAACTTTTAAATTACGTTTGTGGGCACAGTTTTTTTTATTAGGACATTTTATTTGCAGCTATGCGCTTAAATTTACACTCGTTTAAATACTATCTACAACCTAGCCGTATCTAATACATATTGTGAAAAACCGTTGTAGGTATTTGTAACTTCCTCCGTTTTATTCAGGTAGCGTCGTCTATAAATAATTTGGATATATTGAAAATATTACTATGGAGCAAATATTGGAAACATGGGAGACGTCTAGACAGTGTAATACTGTCTGAAGAGCCAATACAACTCTGACTACGACTTTTCAGTTTTCATCTCACAATAATAACACAATTGAATTATGATCTTAATATTATATTTTCTGCAGTCAAAATCTTTCAGGTGTGCTGGTTTCCTCGCAATGTTTTCCTTCACCGTTTGTAAGAGATAATTAATTTCTAATATACACGTAAACCCGAAAAGTCAGAAGTGCGTGCCTGTGTTTTGAACCTACGACCTTTTACTTAGCAGTTCCACGGTCAAACCACTAGGCTATCACTCTTTTTCATGGTACGCTTACCATGCTTTTCAATTTGATAGTAATAATATAACTATTAAAGCACATAATTACTACAATTAAATTTAACCATAAAAGCCAGCCATAACTCCTGTAGTTTATTAATTCAAAGATCAATATTCTTGCCACTCACACTTCAATAAAAGTTCCCCGCAAAACCTAGACAATGTCAGTGAATAATGGACTGATAGAAAAAACCTATCTTAGTCGAGTTTTGTGGTAACACATGGTTGATTTTGTAAACGATACGATGAAGTTGATGGATGGAGCGGAAGGCTTCGGGTTCAGAAGATAGGCGGCGGCCATTTTTCAAAGTAAGCGTAGTTTTTAACAGAATCTTGGTTAAGAATAAATTTTGTATTAAAATGTGTTGCTGGTATTCGGTTTAAACTAATTTAAACCTTTGACTTCCGCGTGGTCCACCGTCGGCGCGGGCGTCGAGTTATTTATAATTGATTTCCTATTGTTTCTCATTTCTCGGTGCTTTAAGGTTTAAATGTCATTATGGAAGTCGTATAAATTATACTTAATTTGTTCTTTACCAAAATAGAAATATTTTTTGAACGATTCTTTCAAATGTTTGTTTTTTTTTTAAATCGATTTTTTCTTTTTACAAAAATTTCGTGAAATTTTAGACTATCTGGGTATACCATTTTGGTTTTTTCATTGTTGCTATTTTATGCATTTACTTGTACACGTATAAAATGTATCAACGACATAGGCACAATATTAATGCCTATTGCCAGCCGAAGTGCAATAATTACCAAATAACCCAACAGTATCTGATGGCGTTGCTTAGAATTCCGTTCATGCATTTAACGGTCGCTTGCTTTAAGGTAAACCAGGCAATATTGCGGTCATACGGCTAACCACATCTAGTTAGACAAACATTGACTACTATCAGGCAAGCTAAGATACGTCATAATGTGGTAGCTATACCATAACATTTTGAATGCAACGAAACTAATTTGATACGGATTAGAAGGATGAAGAAAATTTTATTGATTCAATTTTCAGCGAGCGACTGCATATTGCACTTCTGCAACTCAATCAGTATTGTAGCTGTATAAAATAGTATGCAATTTTGTATTTTTTATTAGTTTTATTTTAAAAACATCTGGATTAAGAAGGTTTTGTTTTTGTATCATAAATTGAATGATATTTCAAAAAGATCAACATCATTTTGTGTATTGTGGACATACTTATCCACGGAACCATTCTGAAGGGTATTCTTTGTTTGCTTAGAAGCCTCACATACTTGAAGAACGTAAGACAACAAAGTAAGTATCGTCCCTTATCCGGATATTGAACTTTGAAGTTCCTCACAAGTGTGCAAACACATTCTTTGAAACATCATTAGATGGGCCAAGGGATATATACCTAATACAACAAAAGTACCTACCTACCACTTTTTGATTTTAAAAGAAAATTATCCATATGGTGTTATTATGATGATTTAAAAATAAATAATAAGTATTTAAAAAGAAGAAGATTTAGAGAGCAATTATTTAAAAAGAATCAGAATTTTTTTTTGTATACTTGCATTTTTTTTTAATCAAAATATTGTGGAATTGTAACCAAAAAATATGAAAACATAATTATTTTACCTCTTTATAAAAGTTCTAGTAGTACTTTATAGGTACTGTAAAGTAGTTATTATAGTACACAATACACAAGACATAGTGTAAAGCTAACTCTAAAGTTCATATTTTTTAATAACAATATCTACCGCAAGCAGTATCTGAACCTGGGACGTAAGTTTCCTAATTGTATTTTAAATCCAAAGTTTGCAATGCACTACTTTTAAGTCATCAAAAGTTTTATCATATCAAATCGTTGTCGTTTTATTATAATTAGCAAAATAAAAAAAAATTGTAAGATAAAAAAAGTACTATTAATATTTATTATTAATAACCCTCTACAGGGCGGACCTCCCTTCCTTCTCTCCACTTATCTCTCTGCCCATAAACGTAACGGGTAAAAAAACAACTGTTTAGCTAAATTAAATGACATTAGAGGAATGGTCAGATACAATGCCGACCTATCTTTGTAATTGAATAATGAGTTTTATACGTATTCTTTCACTCCTTTCACTCATGTGTTAATCACGTAAATAAGTAAGAAAGAAACACAAGTAAAAGTAAAAAAAAAAGTTTGAAAAGTAATAATCCATTTATTTATTAGAGGGAAAGTTTTATCCTTCTACTAAGGCTCCACTATTCGTCTGTCTATCCGTCCGTCAGGCCAGGGTTATATTTTTTAAATCGTAGTAATGAATAAAAAACAAGAAACGTATTTCAGCGTATTTGTACGGAACCCTTCATGTGCGAGTTTAAATCGCACTCGGCCAGTTTTATTTATTTAGAAAGAAAACATATTTATTTTTATTTAACAATCATACCTAATAATATCACCCTATCATTCTATTTTTTTTCGTCCGGACAAAGGCTTGTTATAACATCATATTTTCTTGTAATAACTGACTTGGTAATCATTTGACCAATGAGCTACAAAATAATACAAAAACATTTTGTGACACAACGATCCAGCCTAGCAATTTTATTTGTTTTCATCAGTCCGTATCCCACAGCTGCTAGATAATGGTTTTTTCTCACAAATTGACTTTTTATAATAGAGGGGTCTATCAAGCTTTTGGGTTGAACCATAAACATTCTAATACTAGAGGTGACGCCGATGTTCAATTGTTCATGCCCAAAATTATTGTAATAGAATGTCACAAATGATCACACCAAAAACGTGATCGTAGTATTCACTGCTTAACCTTAGCGAGGACTGACCCCTCTGAAACTGTACCTGAACTCTAATAAATAAAATAAAAACTTAAACAAAACCTTTAAAAAATACAAGCTATTTGTTTAATAATTAGGGTCCATGAATTTGTAAATAGGAACGTGCTTCCCGCGATAGCCTTAAGTGGTACTTATGTAGCACGTTGGTACTAGAATACAAGGTAATAAGTTATCTGCCTTTATAGCCATTGTGTAGACTTCGAGGCAAATTGGTGGACCATTTTAGGTCCTTAACTTGGAGGTAATAAAGCGGTTCTAGACCGGGTCTTGAACTCTTGTAGAAACCCTTTTAGACTTTAATCATGGAATCATTGAATACAGGAAAAAGTGTAATTCGGTCAAAGAGGTAACTTGATAAACAAAAAAAAAAACAAAAAATGTCTCGCTTCTTGAGCATTATTTTGAGCAACCTAAATTGATTGCCATCTTGGTTTCTTCTGTTAGCGGTTTTTTCAATGTTGGCATCATTGTCAAGCCCTTTTCGTTAAAGTATTATAAACCCCCGACACAAAATAAAACGAATACTCTTAATCATGTTAGGTACGTATAAAATTAAACTAGGTAAATCAAAATTGAATAATCCGTTTACGATGCAACTCATGCAACACAGGCACGTCAAATTTATTATGCCCCTCTTGTTTCATCAAGGGTTAAAAAAACATATACCTATGGCTTGTTTCACGGAAAAAGTTTACCGTAACCTATAGGCAATCATTTTTGCATTGCCCATGTGTGAGATTATAAATGGGAGATAGAAGGTGGAAAGATTCCACCAAGATACTTTCAATGACCAATCGATACCAGCAATTAACACAACGCCAACTTAAAAAAGTAAACGTTAAAGTAGGGATTATATTGGCGAATTATATATTATATTGTACAAAAGCAAAAACTACACGTATTGTGTATTTCAATATTTCTTTATTAAAAAATAAATAAATATTGTGTAATTGTGTAAACAATAATTATCGCATTAAAAACGCAAAATGGCCCAAAATCTACTTAGCGTAGTGTTAATAGCTGGTATCAATACGAAACTCACTTCCAACAATCTAGAAAGCTAACATGAATATTATAATTGTTATAACTACTAACGACTTTTATAACTCCTTTTACGCAAACAATGCGTACACGAAACCTCTATTTAATTATATTAACGAGCATATTTCATTCCAGATTGAAGCAAACAAATTACAATAAGTTGGTCTTGTCGACACGCATTCAGTAAGCACGCGTTCAGTCGGCACGCATCGCGTAATCTAACTACGTTATTTGAGTAGACACGCATATTGGTGACTCACACGCATTGTTGATTCTATAAAAGTTTGTTGGTCTGATTTTAAACTAATAATTATATTATCGTGGCTTGTAAGTAAATTAAAAAACAGTTAAGCGCGAGTTAAACTCGAAAAGGGCTCCGTAGTTGATGTTAGGTTAAGTTATTTTTAACCCCTAACGTAATTATTATTTCAAAATGTTTTGTTTTTTAATTTGTCAACAATAAAATATACCTTATTAGTTAGTTAATAAAGTTTTAAACACTTCAACAATAAAGGGTTTTTTATTTGATTGATTGCCTTGATTCGGTCGCCGCGCTCAAAGCCCGCGATAAAATCTATGCAATAACTAAAAAAAACTTCCTCACATCAATATAATTTAAGTATGAACCGGCTGTGACAGACAAGCTACTTACTATGAAACCATAAAAAGCACCAATAGAAGGTGACGTTATTTCTGATCGACGTTAAAAGGTGTCTGGGATGATTATCTTGTAAGTACTGCTTCCAGCGAAGACAGCTGCTGTCAAAACAACATAGCTTTACTCTTTTGTTTTAATTCTGTCAACTTCATTATGTCATGTGATGCCTTTAAGGCGTTTGGGCGCATCAGTTTGACTACTTAGAGCCAATTTCACCGCTGACATTAAAGGCGTTCGATTCAATTAAACTTGGTTCAAGCGTTTAACTGCGTATTTGCGTAGGGCTGGACTTAGTTTTATTAAACTCGGTTTTTAAGTAAATGGTGAAATTGGTCCTTAATTATGTTGGTTAGTGAACTTTTTCACAGTTGCTTAACTGCCAACAATTACTTACTGCTTAAGATATGCTCTCAAGAATACAGTATTATTCTAAATAAAAATCATTAAAAAAACCGTCTTCAAAATGAAATTAAAAACTTTGAAATAACTTTAAGTGTGAGTTTAAGTGTGAGTTAGTTGATGAGTTAGATTTAGACTTTAGTGAGGCTAACAATACCTCACACGATATTTTAAATCTTGGATGGTGATAGAAGGATTAGGAGAATGGACTTTCCGTTCCATATTTCTGTGGGACTACCTCAGGAGTATAACCCTTTCGATCACAAAAATAATTTATAAATCGGCCCAAAACTGAAGGAGTCGCGTAAAAAATATACAAAAAAAATACAGTCGAATTGAAAACCTCCTCCTTCTTTGAAGTCGGTTAAAAAGCCACCCTGTTACACGTGCACGGAAATTTTAGGTACTCCGTCAAGTAATTAATATTAAATTTTATACCAAAACGTAAGCAACTTGAAACCCTGGCTTCCTGATCCTGATGGAAGTAATTATCCCAATGATTGAACGTAAGTACCTATTATCTTTGTTCATTGAAATAACTTCAAAGCTAAGAATCAGTATCTAATCAACGATATGTTGCAAACACGTGCAGAACAATGGGTCACTAACAACAACCACTTTACTTAAAAACGGCTCAAAAGATTACAGGACATCCCAGTCTTAAATACTTGGAATAAAATTTTGGGGAAAGAAGACCTTATTAGCTTTTGTTTCGCTTGCAATATTTTAGGATTTGACAATCACTTCCGCAGACATGTGGCGTCATCTATTAATTATTATAAGGACGTAATTTTTGTGAATTATTTACATAATGAAACAGCTCAGAGCTTGTCACCTCAGTCTGCCTACGACCACGAGATCTGCAAAGATCTCGAAATGTCGGGGGTATTACTAATTTTCTTAATATTTTTTGTGACGTTATTGTTTTTTTCCTCGGAAAAAGTATTTTTTTCGAGATGTAAACAGAAAAGTACTCTATGTCTGTGAATATGCAATATTTCAGGATAATCGGTTCAATGGTATAGGCATAAAAAGGTAGGTAACAAAAAAAAACGTATTTTCGCAATTATAATATTAGCTAGGATTAGGAAGGAGATACTGAAGGAAGGGCCTCCGAGGTGCCAGTATCGTCCATAGTGTTGTAGCTATACTCTCACATAGGATGTATTATGGACGTGGCTTCCGTGTTGTCATGTCATAAGCTGCGATTTGTGGTTGCTTTGGGATGATGGATGCGAGCTAAGGTAGTCGTATCTGTCAAGTATAACTAGCAATACGAAAAAAAATCATAGAGTAAGGATGAACATCGAGGTGGCGAGTTGATTGCAACACCGCTTTGCAAGCACGTGAGTGTGGGTAGGAACCTGGCATGTAGGTACTAATGTGACTTTTTTACCCGACTACGGCAAAGCAAAAAGGAGGGTTATGATTTTGACCTGTATGTATGTATGTATGTGGGTATGGATGTTCATCTGTTCCCTCATAACTTCTAAACTAGTTATCATAATTGGACAAATGAGGTGTTGTTGGAAGCCTCCTGATTGTCCGCTAGTTATAGGCTACATGACGTCACATTAAACTGACGTAAGCCTCTAGGGCACTTAAAGTAAAGAACTAAAAAAAAAAAACTTGGCAGTGTCGTGTGGGGTATCAAATGAAAGAGCTTTATTAGCACATTTCAAATATGTAAACATTATTAGAATTCACATATCTCCAAAATAAGTTAAATAAAAATATAGTTTAAAAACTAAAACCCGACTACTTAAAATCTAAAAACAAGCTTCTAAGTTTTGAAATAAAATTCTGTAGTCGGAGGCCACCAAATTTACAAAGTATTTACCTATAATACATTAAGGCCTCCGACTACAGAATTTTATTTCAAATCTAAGAAGCTTGTTTTTAGATTTTAAGTAGTCGGGTTTTAGTTTTTAAACTATATTTTCAATACCATAATTATGTAGGTACTTTCCAAAGATAGCTTTCTTAGTTTAACAAAGAAACCATTTACTAACGGTGAAGGAAAACCTCGTGAGGAAACCTGGATTTGATAGTCTGATATCGCCAACACTCCCGCGCCGCTGTGAAGGTGTTTAGATCTGGCGAATGCGCTGTTCGCTTGCAAACTATACGCGTGCATTTCATGTTCATACGCAGCTCCTGCGCTAAGCATGCAAGCTAAGCGCCATACTCGAACGGGAAGTGCGCGTGTGCCGCCAACTGAGGTTCATAGTTCAAACACAAAAAAAGCTCGCGCGCTTTAAGCGCGCCCCGACTGAGCCTTGCCGGAGTTGCACTAGAGCAGCGCACCAAACGTAGGCTGTAACCGCACGCGAGCAACACGCGCACAGTTCGCAAGCGTGGCAAATTATGCTCGATCGTTCTCACAGTGGGACAGTTACAGGCTGGTTTATTATTATTTTTTATGAAGGTTGTAAAACAGTAAATGAAAACATAACTTATGGCATAGGTTTTAAATCAACACTTACACAAGCTCAGACGAAGTAGACATCAATTTATACAGCATGTAGTAAAATGGAAATGACCGCCAACTTTGTATCACATTCTAGCTTCAAGTTATTCGGAAATAAATGTCTTTATACTGTGTAGTGTCAAGTTTATGACGTGTTTATGTTAAAAGTGTTTTATATAAAGATACATAGCAGCTTGAATTTGATTAGATTTTTATATGTATTTACAAATGAGATTATAAATCAAGTAGGCACTCGCCTAAGTAAATAAACTAAATATATAAAGGATGTGTGTGAAAACGCAGATGCACTCTCTTTTCGCTCACTCTCATAATCACGCGATTAAGCAAGAGATCACGCGCAAGACCGACGGTTTTACGTGCTCTCGAAGCCAATGATAACCCTAACCTAACTAACCTTTAGCTATTTATCATAATGTAAATAGGCAGTATTAAATAATATCATTAGATAGTACTTTAATGTCAATATTTAAAAATACTAAAAGGTTAATGTAATTTAAGTAAAATAAAAATTATTAGGTAGGTACTCTTATGGATGACGCCATTAACTTAAGAAAAGTCGAAGATGGCTGTGTAAATTTGCAATATCTAATCTTCTTATAACTTTTCTTTATACACAAGACTAACTTTCGCTCGCCGCTTCGCCTGCGTGGTATGTTGACGTATAAGCTACATCACTGTTAAGATTTATCAACTTGCGTTCAGTAATTTTTGCGTAAAAGAATAGCAAACATCCATTTGTACAACCTCACATACTTTCAAATTTTTTAATTTCTTTTGAAAGGATTTGGAGGGTTACTCTTGATCTACGAATCTAATTCATATCTAATTTCTTTCAAGCTAAATTTAGGTCTCCTTCTCTTTCTTGACATATGGTTAATGAAAAACTTTTAAGTGTTTTATGAGTTTATATTATGATCCTCAAGTTCAAGAATTACCCCCTGAACTCCGGGCTTATTGAAAAAAATATAACTATTAAAGTATAAAGAAGTGGAAAATCTTAATAAAATTTTGTGATGACCTAGCATTGAACCCTAGAACGCACGTTTAATAACTTTCAACCCTTGAAAACAAAAGTCTAGATAGAAGACATTTTACGAAAATCGTCGCAAGTCACGCTCTTAAAATCTTTTCATTTATGAAAACACAAGTACGCAATATAAAACATTAAACTTAAAAGACAATGTCCAATCAGATTATTTAATATTTAAAGCATAACAATCAACTGTTTTGATTTACACCATAATAATTAAGATATTCCTATCTTGTTTGTTTTCTACAGAGGTTTGTTCTTAGATGTTTGAATAATTCTGCCAAAGTTAAACATAATATTATACAAATATAGATGGATGAACGGTGAACCAACTTCGAAGATAGATAATTATTTAGGTAATTTACTGTTTGTGGCCTCAAGATACGTTATGAGTATGACCTATAAATACAAAGCATAACAATCAACTGTTTTGATTTACACCATAATAATTAAGATATTCCTATCTTGTTTGTTTTCTACAGAGGTTTGTTCTTAGATGTTTGAATAATTCTGCCAAAGTTAAACATAATATTATACAAATATAGATGGATGAACGGTGAACCAACTTCGAAGATAGATAATTATTTAGGTAATTTACTGTTTGTGGCCTCAAGATACGTTATGAGTATGACCTATAAGACTTAGGTACAGTCTTTAAATACTGTTACTGTTACTGTTAGCTTACATCATCCCACAGCTGGGCAAAAGCCTCCTCCCATGATTTCCACACCTTTCGGTCCAAGGCTATTGTGGACCATTGATCGTTCGTCTTGTCTAATTCGTCTCGCCATCTTTTACGTGGTCTGCCTTTAAATACACATCTAAATAATTTAAGTAATATTTTTTTTACGTAAAACGGTTTTGTCATCAAAACTAAAGCTGTGTACTAAATATCGGATCAATCTGTCAATAGGAAGGGGGTGAAATTTGAACCAAATAATAAACAGGTAAAGCTAAATAAAACCGTTTAAAAATTTCGAAATCCCATTTTTAAAGTTCAGTACCTAAAGGGTAAAACGGGTCTTTATTAGCTACTAAGACTCCGCTGTCTCTCCGTCTGTCACTAGGCTGTAGGTACCTCATTAACCGTATATTTTTATATAAAAATGTATTTTATATGTAATAAATTATATGTAATAATAATTTATTTAAAACTTGGTTTACAATGTAAATCTTAGAGCTAATGGAGATGTAATGGAGGTATGACATAGTTAGATGCCTGCACTAGGATAAACTTGTGTCGCATCGCAGGCGTAGGTAATGAGCGCTTACAATATTATACCTACTATACTTAATTGGTAAACTTACGAAACTATACTCAGATTGATTAATAAGTAATTTATATCAAACAATGCCACGGATATAATATCTCCGTTGTACTCGTTATCTGAAGTTACGCTATCAATACTAATAACTTTTTGGGAAGAAGGGTATTTACGAGAGAAATAACGCAATTTTTGTAGTATACTCTGATTTATATAATACAGATAATATTTGGTTCAGGAAACTGATCGTAAACAATTAGATTACTTAGATTATCATTCCTCTCGTGACGGAATTTGTTACTTATCATGGTTTTATTTCATCCGTTAAAGAAAGGAAAATTATAACAACTTAAATTATAACATCAATTACAAGTGCGGTTGCTGAGACCTTCTGGTCATCTCATCATCTGCCTAGCCTTTTCCTAACTATGTTGGGGTCGGCTTCCAGTCTTACCGGATGCAGCTGAATACCATGTTTTACATGGAGCGACTGCCTATCAGACCTCCACAACCCAGATACTGGGTTACACGATACCCCTTGGTAAGACTGGTTGCCAGATTTTCGGGCTTCTGACTACCCTTAACGAATGTCAAAGATCTACAATTGACAGCCTGGGCCAACAGCTTAACGTGCTATCCGAGGCACGGAGAGTAATAATTAATTTAATTTGCTGAGACCTTCTGGTATAAATCATTATTCCAATATAATTAAGATGACTATAATTATGTTATTTTTCATGTGCTGAACGATACAGGAAATGTATGTAGTAAGGAAAGCTATACGGCCTAATTTTTGGGAGACCAGACGAATTTTAGGAGGTAATAAGGTACATAAAACTGAACTTCTTTTTCCTAGGAACATAGCTAGAAGAACGAAAATTCAACTTCTCATACAAGAGTCATGCATAAGTCACGTGTTAAGTCACTTTGTATGAAAAGTCATTTTTTATTTTATTTTGACCTACGTTCATTTCATGGACTTGACTTGCTAAAATTTGGCGCGTCTCTAACAAATCGGGTTTTAGGTATAGGTACTTAATTTAATTTTTTTGTATATTATGGTTAGATTTCCAAAAAAAAATACAGAAAGAAAATAAAAACCTACAATCAAATTGACTCGTAAAGCATACTAACATAAACTCCGTTTTATTGCATCACGTTTTAGCCGAAATTCATCGTACGTAGAGCTATTTACGGCACTCACTCAAGCCTGTAAATCACTGTACATTGAACCATCCATATGGAGATTTTATAGCATCAGTGTACATTGCAGGTAATGGATGATGCTATTCATTAACGTGTTTTAAAAACAGTGTAAGTGAGTTATTGTTGTAGTATGTGAGCGCTGATATTTTGTTCAGGATTTTGTTCGAGTGCAGAGTGTTACTTTGTGTTTTTTTTTTGTAAATTCAAGTAAACCCAAAAACTTAAATCATAATAAAATTATAATAAACCTTATTAAAACATTTTTATAAAATATTTATGCATGCTATGCCAACATCCAAATGTTCCAAATGTTTGTAAAAAGAAAAAGTCGGGATTAATGATACCCTATATTCGTTTATATACACCTGACAACAATATTGTCAGGTGTACAGGTTTACCGTGAAAAGAACAAACAAACGTTAGGATTAAGATACTTCTTAGATGTATACTTCACACAATACAATACTAGGTGAAAGTAAACATCGTGAGGAATCCTGGATTTAATAGTCTAAAATCGCTAACCCGCAGTGAGCTAGCGGGGTGATTAATGCTCGATCTTTCTCTGTGCCTATGAGAAGAAGCGTTTGCACTGCGGTGAGAGTGAAGACAGTTACAGTCTAGGTTTATTTTTATTTTTAAACGGTTTTACTTAGCTTGACCTGTTTATTATTTGGTTCAAATTTAGTAATCGATATTTCACTCCCTTCCTGTTGACAGATTGATCTGATAGTTGGTACACAGCTTTAGTTCTGATGACAAAACCATTTTACGTAAAAAAAAATTACTTATATTATATTATACAACGTTCGGTGCCCAACATTTAAAAAAAATTGCAAGTGATATCTATAAATGCAGTGAGTACTATAGAACCTGGTTACGAACTCTTTTGGAGCAAGCCAGTTCTGGAGACAAGGCATTTAGAATTTTATTGTAATATCTATTATAAAATAAAATAGAATAATGACGTTCTCTCTGAATCAATCAAGAAAAATATGTAAAAAGTTTAACATTATATCAAGTCAACACAAACAGTTTTTTATTTAAAATAGGCGCTCATGAGTTGCCGAGCGTCCTATATAGTACACACGACAAATAGACCATGGGACTTATCAACAGTCGACAGTCATTCGTAACTCAACTGAAATGCTTCTAAAACCTAATAAATACCTACTTTATAAAGTGACCGTCATAAAACCCGAGGATTGGAAGAAACTGCGCTGCGTCAAATCTTTTTTTTTATCACGTCAGAAAGAAACGATCAATCATGCTCTGAAGACAGTTAATGGGTTTGCGTTTTGTCGTCGCTGTACAGACAGCCTTATTTTGAGGATTTAGATTATCCACGGGATCCGAATGAGGTTTTGGATGGAATAAATAAAAATGGGGAGGTTTCGTATTCAGGTTGTACAAAAGCGGCTCTTGTATGGTTTAAATTAACGAAAAAGGCTTCTGTTGATGGTATAATGATGAACAAATTGCAAAAGCTGTCTTTTAACTTACTTTATATTGAATGTGAATACTTTTTATTTATGTTTTACATTACTAATGCAAAATATTTTAGGAGGTAATATATTATATAAGTTACTAAGATGCTTTATAACAGAAAGGTTAGTTATCCATATCCTTCTATCCGTAAGTTATCATTAGTTGCGACATGTTAATACCGCCATAGAAATGAATGCGTCGAAACTATTGATTGCGTCTACCACTAGAAATGAGCAAAAGTTTTGATTAAACTCCTTTAATCATCATAATAACGTTTTTAATGTTAAAATTGCAACATCAGAAATACAACAACCCCATTATTTTGGATATCTAAATTAACATACAAAATGAAATAGTGAAATACTCTTTCATACCATATACGTACAAAACATGTCTGTTAAATTGTATACAGCAAAACTCTCCCCTGGACAAAACGGATCCCTGGACATTGCTTTAAATTAACCACCCCGTTTTCACAACTGAGTTATTTTTCACGCAAAGCCGGGTGTAATTTTATTTATTATTAAAAACGATTGTTTGCCCCAATTGGACATTCAATGCGCATTCATTAAGCCGATCTGATTAAGTTTTATGAAATTATTTGATTATCAGCAAATTGGGAGTACCTTTGTCTGATTGGCGAAAAAAACCCGTTTGATTTTTTAAGAGCTTTTTAGGGAATATTTTGACCTTTTAGCCTTTTGGCTTTGTGTTTGAAATTTATTGTTAAAAGGTTAGGTTATATTCTAAAACAATAACCTGTATTAACTTGTGCATAATGAAGTCAGACTATATTAGAATGACGCAGATACAGAGCAGACACTGTTGTTTCGGAAAGTATCTGCATCATATAGGTAGCGAGTATTTACTGGGTAGTCATCACTGCGAGGATTGCCTCGAAGATAGTGTGCAGTACATACTGGAAGTGTGCTGAAGTTGTGCTCAGGCGGTGTAGCACTATGTATTCAATGCACCAGTTGGTGGCCTCTCAATCCCGAACATTATTCAGACAGAGTTGAATGCTGGCCACCTTTTGCAAGGAAACAGATCAGTCAGATTACTCTCGCAGGAGACGCACCGGGCGCCGGGCGACTAATGAGCTCCAATTTGCATGAGATGCCATGCATCTTGTGGACTTCAGGTTTACGGGCAGTGCGTGGTGGTCCAAGATTGTGCGATTGCCAAGCCGCCGACAATGGAGACACCTGGCGGAAACACGGTGAATACGCAAGTTAAGTATCTCGTAGCTACACCTGCCCAGAGGTTTGTGGAGGAACGCCGTGTAATTTTTAGTCCTTGCGAGTTGGACTTAACCTATCTTTGGTACCTATAAAAGGTTTTCCACACAAATAAAAAAAGGCTATTTTAAAATAATAAGGGCGCGCACACTGAGCATCAATCGGAATAAAGTTGATTTTGCTCGCCTATATTGTGGATTATTGTGAAGCTCAATAAACCTCAAATTGACTACCACAATAACAACAATGATAATAATGTACATAATAATTACAATACTTCATAGTTAATGTATTTTTGGGCGATGTTGGCACCTTTCTATGCCAAGTGAAGATAATAGTTTGATATCCGTGCCAAGCTCTTGTAGCGGGTCTATGACCTACTTAACTTATTCATAGCTCTTTCAGAGTCTTTAGTAAAAACTATTGGAAATTCTATAGAATGTGCTACTTACGAATAGAATTTTAAAATCAAAGGGTATAATAGAAATACTGTCTCTTTCTTCTCTTTCTAATACATTTAGCCTATTACCTGATCGGAAATAGGACGCATGTTCAAATCTAGAATTAGAAGATTTCACTCTACTAAAATTTTAAATCCTGAATACCCACACGACGCGCGGTGAGCTAACATGGTGATTAGACAAAGCCGTTGCCCTGCAAAGAGACAGGTACAGGCTTGTTTATTTATTTTTAGGTAAACCTTGCTACCCCTCGAGCTTCTTCTTCTTTAGCGTATTGTTGATGTCAGAGTTTAAACCACGAGTGAAGTTGAGTAAAATGTCTTTTAGGTGTGTTGAAATCCTCACGATCTACTTTGACCGTTTTAAGCAAGTGATAATTAACTTCTAATGAATTTGAAAAGTCAGAGATGCGTACCTGGGTTCTAAACTTCGGCCTTTAACTTAGCAGTTCAACGGCCATGTTTGGCTAAAACTCATTATCCTCTAATTGTTAGAACACAATTTTATCTGTAATCATACTATTACCTACACAAGACCTTCACTAAAATGTTTGATGTGCAATTGTTATTTTAGGCAAATCCACTTAAGCCTAGTCAAATGTTAGCGTACCCTACATTTATGTAGATTTTGTTAATGTAGTTCAGTTTGTGGGTTGTCTTACCAGTTTCTTTGATGTTACGAAATGAAAAGAGCTTATGACCTTCTGGTCTTTTGGACCGAAAGTCACCTTGCTTATACTTTAATGGTTGACCCATGAAGGGTTGGCAAAGACAAACCTACTTTAAAATTAATACTGATACTACACAAGGGTGGGTTGATAAATAAAATTATGATATCTAAATGAGCGAGAACAATACCTATTTTGTGTTTCCTTGTGGCCTCTTCTAAGAGGCCTATCCTAAGAAAAAACAGGCACCCTAGTCTTGATAAAATATTGTTAAGTTCACTTTAAACGAGACTGACTGCCGAAGCACATCTTATGAATCTCTATCTGCCAGTGTAATCAACATGTAGGATTTTTTTTGTATGGGGAACCCTTCATTATATTTTTTTATTGCTGAAACTTTGCAACTTTGCATTTTGAACCGTGTGGTTTCCGGCCTAAGAATGGAACCACCCCTACTAGTCGTCAGAAGTGACAAAGGGAAAGATCCGGAGATTCATGTTTCATGTTTAGGTAAAAAAAACTTCTGACAAAAATATTTTAGATAATATTTTTACCGTTATCTTAAATATTACTATCAAACTCGAAAGGTTCAGCGACAGAGGAATTTTAACATAGTCAAACGCTTCTTTGATTTGGCAGACAAACCGTCATATTACTAGACTAACACTGTTTTGTAAACACTTATTAAAACCGTCACACTGTTAAAAAATATATGTATGAAAATGACTATACAATGAAAATACCTTGAAAATTCTATCGGCAAATTTCGTCACCATGAATTTTGCTGATCAATCATCAATGGATATTTTCCATCCAAATAACAATAGGTCAACGCATGAAGCATGTCAGTTGTATCTATAACATCGTAATGATGATATAGACTTCAAAGTGTCATTTGGATGGGAAATAAATCAATTATTTCCCATTTATCGGTTTGACCGATTTTATTCTACGTCAAAGGCTTACGTGTGGTTTGAACTCTGACAGTGTTCATTTAACACAATACAAAGACGACCACACATCAAACACGTTCATTACGTTAGTATGGTATATAAATTGGTTTCCCCCTAGGTATAGATTTGTATTCGTAAACATGAACCCACAAATGGGTCGACCGTGGCCTATTTCTTCCGGACGTAATATTTGAACACTGTCAATAGGTACTATTATGAGAAATGGAAATTACTTTGAGCCTTTGTATCGTATTTATTGCTTCATAGGCAAGAAGAGATATTTCTAAAAAAGTACTTTTGTATTCTCCAGAGGGGATAGTTAGAGGTGTATGCAGTACACCCACGTTTCGCCGGCTATATTATTTTCAATGGTGTTACAGCAACAAAAAAAGAAGGTGCACAGTAATTTTCCAGTTTATGCTATCAATTTTATAATAACAAAAGAAGATAATAATAATAAAATAGTTATCTAACCATTTTCCTGTGACGTAATCATAAAAAAATATTGGTCTTAAATACAACAACATTTGTATAAAGTACTAGCTGACTTTTACCGCAGCTTTTCCCCATGGATTTAATTTTACCCAATCGCAGCGACACCTACCGGGTTCAATTGCAAGTATAAACTTTTAAACACACAAAAAAAACCAATAAAAATTTCAACAACATCGGTCAAACCGTTTTAAAGATATGTCGTGAAACAGTGATTCATTTTTATAATTATTATATATAGATTTATGCATAATGAGTTTTGATGCATTGGACGTTTTGATATAGTGGACATTTTGATACAGTAGACATAACGCGACCAAAGGTACACGAACACTACGATATTGGTCTTATTAGTTCAATGAATTGTCTCTACTCACCAATAACTTGCCACCGTCAACAATAATAACTCTCAAGGATTAAGTGGGTGGCAGTATTTTATCTCTTACCCCACCCATTTTCATTAACACTTAAGTTTCATAGCGTGTAACTTCTAACTTGCACCCTCCATATCTTCCCATCAGACTTTCTCCATAGAAAATCCACAATTTTTACCTCTCGACAGGTAGACTGGTCACGTAGGTATCTGCGATCCATCACGAAACTCATTCCGAAGTATAAGGGCTTAGTAGGTATTAAGGTATAACGACTTTTATACTTATATCGATGGGTGCGAAGAAACGTTAATATGGTCGATTTTTATCTTTGGGTAGATGAGAAAACATTAGTTACGGAAAAACGTTTTCGTGGTGTGGCGTTTTTGATAATATACCTATGTTTGATGATGCAAATCTATGAGTAAAATCTATTATAACAATAAACCTATCCTAGGAATAAACCTACACTGACCTTCCAACCAAAGAACCACACTTAAAATTGCAATAATTTTCAAAGAACATGTATTTCGAAATTAAATGGATTATAAAAAGAAAAATTGTAATAAAATTTTGAAATTTTGTGGTACTAAATCTAAAAGATCAGTGTATGAATCTCAGTACAATGAGAACTACAAAAAAAACCGAATAAAATAAATCACCCAAATAATAAACAGATCAAGCTAAGTAAAACCGTTCAATATAACTTTTTTTAAATGACAACGACCCCGATCACCCGGTCAGCGTCAAATAAACTCTTCTAAAGAATTTACACAGATAATAAAGTAAAGAAAATCCAAAATATACTAGCACAGGTAGTGCAAGCTGCAGGTCACGTCTGGCACGATCCGTCACGCTTCACGCTGGTACGTGCGGGAAGGGCTCAATGCGAGGAATGCATTGTCAAGGAGATAGCATTTGCCACGGCTGTCGGTTTCTATGGACGAGAAATTCAGTTTTGAGTGATGTTATTAAAACAGGTCGGGGAAAAAATGCATTTAGTTATCTAACAGTCAGTTGCAAATTTGAAAGTCAAATAGGAATATGATAAATATGAAATGTTTGCAAAATTCTATGCGTAAAACTCTTTGTGGATTATTACAGAATACATCAATATTTTATACATGAGTATAGTGTTATTTTGCGTCAGTAAATATTCGGATTAAAGCTATAAAGTCCATCCTCATAAATGAAGAACTGAGTACTACAAGTTTTTGTGCACATCGCCAAACTGCCTGTTGTATTATGTTATCAGCATCTGATATCTTCATTGGTTGTCTGGAAGAAATTGCTTTTAGTGATAAGACCGCCAATTGTACATTTTCGATCATGTTATTTATGTATCTTTGAATTTTTGTTTTTTGATGTGCTATAAAGTATATTCTATTCTATTCTATTCTATTCTACTAGCTACATAAAATATACTATAATAATAGGTTCATTATCAATCAACCTTTTATACTTATATTATTATAAATGCGAAATTAACTCTGTCTGTCTGTTACGTTTTCACGTCTAAACTTGTGGTTTAAATTTAAATTACATCAAACTCGGTTCAATAACCGAAATTTGGTATATAGAGATGGATAGAACCTCGAATAAGGACATAGGCTACTTTTTATGCCGGCAATCTAACGGGAACGGGAATTACGCAGGTAAAATTGCTGGTCTCAGCTAGTTTTCTATAAATATATCAAAAGAATTTTCCACATGAAGCCAATTTTCTATCAAACGCAGAACTTTCAAGATCATTTTCCGATAAATAAATGACCTCATTTTACTAACAACTATTTTCAATGTCGAAAAAAATTGTGAACTTTAATATTAGCCTTCAGGAACAGCATCCACAACAACGTAAAGCGACCGACAGCAAACACTAAAGACTAATTAACGATTTTTCTTGGAAACTCGTACCCTCTGAGACGCCTCTGAGACTTAATTGTAGAACTTATTAAAAAGTCTTAATTTTTTCTCATAATTACAATATCAAACTCAAAGCGATCGTCATAAATTAATCTTCATGAACGTCCCTAGACCCTTTTCCGTCTTAGTTGACTACCTTTGAGCTTCGAAAGCCTTTGAAGTCGACAACTTCCGAAACGGAAGCCCGATTTCGCCACTGGGAATTCGCCGAGTTGAAGGCAATACATTGGGCGTAGTACGGAAAACATGTACGAGTATGATATTGTCCCTAGAGTGATCATTAAGTGGTTGAAAGGTAGGAAGCCTTTTGGAATAAATAATATCAAAAATTTATTCGGAATAGTTGTCAATATTGGATGCTGTTGGAAAAAAATGTATTATCGGAAATTTTACATGACTTAAAAGTGAGTTGGTGTACATGGCATTTAATTTTAAATTACCAATTCATCCCAAAACATCAAATCCCAAACAATCCCAAAACGAACAAACTGTTTACTTGTTAACTAAAACTCTTATTAAAATTAAATTGAAAGATTGATGTAAGAATCATCAAAATCGGCACACGCGTTTAGTTTTTATAGCACCACAAAGACCAATCATACATACATAGGCTAATAAACACAATACCCTCCTTTACGTCGCGCAGTTGGGTAAAAGAACCACACAACTATTCTTTTTTTTAATAAGGAATTTTCCTCGAGTAAGTACTTAATTATTTTGTAATACATATGTATGTAACAATAACTGAAACATAGTTTTGACTACGTCTAACTCTCATCCCATCTGAACTACTCGTAATCCTGCTGGTGTACTATCGATCTTTTATTCTACATTCAAATTTTGCAAAAAAAAATTAAGCTTTGAAATTCGATTCGCATGCATCAATGCTTTTAAAAAATTACATAAATAATATGAAATCGATCAACAGCGGGATTTAAACCCGATATTGTAGCTACCATTAGAGATGGTTGAATGTGGAAGAGAATTTCGATAACACGGGCGGGATCACTAATAGCTTAGTGGCAGAGTGATTGGGGACTTTACCCAGTAGGTCGCGGGATCAAATCCCGCTCGTGATCGATTTATTCTTTCAACAAATTCCGAATTTTATATTTTGTTCGCATAGTATGCGATAAAAATATTTGTCTATCACTACATAGTATAAAACAAAGTCGCTATCCGCCGTCTATCAGTCCCTATGTATGCTTAGATCTTAAAAACTACGCAACGATTTTTGATGCGGTTTTTTTTAATAGATAGAGTGATTTTTAAGGAAGGTTTATATGTATAGGTATTGCACCCGTGCGAAGCCGGGGCGGGTCGCTAGTTTTGATAATAATACTCATTTTTAGCTACTTTTGATGTTGATAGTGCAGTACAGCTTTAGAAAGGTATTAGAAATAATTTTCTCCTATCTATTCTCAATGTACAAAGATAGACATTTTTTACGATTCCACTCTGGAAGATAACAAAATAAATCTGCAGAGCGTCATTTGTTTATCGGCAAAAGTTTTTGATCGGCCGGCATGGTTGTGACAGCTTCTTGAACAAAAACATCTTGTTTATGACTAAGATATCGATTCATTAAGGAAATTTATTGTTCTAGATAGTAATAATGAAGCTTGTGCTATGTATGTATTTGGAGTATAAAAGTAAAAAATAAATTTCATACATAACTGAACATAACAACATTTCATACATAATACAGAACTGTTTGCCTCTAAAAACCAAAATTTCTCTTGCTCAAACTCTCATTCAGCCCATTATAGATTATGCAGACGCCTGCTATTTGGACGCTACAGAGGAGCTGTTGAATAGATTGGAGCGATTGCAAAACATTTGCATACGTTTTATATTTAATGTTAGAAAATATGACCACATCTCTCATTATCGTAAGGAACTCAAGTGGCTCCCTATCCGACTCCGTAGGAACACTCGGATATTGTGCCTTCTATTCAACATCCTCTATAACCCAACATATCCACCCTACCTGCGGGAACGCTTCTCCTTTAAACACTCACCCGACGTCCTCTGCAGATCCCACCTTAAAACCATCCTTGAATTTCCTTCTCACAAAACCGACTTCCTCTCCTACTCCTTTTCTGTGCATGCGGTTAGGTTGTGGAATTCACTTCCGCCTGACATTCGGAACTGTCAAACTGTCTCTATTTTTAAGAATAGACTAAAAGGTCATTATCTTTCTCTATCTACTTAATTGTATTTATATATTTTGTAGATATTTATTTATATATATTAATATATATTTATTTATTTATATATTTTTGTATAGTATAAGTATATTTTATGTATATATTTCGTGTTTATTAATTGTTATTGCTATAATTTTACTGTCTTTATATCTTATTATATATACTCTACGCACTTTGTCTACATTTCTTGTTTTCAATCTCTCCTTTCGCAGGTCTGCTGGAAGAGATTTCTTTAGAAATAAGCAGTACCTTTGTACTTTTGTTTCCTATGTATCCCTACTTCTGTAATGTTATATGTGTGTACATAAATTATTAAATAAATAAATAAAATAAATAAATAATAAATTATATTATAAGGTTGTGCCATAAGGTTTTGAACACCCATATTTTGGCACGCGCACAACTATAGGTACCAAAGTTTCATTGCAATGTTTTGAACAGTAACGCATAAAAAAGATTTTTTTATTTCAACATAAATATTCCAATAATAATAACTGATAGCCTAGTGGTATGATCGTCGACTGACAAGCCAGTAGTCTCGAGTTCGATCGCGCACCTCTTACTTTTCGTAAGTTATGTGCGTATTATAAATTAATTATCAGTTGTTAAAACGGTGAGGAAAAATATCGTGATGAAACCAGCACACCTGAGAGATTTTAGAATGGTGTGTTAAGGCATGTTAGAGGCCTACGGGCGGTTTAAACTCTGACACCAGGTAGTTCATCAACCATATGATAAGAAGAAGATTCCAACCATCCCATCATAAACCATGTATGAGATACTATAGGTATGCCTATGCATCGTAGACGAAAAAACAAACAAGTCATTTATTTATTTAATATATAAATAATACTTTTATATACCTACATTTATAAAAACAATCGCCGATATTTCTTTCACTCGATTAGTTTTCAATACCACTAGTAAACCCAACGTAATACCTTTATCACATTATCAAAACAAACACAGCAATTTTCTAGTGTACAAATATCATCAAAATCTCAGTCACGTTTACTCCCAGTTGTATCAAGTAGAAAGGTGGATTAGACTGTACATGTACATCTCGACTCAGATATTATTGCCTTACCACAATAGAGGTCCTTTCTTGAGGTTTAAACCATTGAAGTTATTCCAGGGTTTGAGTTGATGTCTGCATGTTAATAAGTCTGTAATATATTTCTAACTTTTGCTTTATCTTGTGGTTTATTTAATTTAATTAATGTGTTTTTTACCCAACTACAACTGACAAGCGGGTAATGAGTTTAACAGTCTATATAATGTATGACTGAATTCTTATTAATGGATGTTAGATCGTAGCTCAAAAACGGCTGCAACGATTTGAAAAATTAGGTGTAATTTTT
The DNA here is from genome assembly GCA_936450705.2 of Protodeltote pygarga. Lineage (NCBI taxonomy): Eukaryota > Metazoa > Arthropoda > Insecta > Lepidoptera > Noctuidae > Protodeltote > Protodeltote pygarga. The sequence continues at coordinate 5,241,186 of OW388255.2, read as the reverse complement.
TTATTCGTCTTTTATATAATTTATCTAATTTATTTCCACACTATTTAAAATTTAATTGATTGCATTATTTAAATTAAATAACTTTATGAATGAAATCTAAAATGAATCTACTTAATATTAAACGATTTTGCATGTATTTAATTTACTATATACTATGGGGTTGTAGTGAGTATTTGAGAATAATAGTAGATTATTAACCAAGGGGATAAAGCAGTGTCTTCTGTCACGGGTGACGATTTAAATCGCGAGCGTAACGAAGGACTCGAGGTTTACTCCCGAGTGTAGCGAGGGTGTTAATAACTTAAATCACGAGCGAAGCGAGGGATTTAAGACGAGTCCTGAGTGTAGCGAGGGATTTAAGTTCACCCAAGACTAAGACAGCTTTATCACCTAGGAAAATACTCTACTTTTCGTACCATTTGCGAAAAAATTAACACAATAATACGTACTGATTCTGAAATTGATAGACCTTTCGCACTTCTCCACGTTGAAAATTCTTCATAAGTTTTAAAATAATTTTCCTTGGATTTTGTTGGAAGCAAATTTTTTATAATTGCGGCAGCATTTGCACTGATGGAATCCGACAATTCACTGTCACTGTCGCTTTGATTTAACATCGTAACGTATTTTTAGAACATTAACTTATTTATAAAAATAAATTAAAATAAACTTTATGAGTATTCGAAGAAAACAAAAACGCGGCAAATTCCTAGACCAATATTTTTTTGTCGGAAATGCAAAGGCATCAAGCTCATACGGCCTCGTCGGTTCTCGTAATTTTATTTAATAATCATAACTGCATAATAAATGCGTATTCCTTTTTCAAAAAGATGTGTAATGCTTTATACAAACTCAATGGTGTAAACTTACACAGATGTAGTTCAGTATAAGTTTCGGTGAGTATTCCAAATTTAAATCACATTCTCTCCCTAGAGCATGAATGAAATTCAGTACAATTTTCTTTCCCTGTTTTTGACAGATTAATAATGACTATTGTTATGTTCTCTTTTTGAGGCATAGAATGTCACTTTTTTGAGCAAGTGGTACGAAAACGTGTTTTATTTATTTACTTTAATTTTAGTAGGTATAAAAGTGTTATTAGTGGCTTTTAAAAAAAGCGTGTCGATCGCACCGCCCGCGCCACGTTAAGGCAAATTTCGTAATAGTGGCAGCAGTTTTTCATTTAATTTTTATATTTCAACTTGCATTTGGCTAATACATAACTAAGTTACCAAAAATTAAAAATTAAACTAAAGAATAAGAACTAAGTATTTTTTTTTAGATTAGTTTTGTCACTAGACAATTTTTTAAATAATTTAACTAAGTTTATTTTTGTAATTGATGACTATATTTAAACTTGTACGAGTTTTTAGAATGTATTGGACCACGGGTTTTTGTAAAAACAAAAGCACTCTACATTTATATATGAACAACAATAATTAACATAAAACAGATCTCTGGTGTCGAATTTTACATGTAATTAAAATTTTCTAATCAACTTTGAAATGAAATGGAATATTATTTACAGATTTGACCTTGACCCATCGAATGAAAGTGATCAAGATCACCTTCTGTTGACCTTATTGTTGTATTAAAATTCATGTGATGTGCGCAATCTCCACAGCATAGTCTTCTCTAAGTATCTTTGAAACTGATACTGATATTTTTAGAAATAAATTTTATCTTTTAGTCTTTTAAAACATAATAAATGGCAGCTCGTATTTATTTATGTAGTGCTTAAGATTGAATCTTTATTTTGTGGCTAGTCAATTTATTTCGATTTGTGTACGTTCTTTGAAGTTTGAAAATATAATATTAATCTTTAATGACAAGTCTGCTAGTAAACTCATGTATTTTATGATGTTTGTCTTGTGGTTTTAAAAAATTTAATAAAAATATTGAGCAATAGAACTTTGTTCATGAAAATTTCAGATTATTTTCAGATTACTGAAGGATAGTGTACCAGTTAAGTTTTTAGATAAGGTTCAGTAGGTCCATAGATTACTCCAACATTTAAACTAATAATCTAGAGAAACAAAACTTTTTTGAAGAAATTGAAAAAGATGATAGGATACGAGCGGGACTTGTCTCGAATTTTGTGGCAGCAGGACTTGAACTCGCGACACTTGCCGTACCGTGGTAGCACTCTAACCAACTGAGCTATCATATCGCTACTCACACCTATCAAATTTCAAATTCTCTTTCTACATCGTCTTGTCGAGACGTCTCCCCACTTTTTAATATTAGTGAAGACGGCAATAGAGTTAATAATAAAAGTGCTAATGGATACATTCTTAGTCAATTATTATAATGTTTTATTAACATATCATCATAATATATTATACCATAGGTGATAGCAGTCTGCTTCGGAGATTGTCTCGTTATCTACCGTTTTAGCTAAAACTCTATGATGCGATTATTGAGGTAGGCAAACGTTTTGACTAATTAATAAGATGCAAAGGTTGACAGACAAACAACTGATTTAAAAAAATATAACAAATACAAAAGCATAAAAAGCACTTATTTTTCTGATGAAACAATAACAGTAATTTTTTTTTCCAGAACCTTAAAAATGGAAATGAAACATCATAATAGTTTTAAAAATTAGTGAGTCAATCTTGTAGCCATATAGAACAATTTTAGAGTAAATGTGTAAACCACAGAATAATAAACTGTGATACCAGTTACCTATCTTAAACATAACCTAAGGGCGAAAATCGTCTTCGTACAAGAAAATAGAGTCGCGAAGCATTGTTCTCCCGCTCCATTAAGCTGAGGCCACACTCTTTGATTTATAACTATTTTCTACGTCATTAATCACTACATTATGGTACTAAACATCAAATAATAATGTCGTTAAGTTTTCTCATATTACTTCAACAATATTTACTTTACTTTCAAATAAAGTTGTTGAAGTTTAATTGACAGTGAATTCCTCTTGAAATAAAATTTCAAGTGAAAAATATTATTGAAATGTTAGGTCGCAGTTTTTTAAATGAAATGAAGTGGAAGTAATTGAATGTTGTTTTCATAAGAAATTTTCAATTATTTATGAAGGTAGAACCATTAACAAGAATCGCTCGACGGGGGTAGTACTATCCTTTCATAGAATATTCGAGTGAAATAACAGTATTCATACTATTACCTAGCAGTGACAGACTACTGGTATGACCGTTGATTGACCGTTGGTCTCGGATGCCATGAAGATCTTTAACAGTATATACCTATAGGGAGTCAGTACCTATATAAAATCCTAACAACTGATCTGTCTTTAGATATACGGTACAGTACGGGCAGTTAGGGTTACGGGGATCAGACTGGCATTCACTCCATAGAAAACTGATATTCAGCTGCTTCCAGTTAGATTAGAAGACGACCCACCAACAAAATTTGAGAATAATAAGGCTAAGAGGATGAGATTACCATATATCCATAATCCCTTTTCCATAATTTCAGTTTCTTTATCTCCCCACGACCATCCATAATCGCGTAAAGGGTACAAAACGTTTTACTTCTTTTGGTCATGTATTTTTAGCGTTTGTAATCTTTTTATTATCTTAATCAATATTATTTAATCAATTATCCTAAATATTTACAATTATCCTATCTTTAATTATATAAAAAATATGGTTTTTGTTCGTGAAATAATATTCATTAATAAAGTAATTTCTTAAACGTAAATGTAAATCCTTGCTAATTACCGTGAAACATTAGCAGTTAGTAACAGTTAATAGCATTTATCGCCAAACATGTGGCATGCGACGTGTTTACGATATAAACTTGGTCGCCTGCGGCTGTTCACTAAATCATTGCGATACGAAATTATTCTGTTACGTTTTGCTGCGTAATATAGACATTCCTATGAAGTCTTAACAGTACGTTGAAGTTATGTGTTACATAAGATAATTATTATTAAAGCTTTTGTCCACGGATTTCGGGATGAAACCATATCCCACTCATCAGCTTAAAAGCTATTTTATGTTAAAATTACGTGGTTTATAGAATTAATCGAATAGTAACCTCGGCCTATTGAAAAAATTTAGGCCTGGAAAATGATTGCTACTAAAAAATCCGAGTTCATTATTTTAGATAGTGTATGGTTAGAATTACAACTATTGCACTCGTATCCTTCATGAATTGCATTTCGGCCGTGGGATGCTATTTCCGCGGTAGACTTCGCAAGACCACAATGCAGCAGTACTACGTCGCGCATCGCTCGCAGACTCGAAGTCCAAACAAAAATAAAAATAATTACAAATTGTGTTAAGTTTCAGTATCAACATTAATTAATATAATAATTATAAGATCTTATTTTACTGTTGTAAAATATTTAAATTTTTATTTATTTAGGTTGTTAAGGTGCTCTGAAACAAAAAATACATAAAAAAAATATATTTTTTATTTGTGAATTTTTACATGTTATAGGTAAGCACATGATAGCTTATCGACACGGTACGTCGAAGATCGTGGGTTCGAATCCCATCCTTATCAGTTGTTTTTTCAAATTTTCTTATTAAATAAAAATATAATTTATTTTTTATGATCATTCTAAATTAGTTTTTTTTACATCTAACCTAAAGAATAACGGGTACTGGGTGGTCATGAACTTATAACAAGACTTGGAGGCTGAAACACATTTTTATTAATTAGATTTGATATTTAGATTTATTTTATTTTGTTTGATTTTTTAATGAGCAACAATTATAATTATAAATATTATTTTAAGGCATCTTAACGACCTATAGACAAGTTTCCTCATAATATATTGCATTAGTAAATTAAGACCTTATTCAAAACTAACATGAGATTATAATACCACTGTTTCGTATAAAATACATTCCTTCTGAAATAGATATGTCACGGATTATGTCGAGCCGTAGGTAAATAAGCCGTTTGGCTAGATTTATTCACAGCTAAAAAAATATATTTCTATAGTAGTTGAAAAACTGCGTGTCATAGCGTAAGTACACATCGAATCCTATTTCAATTTATTGAAACATTTGCGCCAATCACGTCGTAACGCAATTTAACTCAGCTTAACATGCGTCACGATGCGTTTAGCACAATTTATGAACTGACAGCGGGAGGACATTCATTTCAAATCGGGTTCATCTAGTGTCGTAGTTGCTAAATGGTTCCTGATTTATTAGAACGCAGCTAAACGGTTAGCACAGAGTTGATGACCTTCCATTAGTCACGTTCGGTGTTCGAAAATGGGTTCTGAAATTCGAATTTTGGTAGGTATCGTTTTTTACTATGAATGAACTATTTAGTGACATGGTATGAAATAATAAACATACGTTGAACGAATTTCTTAAAGAAATGAATCAATTTTAAAATATTAAATGAATTTTATTTGCGGAACTGGTAAACGAAAAATATATAGGAAAAAAACTGGTTTGAAAGATTTGTAATTACATATTTTATTTTAGAAAAATAAACTCCTTTCTATTATTGCACTTCTCGCCATCATTGGCAAGGAGTAAAATAGGTGTCTTTACGGTTTCATAGGAATTTCCTCACCCCCATACTCAGATTGTAGAATCAACCATGGGGACATGGACATTTTCCCTAAAGATGGGATTCTTTAAAAAGGAGCAAAAATATTTTTAACAGGACGTTAACCAGGCTTGCCATAAGCCTGTTTGCCATCTTCGTGGCCGATTTGACATAACACAATCAACCGAGTTTGATAAATACTCTGTACTTCTTTATCTCACCAAACGATTGGAACGGAGACTTGTGGATGGTTTAGATTCACATTTGGACAAGGTTGCGCTATGATAACTAATGCTTTAAGCCTGACAAAGTCTTAGGTCCGCTAGTATTATAATAAAATTGTATTTGCAAACTTTAAAGAAAGACACGTCATTTAGTTGCTAAATTATTGTGTTTAAAATAACAATAAACCACTCACCCTATTAACTTTTAATTGAAGTAAAAGAAATTAGGTTATACCACAGACTAAATAACAGTCTAAATATTTAAGTATGTACCATACTATCACGCTGACGATAACAAAGTCGCTCTATGATCTTTAACTCTGGTTTGGGATCCATGGAGACGCTTACTATTAAAATTAAATGTCACAACTCACAAATGGTCCCCCATTCACGGCCTGACCGTAAGTATCACCGCGGTATCAAGCACTACAAGCGCTTCCTTCATCATTTTCATCATCATTTCAGCCATAAGACGTCCACTGCTGAACATAGGCCTCCCCCAATGACTTCCAAATCGGCCGGTTGGAAGCAACCTGCATCCAGCAGCTTCCTGCGACCTTTATTAGGTCGTCTGTCCACCTTGTGGGTGGACGTCCTACGCTGCGCTTGCCGGTACGTGGCCTCCATTCCAGAACCTTTCTGCCCCATCCGCCGTCAGTTCTGCGTGCTATGTGCCCCGCCCACTGCCACTTCAGCTTGCTAATCCGTTGGGCTATGTCAGCGACTTTAGTTCGTTTGCGGATCTCCTCATTTCTGATTCGATCTCGAAAAGAAACACCGAGCATAGCCCTTTCCATAGCGCGCTGAGTGACACCGAGCTTTCTTATGAGGCCCATAGTGAGAGGCCACGTTTCGGTTCCGTATGTTATCACTGGTAACACACACTGGTTGTAGACTTTCGTCTTAAGGCACTGAGGTATGTTGGACGAGAAGATGTTGTGTAGTTTCCCGAACGCTGCCCAGCCGAGTTGGATTCGACGATTGACCTCCATCTCGAAACTGGACCTACCCAACTGGATCACTTGTCCCAGGTAGACATATTTGTCAACAGTTTCGAGAGTAGAGCACCCAACTGATATTTGGTAGGGCGCAACATGGACGTTCGACATAACTTTCGTTTTGTCCATGTTCATCCGGAGGCCTACTTGTTGGGATACTCTATTGAGGCCTTCGAGCATTGTGCCGAGGTCTTCAAGCGAATCTGCCATGACCACAATATCGTCGGCAAATCGAAGGTGAGTGATGTACTCGCCATTAATGTTGATGCCGAATCCTTCCCATTCCAGGAGCTTGAAAGCGTCTTCCAATGCAGCGGTGAACAGTTTCGGAGAGATAACGTCTCCCTGTCTTACGCCTCGCTGCAGAGGAATCTCTCTCGTGCTCTGCTCCTGTACTCGGACCGACATAGTGGCGTTTTTGTACAAACACTTCAGCACCTCGATGTACCGATAGTCAATATGGCACCGCTGGAGAGACTGTAGCACTGCCCAGGTCTCGATCGAATCAAAAGCCTTCTCATAGTCCACGAACGCCAAGCATAGTGGCAAATTATACTCCTCGGTCTTCTGTATAATTTGCCGCAGCGTATAGATGTGGTCTATGGTATTGAAGCCTTTTCGGAAACCGGCTTGTTCGGGAGGCTGGAAGTCATCGAACCTACGTGCGAGACGATTCGTGATGACCCTCGAAAACAGCTTGTAGACATGGCTCAGAAGAGAGATGGGTCTATAATTCTTTAAGGAAGTATTGTCCCCTTTCTTAAAGAAGAGTACCACCACACTTCTGTTCCACGCCTCTGGCGTTATTCCTTCGAGTAAGACGGAGCTGAAGAGCCTCTGAAGGACTTTCAGTACCGGTGTTCCACCCGCTTTCAGAAGCTCTGATGTGATTCCGTCTTCACCCGGTGCCTTATTGTTCTTAAGCTGTTTGAGGGCCATCCTAATCTCGTATAGGCTGATGTCCGGGATATCTTCGGTATAGTGTCGGGTCAGCTTAGCTCTAGGGTCTTCGGCTGAGCTACCAACAGGTTTAGTGACCGACGTGTATAGCTGTCCATAAAACTTCTCGATTTCCCTCAAAACTTCGGCTTTTGACGACGTTATACTGCCATCTTCCGTCTTCAGCTTCGTCAGCTGGCTTTGCCCAATAGATCTGTCTCTTGCGAACACTTTGGAGCCTTGGTTCCGCTCTATCGCCTCTTTAATAGAGTTTGTATTAAAGTTGCGAATGTCGTGTCGCAAGGACTTCCATATGCGTCTATTGAGCTGCCGATATGCCTTAGCATCAACGGAAGTCTGCAGCGCCATGGAACGTCGTTCTGCCATGAGGTTAAGAGTTTGATCGGTAAGCTTTTGCGGCCTGTCTGTACGACGGGGTCTGAAAAATTTCGACCCGGCCACTCGGACAGTTTCTACGAACCTGTTGTTGATCTCGTCCACTGCCTCGCAGTTCTCCAGGCATTCAAAGCGATTTGACAACTCGAGCTGAAAGTTCTCGGGGCAGGAGATATGGGCATTTGAGGGTCGGAGCGTAGACTTCATCAAACGGGACCTTTCCAGCTTGACGTTGATATTCAATGTGCCTCTGACCATTCTGTGATCACTGCCGGTTTTAACCCTATTGATCACGGAGACATCATTGAATATTCGTCGCTTTGTGGTCATGATGAAGTCTATCTCATTTCTCGTGGAACCATCGGGACCCAACCAGGTCCACTTCCTATGAGGCGGCTTCTGAAAGAAGGAGTTCATCATAAAGAGGTCCTCCTTCTCCAGAAATTCTGCCAACATCTGTCCCCTGGGGTTCCGTTGCCCATACCCAAATTGCCCCACTCTCAACTCATTATCGCCTCGAATGCCTAGTTTTGCGTTGAAGTCCCCCATAACAACATTGAAGTAGGTTATATCAGTATGTATGGCCCTACTTATGTCCTCATACATAGCCTCTACTTCCTCATCTGGGTGTGTCGAGGTCGGTGCATATACCTGGATGACCTTCAGTGAGTATCTTTTCGATACTCTGAGTATCAGGTACGCAACCCTGCTCGACACACTTCCGATGGTAATGATGTTATTGATGAGGGACCTGTGGACGAGAAACCCGACACCACCTTGGGACAGTTGGTCGCCCTCCCGGTAGTAGAGTAGGTTGCCGGATTCCAGGGTTATCGTATCCTCTCCCGCTCGTCGGACTTCTGATAAACCCATGACACTCCATTGCAACCTACCCATTTCTTCTTCCAGCTCAACAATCTTCTCGTCAGTCCTCAAAGTGCGTATATTGTGTGTTACCAGGGCCAGTCGTCGTCGGGGGTGGTAGCCATTCCGCCTCCGGGGATTCTTAGCACCCCCTGCCCCGCCGTCACCCTGACCGCTACCGTAGCCAGAAACCGCGGGACTACCGGAGACTGGGGGCCTGGTTTTCTTTTCTTTCATTGGTGGGTTTTGCCAATACTCGCCACGCTTGGCAGGCGGGTTGGCGAGCGCAGTATTAGGTTTCACACGCAGACGCTGCTGCCCGCCGCGTGCTACAGGAATTAGTCGCCTCTTACGACACGCCTCCCATTGGCGGTGGGGAAAAGTATTCTTTACGGCCGTCCCCGACACGGTTCCTTAGGAGTAGCAATTAATTAATTAAACCCGCTGCCCGCCCACGCTTAGACGTTAGCACTACAAGCCAATTAGCTGTAAGTGGAACGAGAGCAAAGGATTAGAGAAGTCCAAAGTAATCCACGATTAATCACAATCAGATGTCCCGGATTGCGGAAGCCTCGATGATTTTTCAAGTAGGAACAAAAATCGATAGAGAGGTTGCCTCTCTGCTGGTTGGTCGCAAACAGGATTTTAATGTTTTGTTTTGGTATATTTTTGTTTCAGTATTATCATTACGACTAGCAATCGACGATAAACATTTATTTATTTGTATTACAAACTTATTATTTTTTCAAATTCTCTTCCTTTATGTATGTTTTTTACACGTTTTGCTTATTACGAGTAAATTAAATTATTTAATAAGAAACTCGCAAAAAAATTCTTGGTTCGATTCTCACACGGGACAAATATTTGCGTGATGATTTATTCCGGTTTGAGTGCTTGCGTATTGTGAAATTATATCTGTAACGACACCCATGGTTCTAGGAGATAATTCTAGTGTTGGGCTACGTTTTTTAGTCGATTGCTTTTTTTTATTTCATGCTCGATATATTTTTGTATGGTATATATCAAAATCAAAGCGTTTTTAAAGTAAACTTACTAAAACGTCTTATTAATTATTATCTCAATAATCGGTTAAATACACCAGCAAGTTAATTTGCTGTACAAATTCACTTACTAGTACTCTAATTCTGTCCTGGTTTCATTTACCACCTAAAGGAATCTTATTACGGATATTCTGATAATAACTGTTTTGAGAGAATGAGCGATAAAATAATGTTAAATACAAAGTCTTACGTCTTACTTGCGTCGTTAGTCTTAAAGGTACCGCCAAAGAACCTTGAATTTTGATATAAAAAGTCTAGAAAATTAAAAAAAAAGTACTTTCACGATGAATTATTAACTTTCCGGTTTTGGCTTAACAACTTTTTTACCTCTAGTCCTTTGTTAAGTAGTTTATTTTTTTTATTTTTAAAGACATTTTTTCTACACATCAAGATATATTTTTTTTAATTTTAATTAATTTTAACTGTGGTCTTCCTTAGTTCTAGTTTTTTTTAATCACTATTTAATTTGCAAGGATTATTATAATTGTTGGATGTCACTATTACCTATCAGGGACAGTTTAATGTAATGACAGTGAAATGTGATTATGAACAGCTCATTTGGTAGTCGGATGGTAACTTTACCCAGTTTACAGGTTCATATTCAACTTTAGAATTCTATATCAATTAGGATCTTTAGAAAGAAGAAAGAAAGAAAGAAAGAAATAATTTATTACACGCAAATATTGCTATTAATACCTCTATTCAAACAGATAATACTTAATAATTTTAACAAAAAACTTAAACGGAATTCAAATTGTTAGTAATAAAACGTAATAAGTGCCTATTAAATTTGAAAGTTTCCCTCGATTTCCCTGGGATCCCATCATCAGATCCGTAGGTACTTGGTGTTGAGTTGAAGAGAAGAAGAGAGAAGTTGAAAGTTATACCCTACTGCACCAAAGGAAAAACATTGAAATAGGTCAACAGTTAGCAGAGAAATCTGTGAATATACTACATAAAAAATACAGTGGAACATAGAACCTACTACTTTTTAAGTCGGTGAAATATACATTCCTTTATTTTATTTCATTCATATGAATGTATCAACCGTGTCGTGTGGTTTCCAGCGGCCTAAGAATAGAAACACCCCTACTCGTCCCGCGGGTGTCGTAAGAAGCGACAAGGGAAAGATCCAGAAGATGGGCAGCAGCATCCTTCTGTGTAACAGCAATCAGCTGCTCGCACAAAAGTGGAGCGCATTGGGAGAGTCCTATGTTCAGCAGTGGACTAATACAGGCTTATGATGATGATGATGAATGTATCAACCGTAACACGATTTCACATTTGTCTTTGAAGCATAGCAGCAGGTTCAGTGCCCATTTCTTTTAGATCTAGAAATCTACCTACCTGAAGAAAATATTAGCATAAATAAAGATCAGTATAAAACATACAAAGAATATAGGGACCAGTCTGTTTTATGATGCTTATATAAAGTCTGTAAAAGAAAATTACTTCGTACGGATACAATAAAACAGCGTATTTGAGATACACTGCCGAAAATATTACGTCTTCAAAATTCTTTCCTACAGAAACGGTATGTGTTAATTTATCTGAATATTATTTACACTGCTCTTATAATATAAGATATAAGGCCAATCTTATCTGAGATTAGCCAATCACGCAGGAAATTATAGTGCAAAAATGTAATTCACAAATACACAATACGATGGGACGGCAATCCAACACGACCGGAGAGAGATCAGGACCATTGGCTTTACATATAAGTACTTTCCGAGGCATGGAGCAAGTGATAATTAATTTAAAATACGCACGTAGTCTTGGGTTCGAACCACAAGGTATCACGATTACATTTCTTTCTTAGTATTTTGCGTGATGACATCTAAAATTTAAGTCCTTATAGGTCGAACCTCATCCAGGAACGATGATGAAGTCACTTAGCGGCAAAAAGGCCGAAGACTAATCGGAAGTAGTTTGGATGTTAGTCGCTGCTTTCATGAGACCTTTGTCCCATCGTAATTCGACTTTAACGACATTCAGATAAAGAGGCGTTATTACTATTCTTCCCACTTAAATTTTATTATATTACCACATTGTGTTAATATAATTGGCTTACAAATATTTTTGATGGTATGCAAAATCAAGCCACAATTTAGGGGCTAGGTTGTTCATAAACCACACAATAAAAAGAAGACTGTTATTTAGACGAGTTCCTGTGTTATGTAAAAAGAAAATAAGATATCTCTCTTGTCATAATTCATTTACGGAGTAGCATTTCTCTCAGAGGCAAGTATGTAATTTACATAGGGAAATTACATTCTGAGTGACTAAAATGTTGATTATTTCAACAATTTTTATATTATACAGACACTTTTACACTGACATTATAAATGTATTAACCTAAGACTTTATGTGTGTTGTTTTGTTTTTTTTTTCGAAAGAAATAAACAATAACATTTTGATAGATATAATTTTGCAAGTTATTGTTTTCCTTTATTTTTCTCGATGCACTGTCGTATCGGGTTAGTAGTTACAGCTACTAAGGTTAAGCAGCGCTTAAAGCGGTTAGTCCCAGGAAGGGTGACCATGACCATGGCATTTAATTTCAAAGCATCTCCTTAGCTTTGTGAGGCACGTTGAGTAGTGTATCCCGGTAGTAACCGGGATACTACATGAACCTACATGTATAAATTTCAGTCAGTTTAAGCTGTATTAATTTCAGATTTAATAAATTTCAGACTTAAAAAAATTCAGATTTAATAAATTTTAACTGCGGATGGATTAACCACGACGCTTCCACCACCATGAACTATTGTCTCTCTCCTTTTACTGATAGACAGCTATTGCCCAGCTGTGGGAAAGCATAATTATGTTTATTTATTTATCTTTTTTTTTTAACCAGACCTCATGCCTTACCATGCAAATATATTTGATAAAGAAAATACCTACTAAAAAGCTCGCTTTACAGTAGCTATTTCCACCTAAAAATACCTCAACACCTCACCAGTTTCTAGCATTAAAATTTAAAGTCACATTCTGGTCTCAATGTGTCCAAAAGTGCACATTGTATTAGAGTAAGACTTCTCGCCCACAGTAACCTGCTTGAGTTCTATTTGAATGTACATAAATTACATTGGTTTGCTAAACCAGTGTCTTGAAGCCATACTACGTATTCAAGAATTCTTGAAACATCTAAGAATATTGTATTACTGTGTTATTTGCTGTAGAAATAGAAATTGTTTTTGATCACATCATCATCTTCACCTTCATGCCGGCTATGGCGAATCCTTGCATGTTTTTACGGTCTAATGGTGATAATCATTGTCATGGGCTCTGATGTGGCTTGCAAATCTGAATTTCGTCTGGAAAACATGGTCACATGGCGCATAATAGATATAATTGTCCAGCTGAGTTATAGGTGTAAGTATAAAATGTGGTTCAAAATGTCTAAGTGCTTTTGTGCTAGGTCATTGTTTTCATTATACACCAAAGTCGTTAGCACGTAGTATTACAACTGACGTTGCAAGTCGGGTAACATTGCCGCTGGCACTGATGCGGCACCAGGCAGCTAATTTTAAGTATTTAAATTTTAATGGTAGTCTAACCCCCAGGGTCGTGTTTAAGAACAGTTTACAGCGTAAGAAGTTTAAATTCCTATTTTTTTATTATTTTAGATTAATTTTATACAAATCTATTCAGCAAAATAAGCATAACGACACAACCTATAAATTTATTAGTCTACTATAGTCCTACCTATAAAATATTCATTTAAAAAACTTCTCAAACCTGTACTTATCAAGTAAATCTTGAATATCTACACTAGTCAGATTACATAAAACGTAAAATAACAATTCTAAAGCGGGTCGTTCATAAAGCTAGAACAATAAACTGCCACGAACGACTAGACAAGTGGGCGAGGGACACACACACAATCGAGCCGCTAGTTTTTATAGATAAAAAGAGAGCCAGCATGGATATAGACGGGCTACTTTTATGTTGCATACCTGAAATTGTTGTTGTTGTTATAAGAAAAAAAAATTGATAGTATAAATTTTGCAAAATAGGGATATTGACTACCTTTTCTTGAATCTTCTCAAAAATATTTAATATTATGTAAAAAAATATTTTAAATAGTCGACAAACATATTAAAAGGGTTTGGACATTCTTTATTAGGCAAAGACGGCACTATGAACAGATGACGTCAATTGTTCTAATGTCAAACTCAAAGAACTTTCACTTCATACACAATTATCTACATTATGCAGGGAGAGGATAGCAATGACATCCCACATAAATGTCAAAACCCACGACACCTAAAGCAGAGTTCTTATAATTATAAAAAATATCTTTAATAATTTATTTTATTTTTTAACAAAACAACCAACGACACAATCCAAATGCTTAATTGTTAAATTAAAGTAAAATAATGAATTCACGCATTTAATTAAAACAAATAATTTTCTTAAATTAATCCGTAATTTTCATTCTCAGTCACTAGCCACTACACACAGACAGTTGCTTTCACTTAATCGCTTGTCTGCATCAACATAGGAGACCGAAACGTGAACCAGACGAACCCACTTAATATTTCAACTGCTTTTCAAAGCAATGGTCTTTGCCTTTTTGTAGGAATCCTGTAGGCTTTGCAATCTGCGGTATTTTTTCAGGTAACATTGTTGGAATTTCATTTTCATTTGTCATTTTAGGGTTAGGGGGTATTTTGAGGTTGCTTGTGGGAGGCAAAAAGCTAATGTTATTATAACGTTTGGTAATATTATTTTGTGGTTTTGAGTAAATGATTGTATTATTTTAGAATTCACCTTGCTAGAGCCTGAAGGGTTGCGTATTGGCCCTTCCATATAATCTCTTTGTAGAAAATATTAGTTTGAGTTACAAATTGTATTTTGTTCGAGTTTGTGTATGGGTAGTATTTATATTCATTTTATGATTTGAAGGTATACTGTTTTGTACGGTGCTGCATTTGCCCCCGCCCAAAGTTTGGTATTTTATATCTATAATATATCCATTAATATATGTACCTATATATAACCCACTAGCTGCCCCGCGCGACTTTGTACGCGTGATTATTTTACCTGTACGCTTTTTCTACTCTACCCTACACTACCCTACGATACTCTACCCTACCTCTACCATTCTCTACCCCTACCCTACTCTACCTCTACCCTACTCTACTCTACCCCTACCCTACCCCTCTATTCCTACCCTACCCTACTCTACCTCTACCCTACTCTACTCTACCCCTACCCTACCCCTCTATTCCTACCCTACCCTACTCTACCTCTACCCTACCATACCCTACCATACTACTAAGGGGTACATATATTCCATATTTTTTTTCTTTGATTCTTCTATTATAGGCGGAGACTAATCCAACAAATCAAAAACCATGAAAATCGGTCCATCAGTTCTCGAGTATACCTACTATTTTCTCCCCATAGCCATTGAATATCGAGATATACGTGCATTAGTTATGCCACTTGGATATCTCTTACTAATACCGAATTTCCTACACTATTATACCCCCCCCCTTTCCCCCTAATGGGTAAAGTTTTCAAAAAGCTGAAACACGTCTTATTTGTTAACCGAAAAGCTAATTATCAAGTTTAATGACGGATTTTCATAACTACAAACTTTAGTCCCCTTTTATATCTCCCTAGGGGGAAAAAATCCAAATTTTTTGATGCACGTCTTTCTTATTTTTAACGAATAAGCTTAATACTCATTTTTACATCTGTAACTTAAAAAATAACGAATCTTCCATACAAACTTTCACCCCCCTTTTTATCCACTCAAGGGTAGATTTAAAAAAAATAAAAATGCTCGTCCTTTCATTTATCAACCGAAAAGCTGAATACCAAGTTTCGTACATTTAACGTTAAGAATGACGGATTTACATACAAACTGTTTCCCCCTTTTTTGCCTACTTAGGGGGGGAATTTCAGAAAATCCTTCCTTAGTGCACCCCTACGATACTTAATGAATATTGTCTCAAAATTTGAAGTCCCTAGGTCCACCGGTTTAGGCTGTGCGTTGTCTGTCAGTCAGTCACGTTACCATTTTATAAGTATAGACTAGCTGCCCCGCGCGACTTCGTACGCGTGATTATTCTACCTCTACACTTTTTCTACTCTACCTGACACTACCCTACGCTACTCTACCATACCCTACTCTTTTCTACCCCTACCCTACCCAACCCCTACTCTATCCCTACCCTACCCTACTCTACCCCTACCCTACTCTACTCCTACCCTACTCTACCCCTACCCTACCCTACTCTACCCTACCCTACTATACCCTTACCCTACCCTACCCTACTCTACCCTACCCTACTCTAACCTACCTTACTCTACCCTACCCTACTCTACCCTACCCTACTCTACCCTACCCTACTCTACCCTACCCTACTCTACCCTACCCTACTCTACCCTACCCTAACCTACCTCGTTCACTGATTATGCTACTTTGATGTCTCTTACTAATATCGAATTTCCTACACAAAATTTCACCCCCGCCTCCCCTTTCCCCCCTATTGAGTAGATTTTTCAAAAAGCTAAAACACGTCTTATTTATGCACCGAAAAGCTAAACACCAAGTTTAATTGATTTAACTTAAAAAATGATGAATTTTCATTACAAACTATCATCCCCTTTTATATCTCCTTCGGGGGTAAAAAATGCAATTTTTTTTTATACACGTCTTTTTTATTTTTAGAGCATAACCTTAATACTCATTTTTACACCTGTAACTTAAAAAATAACGAATTTTCCATACAAATTTTAACCCTCTTTTTTACCCACTCAAGGGTAGATTTTAAAAAAATAACCTATGCTCGTCTTTTATTCATCAACCGAAAAGCTGAATACCAAGTTTCGTACATTTAACTTTAAAAACGACGGACTTTCATACAAACTCTTATCCCCCTTTTTACCTACTTAGGGGTGGAGTTTCCAAAAATCCTTCCTTAGTGCACCCCCAGGGTACTTAAAGAATATTGTCTCAAAATTTCAAGTCTCTAGGTCCACCGGTTTAGGCTGTGCGTTGTCTGTCAGTCAGTCAGTCACGGTACTGTTTTATAAGTATAGATTACTGCATTGCATCACAAAAGACCCTTACGCTTATATAAAACAAAATCAGAACACTATACTAAACTTCTAAAACTTTTATAAACTTATTTTTTTTTTAATTAAAATTTCAAATAGCTGTCTTGACGTGAGTGAACAATGGTGTCAACGTAACGAATCACTTTTCTGAAATAAAAATAAAATAATACACTAAAAAATATGTTGGTATACTGCACGTGAATTACGACAGAATTTAAACTGCAGGACTAACTGGTCAACTTTGACTAGTATTATAGAATACAAAATTAAATAAAAACATTTATTTTATCAGATGATGATGCTGATTAGCGTTTTTTGATTTATGCAATTGTAATATTTTTTATACGACTTCGTTATCCTTCTTTTTTTACCATAAACAATCCGGTGTCAGAGTTTAAATTGCCCGTATGAGTTATGACATAGCTTTGCATACCATTTAAAAACTAGTATATTAATTATGTAGGTTTATACTTAACAGTCACGCTTAAATCGACAAGATGTTCAACTGGAATATTTAAAAAATGTAAGATCACCTGCTAATTTTAATTTATTTGGAATTAGAATATTTCTGACAAAGGGACTTGGGTAATTGAATGTATATACCGGACAATTTATGCAAAAATCTTTTGTTCCTGGTTTCCAAATTGAACTAGAAGGTAAATATTCAACTTGAATATAGCATTGAATTAATAAGTTAATAAGCCCAAGTTATTGTTTTAGGATCACGAACACAGTCATACTTCTAAGTGGCAAAATTTGGCAACCCTATTTGCAAAATCTTCCTAAATAAATTTACTGTGCCCACGTTTGATAACTAAATAAAGGATGGATAAATTATTATACTTTTTTAGAAACAATTAATTATCATCATTCCCTGGAGTCAAATCAATCTCAACTCTGCATCGCACTCCGCATCGATTAGTCTAATAAGATCTTAATTAATTACAACAAACAACGACCAATCTAATTATTAACCTTTTCTTAATCAACATTACCAGGGCAACATAGCATGCATGATTACCACAGCCTAACAGAATTACTTATTGATAGTGCCAGCAGCCCAATTGGCATTCTGCCACAAACCCGGATTATGTTTGTTCTACTCGTACGTCCCCGAGGAGCACAGTTTACTGAACCAGATTATATTTTGATAATGTTTGTGGGAATTATGAATTACTCATTCGTTGTAGGACCAGCTTTTAATAGATTTTATGATTGATGTACCTGTTTGAAAAAAAAAACATCATTATTATCTCGTCTTAAAAGCTAGAGTCGTCGTGATGAAGCAGTTTTAACTTTTCAAATTTTTCACTTGTATAATGTTTATGCACTTACATTAAGCTTTTTTTTTATTTGGATCAAAATAGTCGATATTAAGTCTTTCTTTGCTGCTTTTCCCTTTAGTATTTATAGTCGATTTGTCCCATCTCATCTGTCATGTCTCATTAAAATATCCTGCTTTTTGTCCGTTTTCCGCTTAAGCACTTCCATATTTAAAATCCTATCAGTTTAAGTTATAACTGCCAATGCCATCTTCCTTTAATAAACATATTATTAAAATATTTTTATGAACACCTTTGTATTCGCGACGTTCTATGGATTGAAATAGGTTTATTTTTATATATTTTTAATCCTAGTTCAGACAAATTGCTATGTATGTTCCCATCTGACAATTATCAGCACAACAATCTGTTGTCCGAACGTCTGTTGGCTGCTGCAAATATAACCTGGCTAAGTGGGGTATGATCGACGGGACTCGGGTGCAATGCGAGTGTGGAGCGGCTGTGCAGGATATGCCCCACCTGCTTTCCTGTCCGTCCTGTACAGCAATGTGTACCATGCCGGACCTGAATGAGGCTACGGACAAAACTATTGAGGTTGCCACATAATAGTCAAATAAAAATGTTAGGAATATTTTGTATAGAATTCTATATTCTATAACTTTGAATAATGCTGTCCACACGACCACACAGAGATAAAACTTTCCGTTTTCAATATTAACCACAACAAGCAATTATCGACCTTACACATGCTTGTACGCCAGCATCGTCATAAAATAATAGCATAATTTCTCTAAAAATACACGGGAAGTCCGATGCTAAAACCTGGACCATACTGCTAAAAAGTTATTACACGTTGGAACACAAGCCAAAGCATGCCCAAACAACATAATTTTCCTTATAACAATTTAATTTAAGCCGCGTCGTTTTACACGCCCTTCGAGAAACGCGAGCTTTAAATGGATTTTTGAAATTTGACGCATTCTTTTCATCTTAGCCTTATCATTTTCAATTTGATGTGAGTCGACTTATTAACAAACCCGGAGTGTTTAGAATGGAGGATTAGGTATCTAAATAAAATCTAAATAAACAGGACTTATAATCGAAACGAGTGGGATTTGAGCAGGATTTTTTTCTATAAAAATTTTAAACTATTAATGTAAATAAATAACTAGTAAATTAAGAAAAAAAAGTTTTTTTTTCTACAAATCCATAAACAGAAATTACGTTGAATTTTAAAATCTTATGTAGAAAAAATATCGATTACGAGTGGAACTTGAACGGGATTTTTTTATTTCTACAATTTTTTTTAACTATTAGTATTTTAAGAAGATATTTTGTTGGTCGGATACTTTAAAGAAAAACTAATCATGAGCCTGAACAATATATTTTACTTATTTTAAACTTATATTTAAGTTGAAAATTTATCTTCTCATACAAACCACATGGGGATGCGGATGCTGTCGAAGGACCAACACATTCACAATTTGGGATGTGTAAGCGGACTGTGTCCCTAATTACCTTGAGCGGTGTAAATGAGCAAAGTTCAGGAGGGAGCGGGTTAGAGGTATAGGAGTTAGTAAGAGACTTACTGCGGGTCTTCCTGGCTCCTTGCTCAGCTACGCGGTGGCACCGAGGATATCACTCACTGTGTGCACTTTAGTTTAGTTCTTCACTTCACTGCGCGGTTAGAGCTAGCTCGTAAATACGTGGCCGGCCGGCGGTGACCCCTAGGGGTCTTGTATAAGCGGTAAAACTTATAAAAGTTTTGCGGTCATGCGGTGAGTCCGCGACTTGTCGTCAATTCATCAACGAAGCCTGATGCGGAATGCGGGGGCGCGAGCGCGCGGGCGGGAACACTTGGCGTTCGCCGCGAATTGAGCGACCTTCCTTGTTCCCCTGGATAGCCGCTAGATGGCCACAGTGGTCTCTTTCTAGTATAGGAAAAAGGGTATGGGAAGGAAAGAGAAAGGAATAGGAAGAACTTTGCTCATCAATTGAGATACTTATTAATGTATAATGCGGTAATATTTATTAATCTGTGATGCGGTTATAAAATGAAGTCAAATGAGAGAAGGAATAATTATAGCGTAAACATCCTCCGCCGCCTAGAGAATACTTGGTATTCTCTAAAGCAATTGAAATTAAAAAATGAATTTAAAGTAATATGAATATAATATATAATAACTAAAATTATGTTATTTTAAAAATAAATTAATGATAAAATTACTGAGATGGTAATGGACATAGTTTGACAATGGGCCTTTTAAAAGATCCACTGCAAGTCTTTACCATTGCGACACGAATGGTCCCATCCTTGCCGGGAAATACCTGAGTAATTATACCCATTGGCCAATATAATGGAGGGACATCATCTTGATGTATGAGAACTACTGTACCGATTTTAATGTTCGCACTTTCATTCAACCATTTCTGCCTAACTTGAAGGTTATGTAAATATTCTACACGCCATCTCTTCCAATAACTACCAACCATCTGATCTAATAATTGTTTGCGACGCGTTAGAGATTTAGTAGTTTCGGAAACATTTTCGATAGGCAAAGATGTCAAGGGAGATGCCATGATAAAATGAGCGGGTGTAAGCGGTTCAGGAAATGGATCTTCTGTTAAGATACAAAGCGGTCTAGAATTAAGAACAGCCTCAATTTGAGTGAGGACTGTGAGCATCTCTTCATAGGTAAGAAGTTGCGAACCTATAACTCGGTATAAATGCGATTTAATAGATTTTATATTTGACTCCCATAAACCTCCAAAGTGTGGAGCGCGGGGTGGAATCATTTTCCACTGAATACTATAGCGGTTGGTCACTAATTCTTGCAGCTGAGCCTTCGCTCCTACAAAATTAGTTCCGTTGTCTGAGTACAGACAACTCACTGGACCTCTACGCGATATAAATCGCTTGAAAGCAGAAATAAAAGTATCTGAGGACACATCAGTCACTAATTCAATGTGTACTGCCTTTGTAGTAAAGCAGATAAATAAACAAATATAAGCTTTTACACTCTTTTGACCTCTACGTCTACACAGAGTTATTTTAATAGGGCCTGCATAGTCGACACCCGTGTGTACAAAGGCTTTGGTCTCCTGTACGCGGCAAGGGGGCAAATCAGCCATTTTAGGGCTGGGAAAAGAAGGAGCGGTTTTAAAACAAAAATTACAGGAGTGAACTCTTTGCCTTATAACACTTCTAGACGACAGTATCCAATACTTCTGGCGTAGTAACGAGCTAAGAAGATTGGCACCGGTATGGCAATGTGCGCGGTGATAATAATCAATAATAAGATGCGTAACGTGGTCATGTTTTGGTAAAAGAGCTGGATGCTGCGCTTCATAGGGAAGGTTAGCATTAGATAATCGGCCTCCGATTCTAATTATTTTATTCTCGTCTATAAAGAGATCGAGACGTTTAAGCGGTGAACGTAATTTACCCTTCTGGATTTCTTCGAAAATCGTTTTAAAATGAAATTGCTGAACAGCACGAATTAAATATATTTCCGCAGTATTTAACAGAGAGATAGAAATAATATTATTATTTAACTGATCACGAGGACAAATACGTGTAAATTTAAGGATGTAAACAATTATTCGTAAAATTTTATTCCAAGATGAAAACTTTTGTGCTAAGTTATAAATTAAGTTATATTCTATTGATGCGGTACAAGTTAATATTTTATTATTATGTTCTGGAAGGTTTTCAGAACTATCTGGAATAAAAGGAGTAATCGGCCACTCAGTTACAGCACAGCGTAGCCACTGTGGGCCTTGCCACCATAAGTGATGTGCCAATAACTGTTCAGGTAAAAGACCTCTAGAAAGACAATCACTAGGATTTTCTTTACCATTAACGTGATGAAAACATTTAGAGTCTAGATTTTCTTGACATTTAGCGACGCGGTTACTAACGAAAATATTCCATTTATGTGGGGAAGAATTAATCCATGAAAGAGTGATTTTAGAATCGGAAAAAGCGAATATATCATTAATCGATGTACGAACGCGGTAGGTGTCATAAACTAATTTAATAAGTTTAGACATAAGTAAAGCGGCGCATAACTCTAGTCGAGCTAACGAAACTACTTTTATTGGTGCAACTTTAGATTTAGCACAGACCAAGCGGACATGAATATTACCTTGTGTATCGGTAACATGCAAATATATGACGCAGCCGTAAGCTTTCATGCTGGCGTCAGAAAAACCAACTATATTGGTAGTATAGCCCATATCAACGGCTAAATGACGCGGTATTTTAATTAAAGAAAGTAGAGGCAATTGCTCTTTAAATTTTTGAAAATTAAATACTATAGAATCAGGAGGTGTTTCATCCCAGCCTATATTAAGATTCCATAGTTCTTTTATGAGTAACTTGGCGTATAATACCACAGGAGCGGCAAAACCAAGAACGTCCCATAAGCGGGCAATAGCGGAGAGAATAGATCTCTTAGTACAAATTTCATCAACAATTGACGTAGTAAAAGTGAAAGCATCTTCTGCGGGCAGCCATTTAAGGCCTAAAATTTTAATATTATTATTATTATCCGAGAAATTTATCGAAGCGCGATTAGATGGAGGCATAGTAGCTAGCAATTCAGGTGAGTTGCTAGCCCACTTGGTTAATTCAAACCCACCAGACTTAAAAAGAGCGATGAGTTCATGTGAAAGGACCTTGGCTTGTGCCACGGAAGGCACAGAAGTGGCCAGATCGTCCATGTACATCTCACATGAAGCTACAGAAGCAGCATGTGGAAAATTATCTTTTTCGTCTGCGGACAATTGTCGCACAGTGCGCATAGCTAAAAATGGACTAGACTTCAAACCAAAAGCAACACGATTGAATTGAAATTCTCGAATAGGCTCATTAGTATTAAATCTGAATAATATTTTTTGATACTTTCGATGTTTATCACATAGTAAGATTCTTAAATACATATGTTTTATATCAGCCGTAATGGCGATAGGAAATAAGCGGAACGTCAAAAGTAAATTAAATAAATCGGCCTGTAAATTCGGCCCAGTGTGCAAAATATCATTGAGAGATAGGCCATTATGGCACTTGGCACTTGCGTCCAATACTACACGAACTTTCGTAGTAGTTTTATCTTGTCGAATGACAGGATGATGAGGTATAAAATAACCCTCACCGGCATCGATAGGCGATGCTTCAGATAAATAATTATTATCGATATATTCCTGTATAACTGCATTATAAGCAGCGCGGAGTTCAGGATCTCGAAGTTTGTTTTCTAACGTAATTAAACGACGATGTGCTACTGAACGGGAATTACCCAGCACACCAGGATCTTTAGCAAAAGGTAAAGCTACGCAGTATCTACCGTCCGAGTCACGTGACACATTCGCTGAGTACAGCTGTTCACACTCCGTGTCGGCGGGGCTCATAAACCTTTGCGCGGGAACTTCTTCTAGATTCCAAAACTTTTGAAGAGAATCATCTAATGTTGAACAAAAAATTGCAGAATGCAACGCGGTAGTAGTTGAAGGGTTAGACTGATAAGAAATCGCGGGAATATCACCCATAAGAATATAACCGAAAACAGTTTCAATAGCTGACGGCGCGGGAGGTGATATGTATTTTCCACCCAATAATAAAAATGGAAACAATTGTGCACCTATGAGTAATTCGACCTCTCCAGGTACATACCACAGAGGGTCAGCGAGAGGTAAATTTAACAAATGTTGAGTTAAAGACACATCAACTTTATGTGTAGGTATTTTATCTGTAATGCAATCGACAACGAGTGCTGTAATATTAAAAGCATTTAACTTATTTTTAGAAGTAATTTTTATTTGAACATGGCCCAAAACCGGGCGGGGAATCGAACCTACTCCCTTAATAAACGAATTAGAAAGCGGAATTATTTGTAAGCCAAGTTGCTTACAACAAGCGGACGTAATAATATTACTCTGCGAACCATTATCTAACAAACATCTAACAGTATTAAATTTATTATTAATATTTGTAATATAAACTTGAGCTGTCGACAATAAAATAGTATTATGTGTCATAGATAAAGTTTCTAAAACAATATCGCGTGCGCAAAGCGACATCTGCGCTCCGACGCCCGAACTATTAGGTGCAACGGAGACACTTGCGGTCGATAAAGTAGTTTTTGTATTTGCTGAATTAGTTACGGCACTAGATCCGACAGATGGCGTTAAATTCAATTTTTGTTCGGAGCATGTTGACGAAGTATTATTTTTGTTATTATTAGATTCTAAATGTAAAAGTGTATGATGATTTTTCTTACAAATTTTGCAAACATAAGTTGATTTGCATTTCGATGCGGTATGTGTAAGACTAAGACAGTTTACACAGCCACGTTTGTCTTTAACGAAATCTAAACGTGATTTAGGAGTAATTTCTTTGAAAGAAGTACAAGAATAAAGTTGATAATGATCATTTTTATTACAGAATGAACAAGCGTTATTGCGTATTACTAAAGAGTGATGTACAGTATTTTGCGGTTGATTATTACGAGAGTTAGGAGTATTTTTAGGGTTGTTATTCGTTAAAGAATATCGAGAAGAAATTGGTGCGGTGCGGTCAAGTATTTTTACTTGTGATTTAATAAAATCTACGAAATCCTTATAGGAAGGAATTTCTTTATCTCTCATAGCGGTTTCAAATAAGTTTGCGGTGTTAGAGTCTATTTTTCTCAATGCTAAATTTAATAAAATAAAATCTTTTAAATCATTTATGTTTAATTGTTCTAAGGCGGAAACTGAGGCGTGATAGTGCTCGATAAATGTATTTAAACTAGTGGAATTGTTGGTGGCGGGTTTAATATTGATTAAGTTGATCATGTAGTGTGACCCTAATGCCCTGACATCCTGGTATTTTTGTACTAAACTGTCCCAAATAGACGTGTAGTTTTCTCCCGAAGGTATTATTCCTGCAGTTAATTTTAATGCGTTACCTGTCAATTTACCTATAAGATATTGAACCCGCTGTGAGTTAGTAAGGTCTAGATTTGAATGAATATTAGACTTAAAAGATTCATAAAATACGGGCCAATTTTCAATGTTTCCATCGAAAGAAGGAATCTGTATAGGTGGGAGTTTTATTTTACATTTAAATTGGGAGTGAGATGAGATGTCTTGCAATTGCGTTGATAATAATGTCTTTGCCCCTGTAGCGACAAGAGACCGAACCCTTTCCACACGACTGTAAACACTATCGAATGAAACTAACGATTGATAGTCAATCTTATGTTTTGGATTTACGTGAAGACTGAATACGTTGATATTGTCTAAATTCGAACTAAATTCTTTACGAAGTGTCGACAATATTTCTGTATCCGCCATAAATGTTTCCGAAGAACGGAGTTCGAGTTCAGTACCCGTTTTAATTTTCTTTGAAGCATCATATAAGGACGATAAGCGTTCAAATATAGTTTCATTTTTTGCTTGGAGCAACAATATTTTTGTTTCGTAGTCCTCCATTGCAAAAGATGGCGAATGTAATAAGTACTTATGTATATGCGATTGAGAAAAAGTAGATCTATGTATGATACGAAAGTAATAGAATTTAAATGTAATTAACTTATAATTATTCAGTACTGATATGCAGTGCTAAAATATTAGATATGGTTGAATGCAGTGAGAATAAATAACGAAGTCGTTATAAATTGGCGGGAATCATAGGTATGTACCTATGCCGACGCGTACCTACGCGTGGGATAAAATGGCGGTTTGCGTTATAGGAACGCTTTTAGGTATTTAAACCTAAAATATTGAATGAAATACGGTAATTAAGAAGCTGTTATAGGTTCAAAGATCCGGTCGAAGGCGGACCAAAATAATATGGGGATGCGGATGCTGTCGAAGGACCAACACATTCACAATTTGGGATGTGTAAGCGGACTGTGTCCCTAATTACCTTGAGCGGTGTAAATGAGCAAAGTTCAGGAGGGAGCGGGTTAGAGGTATAGGAGTTAGTAAGAGACTTACTGCGGGTCTTCCTGGCTCCTTGCTCAGCTACGCGGTGGCACCGAGGATATCACTCACTGTGTGCACTTTAGTTTAGTTCTTCACTTCACTGCGCGGTTAGAGCTAGCTCGTAAATACGTGGCCGGCCGGCGGTGACCCCTAGGGGTCTTGTATAAGCGGTAAAACTTATAAAAGTTTTGCGGTCATGCGGTGAGTCCGCGACTTGTCGTCAATTCATCAACGAAGCCTGATGCGGAATGCGGGGGCGCGAGCGCGCGGGCGGGAACACTTGGCGTTCGCCGCGAATTGAGCGACCTTCCTTGTTCCCCTGGATAGCCGCTAGATGGCCACAGTGGTCTCTTTCTAGTATAGGAAAAAGGGTATGGGAAGGAAAGAGAAAGGAATAGGAAGAACTTTGCTCATCAATTGAGATACTTATTAATGTATAATGCGGTAATATTTATTAATCTGTGATGCGGTTATAAAATGAAGTCAAATGAGAGAAGGAATAATTATAGCGTAAACACCACACCTTAAATTACCAAATTGTATGGAAAGGCAAATTTCAAACTGGAAATAAAATTAAGTCAGAATCATCCCTCAAAATTTCCGCACCCTTTAAAAAAGTTATCCTATACGTAAAATGTCACTATCTTCATGACGGCCTAGACTGACGTGGATGACTTTACGAGGTAGGTGATAACTTAATTAACTACGTTCTTTAGGTAGGTAACAACCACAAGGCACTTCCTCATAATAAAAAATACGGGTCTTTTTTATTAAAATTCGTTTAACTAAGGTTCGGGTAGGTTAATTAATTAAATAGCTAATAGGTGTCAGCCATGATTAGAGGAGGAAAAAAATCTAATTACATTGTGCGCGAGATGTAGATACTTATGTACTTATACTTTTATGTCAACCATGCCCTACTTTTTGAGGAAGAATTGAAGAACGAATGTGAAGCTGTGATAGCTGTAATGACCGTTGGACTGCTAAGTCAAAGGTTCGAAACCCAGGCACATACCTCTGACTTTTCGGATTCATGTGCTTTTAAAAACTTAATATTACTTGCTAAAACGGTGAGGGAAATCATAGTGAGGAAACGAACACAACTAAGAGTTTTGTCTACGGCATGCAACTTGTCAGAGACCTATGAGTATGCTAGGTATCGATATTACATTATATAAAAAGTATTAAAAAATGAAATAAAAAATAGTTATATTTAAACTAGATTTTGCACGCGGTTTTTCCCACGTGGTATATTGATAAATTGTAGCCTACGCATTTTTCTGATGTTTAAGCTATAAATAATATTACTGTAAAGTTTCATCAAAATCAGTTAAGTAATTTTTGCGTAAAAAGTAACAAACATTCTCACAAACTCACATTTATAATATCAGTAGGATAGGATTTTTTTGCCATTTTACCATGAATGCAAAGTTTTGCTCTTTCATTTTATTTAGCCTTTTATACCTAACTTAAAGTCTATTGAACTATGTTCTTTTCAATTTAAAACTTTGAAATTAATACAAAGAACATTTCTAAATAAAACTTAAACATAATTTGAAAACGACGGATCAAATCCACAAATCTTTTGTAAATTGGAAATAGAATAAGATCTTTACTAAAATAGAATTACAATATCTTGTTAGACAGTTGAGAATAAAATATCAAATTGGAAAACTTAAATTTTATTTAAATAGAATAATGAAATTATTCGAACTGCATTTCTAAAAACCATGTTAACTTTTACAGTTGGACAATATTAAGGTTAATTTTATCAAATAGCCAAACAATTTAAAAATAAAATAACTACTAAGATATTATTAGGTAGGTACTATTACATAATGAAACAACTTTTTATCGGATATAACTCGCGTTTTTATTTTGATAATTCAATCCTGACGTTTCGAGTGCTTTGCAGCAATCGTGGAGCAGTCTGCCTGCGACCACGAGTGCTGCAAAGCACTCGAAACGTCAAACGTCGTTGTTTCATTATATTGAGTATTCGCGAAAGTTTGAGACTATATTAGGTACTATTACGTCGTACATAAAAAAATCCATGTTAATATGGCTGCAATTCTGCGTACATTCCAGTACCTTGATACTATATACTCCCGGTCGGTTTTGCTTTCTTCTTAGCCTTTCTCGACCATATTGGTGAAGGCCTCCTTCAACATCTTTCATTCATGTCGGTTTTGTTACGACCTGCATCCAATACGATCCAGCAAATTTGCTAATGTCATCCTTCGACGTCGGTTTTGCTTTACTTAGCAAAATTTCTACGTCTGATAAGTTAATTAATGTTATGTTATATTATTTATTCGACATATATTTGGTATATAGTCAATGGAAGCGGATTTGTAGCAAACAGTTTTACGCTAGTCGTATTCCCAGTAATTTTATTTTATTTAATTAATGATCTAGATCCGTTTGTAGATCTAATTAATATCCATGAAAAATATTTTTTATTATACTTTCCGTTATAAAATGTACCTAAACTACAAGGAATACTTTAAAATTCTTTACCCATTTCCACAGCGATGTGCTATTCATTTTTCTCTCCAAATCTTCTAGAGACAAGCTCGAGTCTTGAAACCGTGCAAGAAAAATGTTCGACTACCCACTATCTAGTTTCTCTTCAGCTTGCTACATGTCTGAATATACTGTGCTTTTATTCTACATTTT
This sequence comes from Protodeltote pygarga, assembly GCA_936450705.2. Classification (NCBI taxonomy): domain Eukaryota; kingdom Metazoa; phylum Arthropoda; class Insecta; order Lepidoptera; family Noctuidae; genus Protodeltote; species Protodeltote pygarga. Next base: position 5,212,192 of record OW388255.2, on the reverse strand, counting down.
GTAGATTGCTATTTCGAGGATTTATCGGTATTTAGAGTTTATTTTTGTGTTGACAAAATATATTGACTACGGTATTGGTTTACCGACTGCGGCTTTGTCCGCGTGATATATTTATAAATATTAGTCTATAATAATTATGTATTTTAATGTATAAACTATATTACTGTAAAGTTTCGTTAAAATCCGTTAGGTAGTTTTTGCGTGAAAAAGTTCCAAACCATCTATTCATGCATCCTCATAAACTAAGTCATAAACTTTCACAAATATAATTATGTTACGTAGTAGGATAGGATGTTCCTAAGGTTAAAATAAACAATTTTTATGTTGTCCAAGTTTACAACATAAAAACAATGTCTGAAACTCTCAATAAAAACTTCAATGTTATACAATATCTCTCCGAATTTGTCCGATAATATAATTGTATCTATAAGTATCAATTTTTTTTGCAAACCTAGCGAATGTCAACAGTAATGAATGTCGTCTGGATTTGTAACCCGGGAACCACAGAAACGGATACATTGTAACATTTCAGCAAAATTACCGACTACTACTTATACTTTGAGCTAGACTACCTGACAAGTGTCCTGCAAGACACAAGTATAGCCAGGCAGAACCAATGATTTTTCGAAATTATGCAAAACATGTTTGCAGATCATTGTTTCTGAAAGCGTGGCGTCAAACTCTGACAATATGTGGTAATATTTATTACATTCAATAAAGTAGAAAGACGTAAAAAGAAAATAACTTCTTAATAAAAACGAACATTTACTCGTATTTATCACCAAAAAGAAAAATCTCGTTACTACTAACCTACTAGGAAAATTAAAAACAAACATCCAACCACAAACACGTGGCATTGCAAATAAAACCACTAACCAATAACGACGATCATCAACTATTACTACACAAAATCTTGGGGAACACAAAGCGATCCCGTCTCAAAGTCCTTACAAATAACCGCAGACGAACCGAGAGCGGTCGATACGCGTAAATAATGTAACAGCATGCATAATGGACGCGGGCCGGATCAACAAAACATTGACACGGCACATTAGTGGTGGGAATACGATATTTATGGACCGCTATTGAAGATATAGAATTGAAGGTATAGAGCCTTGATAGCTTAGTTGTATGACCATTGACTGGCAAGCTAGCGGTCTAAGGTTCGAAACCAAGGCAGACCTTTGATTTTACGTAAATTATGTGCGTATTATAAATTAATTATCTCCTCAGAAAGCACGAAAAGCCCTTGGCCCTGCGCCTGATCTCTCTCTGTTTGGGGCGGATTGCCGTCCCATCGAACTATGAGAGTGAGGGAATAGAGAGTGCATCTGCGTTTGCGCACACACTTGTGCACTATAATATCTACTGATTTGATTTTGGCCGCTGTGACCGAAATTCGGTTAGGAGGACCTTATACTATAGTTTTTTTCATGGTAGTAACCGCGGCGGTTACCGTGACTTGTAGACGCTTGCAATACAATATACTTTCGCGCTGTCAACCCTGTGCGAATTATGAAATTATGAGACGGATAATAAAAAATAAAATTAATAAACGAGCCTGTACCAGTCCCACTGCAGGACAAAAGCAACATCCCATAAAGAGTAGGATCGAACAATAATCACCACGCTAGCTCAATGCGTGTCGGCAATTTCGGGCTAGGGCCAGGTTTCCTCACGATGTTTGCCTTCACTATTAGTCTAAACTTTAGTACACTGTTCATTATCATATGACTTAAGCCAAGCCCAAGTATTCTAGGACCCAAATTCTGGGTTTTGTGTACAAAAATCACAACTAAAACAACTCAACGTGCCTGAATCAAACTTTAAACTTTGTGCTTAACTACTATTCCTGCCACTGGCGACTCTGGTCATCTCCTGTGTTCAAGAGCGTATCTAGTCCGCATCGCGTCGTTTTCTTCTGTTTCATATGACTGCCACACTAGTTTGATTTTACTTAACATCAAAACAACTGTATGTCGATAGAATATTACTTCGATAGAACATTATTTTGACAAAACAATGCATTGACAGAATACTACTTCGACAAAGTACTTATCTGCAACCATTCAACCGTCCTTTATTTTTGTTAAGGATATTTTTTTATTAATTTTATGTTTTATAATTTGGCGACCATTATCATGTCATTTGTAAACACTTATGTTAACCCATTAATCGCAAATAAAGATATTGAATTGAATTCTATTTCTTTTTCTATTATTTTATTTTCTGTATAGTGTGTGGCATTATTACTTTGAATTAAAATATCTCTTTCTCTCTTAATTTATTTCTGCGTATCAGTTGCAACAAATTATTTTAAAAATAATATTGTGTTTCCTTTAGTTGGTGTCGGTTAACCGATCATGGATAAATTCAGCCGATACTCGCATTATTTAGGTCATCCGCCATTAAATATCGGGTCAGCTGCGAATAATAATTTTCGAAACTTTAGCTTTAAAATTATTTTGCTGGTAATGCAAGTGAGTAAATTTGTTATTGGATGCTCTGCAAAATGAACTTTTATTAATTATAATTACGAGTATATGATGCTTTATAAAATACCTACCTATTTAGGCATGTTATAATGATAACTTGGAGGTACCTATAACTTTTTTCATGCGTGTTTTCGATATGTACCTATTAGCCTAGATAATTCCTAGTGGTATGACCGTTGACTGGCAAGTCAAAGGTTTTAGGTTCAGACCTCTGACTTTTCGTAAGTTAGGTATGCATTATAAATTAGCTATCTCTTACTCCGTGCCTCGGAAAGCTCGATTTCTCTCTCGTCGACTAGTGTTGGATTGCCGTACCATCAGACTACGAGAGTCAGGGAATAAAGCAAGTTTGATAAATTTTTCAGGAAAATTTAAATAAAGTTTCTGATATGGACACTTCATGAATAAAATATAAAACTCTAAATATATTTTTTAATAAAAAAATTGTAAAAACAACTGTTACGGCTGGGATTCTGAAACACTATATTCAAATTTTTCACAAATTTCTTGTTAAATAATTACCTATATTTAATATGCTATCAGTGCCATAACATGTAAAAAAAATACAATATAAAATTGTAAAATGTATACCTCTGTCTTACTTCTTAACTATTAACACAAAATGCTATTAATTGATCTAATTTTCCATTATAATATCATCCGCGCCCTTCGTCCGCAAGTCCGACTCGCACTTGTTCAATTTTTTTTATGTTGCATCACAAGTTACAACACGGGATTTTGCGCTGAATTTCATCGTTTCTAGATTACGAAGGACAAAGTAAGGTGACATGCACTCAATTCATTAGCAGTGAAACTTTGAGCAGTGAAAGAACAATAATATGGTTAGACCGGAGCCAACCGTAAAACGGTTTGTTTTAAAACTAGAAGTAAGTTACTAGACCACCGTTTCTAAGCAATATACTGTAAGAGAACTTGTTACTAGTTTTTCTAGGCTTAGAACTAATGCAGGTTGGTTGGTTTTTTGTTTGTGTTATTTGAGCTTAGAAGATTGACACGCGAGGATTTATTTTTGTAATAAAAAAGCCCGAGTGTAAGTCATATTTGTAATCGAAGGTTTTCCAACCATAACTAATTTTTATCATGTTTATGTCTTTTTTCTTTTGTTTTTTTTTAGATTGAAAGAAGTGGAAGGATTTGAAGGAGACCTTTGTCTAGTAGCAGGACAATACCGGTTTAAAAAAAAACATATTTGACGATTTTTTTTTAATATTCGGAGTATCGTACTATTTTCCCAAGAAAGTACACTCAGCTTGTTAATACTAAGAAATATTTCTTTACAAGTATGTATAAGAAAGAGGATCTGGGGAATCCTTATTCAAGTTTTACCGAAATAGAAAAAGTTGCAAATAAAGTAACATATTTGAATTGTGACTGAGATTGACGATCACGATTTCACGAATGTATTTGCAAAGTTTACATCGTTTTATGCATTAGAACTTTTTACAGCACATTCAAAGTCAATTAGAATCGTTATTCAAAGGTTTATAAATCGCAATAAAATCATTTCGAACCTGTCTCTCTGTCTCAGCTGCAATAGAATTTCCAAACATTTACAACCAAATTAGATTTTAGTGTGCCGAGTTCAATTTGGAGTACTCTAAAAACTGTAGAGTTATTTTTAAATTGTTGTTGTGCTAGTTTTAAATTGTAAGGTCATAGCGTAAATGTCAGATAACTGATATTTTTATTTTCATATAATAAGTGTTGTGATGACCTGGACTTGTTTATGGGACCGGCGTGGCCAGAAATTGCAAGAGATAGGAAGGTTTGAAAAAAGAGGCCTCCCTCGCCTTTGACTGGCTATTAAAAAATATATATTGTTCAGCATAAATAGTTAAGCTATTTGAGTAAGAATTTACTTGTAATGAATTGACAACTTTTAGTTAGGCCCTTGAGATCATACTACCTTATAAGTTCCTTTCTTAATCTCCTTTTAACAAGATCGCAGGTTAAAATCCTGCTCGTAATATAACTATTCTTTTTAAATCTTTCGACTTCGTTACACATGCGTTACGCGTTTTAAAAAATGGTCTTAACAACTAACACATACAAAATGAATACCAATTTACCAACAATTTACCATGTAAACGTATTAATAAAGAAGTTCAGTATACAGGGTGTTAGCCTCCAAAGCCTACAAACAGAACTTTCCACTTTACAATAACACACATTAACCTACATTCGACGCTTAAAATTCAAATTCAGTAAAAAAAACGCGCAAACGCTGAACCGAAACCGATAATTGGTTCTATCAGCGGGAAACGGAAAAACAAACAATGGTACCCTTGTCAATGTCCAAATGTACCTACTTTTAATTTTCCACTCCGTTAAATTTGCGATGTCACGAATTCGATGCCTGTTTCATTACAATTTGATACCAGTGCCAAGTGTGAATTTTTAATGGGATCTGAGTGTTTATCGTGTGTAACGGTCGTGGTAATAAATACAGGTACAATTGGAACACGTAAATAATGATTTATGATTGATCACGGAATCATCTCATTATCGCCTTGTAAATAGGGCTATAATAAAGAATATAACGTCCTCCTGACCCAATTGGGCTCAGCGCCCAATTTCAATGTAAATTAGCCAGATACACGGGCGATATTATAGTGCACAGTGTGTGCACAAACACATGTTCACTCTTAATTTACTCACTCTCATAATCCAATAGGACGGCAATCCGACACGACCGGAAAGATCAGGCGCAGGACCCACGGCTTTACGTGCTTTCTTAGGCATAGAGTTAGTTACAATTTATTTATAATAATATGTATATAACTTACAATAATTTGCAGGGCGCACCGTATACTTCTTTTTTCGCCAAATTTTCGCCTTGGGTTGAACCTGAGACCTCTGACTCGTCCAAAGATATTGTCATATTTCTATGGACTCGCCAGTCAGCGGTCATACCTCGAGGCAATCATGGCTCTCAATACAATATCACGTGTATTGCGATATGGGTTTTGTTAATTACCACGTATGAATCAAAATGGTTGAGTTTTGAGTGTCTCAAGGGTGAACCCAAATGTCTGGCTGCTGTGGCGTATAGATAGGGTCCAGGAGCTCTCTGAGCGGTTCCCGGATAAGGCTCAGCTGCGCGATGTCAGATTTATCTAATCTGATGGCCGAATATTGTAGTGACCTGTAGCCATAGATATAAAATTTAGGTTCCCTTTAAATAGATCGGCTTTTAAGTAACTAAGGCGAGACTAAAAACAATATTATTAATTTTTTGTAATACGTAAAACATTTAGTAATAAATCTTTTTGTAACTTTTTCGGGTAAGTGCCTAACTTTTTTAGAATAAGCATGAACTAATGCATATACAAAACATAAAACGTATTAAAACTGACACAAAAGGAGTAACAAAATATACAAGACCGCTTTTCTGTGAGTAAATCCTCATGTGAATGAGCTCGCTCTAAATTCCGACATAAAACGCATTTTTCTTTTCACAAACAATCCCTCAAAATATAAAATGGAATTCAGGAAACATTTTACTCTCCAACATTCATTTAGTTAAGATAAAGCGTGCCAATGCACCCTTTGCCAAATTCATTAAACAACATTTAGATAAGAATTTTAAATTATTGCTTCTCTTCTGACGGGCGGGATAGCGGAATTGTACGAATTATTTTTTTGCGATTCCATAGCTCAATAAACAAATAAAAAGAACTTTTATAAGTGGTGCTCCCGAAAACACAATGTCACATTTATTCCGCTGGCCAAATGACATTTTAAGCAAATATGAAATAGGTCTTTCACAATGCCATAGAGGTGGCCACTTTCTGGGCTCAGCATTATAAAGATGTATGTACCATCATCCACCAATAGATTATTGAACAGATATAGATAGTAACTACATAATTCTTTGCTGAAACTCACACAGTCCTACACTCCAGCACTATGGATACAGCACCATAAAAAAAAGAAACATAAGCAATGATGCTTCTTAACTGAAGCCAATAATTATGTCCGGCGTGAAAATATCGACTGATTTTGTAAATATAAGCAACGTTAGACTGGCTGGTTGCCATCCACCAGACAAAGCCTTGCCGCGAAGCGGCTTTGTAGTGTTCCAGTATGATATTTGGTGAAACCTATCCGGGGCATACGTATTTGACTGGGTGCTTCAGCCTAGACCTTAACACCGCTTACCATAAGATGGTTTGTGGTCAAACACGGGCATTTGTCGTTACAATAAATAGGTTTCACTCTTTTCGATCCATGTCACCTGTGTGATCCATGTCATCGGTGACATGTCACCATTCCTTTACAGATCAAGTCAATCCCATACCAATTTTATTCCCGATTCCTGTAACAATATACAACATACTATTTTCCACTATTTATTAACTGTAAAACATGTTTTATAGCCTTTTTAATACTGGTAAGTTTTTAACAAAATTCGCTTGACAATCAACTTTATCGCACTTTATTAAAAGTATTTTATTTTTTAAATCTTATAAAGATTGATTTATTCTTCAATCGATCAACTTTGAAGACTATTTATTGGCTAAAATTGGCCTTTTTGTTTCGTCAAACGGCGAAAAGTATTTTGAAGCCTCAGCTATGTCGATCCTCTTGTCACTTGTCTCCTCGGCCTGACATTCGAACTTAGAATTTCTTTCTATTGTCTTGGCAAATCTAATAAAACGGGTACGAACAATATCGCTATTTTCAGAAACGAATTCGAAGTAAGAACTTTTTCAAGAATCACAATGTCAACTTAATGAAATCGTGAGTAAATTGTTGAAGAGAATACCAATAAAAAGATAAAATCGTTTCACAATATTATTTTAAGCCTATTGAATATTATACCAATTTAAATGTACCATAAAGGAGTAGCAATTGAACATCCCGGTGTTAATAACGTAATCTGATAATTTGCTATATAGATAGGATACGAGTGGGACTTGAAGCCTCGACATTTGCCGTATCTTAGCAGCGCTTTTACCAACTGAGCTATCGTATCGCTGCTCATCATCATCATCATCCGCAGCCTGAATATACCCACGGCTGAGTATAAGCCTCTCTTTGCTTGTGTCACTTTCCTGTGCTAATTTCCTTTCTAGACGACTAGCCTTTCTACACCGTCTGGAAGATACGTCTTCTATATAACCTATCTCTTTTTAACCCCAGACGCAAAAAGAGGAGACTGTGTACATGTGTGTCTGTCTGTGCCATCGTATCTCCTAAATGAATAAAGGTGACTTGACCGAGAGTGTTATTAGCTAAAAAATGGAGGTTCTTTAGATTTTTAAATTTATAGGTATTTAATTTCCTCTTTTTTTTCTTTAACTCTATAATAATATTAAACACGCTTATTTCAAAGAAACCATCAAACAAAAGAACCTCAAAACTCGCAATCACCATTTTTCTCATTCAGATGAGTTTATAGATTAAATAAAACATTTCATTCATTTGCCGTAAAGAATTCCTGTCATTATGAATCACGGACGACAAACAGTACAGGACGTGAAATATATTTCGCAACAAGAGACTGAAATGAGATCGTTACTTACAGCTCCCTTTTATACCGACAAAGTGTAAAAAAATGCTATTTTACATTCGGGAATTTAATAATGTGTGTATTAATCATTGAAAACGAAAACTTGATATGATATTGTGTGATTGATGACTAATAACTTAAGTAAATGTGTAAAGAGTGCACCTGTGTTTGCGCACACACTTGTGCACTATAATATCTCCTGCGTAATTGGCTAGTCTCCGTTGAGATTGGCCACTGTGACCGAAATTCGGTCAGGAGAATATTATTAACATTTGTTGTTTCTTTGTTACAGATAATGTTCGCGGTCTACCATCGGATGCCTTGAGGCAATATGAATGTCAAAAAGGGTCTGGACGTGAGGCTAATCGCCTTGTGCACCACATGCCTCCTTCTCCCCGCCATAGCCTGCCCCTCTCAGTGCATATGCAAGTGGAAGAACGGGAAACGCTACGTCGAGTGCTCCGAGAAAGATCTTAAAACAATTCCGAACTCACTCGACCCCGAAACACAAGTACTTGACTTCGCTGGTAACGACCTCCAAGTGCTGCAAAAGGAAACATTCCATAAGTTAAACCTACTCAACCTTCAGAAAATCTATCTACAGAGATGTAGACTGCAAAAAATCGATAACCACGCGTTCAAAGGCCTTGCCAACCTCGTCGAGTTGGATCTCTCCAATAATTACTTGACAGTCATTCCGTCAACCAATTTTGTTTTCTTCCCGTCGCTAATGAGGCTTTCGCTCAACAACAATCCAATAACGAGCATAAAAACTCACTGTTTTCAACATTTATCGTACTTGAATACTTTGGAACTGAGCGATTGTAAAATAGAAACAATAGAAAGAGACGCTTTTTCCGGCCTCAACCACCTCGAGTGGCTGCGGCTGAACGGCAACAGACTATCAAATATTCAAGGTGAAAATTTATTCCCCGATACTCTGAGAGGGATCAACTTGCAAAATAATAATTGGAATTGCGATTGCCATCTCAGGGATTTACATAGTTGGTTGTTGAATTTCAATATGCCGCACGCCGTCGAACCAATTTGCTCCCTACCCGAACGTTCGAGGAAACGGACGATCGCGAGTGTCGCGGAAAACGAGTTGGCATGTTTACCGAAAATGAGTCCTACATCTGTGTTTTTAGAGACGAATGCCGGTAACAACGTTACCCTTGAGTGTTTAGTGAAAGCAATACCCGAAGCGAAAATAACCTGGTTATATCAGGGTCAGATCATTCATAATTATTCAAGCATGTTAACGGATGCTCGCGATTTGTATTTCGTGGAGAATGGTATTACTGACAAAAAAAGCGAATTATACATATTCAATATTGGAAATGATGACAATGGCACGTACTCTTGCATTGCAGAAAACCCTGCGGGCAGGTCGCGAGCCAACTACACGATAAGAATACTTGTGAAAGAGGAGCCTGTCGTTATAGTAGTCACGTTCCCGCAGAGACACTTAGTAGTCATAGTCACTGTAGTATTTCTTATCATCGTCTTACTTATAGCCATAATAGCTGTAGTATTATTAAAGTTTAAAACGGACACTCGAAGCCGGAAGAAAAAAGAAAGCGGCAAAGATGTAGCATTATGTAATCAAATTCTGCCGTCGAATCGTGGTACTGGGATGCCTAAAAATAATGGCAGTGTGATTGTGAACGCGCACTCTCATCACGCATTGCACTACACAGTACAAACAAACCGTGATTACGAGTCGAGCGACGTGTATCAAAGCAATAACATGAAAGGCTTTGTCGACAGAAACCCCGACCTAATTAGCGACGCGGAAACTGTAGCTAACAATGCGCAAAATGAGAACACAGTGTTATCAGTATACAAAGCTCAAACCGCGAGCGGCGACGGTTTTCAAGAGGAAACCGCGTTCACCGCACCGACAATACCCAGACAGGTCACGTGGCAGGACCAACAGACTATCAACATGCCGCAAAACACGATCAACAACATGTACCAGCACTCGGCGGATGTACATTTGAATCCGGGATGCTTTCTAGATAACGAAGGCTATCCTTACGACTACGGCCTACCAAAACATCCTTGTCGACCACCGATTATGTCTAACTATTCGGTAGTTGGTCCGTTTTATCAGACGCTACCGCACAATCGGTCGAAGGGTCAGAAGCTTGTTTGTAAATTCGCGAAAGACACTGAATTTAATGCGACGCCACCCACTTGTCCTAATTTTGAGATGCCGTTCGGGCCGGGGAACGTGCGGCGTACTTTAGAAGGTTACCCTGTACCAAGAAATAGACAAATCGCGTTTGTTGGTAACGGGACAGTGTATTATAATGAGGAGTTTGTGCCATCGCCGCCGGAGGGTTACAAGACGGAATCTGTGCAATGTTGTGCACCGACGGAAGCGTGCACGTCGTGGGTGAACCCCAAGGGGACATGTGCAGTGATGGTGCCGATGAGTGTAGCGGAGGGCCCGGGCCGGTGCTATCAGGTGGAAACTCGGTGCGTAGACACTCAGACGACGGACGCAAGGATGCCCGGCGAGGGCACCGAAGCTGTGCTCAAACCTTTACCGCAGGTATCTAACGCGAAGTGTGCCGCTGACATATGTTCCGAAAGCCCTGATGAGGGTTACGTCGGTGACGCTAACGACATCTGACGACGTCGCCAAACCGATAGCGCTTAAACAGGGCAATTTAGACGCTAACAAAGTGATAAAGCGACTGAGTATAAAGTAGTTTTGTAAATATATGAGCTCACGGCGACAGCGAATAGAGGCGAAAATTCCATTACTTAGCAAACGATCCTGTTTGATCCCTGTTTTGCAATTTTGTATATTTTATAGTGTAAGACCTTTTGATACCGCCTTCGTTCGACGCCGCCGTCGATAACGGTTAACCAAATATCATTACCATTTTTTTTAATTTCGTAGAGATACGGTACTTTTTAATTATGTATGAGCAAGTACTATTTCATAGTTAAAACACTATTTATTTTTTTCTTATTAAAAATCTATGAAAAAATAATTTTGAAAAATGTGTATTTCGTTGCTCTTGTCATTTTACTCATTGTTTTAGTTTAACTGTAGTTATGAAAATAATATATAGGTCATAGATTTTGTAACGTGTATTTTGTAGTATAAAAATATTTAACGCAAACGTTTCCTCCATGAGTAGTACTTGACACAAAATAATTTCCCACAAAACTAAGACATATTACCGATCTACAGTTAATTGAGTATTAAAAACATCGTGTCTATGTTACAAAATGTTTAACAATATAATCTCTTTGAACATTTCTGAGATATGTATATAGAAGGCCTGATATTTTATACAATTAATAATTAAACAATCTCTCTGAAATATTCATAGACGCTAGGTATGTCAAAATCCTGTATGTGAACATACTTTTCGTAAATCCTTAGCACGCACAAAATGTGTTTTTTTTTCATAAAACATGTAATGAAACACATGATTAGGTTATCTATTTAAGTTTTTTTTTGTACCACGGCTTTTTATTTTTTGTATATCAACGGGAATAATGCTATGATTAACATTTCTATCTATTTAAAGCCTAAGATTTACTTATTAGGCCACATGCACAACCTTAAAAAGTACGATTAACTGATTCTAAACTTTAAACGTTTGTTTTTTTAAACGTTTAAAAAAACAAAAGTTTTGAATCAAAATTCGTCTTGAGTTCTACTTTTGAAGTTTGCATAATAAGAATAACAAAAGAATAAGTTGCGAACGTTGTTCAAAATGGCATGATTCTCGAGCCAAAAATTGCATGTGTGCGTCTTTATGGGTACGGAATTGCACTGTCAGGGAAAGATTTCATTTTTGATGCATAGCTTGTACTATAACGAGATTTCTATTCACCTTGGAACCAACAGCAAACATTTTTCTTGGCGAGTGTCTACAATTTCCCCGTATGTGGAAATGGGGTGATAAAATAAAATTATCAATCAGAGTGTTAGAATTGAATAACTGTATACGAACATTCTTTCTTGGGTTTTGAAACTCAGGTAGGGCAAATTCTGCTACAATTTTTAAATGGTGTAAAAACACGAATGGCCCATCGTAACGGTCTGCTCCTTCGAGAAATATCGGAGCTCAATTTCGGAATTAAAGAATGCAATTTTGTCACAAATTAAATCTCAATTTCACACAATATAAGTCTTAGACAATATCGATTATAATTTTCCCTTTTTTTTGTTATTCATATCGCACATCACAGATTTTTTTCATATTACCAAGAAATAAAATTGCACATGTATAAATTTAGGTTTAGTAGCAATCTTTAGAATTGACTTTTATAGGTAATGTCTACGATTTTGCTCAATGTTTTTGTTGAATGTTTCATAATTTTTATAATGTTTAATTTAATTGAATTGTTTATTTATTAATTAATGTTACCAAAGCTGATTAATTCAGTTTCCTTGTGTTACAACTAATGAAAATTGTGGCAACTTACGTTAAACGCCTCTGTTAAAACTTTTTAGCGATCTTCATACCATCATCATTTTTTTCTCTTTGTCGAGGCATTTGTCATCATCTTTTTGTTAGTTAATTGTGTTCAGTGCTACCAACTTATTTGTTCAGGTAGACATAATTGAAACTAACCAATTTTCATAGTATGTAAATAGAATATCAATACGTTACTTACTACTAGCGGCGGTATCTACTGAACAAATTAGTTATTGCCACTGTACTTCTGTGCTAACGAACGAACTAGAACGAATGTAATTTTAACGCGATTAAGATCGAAGCGTTTACATGACATTCTTTTTGCCCGGCGACCGCCACGCAGATTCAACACATACTACGTTCAAAATGTTCAAAAGACACGACACTAATTTTATTGACAGACTGAAAAGAACGCGCGCCATTTGCGTTAGGGGTGTTTTTGTATACGTTTTTTATTTTGCTTACTTTTTGAACGACGCAAAATCGACGAATGATTTGTTTTTGTTTAAATGATTAGAAATAAAATATAATTTTGTGTTATCAATTTTCACGTGCAAAAAGAATGTCGCAAAATTGCGTGTCGTCACTCGTCTGTTAGTGGCCCAAGTCATAGATTATACAATAAATATATTTTATGATGTAAATATAATGTAAATACTAGACAGTACTTACTTTCCCTAACTTAAGTAGCTGATGTTAAGTATTAAATTGATATCAGGGTATCTCCTTAACTTAGATGTGATGTTTCGATGACTCCCGTTTCATAGGTTTTTTTTTAAAGTAAAGGTAATGTTTTAAAATATCATGTAAATGGAATAAAAATATGTTACAATAACTTTTTTTTACTATGAATGAATTATGTAAAAATTGTGTTTTTGTGGCTTCAGAGGCTCAAAATATTTATATCTTACTGATTTTGATAGTATACATCGAACCTGGTCTTACCGCTTAAATCTAAGTATAATTCAACAAACACATTACAAAAAAAAACTGGTAACACTGCTTAATCACAGAAATGGACCTAGGTCCTGTACGTTAAGGTAATAATAATAATATCCTCTTGACGGCCAATTTCAAAGAAGACGAGCCAATTACGCAGGAGATATTATAATGCACAATTGCTCCCTCTATTCCCTTATTTAGTGTCTGGGGGGAGAAAAAAATGTTCATACCGCATACCGTAGTCCCAGGACGTACGGTTATGTGGGGCTCGCACCCGCTAAAAACATCTTCCCCTTTTTTGTCGTGAAGATAACTCTTTATGAGTACCTCACAACTAAGGGCTGGCGTGTTCCTCTCACTATATCGGACGGGCCCGTACACTGTTAGCGCTCTTCACATGCCAACCCGGGGAACCCAGGCTCTGCCCAACCCGGGGATATAAACCAAGTACTCGTACTCAGCAGTCGCACTTGCTACCACTAGACCAACGAGGCAGTCAATGATGATGATGATGAAATGTGTAAAATAACTACTTCATAATAGCATAAAAGTTATTAATCATTGCCTTTACCCTACAATAATAAAGGCTCAAAAAACAAAATATGTATGATAGCATAAAATTCAGCTGATTGAATTCATGGAGTGTTCAAACATTAAAGGATTTAACGACTTAATTTGTTTGTGGGTGTGTAGAATAATTATACTCTGCTAATTAATTATATGCAGCCTAATGACCGAGTAAAAGGGATTAATAATGGTTACAATACTCGCTGAACATTAGGTACCTAAGATAAATTTTCATCATAAATACATCTTTTTGAATGAGCTAAAACTGCGGTTTAAACTCTTACACCAGGTTAATTATCAACATCATTTTAAAGAAAACCATTTTTGTAAGCTAAAATTGTTTACTTGGTATGACTGCCACATAAAATATCGCAGACTCAAACCCAGGCAAGCACCACAGATTTTCGAATTCATGTGCGTATTTTCTTTTAAATGTTCCCTTGCTAAAAATACGGTGAATAAAAACATCATGAGGAAACCAGCACTCTTGACAGATAATATTTTCGATGGTGTGCAAAGTTGGTAGAGACCTGCGGGTGGTGTCTGACTAATTTTGGACTCAAACTGAGTCCATTTTTAAGAAACCTTACTTAGTGAGATCCACGACTACTCTCACTCTTGAAAATGAACTCCCTTTGAGTTTGAAACTAGTCAGGCATTCCCGAAATCAATCCGCGAGTGAAGCTTTTATAGTATTTAATAATTCAAAAAATGATGTTATTATGAAACAAGAAACAACTCGATATTCTATCAACAAACACTGTATCGACAATAAAAATAAAACAAGCAATAGCAATTATTTTGCTTCAGAAAACCTATATACAAAGAAAGTAATCAATGAAAACTATTCTTTTAAAAATATAGAACGGCAACACTCAACAATAGAACTGAATCTCCGAGTCCAATCGATTTGAAAACACGGAACATTCACAAAGGAGGAACACTATCGCAACCCAAAGGAAAATTAACCAATATTTATGAGTCATAAACTTATTCCCATAACCTTGACTAATAATACAAGGGCTTGGATATTAGCCAAACTCATTAATAATCGTGCCAGAAACTATTAAGTGACACTTAAACTTAATTTATTCATTAATTAATACAGTAACAACCTTAATTACTAGATCACAAGTTTGATATTTATTTGGCACGTAAACTGAAGAATCGTTCATAACTTATTGTGGGAACAACCGCCCCTTGATATAGTGTTTGGGGATGGATTGCTGTGTTGACAGAAATATTACTTGTTTGTGGATTTGTTAAAATAGTGTATAAGATACACTATTTTAACAAAAAAAACACAGTTGTCAATAGCAGGGATAACCCAGTGGTATGACTATTCAGTTGCCAAATCAAAGGTCCATGGGTCGAACCCACGGCATACACCAATAAAGATAAAATAATCGTCCTGTTCTATCCCAACGCTGGGCAAAAGCCTTCTCTCACAAATCAAGGTGAAAGATTAGGTCCAACTCCACCACGGTAACCAAGTGCATATTGATGAAGGTTGTTGGAGTATCAACACTTTCAATTCCGCTTTTCGACTACCTCATGAAGTGGTAACAGGAGCCACTGCTTAACGTGATTTTCAAAGCTCGAAAACGGTCTAAATGGCCACCTATCCAAAGATTGACCGCGTCAAGCAATGCTTCAGTAATCGTGATAATCACCACGGTATCATAGGGATACAAACGCAGGCGCATAGGTATTATGTAAGTATTCTTCACGGATAATCAGAGTATTAATATCATATATATGCATATTTGAAATTAATAATATCACTTGCTAGAACTATGACGAGGGTAAACCAATCTATGATTTATTTTCGGTGGTATGAAAGGAATATCAGAGGCTTGTGGAAGGTCTAAACTGACTCTAAGATGTTCATGAACCATACGATAAAAAGAACATCACTTCCAAAACTGTCAAAATCGCAAAAGTTTTCTATACGTCACATTAAAAGCATAAAGAATCTTCATTGCTGAGGCCATTAACAACAAACTTCGAGAGAAAAATGCGACAGGTGAATGAAAAATTTGGTTAAGAAAGTTATATCAGGGTAATGGGGGGCTCCCTAATGGGCAATGATCATTGTAAGGGGCATGGCAAACTTTTGCAGATAACTGAGGCTCTATTACTCAACGTCTGATCTCGTTATGTGATCCTAAAGACTTTTATGGAAGTAATAATTGCCTTGCTGATGGTGGCTTTGTGGTGATTTTCATTGATTTTGCTATTAAAATTCTCATTCTTTCAAAGTGATAATATTTAATGACCTTAGTTTGATTGGGGACTAATGTGATAGATATTATTATAGTTTAAAAGAGTACTTTAGGTAGTAAAATCATATTTTATGAATGGGGCGTCTCGACAAAGATAGTGAGTATCGGCTATCGTTGTGCGTTGTAGTTTTTCGTGCGGTCAGTGAAGGAGACCGGAGCCCTAATCTCCCACTCCATAATCCCGTTTTCCAAATTTTAATGTTCTTTAATCCTGCACGAGGTCGCCAACATGCCAGTGATACCGCTGGTGTTACAAAAACTGCTTAGGTCAGCGGGCCGTATGCTTGTTTGCCATGATATAAAGGTGAAAAATTTATACGTTAACGCCAGCTTCCAAGTTGTGTGAAGTTATCATGATTATGAGGTTGTTGATACATTTTGTTAATTCGTTGACTCTGCGCCTGATCTCTCTCAAGTCGTGTCGGATTGCCGTCCCAACTCCCATCGGACTATTAAAATAAGGGAATAAAAAGTGCGACTATATTTTCGTACAAACTTGTGCACTATAATATCTTTTGCGACGATGGCCAATCTTGGTCGCTTTTAGGACAAGAAGACTTCATATAAATGACTTAATTTTTACTACTCTTCCTTTCATAAAGTAAATGATTAAACTTAAGTCAGGAACCCTCTAGTTTGTTGACGTAACCTTATAGACTTTCCTCTCGACAACTTTATATACTATTTATTTGTAATGAAACCAGTCAGTTTTGTTAATGGTATGTGAAGCAGTAAACCGGTAGCGCCTACGGCCAGTTACGTTGTATGGAAAACTATAGAGGGGCACACACCAGGGCTATTCAATCGCGCAGAATTAAATAGGTACGTAATATGTATATGTAATCATATTCTATGAAACATAGTCAAAGAGACATCCTTTATTAACATAAATGTAACTACACTATCTTTTATAAGACAATTAATTATAACTTCTTTTTTTAAAGTTGAGGTAAAAATAGCAATAAATAAATCTATGAAGTCTATCTTTATGTAAAACATACAGCTAATAAATAAGTTTGATTCATAATTTAAACATGAATTTTTATGTGAGTTGTTGTGTATTGGTCGTACGGTTTGGAATAGATACTTAACTCTGTGATGTATTTATTTTAGAATAACTAAGTAAATTGATACTATTTATTTACCGATACGAAAATTCGAAAATGTTTTTGATGCTGATGGATTCTATAATAAGGCTTAGGTACCTTAACTAAACTTTGTTAAATATTCTTTCGTTACATGACTTTTTCTGTAAAATGCATGTAAAAAAATACATTATATCCTTTAAAGCTCAATAAACAAGACACAATGAAAAATTTACAGTTCAATAGCGACGGTCAGTTTGCATCTACGATAAACATAATTATGCGTATTTATATTTATTATTTTCATTGTGAATAGGTACCTAATTTTGTATTTTTATTTACAAATTCCCATGCTTACTCAAATACTCATTATACTGGTTTAATGAAAAAGTTTTGTTACTCTTACATTTTGTAATCGCACATGAATTATACATGCAAATAATTATACCGAACATGAACCGCACATGAAAATAGCAATTTGAATTTTAATTGACGGCAATAAGGAGCAAAACGTGCGCTCCTATACATGATCCAGCATTTCTCTTGTTGCACCAAAAATTACAATTAATTTGTAGACTAATTAAAAATTTATATTTGTACCTGTATTTTTTGCTTAATGGTGCTCCTACACTGCTGTGTAACGTTAACAAAACAAACGTTTTCTAAACAAACATTTGATCACAAATGATAAGAAAATATGTTCATGTTAGGTAATGTTAGTTATCATTTCTAAACTTAATAATTGTTAGTTCACAAATTCTAACAAATAAAAAATTTGTTATCATATGTTTGTAAACATTTATGCTATAGGCTGTCATGTTTTTAAATGTTTGTAAAAAATTTACCATCTGTGAAAGAGCACTCAAAACATCTAACAATTCCTAACATTTGTTAGTAAATGCATCATGTTACAAAATGTTTGTAAACATTTTTAAGCAGCATGAGAGCACCTTACGTTGGACGTTGATATTAATGAGCGATAAAAAATATTCTACATTTACCTTCTAGAACTTATTTACTGTGTGTGAAAATAATTTCATTTGCTCTAAATTTGTGGCATTTTAAATTAGAATGTACTACCTCACCTAACCGCATCCATAAAATTAATTATGTTGCTGCGAAATTCACATTGTTGCATACTATAAGTTATTTAAATTAAATTGAGTTGTGTTGACACATGTATAAATAGGACATGAATTTTGTACATTGTTTGATACATAAATTATAATACAACGTGTTATTTTAGTTTTACTTCAAAACTTGCACAGATGAAATTTTCCCCAAATAACTCTGAAATCTGAAATTAAAAAACTGTCGCTTTATTATATTTCCGAAGGTTTTTAATACTTTGGCGGGCGGTAAACGAGACACAATAGAAGTTTTATTGTTATTACGTCTATAGGCGTTCACTGTCCGCAAAAGTGTTAAGTACTTATAGTGCAAGTTTTATTATTTCGGATTTAGAATTTTATTCCTTTGTTAAAGATTCATTATTATCTATCTTCTTTTGACACAACAAGTTCGGACTATTAAAATAACAGGATGTAGGTATTCTCATTTGAATGTACCTATTGGTATGAAATGATATTATTGTAATTATATTTGTTATTTTTATAAACAATGTTGTCAATATATTTATTAATATACTAATGCGCTCATTAATATTGTCAGTAAATACGAATAAAATGACTGTGTTTGTAAGTTGGAGAAGAGTGTTTATATGATTCATGTAAGGTCGATAAATGAGACACAACAAAAAATCCATTGTTACATGACGCCAGGATGTAAACAATAGTTCTTAAGTTAATTTAATCATATTGATGTATCACAACTTCTAAAATGTAAACTAAAAACTTATGGTATAGCATTTTTTAAATGTTTCAAATGTTAGTTACAACAGAAAGTATTTATTATAAAATATCTATGACCAATACCTACCGCAGCTCACAAGATCTAGGTATTTCCATAAATGTATAAACCCAGATTCGAACCACAGACTGTAAAGTCACGAGTTGAATAGCACAATGATATCTCAATGTTACTCTTTAGTGAAAACAAAATGTAGATGTGCATGACATTGGAATAAAAGTGTATTTTTACTTGGAATGTTTTATTTGGCAACCCTGAATACAGCCGTATCGTGATAGCCTAGTGGTATGACCGTGGACTGGCAACTCAGAGGTCTCTAGTTCAATCCCAAGGCGCGCACTTCTGGTTTTTTGTAAGTTATGTGCGTATTATAAATTAATTATCAGTTGGTAAAACGGTGAGAGAAATCATCGTGATGAAACCAGCACACCTGAGAGATTTTTCAATGGTGTATTAAGCTATGTCAGGGGCTTATAGTCGGTTTAAACTCTGACACCAGGTTGTTCATCAACCATACGATAAGAAGAAGAAGAAGCTTTTTTTTATATTTTATGGCTTGGAACTCGACGCACTACTCCATCTCCTTTTTATTAGTAGTTAGTCGTCGACTACACGTATAAACAAAACAATATTACTTGTTATAACATTTCTGCTATTATCCTACATTAAACATTCAAATGGGACTAGTCGGAGAGTATATTCTTTCAAACAAAAAAATAATTACTCTAATCGGCATCTAATCTCTGACATGGCTTTACACACCGTTGAAAAATCTCTCAGGTGTACTGGTTTCCTCGTGATGTTTTCCTTCACCGTTTTTAGTCATAAACCGAAAAGTCAGAGTTACTTGCTTGGGTTTTGAACCTGCGACCTTTGACTTGGCAGCCCAACGATCATACCAATAGGCTATCACTGCTTTCCAAGAGTGATGGAAACGTTAGAAAAAATCTAGAGGATTATTTTAGCCCTATTTTCGAAGTGCAAATGCCAATACTTGTGGGAACATTAACACGTACGCACTGCGCATGACTAAGAATGTTCACTGGAGTCTGAGGTGCGTGGAACGTGAACTACGTGTTTCTAGGGCTGTCGAAAATAGAACAAGATTTACATAACATTACTGTCCGCGTCAATTACTCCGGAAGGAAAGCAAAAGTAATATAAACCCACATGATGTTTATACAATCATAATACTATGTAGGGTTGAACGTTAAAGGCATTTTAATTCCCAGTAGAGTGATTATTTAAAACAAACGTCATGATATAGCTATTTCCTGCAGCTTCATTGCCAGGGTTTTATTTTACTTACCTCATTATCCGGCTCATAAATTGTCTCTATGCAACAACATGACTTCAATCCGTTGCTCCGTTGCGACATTATTACGTATTAGAAATTCTTGCTAAAACGGTTATGGAAAACATCGTGAGGAACACCAGCACACCTGAGAGAGATGATTGGTAACAAGAAAGTGATCTAAAATAAGACACAAAATAAGTTGGACACAATATCTACTGTTACGATAAATGCAATTTTATGTTAATTAAAAATTCTACACGTCCACATTATTTTGCTCGTAACTACTTTTATGCGCGAGGCTTTTATGCAGTGGTGACGCACTCGTATATACAGAATATGATGTATGCATCGTACCCTATGTAAGTACATCACGTGTGCATTAAGCTAGCAATCATTTTAAGGACCAGGGCTCACTGGAATCCGACCAAAAGGTTCATGTATGCGAGAAGATCGTTTATACGAGTATATAATCGTATATACAAGTATGATAATTGTGCATTTATTTTTTATGCTTACGATAGGCATTTGCTTGCACCGTGCCTCGGAAAGCATGTTAAGACATTGGTCATGCGTCTGATCTATGTCCAGTCGTGTCAGACTAAGAGCGGGCTATGAGTGAGAGGTAATAGAGAGTTGGTACATCTGTGTTTGCGCACATTTGGCGTTTTTGTACAGAACCTTTTGTGTGCGAGTCCGACTCGCATTTGGCAAGTTTTTTATGATTATTTAATATGTTTAGAGCAAAAAGTTAGATAATAAGTAGCAGTAAAGTTAAATAATATCATTGTTCAATTGTAAATAAAAAAAGTATCCTAAAAAAATATCATAATATAAATATTCTATTCGGAAACCAATCTACAACATCGTTACAATTTCGAATGAGTCAGTCGAATAAATAAGAATTCGAGAATCGAGATCATAAAAAGGTAAAAGGGATTTTAAGTATGTATGAGAGCATTAGTAAGCTGACTCCGAAACCCAGGACCGGTTGAATTTGTAGATAAATATATTTCACGTATTTTAATAATATAGGTAGAAAATGTCTTGACTAATCTATGGTGAAATTAAGATAAGCTTTATTTCAATATTTATGATAACATTTGATGTATAAAACGTAATGATTTTACGTATTTCCATTTACTGGGTTAAATGATGTTCTCCTGACTGAAATTCTGAGGTTACAGCGGCCAAAAACTTATCAACTTAGACTTCAAGACCCGACCAGACCTCTTAAATTTCTTGGAAAGACTAAGTTTTACTTTATGTAAGCTCTTAATGAAATCACCTAATTACTATTGTCGGTACATCTCCCTAGATTAATTGTAAATAAACATTAATGGCAGTTGGTCTTTGTTTTTCGATCTTAAGTTATTTTTACATGAAAAAGTGATATTATAAAGTAGGATTTTTTATACTCACTGTGAGTATAAAAAATCCCGTTGTACCTTCTAGGGATGTATGTAGGTACAATACATGTAGACGTACTATTTCTGAAAATATATTTTTTTTATTCAAATATTATTCAGATATTGTGTGTTTGTGTTATTTTATATATTTTTGTTCTATTGTGTTATTTTATTGTTTATAGAAATAAGTATGATTTTCCAAAAATACTGATGTGATGCTGTAGTAGTACGGACAACGTCGGTCAAAGGTGGCATTGGGCGCTCTTCTGATAAATGTCAATGCAGTATTTACGATCGATGTCGAGTCGAATGTAGCTTCGCACGCGCGTCGTTCGGCTTATTTCGGCTTTATTCGGTAAGCTGACGACTGGAACCGACTTGGAGCGTACTTTGGCCCAGATTTGCGAGGTATTCCGAATTGATTGGTCGTCGGATTGTGGGTTTCAAGTGTTTTGTAGCTGTTGCAGATTGTGGTGGATGACCGATTGCTCTTCCAAAGCGGTTATCTTTGTGATATTTTTTTTATTCACATTTATTTTTTAAATCGCCAAATAGAAGTAATAAAAGTATCTATGTGTATGTGTAAACTAGATTGCCCCTCTATCTCTATTATTCAAATTATCTTTGTAACTATGGCCCAAATAAATGTTTTCGATATATTTGTGAATATGTTTGTGCTTTTGATTATACGGTCTATTCAAACTCTATGCCACAGACGTTTGAGGCGACGTAAGAGGCTTCAACCCTAAGCTTATTTATCGTAATACAACTGCTATCCTATTTCCAGATAACTCCTTTGTTAAGGCCTGTTAATCCTACAAAATACAATAGAGATAATTGAAAAGTGGGTAGACTGGTACTATTTTGTTTACGTTTAGTATTTTGCTTAATGAATTTAATTATTAAGTATAAAGATAAATTTAACATAGGATGAACGCAATATTCTAGTTTAAATTACATGTATTTGCTTTTGAATATATATAAAAGTAATAAAAAAGTTTTTAGATAATCTGTAAAAAAATTATAGGTACTATTATGGTAGCAATTAATAGAGTAGGTATATACGGAAATTTGCCGATAAGTTGTCAACGAGGGGTAGTTGGGCTTGGAAATCTTCTCTTACCGTACGAAACGCAGTAACAGAATGTGCTAATATTTTGTAAGGCGGTCGATCGAGTCAACACTTATAAGAGCTGTCAGTAGTGATTTAACGGCTACAATTAGGCTCTACTATTACTCTACAATTACTTACTCCATGCTGCTTGTTACATAAAAGGTACTTATCCATCAAAGTAAGACAAAAAATTAAAATATAAGCATTTTAATTAGGTATCGTAAACAATAGCCTACAGCCGAAATGGCAAGTAAAAGCTAGTAATACGAAAAAGAAAAAAAAATACAACAGACTTTTTGCGCCATTGTTCTAGAATAATACGAGCGACTTCGAATACAAAAACGATCATAACTTACTGGAATAGGCCCCCCAGTATCTGTTATGAGACTGCCACACAAATAATATTACTTATTAGATTTTTCTTCCCTTTCACAAGCTCTGTTTGGTTCAAAAAACTTTGTTTCGAGTACTTTATGGAAGAAAATAGGAATAACAAGGGGTAAGAAGCTAAGACTGTAATGAAAATATCAGAAAAACAATTGTCACTTACGAACGAGCTTTATCTCGGATAAAAGTTAGTGACAAATTAAGAAAGAAGTGGATATCTGGAATTTGAGCTAATGGAAAATATGTAGGTATTGCTTTCATAACAAGAGCGTTGTGTTCCATACCGAATTTTGGTAACAGTGACCAATGTTCAACAGAGATTGATCAGCAGCGCAGGAGATTATAAGTAGTGCACCAGTGTGCGCAAACATAGGTGCGCTCTCCTTTCCCTTATTCTCATAGTAAGATCACATCTCTCATTCTTATAGTGCGATGAATCGACTATCCGACTCGACCGAAGATAGATCAGGCGCAGGAGCAATGGCTTTACGTGCTCTCCGAGATGGAACCTCGGAGAGCACGTAAAGCCATCGCAAACTACTTTGATAATTATTTTATAATGTGTACCGACGACTTTTCGTAAATTATGTGCGTATTATAAATTAATTATCTCTATGATCTCTCTCCAGTTATGTCGAGTTGTCGACCTTGGGTTCGATTCTAGTACTTTGTCTCACCAGTCAATAAAATCATACCACAAAGCTATTACTACACAAGTAATTTAGGTAAATACGCTTAAATCACGTTCTATTTGTGAAGAAAAATATGAATCATTATTCTGTTGCATATTGTACAGTATGTTATTGTGTATGACCTGATGTTATCATGGCCTAGCCACTTATTATGGTGGCATAGACTTACTTGTACACATAAACCATTAAAAAGGTAAATTGGTAATAACTTAAGAGTAATTTTGGCTACCTTTTGTGATGATTGTAATCCCATAATGTTAGCCGCAGCCGCAAAACCATAAGTCTGAGCTTCACAAATTAATAATTTTAAATAGCTTTATAAATTAAAACTTTGATCATTACTAAAATGTATGGTGAAAATACGAAACGGATTACCTAAGATAAAAAGTTTAGAAGCAGTCATTCCGGCAGTGGACGTGCCCCGTTCTCGACTTCCAGATAGAAGGCATTGAAGCGAAACAATTTATAGAGAACTGAAGATTTGTACCGAACTTTCTAGAGTTCGAGAACTTCACAATAGTCGGGAAATTAAGTGTAGTGTAAATGTTGGACGGGAATGTTAGGACTGATGGGATAGTTGCAAATGACGTCATACCATATACATTTTTTTATTACGAATATGGCATGTGTTTAATTACGAACCCATTCTGACGGTATGCGGTATTATGGTCTCTGACAGAGCACACCTGCTTTTAAACCAAGGGCTGAACTGTGCCGTTCAAAGCCGGGACATAGATTTCACCGATATCATCATGCCGGATAACAACAAAGTCACTTGGCTGCAAGACTTTATCTGGTAGTTGGTAACCAGCCCCGACCGAAGGCTCTTAGGAGAAGGCAAGGAGTTTTATTGCTTGTATGTAATTTTTATCTATCCGTTTCGTTTTCCTTGCATGTAGTATTTTGGGACTTTTGACCTTAGTGTTAAAGTTTAAACTCGATTTTGAGACAAAATTTTATATTATGGACTTGGTTATCATAACGGTTTTAACAC
Source organism: Protodeltote pygarga (assembly GCA_936450705.2). Lineage (NCBI taxonomy): Eukaryota > Metazoa > Arthropoda > Insecta > Lepidoptera > Noctuidae > Protodeltote > Protodeltote pygarga. The sequence continues at coordinate 5,187,072 of OW388255.2, read as the reverse complement.
TAGGCTACAATAGCCCAGTGGTAAAAACTCTTTAAGTCAAATCAACTAACATATCACCAAATTCTAATGTAGACCTAGACGTAATTCTTGCTAACGTCTTTATTGCCTATGTTGGAGCTAAACTTTCAGGCTATTAAAGGAATTGCCAAAGGATTGGTTTTATTGCCCGCACCCTATTATTATCCGGCGTTATATATTGCATACTAAAATTGGTATTGCTTTTAAATTGTACTGCTGAAGCCCTCAATTTATCTCTTGAGAACGCTAACGCAAACTAAAATAAAATATAATTAAACTGGTGACCAACAGGGTAGAAATTCTCACTTCAATAGATAAGTCACTTTTTTGACCTAAAGCAGCCTGCCAAATCAAAGGTCGTAGATTCGAAATCGAGGCGCGCACCTCTAACTTTTCGGATTAACTGTGCGTTTTAGAAATTATCAGTTGCTAAAATACTGTTACTGTCAGCCCATATCATCCCACTGCTGGGCAAAAGCCTCTCCCTCTGACTTGCTAAAATAGTGACGCAAAATATTGTGAGAATATTGACACAATTCTTGTATGCTAGGAGAGTATGATTATCGCTCTTTAATATAAAAGTATAATAAACTCATCACACAATCACCAATCACCATATTTGCAGATAATTTGGTTGACGGAACCGACTTGTGTTAAAACCACATTAGTGTGTGTGGAAACCACATTAAGGCAAACGCAGTGTGGGACGCCCTGCGACATGATGGATTGATTTAAAGAAGGTAGCTAGCAGTCTAGCACTCGTGAACGTGGCTGATGTGATGATCTACCAGGTAAGCATGCTATGTAGCCGCGACGCAATCTCCACTAAAACGGTTTTACCGAAAGTCACTGAGGAGCTCGTTATATTTGTTGTTGTTGATCACTTGCTGCATGACCTGGCACACTATAGGAGTAACTGCAATGTAGCCTTTATGGGTAACAGAAATAAATAGAGCCAGCCTAGTGAACTAAAAAATAACCTAAACTATTATAATCAGTATCTCGAGCCATTTTCTATAATAATATCAGTTATTATTAAAAAAATACTAATCTATGATAAAACCTGCCAGCAAATTACAGACAACATAAAAATGTCTCTTCATAATATCGCCATACAATTTACTTCACAATATCAGTGATATCACATAAAAAACCGCTTTGTCCCTTACATGAACGGTCAAAAACGCAAACCCTTTTACAAGACCTCTTAATTTGGCTGATATATAAAGGCTTGGGTCGTCACATACTCACTATAAATTTGGCCTACGTGATTTTACCGAAGCAATCTATAACACGGCCAAATAGAAATGCTCTTATCGTTCTGTCACAAATGTAATTTATTCTTGAAAGGTTTAAGCTGGATATTGTCTCGGTAGCAGAATTTTGGGATCTACTTAAGTGTGAAGGATGGAATTATGGATTTTTGTTCAATAGAAGCTTGTAGGCTTTTATGGGTCATGAAAGGGCAATCGTGGCTAAGCAGATGTAAATTTGGTTAAATTATCAGGTCAAATATTGTGTTCGCATCACTGACATTTTTTGGGTGTTCATGACCTGCGGTGATTACTAAGGTGACCCGTAAGAGGCTAAGCGATACCCCATTTATCTCTTCTCTATTACGTAAGAAAGGGGGGGGGGGAGGCTCAGATTTGTGATAAAGTTTGGATTTGATTCACGCATTGTAATAAATAAATCAGCCTATAACTGTCCCACTGCAGGGCAAAGGCCTCTTGTCATAAAGAGAAGGATCGAGCATTGTACATAATTAAATTTGCATGAAGTGTAAAAATTCTGGGCTATTCGTGTTAGTCTGTATTGATTTGCTTACACATCGTTTGACCCCGGCTCAATCCTTTGTGTCATAGATATTATCTTGATTTCTTACGCGGCCATTTTACGTACACAATCTAATGGACACAGATAAAAATCTATTACTTATTAGGGTTCCATACCGAAATGTTGCTTCACCTCATTGGTGTCAGGGTGCCAATTGCTTAAGCTGACTTCAGCGTTTGGCAACCTGACACGTATAAGGTGAAGAACTGAAGATAGAGACCTGGAACGAAAGGACAGACGGAGCGGAGGCTTAGTAATAGGCCGGACCCTATTACTAAACTTCCGCTATTCGTGAGTCCGTCTGGCTTAGAGCTGTATCTTTTGAACCATATTAGACACTTGAAATTTTGATAAAATGTGTACTAATATGACCGTACGTGCGTACCGTATAACAACATAAATAAAATAGGTAATATTATAATTTAAAGAGGGTCCAAAAAAGGTGTTCTTTTCGGCATTTTTGTATGAAACCCTTATTGTGCGAGTCCGACTCGCACTTGGCCAGTTTTTTTTACTTTTTTGTGTAGTCGCGTATTGATATTGTCGTGTATTGATTTTATATGGTTTATTTCCTAAGTGAATAAGTTTATTTGTTTTCTTTATTCTTGGCCAGTGGGCCTTAGCCAATTTCAAAGTATTAACAGTCGATATTAATTTATATTTTAGTCCCTACTAATTGATTTTACTAACTAACTAAAACTTAGGAGTACTTAGGTCATTGTTCAAAAGTCGTAAATTTCTGTGTGCTAGGCTCAAATGCGTTAACGAATGGCATTACTTATAAAGTTACTGTGTGACTTTGAATCAAGGGTTAAATTAACGATAAACGCAAGCGAATATTATTACGCTTATATTTTCTAAGGTTATAAGAAGAGCACAACTTACGTTTAGACTAGTCTTATTATTTGCCTGTATCGCCATATAATGAATCGCGATATCTGCAGTCATTTTAAAAAGAATTGATCCATTGTTGAATGTGGAAGAAAATTTTGTTAGCGCGGGCAAGGTTACGAATAGCTTATTTAGCGGCTGGTGGCTTTTAACAGCAAGTAATGGGTTCAATTCCTGCTTGTAACCGATTTTTCTTGTCACAACATTTTGGAACTTTACCAGGGGGTTTTTTAATCTATTACAACTTTTTTTTAAATATCCTTGGCTACCGGTGCTTAACGCAGTCTTCCTCTTTATGGTATGGTTGAACAACCTGGTGGCAGGGTAAAAACCGTCAGTAGGCCGCTTGATATGGCTTAACACACCGTTAAAAAATCTCTTGGGTGTGCTGGTTTCCTCACGATATTTTTCTTTACCGTTTTAGTAAGTGATAACTATTTTTTTAAACGGTTATACCACTAGGCAATCGCTGCTCGATAGAAATCCGTCAAACCTCAGTCAGGCAGTCCTCTCTAAGCAGGTCAGAAGGATTTTTTTTTAAATTCAAAATTCTTTGTTCAAAAGGAAATCCACGTCGCTTTTTCTAAATAAAATATCAGACACTTTTGTTTAAGCATTTATTTCTATGAGAAGTCTAGTAGGAAACGTCAGCTTTATCTAGGGAAATGTGAAAGGGTTTGTACTAAACCTTTTTACAGAAATATATGACTGTCCCTGAAACTTTAGCAGATTTACTCTATATCTAAAATTTATATAAGTACCTAGAGTACCTATATCTCGGTAAACGTGCAAGAATTTCGGGTTATAGACCTTCTTGGCGTGAACGCTCGTACGAATCGATTAGAATTCTGGCTAGAGTGGTCTCCGCGGATTACATTGAGCGTACCAACCACCAAGAATATTCAAAATTTATTCGCTCAGGATGCTTGTTAGATTCTATTATAAATATTTGGGTGAAGTTTGCTATAAATATTGAAGAATATTAGATGTAAATAAATGCACAATACTGTGCGTTTATTTACAATGGTATATCATTCTCCTAGCCTTATAAATCCGAAGCTTTGTTGGGGTCGGCTTCCAATCTAACTGGATGCAGCTAAATACCAGTTTTCTACGGAGCGACTGCCTATCTGATCCCCGCAACTCAATGGGATACGATATTCTAAAGTTAGATCAATTGTCACGATTTTATGAGGGTACTGATTTCCTTTAACGACAGACAAATATTTTCATAAAAAAAGAAAACACCAATCAAACTAAAAGGTATATTCTTTTAAAGAAAGGGCTCTTTGAGGAACAAATTAGGTACCTAATCGCTCAAGTACTATTGGTACATAGGTCGTAAGTCTGAAACCCAGGCACACATCTCTGAATTTGGATTCATGTGCATATTAGGAATTAATATTATCACTTACTTACTTCGGTGAAGGAAAACATCGTGATGTGTAAAGCCATGTCAGAGGCCTACAGAGGTTTAAAGTATGACACCAGATTGTTCATAGACTATACGATAAGAAGAAGAACATCCCTTTTCCAGACATTTAGGCTCTACCACGCAAAAACCGTTCATGAATAACAGTAGTCACAGCGCAACTCAATAAATTTTAAATCCTAAATTACAGCCGATATCTATTTATTAAGCAAAGTTCATTACGTATCTGCTTAACATCTGTCAAACTTTTTAGTAGTAACAAGGAAAGGCTTTTAATCTCAAAAGCTTTTAATGAAATAGTAATTACCGGTTCCCTTTGATTTATTTTACTTTGCCTGTGTTAAGAAATTATCTTAGATTTGTTTGATGATAATTATTTTGTTTGTGCCTTGGCCTAGATATACAAAAGGGTTTTAAGATTAATCATAATGGAGTTTACTGCACGGGTGATTAAAGTATTAAAATTTGAAATAATTTTAATTGAGTTAAGTATCACGAGAGTTAGTAATCACTTACAATATTCTAGTATAATATAGTAGATTTTAGGTTATAGGTAAAATTCAATTCAAATTCTTCCAAAATTCAAGTCTCTACGTCCATGACTTAGGCTATGCGTTGTCTGTCAGTCAATCAGTCACGTATTATACCTATAGTTAAAGTTTAATCTTTTTTACTTGGGCCTGAGACTCCCGGGCAGTCAAAAACGTATATAATATCACAGATAAAAAGTTAGGTAATTATTATAATGGGTAATTATAAATTTTTTTTTTTGCTCTGGCTACATCAATTTAGACGCTCTCTCGATGGCGTCTTTATTAATGATACCAAAGCAAAAATTTTTGATCAGTCCAAGTCATAACGTCAAGTTCCTGTATTAGGGAAAACGACGGAGTGTAAATGCACTATAACACGAAAGAGAATATTGACAGCTAGGACGAAAAATATTGGTAGTTACAATCTGCGTGCAAGGCATGTTATCTAAACAATTTTTAACACGATAAACTGCTCCTAATTTTCACATATGAAACCTGTGCCTCACTTTAGTACAGCTATAAAGAGCTTTATGAGTCTGTTCAAACAAACTGAAGAACTACTATAAGTCTAGAGTACACCATAGTAATGTGCAATGTATAGCGATACTATGATATAAATCGAGATATAACCAAAGCGTAAAAAAATGATAATAATAAATAAATAATCTTTTTCATCCATTTGTTTTGCTGATGTGTAATAATACCTATAAGTAATTTTTTTTTACGTAAAACGGTTTTGTCATCAGAACTAAAGCTGTGTACCAAATATCAGATCAATCTGTCAACAGGAAGGGGGTGAAAATGTCGATTATTAAATTTGAAACAATAAATAAACAGGGCAAGCTAAATAAAACCGTTTAAAAGGTTGTAATACTTATTTTTAGTAACATATCTTTAAAAAATAAATTTAAAATTAAAAGCTATTTTCTACGCGTCGCTCTTTGTTTCAGTGGACACTGCCCCTTACGCTGGGATCCAAATGACGTAATTATGCACGCGTGCTTCTAGTACGTTTACATCGCAAAGATGGATGCACCAGATGGTTTTTAAATTCTTTATGTACGCCTTTGTGTAAAAGATCGCTACGTGCAGTGCTACGAACCTACGTACACTATACTGCTACGAAAATTTCGTAGGCATTTACGCTCGTAGCGGTATGCTATTGCCTACGCGCATCTAGAGTGTGGCCATTTGTTGGCTTTTGGCTTGAGTATATTATAGGTATTAAGCAATGATAGCCCAGTGATATGACCATTGGACTGCCAAGTCAATGGTCGTAAATTCAAAACCCAGGCACGCACCTCTGACTTTTCGGATTTATGTACGTTTTAGAAATTAACTATAACTTGCTAAAACGTTGAAGGAAAATATCGTGAGGAAATCAGCACACTTGAAAGATTTTCTTCTATTATCTCTTTCTTTATTTAGACGTTATTTATTTTTAAAACATATTTTACATGAAATTAAAATAAATATTTACTCGCAAAACTGTAACGTCTGATGGAGAAACGCGGTAACCTATCTTTAAACCTAAAAATTAAAGCCCAACGACTTGTAAATATAAAACTAATGCGTTCTCACGATGCAATTTACAATTACAATTTAACAGATAAATACATATATTAATACCCTGATAGAACCCATAAAAAATACTAACTTTGGTCTACGATGTTAATTGATAAACTAAAAATTAACTGTTTTATCCAATTGCGTTAGTCAGAGTAGATTCTTGACATTATAAGAATTCCAGTTGAATAACTGACCGCAGAAAACGCAGCTTAACCTGTCAATCAATCTTGCGCCGCCCATTTGCTACAAAACGAGGAAAGTCGAAGGAAAACGGAACGTACGTGAGAAGCCTACTTACGAGAAGTGTTTCACTAACCAGTAAACGTAACGTATAAGTGACAAACTTCACAAGTACCATCACTATAGAACCGCGAAACTTTTGCACTACATAGTTTACACATAAAAATGTACGGGCACAGAATATTAGGTAGTATGACAGTAGATATGGAAGTCTTTTCACTTTTTGGCATTTTACTTTTTCTACTTATTCATCGTGGTAGGTGTGGAGATGTCGCATTGGTTACGGACCCGCTTTTCAAGCACGTGGGTTCGTAACTAGGATGTACCAATGTGGCTTTTTCTATGTCATAGGTACTTTCTTAGATAATCTATGACACTGCTGATTAACAGTGAAGGAAAAATATCTTAAGGAAACCTAGACTCAATAGTCTGAAATCGCCAAAACGCAGTGACCTAAAAAATATAGACCAAATTCAACATCATAGAGGCATTCTGACGTGTCATATAAAATTCTCTTTTATTTTCCCAAAAATTAAAACTGGCCACAGATGTATGTAACATTTTCACTATTTTGACTTGTATAAATAATATTCACTTTTATAACTCGTAAAACAAATATTTAAACACTAAATAAACAACCAGTAAAAACAAATACTAAATGAACCTTTAATTGCGATCAAATAACATTGTGAATTTCAAACTAATAAATATTATCAGTAATATTTTATTAGATTAATAAACTATTTCATAAATTTACCTACTCGTACATTACTGGACTAGATATTTCTCCATCAAAATAGTTTTCCTATTATTATTTTAAACATAGTTTGGCTAAACTGAGTTTGAATTTATGAGTATCGACGTTTAACAACTTCATATTTATGTTTTTAGAAAAATTGGGGGAAATTGAAAAAGAGATAAGATACGAGAAGAACTGCACTCGCCGTACTGTGGCAATGCTTTTACTTTGAAGATTGGCCATTGACGCAGGAGATCAGGAGATATTATAGTGCACAAGTGTATGCGCAAAGACAGGCACACTTTCTAATTCCTCACTCTCATAGTCCGATGGGACGGCAATCCGACATGACCGGATAGAGATCAGGCGCAGGACCAACGGCTTTACGTGCTTTCTAAGGCATTACATGTATGTATCCGTACAACACAAGTATTGATTAAATGATAAAGCCCGTCACAGGTGATGAAGATACTATAATATCGCACTACAAACGACAAAAATAATATAAATTTCGTATTCATTATTCCATCATCTTATGACATCTTATAATATTTTATTTTAGTTTAAAATTTAGCATTTTCATCTCTGTGATGGGGTTTCATCTCTTGAGACGGGCTTTAAAGTTTATTAAGGGGTTTGGTAGCGGTGAATTTACGAGATTACCAGAATGAGATATGAAATACGGCTTCATTTTTCATATAATTTTTTTTAATCAATTTTATTAAGCTGAAATCTGAAGATGTTCGAAAATGCCACAAATATTTCTGCAGCCACAGTCTGACCTAGCCAAGAGCTCCTTTTCCTTAGCGATTGTGACAAACGCCACGTTGTTCTAACGCCACAAATGCCGCCCCATATAATATTATTCTCTGACCAGAAGATAATAATAGTTCTCGCACATTACTCACTTTTTCATGTGTATGCATCTGCGTCGTTTGGACTATAATTTATCTCGAGATAGCCACGGCTTGGTACATAAATCACGTCGCGTTTTTCACGCGCGAATACGATAGGGGAAGTGAGTCACACGGGCGCAAAGTTTGTGCAGGCGCGTTTAGGTTGAGATGGAACTGGTTGTGCAATAAAAAAAGGAAGAATGCAAGTTGCAACGAATGTGGTATTAGTTTTTATGAAGATAATGATCAGGTAACAACTTAACATAGAAAAGTGCATGTATTTTTTTTTTGTTTAGTATACATGCACAATAATCATGTTTGGTTATCATCTTTTTTATTACGTCTCCCGCGCGTTGTTTCCTCCAAAAAAGTTTTTCTCGCAATAAAGACCGTGTGTGTAAAGACCAGTATTATAGAGTTTAATTTGGTTTTATGAAATGGAATAATTTATGAGGATTTAAGTCTAATATATTAAATTATGATCCACATGAGTCCAAAACTTTGTAATTTATACATAAACGCATATAATTATAGTTTTTATTTTATTAGTATATTTTTCTAATGTATTATTAAAGTAAATTGTACCAACATCGAAATGCTAAATTCTCGCATAATATACGCATTAAATGGCTGAATAGATTCGATCAATCAGGAGAGCAATAGATTTTATTGTGTCTGTAAATTGACAGCTTAGAGTGATATATCACGAGCCCGTACGAAATCCTCTCCCGTATAACCCAAGAAGGTCGGCCCGTCTCTATGGCTGACGCGCGCACGTGTAAAAAAGGCGCCGGTCCGCGTTTATAACGATTTGTTGGCCCACAAATACTGTATATAAGGTAGGTACATAGTTTAACACTCTCTGGTTTAGCCACTGAATTAAGGTATGTCCTAGTTAGCAACGGTACTACGAGAGGCGATTCTATATTGTAATAAAAAAATATGTTTTTTCAACATTCAAACTTAATTGTCGCTTAGAACAGCAAAAATACAACTTAATGTTTTAATAATTGTTGTTTTTTAAATCAGTAAATATCGAAAGATAATACAAAATGAACCAAAAAATACCAGATACCAATGATTTATTATTTACTTTAAAAATTATTTCAGTCAGTATTCGTCAGAACTATTGTCCATCTCTGGGGTCTCTAAAAATGTGCAAAAAGGATAAAAAATATAGCTTTCTTTGTTTCCGATAGTGCGGTATATATTATTATACATGTTCAGTTCATAATAAATCATACCGCTTACGTATTCGCCCACAACCCGTTTTAGGTTAAATTCTGAGCTGAAACGCGTCGCTTCTTGTTTTGCCTAGGACGAAGCCTTGACTTAGGTCAGTAACCCGCCAATGTCCCGCTTTGAAACTAAAACGAAAAGGGATTTCGCTTTCAGGTTCCGTTGAATGGAATGTATTGTACATTCATGTAGGTTTTTGTGTGAAAAAAGGGTAAAGTGTAGATAAGAAGGCGTATTATGATGGACGACTAGAGAAAAAGGCGTCGAATAAAAAACTTTATTACAAAGACATAAAAACCTACTTCAAAACACTCAACACCACTTTCAAATGAGGATTATTAACAACACAATCATATTAAAAGCGAAATTAGTTATTATTATTTATTTTATTTTTAGCCTGTATTGTCCCACTGCAGGGCAAAGGCCTCCCTTCCCTCCTTCCTATTATAAAGAAAGAAAATAAATTTATTCCTGCCACAACATGGATTGATGTTTGCAACAAAAAAAAATAAAGAAACATTAAACACGACCTTTAAAAAAAGAAGGTAATATTTTTTTATAAAGATTCTGCGCCATAGCTATGCGAAAAATGGTTATTAGAAGACTGTTAACTTTCGATAAGGAGTTCCATTCTGTATCTGTAAGGTCCATTACCAAATCAAAACATTAAACTAAAACAAGTGATTTAAAAAAAATGTTTTGTAGACAGATAAAATCGATTACCAGAAGGACCCTATGTACCTACTTCGTACAAGGGTTGGATATAACAACCATCTGAGATGGTTGAATGTAGAAGAGTATTTAGATAACACGGGTGGAGTTACGAATGTCTTAGTGTCAGAGCGACTCAGAGCTCAAAGGGCCCTAGTAGGTTTAAATCCTGCTCATAATGTTTTTTTTTCTTTCTACAAAAATTTCGAACTTTAGTGGTTGTATATTATGCATAAATAATTTATAGAATGTTTATATATTTAAAAATAAAATTACTCAAATAAGCCCACTAATATTCGTCCCCTACTTGTCCCGCGGGTGTCGTAAGAAGTGACTAAGGGAAAGATCCGGAGGATGGGCAGCAGGATTCTTCTGTGTAACAGTAATCATCTGCTACTGCAATCGCCAACGCGCTTGCCCAGCGTGGTGATTATGGGCAAATACCTGAGCGCACAATAGTGGCGCGCATTAGGAGAAGCCTATGTTCAGCAGTCAACTAATACAGTCTGATAATAATGAATAATCTACAATGAAGCCAACTAATTCCGGTGAATGCGTGACACCTGACATGCCTTGAGTCCTAGACACATCGTTGAAAAATCTCTGAGGTGTGCTAGATTTCTCACGATGTTTTCCCTCACCATTTAAGCAAGTATCTAATAATTAATTTCTGATACGCACATGAACTCGAAAAGTCAGACGTGTGTCCAACGGTCCTCTAGGCTATCACTTCACATATTATTTCTTTTATTCTATAAAAATCTCACAATTTGTGTTGTGATTGTAACTTACTAACTTCTGTAACAATTGAATAAATTTGACATTTCACTTTCAAATTCGCGCGTAAGATACGTGTCTTTTTACAGAATTAGTTTTTTGTAAGCATTTTATCCGAAAAGAAACAACATGGGCCTTCGACGCGTTTTACATAATTTTGTTAGCGATGTGACGGTGTCAGATTAAGAAATGATGGATTTGGGGAAAGCTGAAATCTTATGCTTTAATGTTTTGGCTTCGTGTACGTGTTTTTTTTTCTTGATTTGATTTACATGATGTAGTTGGATGTAGTATCTTTATGACTGACTTGCTAAAGGCCCGATCCGCCGTATATTGACAGCTCTAAGAGTCAAGTTGTTTAGGCAATTACTATGAAATTTCAACAAATATGTATGCGTCAGTTTAAACAAATTACACACTAATTAACATCTTATTTTACAGCCATTAAATCGGTGTTTTAAGATTTAAGTACTTATATCTTAAGGCAGAACCACTCTACGTACAGACATTATTTATATGAAAGTGCAATGCTTCTGAAGATGGTAAAAAAAAGTATATTTGTAGATTTTTTTTCACCGCGTCCGCGTCGCTCACCAGGCTTACCCAGACCGTTGATTCTAGCGGGATTGGATCGGGAGCGGATCAAGCGAGCTGGACTGTCAAGCGATTAAAAAGCTTGCTTAAATGTAATAAAAAATCCGGTCAAGCGCGAGTCCGACTTGCATACGAAGAATTCCGTACCAAATGATCTATACAGCATTAGACACTATTTATTATTGTAACCTTTTTAGGGTTTTGTACCCAAAGGGCTAAAAATATGACTCCGCTGAACGTTCGTCTTTCCCTCATCTCATGAACCCTGATAGCCAGACAGTTGAAATTTGTAAGACAAAATTACTCGCTAGAAGAGCACCCTTTACTTTACATCTCAGTCTTTCCCCTTGGGGAATGCTGGCGTAGAGCTTTGATGCAAAAAATTCATACCCTAAATAAAGTTTAGGGTTTCAAACTTCTGATCCCTTATTATATAGTCTAGACTCCAACCCCGATCACGTTTAAAGTTATTACTCTCTTCACTTTAATTAACCAACCTTAAATACCCATTTTTTCATCAAACTTAACCCCAAGAAAACTAGTAACTCTGTTGAAGCCATTAGCCTTCATAAGCGAGATATTATGCCCCCTAACTTTTCATTTTAAGTTTCATTTAGACACTTTCTCAGAGAGTGGGTAGGTAAATAACATGGTTTCATTAACATAATTTCAGAGCTCTCTTTCTGATACTCTAAGAGGCGACTTAATAGGGCTCCGACAGTTATTAAAATCCAAGTAATGCTTGGAAGCAGACATAAAGCACGACAAAAGTCTAGCTTATACCATTACAAAAGGGTCGTAAATTGAATACGGACCGTTATTACTTTTAGTCAAAACTCGGCGGGCACTCTGCCTTAATTCAAATTTATTAATATTGTACTATATAAAATCATTGTTTCACCGAATAGGGTTTTATGTTGCATAGTTATAAGTCCAGAAATTGAAATTGCTAAGATATTGCGTGTAAAGGAATTTTATTTATATTTTCAAGAATTTTGAGATTAATAATTGTTCGTCGTTACTGTTTAACTTATAAAATATGACAGGCTTGATATAATTTAGTATTAGCAAATTCCGTTTTTTTTATATAATGGTCTAGCGCTTGACCTCAATCCCGCTTGATAGAAAGTGATGGATGAGGTCTACGATGTTGTTGAAACGTTTAAACTACGTGTTTATTTGCTAAATTGTGATTATTTTTCTAAAATAAGAGCAGGAGTAGCTAACCTACCTAATAAGTCGACGTCGCGGCAGGCTCAGAAGAAGATAGCGGTACGATTTAGACCATTATTGTGAGGATTGGCTGCAGAAAGCTGTAAACCAGAAGGAGTGGAAGGAGTGTAGAGAGGCCTTTACCCTGTAGTGGGCAATAATGGCTAATAATAATGATATAAAATTAATATAGTTATATCTGATAATATTTTGACTTGGCCCGCGAACTTGTCGATATGTAGGATGTGAACTCAACTGTCATTGAGCTTGATGGATTAATTATCCAAAAGCTTCGATCAAAACCTTACGAGGCTATCATTGGATGGTTGGATCAAGGACTTAATTCACAGAGCTGTACCTACTCCTTGACACGGCACGAATTGTCAGGAGATTTCTCTCTCTGAACTCCTGACTTCCGGTAGCTTGGACCCTTCCCAATATCGGTGTATTTTATATATTTTTATTTTATGTATTTTATATGAGTTTTATTGATAATAATTATGTAACTTAAGTTGCAATGCTAGCTATTCGAATACACGGGTAAGTATACTCTTTGTAATATATTAGTATCTGCTTCTAGCAGTAGGTAAGCAAATATCGATTTTATTTTAAGTCCAGTACTATCACAAAGAATCAACAATCAATTATAACTCCCATTTTATTAACAAACAAAACATTAACAGCCGTTAATGCCCGCCGCGCCGACGTACAGCCAGACCAAAATATCCGGCCAAATAAAACCATAACAAGAGTACAACAATATTTAGAATCTCCCAACGAAAGCAAAGCTTTAAATAAAAGTAAAAGTGGGGACAAAATAATATTCAATTTCGTCACGTCATAAGGGCGCGTTCAGAATGACACGTCGTGACGTAGTACATGATAAATGATTTTATTTCGAAAGTAGGACATTTTAGTACTTCATTTTTTTACATGATAAGTTTTTTCATTAAAATACACGCTGCGTTGTAAGAAAACGCCAGTTTTTCTAAATACAGATGAAAAAATTATAAAGTAGAGTAAAATTAAAATCGAAGACTGAAAACATTTTTATTATAAAGATTTATTATTTGAAGTATTAATTTAATTATTTATTAGCAGACAGAGCCAACGTAGATAAATTTAAGGACATGTAATTATGTATCTATACTATAATAAAATAATGAATACAATTTATGTATTTGTAATAAATAACGAGATAATGTTTATGTAGGTTTGGAATAAAATATCCATTTCTTTCTTTTATTTTTATTTATAATATAATGTTACCGTTCACTCTCGTCGAGTCAAGGCATACAAGCACCAAAGAGGAGGGACGTTTTTCATACAAATAACAGCTCAAGTAACGCCGGTGGTGGAAAGCGCCCCTATAGATGGGCTCTTGCCTCACTCACCTCGCTGCATCTAACCACGCTTCGTTGGTTCTCGTAATATAATACTGCACGCTGGAGTCGGTTTTCCGGGTGCGAGTCTAAAACTGAGCAAAGGCCAGTGTTGATGAAAACTATCTCACAGCAATCCGTGTTACGTCGCCTCGCAAACCTCGCTGAATCCGCCTCGACTCACCTTCATGACAGTGGAGAGTTAGCATTAGAAACTGGATAATTTTCTATAAAAACCTACAACCAAATACTGGTACAATTTGTTAGACTCTCTCATCATACACGTTCAAAATTTTGTTGTGGGTTCAGAAACATATTAAAGGAGTACCTACACGAAAATGTACACAAGTATTTTCGTTTTCCTAGTTCTCATCATCATACTGATACATCATACAATAATTATACTGCTGAGATTATTCATTTAAAAAAACTGATCACTAAAGTGAAAACATAGCAGTTTACAAAATACCTATGTATAAGCTCCCGTATTTAACCAACTTCGAAAAAAAGGAGGTAATTCACAGCGAAATTATTTCCAAATTTGTATCTGTTATTAGAAAGCGGATTTGCGTACTTAATTCTTTTTTAATTGAGAGATTTAATCTCCGATTGGCCTCATATTGGTATTGTCATCGGCTCATAGGATAATAACAAACCTTTTGTGATGATACATTTCGTTTAAACTTTGTTCATAATATTTACGTATTTCTTATGAATAAGCAACTTTCGAAAAGGTGGCATCGACCCCAATTTTTTAGAGATTTTAAGTAAGTATCATTAAAGGTTTTTTAATAGTTTTTTTAAGTGGGTGTTTTATCAAGGCTAGGCCATGTAATGCTTTATTAATTTTGGTGATTTAAAAAATAAAACCTCGACGTAAAAAAACCTCTCTAAAAGCGTCTCTTTAGCTGGTGAAACGTGAGTGTATACACCTCTGCCTACCCTCTCTGAGGAATACAGGCGTGAGTCTATGTTAAAAAATTAAATCTTCATTCATACTTTCAGAACGAGCGTATTCACGATTTCGGAATTTCAAAAATTCTATGCACCCCATCAGTTGTCTAAGTAGATTCCACACACGTCTAGTAATGTCTATATAGCGTTGCCCTTACTGTGTATCTACGCAGATATTATGCAAAAGCCACCAGTAATTATTCTAAAGGCGGGAGGGAGCCAAACACAATTATATTTAACCATTACCATATATGGAAATGAAAACATTTTTTTTCTCATATTTTCATATCTTAATCCAATGCGCAGATTATGTTTGGATGTACGGTCGCCCACATAAATATTATAACACAGCGAAATTTAAAAAATAAATCTAGGTATTTATTCTTTAATTAAAAATACGGTCAAAATTAGAATTTCGACTACTTTGACCTTAGTGTATTAATCAGCCTTTTACTAGCTTATACTGTAATACTACTGGACAAAGGCCTTCTTTGCACTCGATTGTGAGAGATTAGGTTAGAGTAGGCTGCATATTAGAGGCAATTTTGTGGCTATTGGAATTTATCAAGTCTAGCTAGCCTATACAAGCTTAGTATAGCGTAAATCTGAAAGTAGTTTGTTCAGAATTAGTAACAGAATCGAATGCAATCATTTTTAAATCATGATTTAAAAATGATTGCATTCGATTCTGTAAACTATCAAATTTATCTTCTACATTAAATTGTCCAAGATGCTAGTAATGTACGGTATAATAAAGTTCCTAAAACAGGTCAATCTACTAGATATCATTGGAATATTTTAAGACTGAACACAGAAATCCCTCTAAAACGAATACTTAAAACAATCGTCAAGTACAATGGTTTCAAGAATTTATATAATCGAAGTACTCAAAAGGGCAATCAAACAGTATTTTTACTAAGATTCCTTTGGCATGAAGGCAATTACTCTACTCTCAAAATTACCTCAAGCACACTTACTTGAATAACTTTTAATTCTACCCATTAACCCACTCCACTCTTGTTCGTTATTTTGACAGATTAAAAGGAGTTTCCATAATGGCTTTAAGTCTTCGAAATTCAAACCATCTTGGTATAAAAAAGTTTTAAATATCGTTTTTAAAAGAAAAATACTAATTTAACTTTTATCTGTGGTTTGATCTAGATTTGTTGATTTTAAAGCTGGCCAAGGTTGGAATTAAATTTAGATTTTCTTTCAGATTAGAGAATAATTTAATTGTTTTATGATTAAGGCTTATGATTAATAAGCTATTGTTTTCAGTACTATGCCTATCATCAAACTTTGTAGAAAATAATAATAATTACAAGCAAGATTTGAACCTGCGACCTACTGAATAAAGCCACCGGCCACTCTTCCAACTGACTTATTAGTAACTCTGCCCGTCCTATCGTAATTCTCTTCTACATTCAACCACCCAGATGGTAGTTACAATCCTTGTACGGAGTACCAATCAGAGATCTAACACAAGTACGTGTATAATTTCTCGATCGTTAATGAATTATAGTTTAAGAAATGAGACCGTGCCGCTAGGATACAAATGAACCTACCAAACATTCTATTCATTTAACCATGTAACCTACCCCAATGTAATCCCTCAAACGACGTAAAAGTAATGTTTCTAAAATTACTGATTAGAACTTAACAAATTTGATAGTTTTGTATTGGTTAGAAATACTTTGTAACTAATATACATATTATACAAGCACAGGGTTTATGAATTTGGGTATTAATCAGGTCTCGCAAATTTAAAACTTTTTAAATTAACTTTTATGATAGAGAAAACATTTTAGTTATACAGTCATGACCAAATTATAGGAATTCAAGAAGGGCTATCTTTTGACCTACAGGTTCAATTTATAGAGAAAAAATATAACCCGTATAATTGGTAAATATCTATTGATACCATAAATGCAATATTTTTGCTTTTTAAGAATGTGTTCGTTTTAGAATTGGCTTTCAAAAAACTACACATGTTTAATATTTTAGCTCGTAAATGAACCATTTATATACTATACTTACTAACAGTATTTGATACAGTGGAGCTCCTCTCTCCTCCTACACAACCTATATCAGTCCACAGCTGGACATAGGCCTCTTCTCATACTTACGCATCATTTATTTTGTGTGCTCGAAGGTGTTGCCGTTAATCCCCACGCTGGGCAAGCGGGTTGGCGAACACAGTAGCAGATGGTTGCTATTACACAGTAGGATGCTGCTGCCATCCTCCAGATTTTTCCCATTGTCGCTTCTTACGACACCCGGCGGGATGAGTAGGGGTGGTTCTATTCTTAGGCCGGAAATCACAAGGCATACACCGGCCGGAAACCACACGATAGAGTGGAGAGACTATAAAAATGATAAGGTGACATGATAAACTCCAACAGCAGGTGGCCACACAACCTCATTCTAAGAGTGAGTTAGCGTGTTGGAGTATGGAGTAGTCTTTCAGCATTTGTAGAAACAGCCCTTTGCCCAGCAGTTAAACAGTATTTGTGTTCAGATGTGATTTTTGAGTATAATTAGCGTTCTATTGTTTCAAAAGTATATTTTAATTTGGCGAAGTTGAGTTTGTGCCGGTAAAACAAAAGGACAGTGTAGCTAATTTTGGAACATTAAAAGTTTATATGTTGATATTTATGTCTTTTGTTAGCGTTAGCGAAATATATTTATTGGCTTTTTTACGGTGTTAAAGCAAGTAAATTAATTACAAATAATTTATTGTGTTTCAGCAATTTTTAAGTAGTTATCTGCAATACTGTAGTAAAATGTCTTGTAAGACTTCACTATCACTTAGCATGGTTTAATATAGAAAAAAAAATTATAACACGTACAGTATTACAAAATATAGCTTAATCAGCAGAGCGGCTTGTGGTTTTAATCAATAAGCCGCAGTTACAAATCTCGCACCTTCACGATTATCAGGTTTTTTACCAATATCTTTTTAAGTTCACGTGACGTCATCGCAGTGATATCAAGCCATATGATGTCCTAGAAATCTTGCCTTTGTCCCACAAGTGTCGTAAGCTGAGAACTAAGGGATTACGCACACGTAACAACCCATTACTCAGGTATAATCCCTGCATCTAGTGATCTAACAATTTCATCGTAAACTTACTTTAGACTGACTTCTCGAATGACTGGTGTGTTATACAGTTCTAACATTCTAAGGTCCGGTTTCTACAGCGGATAGAGGAGGAAAACGTGCGAAGAAGAGACGTGTTTCCATTTAAATAAAAACTCGAGGGAAGTCTATCGTCTTATTCTCTACACTCCTCTCTGCTTTGGTGAAAACCGGCCCAAATAGTCGAACTACATAATATAGTCTCAAACTTTCGCGAACATTTAACATAATGAAACAACTTTTAAACGGATTACTCGGGTATATGTTTAATATAATAGTCGAACTACCTTTAGCAAAAATTTGCAATTAGCAAAATAATATATACGTCAAAGCACAATTCTTAAGAGGAAATATAAAGAAAATCAATTTAATTACTCAAGTTAAAAATAGAAATAATTAATAACAAAGGAACAAATTTAATATTTGTTTCGACAGCCAAATTCGGTCCAATTAGTAGCGATTTATAAATTTGTCGACACTGTTTTCTTTTTGTAATTATTGTTTAAAAGTATAGGGTGTTAGTTTTTTTTGTATAATTTATGTGAGCCATCCATTTTTATCGATAAAAGTGACGACCAAAATATTTTCAGATGATTAAGATCATTTATTACTCTACAATTAAGTAATAATTATTTAAAACTAGTTCAAAATAATTATCGAAAGCAAAAGCACCTCAAGCAATAATTAAAAAAACAACTTGTCGCCACGAACGTAATGAAAAATATAAATAATGCAACACCACATAAATCCATTGGAACGTTGATTAAAACATTTACAGCCGGCAAACGCGATTTTGGTCACGAACTCCTCAAATACATTTAAAATAAAAATTAATTTAAAAGCATTTATTAAACACGCCATTATTATTAAAATCGTTTTTTCCCTTGCCGATCGGACACGCAAATAGTCGAAAAAGCGATTTTAATTATTGTGTTTGTGAATCAACAGTTCCTAGGGTTTACACACAAATGAGTTTGAAATAAAACAAGCAATGTGGCGTTCTGTTGCTGTTATACTTAAGAGCAACCCTATATGTCCGCACAGGACGGAGACGTATTGCAGCGATAAAACATGGCTGGCGGAGCGTTAGAACATATTTACTTAGGTATACTATACAATAACACAGAGCATGGTACACAAGGAATGATAATATAATTATCGGAACAAACTTTTCTATTACTCAAAACAGCATATATCATTGTTTGCTATTTGGACTTATGTCAAAATTAACTATTTTTTCCGGTACAATAGTGTTTATAAAATTAACTATCTTCTCATTTGTTTTGGCCTATCTGCACATATTATTAGAAAACACGCAGCACCTATGATTAAAAAACCTTAGTTTTTAAAGAAACGCAAATATAATAATCATAATCAAGACCAATATAATAAAAAATCAAGACATAATGCGTATTTTTTTAAATGTTACTTGACTCTTGATGTAAACTAATTGCCAAGCGCTCTATTTACTCACTGCTCCGTGTCTCGACCGGTATACGGCTTCCGATCAGCGTGTAACTTAATATTAATTACTGGTGAAGCAAAGTGGTGTAATATTTTAATGGGCAATTAGAGAATAGGTTTCTGTGTTTATCCGGGATTAATAATATGTTGTAATTTGTCTCTATATTTACGTAATAAGGGGAATATCATGCTTTATTTTAAAAAAAAATTTATATAGGGTGGCCCATTTATAGTGGTCCAAAAATTTTTTTTACATCTAGGACATCCCGATGATTAATCTAAACGCAACATATGTTCCGCGAAAATCAGTAGTTTAGAAGTTATGATTTTTTAAATTTAATTTCTTAAAATTTCTACTTTGGTCATGTAAACCTCTTTAGATTAAAAGTGATCGCACTAAATCGAATCAAATTTGGTGTGTAAGTACTATAGACATGTAGCAAGCAAGCAATGAGGTATTTTCAAGGTTAGCCTTAAATCGTAACATGGTTTTAGACTTTTCGGTGAATTATTTGTAATTTTCGATTGATTAAGCACATTTTTCAAAAAATTCTAAAGACAAAAAAATGTACTACACGAATTTTGCTTATGGTTGTAAAAACTACCTTGAAGTGTGAGGATAACATAAATAAAAAAATACTGCGGTGTAACTATAGTAAGTTCTTCAGAAATGAAAATTGTATGCACTAGGTCATTAAAAACTTAAAATTTTAATTTTTGCCTAAAACATCATTTGAATCAATCCAACTTTATTATGAAAATAAAAACACTGGAATTAGTTAAATAAAGAATATTTATTTAAAATAACAACCCACAATGACAAAATAAACGCTATTACAATAATTTTTAGAAATGTCTGCCTCTTTTTTCAATGCAAATCTTTTTAATGCAAGCCTGTTGTAATTCAGCCATCATCATCATCTGCCTAGCCTTTTCCCAACTTGTTGGGGTCAGCTTCCAGTATTACCGGGTGCAGCTGAATACCAGTGTTTTACATGGAGCGACTGCCTATCAGACCTCCACAACCCAGATACTGGGGTACACGATCCCCCTTGGTAAGACTGGTTGTCAGACTTTCGGGCTTCTGACTACCCGTAACGACTGACAAAGATCTACAATTGACAACCGGGGCCAACAGCTTAACGTGCTATCCGAGGCACGGAGAGTGATAATTAATTTATAAAACGCACAGACCTTACGAAAAGTCAGAGGTGCGCGCCTTGGGTTTGAACCCGAGACCTCTGATTTGTCTGTCAACGGTCACCACCACTAGGCTATCACGACGAAAGCGAATAGACAGCTTTTCAACAGGAAAAAAAGGATTTATTTGCGACGTTGCTGTTTAATGTTTATGCATTGAAAATAGAGACAGACATTCCGAAAACTTATTGTAATAGCGTTTGTTTTGTCATTGTGGGTTGTTATTTTAAATAAATATCCTTTATTTAACTAATTCCAGTGTTTTTATTTTCATAATAAAGTTGGATTGATTCAAATGATGTTTTAGCCAAAATTTAAAATTTAAGTTTTTAATGACCTAGTGCATACAATGTTCATTTCTGAAGAACTTACTGTAATTAAACCGCAGTATTTTTTTATTAATGTTATCCTCACACTTCAAGGTAGTTTTTACAACCATAAGCAAAATTCGTGTAGTACATTTTTTTGTCTTTAGAATTTATTGAAAAATGTGCTTAATCAATCGAAAATTACAAATAATTCACCGAAAGGTCTAAAACCATGTTACGATTTAAGGTTAACCTTAAAAATACCTCATTGCTTGCTTGCTACATGTCTATAGTACTTACACACCAAATTTGATTAGATTTAGTGCGATCACTTTCAATCTAAAGAGGTTTACATGACTAAAGTAGAAATTTTAAGAAATTAAATTTAAAAAATCATAACTTCTAAACTACAGATTTTCGCGGAACATATGTTGCGTTTAGATTAATCATCGGGATGTCCTAGATGTAAAAAAAATTTTTGGACCACTATAAATGGGCCACCCTGTATAAAAATTATAAAATATATCTACAATCAATGCTTCATCAAGACTAAGGCTTATTTTAGGTGGAACCTGATGTGGTTTCGTCGTACAAAACATTATTACGTGTGACTAAATTGTTTTATTTTTTAAATTAAAATAATTTAAAAAAATATTATATTCACGCGTTAAAATTTTACAGTTGTAGACAAGTTTTGTAAATTAACAACCACAAGCGTCGAGAAAATAGTAACTACTTTTGTTAAGAGTTTCTGACACATAAATTATCAATATAAACTAACCACAAAACCGCAAAACTCACACATTTTTTCTTTACGAGAATAATATACCTAAGATATAAACTTAATGAACACCATCTAATCACTGCCTCTAACAAACAAGTCATAAAACGAATACATTTAATTAAACTTACATAAATTACGTGAACCATTGACGGTTGTGACGGCCATAAAGGCGTGATTCATTACGTGTAGCACGCAATGTAGCGGAGACATTACTAATGTTACGACCACCGTATTACGCTGAGGCTGCGATTTTGGCTACTTATAGCAGTCGTTAAAGTTAATGGCAGTGACACAGTGAAAGATGTTGAATTCTAAGAGAATATTAAAAACCGTTACTGTCTGATATATTATAGTCAAACATATAATATAGTTTTAAAAAAATATATATACATAGTCTCAAGTCAGACATAGTTTCGTAGACTCATAAAGAGTTTTCCACACGACAAAAAAAAGAATTGAAAACTTTGTAAATTTTTTCGACACTTCATTAATTTTTAATACATCGATCCAGGACTATTTTAATGAAGACCCCGAAGTAATATCAAGAAATCACAATAAGTAATATCAAATCAAACTAATATCAAGCTTAAGTTGTTTACTTATTCCATAGCTTACGACCTCATATTATGGCTTAGTTTAGTTTTGAATATCACAAGAAATACAACCAAGTTTGCCTGAGTAGTATCATTGTATATGTAGACAATGCGTTGTCCTATACAACCACCAATCCAGTCGTTCCCAGAAGTAAAATATCTTCATTCAAGCGAAAAATTGATTTCCAGCATTCGGATATGTTTCTACGATTCTAGCTTTTCCCAAAGGGAAAAGAGGCGTAGTAATAGGTACCTGGTACATGTACCCAATTGTTTTGCCTGGATATCTAGTTCATGAGCTACACAAGGGCAGTGCATTTATTTAATTTCCTATGTTAGTATGTTAGCATGCTGAATAATTTGAACCATATTTTTCTTTTATGCTACGGAGTTGAATTTATACATGTCAGTTAATTCCGATGGCAATGCACACATTCAGGATTAGCTCCAGATAAAGGACCTCTTTAACGCTTAACAGCACAGACACAAAATTTTGCATAGATATACATTTAGTTTTGATATTCAATATAAAACATTTGTCTGACGTATTGTGTTGTGACGCAGAAGAACGGTATCGGTTTTATACACATTACCTACATTAGTCTTTCGAAATGTGTAGCGATCGCTTCCGTCATTATTATTAAATGTATATTAAATCGATACCTACCGTTTCGAAGCATCACAAATTCACAACACGATACTTACATACTTTTATACAAACACAACTTAAGAAAATCTAAAACTGTATTTTTAACCGACTTCAAAAAGAAAGACGTTCTATGTTCGGTTGTATGTATTTTTGTGTACGTTCCCCGATTTCTCAGTCAATTATGGACCGATTTTGAAAATTCTTTTATACTTATTAAAACCTCAATAATTGTTACATTAATTTGGACGACTTCTTTACATAAACACAGTAATTTACAGTCAGGCGCAGGTCTGACCGGCTTTAAGTAAGCACTGAGCAAGTGATTATTAATTTATAATACGCACACGCTTACGAAATATTAGAGGTGTGATCCCTGTGTTCGCACCTGAGACCTCTTACGTGCCCACGGTTATACCACTTAGGCTATCACGCCTAACACTGCTCTAGTCTTTGTCGAAGTATTGTTCCGTCAAAGCAATGTTCTGTCGACGTAATTTTGTGTCAGAGCAATGTTCTATCGAAGCAATATTATAATTTAGTATTATTTAGTCAGAATCATCGATGCACTTGTACTGTTGAACTAAACTCATGTCGATGCTCAGAAAGATTACACCAGTGTGATTTGAAGTTCAGAATGACAGTCATCACACACGTAGATCAGTAGGGTTTACTAGGTGATACCCAACTAAAAAAAAAAAAAACCGGGCAAGTGCGAGTTGATACGCACCAAGGGTTTCCATCGGACTTTTTTATAGAATACATAAAATAATATTTAGTACGACCTTGTGAATGATATCCATCATAGTATGTGATACCTGAATACCTGACGAAACTATATGGGTTCCTGGTTTTACTAAAGTGGGTAAAAAGACGACCAACTAAATCATGCAAAGCCGAAGGTGGATCGCTAGCATAATGATAAAAACAAGTTATTTCCATCGGAAATATTACAAACAAAGTCTACATAAAATTAATCTCTTTCAACATTACACTTTTAATTAAACAATAACTATCTTCTATAAATTATAGCATCTCTGTCAGTACAGGATCGTAATTAAACAGAAACTAACGAGCTTACCTTGTTAGGGGAGGGTAGTATACATTAATTTTGATTGCCTTATCTCAAACTAGAGCGTACAAACTCATGCCAATCATATAGATGCACAGCGTCTCAGGTTGCTACTATATTATCTAGTTCGATCTAAGCAAACATTGCATCGTTAATGTAATGAGTTTTGAAGGATTTGGTCACTAAAAATACCTTTGGGGTTGTCTTGTCGTACTTTTTTTTCTTTCGCCTACCTTAATCCGATGTTACTTGAGGTTGGCGTAAAATATCTACTTATTCCACTCTACTCCATCTGCCGTCATGAGCAAACACTCCTTTTTCATTCGTTTCACTCCTCACATAATCCATACATCTTTTTTTTGGTCTACCTCTTCCTCTTCCTTCGTTGTCTTACCAGTACACCATAAATAAGAGCTTTGTGCGTAAACATAGTATCACTCATTTCGCAATATTTGAGGATGATTTTGTTATTTTTTTACCTATAAAGTACAGAAGTATCTGGCCTTCAGAGGTTAAAGTGTAATTTTAGTCTAACCTTAATTGCTATGTTAACATGATGCCAATAACATGAAGATTAAGACACCCTTTATGCCACAACATCTAAGTCTAAGTTTAGCTGGTGTCACAAGTCCATGTGTCCTAATTTTCTCTTTTTGATTGTAAAAAAACTGTCAGTTGGACCAAAATTGGAGTTAGCAGGTTGACACTCTTAGACGACACTCATAATTTCTCAGTACACAATATCCAAAGCGAAAAAATGAATATCTGTTGATCACACAAACGTTTGTCCCGTGGGGGAACCAAACCCGTTAAATGCCAAATAAAATAAACCTTACTTAGGAAATTAAGCAACATTTTTGTTACGTATATTTCTAAGTGAATCAAGAGTCACGACTTTCAATCATTTGCGAAGGGACTTCCGTCCCTTGACCCTCCAGACCCAAACCCACTGACCTTTAAATTTGCTTTTTATACATTCACTTACGATCCTTAAAACCACTCTGGTAACAATATGCCCAGAATAATGGACACTTAATTCATTATTATACACACTGGCGTTTAAAGGAAAATAAATTAAGTCATTTTCCTTCGTATAGGTACGTATCTTACATGAAAAAAACCCTATTGTTTCTGTAGGTCTTGATATGGAGATGGATATTCAAACGCCAGAAAACTCGTCAATTTTTTTGCAAATATATTTGATTTGTAAAAATCTAAATATTCTGCATGGACCCTTACCGTTGAAACGAAGCTAGAGAGACAGCAAGTCGTAACAATGTGCTGCAGGCAACTGTGAACAATAACTGACTACTACATGTTTCTTTTTTCAATTGGATTTTTATGATTGGTATGCCGCCTGTATTACCTGCATGTCCCTACAAAGAATAACAGGGTCGTTGCTATATCCTAACAAAAATTATAAATGAGAAAATAAGTTTATTTGTATACGTTGTCAAGTGTACAAAAACGGACATAGGATTTCCATTCATCCCAAAAAAAGTACTGTTCTTATGAAAACAACAATAATGTTCTTATGATAATAGATGGCGCCACATGTTGGCAATTTATAAACATATCACGCGGAAACTAACGCGCAAGTTAGAAATGTATACAAGGTGCGCTAGCGGCGTTGTAGTATCTCGGACTTTGTCATTAAGGTTAAACAGCGCTTAATTTGATCTATCTGTGGATGAATAACTTCTCGAAGATATTTCTCGTATGTTTTCTTCTAAATACCTAAACATTTTATCTATCTCTACACAAGTTTATGCTCATGATTGCACACTCAAACACTAAGTCTTACTCACACGGAACTACGCTTGCTATTCAATTCAACTTAATACCTTGCCCTAAATTTATTATCTCACTCAAGGACTCATACATGTCCAACGACCTACAACGTTTCGTAAAAATAGCTGGCACAGACTAATGAGGTCACACTTGAAGGAACACACGAAATATAGAACCTCTATGATCCGTGATGGCAAGTAAGGACATGTGTTACTATGAAGATATTTTTAGGTGATCTATAAACCAGCCCGTAACTGTCCCACTGCAGGGCAAAGGCCTCTTTTCATACAGAAAAGGATTGAGCACTAATCCCACGCTAGCTCACTGCGGGTTAGCGATTTTAGAGTAGGTATTAAATTCCAGATTTTCTTACGATGTTTTCTTTCTCCATTATCAATGTCATAATTTCTTAATTGATCTAAGACAGATTAATTAACGTATTTCATTGATAAAGTCATATTGGTACATGGCAGGTTCGAACCCTAACTTAACTTATGGAATAGAAAATCTTTATTAAGCCCAAGTAAATTATAATGATGATAACAAAACATTGTGAAGGAAACCTACGGAAGGTTTAGTTGGACCCTGACTAGTACCTAATAACTTTTTCACTAGTACGTCGTACAAAGGGCATATGTAGGTACCTACTTCTGCCTGGAAAAGTTAAATGTTGAGGCGGATTTCAAAAGTACAAGCATGATTACGAACATCTCAGTAGGCAGAGTGGCTGATGGCTTTAATCAGTAGGACAAATCCTACTCGTAGTCGAATTTTTGTTTCTACAAATAATGTGGAAATTCCTTTTGGAAATCTGTGAGTTCACTAGGTAAATTTCCATTAAGGGTGGGGGAGAGAATGATGGGTTAATAGATCGAAATAGCATGCAGCTGCCCAGTCCCTAACGGGAGTACTTCTTGAAAATTTTCGACGTCGGATCGTACCAAAATGCTATAACCGAATAGCATTGATATTGATTGATTGTTATTACGAGTTTTTAAGGCGAAAAAAATCTTTTTTCAGAGCGTTATGCGTTCCAGCCAAATCCGAGAAATAACTTATGGAGTTGCCAAAGCTCTATTTCTACAAGCGCTTGTGCTCTATGTTTGTTCCAATTTAAATACAAATAGCTATTTGAAAGTCAGGACGGTATTGGGTAACTCTGATTAGAATCGGATGCAGTGCGTAAACGCTCTCAACTTTTTATTTACTGGGAAGCTAGAAATAAACACCCGGCTGTAATTGAAATTTTTTGACATATAGCCCAATTTTATAAACAATAGTTTATGAAAACAGATTTCTCTTTAGTTTGTTTTTAACAGCAGCGTCTGTAGATAACGCGCCAATAGGTTTGACTTCAACGTAAAATTTAAATTTTGCTGATCCAGCATAAACAGGCGGTTTCCCACTTGCCAATTAAAAACAAGTGCTAAAGTGTCAGTACGACTAGGTGACGACTTATACGACAACGTGTTTAAACAAGTCTCCAAAACTATGGCATCCATTCGCTGTATAAATTTCAAGTTTCTAGCTTAAAGAAATAAAAAGTTATGGCCTTAATTTTTTAACTGTTGTCCCCTACAATCTGACATCAAACAAATTTAGGAAAAACACATAAAATACTCAACTAACACGGGCAAAATGCTTCAAACATTCGATCCGGCAAAGTTGGCGATACTTTCATAAAACTCACCCAGCTTAACGACTTTTGCAAGTTAAACCATTTCACTAATACGAACTCTTAGTTACTCTAAACCGATATTTTAATGCTTTCTTGTATTGATTATTTGCTTTTTAGAACAACTGATTAAGTTTTTTTTTAATACTTACGAAAAATATTGTTGATGCCTGTTTTTTTATTACAAGTTTTTATTTAACTTGCAATGTTAAAGTTGCAATATTAAGGTTGAAGGTTAAATAAAATCTTACTCTTATCTTACGGAGTTGAACTTTGACGTATTGGTTCAGTTTCGATGACAATTAATTGTAAGCATGACCTAAATAGGATTAGCTCCAGATAAAGGAACTCTTCAATGGTCAACAATAAAGACACAAATTTTGCTTATTATATACCTACCTACGTTTAGTTTTGATATTCCAACATAAAAGCAAGCTCAACGTCAGTGACACATCACGGTTTAATTATTTTCTTTCAAGATGAAAAAGAAATGGAAATTAAAATCGTTTAGAAACGATAATAAATGCATTGAGGAAATCTAATCCCCATGGCTTATTCATTTGAGCGGAACTTGTTACGTTTTTTTTATTCTTTCTTTCCTTATCGTTTTGGTTCTAAATTATTTCCTTTAAAGATGTACTTTTTATTCATTTAGCATTTTAATTACCTTTCTAACATAATTTATGCGATTGTATTTTCAAGGGACATTTTTAAGAGTACTGAATATTTAATACTGTTATTAATGATGGATATTACGTTTAATAATTTAAATAAAAGAACCCCTAGCAATATGGTTTAAAAAAAAATGTATTTATAAGATAAAAAAATGATGATGAATATTGAATATTTTTACGTCATTGTATTTTATTTTTTAATTTGAAGCCCTATTTTTATTGTGGTTTTTATGAAATAATAGCATGCTCGAAGAAGTAAGAAGGGATATACACAGGTATCTTATGCTACATTAAAATAATTATGGTACAAATTCAAAATAACATTGTATGGGTAATACATAGCTTGGATGGATTCAGGTTGATTTTAAATTTAACCAGATGCAGCTTAAAATCATTTTTCCACTTATGTATACCTAGTCGTTCTTTCAATGTGACTTAAACATATAAAAAAGTCACTTAGGTACTGGTTCTTTTCTGTCCATTCTTCTTCTTATCGTGTGGTTGTTGAACAACCTGGTGTCAGAGTTTAAACCGCCCGTAGGCCTCTGACATGGCTTTACACACCATCGAAAAATCTCTCAGGTGTGCTGGTTTCATCACGATGTTTTCCTTCACCGTTTTAGCAACTGATAATTAATTTATAATACGCACATAACTTACGAAAAGTCAGAGGTGCGCGCCTTGGGATCGAACTCGAGACCTGTGACTTGTCAGTCGACGGTCATACCACTAGGCTATCTGTGCTATATTTTCTGTCCATAATTTTGTAGCATAATCCAAACATGATAATCAACTTGCAGTGTGATTGGTTTAAAATTGATTTACCAAAACAAAATTAAACTATCACAAAATTCGAATTGAACAGCTCATTCGAATGTTAATTATGAAATCACTCAGTTTTGTTATAGTATTTTATGATAATGTAACATTAATCGATTACGAAGATCGATGCTGGAATCCATGAGGATATTTAGAACCCAATTGAGTCTCTTGAACCCAACATGTTACTAGATGCTCTAGCTCTAACTTATTTCGCGTGTGAAAAGGGATTGGATACTTTAATATGTACAAGTTTCTCATGTTCTGCCAAATAATGTTCCTGCCAATCTCAACAGAGATTATATTCCTTCACTCTCATTTTTCGATGGGATGGCAATGAAAGACGACCGAAAAGAGATCAGGCGCAAGACCGACGGACTGACCGATTTTTCGAGAGACAACTACTTTTTTTTATATAAAAAAACGCTTTGCAGTCTCATTCAGATGACCCTAATGTATGGAGGTCATAAATGCATGTCTGTACAATCGCGAACAACCGTTGTAAATGTTTTATTTATTATACGTGTTGTGATTTTAAATTACCTTGTACAGTCGGGCACGCTTGTGGTTTATGCTTTCTTAGTTAGAAAATAAATTTCTTTCATCACATCACATTGCGATTATGATTATAAGGACTTTAGTTTTAAATAGGAAATGTTTTAGAGGGTAGATCTACAGGTTGCAAATTGTAAAAGTTTATGTATGGTTGGTGGTGTAATGGTTGTTATATAGGATCGTGATCCTACTTCGACTTCTCCCTCAAACTTTGAGAACGAGAGAAAGGGAGTGTTCTGAAGCGAGGTGTAACGTGATACTTAGTTATATCACGACGTATCACGTTACATTACGCTTGTAATTTGTTGACGGGTTTGTCAGCGGTTCTATCCACATTTTGCTTGTTATGTTCTGTCTAAGCGAGCCAATGTTCCCAATTTATCGAGCACACTATGCCCCGGGCTTCGATTTTACAAGCTTTTGTTTAATTTGCTATCTATGTATGTATGTTTGGGTCAAACCTTGAAGCTGAATTAGAACCACTTTCTCCTATCCTACGGAGGTGAATATTTACATGGTTCAGTTCCGATGACAATGCATTTTTATGTTAACCACGACCTGAATCAACATCCAGATTAGCTCTAGCTAAGGAAACTCTTCAACGGTCAACAGTACAGACACAAGTTTTTGCATAAACGTTTATTTTTCATGTTCTAATTTGTAAGCTTAGTTAAAAACTTCTTTCAGAAAAACCTAGTGTCGTACAATATATCCCTTTAGGTAATTATAGACCTTTGACACGACATTACACAATATAAACAACATCACTTAAATGTGCTGATTTTATTATTATTTTATCCTAATAACAAAAAAAAAACAAAAAAAAAATGCCTTGCGTGGCATTTCTATTGTCTATTAATAAATATTTCTGTTTATATTTTTGTAACTGTGTGAGACAAAAATACTTCATTTTTTTCTTTCTGTGGTACGTGCTTCATGTATAAGGTTTAAATATGATTTGGTATGAAATGTGTGCTGTGTTAGCTGTGTAACCTTGATCCTATGTTTGTTACAACAAATATCATTCTCTCTCTCTCTCATCTCTCATTATTTATTTTATGTATTTATTATATTCGTTTTAGTACTCATTTTACAAACGAAATAATGTCACTAACAACTATGTTGGATTCCAAAATTCATCGCTATTCGAGCTATACCAGATATTTACGGAAATTACTGTGATAGTAATTATAATGGAAGCATTCCTGTCAATTTCAGAATTTGAACGCCACGGGGTATTAATCGATGAAAATTAGCTGTTTCAAAGTTCATGATGTAAATCTAAAATAATTAATTGGAATTTTAATTACTTACTCGCTTTTCTCCGTGGCTTCGCTCCCGGAATTCAATTTTTTTTCGGGTTGAAAGGGACCATGTTGCTCCGGTAACTATAAATTTAAAAAATCCTGATCACTCTCGATTAAGTTATCTTTCAAATAAAAAAAAACTAAATCAAAATCGGTTCATCTGTTTGAGAGCTACGAATCCATAGACAAAAAATACAGTCGCAGAGACACGTCAAACTTATACCACCCCTCTTTTTGCGTCGAGGGTTAAAAAGGTTAAACCATCAAACATACTTTCGGTCAAATGTTATTTTTTTTTGAGATTATAATAATGACTTGCTGCAGCAAAATCAATAGAGCCACGCAGAAAATATTTATTAGTGCACAAATGTGTGCATAAATACAGGTGCACTCTCTATTCCCTCACTCTCGTAATCCGATGGGACGGCAATCCAACACGACCGGAGTGAGATCAGACGCAGAACTAAAAGTTTTAGCACGTAAAACTGTTAGTTCTGCGTCTGATCTCACTGAGGTACTGAGGTTCTGAGGTACGGAGATACTGATCATTTATTTAATACACACAATAACAGAAGTCCGCGCTTTGGATTTGAAGAGACCGCCAAACTATGACAGTTTCATCATTCATCGTGAACCATTATAACAATAGGTAGATAGGTAAGGCCCTGATTAATAAATAAAAGTATCGCCTTGGGTTCAAACTTCAGACCTTCTACTTGCCATTTAACATGGTTCACCATTTGGTTTTCACAACTTCAAAGTAGCATCTAAGTGTTTTCCGTAATAAAAAAAATCATAATATGTCACTCTTGCCCATAATTACATATATCTGTTGATCCGTTACTTGTGAAAGGCAAATCGACTTTTGTATTTACAGTATTATTATGATTTACATTTTATACTGTTCTAAAAATTGGTTCTTTTGTCCGCGTGGTATGAATATTTCCGACTCTAAGCACAACGCAAGCCGCGGGAAAAGCCGTAAATAAACAAAGACCAACAAGTCTCAATGGGCTGCCACTAACATGCACTCGCCATTCACCTTTTTTATTGCGCACTGCAATTTACGAGTTTTACCACGGCTGCAACAAAGATCGAATAACATCAACTATGTAAAGTCGAGCAGAGACTGCAACTGCGTAGTTACGTAAAAGTTGTAAAACTAAGGTTCAAAAGTGATAGCCATTAGTATTACATTTTATTTATGTGAAATTATTTGTATGCAGTTGTTCAAAAAGAGGGGAGTTCGAGGTGGTTGTGCGCGCGGTAACAACGCGACGTGTAGAAGCGGTCATGCCAGACAGACTAATGTTCGCTGTCTGGTCAGCATTAACGGCAATGATAATGAGTTCTTTTTAAGCAGAAATAGTGATTAACTGGCTGAATTATTGATAGCCTAGTGCTATGACCGTTTACTTACAAGTCATAGGTCAGTAAGTAAGTCATAATCCAAGGCACGCATCTGACTTTTCCGAAATTAAATGCATATTTAAAATTAATTATTACCTGCTCTGTGCCTCGGAATGTATGTTAAGCCGTAGGCCCTGGCTGCAGGGGCGTGCATAGACATTTTCGACAGGATAGGCAATTCATACAAATCCTACTAATTCGTCGTGTGTATCGTATCTGTCAGGGTAGGCAGTATCTTTTTGGTTGTATGAACTGCACGCCCCTGCCCAGCTGTCATGAATAAGATCGACCATCGATAAAAGAAGTCAGTAGGTTGTACCTTCATAAATCCTGATAACTGATCTAACTTTAGAATATTGTATTCCTTTGGGTTGCGAAGATTAGATAGGCAGTCGTTTTCAGCTGCATCGGGTTAGATTGGAGCAATAAAGTTCGTTAGGTTAGGTTATGAGGAAGACAGGGTTGAAGGAAGTTTGCAGTGACAGAGTGTCACTTTGTACAGCGCCTCTTTGAAACTAGTTTGATACTTTTTCAAAAACTACAGGCGTGTAGAAGCAGCCGTCGTAAATCTCTGACAGAACTTTCTGGTTATCTTTTAAAATGCAACGATTCACGTAAAAAGTTGCAGGTAAACCCAACACGAATAATATATCGAATTAGGGTACAATTTATTTTACGCGATCAAATATTATATTTTTTAATTTCATTAAATAGCAGTCTACGATTGTAATAATGATTGGCATAAAATTTTATTAAGCTTTTATTTTAATACGACTCTTTTTATGAGAAGTTGGGTAGTAATGTTTTTTATATTGATTTTTAATTACTTGGAAAAGTGAGTATTTTTGTGAGGAATCGTAATATAGGTTACGTTTATGGGGTCATTAAGATAAGGGGTCGACGTTTGTGCCATGGGCTAGGTGGGTGATAAGACGATTTCTTTAATTGCCGGGGGAAAACATTCCGTAGCTTTTTATCAATACTTTGCAGTTATGTGGGAGCAAAATATAAAAGTCCGACTCTTTAAGCTTTACATCTTATTTTTTTTACGTGTATACTGAAGTTGTTATGAATAGGATAAACATGGTAAGGTAGTATTAATTATTGAAAAATAATACAAAAAAATAGGTACTAAAACTATGGATAAATGTAACCTAACATAATAAAGTTACGGTTTTTGTTCTTCATTCAAAGACTCGTCTGCTTCTTCTGCTCCTTTTTACATTTATCGTTTATTTAACTTATTCAGCAAAACACTTGTAACGTTCTTCAGAAGGCAAAAATTAAGCTAGCGAACGAAACGATCTGCCTAAATTCTGCTGCCGATCTTCGAACGTAAATCACGGAATTAGAACTACACAAACGCGTAAAATAAATCCAACCCGTACCGTGCAAGCAAAACTTCAGCCTTAACGTAGTGCTTCGGGAATTTTATACCTGGTTATGTAACCCCCTGTATATTGTAGTTGTTTGCAAGACAAGATGAAAGTTTGTATCTAGACACGCGGCAGTGTGTCAAGCCAAGTTCAAGCATTGGCTAGCCAGCGCCGAGTGTAATATTACACGAACCATTTGGTGCCACTTTTGACCCTTCTATAACTCAAAACCTCTTTAACGTAAACACATAAAACTACGTGTGTTTAATTATATCCATAAGGACATGTAGAAGCCCAAATTTCATAAAGCTAGCTCCAACGGTTACAAAAATATGAAGGTCCAAAAATCGTAAATTTTAGTAATGACTGACTTATAGTACCTAATTGTAACCTACTTCCAGATGACCTAGAAGGATGAAATTTGGAATCCAGCTTGGAAATTGCGTGTAAGCGAAGGAAAAAATCAAAAAATAGAAAAAAATCAAAAAAAAAATAAGTGGTGTCCCCATACAAAAAACTTGTAATACGGGCAAAACAACAATAATTATACACAGAACAGAAGTAAATCTATATAAAAACTCTCCCGAGCAACACATAATAAACATAGGCAACGCTTACGAATACCGATTCAGTGTAGTATTTATTGTTTTATTATAATTATTTATATTCATCATGCTTCTTTCTCAACGATGAAATAAGTGTAGTTTTCTTTACAAAAAGTTATGATATCCCATCAAAAACATAAATGTAAAATGAGAGCCAAGTTCAATATATGCCTTGGTTGATGACTTCAACGACAAAAGGAGTGATATCTAAATGGGTGCCAATTTCAATGGTCAGTCCTGAAATTTATTTACAACATAAACTATTTTATAATAACTTAAAATAATATTGCTTCTTATAACTTAGGATAATATATTGTAGCTTAAAGTCTGACTTGGCTAGTTTTCATATACGATTTTTTGTTAAACTACTCTTGGGGGTTAAAGTTCGGAAAACCCTTTCTTAAACTACGTCTACCTTATAAGTTTAACAACATTTCAAAATTTCAACTTTCTAGCTTAAGTGGTTTGGGCTGGGCGGTGAAGCTGATGAGTCAGGCAGTTAGTCGGAACATTGCAGAACATATAGATACAGATAGATATATAGTAGAATATATTATATAGAAAAAATCGTATACGAAAACTAGTCAGGTCAGACCTTAAGCTACAATATATTATCCGAGGTTATAAGAAGCAATATTATTTTTAGTTATTATAAAATATTTTATGTTGTAAATAAATTTCAGGACTGACCATTGAAATTGGCACCCATTTAGATATCACTCCTTTTGTCGTTGAAGTCATCAACCAAGGCATATATTGAACTTGGCTCTCATTTTACATTTATGTTTTTGATGGGATTATAATAACATAATTTCGATGGAGGCGCCGGAGTTGTGCTGTGAAGGTTATCACGATCTTTGAAAGAGGCGTGTGTTCATTTACCTAATTGTATGTGGTGTCTTCTGAACATCATGCTGGAACACATCATAGGCATTGCGCAGGAAGCCTAACGGGTAACGTTTTTCATCGAAGCATTTAAAGGCATTCTTTTAAAAGCTTCGATGAAAAAATAATAATCAAAATCGGTCCATTAACCGATTTTGATTTAGTTTTTTTTATTGATAGGTGCCTTGATCGAGTGTTTTTAGCTAAAAAAGTTGAGGTTTAATAGTGTCGCGGATTTTTAAATTTAAAGTTATCAATTCAGAGGTTCATTTCGATCCACAGGAAACGCATAGAAGTGAGAGTGATTTTACTCAGCAGGAAGATAGTATAGACTATTTATACCTAATGTTCATGTTAATGTTCATAGAGATAAAACATATTTCATTCTGCTAGCCTTCATCATCAACATCATTTCAGCCATAAGGCATCCACTGCTGAATATAGGCCTCCCCCAATGACATCTAGATTGGCCGGTTGGAAGCAACCTGCATCCAGCAGCTTCCTGCGACCTTTATTAGGTCGCCTGTCCACCTTGTGGGTGGCCGTCCTACGCTGCGCTTGCCGGTACGTGGCCTCCATTCCAGAATCTTTCTGCCCCATCGGCCGTCAGTTTTTTCTGCTAGGCTTATTATTCCCAATCTTTGTTGGGGTATGTTTCTAATCTAAACAGATGCAGCTGAATATCAGTTTCCTACAGAGTGACTGCCTATTTGACCTAAACAATCCAAAGGTACGTGATTCTAAAGTCAGATCAGTTATGAGGGGCTTTTTATGACGATCGACTATCAATGATCTTTATGACATCCGAGACCAACAGCTTAATGGGCTTTCTGAGGCACGGAGCAAGTGATAATTGATTTATTATGCACATTACTTCTAAAAATTCATAGGTGCGTTGCCTTGGTATCGAATATAAGTCCTCTGACTTGCCAATCAACGGTTATACCAGTTCACTAGGCGATCACTGTTTGTTTTTCTTAAAAAAAATAATCAATCTATGAGGGAAAAAGAAACCGATATATTCTTGCTTTTACAGAATGATGTTGCCGATTGGACCGATTTGGGATGGTTTTGGAGAAAGGGTTGGTATTTTCAAAGGTTATTATATTGCCGGCAGTGACAGGCACTAAAACGCTTGAGGCTGTTCTCACTTTGACCCGACTTAAACGATTTTCGACCCCAAAACCAAATAGTTTCTGAGATTGTGTGTGTGAGCTTTGCTTTATTTTTAACCAAATATATATGTACATATAATGAAATAGAAAAACCAACAGCTATGTAAAATAGTGTAAGTAGTACCTAAGTTGTATTGTGTAGTATAAGTATATTATATATACAAGTATAAGTATATATATAAGTATGTATAGTTTAATTAATTGTAGGCGTTAATTTACCTACACTTCACTTTGTTCGCAAATAATAGTACTTACTTAAACTAAATGACATTATTAAATAAGAAACTCGCAAACACCACTGACTCAAGCGGGACTTAAACCCGCGATCCCTGACGTGCCGTACCTTTGCTTTACCAACTAAGCTACTAATTCCTGCCTGTTTCAGTTGAAATTACGATTCTCTTTTTTAACGTCTTAAAGGCATATGTCGATATCTATCGGAGTACTTACACACTGCAGGTCATAAGCAAAACATGTAAAAAACATACATAATAGTAGTTTATGAAACTGTCACATAACAGCCGATACTGTTTTGTGTAGTTTCGTACACTACTTTATCTACACTCATAAAAATAGGTAATATTTAACCTAATAAGTAAAAGGTCATTTACCTTGATAAAATTTTCTTGATTTTTGTGGCAAAAGATGTTCGACATTTTCGTTGCTGCTAACTAATTGCCAGGAGGAGTTAAATTTTCTTATTATTATTACAGACATTTTCAGAACTTATTAGCCCAGAATAAGTTTTTATCGCGACAGTAACACAATAATCATAAACTAAACAAACAATAATTAGAACAT
Source organism: Protodeltote pygarga (assembly GCA_936450705.2). NCBI lineage: Eukaryota > Metazoa > Arthropoda > Insecta > Lepidoptera > Noctuidae > Protodeltote > Protodeltote pygarga. The sequence continues at coordinate 5,149,770 of OW388255.2, read as the reverse complement.
GGCGCCCAAATTCAGTTCACCGCGCATGCGCCCTGATGCGCGTCACCACAGATAACATACAACTGTACTTATCTTTTTTTTTGTTATAGATGCATGTGGATAAAGTCTGTCATTATGACACTGTTTTTAATTTCTTAATAATATAACTTTACGATGTTAAGAGTGTAGATAAAATATATAATAGTAAATTATTTTGCTATTTCAAGTGATACATAAATAAGACGAATTTACCAATTAAACTTGGCTTTATCTAACTTTAAATTATAGCATAGTATTTTTACAAGCAAAATGACAAATACTGTTTCGTGACCACAAACAAGATCAAGAAGTTCACATCATTCCCTGCCATTCTTTTAAGACGTGACGTAGTCTTGAAGGTAAGTCGGAGGTCGATGCTGTCGAGCAGAACGACGGGGCTGGACGTCTTCCACCAGTAAACCGGGAAAAATTAAATTGTATTTTGGATTGAGGATTGGTTTAAGTACATGATATTAAATTATACTGATAACCAAAAATAAATGTCCATATTGTTTTTATTTAAGGTAAAAAATATTGATACCTGGATTTGTGGTTTTTGACCTGATGTTTTAAAATCGCTAATATGCGGTGAACTAGCGTGGTGATTACTGTACAATCTTTCACTGTATGAGAATAGGCGTTTGCCCTGCAGTGAGACAATTACAGGCTATTATTATTAACATAATATTATAAGTACCTACAGACAAATAGATTAATCTAAAGATACGTAGGTAAAATTAGATATAAGTAAGAGTGCGTAGTTTACCGCTTTTTCCCTCAAGTTACGCCACAACATTTAGTCCTCCAAATACAAGTAAAGTAATAAAAAGATCAGCACAAAGTATTGACAAACACTATTCCTTCTTAATATCCTCACTTAGCCAGTAAACAAGGAGGAAAACATAATATTTATACAGATTTCTTAAGGAAAGACACACACCGGGATTTTATCATGGAAAATATGTAGTTCCCTTGGGAGTGTAGGAAATATTTCATGTGAGAGCTAAACCACTTAAGTATTCATCATTCATGCTCTTGTTTATCGCTATGGGGTAAGCAGGATGTAAATGGTAATTATTATGTTACGTGTACATAGACATTTCTTGTTTTGTATACATTATAAATTAAGCCTCATTTTTTAAGACTGTAGGTACATTTGAAAACACAAAAATGTAAACACAAACTTTTAGCAAACATAATGAAAATATCTATTGGGCCCTAGTTACCAAGATCATTCAAACAACAGAGATAGTGGGATAATTCAGTCTATACTGCATTTAATACTTTTATCCAAATCAGATATTTATTTTATAAAATTCCGTTATGATTCGCAAGACACGTCGCACCATCTATTATAATAATATTATATCATATAGTATAATTATATATCATAAGAACTGTGTAGTAAAACTAAAATGAGCTTGCTGGTTTCACAGAACACTAATTTCTGCTACACACATAACGATAAACGTTTTCAACTTTCCACTGACCATCTATGTAACTTGATCAGATCAGTAATTGAGACCAAAGGAAATCAATTGTTACGCGTCGCCGATGTCCTTGTAGAAGTTATAAGGTCAAATCACAACTATTAATCTGCACCTACATATATAGTGAGCATGAGAATAAATTGTTCAATTACGATTTTGTTACGCATCATAAAAACAAGCTCTCTACAGATTTATGTGAACCTGTTGTTGTCCACAAACTCGCTCGCGTGTATGACTTATTCTCTTGTTTTTTATAAGTTTTATAGTAGGTATAAATTGTAATAAATAAAAAAACCTTACATTTTATTTATTACTGAGTGTCACCCACGGTTACGCTCGCTTTTGTAGCCTTTTCATCCCATTAGTGGCAGTTAAAAAAAGTTTTATTAGCCAGCCTATTTTTAAAATAAATGGCTTTGTAACAACCTTTATTACGAAGCTTTTGCTGGTAACTTAGCTCGCCTGAAACGGCTTATGTGTATGTTTCATTATGATTTAAGATACATGACATCATCAATCAAGATACAATCAATCGTTTAGTGAAGAATGCTGTACGCGGCTTCGCCCGCCTAATTAAAAATAAAGACAAGATAAAAATGCTCATGTCCTTAGCCAGGTTATTGTCTCTCAAATTTCATCTAATTCCAATAAGATGTTAAGACGTAGTAGATTAACAACCATCAAATTCCAACTCACAAATATCCAAACTTCAAAAAAATTTAAAATTGTGTCAATTTTTATCTTAAATCACAAATTAAAATACAGATTTAATGATACATTTCATAAGACGAAAACACCAAAAAACATCCCAAGATCTTGAGACCGTTTTATACAGTATTTAAACGGTCCAAGAAACTTAAGCAACAGAATTAGTGTACCTAATTATTCCTAAGGCATTAGGAGAGCTTCAAGTTCTTACTATGTGTCAATCTACTAAGTTTGTCAAGTAAAATCAACATCAAGCGACACCTGTACTATAAACAGCTACCTAATTTACCATTCTACTTACAAGACTTATTTAGATAAACTAATTGTTTAATCTTGCTTACCTTTAAGGACGAAAGTTTTCAGGAAAATGTTAATTAATTTAACATTTAAGTTCAATCAAAATTGAAAGCTTAACTTCGTTCAAATAGATCGTCTTTTGAAATATTACGTAACTTTTATATGAAAAACTGTGGTGTAATAAATAAATATTTTTGCTAACAAGCTCGTTTCTGGTCCTTTGGTTGTACCAAAGGACCAATACATGCCTGTTATCGACAGGCTTTGTTAACAAACCCAATTTCTGTGGCTCAGGAATTCATAACAAAAACATGACGCTTTACATGGTGCACAAATATCTGCGATCTATAAATAAATAATTGAGATCAAAGTAAAATCCAGGGATATTCAAACCAAAGTATCCATTAAAAATATTGCAATTCACAACGAATAAAAAAAGACTCGAAAAAATGTGAATGAGTGATCCAATTTGGAAAAAATGGAGTGTCGCATAGAACAATATCTCTGATCAAAAAATAGAGCACCATTGCGTGTTTTTTCTTTTAGATTTATTTATTCGTGTGGAGTGTATCCAGATTCTGAAATGCATATTGATTTAATGCAGATGAATATGTCTCTATGCATTGCATTTTTATACAAACATGTTTTTATTATTGTTCGTTGTTTCAGACGAATGAGGACATATTTCGTTGCGTGTAGTTTTGGAGTAAAAACTCAAACATGTCCATAACTACCTATATAATTGAGTTGAATAGAAGAAGTATCATATTTTGTGATTTATTATAGCTAAGGCAGCTCCAGTCTAATTATGTTCACCAATGAATTAATTTTCGAAGGCTATATTATTTTTAGCAGTTTTAGGTACATGCATAATCTAAATCTATTGTTTCTAAACGAAAATGCTAGAGAAAATAATAGAGTCTAGAGGTTTTCAAAATGGGTTAGATACTAGTATACAACCCTATAGCAACAAAAATGGTCGCAGCCTGGCAACACGCACTTCTATGAACCGTATAAAGTAAAATAGCTGCGTCAGGCTAAAGACATGATAATATTCCGGTGACAGATCGTCGGCTTATCTCGCCGTAACCCTCTCGGCCCAATTTTATGACTCACACGTGATGATAAACTGCCGACACATGTTTATTCAACCCTCGATCAACATACAATTTTGAAGGAAAACAAAAATGTTGTATAATAGTTTCTGGGATATTTTTGGTTGTAAACTATTTGCTATTTGAATAACGTTGTGAACGCCACACGTGGAGGATTATTTATTTTTATTTTTGCAGATTATGGTTGTAAGTTTTTATGTGAATGAAAAATGTTTTTGATTGATTCGTCTAAAAAGTCTTGTATAGATAGCTTAAGAGCTTAGTTTTAGTAGTAGATGAGAAAGCGAGGCCGAGGAAAAATCTGGAATCAATTCTAACGGATTATTTTCAAGTGTCATAATCATGGTTGAAAGGACCAATACAATATCACTTGCGGAAAATTAGAAACTAATTTAACGCTGAAGGAAAACATCGTGTGGAAACAGCACTCTTGAGACAATAATATTCTTGAAGATGTGTAAAGCCAATTCAAAGGCCTACTGGCGGCTTAAACTTTGACATCGGGATGCTTACTCTTGAATTCGAACCAAGTAAAAAATACCTAATTACTGTACTAAGAATTGGCGTGTTGGCGAAATTTCAAGTAAATATAAAGTTAATGCAAATTCGATCCTAAATTTAGTCACTGCAAAGTACGTGCTGCTGCGCGCCAAATTGAGCAGCGCTTGTCAAGACACGTGGTTTTCTGGTTTATTAAGTACTTTTTGACAGCATCCACCTTGCCTTATTATATCCTAACTTTGTTAGGGGTTGGCTTCTAATCTAAACAGATGCAGCTGAATATCAGTTTTCTACGTAGCGACTACCTATCTGGTCCCCGCAACCCAAAGGGATGCATTATGCTAAAATTAGATCAATTGTCAGGAGTTTATGAGAGTAGTGACTCCCTACATCGACTGACAAAGATCTTCATAACAGCCGGGGCCAACGGCTTAACGTGCTTTCCGAGGCACATAGCAGGTGATACCTAATTAGGTTCGTGGTTTAAGAGTAAAAAGTATGTAATTAAGGGGTTGTAATTCAAATAAATTATAAGAAGCTGTCTTAAATATCGGTCATTACACCCATATTCTAACAAAATGTCAACGACCTAATCAATTCCGGGAAAACAAGCTCAAACAAAATTAATTAAAGTTTAAATTCCGTTGGTTCCCAAATTATTTTTATCTCATCGCTGGGTGGTGTTATCGAAAAACAAACGGTACTTAGATAAGGGCCGGTGACAGTAACAAGTGGCTCTAATTTAACTTTTGCGAATCTTTACGAGTTCCCGACAATCGGGGACGAATCCCAATGAGGGAACCGCTAAGGATTATATTAAGATCGTTATGTTTTTAGTGCTGATGTTGGTAACGACCGATTACAAAATTATGAATGTTCCGTGTTCTTTATAAGGACCTAATTTTGAATAATGTAGGTAAGTTTCAAAAGTATATTTAAGGTGTAATTATGTTTAAACGACGGTCATTGTTCTTACATAAGACTTCAGAAACATTTATCAATACTATATAACATACAATGTAATTAGAATTATGACTATTCATAAGTGCCTAATGGTCTACATGAATAAAAATATTTTTATTTAAAAAAAAAGCAGGTGTGCTCCATCGTAGACCACAACACCGCTAACCATCAGTTAAGTTAGTTGACAAACACATACCTTTTTAATAATAAAATAGTTTTCACCGCCGTGATCCTACATTATAACCTCTGTCACTGGGCTAATGAGCCTAACATTATCGCATAGAATATAAATACAATTCCTTCTAACAATACCACCAGGAACACATAAAATTATTCCATTTCCATACCCTCGAAACAAAATAGAAAATTAATTCATTACGTTTCACAAAAGTTTCTCAAGACGCGCATTAAGAAACAACAACAGCTCAGAAAAGCTGAAACGAAACAATTTTATTTGTGGAGTGAAACAAAATGGCCGCTTTCGGTTATATACGCCAAAGGAATTAAGCCGAAGCACCTTTGCTGAACATAATTTGAAAGACTTTTGCTTTTGTTGCTAAGAGCCCATGTTTAAAACGTTATTTTTGTATGGAAAATGATACGACACGATTGTATGGGAAATTATTACGATGAGTTCGTAGATCTTAATTAATTAGATACCAGCTGTATAATGCTGTAGAATGGCGTCTTTATCTTCACCTTCAAAAATAACTTTGTTTGGCTGAATAAGTTTGGTGTAAAGGCTGTGAAATTAGGTGCGAAACGGAAAGAATAGTCGCGATTTTACTCAGGCTTCGTCTTTTGGAGTAGCAAATAATACTTTTAGTACCGCCCAATGTATCGCCAATTATGCACTTTATTTGAGGGTTGATAAAAAATAAAATGAAGAATCTCATAACACGTCTACAGGTCACTCAACAAGCTATGGAAAGAGAAGAGGAGTCTCTCAACGGGACCGAATCAGAAAATCCCAGGTCACTAACATATCAAAAAGAATAGCCAAGCTCAAGGGCAGTTATTATAGGTGGGGCACATTGCTTGTAGAGTTGACGAACGATGAGGCGCAAAGATCGGAAGACGCAGTGTTGACCAACGTCCTGCAAGGTGGACCGATAACCTCGAGAGAGTCGCGGGAAATTGCTGGATGAAAACAGCGCTGGACGAAATAAAAACATTAAACAATTACCCCCAATGTCAAAGCTACGTCACAAGTTGGGAGACTTGCCTAGGGACAGTAATGGATATTATTTTTTCATCAAAATAATGTTAGAAATATTATTATTACTTCCCTCCCAATAGTTTCAGAGGCTTGAAACAGCCAATATCCCTCATGTTACACTTGTTTCTTATTTATCGAGAAAACTGTATTAAGTTGCTTAATGTTGCTTATTTATAGGAGAAAGTCTATTGTTTCGCCGAATGAAATCCATATCGAGCGAAAAGTGCGGAACTATGGATGGACGAATAGTTCGCGCGAATGGCTGATGTAAAGACCGTTACAGATCAGCGGTTGCTGCGGTCTGCGATAGTGTTGCGAGACGAGCTTGAATTAGTGAAATTATTTTACAAAATAGTTACTTATTACTTGCTTTAAAAGAACGCGAATGTTTGAAAATAGAAGATTGGATTTTGTTTTGATTTGCTTTTTTTTGAACGCTACGATTTAAATAATATTTTAAATGGTTTTTTGTATCAAAAAGAGTATCAAAACTTTTTTAATAACAAAATAAAATAAAAATTAATTTTATTTTGTCAAATATAAACATTAGGAGTTGAAGTTCAAATATATTTACAACAAAATTATATAAACATGTATTAATAAAACTTTTTAAACTTCTTTTTGAATCTGATAAAGGTAACGATTGTTAGGATGGATAGAAAATATAATTTTCGCCACACTTGACAACTGTTACTTATCTTGTTAAAACACCACAATTGTCAGTAAAATTATACCAGATATCGTTACGTAAATATGAACGTTTAAACCTAATATTGTCGCCTTATTACTGTAATCAAAAATCAGTGTTACAATTAAAGCCACAATTGGTGATTATCACAACAAATCCGGATTGTGCTATAATTGTGAGGCTCGGCGATTAGCGATGGCGATTAATAATCACCACAAAGCGTTTGAGGGTTTAATTATTGTGTTGATGTTTGAGTGATACAGTGTAATTACTGTTTTGTGACTGATGGTCTAATCCTTTTTAGCTTTTGAATGGCAAGGGTTAAAATGTTTATTTTACCATACGTTTTTTTTTTGCGTAGTCTCTCTCAATTTTACTAGCTCTAGCTCTAGGGAGCTGAGACTGATTAACTAGACTTCTAGCGAGAACTAAAAAGTCTTCAGCTAGCGCAATTTAAATAACCTACATCACAGCTAAGGACGCCCCCTACGAGTAGGATATGGACTCGGGCCTCAGCTTAGAACGTTCCTGTGGGAGCTAGCTAGGGAGTATCTGGATCTGAAATTGATTATTATGGGACATGTTTACGGCTATAGGCTCATCTCGAGCTGATATGCAAGGAATGATGAGGATTATACCATGCATGTGGATTTTACCAGTTCGAGGCCAAGGTCAAAAAGCTTCAGCTAGTATTCATTTAAGTATTAAAGTTCGAGAAATGAGAGACATCCAAACTAATATTATAAATGCGAAAGTAACTCTGTCTGTCTGTCTGTCTGTCTTTGCTTCACGCCTAAACTACTGAACCGATTTGTGTGAAATTTGGTACAGACATAGTTTGGAACTTGAGAAAGGACATAGGATAGTTTTTATTACAAAAAATAAAATAAAAAATAAAATTTATTCCGGACATACAGCGCCATCTATTGGTAGTCGGCATCAATTCAGTACTGAAAATTCATCGGAAAAATGTAAATAAATAGTAAAGAGGTATGAAAATATAATATAATACAACTTTTAGTAAAAAGAAAATGCTCTAACGGAGTATAGATAATTCTATTAGTACTATATGTCGAGTTGGTGATCGCGCAATGGTGTCGATCGTTACACGAGTTCGGTTCATGTTATTGTTTTAATTCATCGGAAAAAAGTAAATAAATAGTAAAAAGGTATGAAAAAAATAATATCAATATAATAAAACTTTTAGTACAAAGAAAATGCCCGAACGGAGAATAGATAAATAATCCGAGTTGTCACTATGCTCGATAGATGGCGCTATGGTTTCGTTACACGCATTTGGTTGGGTATCGGCCGAGCGCTTCGGTACTCGTGGAATTGTGGAGTCACTATTCCACGCGAACGAAGTCGCGGGCAAAAGCTAGTAGGAAATAAACATGATTATTATCAATTATAGATGATGTGAGGTGGCAACTAGGTTTTACCTCCATGCAAAAACTATTTTTTTGTGCTTTTGCGATCATTGCAAAGGCCAGCAACATAATTATCTGCAATGCTTCTGGTCGGTATTGCAGGTACATATGGGCGGCGGTAACTGCTTACCATCAGGTAACGCGCGTGTTTTTTGCCCCTTCTTAACCCCCGACGCAAAAAGAAGGGTGTTATAAAGTTGACGTGACTGTCTGTGGCATCGTAGTCCCTAAATTAATGGAGCGATTTTGTTGTTAGTTTTTTTATTTGGAAGGTGACTTCGAACAAGAGTTTCTTAGCTAAATAAAGAGATATTTGTGTCGAATATTTGTTTACATTTTGTGTTTTACATTAACTCGCTTCAAGACTTCGCTTGTTTGTCCTATCCTCAAAAACAAAAGTTATACATTGTTTCACACAAGCATGTCAGATACTTTCTTCTAACGGCTATAAATTAGTTTTATGTGAGGTTTATGTAAAAACACTGCAATAAAACCGTTTTCCTTTGAATGGAGATGTCTGAGTATCTTTTTGGGAAATTGACTTATACATTACGGACGAATTTTCTCAGATTAATATGATATGTGGGTATGTTGGTACTGGTAGGTGAATCTGCCGTTTTTCTAAGCCTTTTACTTCTTTTATTTATCGTTTGGTTGACATACAGAGTTTAAACCTCTAACAAGATTTACCACGCCTTCGAGAATATTTTTTTTATGGAAATGTGGGAAACGAAACGTGAGACGAAGCAAGAGAGACAGAATGGGTGTGCAAGGGAGATGGATAAAGACTATGGAATGACATGATTAAAAAAATAGTTGACGACGACTAGAGACTACTTAAAACGTATTTGAAAGTCCGACGGGCTGCAAGTCTTTATTGCTGCCCTCCCCCTTCTTGACTCTGGCAGAGTTGTTGACAAAAGTCAGCTCGTGGGCCATTAACCAAAGAAGGAGTAATTATATTATCTGTGGAGGTGTCTTTACACCGTCGACGTCTTTAGTCGTCAACGGTGTAAAGACGCTAAAGATTGTTCAGTGGTCAAAAATTAAAGAATATTTTAAAGATTTTTATTATTTTATTCTGCGCTCCCAAACCAATCCCACAGAAATATGCAAATGAACAGGCGGGTAATATGATAGTAAGTAATCACCATTTAACCAAAATGTCGTAGTTATAATTTTTGTAAAGTACGTACTTTATTTTAAATCAATAGTTACAAACTCATATTGTTTTAATGAAATTAAAAACACATGTTTAGTTTATGGCCCTGTTTAGGGGTGAAATACAATATTCATTAGTAGGTAAACGGTACTTACCTAAACTGGAACAAATACACACTAATTTCCTTGTGCTGAAAACAAGTTTGTTCAGACATGTTAGGAAATATTAGTGAAACAACGTTCGTAAGTTTCGTCGGAAATCCTTATTCTATACATATGAAACGTTCTAATGTTCTAAGACACAGAATAGTAAGCAATGGAGTTATACCATATAAGGTCCTCCTGAGAGAATTTCAACAGATTCGCTCAACAATCTCAGAGATTATCCATCTATGCAGGCACACACAGGTATGCAGAAACCTAGGTGCACTCTCTATTTCCTCACGGGATGGCAATCCAACATAACTAGAGACCAGGTGCAGGACCAACAGCTTAATGAGCTTTCCAAAACACGCTCTAAGGGATAATTAATTTTATATGTATTACGCACATACCGTACGAAATACGAAACGAAACGGAGAGGTGCTGATAACCTTGAGCGTCTGATGGTGACAGAATAGAAGGAAAAAAACCTCGAGGCCGGAGTCCTAAAAGATGGTCAGACCAGTTCCTGAACAGCTAGAGATGCCTATTAGTGTCGCACTCCACCAAGCGACTGACAGAAACCGATGGCTACAGATAGTTGATCGAATGAAAAAGAGTCACGATCCTGATCCTGATCCACGAACAGTGAGGGACCGATTAGGAAGAAGATGTACGAAAAGTCAGAGATGCGTGCCTTGAGTTCGAACCGACCTTTGACTCACAATGCTATATACTTAGATAAAATTTAAATTACAAAATAATATGGACGATGGAAGTAAAATAATTATAATACTTTTACTCTCTCCTCCATGTATTTAGCTAAGAGGATCGCTTTAGACGTCGACCGGAGCAGTGTTACGTAATTGGAGTCGGAATCAGTCTAGACATAAGAGCAGATGGCTGGCAGACAATTATAGTTTTGGAAAGCAGCTCAGATAAGTATTCCCTTGTTTCTGACAGAGAAACGTTGTTTTTAGAATGAGTAAACATCACAGAACAATTTAAGATTTCTAAAGTTGTTTACAAGCAAGTGCCTGAATGTTCCTGTAAGGATTGTAAAGTGTTAAGTTGGTTCACAAATATTTGGTTCTAGAAATACTTTCATCTACATACACGACATTACCTGGCAGGATTTTTGCCTTCTCTGTTATAGAAAAAGTATAAATAAAAAAAACCCTGATGATATATATTGTTATACTTAGTCAATTATCTGTAGTCGATTTAATAGTCAATTTTTACCTATATTGTTAACATCACGTTCTTGTAAGTGGGTTACCATAAGGGTCAGGTTCCTAAAATAATTTAGTATATCGCCAGAACCAAGGCTGAAACTGCAAAATGTCTACCTTTGGACAGTCAGACTGCGAAATCAGACATAATTGCGTTGCTGACAATTACGGTTCAACTTTGTCGAGATTGCTGTTGCTATTGCTAGCTGTTTAAGCTGCGGTTTTGCTTAGTACAGACGACATTTTGATTTTTGTAATGATAATTATGCTTTTCGCATATCCACTAAGCTATCCTACTGGTATTAGGACTTAGTGGCGTGACTATTGACTAGTAAGTCAGTTCGAACCCAAAGCACGCACCTAAGTTCTGATATTAAGAAATAAAAAAAAGACTTCTATGAACTGCGGGCACGTTACTTACTTACTTCGTTACTACAAGAACTAATATATAACAGAAAAGTAATGAACAGTAAATACATTTTTCATCTTACGCCCATGTGAATGTAGCGAAATGGCCAAGCCACATATTTTGACTAAAGTGACTAGGGCTTGTAGAGTTAGAAGCTTGGCTCTACATGAGATCTGATAACTTTTTTACAGTGCGAGCCATATGGCATCTCGTATTGGCAAAACTTTACATGATAATGTGTTTGGTGGGATTAAATTAATATTTCTACACGTCACTGCATTTTCAATTATATAATATATAATTTAATGTAAAAATAATGTTAATTAAATGAGATTTATTTTATCCCAACAACGCCACCTGCGTTGGTGCCGTTTTATGTATAATATGTGAGCTTATGTAATGTTATTTAAGGAATTAGGACTAATAATATTTATTATATTTATGTCCAAATGGGACACTGTTATGTATTCAAATTAACGGTAAGACCCTTCAACGTGGACTAACAAGCTAGAGACACATTGATTCGGTATTTTGTGATTCGCTTTAAGGTAGCATTGAGTATAACGAGATTTGAGAGGAACACTGCAATGTCACCTTGCCTGTCAGTATTGGAATATGGACGTGACGTTTATTAACAGATATAGCTACGCAAATTACACGCATTTCATACATTGTAACGTAAAATGTAATTAGGTATATGGGTTTATATAATATAAATTTAAAAATTAAAAAACCCTTGACACATATACCCGAATTTAGTTTAGCTAAGAGCACGCTCATTCAAAAACTTAGAATTCTGATAGAAAAAAAAAAGAAAGCATATTGGTTCCTTTACCACTAAAAAACATTAAAATAAAATTTGCAAACTGTTTTCCCTTTTTTTCTCCACTTAGGGGTGAAATTTCCAAAAGTCCTACCTTAGTGCACCCCTTAAAAAATATTTTCTCAACATTTCAAGTCTCTAGGTCCACTGGTTTAGGCTGTGCGTTGTCTGTCAGTCAGTCCCGGCACTGTTTTATAAGTACAGATGGACTTTCGAAAACGTTTTTCCTTAAAAAGATCTTATCCAGGCTGACTAGGAAAATATAAATAGACAAAACCAGCACACCTACGAGATGTTAACAACGGGATGTATCTATCAACTCTGATACGTCTAATTAGTTCATCAACCATACAATAAAAAAGAATATTAGGCATTGCGAACTCGTGCAGATTCTGCCAGTATGTACTAGACATAACACTTTGTTACTTGACACAATACATTCAGAAAATGCATATAAGTCTTCGCGAACGGAGAATGGCTTCTCAACAATGACAGAGGGTACTGTTGTCAAGTATAAAGAGGGGAGAATGGAAAAGCGTGTCTAGTTGCTTTTGATAGAATATATTTTCATAGCTTCGTAATATCGTCACCCTTGTTTCCTTCAAGGGATAGGATACAATACACGTTAATTTGTAATTTTTGTTAACACTAAAGGGGTAGTCGGGTCTGAACGATACCGTTCAACTTCATTTCTCCTGCTTTAAAGACTGGTATTTCGTTGTAGACCAAAATATTACTATTACAAACATACTATTACTTAAATACTACAAACATACATTTACCCCGGAGGTGTATTAACGAAGGATATATGAAAATTCCACCCCTAAGCGGGTAAAATAGGGGTTAAAAAAATCTGAAAGTGCTAGTCACTCATAAAACGAGACTTAATAATAGTAGAACAAAGATAAGCAGAAAATAGTTCATAATAAATCAAAGCACATTACTTTTAAATCGCCTCTTAACTTACGCGAGCGGAGTTAAATGGCGGCCATTTTTCTTCAGTGCAAGCGCACAATGTATTTAGCAGGATTAATCACATCTCTTAGTGACCCAGGGCAGCATTGGAGTGCACATAAAAGGGTTGAGACATCATATTTTATACGTTCATTGGTTTAAACAGGCCTCGGACTGTGGGATCATGGATTTTAATAAAGACTTAAAGTCTCCCATATTTTCGTAGAAAGAAAAATTAAATTACGTGTAGGAATTGAACCTGCGCCCTACTGGTTCAAGTTATCAACATATCTGCCAACTGAGTGAAGGTGAACCTTAATAGCTTTGATGATTGGCACGAATATGGCTGACGGAGCCAAATTTAATTTTATAGGCTCTGCTGAGGGGTACATTGTGCAGCTGAAGAATCGTAGTTATTGGTGTAAGAAGGCTTTGGGCGGTTTTATCGCATAAGGCATTTTGCATCGAGATAATGAATAAAATATTATATCGAGATAATTATAATAAAATATTTGATAGAATATTTAATGAAGAGCTACAGCGGCTACAAAGCCGATGCTTTTCATATGTTACAATACCCATATTAACTGAAAATTTAAAATCTTCCCTTTGTACGTGGTAAAAAAAACTAACATTTGAAAGAGACTCGAATTTAAACGATCCTTAAGTTGAAACTGACTTAAAGATCGCGTTTCTTCTAGTGGCTCCATATAGTTTCAAAGAAATTTACTAATCTACCTGAAAAGATCTGCCCACTTATAGTAATAAAATAATTTATTATTTCACATACAATTCTATTTTGAAAGAACAATCCAATTATATGAGTGGGTCTTTGTCTCGTAGACAATTTGAGACAAATGTAAAAGCCATCTTAAAAAAATAATATAAGAATTACGTTAGGTTACCTCGCTGTTTAGATTTGTCAAGTAACCACAAGCTGACCCAAAATTTGGACTGACACCGCAATTATTTCAATTGGTAAAGGTAACATTAAGTTTTCCGTCAGGTAAACTTAATACTCTCTTCTGAGTGCACTGTTTACCTTTTAATCAGGATCTCAATGGTACACACGGCTACACATACAACTTCAGTATAAGCTGATATTTTGTTGTACGAAGAGCCTGTACAATGCGAGGTCAGTTCATACTGGTTTTGTATAGCTTGATGTGCAGCCGTGTGTACACTTCAAGCCGAGATCTATTCCAAACATGGGAACACTTTAGTGTACAGTAAAGTCTAGATACAGCTTGTACACTACTTGAGAGTGTTGAAAGTAAATGAATCTTTCAGTGGACAGTCCAGTACAAATGTGAACATTAATGATTTGTTTTAGACAGAGAGATATTGAAAATGCTTTTGATCTTCAATTATTGTGCTGGATTTTTCAAAGTTGAGTTGAGATCGGGTTTCTAATCAGTAGATTGGAAACTCGATCTCAACTATGAAAAAATTGGATTTATTTTAGAAAAATAATAATTTTTTGATTAATAAATAAATTTGTGATTGTTTTTTCTAATCTTTATTGATGTAATTCAATTTAAAAATGTAGTGAGCTATTAGTTGTTAGTTAGTTATGAGGCTGATTTATTCACTTTGTGGACAAAAACCTCGATAAAATAAATAGGTCTAAAAATAGAAATTGAACTTTTAATTTTATCTACGACAGAACAGAATCCCTTTATAAGATACGCTCGTTGCTCTTTGCCGCAAGCTCTCCGGCTATTAGCGACCTGAGTTACGTAATATACTCATGGGGGTAACATGTGGGGTTTAAGTCAGGTCATTGATTAAAGAGATTAATGGGATCGCCTGACTATTACGTTCATGTGGGGAGAGAAACGATATAGTGCTTAGTTTTTTTTTTATGTTACGAGGTAGGATGTCGATATGCTTTCAATTTTTTACGTGTAATTGTGTGAAAGATGGTATGGCTAGGTGAGCAAGTTTTTGTACTTTATAAGGTTTAGAACTCTCAAGGGTCTGGCTTAGTTCTACCAAAGAAGGCTGAGGCATGAAAAAAAGCAGATTTTTCATTTTATAATAGTTTGGTTCAATTTTTATGTGTTTTTTATAATAAAAGAATCTGTTGTTAGTCTACTTATCAGGTCATTTATGTTCACATGACTCGACAAAATGTATGGAAAAGTTAATTTTTTTTTTCGATTTCAGGGTTGCTCCATAGTAAAAGTTGTTCATAATGATAAGTTTAATGACCCCTTTTAAGGATGCTGGTGTTTTACAAATAACCCTGTATATATAGATTATGTACTCGTAGGTATTATCACAACAAAGTTTGCATGAAAACATAGCCGTAATCACATAAACTTGTCAGCAGTACTATGTATAAACTTCAACTACCTTAAATTCACCCTCGCCACGCCACACAAAAGAAAGAAGGCGTCATCCAAACAGCTGTATCTTCAAAATATAGAGAAATTCTACAAGTATACAGCGCTTTGTTGTACAAATTCGTTGCAACATTACAGCGGTGTTACAAACAAAGTAAAATTGCAGATAATCCCCGCGTTTTATTTCCAACCGCCTTGAATAAGGGGGTGTACTTTGTTTTAAGTGTCATTCGCAAGGGCGTTTAAAAGCGCTGCATTTGGCTAAGTCCAAACGAGTGTATATTACATGTCGCACTACTCTGGTCATACAGAAGCCTTACAATTACACGTGGGCACGTTAAGTTAGCGTTAATCGAACGTTAAAAATCAGTTCATGACTATTAACGCCTAGTTAATAATATCCATCTGACCGAATTTTCGTTGGAACATTGTCTGTCAACGCAGGAGATACTATAAATAGTAGAAAAGTGTGTGCTCATACACAGATACACTTACTATTCCCTCATTATCATTGTCCGATGGGACGGCAAACCTATACGACCTGAGAGAGATCCGGCGCAGGACCGACGGCTTTACGTGCTCTCCTAGGCACGATGCAAATGATAATTATTATTACTATTGCTACTACTACGTCACATTACTAGAGTGCTGACGTATGAATAAATATATAAACGACAAAATATTGCCATAACAGTTAAGCGACTTGCCTTTTACGCTTGGTGTCGCGGTCACGATTTCCGTTCGGGTTAAATATTTGTGTGATACAAAGATAGATATTTGACTAGGTTTTATATGTGTATTGTGAAATGATAATTATGTAACTGCACCGGGGTTTTGGAACGGACGTTTAAATTGCGCACGTGCGAACTAAGTTTTCCTGTTTAAGCTCTTTACAAATGGTGGGTGTTGTAAGTGCTGTCTGGGGAGGTGGCCGGCTGTCTATCAATGTGCAAGCGTTCGTTTCCAGAATATTCTCTACCAAGTTAGTACAGCAAGTTCGCTCTAACATTGCCTGCCCAAATTTATTGCATTACGAAAGTATTTCTGTCACATTTTATGTATACTTGTATCCCGCTCACTCAGTAGGATAAAGGCATAGATAAGAATAGTGTCCTCCCAATAAATAGTAATTAAAAAAAAAAAACTAAACTTGTAAACAAGACCTAGAGACTAATAGCCTACAAAATATACATGTTTGAATGGAATTTTGGCAAGAATTCAATTCAAATATCATTCAATTTTTCAACGGTATTTAAAGCCCTATAAGAGGCTTACTGGCGGTTTAAACTCTGACACTGGGTTATTTTTTAACTTTACTTAACTTGACGACATGATGGAGAAGCAGTTAAGCGACACCTTCTACTCTTGGTGACGGTTTGACGAATTTGAGTGATCCACAGATATTTGTTTCGATTTATTACTGCATCGTGAAATTATATATCTGTAAATCTTACCATGGGCCATGAGGCCATGATACAGCATATAATCCTTTTTTTTATGTCAAGAAAAATGCACTTTATCCGCGAGCTCGGGGATCAAGATAGTGGTTATTCAACCAATGTTATAAATTTAATGTAATTCAATGATTAATAATTGCCCTTTTTCTTTTAATTTCTTTTTTTATTGTTTTTCATAGAGTAATGTACAGTATAATAGTCTTCTTTTTATTCTTCTTATCGAATGGTTGATGAACAACCTGGTGTCAGAGTTTAAACCGCCCGTAGGCCGTATATAATAGTTATAATTAGTTAATGAATAATTTTATAATATGTTATAAATAAAAATAAAGAAAATCACAAGATTTTTTTGCGAAAAAGTAAAGTTAAGTGTTACAAAGTACGGAACATAAAACCAATAAAATAAAACGAATAAATACAACATATCGAACTAGCACAAGATGTTCTTTTGTGAGAAACTTTGTAAGTAAGTAATTCCCTCTGTACACAAAGTTTCATCGCTTTCGTCTTTATCTGTTGTATAGGGAATATTTACCATGAGAAATAGTCATAGATCACAAGGACTTGGAATTGGCGAAATTGAACGAATTTTTGCTATAAATATTTGAGCAGTTTTAGCATTATAGTGATGTGATGAAAGTAGGACGAAAAGACTGATAAATTGATTGAGGTATTTGCTTTCTGTGCCCTATAAAAAATAACTATATAAAAAAATTCCAATTTTTCTAGTGCCCAAAAGTACCTTGTATATTCCAATGTTTGTAGTGCCTTAAAACACCTTTTATATTCAAATGTTTTAGTGCTCTAAAACTACCTTGTAAATTCCAATGGTTTAAAAACCTTGTAAATGCCAATGATTGTAGTGCCCAAAAACGAAACCTTTTATATTTTTTTATTTGTAGTGCCCAAAAAACCTTGTATATTCCAATGTTTGTGGTCCCTAAAAAAGTAAAAACCCTTGTATAATACAATTTTGTAGTACCCTAAAAACACTATTCTCAACTCAACGCACTATAAAAATGCCAAAAATATTAAAGCCTTTTAAAATAATTAATCCGTCAATTTTACATTAAGGCGATGATATTATGGGTATAATATTACACGGTTGAAGTAACACAAAGTATTGGATTTCAGAATTTTCAGGGATTTTTTTTTTAAATACATTTTTTTTTATCTTTGTAGGTGAGAATGCTACAGATTATGTAAGGATATTTACTCGGAATTTCTGATAATAATTTAATCCACGAGTAAAGTAGCTGTAACAGATAGACGGGCATGATGAAACTATTTCATATTTATCGCAACGTCGCACTAAAATACCGAATCCTAAAAATGGATAAATAGAAATTTTTATTAAAAAAAAATTTGCATGTGATGCTGAAAGTTGAAAATTTTGTAGAGCAGGTTAGAACCTACTGTTTAAAGCCACCAGTCGCTCTGCTACTAAGCTATTTGTAACTTTCTTTTCGAAGATTGGCTCTTAAAATACTCTTCGGGAAACGAACCTAAAACTACGTGCCTTTCGTCCAACAAGGCAAAGCAACTTCTAGCTAATAAAATTATTCAGGTTGTTCCGTATCGCGTGTGCAATTGCCTCACGTGAGCATATAACACATGCTTCTCTAGAGGGAGCCTGTCTATCAAGCTGACACTGTAGCTTGCAGCTTCAAGAGATGGGGTGACAACAGTTTCAATTATGACGGGATTCATTTTAACCGACCGACTTGGTAAGGCCCGATTGGGATTACAATAGTTATATAGAACTTATTGACAGACGGACGGCCAATATAGTAATACATATTTTAAAATGTACATCTATTTAAGTTTGTTTTGTGTTTTAATTAGTAGCTCATTGTCAGATGACATTATTTTATTATATGGTTGTAGTAGTGATAAAGTTTATTTATTTCAAGAGGACGCGTAAATCATCATTGTTATAATATAAGTCACACAGGATTAGTTATCGTGGATTGTATCAACTATAATTAGTTTATGGCCTTGTTCTTGGAAGTCTACTGACATCCTCATTAAGATTACCTACTCGGTTTAATTCGGAAGATTCATTATTTATTATTACAAACCCAATTTTGCTAAGGTAGACCAAAAGCTCTCCTTATTCTCCTTTCACTTGAGTACCTATCCTTTGTCTAGAGTTTTTAATAAACTCATGAAGATTAAATTAGATATTATTAGAAATTGTATTTGTTATAAATATTGTTTCGGTAACCTAACCTAATAAAAATGTTGTTTTGTGCCCAAAACATGTACCGACATTTACGTACCTAATTGCTAGACCTCGTACCTAACTTAATTAAGTGTATACAGCGGTTAATTTACCACGTTATCTGTCGCCGCGAAGACTTTCTGTCAACAAAGTAATAAATTTTGAGGTTAAAGACGAGTTTTTATGGTTACATAACATCTCGCCATGTCCCTTAAGGGTATGGCAGAGATGTTTTACGTCCACATCTCGTAAATTATAAGTCCCATGTAACAGGGGAAGTGTGTTTTTTTTATGGTGTGTGGCGAAAAATATATAAAATTTATGAATGATACTTTACTTACTTGTCGTAAACTTTTTGTATGGTAGCGAGGCAGCTGAATATCTGGGTTCAGTCAACAACAAACCTCATCTTCTTCTTTCTTGACGTATAGTTAACTCTTAGTTTATTCCCGCGGCTTTGCTCTCATTCTTCTGTGTTAATATCTAAAGTTACTCTTCATTACTGCTGCGTAAAAGAAAGAAAAATCAACAAATATACAAAAACATAGAAATTTATTTTTAACTTTTTGAGGTGATAAAACGGATAAAGCTTTTACTGTCCAACAACAGACACCAGAAGAGAATATCCTTCAGTAACTCAACACCGACACACCCTACACAACGCGCCGTCTACACAGTTGTGACGGAAATATTTATCCCACATTGTGAGCACTTATCCTTATTTCTCCTTGAATTTTGTACGCAACGAATAACCACTGTTCGTTGGTAAGCCATGTATGGTAATGTAGTTTCCTCAAAAGCCTCCAAGAAGCCTCTTTTCAGGATCACGAGGATTTTCTAGATACAACGTTTTTAGATTCAAATTGTGTAGCTAAAGTGGCACTCCTGTCAAATTGTATGAATTATTCAAGGAGGGTCTTAATTTGAATGAGAGCTTTTTTTACAAAAGTATTCATGACCTACTTAGGTACCTACCCTGTGATACTTTGCGTGTGCGGTTTTTGGTGGGATGGTTTCCTAATTTGAAAATGTTTGAAGTGTGTCTTAATCCTATCAAAAGGGTGTAGAAAATATGCTGTGTGTCACTACAACTACACTTCTTTGTATCTTGTTCAAAATTATGATTTGGTGTTAAGGCCCAATTTCACCATTCGCTTCAAAAACCGAGATTAACAAAACTGAGTTCAACCCTGCGCAAATTGCAGTTCTGGATTCAGGGAAACGCTTAAACCGAGTTTAATTGAATTGATCGCGTTTGGTGTCAGTGATGAAATCGCTCTAAGCCTAACTAACGATGGAGACACTGATAAAATTTTGTCCAAAATTAAATCAAATTTCTTTGATGATTGCTTTCATTATATTTTGTACGCAGCCACTTTTTCCTCGTTTTGATCGAATCAAACTATCAATTTTTTTTTAAATAAAATCAGTGTTTGATGAATTTCTTTCTTTTTCGTACGGTTGATGAACAACCTGCATTCTTAGCCAAGTTGACTACCTACAATCGCTAACGCTATAGAAAACGAAAGAAATGTATAGGATTAGATTCTATTCGTATCTATGTTTTGACCACGTGACATAACGATAAATCCTATAGGTACATTTCTTTCGTTTTCTATAGCGTTAGCAATTGTAGATAGTCAACTTGGCCTAGCGGCTGGTCTCAGAGATTAAACCCGCCTTTGACAATAGTGTGTGAAGCCAACATCGTTTAAAAATCTCTCAGGTGTGCTATTTTCTTCGCGATGTTTTCCCTCACCATTTTAAAGTGATATATAATTTCTAAAACGCACATGAATCCGGAAATTCAGAGGTTCCTGAGTTTCAAACCTACGACCTTTCATCATATAACTAGGCTGTTACCTACTGTTTAAATTGATGATGATGACATTAAATTTGATGAATTGATCCAAGCCATGACAAAGAAATTTGATCAATGACGTAACTTCCTGTACATAATTTCCAATTTTTTCCACAATAAGTACTTAAATATTCCTTTTTGCTGTTTTTTTGGCATGTCAATAATTAATGTTTAACCCGTCTATACCGGTGGAGTACCAACTACCATAACGATGGGTATTATAATATACATATTGTGTCTCATTTGTATAATGTAACTGCATTATTTTGTCAAGCTAACAGCACATGCGGCATGTACTAAATTGTATTCTATGTTTTGTTAGTTTATCATAATTAATAATTATAATTTTGATAAAAGCACCAAAATTCAATGTTTCTAAATCAAAAACATCGTCAAAGCTTCTAAAATTTAATGAAATAATCCATCAAAAATTAATCTAAAACAAAGTTTGAAGTAATTTCAAACGTGCAGCAATCATAATAATTGGATTTCAGAACATTCAGTGCGGAAGTCCAAAGAAAGTTTGTAACAGCCGGACCAGTCCGCAGCGATGAACTAGCTGAGAGTAAATAATAACTCTGATGTAGCAAAGTCAATGTTATTCTTCTACTGTAGCTTTGAAATGAAAGTGCACGAATAGATACAGCGTAGTGCAAACAGTAATTCAATTTGGAGGACGAAAGTAGGACCAAAAAGATATCTGAACACCATTTATATGCCTTACCGAAGACTATTAACTATGTTTTGAAACTCACTTCGATACATGACAGGTTTAAACCTACACCCATGTGCTTGAAAAGCAGATCTGTAACCAATGTACTACACTGCAATCGTGTGAAGTATTAATTAATTATCACTCTCCGTGCCTCGGATAGCACATTAAGCTGTTGGCCCCGGCTGTCAATTGTAGATCTTGACAGTCGTTACGGGTAGTCAGAAGCCCGAAAGTCTGACAACCAGTCTTACCAAGGGATATCGTGTAACCCAGTATCTGGGTTGTGGAGGTCTGATAGGCAGTCGCTCCATGTAAAACACTGGCATTCAGCTGCATCCGGTAAGACTGGAAGCCGACCCCAACATAGTTGGGAAAAGGCTAGGCAGATGAGTTTCAAATGTTCTACAAATTTCTAGATAGTTAAACCCAACCTAAAACGCTGATCGCAAACCCTTATACATCCTTAACAACCACTAGATAAACAAAGCAAACTATCCTATACAAATATTATTATTCGTATCACAAACACCATGATAGTTACCTCAACAACTTCCCATAGACCTACCAACCCGTAATCCGACCGTGAACGTCGACAATTACTGACGATCCTTGTTAATTAACGGACAATTAAATATATTGTGTATCGCAATTAAAGTACAGGTAGGCAGGCTGTTTAAAATTAAATTTCCCAAATACAGATGGTACAATTGCTACAAACATTTCAGTGTAAATAGTTTTTAAAATAAAACATTCAGGATTTTTCGATCTTCTTCTTTTTATCGTGTATGAACAACCTGGTGTCAGAGTTTAAACTACCCATAGGCCTCTGACATGGCTTTACACACCATTGAAAAATCTCGCAGGTGTGCTGGTTTCATCACATGTATTCCCTCACCGTTTTAGCAACTGATAATTAATTTATAATACGCACATGACTTACGAAAAGTCAGAGGTGCGCGCCTTGGGATCGAACTCGAGACCAGTCGACGGTCATACCACTAGGCTATCCTTCATTGAATTGCGCGATTGTTATTTTAAAATGGTTGTGTAATACTATGTAAGTGTGAATGTTATCGTATCAGCGTTTTATGCGTAAAAGAGATGTACGAGTATGAGAGTTGCCGTCGCTAGTTACTGCACACTGGCCGACGCGTGCGCGAATGTGTTCTGAGGTTTCGGATACGGGAATAAATAAAACAGAACATTGGTATAAAAAACCTTTTATTTTACGAGTGAATCGAAGTAATTCCCAGGGCGAACCCGTAAGCCTAGTCAATCCTACAGTGGTGACCCCGTATTTTTCTATTAGTCAAAAGTTAAAATAAAGCTTTATAAACTTAATACAATCCAATACCACTGATTTCTGCCTAGTTATATTCTTCGATTAGACATTTCTCGTGGCCAGCAGCTACTTTTGAAACAACTACATGGAGGTGGTATTATTTATATAATAATGCAGCACTAAAAAATCACTGAAATCTCAAATAGTATTTTGTAGATATTACATTTTTTTTAAATCAGATATCTACTGAAAAAGATTTTACCTCTTTTTGGTTTTCAACTACATAAGGAAGGCAAATCGATAAAAAAAAATAAAGATTATATTGAAGAATATTGAAACTTATCGCTATTTTTGTTTTTTATTTTCCTACATGTAATACCACTGTTTACAAGCAGTTTAAGTATGATAAAATGAGTATTTAAATCCTTATTTTTCTTTATTTCCTTCATTTCAGGATGTACGGATGTAAGAATGATCAAAGTATGACGCAGCACATAGAATCAACAGTGTCTGTGAATGATCGCGTTTTGTATCTCACAACGGATATTGCCTTCTCTTTGAACGTCGCCCGATTTTTGTTCAACAGACCGTACAGAAATAATGTTTCTGAAATGTTTCTGCCAATAATTGTTGCGGAAACTGTGATTTATATAAGTCGTCTTAGAAACAGGTGTGAGAATACAAGACCACTGCTGCTCCATACATTTCAATATTTTGAGACCACCTGAAATATTTGAATCAGCTTTCAGATTTTAGAGTTGGTCCTCAGATCATAGGTACTATATTAATTAAAATACTTCATTAAAATTGGAGAATCCGGCTCGAAGGACCATTGTGTATTGCCTAATCGGGATTTTGCCTTTTAAATTAAACATTGTGGACTGTATAATCTCCACAGGTTTAATATCGTTATTACAAAAAGGTTTAAAAGAAAAAAAAATGTCTATCTGTCTATCATCAAGATAGACAAATACACATTTTTTTTCTTTTACCTATGTTTGTTCAAGGTAATCTAAACCGATTTTGATGAGACTCTCATTCTGATGTAGCTGTTTTCATAAGGAGTACCTAAGGCTAAATATAATCCTTTAAAATTATGGACATAATCTTAGTAGAGTGGCATTTTTTTTTGGCAAGAATTTGATTTTGTGAAGAATATAATATTAGGCTTTTTTGCCACCAAGATTAAAAACACCAGAATACAACTTAATTTTTCCAATATATTAGTTATAACACCACTGACCAACAGTGAAAGAAAATATCATGAATAATCATGGTCTAATAATCTGAAATCGCTAACATACAGCGAGCTAGATAAGTGATTGGTGATTAATGCTCGATCCTTCTCTAAATGAAAAGAAGCCTTTGCCCTACGGTGTCACAGTTATAGGTTTCTTTTTTTTATTTAATACTTTTTATATAAATCATAGCGGAAGGTTTAAAATAAATGATGTTTTTTTTGCGCTTAAGGGCCTTTTTCCCTTCCCTTAAAAAAAAATCTTTGAAAGAATTATGTAAGCAGATTTTTAATGATGCTGAGGATCAATTACCTTGATAAGGATTCAGTGATCAAATAAATTAGGAAGACTCTTTGGTACAGTCGGAACCATGTCAGCGATGACAGATTGATTGTCAAATTGTACTTTTTAGTATTTGATCAAGATAATTATTAATTTTATTTACTTACAACTGATTTGTCGTATGTACCACGTTGGGCGCCAATTATTGTGATCCATGGGTAGCTAAGGCTAAGCTTTCTAGCATTTCTAATTGTCATTAAGGATAATTTTGTTGTATTTAGGCTTGTTTTAAGTCCTAGTCCTTAGTTCACCCAAAAACACTACTACCACTACTTCTCTTGTGCGTACCTGGTGTCCAAAAATTTATAACTATAGCTTATAAAGCTACGCTACTGCCAGTAATTCATACACATTAGGTACGAGCGGTCTTATAACAAATGGTTATCAGTAATAGAAATCTTACTGAACCGACTGGGCTACTTGCCAAAGATTTTAATATTCAACCACTTATTCTTCTTATCAAGCACAAAAGTATCTTTTTTCCAGCTATTACGGAAAATGTAGAAAATATGGTGCCAAGTTTAATTACAATTCAAATATCTAGAAAATTACTTTGTATTGAAGTTACAATTCGACACTAACACGATTGACATAGTGGCCTTCACCTTCTGCCGGACAAGTTCTGTAATCTAACGATATTGGTTCTGGATGTTTATGTATTCTGAAATTATGTATCTGTTAATATATCCAATTAAAAGACATTACTTGCACCATATTTATATTAATTATATACTAACTACTATATGTATAATCTGTACTATGGCTTTAGGGTTTAAACCCCAAACGGTTCAAAGATATAACAACCAATAATGAAACTATAATATCTGTGATTAATTTTTTTTTTTTAAACAATTTTCAATAATTATAATATTTCTAATAAATACAAGAAGATTACAATGAATTTTGCCCTGTCTGTCTTTACCCTTGTAATGAAGCGCGGCGTTAAAAAGAGAATATTTGCCAAATTACGTACCGGCACGGACGAGGCAGGGTAGAAAAGATAGTCTTTGAATAAATTTACAGACATTGTCATTTTTCATTTCCTTTAACTGCGAATGATATCCCGCTTGACTTTTTATGGCGTTAACATTTGGCTGACATTTTTTGAGTTTATTTGTTTAGGTACTGTACGCACGACAACATCTGCAAATATACATAATATACAACTAATATCAATAAAAATATCAATAATAATAGCATAATTTGTGTTTTAATCTTAGTATGTAACTGTACAACGCATTAATTTGTTCCTGTAACTGTAATGTTGTGCATGTATATTTAAATAAATAAATAAGTTATGACGCTTTAAGACATTAATTATTCATCTCACCTTTCCACTCTTTATCGTATGATTGATGAACGACCTGGTGTTAGAGTTTAAACAGCCCCGTAGGCCTCTAACATGGATTTACACACCGTTGAAAAATCTCTCAGGTATGCTGGTCTCAGTAACCATTGTCCCAACTGACCTATCTGCAATTCTACGCGCATTGTTGAATGGATACGTTTTTCTACTACATCCATCTTAAGATGGATATAAACATGTAACATTGTACTAGCCTTTCTGTCAGCCAAGGTCTGTCCTTATATAGGTAAGGATCAAGTAAAAGTCAACACGCTAGCTAACTGCACATAACTATTTCTACCAGGTTTCCTAAGTAAAGTGTTCGGGGCAAAAAAAAATGAAATTTTATTGTATCAGGTGTTTTTAAAATTTATATGTACCTACCTATAGTTATTTAAAATAAAAAACTTTGCGGTTACACTTTGAACAAACCAAGGACTTTGAAACATTTATTTCATTTACATACAATTTATGTATCGACACAATCTGACAACCCCACAGTAAAAATAAATAAACAAAAGAAAATCGTAAAACAATCAAAGTTGGCCTACGCGACATATATTAGGCAACATGTCACAATGCGACGGGCTTGACAACCTAGAGGAAAAACTCAACCTACCGTCATCACATCACATGGGATCAAGGAATAGGAGGAAAAGAGCAAATAATAGAAATTTATTTTAAAAAAAGTATCAAAACAATGGCAACAATGTCAGTGATTTTAATTAGTGTTCCATCCATACCATCATCATCCTCCAAGCATTATTTCCAAACAGACCTGATAGCGCATACCTCTCTCTTATGCTCCCGGTACGAGCTGAGATCGAATTATTTTGTAAAGAAAGAGGTTCTCAATTCAGGAAAACCTTTGTTTTGGGGTTGGTGCTAAAGCAAAGGATGAAGTGATTTAATCTAGAACCCGTCTAACTTGTTTTTTTTTTATTTGCCACCTTAGTAGTATAATGAAAAAAGTATTTATACCAAACCAAACAAAAATAATAAACGTTCGCGTAAGTATATTGTGACCAAAACTGTCACGGGCAGACAATGAAGCGATTATAACAATCACTTGTTAATTCAAATTAGGAGCGACAAAGAACCAATTAAGTTAAGACAGACAGGCGAGCGATAAGTTGAAGTTCAAATCCTTAGGGTCAAGTCACATTAGCAGGCAAGGATTTAGAAATTGTACATTGCATATTGAACTTTATCTCCATTGCGTAATGTATAACGTCCGGATCCTAGAAGACGGTGATTCCTACAAATATTTTAAAATTTCAGAGTTTGTGAAAGTTTCTGTTTCCGTTGAAAGGATTTGGATTGAACTTAGCACACAGATAAACAATAATATTCTGGGGTCCTATTCACAAAATTGAACGTCTACGTCGACGAAACGAAAAAGAAAACAAAATTTACCAACAAAGTATCTGTTACTTATGCCTTCGGCTGTTGTTTCGTTACGAATCCATAAAAAAATCGAATAAAAGATGATTTAATGAAAAAAAAAACGTACAAACGTGCAATCCGACTTTTGAAAGAGTAGCTGGCTTAGTTTAGGAGATTCAGCTAATTAAGTGGACAAATTTTTGGACACTCATCAATTCAGTAGGACATTATCACCGAAACGCGGTTTTGTAACTCGCGAGGTGGTAATACTTACTATCCTTACGGAAATTGGAATTTTTTGCTTATTAGTTAGTTATTTTATGTATCAACAAAAAGCATTTTGTATCGCAGTATAGGTATACGTTATAAGTAGGTACTTATAACGGTTTTTTTCCTGAAATACCTTTCAAGTCAACTTGCCAACAGCATAGCTGAAACCATCATTGACACATTAATTCTTTTAACAAAAGGACCACGAACTAAAGTTCTATAATTCCCGGTCCTTTCTCCGAAGATTAGTGTCTTGGGAACTCGTCTCGAACTTTTCTCGCAAACAAGGAAACTTTCGGTCCTTTGATCCGATGTGACGTAAGAGAAGACAAATAGACATGTCGCGTTCCATTGAAGTTATGAGTTAACAGAAGATAAAGTGATTGGAAAATGGCTTTTTGACGAACAAGTTTGGACATGGTAGTGAAGTAAGTGAAGCAAAGTATCGATACTTTTTTCATTAATCGATTTGTACCGATCAAAAGTATTAATATGTGTAAAAGTATCAATTATAGTAAGTATATTGATTGATTGATTTCATCAATACAACTTTTATTCTGAAAAAAATATGACTGTTTTGAAAATATGAACTAAACAATTTTCAAAACTACACTCGAACTTCTATAAATAATTCATCAAAAATCAAAGAATGCAATGAAATAAAAATAACTATTACGAGCAAGTTTTGAACTTGCGACCTATTGGGTCCCAGTCGCTATGGTATTTGTAACACCGCCTGTGTAATCAAAATTCACTTTTTTATTCAACCTTTCATGACTTTCAGTCATGTGTCAGTCTCAGATGTAGTGCATTTGTTTCGTTTATTTTGCTAGTAAAGAAAGACTAAAAAAAATATGATACAACAAAGGTATCGATTGCCGAATATCTAGTCACAAGTGGATATTAGTAAATATTGAATCAAGATTAGTTGGATTTGTGGCTAAATTGCTTCTATTGTACTCCGATTCGATCATCTTGGTATGATAGACAATTTGCCGTAGTGTTATTAAACACTAATTTGTTATATTCGAAATTTATTTTCTTACAATAATTGAATACACTGACTTGCGCTTGTTTTTCGTTCGTTTTATTTTGGAATTAATCATGATTCAAAAGACATTTGGCGCCATAATTAGATATGACGAATATGCTTTACCAGCTTTTTTTGGGATGAAAGATACTCTATGTCCACCTGCCAACGTACGCAAAATTTTATGATAATTGGTTCAATGGTTTAAGTGTAAAAAAGTAACAAACAAACAAACATAATTTCGCATAAGGTTAGTAGGGAATTAGGAAACGATTAGAACGTTTAATTAATAAAATAATTAAAATGATATTTGCAGCCTTTCTAATTTGTACTGGCTTTGGAATCATAAGCAAGTATGGGCCAATCCCTCTCTTCCACAATATACACACTCCCTTTCCTTAATCCCCCATCACCAATTTATAATCTGACACAAAGCTGACTAATTGATAGTTCTGCAAGCAAGCGTAGCAAGCGTCTATAGGTTACAGTCACCGTTTACCATCAGGGAGGGCCATTACTATACTTTTTACCACTTTATAGAAGTATATAATAGAAAAAGTAAAATGAAAAGGTTGTACCAAAAAAATATTGCGCAGTAAACAAAAAGGTACAAAACGCTTCAATAAAGAACAATTAAGAAAGTGTCCTTTGGAGGACAATATAACAATAATTGGAACAAGGAACATGGAACAAATTTAACAAGTTGGAAAAAATAACGGGGGAATTTCAATCGCCTTGTCGTTTTATGCACTTTTTGTCTTGTACCGTTTCTAAGCAACGCCTTTTCGCCCCTCGTTTTATTAGTTTCAAGGGAGAAATGTATTATTTTTCCTCGAGAGGTTTTTTACGACATCTCCCAGTATTTCTGATATAATAATCTATGAACACGCGTCTAAGAAAATATTTTTCGTTATTTATTTGGGAGTTACTTGGTTCTGGAAAATGTCTATTTGACTGTTTACTTTGATATTCTGGAGTAAGTGTTGACTCATTACGATGATTTATAGCCTGTTCTATATTCCAGACGTTTGAAGTAGCTAAACAGGGCTGTCGATTGCCGCATAATGGTCGTAAATCTCGATGAAATCTAATTTTTTTATACTTTGTAAGAACTACTACTACTTCCAACTTATTTTAAACGTAAAAATTAAGGTATTGAATATTTGTCGTATAGGCGTCGGTAACTCTTTTTATCAAGTTATTTTTTAAATCTACCTACATATACAGAAGCCAATTTTTGTGTCGGCAACGATTAATTAAAATCAAATGTTTTTAACAAGTACCTAAACTATTTACGACTTTACTTTACTTTAAACTAGTTCAACTGTCAACTGTTAAGAGTGTCACGGAAAGATGAGTTTGCTAAACGTTGTCAGGTGTATAAAAACGGTCATAACCTTCGATCTACAAACAAAGGTACTGTTCCCGAGGAAAAAGCAATAACGTACTTGTGATAATAGATGACGCCACGTGTCTTTAGAATCGTCATTGAATTATAAATAGGTTATAATTATAATTTTTATTATAATCTCAACATATTTTCCGGTATTTATACAATATATATCTAACTCATTATAGAATAGTCCTGTAGATAAATCGATACATTTAAAAGTAACAACAACGAGCGCTAAGTAAATAAATAAATTATGTAGGTAGGTATGCATCGTCGCGTTCTTTTCTCTTGAAAGGGGAAGGACACTACCACGTATTTATTTAAAAGATCTCGACGTTGTTTACGTAGTAATATTGTAATGGAACATATATAATTATGTTCGGATAGGGGAAGTGGTAGTAAAATGTACCTAAGTGGGAAACGGCAACCGGATAGAAGGACTGTCCTTGGGTGGTATAAGACAAAAATTTCAGGGAGTGCCTAGCAGGCTAGCACTTATGCTATAAAATATGGTAGTCCTGATTGTAGTATTAAAATATACTAGCCCTAATTATTTAAATTTGCTAGCCCTGATTATTAAAATATGGTAGCCCTGATTTTTAACATGATTATGCTAAGTAACATAACATAATTATGCTGTCATTTTTATCTCAATATTATCGATTATATTTACTTTAATTTCATTCAAAACGTAATAATTTTACTCGTTGGCTGACATAATGGGAAAATTTAATACTTGTCTAGTCTACATCCTGTTCAATTTTAATTTCTAAAAATCAGCCAAAACGAATTAAGATTTAAAAGTCCTTTTATTAAAAAATTATGACTGTCAGTGATTAAGAACCTTGTATTTTAGTTTTTTGCTTCTACTCTACTACATAGTATTAACTCGTAATTGTCCCACTTTAGGGCAAAGGCCTATTCTTATTCAAAATAGGATCACGTATTATTACTACGCTAGCTTATTGCGGGTTAGCGATTAGGTACAGATTTCATGTTTTGTGTTGTGCTCTCTTTACTATTAGTCAGTGGTGGCTTTGATTAACTGAAAGCACATGTGACATTGAAAACCACTACCACGTGCATAGGCCCAACATCCTCAAGAGTAGTGCTGACTAGTTCCATAACTAGGGGGGTGCCATAGACTAAAGTGGGACGTGGCCAGAATTTGCAAATAATAGATTGGATGAGACCTTGGAAGTAGAAGGGCGAAGCTTTTGGCCAACAGTGGGACATTATATGATAAAAAAAATGGACGCAGTTGTCTATAGAAGTTCGTACCGGGATATAAAAGGCTAGTTACCTCATTGGTGCCGACCAACAAACTGTATTTTATTATTATTTTGTTTAGATTACAAACTGAACGTAGACGACTATCAGAAAATCAGAGTCACAGTGTCATAACAATCAGTGTCAGCAACGTTTGGTCTAGATTTTAAATTAGATTCTACATACAGCGTTGGCGAAGCGTACAGCCGTAACATATTTACCGAATGAGTTTAGAATGGAGATGTGAAATGCAATGTTCTCTAACTTTTGTGTACTATTGTCGCTACGAATAAAGTTGTAACCTGCTTGAAACTTCACATGATATTGAGCTAAATAACATTCAATAATGGAATCAGGCGTTACTTTGTGGAAATGCATAATATTTAAATTACGAAATAAATATTTATGTGCTTTAGAACATTTTAAAACACACGCAAACCAAACTTTTAAGATTCAAATTTTTGGCGAAAGAGAAAGCTAATAGCCGCTCTGACAACTACTATTCGTATTACGTACAATACTATGGAAATTCTCTTCAACATTTAACCATTCTAGTTAATAATTTCATTCCATTTATGGAAATGGAACTACATAAAAATAAATATTTTATAAAAAATAATTCTTTCTAAAGTCTCTTTCTAAAGTTATCAGTTAGTACGATTGGGAGTAATCTCATTTTCCCCCAACCGATTGATCTAGCTGAAATTTGCACATACGAAATCTGATAACTATTGGTATACGGAGAGAAAAATTAAACTATTTACATAAGTAGGTACTTTTTTGCATTATATAGCCTCACGCTTGTCTGGTTTGCTTTTACATTATTTAATTTTGATTAATTATATCAAAACTGTAACAAAATATATTCACAAAAATAATACAAAAGTATATCTACTTACTGAAATGAAAACTTACAGATTTTACTATTCGCAATAATATTTTAAGTACCTTCTCGTAGACACAGCATTATGGCCGCGGTCGTAAAAGAGAAAACAATCTGCAAACGAGGCGCGATTATATTTACAATTTAGGAACGATTGTTTTTATATAAATATTTAAATAGATCTAAATACCATAAAACTTAACGTGTACGTTTTAAATGATATAAAGCAGTGATATAATAGTGGTACGATCGTTGGAAGTCCAAGTTCGTAGGCTCGAAACCCAGGCACGCACTTCTGACTTTTCGGATTCATGTGCAATAAGAATTCATCAAATTTTGATCACAGAACAAAGTCATATATTGCGTAATCAGTGTTTAGCGTAACGTGCTGTCGTGATTCTGAAATGATATAGATACACACGTTGACATCAAACGATAAATCAACTTGGTTATTTTGCATAAAAGTCAATGTCAATAGCTGTGCCGCTGTTTTAGCACTCTAAAACTTTGCCCGACCAGGGATTAAACCCATCAAGGAAGCAAGGACATCACTCACTAGGAATTTTATCAAAATTACAGTTTACCATAAAACAAACGCACTTGGTTTTGTGTAATGAGCCAACGTGGTTCCGACATTAAACGGCAAACACACTGAGAGCAGACGATAAATCAAGTCGGTTGCTTTGCATAACAACCAAGGACAATGGCATTTTGTGCCGTTTTCTGTGCTCCACTGACGTGGATGAGAAATTGCATCTGTAGTCAATACGTAAGTTGTTAGCGGTATAAAAGGTGAATTTTAAGCCAACCACCCTACTTTTTTGGAAGTTTGCTTTTCAACAAAACAGTTATTATGTAAGGTATATCGTCCGATAAAGAGTCCCGTTCTGTATCTCCAAAGTTCATCATTAAATTGTGACATTATTACATTATGTAGGATCAATCGGAGAGTATATTCTATCGAACAAAAAAATAATTACGCAAATCGGCTCAGTAATCACGTAGTAATCGGTGTATAAACATAAAAAATACGCATCGAATTGGGAACCTCCTTCAACCTTCTCCAAAAGACTTTTATCATTTTAAAAACGCATGCGAAGGGAAAATGTTTGTAGAGACTAGAAGACCCCAGTTTAGGACAGTTGAATATGAAAGAAAATTTTAATAGCACGAGCATGAAATTACGAATGGCTTAGTTGGAAGAGCACCTTGTAGTTTAATCAGTAGGTTGCAGATTGAATCTTACTCGTAATCGAATTTTTCTGTTTACAATAATTTGATATTTTTATTCGTAACTAGACTTGTTAGTGATTTATATTAGCCACCAAGTCCCACCTGCATCAGTTGAAATTACGAATCTCTTTCTTAGCGCCATAAAGGTATCATATTATATAAAAAAATTGGTGATATCGTTTCTATGCCTTTTAAACAGAAAAAAACTTGGAGCACGGGATCAGCAGTGATCACACGCCTATATGGCGTTAAGAAAGAGATTCAAAATTTCAACTGATGTGGGTGGGACAGGCGTAACTTAGTTAAAGCGATGGCACGGTACACCAGAGATCGCGTGCTCGAGTTCCTCCCGAGTTTGTTGTTTTTGCTAGTTTCTGATTAAATAGGTATTTTCATTTAATGAAACTTGTGCATATAAACATAGATACATATTACATACAAACATTTGTCAGTGATTGTATTGACAGCACAAAAATATCGTAATTTAAGGTAGTCTCGCATAAAATCCGATCAGCCACGAAGATAATGTTGCATTTTTAAATTGTCAGTTCAAAGGGTGTCACAATAATACTTACTCCACGGTCTTGATTCATGCGTGACCCAAATCTTGCAAGCATTTTACGACTGACTCGAGTCCTTAGTTTAAGTACCTACGTGAAGTTTTTATATCTGTCCGCACTCACGAATAGAATAATTCATAGCTATCCATTTAAGTAAGAGTATATTTGACCTACTTTCAAAAACTCGCATACTACCACCTAATTAGCTCAATCGTAACTAAGCACCCTGCACCCTGCTCACACTTAAGGCGCAGACACTTGCTAATCTGTTATCTCGCTCGCATATTGAAGATATAAAATCAATAAAAAATATGTAGGTAGTTCTGAAAAATCGAACTTGTCCAACTTATTATTACAAATAAACAATACCTATTGCATAAAAAATAAATTCATTTAAAGCAATTTTTTAAAAACATGTTTCGATCAAGCTCAAATTTGAATAAAAAGGTTCTGAAAAACTTTCAAAAAGTCGTTTTTTCAAACTATATTACGAGCGAGATATCAGATTAGCGCGATGCGGCGCGGCGCCCTATGGCGTAGTGTGTCATTTTCCGTCAAGTACTGTCTCTTATGTAAATGTATCCAACATAACGTAGTTTGCAGTGAAGTATTATATAGGTGCTAAGTATATATACATAATATATGTGTACAGAAACAGGGCTGTCAAGTGAGGGAAGTTTGTAAAGCATAATGTTAACAAGGTCGACTCGTGAACAATTTGACGCCCTCAACAATTCCTGTTATTTAATTATGATTTGGATTTCTATGTCGTCGTAATGAAATGCAAGGTTAAATTAACATGTCTTGTTATATGTAAGATAGGATGGGTTGAAATGAGTTGTAAAATGAATTAAAAATGCGTTTTTTATACAACAAGTAGCAAAGAAGCATACGGTCCGCCAGATAATAAACGGTTACCGGAACCTATAAACGCTTGCAACAGTATTTACGCGTTACCAACCCTCTGCAAGATTATTAAAGGGGGGAAGGAGAGGGGAGATTAGAAAAGAAGGATTGTGGGATGGGAGACTGGATCTCCGGTTCTCATCAGTACTAAAACCTACAGTTATTTCACGCCGATATTCTGTATGAGGCTGGTCCATTCTTAAATGGCTACCAAAGAACACGTGTTACTCGATAAATTGTGGATCGCATACTAACTGGCTTCATTGCCACATTGATTGGCAATGCTAAGAATAGAATAGAATTACCTAAGTATAGCCAGCATTTTGGGCCCGAGTTGCTTCGACTAAATGTCCTGATTGATTTGATACTGATACTGACCTTATTATACTACTGCTGGGTAAAAAATCTTCTTATGATTTCTATGTCTTTTGATCCAGAGCCAGTGTGGATCTGTCGCCATTGATTTCGTCCGATTTACCGCGCCATCGCCATGCCATCACTTTCGTGGTCTGTCGTGTAGCCGCGCACCGCAGCCGCGCCGTCTTGCTTAGAGTTCCATTTAATGTTTATTTTAATAGTCGTGGCCGATCCACTATTTCAGCTTCGCGGCCTGTCTATAAAATAATAATTATATAGGTATGCTATGAGATATTAAATATCTATATGTATACAGCGTATAACAGAAGTCCGAAATAATACTTAAGGGCATGTATGTATATCATGATGAGAATCACCTGTGAAAATATTGAATGGAAAAGAGGCATTTTTTTTTTCATACAAAATAATTCTTTCGATTTCATTTTCTTCAATAATGACAGATTTTATTATCCTTTGCGTGCCTAGTGCTTACTGAAAGAATTTATTGACGGTAAATAACCGGATTCGTGTTTATTTACCTTTCAACTGATGCCTAGGGCCGAATTATAAAGATTTTGGTTAAAACTTTGACCGTGGTTTACTCGAGTATTGTTTGGGGTTCGGTTCCAAAACCCATGCTCAAGGATTATGTATAGGGTACCTTATACGCCCTTAATGTATTATTTCGGACTTCTGTTACACGCTATATAAAAATGAATTGATGTTCGTTAGTCTCGTTTTGCTTTTGTAAAGCTTAGGCATATGAACTCGCGAAAACATAATATACGTGATAGTGGCAATACATACTTTTGCCATAATTTCAAGCAATATAGGATGTCACACAGCTATTGTAGATATAGAATAAAATCCTTAAATGAGAGTGACGTTATTACTGGCTGTGCTGCAGTACAGTCGATATAACTAAGCGCCTTTGTAGACCTTCTAGTGAGTGAGCGGGATGCAAGTAAGCATAAATGATAGCAAGCGACGGAGACAACGATATACTCTTGTAGCGCGCTTCTTTTGAAAGTTAGCCTGATGAGTCTACAGTCTTATCTTTTTAGAACTAAAAGTGTGTACCAAACATCAGTTCAATCTGTCAACAGAAAGGGGGAAAAACATCAATTACTAAATTTTAACCAAATAAATAACAACAGCTAAATCAAACCGTTTAAAAAATTATATTTTTGAATCAAATTACTTTGATACTTGCTCATACGCATTAATGACCAGCCAAATAATTTCTCATACCCTACGGAGTAATCAGTTTCCTTGATTGCTCTACGTCGAGTATTAATTAGTGACTCATGTGGGAACGGGACCCGATCTATCTAAGTTATAACGGTAATTTATTATTCATTTAGAATTATGTTGTCTGTAGCATAGTTATCGCTCATATCAATTTTTACGGGGAATTGAGCCTTAGAGGCTTTTCATGGTTCTAAGAACCATTTAAGGATAAACGTCTTCAAGCGTGTGGTACAGTCTTGGCTTAGCCGACACTGATTTTCCTCTCAATATTTAACTATGTAATGTAAACAAGAAGCGCTTATGGCGCTGTACTTCGCGATATCGATAAAAATATCGTATAGTTGATGAATAACCTGGTGTCATAGTCTAACCAGCCCGTAGGCCTCTGACATGGCTTTACCATTAATAGTTTTTTTCCGTAAAACGGTTTTGTCACCAAAACTAAAGCTGTATACCAAATATCAGATCAATCTGTCAACAGGAAGGAGGTGAAATATCGATTACTAAATTTGAAATAAATAATAAACAGGTCGAGCTAAGTAAAACCGTTTAAAAAGTCGTTTTAGCAAGTGATAATTAATGAAATGACTAATATTATAAATCGAAAGTCAGTTTGTTAGCTTTTCTCGCCTAAACCACTGAACAAATCATCCTGAAAATTTTCATCATAGTACGTTGTCAGATGTACAAAAACGCACATAGGGTACCTTTCACTGCTTTTTTTTTGTAAGTACTTAGCTGATTCCTTGATATATATGTATACAAAAGCAGGGTTAC
Source organism: Protodeltote pygarga (assembly GCA_936450705.2). NCBI lineage: Eukaryota > Metazoa > Arthropoda > Insecta > Lepidoptera > Noctuidae > Protodeltote > Protodeltote pygarga. The sequence goes on along the minus strand of OW388255.2, from coordinate 5,112,494 downwards.
AATCAGCATTCGGTACGACTGTCTGTGAAAATATTTGCGCCATTTTATTTTCCAACACATACGTCTTCTATTTACCATCGGCAAAGTTTGACGCATAAAATAAACTATCTGTGAGTCAGATCCATTGATTCATTTTATTTTCAAGAGTGTCTATGTTTTTAGGGCACGCAAAGAGAGGGGTGGTAAACTTTTTTCTCTTTTATTTTAATTTTTTTAGACTAGATGTCATCCGTGGTTTTGTCCGCGTGAGATTGAGTTAAGTCTATGTCTATTCCTTCAATTAAATTATTACAATTTTTATAAGAATCTCTATTTTTACCATAGCCTATGTTACTTGCTGACAATGTAGCTTTCTATAAGTTATGTAGTTTTTGATAAATACATTTTCTCTTTATAATATTAGTTTCTATTTCAAGAATGAAGAGATGGATGGATTGTGTGAAGGATGATATGGCGAGAAAGGAAGTGACTACTGAGATGACGGGTGATAGAGATGTGTGGAAAAAGTATGTATGTCCTACAGCGCCGAACCCATAAATTGGGAAAAGGAGAGATGATGATGATGAATATTAGTTTCGATTTATGCAGATAGAAAACAAGCATACGGCCAGCCTGATAGTAAGCAGTTACCGTAACTTGAGTCGTGATTTATTTAGTTTGACTAACACGGTTTTCAAGACATTAATTACAAATCAAATCAGACAAAACTCATAAGACACAGAACATAAAATAATTAAAACAAACATTTTCGTAAATAAAAAAATTAAACATTTTGATTCATTTTTTTTTGTTTTTGCAGTAAGGGTGACAATAACACGCGGTAAGAAATACTGTAAGCGGTTACCGTAGCCCATGTATAAAGAATATGACCGTTGGACTGCTAAGATGTCAACTGCCGGTCGTAGTTTTGAAATCCAGGCAATTCGTGTGCGTTTTAGAAATTGATTACCAATTGCTAAAACGGTTAGAGAAAACATCGTGAAGAAACCAGCATATCTGAGATATTTTTTTAACGATGTAAAAAGCCATGCCAGAGGCTTACGGGTGGTTTAAATTCTGACAACAGCGACAACTATACGATTAAAAAAGGAAAAAAGAAAGCCTATGGACGCTTGCAACACTACGCGCATCGTATGCGCATTGCCGATAGTAATTCATACAATGAAAATATAAATTCGTCAGCAAAAATATCTCAGTCTGGGTTGTCTTCCACGTCGTTATAAATAGCGAAGTCAATACACGTGGAACGAAGGTATATTGGAACGAAGAAGCTAGTCTTGCCTCTTCTGGCGTTATATAGAAATGTATAATAACAACCTAATGTAGAATAATTCACATCACTGATTTCAGTCAGTTTGTACATAATAATAACACATTTTCATGTACGAAATATTCTACAATACATATCTTGAAAGTTATTACAAGCCTCAAGACACGGTAACGTCTTGGAATAAGTATAATACATTATTATTATAAAGATATTTTGTGGAAGTTACAAGTACCTATCGTATGAAAACATTTTTCGAGCAAAACTCCTTTGGTAAACTGTAGGTAGTATGTAGTATTATTAATATATTCCCGCGACAACGTCCGCTTTTTAAATGGTTTTATTTAGCTTACTCAGTTTTTTTTTTGGGTTCAAATTTAGTAATTGAAATTTTACCTCCTTTCTGTTCTGGGGGCTTAGCCAAGATTATTTTATTTTTTATTTTTTTATTTTATTGTTTAGGTTTACCAACAGTTGTTACAATGTTAACAGCACAGTATACATTCACAATTCTTCTTAAATCGAATTGCACAACTAATTATAGGTAAACACCGCATGCTTTAATTTTAACTACTTATGAGCTAGAAAACATAAAAAATAGGTAATTAGTTATAATTATGATTCATGAATTGTTTCGTACAAGATTCATGAAAACGAAAGAAATGTTTAGGATTTCTCGTTATGTCACGTCGTCAAAACAAACGAATATTTCTATAACGTTAGCGATTGTAGATAGTCAACTTGGCTAAGCCCCCTGTTCTGTTTGGTACATACCATTAGTTCTGATGACAATACAATGTAATATATTCAATATCATGGTAAATTCAAGATGCTAACGCCACAAAATTGTGGATTACGGGACACAGTAATTTGCGTAGTCTTACTAAAACGACTGACTAAAATTAGGTCCGACTGTGGAAAACGTAGTCCCACACTAAGGTCTTCCACAATGCATGAACATCGACACCGGAACTAATACAAAGGAAGGGGGATTATCATGGGATTATGAGAAAATTGGGCAGATGTTCTCACTGACAGTACGAAACACACCAGTACAAACTTGGCGGTGAAAACTTCATAGTATGCTCCTAGCTTTAGTCCGCACCTCAACTGTACATAATTAAAACGAATCAAAAGCATAATGAAGGAGTTAAGCTCCTCCAAGCTAATCAGGCTCTGCAGTTATTTGATATTTATACCGACTGCGAATGAAACTGCGATTCGCAGAACTAACTTTCCGGAATATTACGTTCTTTTGTTTGAAATTTGCATACATTAGTACAGTTTTAATTTTGCACTGCCTTTAGGTACCTATTTCCATAATTTCGGGATTAAAGAATAATACCCTTTTAAATTTTAATGGTTTAGCCTCGCTTTGTAGGTTAGTGTTATATACCAACTAGATATCGCGTGCGATTTCGTCCACGTGAAATTGAAATATCAAAATAATATAAGTATTATAGTTCTCTATTTTTTTTAGTAAAATTCTGCTCACGTAGGTAAATCTTTTCCCCTCAATAAAAAGGGGTGGTTTAAGTTTGATGTGACTGTGTATCTGTGTCTGTCTGTGGCATCGTAGATTCTAAACGAATGGACCGATTTTGAGAGATTATTTTAAATTATTTTTGAGCGCGAATTGATCCAAAATTATATTTAAAACATGATTCCAATTCACGAGAGATTAAAAACTTATACAAAAAATATGGAAAACACCATCCATTCCATCCCAAAACACATTAAACTATTTACCCGTAATTATTTATACCGCAATTGTTTTTTAAAATTTTACGATACTTAGCCGCTGAGTTACAAAGAGTATAAAAATGAAAAATAGCGTCGCGGCGACATAATACTTTAGGTAAAAAACATCGCTTATTTTATAAAAATGTTATATAAACGAGTACGCTTGAAAAAAGTATTCAACATGATTTATTTTTCAATTTGTCTTGCTAGTTAGTAATTTGTATTTCTTGTGATTTATATAATTTGTAGGTACGTAAAATTTTAGAATCGTGAGACGGACGTAGTTCAAACATATTATATAGATAATGGTAACTAACTTAAATGCTCTAAGTAAGTACTAACTTGATCCTACTAATATTGTAATGCAAATACCATCCTAACTGATGAGTACGGATTGAAGAGTGACATAGGGTACTTTTTATCACAGAAAATTAATTTAAACAATTAGAAGCAAAACTGCGGGGCACAAAGTCAGTCATATCAAAAACCGAAAAAAACTACAGTAACTTACATAGATAAGCGCGTGACCATTTTCTACCTTGCAGTCGTGACTGCAAGCTGATGTGAGTCTATTATGTAACGTTTTTAGAAAATATAGTATGTTCTTTTCTATCCTATGAAACGGTATTAATGCCTAAACCGTTGTTAACGAGACGATTTCGGCCTGGGTAACTCACGGTTTTAACCCGTGACTACGTTTGATTGTCAGTTATGTAAGGGAGTTTGATAACGACTGGCGCGCCGGCACAGTGCGCCGTGCCGGATAGAAACCGTTTCATTTACAAACATAAACATAATATGTAGGTATATTTTAGCATATACATATACTTTAAAACATAATTATTTAATTTTAATCTCGCTTAAACAGTTGGTTTAAACGAGCGTTGGTGTTGGTTTTACAAATAAATACTCTAGTTAGAAGACACCTTTACAATTACAATCCCTTACAGGAAAAGATGGGGCGCCTTATCTACCGGAGACCATGGTATAACCGTTTCCTATTGACTTAAAACATCGTTCGTCTTGTAATCTAATATTCCGGAAAAACAATCTAATGCGGAGAACCCAATTTCCTTCATTTTCCTTTCAAATAAGTGATTTTTCCGGCAATTTCGATATTTTTCCGCTTTGATTTATAATTAGATAAGTCATATCATCTGCCTAGCCTTTTCCCAACTATGTTGGGGTCGGCTTCCAGTCTTACCGGATGCAGCTGAATACCAGTGTTTTACATGGAGCGACTGCCATCAGACCTCCACAACCCAGATATTGGGTTACACGGTACCCCTTGGTAAGACTGGTTGTCAGACTGGGGCTTCTGACTACCCGTAACGACTGTCAAAGATCTACAATTGACAGCCGGGGCCAACAGCTTAACGTGCTATCCGAGGCACGGAGAGTGATAATTAATTTATAAAACGCACATAACTTACGAAAAGTCAGAGGTGCGCGCCTTGGGTTCGAACCCGAGACCACTGACTTGCCAGTCAACGGTCACCACCACTAGGCTATCACGACTCTCTTAATTAGATGATGATAGACGATGATAGATGATAGATGATGATAGATGATATAGATGATGATAGACTTAATTAGATAAGTATGATATTATATTCCTTTACAGAATAAAGGCACAGATCTCTTAATTAAACTGCGTTTCTTCATGTCTTACCAGATACTGGTGTAGGTACACATTTTTGATCACAAGTCATAATAATATCCTCCTGACCATATATTAAGACAAATTTAATTAATACTTAGTTACAAGTTTTCCCCTCTAAAATATTTTAATAAATCCCCCAAATATTTTTTCTTTAAGTTTAGAAGCCATTGATATTTTTTTTGGCTAGATTTCACATTACACTGAGGCCGGTATTATCATATTATGAGGAGTTGGGATCAAAAATAAGCATTCTAAATATTAAAATTTAAACAACTGTAACGATTATTATCTCAGATACAACAGAAACAACATAATGACTGTACACAGTTTAAATTAAAATATAAGTTATTAAACACAGATTAAACCTGAACTTGTAGCAACTAAGTTCTTATGTAAAGGCATGCCGACAAAGATGAGTACGAGGCAATAATCTTGTTCTAATTCCGCCATAATTCACTGAACTTAACCTTTGCCATTTGATCATCCGCGGATTAGCAAAAAGTTACGAGTAGTGAGGTGCAAACGTTGTCGATAATATCGACAACATCGTTTTTATTACCCCCAATGCAAAAAAGGGGTGTCCTAAGTTTGACGGGTCTATGTGTCTGTCTGTGGCATCGTAGTTTTCAAAACGAATGAACTAATTTTAATTTAGTATTTTTTATTTGAAAAGTAACAATCGAGAGTGTACTTTTTTTAACAAAGAGCTTTAAAAAATTACGCGTCACCGACCGACTGAAGCCGAGCATTATACTGTCACCAACCTAACCTAACCTACCACATATGAAGCGGTAGCTGATGTCCACTGTTTTAATTGCGCTAGCACGGAGACTCGCGAGATAAAGTCACAATTGGCCTTTCATCTAGGGATTGACTTAGTCAAACGCTAGTTAATCTTAAATATCGTAATACAGTGCTACAAGCGGTTCTTAAGTAACTGCAATACAGTATCTGTCCTTCTCTGTTGCTATTCAGCAGTGGACACAACATAAATCATAACCTGTGTTGTTACTGTAAAATACACCATACTAACATCCATATAGACTACATTATTATGATATAGTGGCTACCATTTGGTACTTTATGACGCCGTAATTCAGAATTAATTTTACTCTTCGTAAATGTAGTTTACCTAGTTGAAAGGTTTTGTAACGGGAATAATCCTACAACAACACTATGGTAATTTTCTACTAAGATCTACTTTCCACTCAATCCTGGACACTAGAAGGTACAAGTTGTCTTTGTCTCTCTATTTGTTTATTACTCCATCAAGACTACCAATTGAAATGACTTTGCCAGTGACTTCAATAGCATGAGTTCTGAATTTTTCATTCCCTATTTTACCTGTTTAGGGGAATTTCCAAAAAAAAATTCTTAGTGCACCTCCAGGGTAAACAAAATTATATTAAGGGAATTACCGGGCTAAAAACCACTTAGCCCAAACCATCCAGACATCTTAAACAACCTTAAACCCTCTTCGCCCAATCTGAATTCAACAGCGCAATTGCCAACAATAGGTCCTTATTATTGTATTAGTTAAACAAGTTGACCGTCCGCGTCGCAGTGACAATTTAATTTTATGAGAACTTCTTAAAAAAGTGCCTTTTTCTTTTATTGAGGTTTTATTGCTGTTCTACGATTCTATACTGCAGAGTAAAATCTGGAGTTAAGGATTTTGTGAAGCTGTTTTTATTTATTTAAGTATCAGTTAATTTCTAAAACTTTGTCGTACGAAGTTTTATGTTTTTTTTTATGATGATGACTCTAATTGTGCAAAATATAGATTTTATTATTGTTTATTTTTATGTTTAATCTAATAACAAATTATGACTTTTTACTTGAGTCACGTCTTAACATAAATTATCTTTGATCTTTGCCGTATAGCTTTACCTTGGACTACCCTTTATTCGTTTTCCATCGATATTTTCCAGTATGATATTGTTTATGACGTGTCGTGACATATCATTTTGCCTCTTCTATCTTCACTGCTTGATATTAGATTACTTTTCATGTCAGATCCACTCCATTCTTTCATTAAAAAAATATATTTTATACACTTTGGTTTGCCCTGTCTGGAGATATAGACAACGACTTTACAAACTGACATTTTGCTTGGACCGTCAATATTAACAACAAAATAATAAATAATAGATTCAAGTAATAATATGTTACCGACACGTTAAGGTCTTTAAAACTAGTAGATTATAAGTTTTAAAAAGTTGTATTTTCAGCACAACTAACAAAAAAACAAAAATGTACGAAAATAGACCTATTTAAAAAAAAATGACATAGACCAAACTATAAATAATGGTTAAATTCCCAAACATCGATATATCACATCCCTACTGTAAGAGCTTCCAGTAAGAATGTTTTCTATGTAAATTTATTGCAATACTTGGCGCACCCCGCGGGGTTGGCCGCAGTACAAACACCAGAGACTGCTTCTGATATTTAAATCAGACAATATAGAGACACTTGCTTCATTGTATGTCTCAATAGTAGTTCTACTTATTGGATGCAGATAATTTTATGTTTCTATTTTATTTAAGTGTCTTGACAAGGACAGATTTAATAATTTTTATCTACTCATCATCTGCCTAGACTTTTCCCAACTAAGTATGTTGGGGTCGGCTTCCAGTCTTACGGGATGCAGCTGAATACCAGTGTTTTACATGGAGCGACTGCTTATCAGACTTTTATCTACTAATTACTAATTTCTATATACTCCCATGCTTTAAATCCTCTATAAAAAATTCGGAAGCAGTTAGCTTATTGCCAACATTAAAACACCGAATGTCATAATAACCATTAATTATCACCCAAACGGGTGCTACAATGTTGTAAGTACTGAATTTTATTATAACACTCCTTTGTTTTTTTTTTGGATTACTTTTGAGCAAAGGGTTTCAGCAGACAGCCACATTCTTACTGCTCGATGCGTGGTATCTGTATGAATTTCAAAAAAAGAACATTGTAATTTACTACCAGAACGCCGCACGCCTTAAAAAAAAGTACATTATTCGAATCAATTTGAATCCCCGCCATTTTTCTTCGATATTTTTATCAGTGAAAGAATTATTTATTGTTATATATATAGTACCTAATTAACATATTCAAGTGAATTTTAATAATTGCACTATACAAAATGCTAATTACTACTACAATAAATAATTGTTTCATTAATACTTGGTTTATTTGTATTACTCAGTAATAGATGATATTAGGTTACTAGGACTGACTGGTTAGCAGTAGGCTGTTTCAGAATCTTTTATAGAGGATTCATATTATGGGAGTAGATAAAGTCTTGTATGCAACTGTTGATAATTAGGTATTAAAACACTCATGTGATACTATTATCACATTCGGCTTCGCCTCGTGTGATAAACCCACATTCGTGTTTTAATATCCCTTATTATACAAAAGTTGCATAAATAAAGTAAAGTCAAATCAATATCAAAGTAATATCGTAAAGTTTTATAAAATTTAAAATAGTAGGTACCATAATGACAGACTTCGCATGCATCTTTAAAAAATGTAAAAAGTTGACCAAGGAGTTTTCAATGCAATTTTTGTATAGTGTTTTTATGTTATCTGTGGTGGCGCGCATAAGGGCGCATGCGCGGTCAACTGAGTTTGGGCGCCATGTTCTTATTTATTGTGTTTGTTTGCTTCTTTATTATTGTGTTAATATCGATATAAAAACTTATTCTTAGCTAAAAAGTTCTGATAATATCAGTATTAATAAGGTAAATTTAACTCCTCCTGGATATTTGTTAGCTGTAACAAAAATGTCAAACATTTCTTACAACAAAAATCAAGAAAATTTTACTAAGGTAACTGAACTTATATTATTTGGTAAAATAATTACTTAGTTGCAGGAGTGCAGACAAAGTAGTATGAAACTAACTAGGTATTAAAATAGGTACTCGCGTTTATTATTAATCACACTCGTGTTTTAATAATCCCATTGTGACAATTTCACAAACGACTATTATTATTTATTACTTAATGTATTACATAACCTTTGACATATAAATAATCAAAGTACATAACTAATACATTAATAAACGGTTTTATTTAGCTTGCCTTGTTTGTTATTTATTTGTTTGGATCAAATTCAGTAAGTAGGTAATTAAAATTTGACCCCCTTCCTATTGACAGATTGATTTGATATTTGGTACATACTTTAAGTTCTAATGACAAAACCGTTTTACTTAAAAAAAATGTTTTACTTCTTTATGAGACATATGAGACATTGACAAATTTAATTCTATATAATTATGTATTTTCTATTTCTGTACAATATTTTTTTCCTTATTATTTACCTATTTGGTTTGATTTCCCTTCAAGCAACACGAAGCTTTAGGTTTATGTCTGGTCCACCCACTGGATCGTAGCAGGCAGCCGTGGCTGATGAGCTCAGGGGCAGTCCGTCACCCGATCAGCAACAGACCCATGATGGTACCGCGCTGTGACCCGCCCGCGGTGTTTATCAAGAAGGATTCGGTGACGATCAGGTTAGATTTTAAACTATAGCTCTCTCTTATATCTTATATAGCTCATTTTTATTATTATTGCTAAGGATCGTGAATTTGCAATTTCACATTTGATGACGTTCGTCCATTTCCTCATGTCTTCGGCTTAATGGAATGTAACATTCGTGGGTATTTCTAGTTGTTTTGACTCCTGACCACACCATCGTTTTGAAATACTACCTTAAGGCGAACTAAGAAAACTTTTAAAAGTAAAACACGATTAGATTTATCCTTCTATCAAGCGTATTACATTCATTTATGAAGCCCTTAAATAAAGATAATTTTCCTTCACAAAGCGGAATATATTTTATGCCTGCCACCTGGGACTTGAATCCAACCAAGCTAAAACGAATTAATACGAATATCAAAACTTAAATACTAAGACTAACAAAATAAACGAGAAATAAACGTTTAAATCTCGTAAAAGGATAAAACTGAAATCAAATTCAAAATGTGTCACTTGGGAATAATCCTTCGCTTTTAAAACAGACACTATCGCAAGAGCCGGTGGGACATTCTGCAATTTATTTCTTTACAAACATCGATTTCGTTCGGCGTCGCTCGTGGATTTATTTTAATTCCTGCTAAATCGGTGTTTTAGTATTGTTCTCAGCGAGACAATGGAATTACTTGCTCTTAGTATTTTTACCTATAAATTTTATTGCGTGTATATGCATTATATTATACGTTTAAATTTTATGCATTTATGCAAATTTTTTATGCATTGCATGTATATTATACGTTTAAAGATCGTTAAGTATTTGTAGAAAAGAAAACAGAAAATATCACCCACATTAATAGAAGGTACTTTTTCTTGACGTAGATCCTATTCTAGAAATAACTCTGGTGCTCTTTGCTCAGATGTTTTACGTTACACCGACAAAAATATAAAATACATTTTTCGAGACAAGTTTTTATAATGATAAAAATCAATAATTATGTAGTGTTAAATAAGTTTTCTGATTAGATTGAGTGTAATACCAACTTTGATATTTGACACAAAAACATACAAAACTACAAATTCACCAGCAAAACTATAATAAAATACACAGTGTTATTCATTTTGTACTGCATCCAAAGCACTTAACTCAGTGATAATAATGTACCTCTTTAGAATTTAAAAGAGCTACTTAAGAAATAAAAGCTTTTATAAATTACTTCATTTGTGATTGTGTATAGGACTCATCTGTTGTAGAATAGCCCTTGCCTCTGATCAGAGGAATAAAATAATGTTATTTTATATAGAATACACGAGGAGAGACACAAAAAAATTGAACTTGTTTGCTACTGATTTTCTACTGGCCTAAAACGAAGCCTTGTCATCAAAGACGATCAAAATGATTGACGGTTATATAAAAACTATATAATACACTAGATATCACGCATAATTTAAGTCCATAAGAAGTCGATTAGGTTGATTTAGTTATGTAAGACGATAAATTGATTTTCAAAGTTTATACGAGATTAGATTCATAAGCCAGTTATTATATTCCGGCGAAGTTGAGGCATTCTAGATGTGTATCTAAAATGTTTGTTGGCTCCGAGCCCGAAACTTATGCATATTTGAGTCCGAGCTAACTCAAATAATGAATCCGAATGTCGGTCAAAGTTTAGTGAGTAACAAAGGCAGACTTTTGTAGCCTGCACTTAGCGGTAGATTTCGAAGAGTTCCTGTATACTCAAGGAAACTGAAATAGAGTTAAAATAACAATCAAATGTTCGTTAAGACTCAGTGCTAAAGATAAACGTACCAAGTACCTAGCTTTCTCAAGGACGTAGCTTAGACTCCAAAATGATCGATAACTTTGTAAAAAAGTTTCTTATACCAATAAGTTTACGGTCAAGAACAGGCTGAAATTTTCTTTAAAAACAACACAGATCAACATTCCAAATAAGCGTATTGATATTTATACTATTTAGTACATTCCTACGAAGATAAAACATTGTGAGCTTGCAGTCGTCGTTGTACAACATATCTAGTTATTGAAACTATCTAACGGCACATTAGCGGGTTATTGGAGTATGTACGGCAAAACTAGCTATCTAGTGAAACGTCACGTATTCAGATTCATGTCAGATGAGCCTTGGTTTCGAACCTGAGATCGCTGACTTGCCAGTGAAGGGTCATACCCTGAATGGTAAAATGATTATATTCTGAATATACCTATTCAACCTACCTACCACTGTACCTACCATGATTGCCTTTTATTCCACACACAAATGAGACTTTCTTGAGTTTAGTCAAGAATCTAAACTAACATGGAATAAACGAATTTCCAAAAACGAATTTTTATTATCAGAAATTTCTATTTTTCACATATTTTACTTATTTTTCGAATCAGAATAAAATTTTCCAGTCGTACAAACACACCTAGTTGTACCCCCTGAAACATAATTTCTACTCTCAGCGTCCATTACATAAATTGCATTAGGTCGACAAGAAACTAAGAGAAAATATGAAAATGTGAGCAGTCAGTATGCAAAAAGGTCGATCGTTGGCTGCGACGAGATTATATTTTATTACTTTATTACCATCTACATTGTTTTATAGTGTTAGGATTCCTTAGGGTTTAGGTTTGGATATCCATTACTTTTGTTTAAATTTGTTGTTAGAAGAGTTGTGGTGACCGTTGACTGGCAAGTCAGAGGTCTCGGGTTCAAACCCAAGGCGTGCACCTCTGACTTTTTGTAAGTTATGTGCATTTTATAAATTAATTATCACTCTCCGTGCCTCGGATAGCATGTTAAGCTATTGGCCCCGGCTGTCAATTGTAGATCTTTGCGACTGCCAAAGATCTACAATTGACAGCTTTACGGTTAGTCAGAAGCCTGAATGCCTGACAACCAGTCATACCAAGGCGTATCATGTAACCCAGTATCTGGGTGGTGGAGATCTGTTAGGCAGTCGCTCCATGTAAAACACTGGTATTCAGCTGCATCCGGTAAGACTGGAAGTCGACCCCAACATAGAAAAGGCTAGGCAGATGATATTCGATTCCACACATTCAAATGTATGACCGAGCTAGGATTATCCTCTTATAGAATGTCGGTGTGAAATAACAGTATTCACACTGTTGTTTCAGTCAATCCCCCATATTTTATCTCTCCTCCCCTTCCGTAATCCTACACTGGGTTATCAGCAACATATTCTCATTCACATTCCGAAATGTTACACGTCATCGTTGTACTATCACACGTGCTGTATTCTTGTTTACCACCTTAAGTAGTATAAAATAAAACTGGCCAAGTGGTAATCAGAATTGCATACGAAGGGGAAATTGTCGAAAAAAATACACGTTTCTCGTATTACTCACTATTTAATTTTATTTTATTATTTGTTGTATTGGCAGCTATAATAATATAAACTGTAAATATATCTACATAAAACGGTTCAAGATACAGCCCTGGGACAATCGGACGGACAGCAGAGTCTGGATTGGATGTTAACATAGCTCCATGCTTCACAATGTTTAAATAGTAGACAATGGTGCTGATTCTCTTGTACATCTCGCTAAACTAATCGAGTCTAACTTTATCTCTTTCTAATAAAGAAGACCAAAAAAGGACAGCAAATCGAACTGTCAAACTAGATCTCGTCCTTGCAGTTGACGTAAAATAAGTTCATATGACATGCTGTCTAAATTTTTGTTAATACAACGCCAAAGGACTACTTTGACAGCTCTAAAAATCTTCTATCTTTTTCTAATGATTTATTAGAAAGAAAGATATGAAGTCTAAATTAGTTTATAGCGTGTGCAATAAAATTATCACCAATATCTAGTAAAATCAAAACGAGATATACAGAACCTTTATACAAATTCGGATGTATCTTGACAATTTTACAACAGCCTGTAGTTTTAGCAATATCGAGAGCAGGTTCAAGATAAAATTGATTTCAGATTTAAAATAAACTTGAGACTGCACTATTGCGACTTTATTTTTAAATATTAATCTACTTTTATGGGTACTTTGAAGATGAAAACTGGCAGTATACTTTTATTTAGACTTTTGAAAGGGTTATATAAATATATACCTACATTTTATTTTATGAATATAAGATTCTGAACACATTTTAATTTAGATTAGATTTATTCAGTGGCTGAGTGAATAGAGATGGATAAAGAGAAAATGTATTGCGTAAATCCATAATTAAATGGAAAAAGCTCGAGATTGCGAAAGCTTAGCAATGATTATTTTTATTCATTGAGTTATTGTTTGTACTGTTACGTCTATAGCCTGATTATGAAACAATAGATTTAATCAATACCTCTTTTTTAAAGATTTAATGAATACCTAAAAATAGGCAGCTTAAGAGATCAATGAATGGATAATTTTGGTGATGGGGACCAATAAATTATTTTTCATACGTAATTAAAGGGGTGTATGTACATACTATAATATTTCATACTGAACAGAGTAGTGTATCTCATATAGAAGGCTACATACTCTTATGAACTATGCAACTTATAGCAACTATACTCTGATGAACTAGTCCTGCAATGCTCACACGTGAATCGTTCAGTGAATTTATTGTAGAATCGTGTCACTTTTAATGATCACTGTGTAATATTTCATTTATCAATTTTGACGTTAATATAAATTCATTTGGCATGAGATAGCACATAAACCTGCAGCAAATCCCCAAGATCAAAAACTAAATGTTGATCTCAATCCAAACCAGGCCAACTACTAGGGCTTCATAACTACAGAGAAGCGATTACGAAACTCAGTATCGTGCGTGACGTAATAGCGTTGTTTAGAGTAAATATGTCGACGAAAATTGGGCAGTAATTCAGGTTTGTGCGCCGGGGATTGGAGGAATAGTTCCCACTATTCTGAAGGAACGAAGGGATTGCTGTGAATATTTTTATTTTATGTTGGCAGATTTAGAAGTTTAGTTGTAGTGATTTTGTGTACAGCTTGGCAAAAAGAGTTTGAGGCGGTGACAGCTGTAACTATAAATAAAAATCTTAAAAACTAAGTTGTGAGTACTAAAATAACTTAAGTAATTTATTCCATTACATTTGATGACAAACAATTCATCATAATATGTAAGTACTAAACTATTTGTAATTTGTTATGAATATTGTAGTATGAGAAGTGCGCCAGTGACGCCCCCAATTTGCTTAAATTATGTCGCTAAAAGTAAATATGGAAATATTCATAAATTCACGCATATTTTCCATGGAGATAGGCAGAAACTACAGATCGCCACCTGTTACGGTCTGTTCCTACATACTTTTTTTGCCTCGTCCACATTCATACATCTAGTCATTCACAGATATGGAACTAAGTCTCATTAATTAAAATTTGTAGTTGGGTGTAACAATCAGACATCTTACAAAACAAGCAGTGTTACGTAGTTTTGGTGATGCCATTCATGGTATGCATTGGACTGAGTTGATAGAAAAACTTTTGGTTTAAAAAAAAACTACTCCGATCGTTTAAAGAGTGGCAATTTAGTCACCTGCATCAATCACAGTTACTTGTAAATTTTAAACTTATTTTAATCAGAATTATCTAATAATGTAATATAGACCTTATAACTAAAGTCCGTAGGGTTTCAACACTCTGTTAGATAATTCTACATTTAAATAGAAACTATCTATTTTTGCATGCATTCTGTCTCCAACAAGTGCATATCTGGATTGGACGTTTTTTTTTTACCCTGATTGTACCTAGGTACATACGTTTTTTTATGTAGTTGTGATCCAAGCGTCAGAAACGAAAGTTTTGTTATTTTTTAAAATAAATTCTAATAATCATATATTTTCTACTGATCACTTCTGCCATTTATGTCTTCATTTACGTAACGTAACTTGTGTCTCAAAATCTGTAAGTTTTTACCTATATGTTAATGTAGGTACTTTAATTTATTATTTTCAGTTAGTTCTACACGTTCACGCGGCAGTGACTACGATTGTCAAAGAGTTCTCCTGTCGCAGGCTTGTCGGAATAAATTTTGTACTCATATTTAATTAATGCTTATGTTTGTTCTCTATTTTTGTATGTATATAAATTTAAAAAATAACATAAATAGACCCTAAAATTTACAACTTCATTACCAGGACTTAAAAAAATATTTTAGGTTACCGTCTGCGCTTGACAGGCGTGTTTTTGAGCCTAAACAGTTAGGATAATATCAGTTACTTAGTTGTTAAACTTCTGTTTAGAATTCGCCAGTGATGAGAATGACGAGGGTCACCTGATACTATAGTAATCTATTTATGTGGGAGATTTGGCGCGGATCGGAATTAAATTGAAGATTCGGATATCTGTAGATCCGATGGTCCGTAGATCCGCGTCTCAAACGTGATGTGTTGCTAACGTTTAATATAAATGGCACTTGTATTGAAAGTTATTTAAGTTGGGGACTTGATAACATCAAGCTTGCATTCGGGATATACATAGACAGGATATGGAAGGTGTAAAAAATTTATTCTACTATTAATTTTATCGTGTCATGAAAGCTTTGAATAGGGAGTGCACCTGTGTTTGCGCACTATAATATCTTCTGCGTCGATGGCTAATTTCCGTTGAAGAGAAAAAAAATATTTTAACCTTGGCGATCCGATCAAAATCACCTCATATTTAAATGGAATAATAATCTTAAACTTCTGCCCAATCCATAAGAAATTTGGCTGATTGATGTTAGAATTAATGTAATTCAATGTTAGACGCAATTAGTTGCTTCATCAGACACCTTTTACTTTGAAATAAGTTTGACAAGTTTCAATTAAAATTAGTTTTCGCTAATGGAGGAGACCCTTTCTTTGCTTAAATTCGATTTTGTTTTTACAATATAAAAATTATTCCTAAATTATTAATTTTGCTATTAGTTATTATGATATCGAGTGATACAATTTGCTACTTTTTACAATTAGATTATTAGAAAGTTTGAGCATTTTATTATGAATTCTATAGGCTGAACGTAATTCTGCATCCACCACCTTCTCTTTCGCGTACTTTTCACTATTCTACACTGTAATAAGTATTTACGCAGTACCTACTAAAATACAACCTTGGACGGCATTTCTACTAAAACTGACTAGTGTGGTAGGCGAAATGTTTCGCGACTTTGTTCTAGAACATATCTCGTTGTTGAGCAACATATTCCGCAAAATGTGTTTTAAGTAAGTATATCTCAGGCTTTACACTTACAACACTGTCCCTTAAGTTCTGTTAAGCCGATATCGTCCAGTAAATCCTACCCAAGAAATGTTATCATTGCCATTGATATTCGCAGCGTTTCAATCTCCTCTTATCCGAAGCTTGATCCAGATAGACTAACCTTAATACATGTATACAAAACTTGGATCGTACATACATACATAACCGTTTATTAGTAAATATGTATCTGATAAGATAACGTCAGTAGTTTTACTCTGAACTAGCTCTAGAATACAGCAAAATATAATAGTTATACTTGTGGGATTGTTAGCGTGAAGCGAGCGAGAAGTACCTACACTGCGACACTGAGACGTATGTATTTAGATGTGTGCAAGAGAAGAGAAAAAATGCATGATGGCGGCACGAGTTCATTTTTGTACATTTCTCTTGTAATGCAAATTACAAATAAATAAATGTATAGTAGATTTTTAACTTATTGTAACCCCCATCCCACATACATACCTTATGTATACCTCACAGTCAAATATAGGTATAAAATAATGATTAATCTCTCTAAAAATATATTCATATTTGGAATATAATTATAGCCTTATAACCTATCTCATTAGGAATATAGAATAGATACGACATGGTCTGTCATGTCATGTCATGATGTCCGATGTAGGGTCGAAGGCCAAAGAGCGTGTCGGAGCAAAGGAAACTGGACACTAGGACATTGCACCTCCCGACCCCGAGTGCAAATTTGAGCGGGCCTGTAAGCCCGCACTGGACGGGGCTACGAAGCGCGCGAGCAGTACCCGGCCCCGTCCGATACAGTGCGAGGAGCACGTAGGGGGAGATGTTTTTAGGGGTTGCGACACCACGTCTTCGGACGTGCAGTATGCGGTAGGTACCATTTTTTACACTCCCCGGCCACAAAAGGATGAGCGGTTTAATATACGAAGATGTATTTTCTTTCTGATATTTCTTTCTCTGTGGCATTCCTGTAAATACGTTGGGTAACAACAATAAACCTATATGGCCCATAAAGCTATATGATGTTATGAAGAGGTGGCAGGTATAAGTGTCCAAGTTCGATGCTTCGTCGATGTCCTAAAGTTAGTGGTGCTTACCTCAATGTGTGGAACCGGCAGTAACTGTTAAGTGTGCCTCTTAACTTTGAGTTTCAAAGGTTGGATATTTGAGTTTGGAACTTGGGTTATAGGGTTATCTGATGATATTTTTTTATGGATCGGTTTAATTTTTTATTTAGGGCTCATTCTTGACAGACCTTGAGTGATGGAGAGCGATAGATGAGGTCTACGATGGAAAAACTTACAAATATCATTTACAAAAAAAATATCCTGCTTATTTTAGCCTAAGCAGGAATTTTATTCAAACAAGCAGGAATTTAATCAACACTGAACATACATTATCAATAAATCAATAATAATAATATCTACAAAAAATACGCATGCAATTAATAACGACCTTCTCAAAAGACCAGACAAACATTCCAAATACAAAAAAAAAACATACTTACTTACTTAATTATCTTAATGTTCATTATAATCTAAAAGAAACATACAAATAAGTACTTAACTTAAATATATAATCCATCCAGTGAAAAACACTAATCTATACTTATAATAAATCTGTAGAGAGGCCAATTCTGTACATGAAATATATTTAAAAAATAACTATCAGGGGGTGATTAGGGATCGATACTGATGCCAAAAATGCAATCAGTAAACTTTTTGTCTGTCTGTCTGTCTGTCTGTCTGTCTGTCTGTCTGTCTGTCGGTATGTATATTCGTTATAGAAACCAAAACTACTCGACGGATTTTAACGAAATTTGGCACAATTATTCTTCATACTCCTGGGCAGGTTATAGTATACTTTTCATCACGCTACGATCAATAGGAGCAGAGCAGTGAAGGGAAATATTGGGAAAACGCACAGCCTAAACCGCTGATCGTAGAGACCTGAAACTTGGAGGGTGTGTTCTTTATATGACGTAATTATCCGATAAGAAAGGATTTTTCGAAATTCTACCTCTAAGGAGGTGAAAAATAGGGGCAAAGTTTGTATGGGACAACGGGATTCCTTGGTCCAATCTACTTCATATTTTGCATAAACATTCTTTTTCAGAATTGATGGAACACGTGTTTCGTATTTTATTAAAACTCATCGCCTAACAGGGTTAAAAAGGGGTAGAAATTTATTTTGGGGGTGATTTGCATCGAAGTTGATATCAATACTCCTTAGTGCTTTTGATTTAAACTGGCTTGGTGCAATGTAATTACCTTTTAAAATTGGAATGTCAAATATAAATCGGATTAGAATTCGAAAGGACATTGCCAATCTTTATATGGAAGTTGGACCAAGTGCTACCCAGAATGAACACATAGTACAATTTGTTCCTTAGGCCAATAGTTATCAAAATCTATCCCAGGAGTCAAGAGAAAAACAGGGTTTTGTTATGCATTTTTTATATGAAAAAAACAATCTTAAGAATTATTTTCAATGTAATTGTGAGTGTATTAATTGTACTTTTTATGTTACAATAATAATGTAATTTATCAGCAAGTGTACATTAATGAACATTAAAAAATATACATTATTTTTGACATAAATATAATCAATAAATGAAAGCATTACAAGAACAAGCATTAGGCTGAAATGTTGCTCCACAAAAATTAACTTGAATAGGAATGCAACATAACGCCACCTCACTATTTGTACTGACTACTCTCAACTACTATATTAGAATACTGGAATTGGTGCCCAATACAAGTTTAAATAAACAACGCACCAATATACATAATGGCATGGTGCAAACGAGACACAATAGAACAGCTTTTTGTGTTTTGCATGCTACGTAATATTGCCAGATGTCCCAATTTGGCGGGATATCCCGCATTTCAGCCCTACTGAAAAAAAAACCAACCCCAATTAATTAATGAGATTGATCCCAATTAAATCTGTGATTTTGAATAAAAGGGTTAGGCATATTTCCGTCCCGATTTTTCCATTCCTGTACCGCTTTTGGTGCTACAGGACAATGGTATAAAATATATTAGATGTAGATTTATGTATTTTGGAGGGAAAAACATCCCATACTCATAAATTAATGAATAATAATTATTAACAACAAAACTTTTTTTTCCTGGGACGATTTTTTTTTAAATATTTGTTTTGGATGTAAATTAATTCCACGATACCACTGGAGCTACTTTCATTCCTGGGCAGCACTTGGTCCAAACCCTGTCAATGTCCTTTAAAATTTATTTGTTCTCTTATACTGGAAAGAAAAACTTAGCAGCCTTATAAGTACCTATCTTGATTTTCCTTTGAAAATTCTTTAGAAATCTCTTAGATTATATTATTATATAATAGCGAATATTTGCAATTGCTATACCGACGATATTATTGACTGTCATTTGCCCTGTACCTAAGTCTGCTTACACAATGACGCTAAAAGTAGTGGCATCGGCTTAAAGTAGTACAATTTGTTCTTATGGGCAGTACAGTTTGTTGATTTATCATTTTTCTAGGTATCTATAATACTAATTCGATTTAAATAAATAAATTATGTTCAAAATATTCTATAGTCTACGTGAGCGAAGCCACGCGGGAAAAGCTAGTTCTAAACTAATTGCTTAATGTAATCAGTACGAATTCCATTTTCTTTGCACTAGAAACTAATTTTAACGAAATAAAACTGAAGTTATTAAGTTACTGAAACCTTTAGGTAATTCTCTAGTACAGTCACGAACAAAAATATGACGCGTACCTATTTACAATGTTATCATCCTGACCTTAATATAAATGGAGACTAGCCAACTACGCAGAAGACATTGTGGACAAGTGTAGTACCTAATCACAAACATAAGTGTACTTTCTATTCCCCAATTCTCATAATCTGAAGGGACGGTAATCCGACTTGATCGGAAACAGATCAGGCGTAGGACCGACGCGACGGCATAATAATAATAAATTTATAAAGAAAATTTACGAAAACTAGAGGTTCAAGCCTTTTGACGTGACAACGTCTTATAATTCGATGGAGCCGGCTGCACGCACGAAAAAACATGACTCATGCGGCGTTACCTCGCTCTGAGGCGTTCCAGTGACGTTGTCACGTTCAACTATCGTCAGTAAACAGACTTTACAGACAACCGATTTTTTTTACCCTTAGGATCCATGATTAGTTTATTATATTGTACATGAATAAAGACCAATATTTAGGTTGTAAAATATTTTAGATGATTTATACTCGATCCTTTTCTGTATAAGAAGACGCCCTAGCCCTGCAGAGGGACAGTTACAGGCTGGTTTATTTTATTATTTATTTATTAAAATATTTTAAGAATCATTTATTTTTCTTTACCAAAGTTATACATAATTTTGCCCGTGCCTGTACATATATTTTCTAGCCGCACTTTGTAGATTAATGTTATCAACTACTTTAAGAACTAGGTTTTGTTTTATAAGTTGAAAGAAAAATAAATGTTTATTCACAAAATAAAAGAGGGTGAAGCCTCTATAAACTGAATGGTTGGTGGACACAAGTCTCGACAAACCTAACTCTCAGTTCTGTATCCCTAGTACGAGTTAGCAACCACACGCAAATAATGTTAGTTAAAGTGACGCGACGCGACGGGTCTCTCTATTCTTTTGAGTGTGTAAAAATGAGGCAGGTATATTTCGTTTCACCAAAACTGCAAAAAGGGGTTCAGTACCTAGTTTTTTTAATCTTAGCCCAGTAAATGCTTATAAATAGTCACTAACCATAAAAAAGGCTAGGGTGTTGGCTGGAAAAATTTTACTATTTTTAATGTTCGTAATAATAGAAATAAGGTTTTAGACAAAAAAAATTGGCAAAGAAAGTAGCTAAGAAAACTTAAAAGTGGTATTTTCTATGGGATTATTAACAAAATTTAGACAAAACGACGCGGACGTCAGTATAAAGTAGTATTGACGTCCACTGACAATTTTTTCTGCAGTAAATGAATTCAAATATTTTGCAATATTTTGAGACGTTGTGGTGGCGCATAGGTTACAGACCTGCTTTGCAAGCACGTGGGTGTGGGTTCGGAACGTAGCATTACCAATGTGACTTTTTCAATGTCATAATAATTATGTACTTTCTTAAAGTACTTAAGTTAATCTGAGATACCACTGACAAACGGTGATTGAAAACATCGTGAAAAAACCTTGACTTTTTATACTTTTTATAGTCTTGTTTATATACAGCGTGTAACAGAAGTCCGAAATAATACATTAAGGGCGTATAAGGTACCCTATAAACAATCCTTGAGCATAGGTTTTGGAACCGAACCCCAAACAATACTTGAGTAAACCACGGTCAAAGTTTTCGCCAAAATCTTTTAAATACAGCCCTAGACATCAGCTGAAAGGTGAATCAACATGAATCCGGTTATTTACCTTCAATTAATTCTTTAAGTAAGCACTAGGCACGCGTAGGATAATGAAATCTGTCATTATTGAAGAAAATGAAAGCAAAAGAATTATTTTGTATGAAAAAAAAATGCCGCTTTTGCATTCAATATTTTCACAGGTGATTCTCTTCATGATATACATACATGCCCTTAAGTATTATTTCGGACTTCTGTTACACGCTGTATACAGCAGTACATTTTATTTACACAAGAATTAACATGTAAATTCCTACAACAACTTTGAGTTTCGCATCTCCGCTCGAGTTTTCCATACTTATAGATGCTTCAACATTGTTATCGAAGTTCGAACTAGCAATCTAAGTTATTTTACCGACCAGACCAACTTTCTACAGTCATCTCAAAGAAAAATTAGTCCGATCGCTGTAAAGCATCCATAGTAACTTTACTTAACTTAGACAGGAAAGAGGCGTGAGGAACTTAGTCAAGTGATAAGCTATTGAAGTTTTAATTTAAGCAGCATTTATGTATCTTCTTTATAGTATGGTTAAAAATAACCTGATTTAAACCTGGTTGAAAAATCTCTCAGGTGAGAAAACGCACATGAATCTGAAAACTCAGAGGTGCGTGCCTGGGTTTTGAACCTACGATCTTTGACTCGGGTAGTCCAACAGTCATACCATTTGATCAGAGCTTCCCAAACTTATTTATACTGTGACGTCCTTGGGAGATCTAAATTTTTTGCGGCAATTGGGCCAAAAAGTACCTACCAGTAGGTATGTAGCTCCAGGCAAGTAACATGTTATCAAAAAATCTCCAAATAACATTGTACCTAAAATTTCCTTAGATTGTAATATTATTATTTGACTGCCTCGTTGGTCTAGTGGTAGCAAGCGCGACTGCTGAGCACGAGGTTCTGGGTTCCATCCCCGGGTCGGGCAAAGTGTTATTGGGTTTTTCTATTAGGAAATTCTCAGTAGCAGCACGGAGTCTGGAATTGTGCCCGGTTAATGGCAATAGGCTCGCCCCCTATTACATGGGACTTATAACATAACCGGCGAAACGTGGGTGTACTGCACACCTCTGCCTACCCCCTCTGGGGAATACAGGCGTGAGTCTATAAAAAAAAATAAAAAAAAATTGTAATATTTGTTGTTAATTTTTGTGCGTATCTTTATAATACAGGGTTATTTGTAAAACACCAGCATCCTTAAAAGGGGTCATTAAACTCATCATTACGAACAACTTTTACTATGGGACCAATCATAAAATCGCAAAAAAAAATCAGCTATTCCATACATTTTGTTGAGTCACGTGAACATAAATGTATGGAACAGCTGATTTTTTTTATGGGGGTCAGTTTTAAAGATGCTGGTGTTTTACAAATAACCCAGTATAATAATATAATTTAAGTAATTTTTTTTTACTTTTGCCATCAGAAATAAAGGTATGTACCAAATATCAGATCTTAACGAGATATATCTTAACGAGGAGGGGGTTAAATTTGAATTACTAAATTTGAACCAAATAACCAACAGGGCAAGCTAAGTAAAACCGTTTAAAATTACTCTATTCTATTCTACAACAATATTACATAATACCAGTCTAAGAGAAGAGTTCCTTATACTGTGATAATACTGTTTTCACGCAGATATTCTGTGCGAAGATACCCCCCACTCTACCCCGGTGGAGCCAGGGTATTTAGGCTCTTCTTTCACTAAACCTGGTAAGGGCACCTCTGCCTTCTCCTATAGATATTTCAGGCATAACATATATTATCACGATAAACGCTACAACCCATTATATGAACATTCCAATCTCACAGTAATAAAATTCTCGCGCGATGAAATCCTCGCTAAAGTATTCCACGTCTCAAACTGATCGATACCATTACTTTAGTGGGATGAAGATACGCAAAGCTGTTTTCACATTTCGTCGCTTTAGATGTGACACCTCGTTTGTAAAAACCAGTTTCAAGGGGAGAAATGTGAAGTTTGCTGATATTTAAAACCTGTGATCATATTATTACTGGTTCGTATATTATGTATGACTTTTTGTCGGAATGTTGAATATGCAAGAGATGTAAGAAAGAAAGAAAAGATATTTATTCCGGACACGCACAAGTTGGTACTACACATAACTAACAATTAACAGAAACTAAAAAATACCTGTATGAGGCCAAAAAACATATTGTTCATTAACCGTACGATAAGTATTTTTTAATATTTTAAAATTATTTTTAATAAAAATAACAACATTTTACGCAGTTGTATGTTTGTAAACTAAAAACATTCTTTCAAAAATGTATCTCCACTAAAATTTTTCAGCGAAAATATTCGATGAAAATATTGACGAGAAATTCGAGTATTTTCAGACAGTGATACGTACGCGGCAAATTGAAAGTTGTGGAATTTCTTTCCGTTTCCAATATGATTATTATTAAAAGCCTTTTTTGTGTGTC
The DNA here is from genome assembly GCA_936450705.2 of Protodeltote pygarga. Taxonomy (NCBI): domain Eukaryota; kingdom Metazoa; phylum Arthropoda; class Insecta; order Lepidoptera; family Noctuidae; genus Protodeltote; species Protodeltote pygarga. The sequence goes on along the minus strand of OW388255.2, from coordinate 5,088,292 downwards.
AAAATCTAAAGTTTACCTTACCGGTTAATGGAAAAACCAAATAACCAAGGAAATTAATTCAAATGAAACAAAAAATGTATGTTAGTCGTTTGTTAAATCCAAAAACGTAAATTATTCTACCGAAAATTCAATCTTATTTTTTATATAAAATATAGATTTATAATTTTAATTATGCTACAAATAAGTTTTTTTTAAACAACATTTTTAATCCAAGCTTATCACAATATCAAAATTAAACGTATTCGAAAACTTCGTGTCCTTGCTGCTAATCGTTGAGGAGTGTCTTTGTGAGGAGACAATTTTGGCTGTAATATCAGTTAATTTTATTTTAATTATTTTAGTGTTTTGTCATCCAAACTAAACATGTAGGTATGTAAAATTTCACCATAATCGGTAAAAGATAGATCTGCTTTAAAATTTAGTTGCAAGATTTAACCCGAACATACATATACAATTATACATATACCTTTATAGTTACATACTTTGCAAGTTAATTAAACCTTGTAAAAAAGATTAGTATAATCTATGTTGTGTTAATTACTAGAGCACAATTTCGAGATTTAAGCATTTCAGGGTTGATACACACACAGTCATATTCTGATTGGCAAAACTCTTAACAGCCAGAATCTAGACTATCTGTTCGATATAAAAATTGTTAGGGGTCTATCTCTTCACCTATCTCTTGCGCGTTGCCACCTTGAGAGGGATTTTGGGTACTTATATGGGGGATATTAGAGGGGGAGACTAGCATTCTTACTAACTTGTACGAAACAAATGTATCTACATGTTCAATCTAAATCGATATTCTTAATCTGCTACTAAGCTATTTGTAACCTTGAGGTTAGGAAATGCTTATTGGCAACGCTTTTCTACTTACTAAAATTCCAACCTTTCGATATTTTTATGCTTAGTTCTTAAACAGGACTAACAACTATACTTCCAGAACTACGCAACGTTTAAGGGCTTGTACACAAAACTGCGATGCGACGTCGCATCGCAAAAACTTTCCTATAAAACGCGGCATTTGCCGTGTATTCTTTTGCGATGCGACGTCGCATCGCAGTTTTGTGTACAAGCCCTAATATCAATTTATCTAGATCGAGGACGACCCATGAGTGATTACGTTGTTTAGGGAGACATGTAGACGAATGTGCCAACTCGAAGACTGTTCAACGGGTCCCTTGCCAATTGTTACCTTCCAACTTCGGAACTCAGTTTATAGGATTTCTTTTTACGTATAATGCCTTAAAGTCTTCTCGTTTAGAAGTTATACCCCATTAGTTTGTGTATCTACGTATTTACGACGCTTCAGTTTGGTTTATGTTAGTTTCCCGTTCGGGTAAAGGGTTGAGAGTGTTGGTTAAGCTTAATAGATGGAGTTTTCGAATAGTGTGTGATAAATTAAATGTAAAAGGAGGCTAAATATGTATGTGTTGTATTGGAAATAACTTAATAACTGAAGTTAGTATTTTTTTTTTCAAAATCCGAATTTAGATTTTTTTTTGATTTTTCACCAGCTTGTAACGGTTCTACTGTAGAATAAAGGACTTTTCTGATTCGATAATGATTGAGAATTATTCACCACGGTAGCTCATTGCTTGTTGGTGACTTTAGACTGTTAAGTTCAGGGTTCCTTATGACGTTTTCTTTCATCGTTAATAAGTGGTGTTTTAGATACATGTGAAAAAATCACATTGGTACATGCCAGGTTTGAAAAGTGCAAAGCAGGTCCGTAACCAATGCCACCACGTTTTTCATTATCTTAATAATTAAATATTACCAAACCGCAGGTACTTATAATACTAAAAAAACCGTATTTATATTCTAAAGTAAACCTTTTAACGTTTCAAAATAAAAGCCTACAAGCCAACTAATGAACCTCTATATACATTTTATCTTTTTCTCTTCAACTATTATTTTTTGTTTCAACTCTCATTCAGAATTCTCTTTGTTTCAAAGTATTAATACTCTTTTGACAAAAGAAAAATGGTGATCGACTTTAACAAGTTTGGCTACAAAAAATACTAATTTCTGTTATTCTTCAGGACAATAAAGTATTATCATCAAAGTATTATGTGAGACAGAGCAATTTCTCGCAATTTTCTTAAATAATTCCATTGAAACTGGAAACCGCAAAGGATTACAAGACGTCCTCTATTATTTTTGGTCAATTGCTTGGCAATCCGATTATTGGAAAAAAAATGGAGACTGTTAACTTAGTGTCAGTTACACTGGCACGAGGCCTTTCCTCTACTTCCTTTAGCATTAACAGAAAGGGAAAATATTGATGTATTTTTTTGGTAAATATATAATCATCAGCACAAATTTTGTCCTATTGTTACAATATTTATTATGGTAGAAAATATTGATTTAAATCAAAAAGTAATAATAGTAAATAACTAACTATTTATAAACTTAGAAATATAGTAATAAGATAAACTTAATCTAAACGACTGCTTCCTGTAGACAATGTTCTCTCGCTGGATAGCTAACTTTGCCTTTGGGCAAGATACAGATTATCATTTTGGTCACGGGAATCATACCTTTTTTTTATACCTCAATCAGACGCCCTGATAAATCTTTGTAAATTTTACGGGCCCCTGACCCACACGGTCTCAGCATCTCGACATTGACCCCTCTTGTATTTATAATAATATAATTTTGACACAACTTCGCTCCCTTCCGGATATTTGCCCAGGATAAAAAAATTACGTCACTGGCATCTACGGCCACTACGGCCTCATAAAGTATCTTTATGTAAAAAAAAACACGTGGATCAGTTGCTCCGTTGCTGCATTGTCCGTTTAATATAATATTTTTAGCGCCGAAAATATTATTGTTTTAGTTCTGGTCTATTCTATCTATTTTATTTTCTTACTAAAAATAAATCCACCTACTCACACTACCCACGTTAGTAAATTAATCTAGTAGGTAATTTCTTTTCCTCCTATAAATAGACCGATTCAATACTGCTACACAACAAATCATTTCTATTTCATTCAATTACGTGTTTTCTATAAATGTTAGAAAACATGAGATTCAGAAAATACATTTGGATTCTATTCTGTCAAACTAAGCCAAACAAGGTAAGCACATTATACGGATTGGCATATCCTCGTGAGTTTAGTTCTAGAATTCGTTCTTAAGTTTTTTTAAAATTTAAATCTTTGAAACCATTTTCTCGTGATAAAAGTCATATACAGTTATCGTTTGAATTTACATGTTGGTTTAAGTATTCCGTACCAAATTTGAAATAACTATAAATTTTAAAATTTTAAAGCAAGTTACCTTTCATATAAAAACAACTAAATCAAAATAGCTCTATTCGTTTAGGAGCTACGATGCCACGTCGTGCTACGAAGCACACACGACACGACAAACTTATAACACCCCTCTTTTTGCGTCGGGGATTAAAAACTTAACACTTATGAACCTTACTTCGGTGTCTGTCCTATCTGACGAGATATTCTCTAAAACAATTTGATCAAAATAATTATTTTCTTTATCGACGCTACACTATTTTTTACCTTTAAAAAACATATTTCTATAACATAACACTCGATCAATAAATTGAGGCTAAGGCTCAATTTCTGTGCAAAATTGCGCCTCAATATAAATCTGTAGCCACAGTTAAACTTCAGAATTATTTCGCCTTTTTTAAAATTAAAACAATCCTTCTACAATTACACACTTACAGCTACACAAAGATCTTTTCTCACTATTCAAGGTGAGATTATACATTATATTTTAGATTATATATCAAACTTCATCACTCTGTTCATGGCTAAGAAGCTGGTGATGCTGCGGTACCGTGGTGATTGACACTGAGTCATCGCAGAGTTGTTAGCTTCTCTGTGTTCTACAGGTTACACTTCGGGAAGTGTGCGGATGAATTTTACCAACTCATACCCGCAGCTCCTTTTTTTTTTACCGAACATCGCGACGCACAGCTAGATATCATAGCTCTCTCTCTCTCTCTCTCTTCTGTTAGGACCAAGGATTCGCTTCTACCTTTCTCATGCGTACAGCTAAAGAGTGGAATAAAAAACCTTTCGGCGTCTGTATTCCCGGAACATTATAATTTAGGGATCTTCAAATCAAGAGTGAATAGGCATCTCTACGGCAGGTGTGCTTCGTCGTAGACCACAAAGTTGCTTACCATAAGGTGGGTTTGTGGTCAAACACAAGCCTTTGAGAAAAAAAATTACCATTCGGTCAGTTTGTAGACTCGTAACATTTCATTTCAAGCGTCTTTGAAGGACGTAAATCAGTGAACTCCGGTGTTGATAGTTAAAGACTATAAATAACAATCAAATAAATTAAAAGGTATCACTTAAAATGAACAATTTAATTTACAAATAAACAATCAAGCCGCAGGTAATGAATGAGGTATAATTACAATTAAACTAATTTGTAAAATAATACACAACAATTCCGAATTTTTTTCTGCATAATATATAAAACTGATTCATCACTTTAAATTCTGCTGTTTAATGGCCTTTTTTGAATATATTAATTGGGCTATCAACTTTTTTTGTATTCAATTTTAACCACTTAGGAGCAGAATTTTTTATTTCTTTCTTTAGTGCACCTCAAGAGTACTCAAAGAAAATTTCCTCTAAACAAGTGTCTTTTGACCAGGATGGTCTAAGATAACATTATAATAATTATACATTATTATAATTGTAAGGTCTAACTTTAATATTTTATGATGCTTGATATAAAAAAGCTTATTAAATTGTGTAACGTTTTTGTTTATAACTTTTCTAAAATTATTTAAGTAAATAGCTGGTGTTTTTTAGTTTTTCTTTTTTCAATAAATTAACGTCGAATTTCAACCACTTCACTGGACCACTAAAATATTGAATTGAACTCTGTAATCGTAAGTTTCATCCCAACGAATAATCAGCCAACACTTTTTACAAGCATTCGCTAAAAACCGACTCCAACACCCAAATATTATCTCAGCAAAAACCAGAATCCCTTTTGGCACAGACTGTTCTGGCGGGGACTTCCTAATTGAAATGATTAATATCTCCTTGGACGTGCCCGAATGAGTAGCTAATTATAAATAATGAATGGGTGACGTCACAATGAGGTAGAATGGACGGTGAGCCAACGGTTGGTAGTGATTTAGAAATGTTTTGTAAATTTTGTTGGTAAAGGTATGTAAAAAATTGTATCAAACTTATGTTCAAAGTTTTTCCCTCTTTTTGAGTATAGGTTAAAAAAGCTAGCATAAAAGAAATCTGGGGTGGTAGAGCCGTGCCGATTTCAGCACTAATGGACCGGCTACACAGGGGTAGTACCACCCTTTCACAGAATATCGGCGTCAAATAACAGTATTCGCACTGTCGTGTTTCGTACGGTCACATAATATATAATATTTCGCATTTATCATAGGACCATATATCTATGTAATGTTGTAGGACCATTTCGGCTTACACTCGGGTTGGTCTACTCGTGATTAAACCCGAAATAATTATAATAAAGATCTTTTAAAACAACCAAAATAAAACACACACACTTTTTTATTTAATCTTCAACATAAAACGGTGTTCTATAACTTTTAAGCCACTCAGACAATGAAAAATGTTATACATAAAGTAGGAGCGCCATGTTGCCACAGGAGCACAAATACGTAACAGCAACAAGAATTTGTTAGCATTTCCACGCGTTCAGTTTTATATGAAACCGAAACAGAGTTTTTATAGCCAGCTGTTATTTTGTAGGAACAGTCGCGTTCCGATTATGTTTACCAATTTTAAACTCAGTTCCATTTCACGCAGTGCTCAATAGTCTAAATTTAATGTCTATTATTTATTTTTTTAATAATAGCACCGTATAACATTTTTCATTCTTTATCATTAAGTTTTTCTTTCTTTTATCAAGAAGAGCAAAAAGGCTTATATTTACTGTTATTATTATTTATTTACATTTTTATTTAAAGAAAAAATCTAAGTTAGCGTAATATTAGTGAATGAAAGATGAGTCTTTATTTGCCTCAAACATTGTATAAAGGAGTTACAATCTGACTTTAACATAATGTCCGTAATATTTAGCTAAACAGAATCAATTGCATGTAAAATAATTAAAAATCAAGATCAATCATCAAAGATATGAAAAATCTATCATCAATCGAAACTTACTTGTAACTTATCTGTCATTAACCTATCAGGTCTTTTGTAATCAAGTTCTAACACATCTCATTCAAAGTTAAAAGAGAAAAGACCCACATTGCCGGAGGCGAGGCTTGCTAACATTTGCAATTTAAAGCAAGATGAAGAAAACGGTAAAAACTCAATTCCATTTTACACTGACAGATGAGATTTGTAACTTTATTTAACCCACCGACTGCTTCCTTGTTCCCAGGAAGAGGTTTTAGATTCGATTTCTGGTGTGACAATATGTTGCAAAAGTGCTAAATGCATTGGAGCAATGTTGCAGATACAACAAAGAAGAACTGATTGAACACTTGTATTATACCTACATGAATTTTGTCGGTTATATATACCATATTACATACCATAATTTATTTAAATATACGTACATAGGTATAGTGTTATCAGCTCATTTGTTCAAAATATAGAGTCTTAAATGAAAAATTAGCAGACGGAAAAATCGAGACGCAGGAAATATGGTTAGGTCATAACATGGTTGAAATCCTGATATTAAAAATCTCAAACTTTATTGATTTTTTGAGTAGGTACCCACTACCCCAAATTGGCAGCTTTGTTGAAAAAACAGGAGTATAGGCGCCCTGTTTAGGGTCCAGGTGACGTGTTCGGAGAGGGCTGAAAAGCGAAACATCCGGCAACACTGTGTGTGGCTCATCAAATTCACGGCTTGAAACTGATACTTTGTGCCGAAAGCATGTCGATGCAAATGTGCTCTAGTGCGGTCAAGCCAACTCTATGAATAAAAATAAAAACTATCCAAACCATCCTACATCCATGCCTATCCTACTCGTACTAAATAATTATTTAATTAGCGACTGGTCCATTTTTTATACTGTGATATCTAGTCATCCATCCTCATTTGTCACAAGCCTTTCCGACCGCTAAAGAAATCTAGTGCCAAACCTAAACATTTGTAAAGTGTCCCCAATTCGCAGCGCGTTAAGTCATGACGCGATTTGGGTGGCTTAAGGCTTAAAAAGGGCTTCCCTAAGCTTAGTTAAAAGTGGCTTAGTAAATTATTTATAGGACCTGGTGCGACCGTTCGGTGGATATTTATAGCGTCATTCTTCAAAAGAAGCTCGCAATGTTTTTGTCATATTTTAATGCTAAATATAAAACAATTTTACTCTGTGAAATTTAATCATTTGACGAGATTATTTCTAAGAAAATTCTCTATTCAGACAAATAAACAGCTAGACAATCTCTAAGAAACATAAATTACATTTCTGTATTACTTTTCTTTGAACCGAACACAAGATTTGAATCTTGTGTTCACGGATGTTTATTACCACTCGCTAAAACCGGTGAGAGTAGATCATGAAAAAACTAGTACACCTGAAACATTTTTCGAAGATATATTATATAACCATGTCAAAGGCCGACATGCGGCTTAAACTCAGACATCAGGCTGTACATCAAGCATACGATAAAATAAAGCTTGTCATTGCGCCGCACAAAAAACGGGTTTATCTTCTATAATATATTATATAAATATTTTTTTTTACGTAAAACGGTTTTGTCATCAAAACTAAAGCTGTGCACCAAATATCAGATCAATCTGTCAACAGGAAGGGTGTGAAATATCGATTACTAAATATGAACCAAATAATAAACAGTTCAAGCTAAGTAAAACCATTTAAAGACAAAAGAGTCAAAGTATAAATAGATCGCATTATAATTAAAGAGTAATAAACATAATTTTCCAATACCTGCCAACTGTTATCTTTGACATGCGGCCTATTCTACTTACCCCAAAGCTCTTGAGAACAAAATGTCACTGTCGTGAATTGTTTAACACAAGAATTACAGGTAAACCAAGGATTAATTCGGCAAATCTTCTTGTTCTTGCATGTTTGAGTTTTGCTTGAGCCTTTTTGTGTCTGATTTAGAATTACCGCACCTCTATTTGAACGAAGACTTTAGTATAATGAGGATTTGATTGCTATTGATGATATAAGATTGGATTTCTGGTGCGGCTCGGTCTGAATTTCCATTTGTAACAACATTTTTAGTATTATTCACATTACTTCTTTAGATCGAAATCTCGTTGACATAAAAAAAGATCTATTTTTGTCCCTTAATTTAGTTTTCCTGGAAAATATATTTATTTTGATATTAAATACATTTGACTTGGAAATTTCAAGGAAGGGAATATACTGTTTTATATTATCCCTGCACTGTTTGACATTTTAATATGTGGCGTACGTAACAGTCATTTTTATCACAATTTTTTGGGAACCAAATTTTTCTCCTGACTGAGAAAAAATCTTGGCAGAAAACAACATCATAGCTCAACCAGGCTATCGTTACACTTCTGAAACTTACTAGACAAACTATCTATAAATAGGAATGAATGAATTTAACGACAAAACCCAAAAGTTATCGCCTAAAGGTCAGCGCAGATCGAGAGATCCTAAGGCTGAGGCTACATTAGTCAGCGAAGAGAACTTCGACACATAAGCGAAGCCTTTGAACATCGAGAAATGAGACACGAAAATAAGTCAATTGTTACACGTCGCCGGCGTCCTTGTGGTAAATGAAAAGTCAAAATAAATAACTTTATATGCGTGAACAGTATCCTGGCCTCTCCTGATTCCGACGATGCAAAAAAATTATATAGTATAGTTAGTTTAGGAATTAGTAGTAAGGTAGTTTAGTTGTTTTTATTATTTTGTTTTTGTAAGGGTGAGTATTTGAGAGTGTCACGATGAGGGTGGCATTTTTTTTTTTTTAAACCCTCTATAATTAATAAAGAATAAAAAAAAAACTTTATATGCGTGTATGACTTTACTTTTAGCGAATTTCAATAGCGATTTTTGATTTGTTTATGCGATAGGAACTATATACCTAACCAACATAATATTAGCGAAATTGTAATTAATCAAAATCGCTGAAATCGTGTGCAATTTAGCCATACCATGTTTATCTGATTTTGCTTTTCAAGCCGCATCGCAAATTGTGGTCTAATGTAAACATTGTCACATTTTATTATTCGGCAAATTGCTCTGCGCTCCTTCAGTCTGTGCTGACTGACCCTAACTTTCCTAAATTGCAAAACAAGTTTTAACCCTACAATATTCTTGCAAACTTCACCGCTAAACTAAAAACTTACTATATCCCCGATAACCGGCTCCAATCCGCTTCAAAACGGTTCAAAGTTACCCAGACCAGTTCAAACTTGTATTAGCCAAGTTCATTTCACGGAACTATGGGCGGAGTATAAATTTTTCATAAAACTGACGTCAGAATTAAGTGGTTCCCGTACTTTTTGATGAGGGTGGGCAACTTGCTTGGGAGTTCCTAATTTATCTGAAAAACGTCTGGACCCAACTCAATGTTATGCGCAAATTTTGAGTTTGAATTGGGTTCACTTATGTTTTTTTATTGTGATTAAGCTGCATTGAGGAAAAAGAATTTACTTTTTTTTTGTGCAGATAAAATGACTGCCTTAAAGGTCAATTCAAAACAAAGGGTTCTTTTATTAAAAACTGTTATTCATTGAGCCATTTTCTGTTCTAATAGTCACATAAAATGTAATAATGGTTAATCTAATTTTAATTTATTTTTAAACACCTGAGAAGCATTATCTTGACATTTTTTTGAGGAAAGAAAAATTCAATTACCGTCTATTATCTTCACAACGCAAAATTGTTTTCATCACACTGAAAAATAGTGACAAAATTTTCTCGTTGTCAAAAGTCATTCATGCCCAATAATACCGTACCTACCGTAGTAATTAACTCATATTATATAGTAATTGAAGATAAACATTGGCTGACCTGGAAGTCATTAAATTTAATAGACTCCGGACCTAGGTTGGCCGAAGCAAAGAAAAAGTTCTTATACTCTACAAACCATTGTGATGGAACACTGGCTGGTACGGCCTGCTGGCTGGCATAGCGAGATGACTTATATGTGGCTCATGGCTGGTATGACCAGCTAATTGACAAACTTTCCGGCCATTCCGACTCGGCACAGGCTACGACGAGGGATTACAGTTTCAAAGCACAGTATTCACAAAACTAACATTATGAAACAAGCACAGCTGTTCCTATTACAAAAGTGTCATAACTAGCGAGCCAACATTTTCTTTATTAAGAGTGTGAAATATTAGCTATCAAATAAAGAATATGAACATTCAATTATATTAAATAAGGCGATGGTAGGCGCTGTAACTTATAAAAGTACAAGGGAAACTCAACCTTACTGTTAAAAAATAGGGTTCATTATTGTTTTTGAACGTGAACCGTGAACCAGCCACGATAGGGACGGACGGGCACTCGAGGTGTAATTCCGACCGTTAATTATTTTTGTATTCTTTGACAAAACAAACAAAATTTAAAAATGTTCGTTACTAAATATTGTATTTTATAAAGCGGATTTTATTAATGTTATAATTTGGCGTTGTTATAAAAACGCAACACATTGCACAGTAAAATAATCATTGCATATTTTGGCAGAAATTTTACATGACATTTATTCATGTTTTTTTCTGTAAACGACTTGTGTAAGCTCGTAAAGATTTTAATTAATCAATTTTGTTTAAAAGCCTAAAAATATTAATATTGTCATAAGGAAGAAAAGAAAATTTACCTCCATTTTTTACTGAATATCGATTTTTGTCAGACTTTGAACAAATAAATGAAAAGATTCGATTTAAATTGCTTAACGGCAAGACCATAGAAAAGGTTTTAAGTTGATGTCAACTACATATACCTAGGTCAAAGGTGTATGCTATTAAGACCTTTGTTGATATAAAATATATGTAATATAATTTGCTAGCCAATAGTCTGCTTAGTGCCGTAGCTTCAAAAGGTATTATGTTTTTTGCCTTAATAAAAGAAAGAATTTAAAAAATGACGAACTCTTTGTATAGCCCGACTGTACAATATAAGCTGGAACAAAACTACTAATCCGATACTAGGATAGCAGGTCGATTAGAGCGGTACAATCGTACAAAGAGAACTATAGAAATACATGCGGATATGGATTGTCCCTATTTTGTGACTAGTGATGTCGATAGTGATTTCAAAGTTCAATATTTTATTTTTGCTAACGTTTGTAGTTTTATTAGAAGACCTAAGTATGTCTAGAACTTAACTATGATTTAGTAGATTCATGGTTTGATAGATTAAGTGTCTTCAAGTTAAAAAAAAAGCTTTGTCGGCCGCTACGTCATCAAAATGTAGGTTATATTATTCAAGGATAGTCTTTAAAAGATAGATCTTTTAGTTAAAAAATGTTTAGGTTAGGTTCAGTAGTTCCGTAGATTACTTCATATCTAATTTTTACTTCTTAGTAAAATCTTTGTTGATTTTGTCAGCAAAACCCTAAACTGAAAGAAGTAAGACTACTTTTGTCTCTATTATCCTTACTAATATTATGAATAAGGTCATGAGCGGTTCACATCGAGGTTCAAAAGACCCCTTTAAAAAAGAGCACTGGGGCAATTCGCACCGCCGTGGTGCGAAACCCAAATACACCCGAAAAAACTAGCCTTAAATAAATAGCCGACCAATTTATAAAATATTCAGTAAACATCGTTCACAATGTAGCTTGCTCCTGTAATACATTGGACTGATATTACGCTACATTGATTGATGGTCGGAAATATATTTAGGTTACTGTTAGCTATGTTTACCATGTGCTGATGTGCTTCATGGACTAAAAATTACAGCTACGACCAATTTTTCATCCCGTCAAATAATTGGACAATTTGACAGCAAATAAAGAAAATGAAAATTCAAATCTTTATAGATTATAAAATTTACAGATTTCAATCTTATAAAGATTATTATCTGCACATTACTGTTCATTGCTATTATTATCATATCTGGACATAAAAGATTTAATTGCCGTTTTTATTAAATTTAATTTGCCGTGTGGTTTCCGGCCTTAGAATAGAATCTCCCCTACTCGTCTCGCGGCTGTCGTAAGAAGCGACAAAGTGAAAGATCCGGAGGATGGGCAGCAGCATCCTTCTATGTAACAGCAATCTTCTGCTACTGCGAACACCAACCCACTTGCCCAGCGAGTGAGCAAGCGTGGTGATTGATGCTTGATCCTTCTCTGTAAACGAAGAGGCCGTTGTCAGACAAGATGGTTTATTTTTTATTTATTTTGGTGATAGTGCATGGCTCTAATTCTCGAACTAGTGCTTGAAGTAATTCGCGTACACAATTCTACTACCTATCTTTATTTTGAGAAAAATAAATATGACTAGATATAAGTGGTAGATCCAAAAACAAAGTTTGGAAATAATAAAGATAAGAGGACTATCCTAGATGAGTAAAGTAATCAACTTTATTCCTTCTAAATTAGATTATGGCAGTGAATATTCGCTGACTTTTTTTCCAAGCTATGCTTTTCAAACCCTGATAAACCCAATTTAAACGCGAAAAACTCCATTAACAGCCCTTCAGATGACTTATATTTTTCATATTCGTAGATATATTAGGATGGAATATGGAAATTGAGTGCGAATATCTTTCACGGAGTCGTATGAAGGTGGTAAAGTAAATTTAGAAAAAAAATGAGATTGGGGAAATTTTAATCTACTGTTATTATTGAAGAAGGCTGGGTTTTAAACGTTTTTCAAAAGGTGCTTTAACAACTTGTACTTGAGTTTAAATTAGATCGGTCGATAGGACGCCTACGGCGTGCGGCGCGGCTACTCAATGATATTTTCCACTCCGTCTCGTTTATGGGGCTTTGACAGGTTAGGAATAATTTAGATCTTATTTATGTTTATATTTTTGTATTACCTAAGGGTGAAATTTAAATTCGCAAAAAAAAAACAGCTGTTCCATATATTTTGTTGACCAAATATGTGACCATAAATATATAAATCAGCAGATTTTTTTCCCGATTTCAGGGTATGTCTCATAATAAAAGTTGTACATAATGATGAGTTCAATGACCTCTTTTAAGGATGCTGATTTCAATTTCACGCTGATTTCAATATAAAAGTAAACTTATAGGTACTATCGACTTAAAATAAACCCATTACTCCATTTCCATAACACTCAAATTCATTTTCTGGTCTTTCTGGTCTTTAATCATCAAAAAAGCACTAAAAAGCCAAAATTCTCAAAAAAAATACCACATAATAATAGCAAATCAGTTTAACTATCAGGTAATATGCGGTTAATATTATTTGCATCGCATTGCGACAGTTTTAGTGTTAATTAGTGGTCAATTCATCGTTAATGAATGTCATTCAAACATTATCTCGATTGACTTGGATATTCAAGCTATGTGAGAAGGATGGATTAGTGTTGTTACTACAAGACTACAGCTTTTGGACTGTCACAGTTGTGCCAGTCAGTCAGTACCCCCCAACGGCTCTGTAACTGTTGAAAATATAATATATAATTTTTTACTAGCCTCGACCAACGGCTTCGACCGCGTGGTATCTTGATATATCGTAGCCTATGTGTAATTCTGAAGAATCAGCTATATTACTGAAGTGTTTCATTACAATCTGTTCAATAGTTTTTACGTGAAAGAACAACAAACATCCATACATCCTCATATCCTCACATCCTCTTTTTTCTCATATTTATTTATAATAGTAGCCTTCGCCCGCGGTTCCCCCGCGAAACACTTTTTTCCTAATAAAATACGAATTGAACTTACTTTAGGTTCGTCAAAATCCACTGAAGTATGTTAATCCGTTAAGTTTAAGTTTTTGTTACTTAAGTATTTTGTAGGATTTTCCAAAAGGAAATTATCTTTTATCCTATATTAATCTCAGCACAAAACATTCCACAATTTCTGATACGACACAACCCCGATACGAAACGACCAGATTACTTATCTGCATGCTATTTCGTCGACCCACAAAACACCGAATATCCCATCATTTTGCAATCGCATTCACGCAACACTATTCGGGCCTTGTTTCATTTGGGCCACAAAATGGCCGCGGTCCACCAGTGTCCCACAAATACGAACAATGGATGCATTAGCACAATTTTTTCTTCTCGCAGAAAATAATGGATATTCCGAAGTATTCCGTGGAATTTCGAGGTATTTCGATTGGCTGGGGACGTTTCAAAGCAGTTGTTTGTCAGAGTAAGCAACCTTTTGTCATGGATTTTGTCTTGACATGAATAAACTTCGATGGCTGAGTAAGTAATTTGGAGTACAATAAGGAGTAATGGATTTGTCAAAAACAGATGTGGGGGAAGAATACTGAGGAATATAATTCGATTTGTAAAACAAGAGGAGGAACGCTTTGTTTGAATAAGATAATAGTTACAATTCCAAATAGTTGAATAATTTTATTTATTTATTTACCTAACCTGACGAACTAATCGAGCTGTGAAAGCCTAGTGGTATGTCACCGCTGACTGGCGAGTCAGAGGTCTCAAGTTCAAATTCAAGGCGCACCTCTGACATTTCGAAATGTATGTGCGTATTATAAATTTATTATCATTTGCTCCGTGCCTCGAAGAGCACGTAAACCCGTTAGGCATGCGCCAGGGGAATAGAGAGTGCATCTGTGTTAGCGCACACACTTGTGCATTATAAATATCTCCTGCGTATATGCCTAATCTCCATCGAGATTGGCCGCTGTAACCGAAATTCAGTAACAATAATTAATTTTCCATGCTCTTAAAAATTATTATCAACATATTTTTTGATACGCCTCAAGCTTTCAATGTTGACAAAATTCCCAAATCTAAAATTACATTTTTGTATCAAAATAATACAGCTTTAGTAATTCAACATTCAATCTAAAATCAAATCAATCGGTCCTATCGCCAATCGCATTGATTTTAAATTCATTCGACCGAACTGATGTTGTATGAATAGGCTATTCGTTTTCTGGCTATCCTCTCAATGTTTCAAACTTATATCACTTTATTCTATCTCACACCACTCTATTTATAGATTTTCCAGAGCAACACGGTTGACGTTGGGTTAGAGGCAGAGGGTATATGTTGGTATTTGGTTCTCATTAATATAATTAAAACACACCTATATAAAACTTTTGTAGTTCACATAAGTTCTGTAGTTCATATGAAATGCTTGTCTAAAATTTCGTAGTTATTATAGGTATTATTATTATGTTGTAGATATCTTTTATATCTTTATATTTATTTGTGGGTCTATCTGTTTGTTACCCAAAAAAAATAAATATCTAATCTTAATATGGATTACAAAAATATATTTTGTACTTTGTGGTATTTTTTCCGGATACGACAAAATTGCTTGGCGGCAAGAATTTGTCCGGTGGGTGGTAATCCGCGACGGCCGAAGCCGAACCAGAAGAATATCTTCAATAAAAGCAACACTTAGCTCAAAAGGCCAATTCATTAACCTGCGTCAATCATCACGTCTTTATTAAATCAATTTGTAATGGATAACGTAATAGCTAGTCGGGCAATCCAAATACCTATCAATCCGTGTGTAAAGCCGAAATAATATTTAATAAGTAGGTATGACTCCTTTGATTTATGACTCACGAAATTTATTATTCTGAATCAATGTAATAATTATGTTATTTCGTTCAAAAACCGGACCCTCCAATTAAAAACTCTAGATATAGTTTAGCTATGCTTGGCCCGAGGAAATATTATCTCATTCTCTATTTGGGAAAGCTCGCGCATTTCTTAAGAGATCACACAAAATTGTAAGTAATGATATAGGTTAGCCAGTATCGTATCTCGGAGAAGCCTAAGCTCTAGATTTATTTCGGCTGCGGAATATTTTGATTTAGTATATTTTGCAGACGATGTCTAAACTACTGCCTATGTCAAGGGATTATGCTTGAAAACATTTTCATTCTACATGATAAATAGTTCTGGAAAAGTAATACCTAGTTATTTTTGTGCTTTCTTTTTTCTACTCCAAAGAAATAAATGTACGAACCTGTTTAGAATCCATGTAATATTAAGATGTCTGAAAGTGTCTAAATACAAAATAACCACGTGCGTGTCGGAATAAGGTTCCATTATATACATTAGAATTTCATTTTGGTTTGAGTATACTTTTACTGTTGAGACTGAACTCAAGATTAGAAGCAAGGATAGCCTAATGGCATGATCGTCCGACTGCCAAATCAAAGGTCATGTGTTTGAAACCCAGTCTTCTCAAATTTATGTGCATATAAAGGAAAACATCATGAGGAAACCAGCACACCTAAGAAATTTTTACCGGTGCTTGTCTACGGGCAGTTTTAACTCTGACACTAGGTTTTTAATCAACCATACAATAAAAAAAGGTGTTCAGACAATGAGTAACTAAGCAGAAAAGCCACGCGAAGTATAAAGAAAATCCCGCATTATTAAATCTGGTAGTGGTTGGCATTAAAATATCAGCATTGCAGAACTGTTTTGACTGGCAAGAAATAAACAGAACTGTCCAGCCATAGCTGATTGATACAGGTTCCACAGCTTCTGCAAACCTAGCTGTCGCGTCTAACGCGCCTTATATTTCATCAAATTATAAGCGGATATTATTATTTGACTGAAAGAAGAATACATAATCCAGAATAATGATGATAACCGATGTTTCAAATAGACCATTTCTTAAAGTTTAAACTGTACTGTGGCTTCGTGTTAACGGCCAGTAGTAATACGACATCTTTCATCACGGAGGTTGAGATTTTGCAGCGCTTGCGCTATGTAGAGCTAGCGATAATGATAATTTAAAAAATGTTAGTTTTTAAAATCAGTCACGCCAAAATAATGTTGGCAAAATATGAAATTTATCCTAGAATACATTTAATATAAATATCCTAGAATACTTTTAATCCTACAAATTAAATTCTCATGCAAGTACAACCACAGTCTAAAGCAAGATATAACCCTGCTAAGTATAAAAGTTTTATTAAACCCAACAATAAAAACAAAGTCTTTTCCTTTAATCTTTTTCATCCGTATGTACCTACGTCAAAGTTTCTTTTTACAGAAATACATACGTAAACGGACTAGCTCACTTTTATTAATTAATGGAAGCGAGTTCGCAAAGGAATTTCTTTTAAAGAAACAACATGCAGGCAATCTTTTAAAAAGGCCCTTTTAATAATGATTATGTATACGGTCGAACGTGAAAAAACATACATATGGTCCTAGAAATAAATTAAAACCTAAATTTAAATGGATTTGGCAAATTGGCTAGAGGCAAAACCATTACTAAATTAAAATTAAACTGCTTCTCCCTTTTATCGTATGGTTGATGAACAATCTGAAATCAGAGTTTAAACTACCCGTAGGCCTTTCATAGGCTTTCTTTTTCACAAATATTCAAAAAGTAAGCGTGTAAAAGTAGGCGTGCCTGGCTTTCAAGGTTGCTCCAGGTTGATGCGACGTCTATCTTAGCAATCCAACGGTTGTACGAGTACTACTAGGCTATCACTGCTCAAATCGAGAAAATTACGATTTTAAGAGACATTGAAAACAACCAATGACCAATGTGTGTAGGGCTAGAGTAAGGCTTCGAATCCCGGTATTGCGGAAACAGTGCGCACATTACATGCTGCTAGGAAACAATGCGCGCATTAGTGTGTGCTGCCAGAAAACAATGCGTGCATTAGTACGTGCTGCCAGAAAACAATGCGCGCATTAGTACGCGCTTTAGCACTATGTGGCAGTGAGTTACGTACAATAAAACTTAGGTTTGGACTGGGTTCGTAGTTTAAGAGTAAACTCCCTGTTTATAGCCTCGTAGATCTATTGTTTTGACTTGGCCAGAAGTAAATTTAATTTAATAGAAATATCCTTATTTGAGTAACAAGGACTCATACATTACAATACAAGAACAATTTACCGATTACACAATAAATAAACAACGGTTTTGTTAAACAATTTATTTTTAAACCAAATAAATATAGACAATTCTAACAAAGAAAAGACTTATAAATTAATTAGGTGCGTACCTACATAATTATCATATCTTCCTATTCAAATAACTCTACACCCTCACTTTCCGCATCGATAAATATTTTCATTAATTTCTCGGTATCTGAGAAAATTAAATAAACAAATTAACATTTTGATGTTAAGCTTAAGGTGTGATAAAATAAGCGTTTAGGAAAACCATATTGTGTTACCGTGTGACTTACATACTTTCTTAATTGGTACATTTAGATTTTCATGATAGTCAATATCTTCAAATATATCCATCTTTAACGTTATTGATATTACATTAAACTCTCTGTTTCACAATTGTTTACGTCAAAATCTCTACTCAAGCGTGGTCTCGACTACACTTGAGGAAGCAATGATTAATTATCTGCTCAAGAGCCGATAGCGGTTTTAAAATAAAGAGATGTTGAGTTGACACTCAATGACTCAAGCGCTGATCAAAAATATGTAACAAACGTCATGTCAAGGTGTGTACGGACAGCGCGTACATTGGTACGCGTAGTCGGTTACGCGTGTCCTGGAACGCCAAGTATGGACATACTTAAGAGTGTTCGCGTAGCTACAAGTACCGTTTCACCGTTCAGCTTTTTCGTATAGCTCTGAAAGTAAACCGTTTTTATTCAGGAAGTACTAAAACAAATCTGTAAACCATTACAAAATAAATGGGTCATTTGAATTTAAAACGAGTAAATAAGGAGTATCGACTTTCTGCTAATCGTATAATAGATGCAAAGCTCACATCTGCGTCCACTCTCAAAAAAAAAGCCGTATTGAACTGAAGGACTCCCAAGTCAGTGCTAAGCTTAAGGGTCATGTTTGAACCCGTTCGGGTCAGTTACCTCAATTTGCTTTATAAGTTCGAAGGAACCAGCTGCTTTAGAAATCTGTGGAGACACATTTAAAATGTTTGTAGGTATATTCGATTCAGTTATTTGCTGTATAGCTAAAGTGAAATGCAGTAATAGTCTGGTGGTATGACCCTTGACTGGCAAGTCAGAGGCCTGAGCGAACCTCTGACTTTTCGGAATTTTTTATGTGTTATAAATATTTATTACCTGCTACGTGCCTTGAACTTTGTTGGGGTCGGCTTCCAATCTAACCAGATGCAGCTTAATATCAGTTTTCTACAGAGCGACTGCCTATCTGACCTACACAACCCAAAAGGAGGAGAAAGGACGATATTCTAGAGTTAGATCAGTTGTCAGGATATTATGAGGGTACTGACTCCCTATATCGACTGTCAAAGATCTTTGTGACAGTCGGGGCCAAGGGCTTAACGTGCTTTCCGAGGCACGGAGAAGGTGATAATTAATTACCCAATAATTAATGCAAGAGAAGAGGCTTTTGCCCTATATTGGGACAGTTACAGGCTGATTTATTTATTTATTTATTAATGCGCATAATTATAACTTAGAAAAAGTCAGAGGTGCCGCCTTAGGTTCGAACCCGACACCTTAGACTTTTACACGACACGATTTTATTAAAAGTAATAAAGCTAATAAAGCAATCTAAAGTAATCCGATTACTACTACGTACAAAAGGTGGTAACTACCATCTGAGATGGTTAAATGTAGAAGAGAATTTCGATATCACGGGCGGGATAACGAATTACTTAGTCGTAGGGGCTTAACAAAATAGGTTGCGGGTACGAATCCCGCTCGTAATCGTTTTTTTTTACAAAAATTTCGAGCTTTGACCTCAAACATTTCATTTAAAAAAACAATACTAATGCGCAGACTCATTACCTACTCTATCATATAAAAACAAAGCAGTTTTCCATAAATCTATCTAGGAGCACAGAAGAACATAGCAGTTTCCCGTAAATCTATTACAACTTAAAACCGAAGGTTAAAACGAAACTCTAACCCCTAAAATACACGTTAGTATTTGCGCTGAAAGACTAAAAACTCATTTAGCTTTCCTTCATCTGATAACGAAACCTATCTATCAGCATATTACCTGATGAGGAATTAAACACTCCGGCTCCACCATCCGAATGCAATCAGTTCGTCTCATTTCCAAGTGGGATGCGTCGTTTGCCGCGTTCCTCTTGGCATAGAGTAAAAATATACAGAATAACAAGTGAAGTCAAGTCAGGATAAACAAAGACTTAATTAGTGCGTGATGAAACTTATAATCGATAAACTAACCGTTTTGGGGTTCAACTGCAAACGGAACCCAAGGCAATCCTTTCAATTTTAAATTCCAATTGCAGTTAAACCCCAATACGGTTACAAAACAGACACAACACACGGAACAGACGGAACACAAAACGATTTTTGTTTTCCGTCTGTCCATTTGTCATACCGTATGTCGCAGACTCGCAGTATTTTTTTTGCAAAAGTTAAAGGTTAAAACAAATCTCGAATAATAAATTGTTGCTTCAAATTACTGTAAATAGTTGTTTTCAAAAGTTTGGAACATGGCATAAAACGTATGTTTGCTATGCAACGTCACTTTCGTATTGAGTTTTATTCATTTTGACGTCCCGCAACAGCCGCAACCTATTGTATTGATGTTTTTGACAACACCAAATAAGCCTGTCGTTGTTTGGATTTGTGCCAGCTAATCCAATACGAGTTGTACATTGGCGGTCACAGTCATGGGTCAAAATTTGAATGCTGCGAAATAAAATCCAATTATTATAAAGATCAGAACGGATTATGGCCGATTACACTGATTGTTGTATCGTAAAGAATGATTTTATTTAGCTATGTACACTTTATAATTATTGTTTAGTTTTACACTATATTTGTTTTATTTTTATTTTATCTTACTTATAAAAACATGTCACTTTTAATCACGGATTAAATTATAGGTACCTGTCCTTGTCATTTGCATGCCAATAAATAAAGATGGAATTGACTTAACTGACGTTTATGTCATTTAAGTTTAATCGTCGTTTATAAGTAAGGAGGTAGTTGTGTAATTTTGTATTATTAATTTATTTAAATCCAAATTCATTTGATGTGAATAATAGGTACCTACATTAGGTGTTATAAATAGTGTAATAATCATCATTCATCTAATCAAGCAAGAATTTATTGGATATACTTTTAGTTAGGTACTTGCGTGCCTTCTGAAATTTTTCCTCTATGTCTCTTCGTATGTATACGTACGGTATGTTTACCAAATTCAATTTACCTGTAGACTGGCGCTTGCCTGCGGCTTCGTCGCTTCGACAATTTTATGTTAATATTACGTTTTATTTATTGATCCATATGAACCTTATATTCGGAAAGTAAATGGATTGAGTTTATTTAATTTTTGATCTTATTTCCGATACGATAAAGTCTTATTTTCTACGAAAATCGAGATAAGTTGCTGTTGATCAATTACTTTTTGGACTTTGGGCTGTTACTGGGATTTCATAAAGAAAAAAGTTTTTACTGAATTAGTTACACAATCATGTAAGTGTGATGTATTAGTATTGTACCGGGATTACCAAACTGTTTACTTCAATGATCAAAAAATAATATAAGTAGGTACGACGCACGGTACGACGACGGTACGATAGTTCACGCTCTGAATCATTATTGAATTATTTGTCAATAGCCGATTAATAGCAATTGTTTAAAACTTTCTGTGAATTTTTTTTACATGTTTTAGCACATGTTAGCTTATTAAATATAAATATTTAAGCTTATTTATTATTTAAGCTTATTAAATATAAATATTTAATAAGAAATTTAAAAAAACAACTGATACGGATGGGATTCTGAGTCGGATACGTAATGTATTCCGATAGATATTACCAGACGCCCTAGGCGTATAAAGAGATTTGAAATTTCGACTATTCTGATGGGACACGGTGGCTCAGCGGTTAGAGCGTCGGCACGGTACGCCGAAGATCGTGGGTTCGAATCCCATCCGTATCAGTTGTTTTTTCAAATTTTTTATTAAATATTTATAATTGTTTAAAATATGGCCTCGAAAAAAAAACATACGCAGCCCTTGTAAAAATAATATTTTCTTTTTAAATAATAAATTGTTATTCCCGTTTGCATAAAACCTTTATTTCAGCCATCAGTTGACATATCACATGGTCAAAAGTTGATGACCACCATGCAAATGAAAAAAAAAACCTAATTAACATTTTTAGCATTTAGCCATAAGTTGACTTTTTCAGATTTAGTTTATTTATTATTTTATAAGTTATTTAGTATTTGGTTACATAATATTTTATTTGATGATGATGATGAACTATATGTTATTCCAGGAGTTTTTGCATGTTTTTTTAGATTTCATAGTTTATAGAGTTCATGGACCTAGATACATACATACATACATAGACTCACGCCTGTTTCCCAGAGGGGTAGGCAGAGACAACGGATTTCCACTTGCTACGATCCTTACATACCTCTTTTACCTCATTCACTCACTTTGGACCTAGATATTATGAGCATAAAAGAAGTAATGATGACGTTTTGAAGTTCCAGGTCTTATTTTTTGTTTTATGTACTATTTCCGCTTTTGTCAACAGAGAAATTTTATATTTACAAACAAAATAAAGCACATTTTTATCAAAACAAATGTAAGCCGCATCCTCAAAGTACGAGCGGTTTAAATGGTTTATTTGATTTCCAATTTGAACCCAATCACGGCGCAGCCGGCTTGAACTCCGTTGACAAATTGGGTTCCGCACCGTGCAGTCAAAGGCTGTTATCAGGACGGAGGCGTTTAGATATATGGATATGTGGATTAATGAAAAAGCCCGTTGTAGCGTGAGTCTTTTTGATAGCTCTAAATTGAAACTGTATTAAGTAAATCATTGCCAAGTGGCGTATCTAATGACTTTATATATCCATATCTAAATCACATAATATATGTTTATTGAGCAATTGGTGTTGATTTTTTTGTAAAAAAAAAATTAGTCTACCTAGGTATATCTCTTTCTAATAAACATCTTAAACATCATCAAAAAATTACAGTTATTTGAACTGTCAAATTAGAGTTGTCAAATTAGTCTACGTCTATGATCACAAAAATGCCTAATATTTAGTTGAACTATCGTATCGAAGCGACACACACATCCATACTTATTTTACTATGGACGTTAACCCTGTTGAAAATGGTTCCTACGTGTGATATAGAGAACACTGTGCAGAATAAACTGTTTTGACTTACAAGTTGCAGTATTAGGTCGAAGAGTATATAGAGTCCATATAATGTATCTACTTCGTGATTGTAGAGTCCACTTAAAAAATTATACACTCACTTTACATAAATGGTGTTTCTCCCTCAAATTAATCTTTTTCTAAAATTTTACTTTATAACTTAGTCAGCGTTATTTATAGGTACTCGTGCCGAATTTCAGCTTTCTATCATTGATAGTTTACGAGTAAAATGGCTGTGATAGACGGACATGACGATACTATAAGGGTGTAGTTTTATATATAGGTATAATGCTAAAAATGTTAAAGACATGAATAATTTCTGCCAGCAACAGCTAGTATGTGTAGGTATGTGTACAAACTCCGAACCGCTTAAGTGAATTGGATGCGTGAAAGTCCTCAGAAGTTCATCAAACAGTTACAAGTAAGGTCCAGATGTTTCCAAGATTCAATTACCGTAAATGAGTTTCTGAGAGCTACCGGTGCAGTGTTCTGGACCGATTGGAAATCCTTTTAGTTGTATCTTTATTCCTTTAGACAGTGCGATTATATACAGGTAATTGTGGAGTTTAGTATGAATCCAAATGGAATAGCAAATGTTAGATGATTGTGTGAACGTATCCAAACAGATTGATTGAGCAAGAATGAACGAAAGAATGAAAGAGAAGAGAGACGAATGGTGATTATAAAGTACTGCCAAGCCAGTAAGAGATAAGATAAGAAAAAGTGAATGAAAAAAATAATAATTTGTGTACACGTGTGTGTGTGTGTATGGTGATAGGGCGGTTGAGCCACACACAAGTATCCTAAGATATTTTTAAGATTTAATATCGACTTGGACACAGAGTCTTCTTTTAAATTTCGCCGGTGTATTGAAATTCGCGTACAAAACTGCTTCACACAAGATTTGTAGCAAGTGATGTATTCACCGTAACATTTTTTCTGATGCTTTGTTTATTACCAAATAACCTATTTATTTAACACTTTTTAGTGTCAGAAATAAGAATAACACTACTTGTTATTTTAATAAACAAACGACACGAATTTGAAAACTAGAAATTCATACTTACACGCTTTTACGATTTTCGTATAGGTACGTATGCAATTCCAAAATCGATTCCCAAGTTTGCCACAGAATAAAAGTGTAAAACAAGCATCCCCCTTTTCCCAATAAATTTTACCAACGTAAACGTTCAATAAAAACAATTTCTATTGTTTGAACAGAAATTTTATTGCGATCTTTTGTGCGCGTTATTGCTTACGTAGGGGACCATTACATGCATTGGTCCCGCGGTGAGCAATTGTGTTCTGAAAAGGCAAAGAGGGAAATTAAATGCAAGCTATAAGAAAGGAAAGGGATGGAAATATAGAATACCTTACCGGTACCTTGCACGAAGATATAGAATACCAGGAAATCAAAGATGAAAAGAGTGGTCCAATTTTGTAGTTTTTGTTGACACTATTGACTGAACCTCTGAGTTAAATATGTACTTAATGAGTATTATCGATCAAGTCGGTATGGTGAACAGTATCCTGGCCTCTCCTGATTCCGAGGATGCAAAGCAATTATATAGTATAGTTAGTTTAGGAATTAGTAGTAAGGAAGTTTAGTTGTTTTTATATTTTTGTTTTTGTAAGGGTAAGTATTTGGGAGTGTCACGTCCTCGTGACATATTTTTAAAAAAAACCTCTATAATTAATAAAGAATAAAAAAAAACCATCCTTTCAATCGTTTCTCCTTTTTTATTGATAAATACTTCACAATTTTATTCCAATACCAACAATCAAAACCAATACATTCGAAGTTAGCAGCATCTCAAACCCTGAACTGGTCTAAACTACAATAAAATCTGTACCGCACGTAACAATAAAGTCCTTATTGTAACATAAACGTGAACGAAGTAGCAATAACACAATGTAACTGTGATGTAACTCGAATGTGCAAACTTTGTTGTTGACGTTTAATAAACTGTCAAACGTTGGAGATTCGGTTGATGGTTCCGTTCTTTGTACTTGATGGGTTTATTTGTTGAGTCATAAAAGTAAAGACTGTGTAGGTTTACTTTGTTTTCCAAAATGTATCATTTACCTGCTTTAATTAGTATAATAATAACCAGCTTTCGCCTGCGGCTTCGCCCGCGTGGTTCTTCTTCTTATGGTATATCGTATGGTTGACGAACAACCTGATGTCAGAGTTTAAACCGCCCGTAGTCCTCTGACATGGCTTTAGACACCATTGAAAAATATCTAAGGTGTGCTGGTTTCATCACGATATTTTCCCTCACCGTTTTAGCAATTGATAATTAATTTATAATACGCACATAACTTACGAAAAGTCAGAGGTGCGCGCCTTGGGATCGAACTCGAGACCTCTGACTTGTCAGTCGACGGTCATACCACTAGGCTATCAGTGCTATAAATATCAGTGCATACTTATTTGGATATTGTTCATGCAAAGTCGCGATTATAATATGGAAGGGGGGTAAGAGGGTGAAAAATACTTTAGAACTTATCATACCTATCAAATAAGCAAAAAAAACATTATTAGTAATGCGATCACACGCGTGGTGACACATGATATTTATATAATTATGAGATTAGATTAAAAAAAAACAGAAAAAGTTTTAATACATAAATAGCATAAATAAAAATTAATTTGAAGCTTTTTTTATATTTGAAAACTTATTCCGATCAAACTAATATTTTTGCTGAACTTTTATAATGTCAATCTCCATATCTTGGTCTCAATTTTCATTACGAGCGAGATAGCAACGAGATTAACGAGAATCCGTGCCTTAAGAATTAATAAAGAACGACTTCATTATTGGCCACTTAATACGCAAGATTTAATTTGAGTGCAGACAGACTCAAATAAAATCTTGCGTATATACGTGATTTTTCTAAAATAATACAAACTCTTAAAAAGCTCTTCTACGTTACACCAAGCTTAAATCAATTTAATTTGAGTAAAGTTGTTCTCCCTTCAAAGGTCAAACGAAGCTGATTAACATATAAATTACAAGACAAAATGAAGTTTCGTATGTAAATCTTTTATTTCCATGCTAATCTGACAATGGAGAAAAAAGTTTTGAAAACTCTGAAGGGTTGCTGCGGTATTTAGGAATAGGGACTTTTTAGGCTCTAGAGGGTTGAGAAAATATTCAGCTCAATTATTATTTTTAACCAGATTGTTGGAATTGATATTCAGGCAATCATATGTTTTTTTTAAAGGTATCAAAAGAGCTTGCTTGTCCTTTGATGGTAGCAATCACCACAAACATTCACTAGGGATATCCACACTAATATTATAAATGCAAAAGTAAGTTTGTTTGTTACCTTTTCACGCCTAAACCGCTAAACCGATCATCCTGAAATTTTGCATATACGTTGTCGGGTGTACAGAAACCCATTATCCCAAAAAAATACTGTTCTGAGGGAACAACAATAATGTTCTTATAATACTAGATGGCACCACGTGTTAGTTACAATTTATCAACATAACACGCGAAGCCTCGGGCGACAGCTAGTATGGTTATATTTTATTACCTTTGCCAAGCTGAGGAATAGTAAATAACCATGTTTATTCACATGGTTATTACATGATTATTTTATTCTTAACTTTATCCATAATCTTTACTACACGCACTATTATACATACAAAAGTTTTCTTGACTATACGAGTGGCTTCATGCCGTCGTCTTCAGAATTACAACAATATAATCCTTAACGTCAGTGCACCAAACTTGGAGTTCGTAAAGTGTCGTGCTCCTGGGAGCTTCATTTATCTCTTTATTCTCTAACTTCTTCGACGACACGGCGCAGTGGCCTGCAACGATACATGTCAGAGATTCGATTCTCTTTTTGGTCATATAATTATTGCGTACATGTGGTATCTTAGGTGGTATTATTACATGTTGTAGTTTCGACCATGCACCCCGTTAATTGCTGTTCGTTAGTCTCGCTAAAACTTTTGAATGGCTTGACCGATTTGGATAATTTTGGTTTTGAAATATGTGTGAAAGTCCAAGGAAGGTTTAAAAGGTGAGAAAAAGGGAAGTATAGGATAAGAAATAGGGGGGTAGAGTATGGTAGGGGTAGATTAGGGTAGGCGTAGAGTAGGGAAGGGGTACAGTAGGGTAGGGGTAGAATAGGCGTTGAAGTAGGAAGCTAGTTATTTATATATTCAGTATCTGTGTACTTACATACAGGTGTATACTCGTAGTATTCTACTTATGGTACAAATACTTGAAAAAATTGCATATTAATATTTATTAGTGTGATTTGTGAATTCCTAAGCAGTCTTAGTGATAATGACAGCTAGCAAAGTAATATTTATTTTTATTTACATAGCCTAGTGGTATGACCATGGACAGGCAAATCAGAGGTCTCAGATTCGAACTCGAGGTGAGGACATTAACCTCTAAACTGCAAAAACAAAATAAAAACATCGCAAATTCATAATTTCATTTTCAATTCACCATAATGTTTATTCATCATTATAATTTAAGGCTATTGGATAATTCTCTTTGGTGGTGTGCCGAAAATTTTGATAGTAATTTAATATGCAATCCAAACACAAATTCTAACACACTTCATCGAAATAGCTTACAAATTCTGTGTATGCCTACCTACCGACCGACCGTGTCGTGGACCTACCGTGGGTCGTATACCTTTGCCTTCCCAAAATTTCATTGCTCTTAATGAGGATCATTACTAGTACTTCGTACTTTACCCCCGAAGGCTAACAAGATGACAGTAATATATTCTCCTGACCGAATTGCGGTCACAGCGGCCAATCTTAACTGAGACTAGCAAACTACGCAGGAGATATTATAGTGCACAAGTGTGTGCGCACTCTCATAGTCCGATGGGACGGCCTTCCGACACGATCGGAGAGAGATCAGGCGCAGGGCCAACTTTACGTGCTTTCCGATGCACGGAGTAAGTGATAATTAATTCAAAAAACGCACATAGGTAACTTACGAAAAGTCAGTGGTGCGCGTCTTGGGTTCGAACCCGAGACCTCTGACTTGCCAGTCTACAGCCACAACCACTAGGCTAGCACTCAAATGACAGTAATAGGTATACCATATCAAAACCGCATCGTTTATCAAATCAAAGGTTAATTTAACCGTCCTATCAACTCAACCTTCAATCGTTTAGCATTAATCGATTCCCAAAGGTCCCAATCGATAAATATTTAATAGATAGGTACAGTTAAAACAAGGTGTCTAATCGGACGTGCTCGGCGGAAATGCTCCTAATTTGGAAATTATCGGTACCCGTACGAGGGAGTGTGAATTTGCTGAGCGATATAGCGGGTTAATTCTAATTAACCGTTTGAATGTGTGCGATTTCAATAGTTTCTGTTTAGTCGTGAAATGCAATTATCCGTTATTGAGATTTACTTGCTGTTGCTTATGAATGCTATTTTTGGTAGCTTATTGGTCTGTTTTATAATTATGATTAAATATCTATCGATCTATCATAGGCCAACAGGTACATACTTTTTGACATAGTTTAGTACCTATACTATGTATGACCATATTTTTATATATTTTTCATATGGTCCCTATAAGTATGGAGATAATTATGTAAGTTTATACAGCGCTATAGCGCTGCATAGCTCGGATGGTGGAGATCGATAAATAGGAGCGATAGGAGAATAGGAGATAAATAGCCTCCGGCGCGGCGCCGCCGGTTCAGTGGTGCAGTCAGCCCAGAAATGTTCAAAATGAATAATCCACAAAGTTAAAATCATAGAGTATTCAAGAAAATATAGAGTGATAACGTCAACCACATTGCCTTGTGCGGAACGAAAGCAGGTCTCACCATACAAATGTTAAAATGACATTTTTTCAAATTATGTTTTCTAGACGTTTTTCAAAATTTTACTCGGCAGTTAACCATGATATAAGCTAAAATGTAACTTTTTCGCTCGTGGAGCCTAGTTGAACCGCAGTCGATCGAGGTGTGATCGCAAACGGAGCTCGTGTCGCGGCCGCGTTGTTCATACCCGTGCTCACAGTTCATACTTCTATAGGATTGCTCTATTTTTTCTTATACATATACTCTAAGGTTAAAATATTAGATTAAAAGCTAACTGTTGTGACGCACAGATTCAACGTCTCTAATCGCAACATTACATTTCCAGCTACTAAAAATGTTACGACTTTTTTGTAACTCGAAAATAGTCGTATTTTTTTCTAGTTCTGTGACCTTGATACCACCAAAAGAATATTTACTAATCCCACCGTCTCGTTTACGAAAGGTCTAAGTCAACTGGGTCTGGTTCATAATATCAGTCACTATATGAACGGTCGGTATATCGAAATCCCTGAGGTAGCTAGAGTTCTAGTAGGATTATTTAAAAAAATGCTTTGCGTCATGCTGTCATGAAAAAAGTTATCGATTTTTTTATAATTGTCAATTTAATTTCTTAGTAAATTAATTATCTATTATGGTTAAAATACCAAATTGATAGGAAAGTAAGACGGACAGACATTAAAGCTATAGGGTGGTCACAAAAAAATAAATGTGATTGAAATGTACAAATTACATATTAACTACTTTTTCAAAATATTCTTAAATTATTTCAAAACATGAATTTTCTACCAAAGACAAAATAAACTTCAAGAGACATCAGTTGGCGAACACACAAGGTACTTAAGTACCTACTCTATGTCGGTCGTTACACTTTAGTTTTTACCTCGAACAACAGATAGCGCTGTCAGTCTAATTAGTACCTTCTACAGCCGTAGTCGTCGCACTGATCGCCAGTTTGCCACGAAATTTTGTTAGAGCCATGCAATTTATGCACATTGATAAATTTCAATCTCAAAAGTAAAATGTCATTGACATATTTACGTTGAGATGAAATTATAAGGTTTACGTTTTTTTTCATTTGGTTACAAAATTGTAATAAAATTATAGATTCTGCCTAAATTCGCGTTAGTTACAAACAAAGACATCTTTTGGCGAACTCACAAAGTACATAAGTACCTACTCTATAATATATTATGTCGTTACACCGTAGTTTTCACCTCGAACAACAGTTGGCGCTGTCAGTCCAATTTAATACCTTCTACAGCCGGGATCGTCCCACTAATCGCCAGTTCGCCACGAAATTTCGCTACAGTTATGCCATTAACGGAGTGGTAATTAATCAACTTGATAA
The DNA here is from genome assembly GCA_936450705.2 of Protodeltote pygarga. Taxonomy (NCBI): domain Eukaryota; kingdom Metazoa; phylum Arthropoda; class Insecta; order Lepidoptera; family Noctuidae; genus Protodeltote; species Protodeltote pygarga. The sequence continues at coordinate 5,057,946 of OW388255.2, read as the reverse complement.
ATCTCAATTTTCGAAGTAAAATATCTGTGATAACCCACGGACAGATGAACAGGAAGAAATAGGTTTCCGTTTTTGCCATTTGGCTACGAAATCGTATTAAATATAGATGATCCTGCCTAAATAGTGTCAGTTACAAACAAATTAATTAATTAGATAGGTCTAATTTGACATTTTCATTCTATTTGGGCAAACCAATGATATTGAATACACTTTAATGTTTTCAAAATGTAGCGAATGTACTGCCCATTGCTTCTGGGCCCGATTTCTCTATTGTAAGTAGTCGTGACCTCTGTAAACTCATAGATCAACGTTTATAACACTTCATTTTGTTAATCACGAAGAAAAGGTATGCATCAGTATCTAAAGACACTGACTGAGGTAATTTTATCATTAGGTATACTGACTATCGTTATTTTTTACAAACATTTCAACATTATTATTAAATTTTTCGTGTTTTACAGGAAGTAGGGTAACCTTCCATAGGCCTATGGCAGCCAGCGTATCAAAGCTTTACTATCCAACAGTCATCCCACTGGGCTATTTTAGTAAAATAGTAATAGTCTCTTATTTTATTAAAAATACTCGTAGCGCCATCTATGAACTTAATTGGACATTAAAATAAATTAGGACTGGACCACTTTACATATAGAAATTATAGATGGCAGTGTAATGCTCATAGATCATAAAAAGTAATATCTGAAGTTATTTTTCTCGCCGCGTCGCGCTGACCCGGACAAGTGGTTCAACAATACTTACCCAAATGTCAAACCCCTACATCCAGACGATCACGATAAAGCGATAAACACAATGGTACTGGTGGAAAGGAATAAATTGAAACGATAACATTATAAAAATCACAGTCGTTTATTTAATAATAAATACTGGTAATTAGGATAGACATAGAGATTTACGAAAAAATCTTTAGCGTAATGAAAGGTACTTTAAAATACTAATTAAATACCTAAGAATGTTGAGTACATACAAGTAGATATCGCCTACGCGTGATGTTATAAATGAATCATAAACTAACGTATGAAAAATCACTATTTAAGGAACTTAAATGTTAAGTCATGGGCCCGATCTCCTATAAAACCTTAACAACTATCCCCTATGGGTACGTATAAACAATCTATACTTTATCTGCGTACTAAAAAGCTAAAGTATTTCGAACACTATTTTTATTATTATAACTACGAACTTGCTATCAGAATCCGTGATGATTAAAGTATTTTGGAATAGAATCGGATTTAAGACTGTTGAGCTAAATGGGGCATACCCCATTAAATACGAGTACATCCCTAATATTAAAGCATAGCAGCTGTGACAACACTTTTATATTTAAAAAACAAACTCCCATTAACACTACAGACCTGAACACCTTATCAGTAGACTCGCGAAGCTCAAAACCAACTTAAACCATAATCATTTATCCTTAGGAATGATTCATTAATATCCTTTTGGTACACACATATCTCGATGCGACAATATCCCTTAACTCCGATTCCATCAAAATCGACAAATTGAAAGAAAATATCATCGCCAACGAAGCTGATCTTTTTGTGCATGCGTCTACTGCATCATCTTCAATTTGAACCTTAACACTAAATAAGAGATTACCCTAATAAAGACGAAGAGCGCGCTTAGGGCGCCGACATCGATCCAAAAGTTGGCCTTGTCCATCGTCATTTCCTTCAGGAATAGATTAGGATTCCTGAAATGGCAGTACGCTTCAGAGCAATGAAGTTTTTCCCTTCCAAAGCCGTAAACTGACAGCATGGCTCCTTCGAACCCGTATCGAACATAGCTGAGGTAAGTGAGCCATTGCAGGTAACTGGGTATTGCATTGAAGTTGACAAAGAACCCTGAGAAGAGTACTACGGGGATTGTAGTGACTGGTCCAAGGTAGACCCCGGTTTCTATCTTCATAGCGGCCCCGATGAGCAAGCCGAGGGACTGCGCCACCAGGGCCGTGAGGATGTTAATGGTTGTGAACATGAGGACGCGGTCCGTTTGCATTGGCTGGCCGGTCATGAAGTATACTATCATCACGTAGACACCGCTGAAGACAATCTGAAAATTAATTAATTTGTTATTTTAGGGAATTATAATAAGAGAAACACAGACTATATGAATAAATGTTTTTAGCATGACCTTTGGCTATGACATTTTCTTTCGTCTACTTTGCAGTTGGTGTTTGACAGTTGCGCGACACCGAGAGGGATAATGCTACAGCTTAAAAGCATACTAAGTAATGTCAATTAATCTCGGCCAAATTGTTAATAGTTTTTAAGACTGTATAGTGAATTATTTGTTGGAGATCTTCAATACAAATAAACAGTTATCAGTTTATGATGTATTCAATTTACCTGAAACGGTAGATCCGCCATAGTTTTTGCGAAATAGAAGGCTTTCAACGAGTACCAGTAGTTCAAATGCTCTCTCACAAATACGCTCATCTCAGTAGGGACTGCAACAAAAACAACGTCATTATTAAATAGACATGAATTTCAATGTCGAATTTAAAATAGTAATCATCACGCCTGTATTCTCCAAAGAGTTAGGCAGAAGCGTTAGATAGTACAGTTCGCCAGTTTCAGTTCAGTCCTTAGTGGGACTCAGGACATAACCATTTAATGATAGGGGGCTAGGCTATTGCCAGTAACCCTGGTTATTGGCAGTAGCCAAATTTTAGACTTCGTGCTTCTAAGACTACTAAGAACTTTGGAATTTAATCCCGACAGGCTTAACCACGTGCACACTATGACTTTTAGTTTTAATAACGTTAATGCCTCGCTAATGAGTACTCGGTTTAATAACCAATTAATGAGAATAAGGTATCTATACTTACATGTAAGAATAGTAGGCATCATAGCAGTAAACATAGTGAACATCACAGTAAAGAATATACATCCAGCGTTGCTCATGACCTTCGCGGCATCTCTTCCAATATCGTAATACAGAAAACCAATGAGCAACCCAACCACCGTATGAGAACAAAGCCTTAAGTGCGTCAACATCTGATCCCGCAAAATGCTCCTGAATGTCCTTTTCAATAAGATCCAAAATTGCTTCCACCCTGATGTAGGGAAGCCGGTCTTGATCGGTTTCTTTGTAAAGCTTTCACTGGAATCCAGAAGTGAGGTGGTGCAGGTAACTGGGGCGAGGTTTGTAGAGTTTGGTAAAGCATTTTGCTTCTCTGGGTTTAGGACAGGATCGGACATGTCTATCACAGTGCAGGTTGGTTTATCTGAAAAGAAGAAAAAGAAACTGATAAAGCACTCGACCGGAGAATTTGGTACAATTTTGTTAAAAGCTAATTTCAGTATAAATATATTAATACTGAAAAATAATATAATCTTTCGAGTTCAAGAAGTGAGGTGTGAACAAAAAGACTGTCTAAAGTAAAAAGTAAGTCCAATCCTAATCAATGTTAATATGGCATTATCATTATTTTGCCCCATTACTATTTAAACGAATGGGTGTACACGATTGATGAAGTTCAAGGGCACACAAAACTCATGCACGAAAACCTTGATGCCCTTTTCATGCGTGCGTGCTTTCTTTAACTTTACTGAGATGTCACAATCATCAATTTTAACGTTATATACCTGTACTTTAAGCTTTATGTTGTAATTGCGGCGCACAAGCAGTATGTCAATGTTTTGGAATTGGTTTGCATTTTTATTTTTCGATACCGACCATTATGACTCGCAGAGGTCATGTTGTTGTAAGAAATTTTTCCTAAAATGTGGTGTTTTGTTTATTTAACATCAAATTGGAACAAAAAAACAGTTTCCTCCTTTTCTTTTTCTTGTTGACCCAGTGGTCGCAGACGTCAAGACTGATATAGTCCAGACATTCGTGCTAATTCTCTTGCACTCGCTCTAAAAACTAATTTAGACGTAGGTACTATCTCCCTTTCTAACATAACATTAGAAAAGGATAGAAGATTTTTAGAGCTGTCAAACTAGTCCATTTGCGTGTCATCAACAAGAATTTAGTTGGCATGTAATGGAGTTGGCTCGTCTAATTTCACGCCAATTGCAAGGACTAATTTGACAGCTCTAATTTGATATCCTTTTTCGATGGTGTTTATTAGAAAGAGATATAGTTAGACTAAAATTAGTTTAGCGAGATTTAAAAGAAAATCAGCACTAATGTTGTAAAACTTTTTAGATAAAGAAGAAACATTTTCAAATCAAATTGAAATTGATATTCGAACATGTGTCCATTGACTTGTCACTTATATAATTAAAAAAAATTATCTGTTCAAACATCGTTTTTTTGCTTTCCATTAAGTCATTTAATATTTCATCAAAAAATTTTATGGTACTTATACAAAGTTCCTTACCTATAACAATGGCTAGTGCTTCAGCTTTCTGAGCGTTGTTCTTGCTAGTCTGGTTATTGTAGTTTACATTCTGAGGTACGGAGGAAGAGGATGATGACGATGATGACTGGCCTCTGCCACAGTTGCCCTTGTTCACTGCCATCACTAGCTTGTGAACCCAGTCTCCGTGCTCGCCGGTTGCTACCTCCATCACTGGAATAAATGTTAAGGAGATATTAGAGGTTTAATTCTCAAAATGATTTATCCTAATTATTTCCTATGAGCAGAATATTATTTAATTTGCAGAATTGAGAATAAAAACTTATTTTACTAACGTCTATTAGGTATGTCAATTATGTAGCCCATAATACCGCAAAAACTAAAAAATTGGGAATGTAAGAATATTGAAGTGCCTGCTATGCTATTACGTATCGTGTTTGTTGATGTGAATTGATTATTCAAAATCAGAGACATAAATAATAATCATCCCCAGCTGTACCAAAAAATATGACATTCTTATAAATCTATCAAATATAATTCACAACCTAGATTTAAATTGATTCTAAAGATAGTTTCGCTTCGTATCACAAACATGATCATTTAAAAGTAAAGGCATGCAGGAACAAACGATAAAGGAAATTGCCATTTGATTCTACGGTATTTATACATAAACTCAAACGGCGGATCTAAGTTATTTCTTGAACGTAGTGCTTTTATCTGTTGTGTTATAGGTACCTATTAAGTAGTTAATTGGTCTCTTGATCAGTATGTTTGTCCTCATGACCGAAACTAGTTACCCATCCACGGACTGACCGCGTCGAGCGCTACTTAACTTTAGTGATCATACTACGAATAGCTTAGTTGGCTTTAAGTAAAGTAGAGATCTTTCACCAGAAAGTCTCAGGTTCAAGTTTTGCACGTTACACATATTTATTTCTACAAAAGATTTATGAACCTAGATTAAAATAGGTACTTTAACTATTGAAAAAATCTTAACTATTTACATAATATTTTTAATTAGCGTAAACTAGCTAGCGTGTAGCGACCCAATTTATTAAACGGCATAACTCAAAGCCGAATGGGTTTTTTTCGTCATCACACTGCGATCACAAGCCAGTTTGTGGTCAGTTAAAAATAAACATACAACAAATTCAACATTCATCCTATTGCAACACTCGAGGCCGTTTATGATGTACTACAATAAAACAGATTACGTTGTTTACCTATAACATGTTTATTTTTACATTATTAATAAGTACCATGTATCATATATTTTTAAATTTTTTGCCTGTGCAGTCTCTTCAGTATAATACTGATATTCTGATATTGCTGATGTCATTGTTGCACAATTTAGTTTACAGCTAAGTGCTAGCAGTAATAGTACCTTCTCGTATTCTTATTAATAAAATATTACGAAGATTTGTCGACAGTAAGCCTGACTAGAGTTCTGGATTATTCTAAGCTCAAATAATCCAGCGTGGCAATGCTGCCAACCTTATGGATACGTTACCTCGGGATGACAGTGATGGGGTCGAGGAATACGCCTAGTCGTAGGTTATATAATATATCTTTGTTTATTTTTAACCCCCCTTAAAAAAGAGAGGTGTTATAAGTTTAATCTGTGTATCTTTGTATCTGTCGAAAGTTTTTTAAAGTATTAATAATTACTCTGTCTGAATTTAAAATCTTTCTTTACTTGGCATTATTAATGTATCTCTGCTTAAAACTCACGGTATGATCAAAACTAGAAAGTAGAAGATATAAATGCATGAGATCTGCTACATTAATAGTTTGGTTCATAACTAAAATAGATGTTCTACATAAAATTAGATCAAACTAGACGGAGCTATTAACGCAGACTGATAAACACCAGCGCTTTCGGTTTCATACTATTTTGATGAGGGATTTTTTTTTCTTTGTAACATAATTATTAAATACTAAATTGTTAATTATAAAGTTTACATAATTATTATCTAATAACGTCCGTAGAATGTGGGAGAAACTAGCCCTAACTACGCATAAAGGGTGTATCTCAAGTCGTGATGGCTGGTTGGTTACAGACCCGCTTAGCAAGATCACTAGATCTCCACTCCGTCTCAAGTGTTTAGTAATACTAAAGAAGGACATCAGGATCATATAGCGGGCCTATAGGCAGGCACTGTACGGGGCTGCGAGGCGCGGTTGCAGTACCCGGCCCCGTCCGATATAGTGCGAGGAATACGCAGGGGGGAGACGTTTTTAATGGGTGCGAGCACCATACAACCGTACGTCCTCGGACGTGGGGTATGCGGAAGGCATTTTTTACTACCCCCGGCCACAAAAAAAAAGAAAAAAGGATCATCATTGAAGTAAATTGGAGTCAGGAGAAATGTTTTAGGTAGAATCGCAATCGCAATCGCATCGCAATTAATATTAGGTAGAAAAATAATTTAATAAAAAGATATAATTATTATGTACACTCGTACTGTACATTGTACAGGTTTCTGCACTTAGCTTAATGCTTGTGTTGCACCAATAAAATGTGACGAAATGGTTTTATCTTTATCCAGTAAATTAAATCTAGTCAGAGGAATAAATAAAAACTTTTATCAAATTATTATTATCAAACATGAGCCTATTTATGCATTATGGTGATTGAACGGGCATAAAACTTTAAGCATGAAAATTAATTGAGTACTAAAGAGACATTGTTATTTTCTTTAATTAAACTACTGTAATTCTATTTTTAAATTTAAATTTCATATCTAATTCTTTAATGTAAAAGCATTATGATGATTGCTTTAAATAATTGCCAATTTAAGAAAACAATAGAACAAACGTAAATATAAAAGTGAAAATTCTACTTAGTCACTTCAGACACCTTTGTTAAAATAGGGCAAATAATTTTGTAGGACTAAGCTGACCTTTTAGTACTTCAGTTCCATGTTTGACGGTAGTAACATTTAATACCTGATATAATCAATTTACTAGTTCAAGTTCACGCATAAAATGGAACAGTAACAATATATTATAACATGAAATTATATTTACTAAGTCAAAATTCTGTAAGCAATGCAAAATGAATTTTGATTTCACCGAAATTTAGTAATAGCAAGCAACTCTCATTAGATAACAATATTGATATTTGATCCCAATTAGTTTCCTAGGCATTGTTTTCAGAAGCTGCAAAACTAGATATTGTTTACACTGATAATAACTACTACACTAAATACTAATATTTTAATCAGAAGCTTTAAGTCCATTAATAGACTATGGTAGGTATAAAGCATTGTCTATAAGTATTGATTTTTTATATCTAGCAAAAAGAGCTTGATAAAACACAAAGAAACATGATAAGTTTCATCGTTATAACCCTCCTTTTTTGTAGTTGGGTAAAAATTGTGTATCTTTGATTTCAGATCGGCATATTATAGATTCTCCATACATTGGAAATCTCCAAAGACTTAAAATATTGGTAAGAAGGGGTGAATTTTTAAAATTAAAACTATTGTCTTTACTAATGCATATTTCTAGATAATAATGAATGAAACTCACCATAATCAGCTGGATTGTGGTAACTCGGGCAGTGAAGACCCATTGCTGACAAAAACGGCACTAAACCACTAACTCTTCCTTGATATATACACTGCCCTTCGGCCAATGTGTACAAAAAGTCGAACATCTCAAAAAGCCTTGCGGACGGTTGATGTATTGTACATATGATAGTTCTACCGCCGCGAGCTAGCGACTTCAAGAGTGATATACACTGGAAACATGATGAACTATCCAGTCCAGATGTAGGCTCATCAAAGAACATCACAGGTGGGTTGTTAACTAACTCTAAAGCTATGGACAGCCTTTTCTTCTGGCCGCCTGATAAGTTGATTGTCCGCGTATCCACCGCTTCTGCAAGCCCCAACATTTCCAATATCTCGTCTATGACGATTTTCTTGGCAGTGACTGTCATATCCTTCCCTAACTTTAGATTCGCCGACACGTTCATCGCTTCCATCACAGTAAGGTGCGGTAACAAACAGTCGTCCTGCATTATGTAACAGGACAACTTTCTGAACCGTCTCAAATTTCTCTCTTTGCCGTTTATGAGTATCGATCCGCTGACATTGGACGTTCTGGAAACAGAAAGATAGATGGTAAACGAAAAAGGAATTTAGTAAATATTTGGCATATCTCCAAACGTAACATTCTGTAAGCAATTCGTCAGTCACTAAAACTGTGTGGTAAATAATAATTGACAGTTCGTTCAGCTATTACGCAAGCAGTTTTGTGACCAAGTTTAAAGATAATGATATTCCATCTTTTTGTGCACATATATTATTTATTTTGACCCAAGGATTACATTTTAAATTGAATGTTTATGAAACTAAGAGCAGAGATTTATTTAGAAATAAATAAAACTTACTTATATCCCGCTAATATGTTCATAAGCGTACTTTTCCCTGCTCCTGAAGGTCCCATAATCGCCGTAAGTTCACCAGATCTAAATGTACCATTTATGCATTTGAGCAAAGCTTTGTATCCCCTTTTTCTACCCTCACTAACTGAATATGATAAGTCTGAGAACTCGATGTCGACTGGTGGACGTTTGGGCAAGTGTGTGAGTGAGGCCATTGGTTTTTTCTGGTCTCCATAACCATTGGGTATCTTTGGAAGGCCCGTCATAGCTGTTGTGCCGGCACCCCCGTTGCACAAATTTACTTGTGAGCCTCTGTAACAAGATAAAATGGTAAATTAAATACAAGGTAAATTAAATTGGCAAAGGTATCATTGCTATTTGACCGCTATTGCCAAAGTTCTTTGGTATCATAACTCTCTAAAACAATATGGATAAATAGAAATCACCTTGTCTTCATCTAGAATCTGACATTTATGATGATTCAAGTATTGTATTGTGACGCAAAAAGTAATCAAGTAAAAGAGTATTCAAATCTCGCTACACATGCGCGACCCTTTTCTCTATCCATATTATATAAAGCGTTTCCTTTTTCACCATCTGTGACAGGCACTTTTTTCTCTTTGAACCAACAAACAGAATTGCGTAATACTTTCAAAGTACATATCCAAACACATGAAAAGCTTTTTAACGACGGTTAAAAATTTTAATTATTTGAATTTGGGGAAGCGTTCTTGTATTTTCATTTACATAACGTCAAAAACTGCACATAACTGAATAAGTGACCTAAATTCTGTATTTCTTTTACAGAATTTAGATCACTTATAAATTTAATTTAATGAAATGAAACGATTGTTTCACTTAAGTAAGTACTTACAGTAAATAATAAGCAAATCAGTGTTTATTTTAAATTACGTTTATATGGATGATATTTTTACCTACGTTACTGACTTTGTACTATTTAATTTTTAAACCTTGAATTATATTATACCTTTACCTTTCTTTTTATGTAGCTGTAACATTTCAATATAAATAGCCATTTCTTTTAAGCGCTAAGCCGTTAGAGACTAGGGTACGGGTAAAACGAAGCCGTCCTCGGCGCACTTCCTTGTATTTGTTATTACTTTTATAAAGGAATATTTAGTAATTTTATTTCTTGTCAAGGAATTCATTGCAAATAGGTCAACGCTACAACATGGAGATTATAATGCATTTAGTAAGAATCACATTATGCTATTTGGCTTGGAGTTTCGGAGTGGTTTTGATTAACTCCAAAGTTCCTAAATTTGTAGGATCCTGTGTAACCGAAGTTTTCAAAATTGAAGGAAGAAGTTTCTGATTGAGCGCGTCGCTACATAATATGTAAAATTCTTTAGTAATTAATTATATCTATGTATGTATAGGCAATCTTTTAAAAATCCCCATTAAGCGAAAACAAACCTAATGCCTTGACTTATTTAAGATTCTATTACCTACCAAAGTATCAATTAATAAATTTTTATTAATAGGTACTCGTAAAATAGGCTCCTTTTTATAACTGGATTGTTTTATTGCATGGTTAACAGACCTGACGAAAAAATTGCCAGACATGATAATCTCAGCCTACTTTATTCAATGACGCTTCGAAACTCCAGATCTTCAGAGTTGAAACGCCGCTCCCTAGTACGCTGTATACACTTATTAGTATGATAAAACATTTGGTGTGCTAAAATTATGCATGTTGGCATAATTTAATAAGGGCCTTCCATTATTCTCGCCCGAAATTTTTATAATCGTCCAAATACAGACTGTAGGTACATATTGTTTGCATAAATTCGTGTCATGTCGGTTATTTAGTCATCTACAACGTTCTGGCCTGAAGCCAACTGGCGTAGTACTCAGAAACAGTTGAACAGAATCCGATGAGTTGATGTTTACTGGAATTTAATGGCTATTATGGAGAGAGTGTACTTTGAGTGGATAATAAAGGTACTTAGGGTGAGTAAAACGTTAATAGTCAACCTGTAGGCCGAATAAGAATTATGGATTATAAATCCATAGCAGCATTATATTCCAAAACATGAGATCGGCTTGTTATCATCATTAATTTAAGAACTACTCTCTTGTCGATGCAGCTTCTCTCAGCTCCCATCAAGAGCCAATTACTCTTGGCTAGAAATTTTGTGTGTAGATATATTTCAATGGGTTCCTGGTTTGAAAACACAATTGGAACCTAGGTGGCGCTGGAATTGGGTTAAATTAAAACAATGGAGGCGAACCAGCGTGAGAGTCAAAAATGGGAGTGTGTTAATTAGTGTTGTCTTTTTTTCAGCAGCAAAGAAGCAACGGACGGACATGATTTTTTAAAGTAGAGAATGGTTTAGTGACATTAACTTTTTCCGAAATAAATTATGCGAACGACATTGAGAGCAAAACGCTAGTAATATATACCTAATTGTATGCGTAAGGTCGGTTTAGTAACGAAGAATGCATAACAAAATAAGAATTATAAATTATACCTACAAAGCAAAACCCGTTTTCAAGAATGACATAAAATTAATTATAATAATTAAAATAAATGATATTCTTAGCATAAATAATATTAATAGGTCAGTATCCGATAACAGTGTTTGCGGAAACCAGACCAAGGGCGATATGAAATTATTATAATGGATTAGTTCCATTCAATTTATTATTCTGACGTCATGATAACAAATGTTTAGAAATAGTTATAAATATGTAGACCAAAACTGTAATAAGCTTTAGTTTATATTATATAAGCTGTTTACTGCGACTTCGTTTGCGGGGACTTTATTTTTGCGAAGCGTTTTTGGATTTTAGTAGATATCTTACAAAAACAGAAGACAAAAGGACTCTTTTTTCAATGTAACTAAACAAAAAATACCCTGGGGGGGAGGGAAGATTTACAGAATAATCTGTACAACAGTAAATTAAGTAAAAGTGAATTATGTACAATAGGCGGTCTTATAGCTGGAAGCGATCTCTTATAGACAACCTTGGATGGATTTCACACTTGAGGAACACAGCAAAGCGGGTAGTCGGTGGTGCATTTCTTCAATCATTAATACAAATATTTATACATAAATTACATACACAAATTAATGATTAATATATACCATATTTTACAATAAATAACATAAACATAGAGATTTACTTCGGCAAACGGTCGACGATGATCGATGGCATCCACTTCTACAATGTTGGTATAGTAACACCATTAGGTAACTTTAACAAACAAATAAGTAATATTATCTATAATCGTACAGATGCGAAAGGCATGTTGGCTTATCCTTCTTTCTCACAGCAACGGAGTAACGGATGGTCGTGATTTTTTGCTTAGAGATAGTATATGTATCAGAGAAAGAATGAATTAAAGAAAGATAGGATATTTTATTCCAGAAAAACCACGGAAGCGAGGCCATGGAAAAAAATTAGTTTAAAATATATGTATATATATAATTATATACTATGTAGATTCATGTACAAAGTCCTACTTTTACCATGTTCGTTGAAGAGGATAATAAAATAAATGACAAACCGACATTCTTTGGGATAATATGAAGTATAGATATGGAAAGTACGGATTATACCGGTGTCTGCGAAGTTTCCGTTATTCTAAATGAATTGATTCGACGTTTGCTTCATGTTGCGTCAGTGTTTTGTTAGCCATAGTACACACAATATTTGTATCATCGACGATTGGCGATTTAATCCCTGAATAAACCAATGCATCGCTAAAACGCGCGATTCCAATACCACGGTTATAGCGTGATGCAGCATAGACGTAAATCGAATAGCGAACCCCTAACGGAGGTAAAGAATGTTATATCGCTTAATATTTTCAAAATAAAACACATATATTATTTAGAACAGTAAGCTAAGGTTAATTTATCAATGTCAGTAAACTCTTTCGCTAAAAAAAGAAAAAAAAATACGTGTGCGACTGGTATTAGTAGTACTGGTACTGTACTATATAATAATATTATATATATTTTATAATAATTGTTTATTTATTTATTTAGGTTCACCAACAACTGTTTACATTAAAAACAAACACTGTATACAAGCAATATCAAACAGTTACTTATAGGTAAACACCGCATATTTACGACTAAAATATCACTGAGAGACATTTTAAAAAAATACAATTAGCTTATATAGCCATTAAACAAATATAGGCAAAAGTATAAACTTTTCTTTTTCCTAATGTTGTTTACTTTTATTATAGGTACTCCACTTGTGCATGACTATCAAAGCGCACGTAATTTCTTAAAAGATCTTAAACCCACACTTCGATAGCATGAGCAGAACGAATAGCCCAAATGTTAGTCCAACAAGTGGCTAGCAACTAGCAAGTAGTACACCTAATCGATTACTATTTCATTTTTTTTTAATGTAAAGTTTTTTTCGCATGCGTTATTTTTTTTTAAATATTAAAACAATTTTAAACAGTAATCTACCTTCTATAGAAAATTAATACTTGAAGCGAAAACTTCGGATCCCTTTTTAAGAATTTTATGCACACGGAGGAGTGTGAGATTTGACATTGTAAAGTTTATTTATATGAAGAAGAAGTGAAGAAAGCTAAAAAAAAACAAACTAGGTACCTACAGTCGAAAGTCGACCATTGACTTGACTACTTAATTATATATTATTTGGTTCATTTGATAACCCCATTGATTTGCCATTGATCGTACAATATTTGAATATGTCTGGTGTCTGCGTAAAACTATTGACGTCACTCATTCATACATTCAAAAGGATCGTATGAATATTGCTTCCGGTATCAATTCCGTTATGGACAACGTTAGCGAACTCAATATTTTAGAAATAAATCTTTATATTTTTTTTTAGTTCACCGTTTAGACTACGTATTAGTATTTTAAGAAGTCAAATTGCTTTGGATTGATTTAGTTTTGGAAAAGCAGTTAATTATGTTATCTTAACCAAACTATTCATTTGATATGCTTTCGTTGTCCTGTTTATTGTCCTCAGTTGCATGCAACAGTTAAAGCAACCTTTAAAGCAAAAGTTAAATATTACCTCAAAGTTATGTACTTTAACTAGAGCCCTGTTATCGGAATCAGTCGTTATACCAACACTGACATACTTCTAATATTTATTAGTACCTATATCACCATAAAAATCTTGTTGTGAAACTTATGGTCACAATTTATGCATATTTTATAAAGCTTGGGCTATTAATTTCAATAGAAATCGTAATTTAATAACCAATAAACATTGATATTATGAAGAAAAAAATGATGTATTTAAGTTATGGAAAACCTTAAGCAGCTCGGAATATGAAGTTCCTCATCAATAATTGAATTTATCCCTACGGGACTTCTGAAGTAAAGAAAGCATGGATTTGATTGGACATCGAGTTGGTCTTGCTTGATTACTTAAATAAGGTTAAGTAAGGCTTACTTTCACAATAGAAGAGGAGAGAGGACAAAAAATGTTAATTTTGTAAAACAAATATTTAAATCTTCTCAAAAATATAAACAAATAGATGGAGAAAGAATTTTAAATTTATATTTATAACAAAGCTATAGCTGGGTTAAGAAGAGTTAAAAAAAACTTGACACAGACAGCAGAAAACAGAAATGACTTCACTATTAAGTAACGACAATATTAACACCTTTATAATTAATATTTAGTGGGAAGATGGATAGCAATAACACTCAAAAAAAGCAAAATAACTTCGCCAATAATTGACATATTATTTTAAATAGTTTTTAGATAAAATATCTATATTAAAACAGTGGGCATCCACTCTGTATCTACTCTTAATACTGACTAGAAATGGTACGGTTTGATCGTCCATGCGCTGGACATGACCATACCATCTCAGTTGGATCTTTATCAAGATTGCTGGAAATTCCCGTCATTCCAGTCCACCGAAGTACCATGTTTGGAATATGATTCTGCCATTTAGTATGCAAAACAAATCTTAAACACCATAGATGGAAGATATCAAGCTAGTAATTTTGCTAGTCATCAGAGAAAACATTCTAAGAGTTGAGAACTAGTCTAGGTCCCCGTCACCGGATACAATGGGGACGAACTATATACTACTAGTACTACACTACTACATATTTATGTATACCCAAAATAAAAGCCACCAACAGCTCATCTTTGTGACCTTGAGACCGATGTGGAGGTCGCGTCAATTTCGCCACCCTTTTTACGTAACGAGTGAAATACTGTCGCTTCGTGTTAACGTGTCTACTGTAGGTATCGTCGCGTCGTCAGCAACATCTATCATGGTGATTGACACTCAATTAACTCTTATAATAATTAATTTTCTATTGTTCGGATATTGTTTACCATTTAAGCAATAATAGAATATTTTGTGGCTTCACAAAAATCCTCATTTTTATCAGTAACAGATTGAGTGATTGTACTGGTTTTTAATATTTAAGTACCCGATTTATTTGTAAATAATGTATATCATCAAAACTGACAAGTTGATTACAGGGGCGTGCACAGACATTTTCAACAGGGTAGGCAGGCATAGGTACATGATACAAAACTTACTTTCATTGGGACAAATACCACTTTTTATGTTATAATACCTACTACCATTACGTCGCGTCGGCGTTGTACCCTTTAAATATAGTTGTGTAAGTACGTGCGCGCATATTTCCAGGCCAAAAACACACACAAACATCAACGCATTAGGGATTGCAATTGCTGGATCCAGCATACAGCAATCCAGCTGGATACAGCGCCTTTTTTAACATGCTGGATCCAGCATACAGTGCTGGATCCAGCGATGCGGATCCGCAAACGTATTAATTTCTATTGTTTAGTTTTGAGTTATAAAAGAGAGAAGGAGAACTGTAATAAACAAAAGCCAAGTGGTCAATTAGATTACGAAAAGGTCTTGAAAAAAGAAGTGAGCGTTTATGAGACCGAAGGAGTGCGAGGTGAACATTTATCTATGGTATATGAGTATTGGTATACGACCAGTGTAGAGGCCGAAAGGGCATTCTCAGCAGCTGGCTACATATGCAGTTCTGTGCGAAGCAGGTTGAGAGATAAGGCTACCTAGATAAAATTAGTTTTCTAAGGTCTTACTTTCAGAGATTCAGTCAGATTTTTAACTGCCTAGAGAGAAGATTATTTTGGAGCTTCTTTTGATACAAAAAATTGATTGAAGATTAAAATAGTATTATTATTACGGTACTTTTTTATAGTTAATTTTAAAAGAATTCGTAAGACTGATTGCTACTGATTAGCCATCCTATCATTAAACATAAACGTAATAAGATATTGCTTACTTAGAAACATTATCTAAAATGTTATAAGATGTTATAAGTTTGTTATTTAATTTTAAGTTACTGCTTTATTTATTTAAGTAACTTAAAATACAAATAAACAATACTAAATAAAACTATGTATATATACAAAACTAACTACCTTAAAAATAAATAAAGAAAAATAAAACCCTTAATCTAAAAGACCGCTACCAGTAGGCAACGTTCCCAAATTTTTAAGTTGATTCTTTTGATCTCAAATGATTAAGAAACCAAAGCAAATTGATGTAAGATATCACCAAATTAATGAAAGATTTTATAGATTATCGTGAAGTACAAATTAATAAAAATAAGTCTTAAAAATGTTATCTTTTTATTTTCGTTTCACATTTTGCTGGATCCGCGCTGGATCCAGCTGGATTCAGGTCAATCCAGCAAGAATCCAGCTGGATTGAAAACGCCGCTGGATTGCAATCCCTACAACGCATCATCGACCGGCAAGAAAATAATCATAAGAACAAAAATAGAATATCTATCTTTGTACTGTAAAGTGTATTTCATAAATAAAGACATACCTGAGCAGATAGTTATAGTCTTTATAAAAAAATAAGGATATTGATTGCATAAACATATAACAATGATACAACAAATAGGTACCTACTGCGTGCGGCGCGACTCGCGCGCGGCATTCACCGGCCAAAAAATAATACAACAATAAAACTCCACCACTTATCTTCGTTCTGTAAACTGCATGTTGTTTATAAATACTTTATCTAAGTCAACTATGTTGATCGAATTGACTTACCAATATTAATTTTTCTATAATTTGGATTTTAACGCAATTTAACAAACGACAAACACAGAAACACTGTAGATTTTAACCTCTGCAAACAAGCAGCCAGCACTCCTCTCAGTATTTTGATATAATTTAGTATTATCCATATATAAAGGTAAGTTAACAGACTAAACAAGTAATTAAAATCAATGAAAATTATACTAAATAAAACTTCAATTGAAAACTTTTGACATTTCGCATTGTAAACAGCTGGTTTCACAGAAGCGATGTGATTGGTTCTCCGCGCACGAACTTGAAAGTATTTCAACCAATCACATGTCAGAGTCAGTCATAGAAAGACCCACGTGACTTACTGCGCGCATGCGCGTTATAGGATTTGGTCTACGAGACGATAGGCAAAAGAAGTTGTGCCGGACTTGCAAGTAGCAACGTTTCTTTGAAGGCGACCAGCGCGGGATTCGGTGTTTACGTGCGTAATGTGCCAACAGATGGCGTTAGGGTTACGAATTGATATTATTGAGCGTTATAATCGTGTAATTCTGTGTAATTATATTGCGATTTTAACAATTAGATACATTAAATAGAATATATTATAATAATATTAGTTAGAATTTTATCAGGGTAGGCAGTGCCTTTTTGCCTATATGAAGTGCACGCCCCTGGTTGATTAAGTATCTAAGGGCCTGATTTTTAGGCAATGTTTTTTTTTTCAAACAGATGCAATAGATGCCCGAGAAATATACTTATTTGTTAAATTTGGGAAAATAATGCCTATTATAACAAATTTATAGTCAAATCTAGTAATAACTATGATACCTTTAATTAAACAAACGAACAATATCCAACCTTGAAACATAATAGTGTAGCATGATACAAAATTAACGAAGAAGTAATGGGAGGGACAAGCCGTTTCAACAAACCGAGCCAACGCTACACCTCTAATAATGTTTACTTCAGTACGCTCATGAAAGTATAAGTAGGTACAGGGTACTGTAGATAGGAACAGGAATAATATTAATATAGACTTACGCCTGTATTCCTCAGAGGAGTTAGGCAGAGGTGTATGCAGTGGCACCCACGTTTCGCCGGATATATTATAAATCCCATGTAATAGGAGGCAAGCCTATTGCTATTAACCGGGCACACAGGCTCCGTTCTGCTACTGAGAATTTCCCAATGGAAAAACCCAATAACAATTTGGCCGACTCGGGGCCTTACCGACGGAGGGACGGGGTCGACCTTAAGGCCTCGTGCCCAAAAGTCGTATTTGGTGCCACTAAATCAAAGAGGCAGTACCTATAGGAATATTTGAAAGGAATTGTTAAACAGAAACTCAAAGGAAATTGTTGTGAAAATATAAAATGAGAATTTGAGAATGTAGTTGTATAGAGGAATCGTAGACTGTGTAATCACATCTATGTAATTATCGGTAGACACAGTTAAGTTATCACCCAACACTAAGTAAACTCACAATATTTTTATTCACGAAGACTTGTGTTGTATTTCTAATAATAATGTTATGAGAGATTCTAGTTGCCAGTTTTTAATTGGCACCTAGAATCACTAAAGGGCAGCTTACTCTAGATTGAGAAAGCTCTAACTCTTTTTATTTTCAGTAACATTGTTCTGAGGATTTAATATATTAGAATACTGGGAGTCTACTAAACATAATATGTACACCACCTACTATATTTAGAAAAGGGTTTTGAAAAGCTGCGTCACAATCAGTATTGGCTTATTCAGGTCTTAAAGAAAATATATAGGTACATACCAAGTCAAAGTAACTCATAACCGAAATTACCTATCTTATGTTACAGCGCCGAGCCCATTCCGCACGCTCCTATTGATATCCTAATAGAAAAACCCAATAACACTTCGACCGCTCCGAGAATCTGGATTCAAGATTATTTCATAACTTCCTACTACTATTATAAAGGCGAAAGTTTGTAAGTATGGATGTATGGATGTTTGTTACTCTTTCACGTAAAAACTACTGAATGGATTTGAATAAAACTTCACCACAATATAGCTTATACATCAGAATAACACATAGGCTACAATTTTTGGACGAACCTGAAGTCCACGCGAACGAAGTCGCGGGCAAAAGCTAGTATACAATATGTTAAGAAAACCCTGTCCGATCCGTGAAGGTATTAGTAGGTATCGGGATGTGATTCTATTTGTGTAAATTTTTTCACATAATAAGTAAAAAAAATTACCCCGAATAAAAATGATTAAAAAATTAAAAAATGAGGAAACTTACATGACAGCACAGGCGGGCGACGGTCGGCGCGCTCGTCAGTTTTCGGGTAGCGTAGCGAAGTCATATAGTGTTATCAGTTTTTGGAATTTTGCCAAATTTTAAGTTAATTTGTGTAAAAATCACACATTTAAAAAAAATATTACAACGTTATCCTTATCAATAATGTAAATTATTTATTAATATTTGGTTATATTATTGAAGTACCTATGTGCCCCTTTCGGGTCGGACAGGGTTTTCTTAACAAGCTGTATAACTTCAATGTTAGCATTATTTACTCTGAAAAAACCCTAAACCTTATTTACAACTTACTTCGAATTCATTTAAAAGGAGAAATAAAGCTTTATATTTTAACTATAAAAATAAAAAGTTTACATAAATGTGGATGTTGGATGTGTGAAGCCAAAATAAGGTGCTTATCTCAGCTGATTTTAATTTGTTGATGTTTGATTTGTCATTATTTTCAAAATCACAGCAGCGTATAAAACAATGGAAAGGAAAATAGTGGGTGACACAGTGAGGGACAGAAAAACAAACAAAAGACCTTGAAAACAAAGTTAAGTGCAGAATTAATGTTAAAAATTTAGCAAAATTGAAGTGAGAGTTAGCTGCTGATGTTGTTAGAAAGCACTTCTCATTTAACTTTAAATGAAAAAAAGAGGTTTTAAATGTAGATTACAGGACCAGAGACGACTAAAAAGACCCTAGATGAGATGGAAAGATAAAATCAAAAATGTTTATAGCTCAAGATAGAGGGAGATAGATCAAGAATTCGGTTGACGAAGGCTAGAGAAAAGACTTTCTGTCATGAAATCTTTTGACAGACAATCCCACATGACACTTGTAAATCAAATTTGACATTTATGTAAGACTTGCATTTTTGAGACTCAAACAACGACAAACGAAAACAAAATATTATAAATCAAGTAATACGCAAGCCCAAAAAGTTATGAAGTGCCTGTTCAACAAGATTAAAACTAAGACATATAACATCACGGATTTACGTAAGTACAAGTAGTGAAACCTCTAAAGTGGCTTCCGAGAACACTGCAAGCGCCAAATGACTCAAGTAATATAGTTACAAAATATATAGGTACTAATACGGAAACACTATAAGATTAAAGTGGAAATAATTTTAATGATTGCTGCACTGATCAGTAACTTGCATCTAACTTCGTTAAGTGTAGTGTTAGTTTCTTTGTGTGCTTGTTTCTTGCACACAGACGAAACGAACGCAATGTTCATGAAACAGTAGTATCTAAATTGCTTAGCCTTATGTTCAAACACGTTACGATTATGATAACATATCGCTACTATTTAACTGTGCAAACCAATCGGCGCAGATCGGCAAATTTGTTTTGCAAGAGCCGAATAGTCTATATGATAAATCATTGTCATTTCTCTGGTTTTAACAATGATGAATCTGCACGTAGTGGTTTCGCTAATTAAATATCAATTTATTTAAAATTAATACTAAAATCTTTTCGTTATAGATCCAGCATCAGTTTGTTTAACAATCACTATCCAATCGACTACTATAATACAATGATTTCATTCTCATGTTAAATACTGCATAATGCATATCTCATTTATCGTTCGTAGCTTCTATGGCGCTAATTGTAGCACTTAAAAGCCAATCATAAAGTGCTTCACGTGAGTGCTCTAATGGTAACGTGAAGAGCACTTAGTGCTTAATTAGAAGATAAGATTAAGTAGCTATAATCTTTTTATGTCATAATCAAATTTAAATCGAAAGAGATGTGGATTGTGGATTCATTAAACTTGTTTTTTATGACTTATTAAATATTGTGTCCTAAAATATTGCCAGGATATTCTGTAAAAGCTCAAGTGAGACAATATTTAAAACTTATAACTTCGTCATTCATTACCAATTTCAGTATTTTCAAAGTATTGTATTATTTTTCAACCTTGTTTAAAATGACAATATCACATATTTCATTAACTTAACTATCTTCATGATTTCTCATCAAATTCTTTATCTACCTTGACACACTGCTATATTTCTCATTCACTATTTTCGTAGCAGAAAAATAATGGATGTGCGGTTTGTTAGAAGCTTCATTACTGTAGGTTTTGGCTGTTTTCCAAGCATAGGCATAGCCAACTCTACCGTAACTTTCATTGTGGATTCGTCTCGACATTTTACGCTTGCTTTCAAAAAGGGATGGCGGAAAATTATAACCTACCCTCATCTTTATACAGTTCATTTTAGTCTAAACGATTGTACTTTACGTTACAATTAACGTACCTAACTTATTATGTTACGGTTAGTTAAACATAAGTTAGATTTTATCAAAATGAATATTTATTTAATTTAGGATAAAATTACATTTGATAGAATGATGTCGCGAAAAAAAAAATAATCACACCTTTAATTTTTTTAATGAATATCAACTTTGCAAACACCAATTAAGTTTTTATGACCAAATTATTTTTATTGTAATGTTAATTTGTAATTCCAACAATACCTTGAGAACCTGGTGTGTGCATATGTGGAATAAGTATTAAACACATTTTCAATTCCACTTTTATAGACTTAGTGTAAGTTTGTAAGACCAATTAGATTTGATAGCTGTTATTCCGGAGCTCACAAACAGCTTCGTCATCTCCGCCTTGAACCTATTATTGACCTAAAAAAACACAAACGAGCAAACTATCTAATCAACTTGTATCCAAGATAATAATAAACATCAGATGAAAGAACTGAATTATCACAAAAAAAACTTAAGTACATGTTTCTCAAGTTTTTTTGTTCGTCGCAAAAACTTGTGTAATAGTCAACGAGGTACAAGTTCAAGGAGACCTACAAACTTTAACAGATCAGTGTATATCATCTTGCACCTTCGGTCAATCGAAATAAGTACGATTTTACAAAAAAAAAAGTATCGGCAGCTCGTAAATATTGCTGACGATGCGCTTCCATTTAAAATTAAGACAAGTGTCTTGAGTGAAGATGTCGATGTCGACAGACTCTTAGTTCCTGAAGGAGTTGTAGTTTCTATTTCAAAATGAACCTAGCTAAGAGAAATATCAGTGAGACTGTTAAGTAGGTGTATTTTGGAACAATTTCACAAAACTACTTTCGACAAATATGTCAGTTCAATTTCTACAGCAAATATACAAATATTTTCAACTCCATTTCATTCCTTAATATTATTTAGATATTTATTCCTGTCCAACCATCGTTATTCACCGTTATATAGCTGAATATACAACACCTAAACGGTAAATTGGCCGTTCCGTTTTCATTTTATTCAGAAGTTTTTTTTTGTAAATTGAGTTTAGGCCTTTTCATGACTAGATTAGTATTCTCTCCCCGTTCCCAAGCTATGGATTTGATGTCTGTGGGCGCTACTATGAATATATTGTGTTCGTCTTTAGATGAATTTGGATCTAGTTCTCATGTCTACAACTCGATGTTAATTTTTGAAAGTGATGGTTTGAATTTAGGTTAACTTCGTCTAAATTTTAGATGTTTAGTTTTACTGTTTGCATTAGTGTTCTCAGCAGTGCCATTTTTAACAGTGGGATAATATAGGCAATATCTAAATGGTTTAGAATTCAAACATGGACATGAATTTCACGTAAATTCAAGACTGAAATAAATAAATAAATAAATCAGCCTGTAACTGTCCCAATATAGGGCAAAGGCCTCTTCTCATTCAGAGAAGGATTGAGCATTAATCACCACGCTAGCTCACTGCGGGTTGGCGATTTCAGACTATTAAAGTCCAGGTTTCCTTACGATGTTTTCCTTCACCGTTAGTCAGTGGTGTCTTAGATTAACTAAGAAAGTACATATGACATTGAAAAAGTCACATTGGTACATGCCAGGTTCGAACCCACACCCACGCGCTTGCAAAGCGGGTCCGTAACCAATGCGCCACCACAACATTTAAGACTGAAATAATATAATAAAATAATTTTTATTCATATTATAGGTACATACCTACTCAACTTCTCCATTTTCCTTTTAAATATTTTTGTGATTGAGTAAAGCCGTAATAATATTTAGTTTTAAATCATGTCCTTGAGATGGTATAGGATGGTATAGGAGATGGGTAGGTCCACGTCCAGGGGACTTAGTTCCAATAAATATAAAAAAAGGATATTTACCCCATCAGCTGTCCATTATTGAGCTGCTCGGAGTACGGTGGGGACTTGACCTGTGCGAAGGTCACTTTGTCGTTGAGCTCCCCACGACTGCCACGACCCATCAGCGGGAGGTGGATCTGGGTGCCCTTCGACTCCATCTTAAGGCCCGACGTCATCGCTGCATTGACATTGTGTTGAATGGGGCCCTGTAAAGACGAAAAGAAACTTATATTTTTTTACTTTAGAGAATAAAAAAATGAAATAACTGTGAAAGGAAAGATCAGTCAATTAATTTACTAAGTTTATGCTAAGATTAACTTAGATTTCGACAAGAAAATCAGAGAAGAACACTAGTCATACAAATCATACAATGTGTAATTGAATTAACAAAAAACCTGTAAAGGGGTCATTAAAATCATCACTACGAACGACTTTTACTATGGGACAAATTGTAATATTGCGAAAAAATCAGCTGTTCTGTATACATTTTTCATTTTACTCAACAAAATCAGTCCACGATTTGGTGGCTCTTGAGCTAAAATAAAAACAATTTATTAAACAAAAACGAAAACGGA
The DNA here is from genome assembly GCA_936450705.2 of Protodeltote pygarga. Lineage (NCBI taxonomy): Eukaryota > Metazoa > Arthropoda > Insecta > Lepidoptera > Noctuidae > Protodeltote > Protodeltote pygarga. The sequence goes on along the minus strand of OW388255.2, from coordinate 5,034,217 downwards.
AAATGAGTCCAAATTCTCGTGAAGAAAAAAAAGGAGTGATTTCTTAACGTTATAAGGAAACTCTATAGAATAAATAGACTTTTATAAAAGGAAAAGATTTGGCATTAAATAGGGGAGGATAAGAACTGCCAGTCAACTGACAAAGATTGATATACAGACGTCAGTTGGGTTATTATCAAGCAATTTTATAAACACAGAAGAGTACATACAAGAGTAATTTTGTTTTGTAATTGAATTTGATACAAGCACAGCGATTCGATTTTTTATCCACCACTAATCGCTCTGCCAATCTGGAAGTCATTGGGGGAGGCCTATGTTCAGCTGTGGACGTCTTATGGCTGTAATGATGATGATGATGAATCGCTCTGCCACTTAAGCCATTTGTAATTCTGCTTGTGCCATCGAAATTCTCTTCTACATACAACAAATTGGCTCTTTATTACAAAGGAGACAAACTTAATAGAGTTGTGCTAATTTTCTAGCACACGATTAAAACTAATATAGACTCCCTATCTCTCTTTCTAACAGAAATGACAAGAAAAGGAAAGAAGATTTTTAGAGCTGACAAACTAGTCTACTTGCTTAATATCAATGAGAACTAATTTGACAGTTCAGTTTGCTGTCCTTTTTCTATGGTGTTTATTAGAAAGAGATATAGTTAGACTAAAATTAGTTTAGCATGATGTGCAAAGGAATCAGCACCAATGTCTAATTTGCCAATGTTATTGTCGTAATAATTATGTCAAATAAATTCATTCATTTACTCGAGCCTGTTTTTAACAATGCGTAAGTTCAAACCATATAACACTGCGGCCAAAAAGAAAGTAAATACCTTTCTACAATATTTGTACCGAGTGCTACGCATACAATCCCAACGGTTTAATCTGTTCCACTTAGTGCCAAACGCCAGCTGTGACCGCGTCATTTGGCAACACATGCAAAGGGTTAAAAGTTGATGAAACCGCAGTATGCGGGGTGCCAGCCTAAAGTTTAATAGCCCAGCGCAAATACAGTAGGTACGCGCCACGGACGTCAGTCAAGTCAGCTGCGGGACCATTTTTATCATGAAATTGTAGCGTTTAAAATATATTGTCTACTAGCTTCTGCCCGCGGCTTTGCTCACGATAATTTTGAAAGACACGTAGCGCCATCTGTTATCATAAGAACGTTATTATTGTTTTTCTCTAGATCAGCACGATTTCACGAGAAGCACGTAGTTCAAAGCATTTTGATCGCAAAGAGGTGCACCGGTCGTATCCGCGATAATACATCGCCAAAATAAATCCCTAAAACATCCACCAGAATACAACCAACAAAACAATCATGGTCACAACTCACATAACTCGAAATCGATCGGATTATGACAACTTGTTATTTCAAAAACGAGTTTTTTTTCCTCTAGACATAGACGAAAAAAACTCGTCAAACTTTGTCATTACTTAAATTTATAAACTTGTAAGTTCAAAAAATATAAAAAATCATCAATTGCCCAATACCCATTTATCAGCAAAACATGTGGATATGATAGATTGAGTAATCGTGTGAGAAACAATGACTGCATCGTTTATTTAGTTTCTAATATAATAGTAATAATTTACCTAAAATTAAAATAATATTATATCCTAATAAAGCAGCCACATAGGCGTAAAAGTCATAAAATAAAAGACTAAAATAATAATAAGTAATTTTTTTTACGTAAATCGGTTTTATCATGCAGTGGAGGAACAAAATGGATTGTATAAACATGGAAATTATTTGTGATTTATGGATGGGGTGGGCTGGAGTGCGATCGATTGTATGTAAAAAGATTATAGATAGAGTATTAAAGATCAAAAAAGGCGTAAAACATTTTTAAGCTGATACGTCGTTTTTTAGAAAGATATAATATGTAAAAAAATAATATTTTAAAGACATTTGGAATTAAGACATTTTGTCAAATCGATATTTTTCTAGTTTTTGTTTCTTAGGTTGTAGGGGCAATCCTATTGCTATAGAAACACCGGCCACGGTATACTAGGTACATATGTTACACTCTAGACTGTTCATTAAAAAAATTCAATGGTGTGTAAAGCCATTTCAGAGGCGGGGGGCGGTTTTAACTCGGATACCAGGTTGTTCATCAACCATACGATAAGAAGAAGATTGATTATGAAAGAGGTGCAACATTCAACATACCTAGTGGAAGATTTTTATCAAACAAAAATATCACGAATACAATGCCAATGGATTGAATGACGTCACAACGCACTATAGTGCGAATGGAACCTTTTTCTTCTTTCGTTTTGTGTGAACCCTTAAAATATGCACACCTACGCTTCTTCGCTTCTATTTCGGGTACCGACGCGCGTAAAAATGTATGGTTTTATTTACGTAGTAACGAGGAAATAACCACTAAGATATTTAGATCCCTGTTATCGTAAAGGATTTTTTTTCGGCGCACGAATAAACTTTGTTGGGATCTAATTTAAAAATGTATGTTATTTATACCTACACGAATATAAACATTGCGATACATTTCAAAATAACTTTTAATTGGAAAAAGTGATAAAAAAACATTAATTTGGTACGTTTAAACGGAGCCACACGCTACTAATTTCTCCTGTGTAACAGTATAATGTGACAATGCACAAACACAAACTGATTAACAATGTCGGTCACACAAATGTATCAGAACCGAATCAGTGTCAAAATATCAGATCAATCTGTCAACAGGAAGGGGGTGAAATATCGATTACTAAATTTGAACCAAATAGTATACAGGTCAAGCTAAGTAAATCCGTTTAGTATACAGATCTGTGCGTTTTCATTAGTAGTCACAAAGGCAGGCGCTCCGTAGAAAACTAATATTTAGCTGCATGTGGTTAGACAGGAAGAGGATAATGATAATTTTGATTATGACGATATTCAGTGGCATTCTTATCATACCCTATAGACAGCAAATTTCGACAGAAAATCACAACAATGCTGACCCAGTACAGGTTAGTAGAGGCAGGTTAGTTCCACCCTCCATTAAATATAATCAAATCACCTAGAAGGCTTATCATCATCTTAAGCCAGAAAGCGTCCACTGTTGAACAAAGGCCACCGTCACAACGAAGGCTTATAACTAGGCTAAACTACTAATTAGTAGTTTAGCCTAGTTTTCTATATATAAGTATTCTATATAGTTATAGTTTCTATATAGTAGTATATATAAATATTTAATAAGAAATTTGAAAAAATATTAAGACAATTGGTAATATCGCATCGGTGCCTTCTAAAACTGCAAAGTTTGGAACACTGAGTCGGATACGTAATGTATTCCGATAGATATTATCACACGCTCTAGGCGTATAAAGAGATTTGAAATTTCGACTGATTCTGATGGGATACGGTGGCTCAGCGGTTAGAGCGTCGGCACGGAACGCCGAAGATCGTGGGTTCGAATCCCATCCGTATCAGTTGTTTTTTCAAATTTCTTATTAAATATTTATATTTAATAAGCTAACATGTGCTAAAACATGTAAAAATTTCACAAAAATAGTAGTATATAGTTTTCTATATGTTTTCTGAAGCAAGAAAACGCTCTAAAGTAAACGATACACATCTACGGATTGGTCCTGTCAAATGAATATCAATACACAGGATAATTCAATATAAAATCTCGCTAAAGACTTGACTTTCAATAAAAATGAAGACTTAGTATTCATGGCACGGCAAGGTAACTTGTGTTGGCGAGTTTCGAAGACATTCGTTCAATCAATTTTAATGGTGACGTGATTACTGGCGGACCCTTCTCATCCCGTTCAACTATATAATAATTTGTTGATTTTATTTACTTTTTGTGACATTAGCCACTTTATATATTAATATAGGTACGTGAAGCAAAAACTGTGGATCCCTTTTTAAGTTGTAGTAAAAGTAAGTAAAGTGCAGAAAGCTAAAATCTATAAAAAAAATACGGTCGAATTTCGACCACTGACTGGACCACTATCTATATTTATGAATACCTACGTGAAGCGAAAAGTGTAGATCCCTTTTTACCTGGCTGCCAGGAAGGGTTATTAAGAAATTTGTTTGTACAGAAGAGCGTGAAACTTGGCATAGTAAAAATTTATAGGTATGGAGAAGGAGTGCAGAAATCTAAAATGAAAAGAAAAAATACGATTGTATTTCCATCACTGACTGGACCACTAGTATAACATAAATGCTCGCAGCTGGACAAATACCTGCCTTTTATATCATGTCAAATGATTTGTCATCGTACAAATTCACAACTTTTATACCTCTATAACTATTATTCTTTAGGGTTTTATTAATTAAGTATAACTACAAACTCAATCATAGTATACGAATTACCGGTTTACACAAGGTCATCTCAGCAGTTAGGCGTGCGTCTGCGACTCGATGAAATGCAGATTTATAAGACCTTTGGTTATTAAGCCGTTGAAGCCGTCGTATGACTGTTGGACTGCTAAGTTAAAGGCATGTTCGAAACCCAGCCACCTCTGTCATATCTGACATACATTAATTATAAGTTCATTCGTAAACCACTTCCAACGAAGTCCAACTGTGAAGTTACTGTATAAAATTAAAAGTCGATGTATTATAACCAAGCAATCATGCTAAAGATGGCCGAATGAAACCTGATGTCATGAATGTTTTAAAATTGCTGTTCCAATTAGGCTCAGCGACACTTTGTTCTAGCGAACAACGCTCATTCTATGTATCTTCGCGTTGTCGCACCCTGAGGACTCGGGAACGAAGCGACAACAAGAGCGACGAAAGCATCCTTCATACTACGTAGGTGGATTGCAACCCTTATGAATGCAGGCATTAAAATCATATAAGGTCCTACCAAAATAAATGTGCTCTAAACCCTACGTTTAAAACGGTACGTGTAACCAAACGTAATTATGTAAAGTAAACAAAAAAAAAATGTTTTTGTATTTATTCATGCGATGCGAACACTTCAAAGTTATGTTGTAGAAAGAATCGATTACCAGCAGGCTGGGTACTACCAAAATCGAACGTCAAATAATTACAAAGACCATGAAATGCAAACCTTACTTGTATTGTCGAACCTTCGTCGTTTGAATTTCGGAGGAGAGCGTCTAAGCTGAGTGAGGGATTTGAGTGTGCACTTGGGTTCACCCTCACACTGTTACACTATAATATATCATCTGTGCAGTTGGCTAATCTCCGAGAACGGCCGCTTTGACTGAAATTCCATCAGGAGGACATTATTTGTAACACGCTACTGACTAGTTAAGTAGCTGATATGCTGAATCAAACATGTTGTTTATTTTGATACATTCAATCAATCTTAACAAGTATATATCTATTTATTACGCAACGATTACGATTAATGACGATTTTGTCATCAATAGAATTAAATAAATGAACGACTGTCTTATAGAACGATAGTAATGACCATTAGCATACAGAACATCTCTTTTTGTACTAAATCTAATAACGCACTAATTGAGCTTTATTTATCAATGGATCTTATTGATTTACGATTCAATTACCTAATACGTAGCAAGTGGTAAAGTGGTCATTATAAATAACTATCTTCGTTTATGGTTTTACTTGGGTAGATGTAGTTTTCTTACCTAAAAACTCTCTGAAAAACTTATTTTCAGTTAGCAAACTTTATAACCAGTACAGAGTTTCATAAAAAATAATTTTCCCAATTGCAGAATTATATTTGATTTTTAAAAAACATCAACTCGTGTTACTTTACTTTTTTATTTATAGTCTCTTGCTTTTATTCTGCTTGTCCCGTAATTCTTACCTACCTAGCATAAAAAGTATGAAACCTAATTGGCCACCAGGTATTGAAATGACAGGTTTGAAATGACCCATTCATTCCAAAACGATCCAGACAATTTAGCTCCTGAAACAGTACCGAACTAAAATTCCTTGACTTTACATTTCTCGAATATTTGAACAACTTTACAGAGATCTCATTCGAAGCAGTTTTGGTATTGTACTTTGTTTTTTTATTTTTAATTACTGCCGCACAAATTAACTTTACAGAGATCTCATTCGAAGCAGTTTTGGTATTGTACTTTGTTTTTTTATTTTTAATTACTGCCGCACAAATTAACTTTACAGAGATCTCATTCGAAGCAGTTTTGGTATTGTACTTTGTTTTTTTATTTTTAATTACTGCCGCACAAATTAACTTTACAGAGATCTCATTCGAAGCAGTTTTGGTAGTGTACTTTTTTTTTTTTTTTTTATTACTGCCGCACAAATTGACTCCATGCTCCATGATGTTGTTTAGACATGTTTTGTAATAATATCTTACACCGGTGCCTATCCATAATCGTTATTTCTCTAAGTGAAGTAGCAGAACCAATTTCGGTCAATATCAACGGAGATTAGCCAACTATACAACTGTGTAGTGCAAACTATATGCGCAAACACATGTGCACTCTCTGTGCTTGATGTACTGCAAGTAATCAAATTGGTTGATTAATAAAAACAAATACACACAATTTTATTTTATCTAGATCGGTCTAACCATTCAAACATTTTTGGCAATTGATTTTTATTTATAATAGATTATGTATGTAATGTCCAGCATTCGATTATTAAAACTGTAAGCGCAGAGCAGTTCTTAAGATGTTTTTTAATACCAACATGCAAACATTATTCTGAAAATATTTATGTTTACTTAGCCTGTTTTTCATTGATTACACGAATTTTCCTCTTCCTCGTTGGAGTAAACAGAAAAGGAAAAAATATTATGGAATTTATACTAGTAATATTACATAGTTTTAGGCTTAGATCAATATATACGGCACCTATTTGGATATATGCCAATAAATTGAGTCTCAAAACAATATCGTGGCGTACGTAAGACGAGAGTACACCTCTAGCGTTTTGTATGAAGTCGCTCTTAGTTATATAAAAATTTAAAAGATTCTTGCAAATATGCTCAAAATTGCATTGCATTTACAGCTTTTTAGCATTTTTACAACGACTAGGACACATGTTTGGATATGGCCTAACCGCACAGAAATAATGTGGTAAGTACGAATATGTAGTAAATTAGTGTGGAGAATATACCAAGGTAAGTAGAGGAAGTAAAGGAATTTAAACTTGCAAATTGTAATTCAGAACACCAAAAACTTATAATGAATTCGATCATAATTTCCAAAGGTAACGCTTGAGACTACAAAGTTATTTTAGTTTTTTAGTTAAATTATATTACTCCAGTTTTAGCCTCTATGCGGCAAGCTAAAACAGGATTACCTATTTTAAGAGAAGCACGTGTAACGAGAAATATTGGATTATTTCGTTCCGCGCGAACATTGTGCTCATGTTTTACAGTCGAAATATTTCCCTGTTCATATTTAAGGTTTTACTTAGCTTGACCTGTTTATTATTTGGTTCAAATTTAGTAATCGATATTTCACCTCCTTTCTGTTGACAGATTGATCTGATATTTGATACACAGCTTTAGTTTTGATGACAAAACCGGTTTACGTGAAAAAAAATGTATACTTATATTATTTCTTTTTTAATTTCATCTTTTTGCGACAATGAACTAAAGAAAAATGAAGACACAAACCCGAAACTAATAAAGTTGCATTCCTATGTAAAGCCAAGGTTTTTCAATGACCGAATATTTATTTATGTTTAAAGTGTTCTACGATAACATATCACGTCATAAAATAAAAATATTTAATAAACAGGCGTCACAGTCATCATTGCAATAATTAAATATTTAAATTGTTTAATCAATATAATCCTCATGTCTTGTAGACTGATACGGTAAGTCGGTCATTTTTTGGCATATCATTCCAGAATAAGTGTATTTAGAGTCAAACTAAAACGACATGGACCAAAACTTGGCGTTTTGAACAGTAAAATCTATTATGTTTAAAATATTCTTCTAAACAAATAAAAACCCCATTATAACGAAAAAAGAAAGAGCTATAATAAGACTGACAATAATCAAGAGAAACCTTATTAGGTCAACCTCTAAATGTCATTGCTCCTAACTGAGCACGTTGCTAAATGACCAAGTAAACAATTGAAAACTCAAAATGTACAATTTCTGCTAAAAGGCTAATTTGCCGTTAACTTTCTTGATACGAACAATAGAAATACAATAGCCAAACAACTTGTCCTAACATTGTTCAGTTGAACTTGCAAGGCTTCTGTTAATAAAAATGGAATTTACATTTTGTTCAATTAAATATTCAAATATTTTTGTACTTTGACGTATAATAATGGACCTTTTTCTTTTAATTTCCTTTTATTACATTACAAGTGTAGATAGCTATTATGTATAATAGTTACATTTAGTTTATAAATATGTAATTGTAAGTACCTAATTAATAGATGTCGCTGTAATAAAATCTTGTTTAATAAAAAAAAAATCTAAACGTTTCTAGGTTATAAAAATAATAATTACACATTTCTAACCAGAAACAATAAAAAGTAATCTGAACAGAATTAAGCCAAGGAAGCAATTTCACATTGCTGTGTATTTAAAGTGAGGATTAATTCTGATTTCGCTAACCGATAAAAAGGATTATATGATAGCTTATCCAAATGCGAAATGTGATGTTGAACTTAACCGTATAATTTAGCTCAAAGCAATATTCCTCCCTATATCACGACCACCAATCAGATAGATCCCTAAATTTATAATCTTTTTACTTTTATTTACAGTTCAGCTATTCTGTTTAAAATAAAATCAATGGCTTCAGAGATTTTGTTTCATTTCTCAAATGTTGGCAATTTGATTAAATTCCCACAGCACCGCAGTCAATTGGAAAAATACAGATCTTTTTGGATAAAAATCTTATATTAAAAGGTCTTCAAATTGCGTCCTTATTGAACGGTTGTGAGTCAACTACAACAAATGCACAATTACTGAGTTTAATAGGGTTAATAAGCACCATAAAAACAAAAACGATTCGAGCACAGAAGACATTGAACTCCAATTCCCAACGTACAAGAAATTAGTTCCACCCAACCGAATTCTATTGATCTAATAATTTCAGTATCTCATAGCACAAGTTCGTGTACAAAAATTTGGTTATACATCAAATCTTCGGGTAATTTCAGTTCATCGAACTAAAGTAATGGCAGATAACAATTTAATTGAGGAAAATTATTGACGAGGCATATAAACTCCCCAAATTATAGTATAGGTAAAGCACATATTAAACATTTTCATAAGAATTGTATTTGTTCTTTACAAAATCAGCAGGAACGCCTTACGTGTCACCGATGTTCTTTTGTCCGCAAAGAATGTTTATTTGTCTGCTGAGTAACGTTTACAGTAAATTGTTTGGCTCGTGTTTAATTATAAGTTTACAATGAAACAATAAACATCAAACTTCAGCTGTGTTTCTAGATTAGTTTAGTTCAAGCCGTTTCTGTTTCTGAAGCTAGATTGAAAATTACTCTTATTCAAAGTTTTATCATTAAGCACATACTGTTTTGATGGCCATTTTAAAGTAAAAAATATTAATATGCATTGCTTAAAGTAATTTGGATGGTGACAAAATTAATAAGTCTTGATAAAAATGCTGAACACCGTACAACAGTGATAAAAATCTAGAGCCTTCAAAGCTTTACAATAGTGTATTCAGTTTTAATTCATTTATTATTAATACTCGCTCATAGAAAATCTGTAGTAGTACTAAAATGAAGAATTATAGAGAAAATTGATGTTTTTTTAAACGAGTAAAGAATATTTTATCGAATTTCAAGACCAAAAAAAATATGCTCCACGATTCCATTATTGTACACAGTAGTAAATAAATAATTTACATATTCATTTGATTTTTAGAGATACCGTTCGTAAGCAAAGTAAATTACGTAATGATAGTAGTTATTAGGTACTGTTTGACGCAATCATATAGGATCACAACTCAAACAACGTAATAGCACATAATTAATTAAATACGAGTGATTTATGTCGTTTTGTTTCAAAATGATATAAAAAAGTTGTTTCTGTCGTCAGAGAAGACATAAAATTTAACTATGACGTAAATCTAACACCATGTAAGGAATAAACTTTCAACCCTCGTAAACACAAATAATTTGCACTGATAGTGAGAAAGTACTTATTAGAATTGAAGGTAGAATAAAATAACTGAGAAAAGACTTACCTGTACCCAAATTGCGCTTAGATTCAACATCTTACAATTTTTATTTAAAACCACGTCCAACACATGAGGGACATCTCTGATTGTGACAATCGATTATAATTATTTAATAAATCAAAATTTCATTATCTTTCCTACGTAAGCCCGGTTGGTAACTATTAGGTATGTATTGATAAGAAATCAGATTAATTTAAAGAGAATACGTACGATTAAAGTAGGCTTTTATTCAAATTTCGAACCATTGTTATACCACTAGGTCACAGATCTTAATCTGCTTCAATCGATAAAGATAATTCACATCACATAATTTTGGTAATCTTAGCCCGAGAGTAAAAATTTATTGAAAGTAAAATAGTTGATAGAAAAAAAAACGGTTAAATTATTATTTATTAATACTACGAACTTGTTAGCTTCACAAATCTACTTTCAATACAAAATATTTCAGGTAAGCGCATCACGCTCACTTGCCAATCTGTATACCCTAGTGATCATCATCATCATCATCAGCGTGTATCAGTTCACTGCTGAACCTATGTGAGAGTGAAGAAGTGGAGAGGCCTATGCCTCTCCCAATACGCGCCACTTTGGTGCGCTTATTGGAGGTATTTGCCCACAATCGCCACGCTGGGCAAGAGGGTTAGCGATCGCAGTAGCAGATAATAGGGAAGATGCAAATGTAATATTTATGAAATTTTCATGGTTAAAATGTTAAAAACATATAAAAGAAATGCTACTGCAACGTTTTTATTTTACATAATGTTGTTTTTAAACAATAATTACGAATTAAAAATGACTTGCAACAAAACGAATTTCAAAACACCAATCAGCGTTTAGTGACGTCACTCTTGTTATGACAACTTATTTGAGGTTATGGTTGTAAAGTGATTACTTTTTTAGGAGATTATTAATTGCGTTTTTTAAATAAAAATAGAAGTTGGATTTATAACAGCAGACTCCAGGAATTTACCGAAAGTTAGTGTTGACATGGTTGTAACTTTTTTTATCGAAAGTGCAGAGTTTTCAGGTGTAGAAATGAAAGGGGCTAAATTACTACGGTATGTATACATCATAGTCATTCATAGTTGTTAAACTTTGTATTTTATTCAGCGGCTTCTACATATAGCAGTTATGTCAGCTCGACAAGAGAATCTTACGGCGATAACGCAATCGGCCATGTCCAAATTAAAAGAGATGGAGGAGAATTATGTACAATAAAAAGTAGAGTTACTCCGGAGCACAAAGAACGTAAAGAAGGTTATCGGGTTACAGCCATTATTAATGAAACGCAAAGCTTGGTCGGAGTGTAGCAAAGGGTGTGCACCATTTGTCTTCACAGCTTGAAACCACTTTTTTCTCAGCTTTGGGTCAGAAGGTCCACTCAAAAATAATTTATTTGCAAACTTTGTTGAGGTAGATGGACACATTGGCACAAAACATGAGTCAACACGGCTTTTTATCTGAATATTAATGGTATTGTTACAATCACCTGACGTCGATGGATAGTCCATTTTAATTTTTTACAAATAATCTCGAAAAAGCAAAAGTTAAAATGAAAAGTAAATGTAAATTGAAAGTTGTTGACAGACAAGAGTGACGTCATCAGTACCATAGGTCCGTTTTCGCGCGAACTGTCAAACTGTCAATTTAAAACAGCATTTTTTCCGATAAATTACAATATTTTAATTGTTTTAATATATTTGTGGTCTATTCTACATGGAATTCTTTAAAATGAAAACAAAAATAAAAATAGTGCATCTTCCCTATTGCTGTTACACAAAAGGATGCTGCTGCCCATCCTCCAGATCTTTGTCGCTTCTTATGACACCCGTAGGACGAGTAGGGGTGGTCCTATTCTTAGACCGGAAACCACACGGTAATACGGTATTCGGCGTTATACCGTAGTGCCAAATGTGAATACCTATATAATATAAGACTGCTTATTCCGTTTGAACATTAGCGAAGTTGAGTAGGTACTATCTATGCCGAGGAGGGTGGAATTGAGGACAGCGGCAACACCTGTCGCAATATCCAGTGCCAAGCGTTTATAACAACTAGCATTTGTGTAAGCAATGTTTATAGTTGAAATAGCGGTGAAATCATTTGATTGAACCAACGATGATAATGATTGATCAAACCAATGATGAGAATTGGAATAGAAAACAAAAATTAGTCTTAAATAACCTTTGAATTAGGTTCTGTCAAACCAAATGAATATATATAAATAGATGCAGAAGTAGAAAATACAGTAACGAACGGTTTTTAATGAATATGCTACTTCTAAACATAATTTAGTACCCAGTAATATTTTAACAGTAATCAACAATATTTCGCACGATTTAATGATAAGTTCAAAGTACATTTTTATTATTTATCAGTACAATCACTAACAGATTTAATATTGCTAAAATTAATTAAACATCGATTCTTTCGATAGATATAAAAATTAATACAGAAGTACATTATTAATCTTTACATCTTGATACAAGAATCATTTTATCTTTGAGATAAATGAATTATAGTCAAATTACATTGATCTAACATGATATTAAAGATTACACATGTTTTTACGAATATCTAGATCAAGATAGTAATACAAATCAATGAATTAACAATTTGAGACGAAAATATATTTAAACCCTAAACCCAGTAGGCACACAACTTAAATATTTCACCAGATCTATTCTAAAGGCACTCAATAAAGATACTAAAAGCTTTTTTAGTCTAGACTAGAGGCTAAAAGGCAAGCCGTTACAGGCGGTAACTTAACTAGCTTATTTTGCAGTATAACTTATCGATGTGATGACCTACTAAAACTTTTTTATCCTTTCGTTTACTCGATGCCGGCAATTTATCAGTTGCACATCGATTGCAATCTAGGAGCTAATCGTGTTACTGAAAATCGTTCCAGTTGGAAACTGTATTTAAGTTGAGACGTAACTTGACTTTATTTATTGGACTACGATTTTTTTCCATAACTTCTACTTCTTACGTCTCTTAGCTAAGAATAGGCCGACATGTATTAATTATGCTAGTGGGTGTCAAATCAATACAATTATATTGGTATCACGCTTTGGGTGGGCGTTGTACTTATTGAGGTCATATTGAAAAGCGTGGTTTCAGGGGAGCGGTTTATGCCGCACCCCTAAAATCAAGGATGTGATTTGATACCAGTAGGATTAAAACTTTATTATTATTAGCCTAACGTGTTCCATTTCAGCGCAAAGGCCTTTCTTTTCCTTCATTCTTCGCAGTCTATTGCAAAATTTTGCCAGTTTTTAAAACTAAGCTTTGAATGTGTAAAAATAATGTTCAAAGTTATTAAATTCCATATACCTAATGCATGTTATAACAGAAATAGAAGCAAAATATCTAAAAACTTATCACTTAAAAGGTATGAAGCATCCGAGCCTTTTTTGTTTGGAAAGAAAAAACATTGGTAGGCAAAGATGAAACGGGATGAAATGGATCAAAATTTCCATAACTCAGAAAGTTTGTAACACACGTAAAAGCAAGATCGTGTTCAGACGTACATATATTAACCCTTAGAAAGTGTAATGGAAGGTTTCCTATAATAACTCTTTTCTAGAAAATTGTGTGTTCTTCACAATACGCAAAATACATGGAGAATATTCTTTTCATTATCCTGTAATCTTTTGTATTTAATTTTAGCCGAAAGAAAAGAGTGTCTTCGGCCTTCAATTTTAAGGACATTTGGAAACGCTTATATTTATTTACATTTAAATTTTTTTATGCTTCCTAATCAGTCAACCTTACAAAGAACATTAAAGCTAATACATTTTCAAAGACTTTACCCTTACCCGAATGAGAGTGCTATCAATTTATTTTATATCATATTACCTAACCTTAGCAAGATATGCCAATATTTTACGTGTTATATCACTATGGCCCATCTTTGTAATGGAAAATATTTCATTGTTTGTCAAAGGGAAGCGACTATTTTAATATCGCCTAAGAAATGCTAGGAAGTTTCCGGCTGTGCCAAGGTCCAATCTATTATCTCGCGGAAATAATATTATGGTGTAAGTAACTGACATCGGGCATACATGTATACTTACATAGTTTAAAATAAAATTAGATTTTTTTAAATCATGCCAGCTGTTTTGTACTATGCATATTATGGGGGCCTGGTAGTTCTAGTCTGTTAGACAAGGAAACCTAGTACGACTACCAGGTTCTCACATTGAATATTACGACAGTTATATTTTATGTTATAGTTTCTAAGTACCAAACTTTGTAAAGAGAAAAAATAAAGTTTTTATTATTATGTATATTTTATAATTATATTTGTTTTCACGTAAACACGTCTCATTGCAGTTTTTCATACGCTCTAAAAGTATGAAAAGCTGCTATAAGAATAAATGAGTCTACTAGCTAATATTTTTGTATCGCACATAAATTGATTCAAACTTAAACAAACATAAATATCATCAAAAACAGTTACGAATACAAAAGATAAATTTGCATTGAAATATGATAAAAACGATATTATGCCTTGGATACTTGTAAAATTAAAATAATAAATAAAATTAATTATAGATATATCAGCTGCAGACGATTGTACTACGGATAACGTCATAATGCCAAAATATAATAATGTCATTACATCAAATACAGATTTATTACAACATTGTAGACTTTATCTGTGTAATCTATGTTATCTAATTATGTGCTTACAATATCAGGCTTATAGGCTATAAAAGAGTTTTGATCGGATTTCTCTGATTTGATAGCAGCAGCCGTCAAGTGACGTCATGGATTCATTATCATTGTAGTGATTAAATATTAATCCAGATTCAAGTGATAAAATGTAGAATGATTCTACTGACATTGACAATGATTCTGACTGATGATAACATTTTCAAGTTACACACATTTTATTTAACTCAATGAAATATTAATTTTCAATTATCTTTGGTTCAAATTCCGGGATTTATATTCTACAACTTTATATCAATGAGTCATAGTTATTACAAATTTTCGTAAACTTTGAAAATCTTTATAAAAAAAATTGTGCTTGATAATTTTTAAATAGGGAAGATGCAGATGTAATATTTATGGAATTTGTATGATTAAAACGTTAAAAAAATATAAAAGAAAGGCCACTGCAACGTTTTTATTTTACATATTGTTGTTTTTTTACAATAATTACGATTTAAAAATGACTTGAAACAATACGTATTTTAAAACACGAATTAGCGTTTCGTGACGTCACACTTGTTTTGACAACTTATTTGAGGTTATGGTTGTAAAGGTGAATATTATTTTATGGGAATATTAATTGCGTTTTTTTTAATAAAAATGGGAGTTGGGTTTATCAAAGCAGACTCCAGGTGTTTACCTAGAGTTAGTATTGACATAACATCATTAGTTTTTCTCTAGTTTAACTATTTTGAATAAAATAATTAGTTAGGTATGTTTAGTTCCAGGCCTTTGTAGTAATAAATATTGTTTATATTATTTTAATCAGCATTTTAGATTAAAATTGAAGAAGCTGGATTTCTTCGTAATGCCGATTGCCCTTTTTTGGTGCAACACCTGACGGCTGAAAATTACACAGTAGAGGTGAAATATCCTTAACAGAAGCTACCTACCATACTTTCCTATGTGAAAGACAATAAAATAACACCAAAATATTGGGCACAAGTACAACTTCAAATGTTTTTCAGCATAAGGAAAATATCACTTTTCTGTATAGCACACACAAACTTTGAAAAATTAAAAGAAGTATATTTGTATACACGATAAAAGCATTTTATCTGTTATGAATGCTGCATAGAAATTCTGGATAGATGCGGTATTTCCAAAATTAAAATGTAATAACTATATAATATTTAAGTTATTCTTTTTTGTAAATTTATAAAATAAAATTCTATGCTTTGTAAATACTATTTTTTATTCGATTTAAATAAATATGCAAAAGTATGAAAGCCAACGGCGAACCAGTAAAAGACAAGAGTGACGTCATCAGCACCATAAGTCCGTTTTCCCGCGAACTGTCAAACTGTCAATTTAAAACAGCATTTTTTCGGATAAATTGCAATGTTTTAATTTTTTAAATATATTTGTAGTCTATTCTACATGGGATTCTTTAAAATGAAAACAAAAATAAAAATAGTGCATCTTCCCTATTGCACAATATTGTTTTTACTACCTAAATAGAGATGGATTAAACTAATTGACTAACTGAATAGACAGACTGGTCCACACTGGCTCTGAATCGAAAGACGTGGAAATCAGAAGGATGGGCCTTTTGCCTTACGATGGGATGATATGGATTGACAATAACAGTAACAGTAAGTACCTATTTAGGCATCCTGAATATGGTTCCAACATTGATCATCGGCCAAAGATCAACCGGAAGGTTAGTACTTAGTTGTCTTACTTACTTAATAGAAGAGACCTACTAACATGGTTTGTAAAATACATTGTTACAAACACTTCTGGATTTATGTGGTACGAAAAAAAATCTTGAGAATCTAAACTTAATTAATGATTTACTCTCAAACATTAACAATGGATGTGTATATGAGTCATATTTGATACTTTCCTAACAATTTTCGTAGCAGTTGTAAATATTTGGAAACTTAACAGGAGAAATGTCATGGTCGTAATCAAAAAAGTTGAACCAGTAACAAACATACCGAGTATGTTACCGATTTAATTTAATCTAGAAGAAACTAAAAATAAATTATATGAAATTTACAATGGTTTAAAAGAATTTTAAGCCATGACGTCAATTAAATACCTTATAGTAATTCTAATTAAGTCTCCAAAATGTAAAATAAAATTGTTGGTATTTTAATAGAAGCTTGGAACTCATACGATTCTAAATGGTGCTCCTTTTAATTGGTCGTTGGTACGTTCCCTTTATTTAGACGGGTCCCAACCTTGACAAGAATCTTGTGTAATTTGGAACAAACCTTCATAAATAAAGACTTGAGTTCCTCTTTCGGCCTAAATAATGCAAGCCGTATTACTCGTATATTTCAGAAACAGCCTACCTAGTTAATAAAACATGAAGTACTGATATAGCCTCGATTTTCGACCTACTTTTAGAATACGAAAATTGGCTTATATGGTTTTAGAGCTAGTTATTAGGCTTGTAAGTTAACAATTGAATAATAATCTGAATAAAGAATAAAAGACACAATTTTGTGAACACAAAAGGACAACGCCTAAAATTGTAGACATATAAAAAACCAGAACATCAAATCATTCTGTATACATTTAATAAAACTAAAATAAATTATTTGAATGTGCTATCAAACTTGGCTTCTAATCTGACTAGAAAAATTTGGGTGGGTTTGGGGAAAAGTCAAAAATGTGTTACTCCACTAGATTTTTAAAGTCCATATATGATTAGAAACAGCAAATTTCAGTAAAAACAAAATTTCACAACCCAACCCTAACAGTTTCGTAAATCTAATCGATAGCCCAAATCTCCAATCAAATTCCATAATACAACAGTAATCCCTGATTCTCGCAACAAAATGAAATTCAAAGCAATAAACGTAAATAAGGGAATAACAATCGAAACCAAACTGCCGAATAAACGTTGAAACTGGAATTTGAACCTGTTTAGGTTATTTTAGAACAGTTAGGTACGAACACTTCTCCAATAGAAGTACATGAATCTCAATTAGCTGCTTGTAACATTTGAGCATAGAATACTCCCATTTAAATGTTCCTAGATGCATAAAAATATGTGTTATGCTTATACTCTGATTATTTGATATTAGTTAATAAGCAATATATTTTGAACGTGACTATTCTATAAAATTCATCCCGCAGCTAACTTCACAAACACAAAGATCCATGGCAAGTACAGAAAGGCCTAACTAAGAACATCTTAGCTCTGTTTGCAACTTAGATTATGTTCCCGTCTCAGTCTTACAGTTGAAGTTTGATAGTTGCGTGACAGTGACAAGGATACTGCTATCTTTCGGCTAAGGTGATGACAACCCAAATTCATACACAGCACAAAGAAATAAATTAACTGTAAAAGATAGAAAATATTATTCAGCATTTAAAGCTTAATATCTGTATGACTCCTGTGAACAACTATCGTCTATTGTAGCGAGTACGTGTTTCAAAGAAATTAGGACTAGTTATGCATGATTGTGTTAAGATACGGAAAATAGATCTAGAAACAAAGATTATAAGACTAGACTCACTAGACTAGATAGATTATATTGTCTAGAATCTAAGTTATGTCAGTGTGGTGTTATAAATGTTTCCATAGCAACAACTTCATTGCCTGAATAATGATTACTTGAGATTTATTATGGCTATTGTAAAGAAGTACTTATGGCGTAGTGTTTAAGAAATTGGTCTTCTAGGCTGTGTGTCAGGTGCAATCCCTATACGGGGCGATAGATATGTTTAAGCATGTGTAATAATAATTTATATGTGCCTATTAGATTTGGTATGTGCATTTTATAATCTAGATTCTGATTCTAAAAACGGAAACTATTCATCTTATTATGAACGGAAATCACCTACCGGAAGATATACAGTCTAGCCCCAAATCCTAGTACCTTTCACTTTCTTAAAACACAATGAAGAACTCCGCCTGGCTTCGAGTTTATGTAATAAAACTCATGACTGACGTAATAAAAACATTTGTACTGAACTCACTGTAACAATACCGGCCGGTCGATACACTTCTGACTGCTTCAGCACACGCCACTATTACACGCAAATTCTGTTATAAAAATTCTGACCTTCGTACAAGTTCGAAGAGCTTAAATATTATATTGGATTGCTGTTCCTTGTATTTCATGGTCCATGAAATACACGCAACTGCTTATCGATAAGAAATGAACTGTTTGAAATTCCAACTGCGATTACCTACTCCTTTAATAGAAATAAGAATGTTGAATTCCATTGTATAGAAAAATAAGGGGTTACTAATGTTTTTCTTGAAATAAATCTTTTTAAGCTGAAATCTCCTTCTCCTCCTATTGACTCCGAAATGAACGTTTGTGCTTCTTCTAGCTTTTTAGTGTTTTAAAGTTTTTTAGTTTTTTTGTTAAAATATATAACAGCAATTTCTTGGAGTTCTAGACATTTCTGCGTCGCCTTGAATATAGTTTTGTAGTTCGCCTTTCAAACTCATTAGCTATATTATTTGAAGTAGAACCAACACTTGTGCTAGTTAAATTCAAGAGACGCGTGACAATCAATTTAGTTGATATTGACAAGTCTAAATAGCTTTTATTATTAGTAGGCCAATGTTTTGTTTGATTCAAATATTTGGTTCAATTGTAACTAGATGGTACAGTCAACCATATGACAGAGGTTACACTTGCACTACGAAAAACACCTTTACTTCTACGCAATAAGGACTGTCAATGTCAAATTGTTACCACTGATGAGCAGTTGACTGTACATCATATAATAAAAAAAGTATGGTACTCGTGACCAAAACGCAGGATTATTTACAAGAACCATCCTGGCGCCTGGCCGAGACAATTCGTGACTAAAATGCTAGTAACCTAGCTCTAAAGCTAGTACAATAATCCAAGGTATCAAGGAACACCTACTGATGGTCCTTTTGATTAAAGTTCAATCATGAAACTTGAAATACCATATTTAACTGATATTTAATCCAATAGTTGTGAATCCTCTCAACGCTTAGAAACTGAAACTATCTTAGTTCAATGATTGATTACTTCTCCAACAAACTTACAGTTTGTACTTTACTTGTATAGAGCTTCCTGAACCACAATGCGCATGCGCCAGTAACGTCAAATTTATTTTATTACGTAATAACATTTAACAACTTCCTAGCCTAGTTTTAGGGATTAAAGCTGTTTTAGTTAATTTGAAACTGGTTATGTAATTTATCGTCTTTAAAGACAGACTTGTGATTAGGTGTAATTGGCAAGATTCCAAGTTTTGAAGGTAGTACATTGCCCTACATTTTTGTAGTTATAAGGTTATCAATGTCTAAAGATTTTGCCTTATTATGATCGTTAAAATTCTATCTTAAACCTCATGTGTACTCCTGGATCATAAGGGCGTGCCTATTACCTAACAGTGCCAGCCCTACAACGTCTTTAAAAGTTACTTAGAAGAAAAAAAATCCTTACGTAATATTGTTTCATTACACATTTGAACCGATAACCGATGGGGAAGAAAGGTTCTCGAGTGTCGACCATGAACCGGAAGATGAAGCGTTGGTAGGCCTCCCACCAGGTGGACCGGCGACTCGTCAGAGTTGCAGGTAACCGGTAGATGCAAGCGGCAAGTTGCCGTTCGTTGTGGCGTCCAATGGGGGAGACCTTTAAGCAACAGTGGACGCCTTCCGGCTGATGATGCTGATAATAACATATTTGTATAACGGGTTTCAGTCAGGAACTTACGAAAAATTTATGGTAGCCACCAGGGGCGCGCACAGACATTTTCGACAGGGTAGGCAGTACATACAAATCTTACTTATTTTCACTAATTTGTCGTCTTTGTCGTATATGTCAGGGTAGGCAGTGCCTTTTTGCCTATATGAACTGCACGCCCCTGGTAGCCACGGCCTTGCATAAGAGGGATTTCCAAATTTCAAATTCAAATAATTTATTGTGATTATAGGATATTCAGTGATTCCAAAATCTGAACCTCAAAACTAATAAGCATTCCAATTAAAATGTCTGTAACAAGTTCCTTATCTGCGCCCAAAACTTTAGCAGCTTGGTTAGCTTAACTTACTTCACTAAAGAAACGAGAATTGTGTATTCAAATCTACTTAGACTGCGCTTTAGAAATCTAGACTTTAAAGTGATGTTTGAAGGCTACTTTTAGAATGTTGGCCGTGGAATGACCATCGCGGGAGGTTTGACATTATTCTCGTCCTGAACGGCTTTCCATTCTGAATCATCATTGAGAGACATCAGACATGACGTTTAAAGTTTTTTATTTGATTTAGCAGTTAATTATTCTAGAAATTTAGTAAAAACAGAAAGCTGATTCTTTTCAAATTCCATCATCTTGATTCGATTGCATTTCACGCCTTACTTTATATTTTACATTATATTTTTATATTATTACCCCGTAATCTATGAAACAGGCAGTTCCCGATAAGTACAGAGAACTGCTAGTCTTTGATAGAGATACCTAAAATATCTATGCCTTTGACGTTTATAAAAGACGTTTTGTAGCTTACCTAAAGAGCCTTAAATATAAATAAAATGTATCACTAAATACAAGTATCAGATATCTAAACACCAATCAACTTATCTCAAAGCACTTAAGTAAAGGTAAAACGTAACGATTATCGGAAAACGTCCTTTATCTAAGTCAAAGCTATATCCCCTTTCAAAGTTCAAGGGTGGGAAGGACTTGTTTCTCTTTGTGGCAAGATTATCAGGTCAGGTAAAGTGTTATTGAATTATACATCTTTTATTTATTATGAAACCCTAGTACCTAACAACAGTGCAACCCAATTTAGCTTTTTAAAGGTTAAAATGTAGTAAAAAAATACTATAACCACAGCAATTTTTTACGTAATCTTGTTTTATTACTACACTAGCTTTTGCTAGCTAGATAGCTTCTTCTAGCTTGCTAGCTTCGCTCGCGTTAATTTAGAATTCTTCCCTTACAGCTCATATTTCAAAATCATCAAAGCATCTGGAAATTTTCAGTAGCAGTCAAGAGTCTGGACTTTAATTTACTGAATCGCCACATCCACTATTAGAAAAACAAATGCTATTTAAGATATATTTATATTTTACGCACATAACGTACGATAAATCAGCAATCGCAATAAATTAAATACGGTCTCAGTGTTTTGACAGCCTTAAGTTCGAACCTGAGACTTGTCAACGGTCGTATCTCTTAGGATACTGGACGATAAATAAAACAGTTGCTTTAAAACCCTTTAAAAAACAAGACACACGTCTTGGTCCTAAGAGGCCTAAAGAGGGTTCACCCAATTCCGAAGAGATTTGACCGGATTTGTGACACAAAGCAACGGTTGCTCTTCTTTTTTCAGCTTTACAGACCTACTAAATCCAGGCTTACAATGTATATTTAAATAAGAGCTAGATACCAGATTTTTTTTCACAGCTATCTTTCTGTGTGAGCTTTGCATAAGCCACGTGAATTATAAGTGAAATATCCTCCCGACAGCGTCTGTATTTTCAGAATGTTATTTCGACTCTCTCGAGTCGAAATAACATTCTAAAATACACTTGACTTTATTAAAAAGGTATAGACTGTGGTCTAGTGCACCTGTCTTTGTGTATTTTTTCTAGATTCACTATTTCAGAATTGGATTAATAAAAGGTGATGCTGACTAAAAGACTGACTGAAATGGACTGATGTAGCGTAAACCGCGCTGCCTGTATACGTGAAATTATGAACTTACTTTTTATAATGTCGTTAGGCATCCAAATATAGAAGAAAATTTATTAATTTTAAATTGAATCCTGCGGAAACTGTGTTACAGAAGCCGCAAAGTGTGAAAAGATGGTTGTTAGGCATTTGCCCTGCAATGAAACCTGGTTGGTAAATTAATATACATGACGTGCATTGGTATTGTGAATTCAGTAGATACAGCAAATACATGTTACACTGCAAGTAAAATATTATTATGCGTCAGTTTTATAAGCGATCATTGGTCGAAAGTTGTTTACAAGATGCGATGTGATTACAATACAGACGTGTGAAAATGGTGTCCCCTCGAACAATGAAGCAATTATGTCTCTGAAATATTTAAATATAGGCAATTTAAAAGGTTTATGAAAATTTAATAAAAGTTAGGAAAAAAAAAACATTGCTGAATATTTTTAAATATTCTTAAATTAAATTATAAGTTTCTATATTATGAAAAAATAAAAACTTGTTTAATTTAAAAAAAATGGAAATAATACCTATTATAGTTTAGGAGCTGTGGTCCAAAATCCAAGGTAAATCTTTAAAAAAATAACATTTACTGAGTTTTAATAATGTTGACGCAACTGACTACAATTTTTGCTATTTTGATTAACTTAGCAAGTCATGAGAATAAAAATAATTATAATAGGTGCCATAATTACATTGTATCTTATTACATATCAAGAATACAACGCGTAACAGAGTCGTTATGCAATTTATAAGTAGGTATGTTTCAATGATTCTTATATTTAAGTGCTAGGCTCTTGTCGGTGGAGCAATCGCCACCTCTCTCTATCCTCCTCTTGTCTTTCGATTTCCAGATACGTCACGACTCTTACTTGCTGAGAAAAATTCTTTTTCGGCCGTCTCCTACCTCTTTTTCTTCAACTTTTCCTCCTAAAACTGTCTTAAAAAAATTATCATGACGCATCAAGTGGCCAAGCATCTTTCCTCTTCTATTATCTATAGTAGATACTTAAAAACTGTCTTTCTTCGTTGACCAAAAGTAACACTTCCTCATTTGTTTTCCTTTCTGTCCAGCAAATCCTTTCCATCCTCCTCCAACACCATATTTCAAAGGTTTCAAACCTTTCTCTTTGCATCAAACTCCATGTTTCACAGCCGTATAACCCTATACTCCAGACGCTTTCGAATCTTTTTATCAATTCTTGCCTTAAATAGAGTTTTATTGTGGTTAAAAGCTCTTTTAGCCATTGAAGTTCTTGAGATTACATCTGGTGCACATCTAGAATCATGGGATATTAGGCTACCTAGGTATTTGAAGGAGCTAACTTGTTCTGCTTGGGTTTTATCAATTTTGATTGGTCTGTTTATTGTCGGGAATTTCGCTGTGGTTAGTATTTTAGATTTTGTAATATTAATTTTTAGTCCAAACTCTTTCAAATGTTATATCCGTGATATGTAAATAGTTCTTCTAATTTATTTGTACTGTCGATAGAGCTTAGGATTAAATAATTTGGACTTTGGTATTTATTTATATTAGGAAAACCAACAGCTAATAAGTTACAATGTAGCACTTAATATAGGTGACAAAGAGCCAATTACAGGTCTTCACGAATATGTTTTTTCCGTCTTAGAAACAACATTTCTTCTTTATCATTTTCCTGGTAGCTAAAAACTGCGGAAGGATGGAAACGGCAATGGAGATAATTTTGACAGTTCAAGCCCACTGGCGACACTATCTGTCAAATTGGAATGACGGTATAATAGAGTTAAATATTCCATTCGATGGAATGGCGATGGCGAACGCCATGTCCTACTCAATGCCAAGCCATTTGAAAACCGTAATTAGCCTGCTGATTCATATTTTTTTAAATAATTATTAATACATTGGTTGACTGGGAGAGAATGCCTTATGGCATTAAGTCCGCCTTATGTACTATCTATGTACGTGAAGTATAAATAAATAAATACATTATTTACAATGGTATTAACTTTTGTAATTACTTTAGTGGATAGAGCTATTACTAAGGTACCTAGTTACAAATTTATACAGGCTATTGTAATGGCAATAAATAAATAAGTAGCTAGCCGAAGAAAACTCTTAATACTTTTGGGGTATAACAAAAAAAACTTAAAAAACATCCAATTTTTTAAATTATTTATTAAAATAAAATAATCTTCATTCTTCTTATTTCTATTGATGCATCTCAAGTGATTATATTATCAGACTTTGTATGTACCATCAAAATACCAAGGAACCAAGGTTCAATCGATTACACATAATTGGCAACAAATTGACATTAACAGCACCCTTATTGCATAGAAGTAAAGGTGCTTTTCGTAGTGCTAGTGTTACCACTGTCATGCGATTGATAGTACTTAACTAAAATATAATTATGCAAATCTTAAGTTCTTTTTGCTAAACCAAGTCAAATACAAATCTTATTACAATTCTATCAGTGCGAAAAACAATTCTGTGACTTTTGTTGATATAAGATTTAAACATAATTACAATTACCACTTACAATATTTGATATATCATTGTGTTAGTAATTTTTAAAAGAAAAGCAAAGGCACATACAATTTTGAAGCATTTTCTTCAACCGTAAATAAAGGTTAAACGTGTCGAATTCATTCACCACAGCAGTTAGGAGGAATTTTTAATCATCGTTTCACAAACCGACATTGGAGTTCCACAGCATTACTTTTCATAGAAACAAAAACTGTTTTGAAATAATGAAGAGATAATTATTCCGCAATTTGATGGTACAGTGAATGAATAATGAATCATCATGCTATTGCTAATATTGTAGTAAAATAATGTAGTTAATTAAATTCAACAAATTAAAAAGAAACTGTGCGTACGAGACATTCCTCATCATAGTATTCACGACAATAGAAACGAAATTGTAAAGAGCTGTGTGTATTCAAAAGAAATTTGAGATGATTAAAAAAAAATATTCGTAAACAACAAGCTATCTATCTACTTTCTGCGTATAACTAATTACATTTTTGAATTAACGGTAAATTGGATAAAAAGTATAGAATATTCACAGCTTTAAAATTAAACTTAAGTTTTATAACATCTAAAAAACTCGTCAACGTATGCGATGAGAGCTCATAAGTTTCTTTTTTGTGGAAAAAAAATCGATCCTGCTTGCAATCGATTTTGTTTGCACAATAATATTAAAACTTAAGTCTTAAGTTTTAAATTGAATCAAATTTGTAGAGAGCATAGAGATAGATAAAGTAGAGCATTTCGTGCATCAGAGACAAAATATCTAATTTCAGAATCAAAATTACTTAACCTTCATTTGTTACTGTTACGAGTGGTATAGAGTTCCAGACAGAACAAACAACTTCTATTGACTTGTTTTTTTCTTGGATTGAAACTTAGTAAATATCTAGATTATAATCTATTTGTACAAAGTTATCTTTATGTAGGTCAAAATGACAAAGATAAAACGTTTGCTTATTAACAATGAAAAGAAAACCGTCAGAGGCATTGTTTTATAAAATACAGCATTACTGAAAGTAAAAATAATTGCCACTGTTACCCACCCAACTTCGCTCATTATAACCTAATTAATTACATCAACACACGCTATTTTCACAGCGCTGAAATTGGATATAAAATTTTTATATTTTTCTACGTACATTTCTTCTATAGCTTTAATCGTCTACATTTTATTGCTATTATTAAAGTGTAGTCCGAAAAGAAAAGTGAAACTTTACCTACCGTAGAATTTTCTCACTTGAAAATGGACGCTGTCATAATGTTCACAGCAACACAAGAAGCCACTAATATTCAAACAACCTGCCATAACACAACAACAGATATTTTGCCATTCAACATTCTCTTATTGAACGAAATATCAAAGAAAATAAATAAACATTTTCTTACCTGATTCTCAATATGGCTATCCAAATCCAGGGATCATAAACAATCTTCTGTCACAATATGCACACGCCTGTCACACACATTGAAATTAAATTAAATAAAACGAAAAGTCTACGCACTACAAAGGATCTGATTAAAATTTTATTGTTGTGTGCGGCAGCTCGCGGCAACGCGCCCTCTCACCAATAACGCTCATGTGCTACTGATTCATCACTGATCACGACAACGAACTCTCAACACGGCGGCGCTTGGACTATACGTACTCGGTGTACTTGTGCGTCCCTGGCACCGAACAAAGACGATGGTGGCCGAAGCTCTACAGCTGTTTAATGTTTGTGAACCCGACATTGCCAATCGATTGTCAATTCTAACGGCGTGACATAATGTAAAGCATCAGTTAGATATTATAATTTTGGTTTTTACCAACCAACTGTTTGTTGTAACTTGTAATAAATGCAATTAACTGGTTCTTTTCTTTACCGCTATAATCGAAACGCTTGTTTTTTTCTTTGATATCGATCCAGTCCGTAATCGACGCGACAGTCATAAAGCAACTATTCAATCTAAAAAAAGTGAAGCCTATGAAAATGCTAATTACGATTACATTTTCAGTACGTTGTGGTTACGGTTACATCAGAATAAGTGCGAATCGAGTACACTACGCACTGTCGCTCGGTTTGTGGGTGCATTCTTAGTGCGCGCGTACCGTCGCCGAGCGAGACATGCCTATGTTAACTTGCTCTTTCTAACATCGATTTCGGTCATTGTGCCTGTCTCTTTCTGGCGCAATGTGTCCTCTTTCTGGCAGAGCGGCCGCGCACTGCGGATGTAGCGGCTCGGGAAATAACTGCCCTATTTTAGGATAACGTTTTAAATGCATTCTCCAACCACGTTTGTCCGGTTAAAAATAATGTTAGTAATATCGTCTATGGGCAATTCAGAGAACGGACGATTTGTTTTGAATGGTATCTATTTTTAAACAAAATACTGCTTAAGTATAGAGATTTCGTCCAGTACATTTTGATATAAATTGCATTTGAAATGCAATATTATAATTAAATTTCTTATCCATCACATACAGATAAACATAAAAAAAATATTAATATTCATAGCCTGCATGAATGATTATACATATTTAAATAAAATTAAATTCCTAATCTGAATAATGTATATGAATAAATTTCTACACAATGATCTAGGTAATCAAAACCTGGTTGGTTTTAGTATAATAATGTCAATTTATTCATAACTAGCTGCCCCGCGCGACTTCGTACGCGTGATTATTCTTCCTCTATGCCTTTTCTACCCTACCCCACACTATCCTACGCTACTCTACCCTACCCTACACTATCCTATCCTTCTCTACCCTATCCTTCTCTACCCTACCCTTCTCTACCCCTACCCTACCCAACCGCTACTCTACCCCTAGCCTACCCTACCCTACCCCTACCCTACCCCTACCCTACCCCTCTATTCGTACCCTACCCTACCCCTCAATTCCTACCCTACCCTACCTTACTCTACCTCTAGCCTACCCTACCCATACCCTACCATAATCCAGGGGTACAATTCCATTTTTTTCTTCTATTGTTCTATTCTAGGATATCTAATCCAACAGTAGGTATATTTTCCTATATTTTTTCTTAATAGTGATTGAATATAGAAATATCCGTCCATATTTATGTAATTTTGATGTGTCTTACTATTATCGAATTTTCTACACAAACTTTCACCCTCGCCCCCCTTTCCCCCATGGGTAGTTTTAAAAAAGCTTAAATACGTTTTATTTGTTAACCGAAAAGCTTTAACTTAAAAAGTGACGGATTTTCATACAAACTTTCATCCCCCTTTTATATTAATTCCTAAGGGGGAAAAAATCCAAATATTTTGATACACGTCTTACTTATTTGCAGAACATAAGCTTAATACTCATTTTTACATCTGTAACTTAAAAAATAACTATTTTTCCATACAAACTTTCGCCCCTTTTTTTATCCACTCAATGGCAGAATTGAAAAAAAAAATCTATGCTCGTTTTTCATCTAACCACCGAAAAGCTTAATACCAAGTTTCGTACATTTAACTTTAAAAACGACGGACTTTCATACAATCTCTTATCCCCTTTTTTACCTACTTAGGGGTGGAATTTCCAAAAATTCTTCCTTAGTGCACCCCTAGGATACTTAAAGAATATTGTCTCAAAATTTCAAGTCTCTAGGTCCACCGGTTTAGGCTGTGCGTTGTCTGTCAGTCAGTCAGTCACGGTACTGTTTTATAAGTATAGATAATAAAACAATGAAAGTATCAAACAAATAGTGAACTAGGTCGTGGTGGGTCTCTTAAACTATAATTATATCTTGCTATAAAATTGTAATGATCGTAAAGAAAAATTATAATCTGTAAAATTATTTTTAGTTCCAACAACACCTGGTTTTCTTCCCAATGTAATGAATATAAATATTTAGATTTATTATAACGCTTACCTATAAGTATTAAGGGAGGAGTACTATTAGGTATTAAGGGAGCATAATCTACTAGAAAATATTTCTGTACAAGGTTAAGTGTTTTAGAATTTTCAAGAAATTGCCAAGTAGGTACCTACCGATATTTATTTTTAAGTTAAAATATGGAATTTTATGGAAATAGGGGTGAAAGAAGCATAGATCGTGATAGCCTAATGGTACGACCGTATGACTGGCAAGTCAGAGGTCTCGGGTTCGAACCCAAGGCGCGAGCCTTGGGTTCTATACGAAAACTAAAGTTTGAATCCCCTGGGGTTAAAAATAGCTTAGTAATAGAGCGACTGGGAGCTTTACATAGTAGATCGCAAGTTCAAATCCACTCGTAATCAACCTTTACTAATAATTTATCAATTTTAGATCACTAATTGATCACTACAATGTAGCTAAATCAAAACGCGTAAACAATTAAGAACCAAGTCGCATAGAGAATTGAATACAGTTGGATAAATTAGTATTTGGGCACCACAGACATATAAGAGTAGCAGACCATACATTAATCACTAGTTATATTTATATAGATGGGTATAATCTTTTTTCCTTTTCTTACAAAAGGACAACTCAATATATGTATCTCGTTCTTTCACCTATTGCAACACTCACACACACATAGACAAAATATGAGGCGTAGTCTATTTTGTGACGCCGCCATATTAGTTAAGCTACATAAGCTACATCGATTCGAATTATTATCATCAGGTTTTCGTAAAAAATATTGCTCGGTTGAGAATTAAATGGTAAAATAATAATTTTATAAAATGGTAAAGTGCAGTGCCTATCAGTGTGATAGTGCTAGCTATAACAATACACCTGGATTGACCTTTCATCGGTAAGTTTTATGTTGCTTTGTTAAGATTAAAAGCTATTCGGTTCTCTCTGATGAAGAGTTCAAATAATTAGTTATTGTTTAATAGCTTATTACATAGATTTTTAAATTTGGAGCTTAATCGTATATAATTTTGACCTATAACAACAGAAATAAAAGCATTTATGAGTTAGTTTGTTGTAAAGTTGCAAATATTGACAGCTCAAGTACTACAATATTATCGAGGGACGGATTTGGGAACAATTCAAATGATTTTTTGTAGATATGGTACCTATACCTAGATTGTTAAATATTTACGACATCATATCCATAATAATGCAGAGCACAGATTGTCAGCTGTTATAATAATAATCTACAAAAAATAGTCGCAGAAGTCTTAATTATTTTCATTAATACCTATGTCGATCATTATTCACATTTTTGTAATTTCAGGTAATTCAGATCAAAATTAAACAGTATTAATAAATCTACCAGGTTGTTCATCAACCACACGATAAGAAGAAGAATAAATATATCTATTTTTATTATGTCGTGATTATGTCTTATTCACCATGTCCTAAATGCGGCCCTGGCATAAATAGTTGTTCAATGTGTGCGTTTTGCCTACGCTGTTTAAACTTTATATTAGGTCTGCTACTCTTATATGTCTGTGTTGGGCACTACCAAATACTAATTTATCCAACTGTATTCAATTCTAAATTTAAAAACATGTACATCTGACACGTGCATTAGCAACAACAAAATTAAGCAGATCTAAAAATATAATACTAGGTTTATCAGTACATAATTATATTATCGTATGAAATCGTATCTATTTATAAATGGTAGCTACATTGGGGTATCAACATTTTGATGTCATAGATTAGTAATCCGTTGATCTGCCAAGTCATAAGTATACCCAGAGGTTACGTACCTCTGACATTTTTAAATCATGTGCATATTTTATTACGTATGGATAATCTGGCCCATAATCGCCACGCTGGGCAAGCGGGTTGGCGATTGCAGTAGCAGATAATTGCTGTTACACAGAAGGATGCTGCTACCCATCCACCGGATCTTACACTTTGTCGAAACTATTCAAATTAGGATTTCTGTATATCTTCATAATTTTTGTTGTGTAGGACTGTAGTTGCTTGATGTTATTTTGAATGCTACAATATAGCTCTATCCGACCCTTCCTAATATCATAATGAACTAGTAGCGAGTTATATCACGGCACTTATACGACAATTAAGGCTCTAATGTTATATAATTTCATAGCACAATTGTCATTGCCTCGTGTTTGTATCGTCTAGTTAATTGAGGTATTGTCATTGAAGATATTATAGTCTTGAAGTTTCTGTGGTGAGCTGTGGCAGCTCTGGAGTTATTATTTGTGTTAATATTTATACCCGGTTCATTGAATTCATTTATTGATCAAAATCCTGAAAATTTTACATAATTTGCACCATTTGATATTTTGTCAAAAGATCATTAAAAGAAAATGAATGCTCTGCGTGGACTTTAGTACCTACCCATTACGTATTAAATAGCGAATCCTTGGCTTACCCACCGACCTCGGTAGGTAATCCGAGGACCGCGATTTTATGTTAATTATAATTAACTAGCTGTAGCCCGCGACTTCATTTGAGTACCGAATCATCGTATACAATTATAAAAGTAAAAATAACCTGTACTACTCAAGGATAATGTAGATTTCTATCCCTAACTTATCAGTCGACCCACTGTGGGTTGATGTCAAAAAAACTCGAAGTATCAATCGACCGGCAGCGGGTCAATTTGGTACGAAGCTCTTGAAGGCCAAAAGAATAGACAAAAACAGACTAAAAAGTGTAGGTATCCTTATCTTTAGTGAAATAAACATTCAAAACGGTTAATACAATACAATACAAATCCTCTTTATTGTACACCAAAAAAAATACATTTAAAAACAGAGAAGAGTATCAATTGGCGGTCTTATATCAGCATGGCGATCTCTTCCAGATTTCGATAGATTCGGGATTATCCACCACATATAAAGCAACAAATTTTAGCTCGTTATACAATTAGTATAAGTATAAAATTTATGTAAAATTACCGTGAAAGTAGAAACCTAAAGCTTCATCGCAATCTACAGGGAATACAACCATCATGTTATTTTATCTTAATTAGTTTTACAGAATAGTCGAAATTTGACTGTTATTAATTAAATCTAAATATTATATAATAAAACATATTAAACTTTAGCTTGCTGCACATCTTCTCCATATAAACTTTAACACGTTTAGCACGTTAAGAATATTTCTTAAAAGGAATCCAAAGTTTTAGCTTCCAGTTTTAAAATCTAGATTTAGCAACGTATTACAAACAATAAAGTTTTATTGTAATTACCTATTTCATGCTTTGATATCTATACAATACAAAATAATATGGATAGTAATACAAATATAGCAGAAACAGCTTGCAAGACAATAAACTATAAACTTTATTGTACATTCTCCTTGTAAATGTTCTGAAATCTAATAATACTTAGATTCAAGGGCACCTCTACCGCGATAATCGTCAATTGTTATATAAACATCGAACAATACAACTTGTAGTTATAAACTAAGTTATTTTTCGAACTATTTATTATTATAAATATACCTATGTATATACTTGACTGACTAGTCAGAGGTCTCAGGATCAAACCCAAGGCAAACTTAACAGTTTATGTAACTCATGTCAATAAACCAGCCTGTAACTGTCCCACTAAGGGTAAAGGCCTCTTTTTACACAGAGAAGGATCGAGCATTAAACACCACGCTAGCTCACTGCTGGTTGGCGATTTCAGAATATCAAGTCCAGGTTTTCTCACGACGTTTTCCTTCAACGTGGTGTCTTAGATTAACTAATCGCATTGACAAAGTCACAGTGTATGATCCACCTATGATCCTGGGTCATTTAAGCGGGACGTGAAAAAGCTTTTGTCAAGGCCGTCAAGGTGAGGGCCATCATGCCACATTGCTATATTGGCTGCTGGGATGATGGTCATCACTATGGGACTCCACTGACTGCTTTCCATCAGGCAGCATGGAGTCAATTTGTGCGGCAGTAATAAAAAAAAAAAAAAAAAAAGTATGCTAAATTTCAACCTACACCCACGAGCGAGGCTGGGTCCGTAACTAATATGCCACCACGACACTCATACTATCTAGATTTCTGTGTGGTAGACCAAACCCTTCCTGTGCGTCTGTATTTCCATTTTATAGACATATTCTTTCTTACTTTATCGTATGGTTGATGAATAACCTAGTGGCAGAGTTTAAACCCTCTGTAAGTAGGCCTCTGACATGACTTTACACACCGTTGGAAATTCTCTGTTGTGCTGGTTCCTCACGATGTTTTCCCGTTTTAGCAAGTGATAATTAATTTCTAATACGCTCAAGAATTGAAAAGTCAGAGGTTCCTTTCCAGGAGACCTTTAACTTGTCAGTTCAACGGTCATACCACTAGACTATCAGTGCCTTGCCAGTCGACGATCATACCACATTTTTGTCATCGCCCAATAAAGCAAAAATCTATTTTGGTCCTTACGTAAGTAACAACATGTAGAGGCGGATAACATTTTATTTAATCTATGGTTCTAATGTTTAGGACTCTTAATTACATGAAACTTGGAGCGGTAAAATCGGGAGGGCGCGTCCAAGGACATACATACATACCTACATGTCCTTCTAAAAGGTCAAATGATACTCGTAACCGGCGTGTCTGTAGCTTTTAGTCCGTTTTTAAGCGCTTTCTTTTTTTATATGTATAACAATTGGTTTCTATATTTTTCTGAAGGGTATCCTTAGGTGTTTCTATGCTCACATTTCATGACTGTAATAGTAAAAAAAAAACAATTCTAGGTAAAACCTTCTCTCATACAAGCAACGTGAGAAAGGTTAAGTCATATTCCACCACGGTGACGCATAGGTATAGATGGACCTAAGTTTGTGACTACCCGCTGTTTGAAATTTATCATGCTACCTATTGTGTCATGAATTTGAGGTTCGTGTTAGGAGACACGAAAATGATCTCTGCACGTAAGCCAAAAAATATCAATTGGTGCCTACTGTCAATGTGAAATTGACATTAATACCATAACAATCACTCATGTCCACCTTCATCATTTCAGCCTATCGTCGCCGCCACCGTCCACTTGACGTTAGAGTGGAGACCGCGTTTAGGCAAACGTAGTGTGGGACGCAATGTGGCACAATTGATTCTACCTGCGGTACCATTAGTACCGCGCAATATTTTAAACTCCGAGCTGTTTGTAAGAAAATAACAAAGAAGATAGGTAACAAAGAAAGATCGAGAAATCGCGAAGGATTTCAAGAATGGAGGAATCTCGTATTGGAGGCCAACGCCTCCAATACGATACAGATACACTTTGGATCGCTGAGCCAAAGGAGTAAAGAAAGAATCATTTATTCTGAAATTGTAATCGAACCCATCCCACTCCATAAATCAGATAAGCCACTTCCAATTTA